>OX439347.1:18788446-20110831 GCA_949319445.1 Mythimna lalbum | reverse complement strand
TTAACTGTAATGTGTGCGCAACAGTTTAGATTAAAATTGTTGTCAACTTTAACGATTGTCGGATTTTTACGGTAAATATTTTTTTTACACTAAAGTTCAATGAACGGAATTTTCTAATGCGTTATCGTTAGTTGTTCTTTTAAATTAATTTTACTTTTTATAATACTTAAAAATGGTATGCGACGTTTTATAAATCCCTTAGTGGCATAGATAGAGTTAAAAAAATAATTGGTACTTTTTATTAATTTGTTTTCATCCACGTTTTGCGTCACCGGTCGATCGGTGGAGGCGGCTGTTTAGGTATTATGTTTTTGTTTTGATTTCGTTTGTTTTATTCAGCTTATTTATTTTGAAAGAAATTAAAATATACCGGGATTTTATTAATGATTGATACTATCCTTTGTTTGGTTAGTTATGTTTTGAAATTAATATAAAATTACAGAAATGACTAGCGTGAACGTCAACTTGAGATGTTCATCAACATCCTGTTTCCTCTTTTGATCATTCATTCATTCAACAAATCAAATTGATTGATGTAAACAAAATAAACGCGGACGCGCGCAAGTTAAAATTGTAATAAAATGCTGTGTGTACGTTTGCTGCAGGTATGAAATGTAGAAATAAAGAAGAAAAATGACGTCCACGGACACTTATCAGTTAAAATGGCACTCGCACAGTTCCCATCTGAACGGTTCCGTGGCGGCTTTGCTTCGCTCGGAGCGGTTCACGGATGTGGTGCTGTGCACCCTGGACGGGTCGCAGATACCAGCGCACAAGTTCATCTTGAGCTCGTGCAGCGTGTATCTGTGCAACCTGTTCGAGGGACAGCGCTCCGTGACGCGCATGGGAGGCATGCTGTATGTCGTGCTGCCGTCGGAGATATCAACCAAAGCGTTGAAGATTCTCGTAGAGTACATGTACAAAGGTCAGTAAATTACAATAACTAAATTAGATCGTTGCTGTAGTTACAAGAATGGTGCATTTGTTCGGAATAAGTAGTAGCCTAGGCTAGGTATGCAATATATTCAAGGATAGTTCAGCTTTCAGCCTGTGAATTTCTAATGGCAATCGGAATAGTACTCTTTTAAAGATCAATCTTTACAAAATGTAAACCACTGTCTGCCGCGCTTTTACATAGCTTATTTTAAATAGCCTAGCCTTCCTCGATAAATGGATTATCCAATACTAAAAGAATTTTTCAATTTGGACCAGAAATTCCTGAGATTAACGTGTTCAAATAAACCCCTCAGTCTAGTGAAATTATGAAACATTTTAGAATTTGGTCAAAACAAACATTCTTACAACAGACAACTACAGGTTGTTTATTTATAAAAAATACTGTATCAAATCAACCACCTCAACTCTTCAATATCTTACTGGCTACACAATGAGGCAGTTAGATTATTATTATTATACAATAATATTTGTACCTTAATTTCATAACATAATTTTACAGGGGAAACAACAGTTTCAAACGAAGTATTAGATACCGTATTAAAAGCCGGTGAAGTCCTAAAGATCCGAGGACTATGGAGACAGACAGAAGATGGCAGCGATGGAACTGCGGAGAAGACAGCTACACAGACTATTGCAACCACAAGTGTTATGAAACCAGGTTTGGTAAAGAAACCTGATGAAATACAACAGTTACAATCAAAAATTGCCGTTAAGAAAGATGACAAGTTGTTGAAAGCTTTCAATCCTGGTCAACCTGGTTCAAGGTATGTACAAATTACATTATACTGATGCAATTCATTCATTAAAGTAGGCATTACAGATGGCTGTTAACTTGGTTATCAAAGATATAAATTACTAGCTTTTGCCCGCGACTTTGCCCATATACATAAAATATAGCCTATGTCACTCAGGAATAAAGCAGCTTTCTATCGGTATAAATATTTTAGCAATCGGACCAGTACTTCCAGAGATTACCTCCTACAAACAAAAAAATAAGCTTTACCTCTTTATTATATTTGTGTGTAGATGTAGATTATGAGAAGATTATTCCTCTTGTAATAATTTTCCTACAATCATGAAAAACAATAAGAGTTTGTTAAATGTTTTCAATATCCATGCCTCTCTATTAAGCTAGAACATCAGACTGATGCACATGCTTAACAGGCCTGATTTGTACTTAGAACGAGATCGTATGACGTGCAAGTGTAGCTCTACAAGTCTAGTTTCCATATAAAACGTATGGAGCCTGACGCGCCCAGATCGGCACGTGCAGAACACCTGTGCACAGTGTAGTTCTATGTCTAACTTTAACCATAAATATTTTTAAAACTGCTACATATGAACCTACAGTGTTTGATTGACATTTCAATTGCTTTCTCTTCTAAACCTATGTATCTACAAAAAGTTACATTTAAATAAATGATATTCCACAACTATCACATAACGTCGTCTAGTCCCAAGCTAAGCAGAGCTTGTGTTATGAGTACTAGACAACTGATAAATATACTTATGTATTTCTATCATATCACTTTTTTTTCTTTTCAAAGTTGATAGGGTAGCATTTGACTAATATCTCACCTGATGGAGCATTCTTGCCTAGAATTAACCTAATCACTCTTGACGCCTAGGTTGTAGCTATTACAAATTGCGAGAAAAGCTAAAAGAATTCAAAGTTAACCCTTCAGATACCGTCAATTAGAGACACAATAGTAAGACAATAGATGCGCGGCCACCGGTGGTCGCTTGGGGATTCATGAATTAAACCAAATTTGTGGTTTGTTCTAGGCCTATGTTCATCGGACCACCTAAGCTAGTCTTCATCAAAACCACTGAAGGGGGCACACAGGCAGCAATCAGACCAGGGGGTCCAAAAGGGCAAACTATTTTGGTAGCTCCAGCACCAACGGCCGCTGAACCCCCCACTGTCACTGCTACAGCTACTACTGCTGCTACAACCACAGTGACACCGAGCCCTGCTCCAACAACTGTGACAGTAGCCACAACCACCGGTGAGGACTCCGATGAACCACTTACGCCAAGGATTTTAAGAAAACATACAGAAAGGAAGTACGGAAAGAGGCAAAAGACTGAAACTAAATCAGATAATGAGGAGACTAAAGACTCTGAGGAAGGACATGACAATGCGTCTGAGGCTTCAAGTAAGTAGTATTTAAAATTCGTCAGTTTTCAGCCACCATCAATCGACAAATCTACTTGTCAGTGGTCATGCACCATTTACTTTCTTGTCATGGAATTTCTCACGTTATCTATCTCGTATTTTCTTCTCTAATTTGTAACCATAAATCACTCTTTTAGTAATTGAGTTATCATTTAAAATTGATAACTTCAGTTATCTAGAGTAAGGAATCTTCTTTCGGAAATATGTTTTCACTGTTACTTTAAAAAAATAGTAGGTGATGATAAATAGGCGTCTATTAATAACGTGAGGTGTTTAAGGGAAAAGGGCTCAAGGCTCAAATGTTACGTTTGCCTCCTTCTGCATAGCAGTAATGCTAGCGAGGAGGCGGTCGCACGTGCGAGGGAACGGCCCGACCCCGATTTCAAGCCACTACAGTCAGCTGGGCTTGCAGACGGCGAGCAATAGGTAGCTAGTCGTCCAGTAACCGTTCGGACCGAGCCCAAGTCGTCGACCGCGCGCAGTTTTCCACGCGCGCCTCAAGGAGATGTCAGTAAAACTGTTGGGGCCCAGCAGAGTAGAACCCTACTGGGATGTCCCCAGTAGTTTTCGACCCTGCTGAGTTCGCTTCTCAAAGCAAAACTCGGTGCCCTAGAATGCAACAAAGTAACATAGGAGCCGGTTTTAGTTAGTTAAAGTATAACACGCCTTCCCGATCAGCCCTAGAGCAGGCGAAGTCATTGAATTACGTGGGGGAGGGGGGGTTGGCAAGTGGTTTGAAGTAAGTAAAATATCACTTCACGTAATCAATGAACGCCCTCTTAGGTGACCCACAGCAAGTGTTTGTTTTAATGAGAACTATTTACGGTCGTTGTGGCGACGCTTGGGAGAGGCTTATGTCCAACAATGGACGTATTTCGGCTGATATGATGATGATTTACGGTATGTAACATTTTACTCCATATATCCCCACAGAAAAGTCACAAAGCCTAACGGAAACCGAGATCCAAATAAAAGATGAGCCAGAGTGGGATGCCAGCAGTATAGAGGAAGAAGAGAGGTCCATCGCGGAGATGTTTCAAGCGGAGATGAGCGTCAAGAACGAACCGAACGACGAACTTGATATCGAAGAAGAGAGCTTGGTGAGTAAATGACTTTTTGACAGTGTAGGAGCTTTTTTGAGACTACGTATTCAACGGGCTATTTTTATATTTGCGGCTGCCCTCGCGATTTTAGCCCCGTCTTTGGTTACTATTCAGTTCGATCAATGGGCCATCCTACACTGAAAAAAATATTGAATCAACAGTTCCTGAGATAAGCGTATTCAACTGCTCTTTTTTTTTTTTAAATAAACGTTGCCGTATACTAGGAACAACTCCTGTACCGTGGGTGCGTTCACAAACATGTAAACTCACATACAAATAACACTTAGACCTGGATCACCCGTCTGTAGGCCATACAAAAACTTGTCTCGTGCGGGAATCCAACCCGCGACACGCAGCGTAGCAGCCAATCGCTCAACCACGACACTCACCGCGCCGTTAGTATAAAAATCTCGTGTCACAGGACATACGGCGAGTGTCGTCCACCCTTACATTATTCCGTTGAACTCCGGCGCATTGCTAAGCATACTCATAAGACTAGCGTGCCATACCCTCGGAAACGGCAATCGCTTCCCTATTCTTATGGGGAGGGCCTCATTACAAGTGGGTGGTATACACTAGTAGTTTCTCAGTAGACCGTACTGTCGTTCACCGAGGAGATCGTTACCTTCCAGGTATACGATGAGGCGCGAGACCAATACACGCTCCATAATCTTGCAAAATATGCAGGTTATTTAAAGCGGCCGATAGTTGGCAGGATCGTCACGACTGCCTTTTTGGGCAGGTTGCACGTTGGCCAGCTTCCAGGACTTAGGCACTATACCATTCCTAAAAGAGAGGCGATTCCGGAGACAACTCAGGCACACAAACTTTAATCACTGGTATATTATTTGATCCACTAGGTTTATCTACTTTATTTGAGTCTAGACGACACAGCGCTCTCAGAACCTCTTTGTTTCTTGTGCGAACCTCGGGCATCGAAGTGTCGCAATGAGGCAAAATCGATGGCGTAGCACTGCTAGTGTCAAGACGCGAATTATGGGCAAGTAGAGATGCAGAGACCTGCTTTCTCTCTGCCGTATGAGCCAGTGTTCCATCAGGTTTAATCAGTGGAGGCAGTGTCGACCGAGAGAAGTTCACTTCCGAACCATTTGGCAAGGGACCAGAATTTTTCCCTACCATATGGCTACATAGAGTTTTTTGCTCAATATAGATAACGCCATTTTTGCCGTTCATCGCGTGAGTCGCAGTCAGGTGGGGAAGAGGACGATACAGACCTTCACCAGACAGTGATCTGAAGTTATTGGCGAGGAGACTGTTTCAATACATCTGTCTGAATAATTGGTCAGCAGAAAATCCAGACAATTGGCGATATGACTACATCATGCTCCTTAGAAACTTGCTTAACCAGTTGGGAACGGCACATCGATGCCGCAAAATTTCCCGCTTCTCTTCCAGCTTGGTCGGTCCTCTGGTATGGAAAAAGCCAGTCTTGGTAGCAAGCGTTAAAGTCTTCAAAAGCAACGAGCTGCGCATCAGGGTGCCGATGCAGGGCCTTATCGGCGGCCTCGCTGATGTAGCCAAACAGTCGAATTGTCTCCTGATTACCGCTATGCGATCGGTAGATACAGGCATAGACAATTTTGCATGCCTGTGTCTACCAACAGCCATAGCGTAGAAAAAATAGGGTCCTCAAGGTAACGGAGACGCAGGCAGCAGATGTCATTGCGGACGTGTACCTACGTACACAGACCCCGTCACGCTGCAGTGGCTTCAATGAATATCATGACTAGTTGAGGTACGCCGCATCTGACGAGCTCCGAGTCTGGAAACTCGGGATCTAGGTCTCCGTCAAGAAAAGCAAGTGTGGCTCGTCAGTTTCAAGACAGTGGTGGACCGCATCGAGGTTTGATTGCAGCCCTTGAGTATTTCAGAGGTGCACTTGGAAAGAGGGAACGTGCCTTTGCTGTAAACACTTGCATTTCTTTGTTTTTCGGCTAAAATGATAATATATTGCCTTTTCTGGGGAGGATTCCAAGCTCCTAACCGGTGAAAATCCACTTGTGTTTAAGTACAATATGTTGTCCACAGATCTACAGCCCGCTAGCATGTGAGCTGTGCGCCGAGGTGTTCACGGTGCCGGCGGCCTGGGTGCGCCACGTGCAGAACCACGCGCGCTCCGACACGCAGCACGCGCGCAAGAGGAAGCTGCGCTCTGCCGTACGTATACACTGATACATACTAGATGTGTGCCGGCGGCGTGCGTGCGCCACGTGCAGAACCACGCGCGCTCCGACACGCAGCACGCGCGCAAGAGGAAGCTGCGCTCTGCCGTACGTATACACTGATACATACTAGATGTGTGCCGGCGGCGTGCGTGCGCCACGTGCAGAACCACGCGCGCTCCGACACGCAGCACGCGCGCAAGAGGAAGCTGCGCTCTGCCGTACGTATACACTGATACATACTAGATGTGTGCCGGCGGCGTGCGTGCGCCACGTGCAGAACCACGCGCGCTCCGACACGCAGCACGCGCGCAAGAGGAAGCTGCGCTCTGCCGTACGTATACACTGATACATACTAGATGTGTGCCGGCGGCGTGCGTGCGCCACGTGCAGAACCACGCGCGCTCCGACACGCAGCACGCGCGCAAGAGGAAGCTGCGCTCTGCCGTACGTATACACTGATACATACTAGATGTGTGCCGGCGGCGTGCGTGCGCCACGTGCAGAACCACGCGCGCTCCGACACGCAGCACGCGCGCAAGAGGAAGCTGCGCTCTGCCGTACGTATACACTGATACATACTAGATGTGTGCCGGCGGCGTGCGTGCGCCACGTGCAGAACCACGCGCGCTCCGACACGCAGCACGCGCGCAAGAGGAAGCTGCGCTCTGCCGTACGTATACACTGATACATACTAGATGTGTGCCGGCGGCGTGCGTGCGCCACGTGCAGAACCACGCGCGCTCCGACACGCAGCACGCGCGCAAGAGGAAGCTGCGCTCTGCCGTACGTATACACTGATACATACTAGATGTGTGCCGGCGGCGTGCGTGCGCCACGTGCAGAACCACGCGCGCTCCGACACGCAGCACGCGCGCAAGAGGAAGCTGCGCTCTGCCGTACGTATACACTGATACATACTAGATGTGTGCCGGCGGCGTGCGTGCGCCACGTGCAGAACCACGCGCGCTCCGACACGCAGCACGCGCGCAAGAGGAAGCTGCGCTCTGCCGTACGTATACACTGATACATACTAGATGTGTGCCGGCGGCGTGCGTGCGCCACGTGCAGAACCACGCGCGCTCCGACACGCAGCACGCGCGCAAGAGGAAGCTGCGCTCTGCCGTACGTATACACTGATACATACTAGATGTGTGCCGGCGGCGTGCGTGCGCCACGTGCAGAACCACGCGCGCTCCGACACGCAGCACGCGCGCAAGAGGAAGCTGCGCTCTGCCGTACGTATACACTGATACATACTAGATGTGTGCCGGCGGCGTGCGTGCGCCACGTGCAGAACCACGCGCGCTCCGACACGCAGCACGCGCGCAAGAGGAAGCTGCGCTCTGCCGTACGTATACACTGATACATACTAGATGTGTGCCGGCGGCGTGCGTGCGCCACGTGCAGAACCACGCGCGCTCCGACACGCAGCACGCGCGCAAGAGGAAGCTGCGCTCTGCCGTACGTATACACTGATACATACTAGATGTGTGCCGGCGGCGTGCGTGCGCCACGTGCAGAACCACGCGCGCTCCGACACGCAGCACGCGCGCAAGAGGAAGCTGCGCTCTGCCGTACGTATACACTGATACATACTAGATGTGTGCCGGCGGCGTGCGTGCGCCACGTGCAGAACCACGCGCGCTCCGACACGCAGCACGCGCGCAAGAGGAAGCTGCGCTCTGCCGTACGTATACACTGATACATACTAGATGTGTGCCGGCGGCGTGCGTGCGCCACGTGCAGAACCACGCGCGCTCCGACACGCAGCACGCGCGCAAGAGGAAGCTGCGCTCTGCCGTACGTATACACTGATACATACTAGATGTGTGCCGGCGGCGTGCGTGCGCCACGTGCAGAACCACGCGCGCTCCGACACGCAGCACGCGCGCAAGAGGAAGCTGCGCTCTGCCGTACGTATACACTGATACATACTAGATGTGTGCCGGCGGCGTGCGTGCGCCACGTGCAGAACCACGCGCGCTCCGACACGCAGCACGCGCGCAAGAGGAAGCTGCGCTCTGCCGTACGTATACACTGATACATACTAGATGTGTGCCGGCGGCGTGCGTGCGCCACGTGCAGAACCACGCGCGCTCCGACACGCAGCACGCGCGCAAGAGGAAGCTGCGCTCTGCCGTACGTATACACTGATACATACTAGATGTGTGCCGGCGGCGTGCGTGCGCCACGTGCAGAACCACGCGCGCTCCGACACGCAGCACGCGCGCAAGAGGAAGCTGCGCTCTGCCGTACGTATACACTGATACATACTAGATGTGTGCCGGCGGCGTGCGTGCGCCACGTGCAGAACCACGCGCGCTCCGACACGCAGCACGCGCGCAAGAGGAAGCTGCGCTCTGCCGTACGTATACACTGATACATACTAGATGTGTGCCGGCGGCGTGCGTGCGCCACGTGCAGAACCACGCGCGCTCCGACACGCAGCACGCGCGCAAGAGGAAGCTGCGCTCTGCCGTACGTATACACTGATACATACTAGATGTGTGCCGGCGGCGTGCGTGCGCCACGTGCAGAACCACGCGCGCTCCGACACGCAGCACGCGCGCAAGAGGAAGCTGCGCTCTGCCGTACGTATACACTGATACATACTAGATGTGTGCCGGCGGCGTGCGTGCGCCACGTGCAGAACCACGCGCGCTCCGACACGCAGCACGCGCGCAAGAGGAAGCTGCGCTCTGCCGTACGTATACACTGATACATACTAGATGTGTGCCGGCGGCGTGCGTGCGCCACGTGCAGAACCACGCGCGCTCCGACACGCAGCACGCGCGCAAGAGGAAGCTGCGCTCTGCCGTACGTATACACTGATACATACTAGATGTGTGCCGGCGGCGTGCGTGCGCCACGTGCAGAACCACGCGCGCTCCGACACGCAGCACGCGCGCAAGAGGAAGCTGCGCTCTGCCGTACGTATACACTGATACATACTAGATGTGTGCCGGCGGCGTGCGTGCGCCACGTGCAGAACCACGCGCGCTCCGACACGCAGCACGCGCGCAAGAGGAAGCTGCGCTCTGCCGTACGTATACACTGATACATACTAGATGTGTGCCGGCGGCGTGCGTGCGCCACGTGCAGAACCACGCGCGCTCCGACACGCAGCACGCGCGCAAGAGGAAGCTGCGCTCTGCCGTACGTATACACTGATACATACTAGATGTGTGCCGGCGGCGTGCGTGCGCCACGTGCAGAACCACGCGCGCTCCGACACGCAGCACGCGCGCAAGAGGAAGCTGCGCTCTGCCGTACGTATACACTGATACATACTAGATGTGTGCCGGCGGCGTGCGTGCGCCACGTGCAGAACCACGCGCGCTCCGACACGCAGCACGCGCGCAAGAGGAAGCTGCGCTCTGCCGTACGTATACACTGATACATACTAGATGTGTGCCGGCGGCGTGCGTGCGCCACGTGCAGAACCACGCGCGCTCCGACACGCAGCACGCGCGCAAGAGGAAGCTGCGCTCTGCCGTACGTATACACTGATACATACTAGATGTGTGCCGGCGGCGTGCGTGCGCCACGTGCAGAACCACGCGCGCTCCGACACGCAGCACGCGCGCAAGAGGAAGCTGCGCTCTGCCGTACGTATACACTGATACATACTAGATGTGTGCCGGCGGCGTGCGTGCGCCACGTGCAGAACCACGCGCGCTCCGACACGCAGCACGCGCGCAAGAGGAAGCTGCGCTCTGCCGTACGTATACACTGATACATACTAGATGTGTGCCGGCGGCGTGCGTGCGCCACGTGCAGAACCACGCGCGCTCCGACACGCAGCACGCGCGCAAGAGGAAGCTGCGCTCTGCCGTACGTATACACTGATACATACTAGATGTGTGCCGGCGGCGTGCGTGCGCCACGTGCAGAACCACGCGCGCTCCGACACGCAGCACGCGCGCAAGAGGAAGCTGCGCTCTGCCGTACGTATACACTGATACATACTAGATGTGTGCCGGCGGCGTGCGTGCGCCACGTGCAGAACCACGCGCGCTCCGACACGCAGCACGCGCGCAAGAGGAAGCTGCGCTCTGCCGTACGTATACACTGATACATACTAGATGTGTGCCGGCGGCGTGCGTGCGCGCTCCGACTCTCTCCCTTAGCTGTGTCCCTCTACTATTTCTTTCACTTAGCTGTGTCCCTCTACTATTTCTCACTCGTAACTGTGTCCCACTACTATTTCTCTCTCTTAGCTGTGTCCTACTACTATTTCTCGCATTTAACTAGATCCTAATACTATAAGCTGTTGCTCACAATATTTTTCAATCACTTAGCTGGAACCCACTGTTATTACTTTCACTTACATGGATCCTACAACTTCTTTCCTCCTTGTTTTGCTTTTTCTACAAGCTTGTTCTATTGTCTTATTGATATTGCTGTCAGCTATAAGAAGAATATGATGAAAGAGTAGTGTTACAATTTTGATCTACAATTAAGTATATTCTATAAATTCCACAAATGCATATTTTTCCTCTAGATGTATTCTACAACTACCGCTCTCCTAGACTATCTCAATAATATTAATTTGACTGCTTTCATCTTCAGAGCGATGACACAGAAGAGACGATGGCCCTGTTGAAGTGTGACCTCTGCATGAAGCACTTCCCCAACCCGGCTGAATGGGTGCGACATATACAGAGCACGCACACTGAGTCAGGTCAGTAACGAAACATTACTGTATGTATTGTGTTATGGTTAGTCAATGGTATTATGAGTAAACTGAGCAAAAGTCCGATTTAAACTTAATGGCGGTCTGGAATATGAGGCGCGTTGATGTGCTCTAAAAAAATTTGTGACAGCGAGATAATGGCGCACTTTATAGTCATAGGTTTTTGTTTTTTAGGTGGGAATTCATTAAGTAATTTCTCCCGCTCTGTGTGAAGCAAGGAGCGTGTCAGACTTTTACTGACAACATACCTGTGTTTATTCAATTGTCCTTTGCGTTCCAGGGTCGCTCTAACTCTTTCGAACCTTTCCGCAACTCTATCGTTAAGTTTTAATCGAACCAGAAATTTTTGATTTCCAAAGAGTCGTATCCTAACTATAGGATGACTTTTTGGAAATGAAAAGCTTTCAAGTAATAAAATCTTGACCAATAAAACCAGCAATATTATATACCTCTTTACTCATATTATCATTGTATCGTTGTTTTCTTGGACTTAGACATAGAAAATAAATGTATGAACGTTAAATTAACCATTTCTAAAGAAATCAGCTAGAAACTAGATATTTTTTCTACTTAAAATGATTGGTTATTGTTTGCAAGTATACATAATTCGCTAGGCTCTAAAGACAAGGACAGTTCATAATACAGGTCATCTACATCGATAAATTGTGACTATTATGACAATTCAAGTAAATAGCTCACAATAAGCCACATATGTACTTACATTTTTGACTAAGAACAGCTCCACGGACGCGTAACTTCATAGATGCGTATTCGTCATTATACGCTTACAGGCGTACACCAACGCCTGCGTGAAGCTTACATACAAAACTATGAAACTGTCAACAAAGCGGCAGCGTCATATCGCGTTTATGAAGCTTCGCGTCTGTGGACAGTAGACATAGCTTTGAATATAAGCTTCACGCAGGCGTACACACTAAGCGTTTAAAAACAAATATACGTGTATGAAGCTATGCGTTCGTGGACAGTAGCCATAGTTTTAAATATAAGCTTCACGCAGGCGTACACACCAAGCGTATAGTAACGAATACGCTTGTATGAAGCTATGCGTTCGTGGACAGTAGGCCTAAGTTAAATATTCTAATACGGTTCCGGATCGGGGCTTTCCGGGATCTGGGCCACTAGCGTCTTTAAAATGCTTATGGGCTGTGTCCGTCAGGCTTCACGACTATGGTACTGTTCTATGTTAACTGGATTGACATGTCGTGTGACCCTAACCCGTAGCGTGACCCTAACTTCGGAAGACTCAAATACTTATTTATCTAATAAATATTTGAGCCTTCCGAAGTTACTTGAAGGCTTGGCTTGACTTGAAGGGTTTGCTAAAATAATATTTTATTGTTTAGTTATTTGTTTTTGATCTAGTTTTCCCTTACAATTTCGCCTACTTCAGTGATAAATACAAAGTAAAACTCTTAGGTACCCATCAGTTTGTTTCTTCAATTATTTTTTTTATGAATTGGCAATATAATTAATTGTTCAAAAAAAAAATCAGTAGATGAAAATTATGAGCTGATGAAAGTCTTAAAATCGCTAGTTCGATATCTCTTATTTTAAACATGTTGTTTTTCCGTTGCTTACTCTTAAAATCTTAGTTATGATATTATTATAAACGCACAATCCTACCAGAATTTCCAAACATGAACGACAGCCGAAACTAGAGTTCTATGTAATTGGCTAATTCTCGACAAACGAACATCCTGTCGTCAGTAGAATAGTTTTGTTTATAATTTCGATTTTATTTTACTTCTGCTAATACCCTTATACCTCAAAGTAAACAGACGGACTGCATTCGGAGCTACAAGCATGCTGTAAAGAATAAAGACCTACTGTGGGTACTAATATATATTTGCTTAACTTTAGACTGCTATGATATCAGATATTCATCACAACACCTTAATGCATGCACTAACACTATTTGTAGATTGCTTGCAGTCAAGATGCAGCCCGTCTGTCCGTACTCCGGTACACTACTTCTTACACTAATCCTGCCACTAATGATAATCACTTCAGTTATGATTTATAAGTAATAAACATTAAACATTGGAATGCTTTGTTTGCTTATACCCTGCGTTATTATTTTAAGCTTATACCTCTGCTGTACTTGATATTATTTGCCATTACCTTCAAACAAAGCGTTGCATATTGTGTGATTGTCTGCCTGACTGAACCCTGTTCTAAATGTTCGTTCGATGTCGATTGTCTAGAATTGGCCATGTCAAACAACAGTGCCCCACCAAAACGTCACAATCGTTTCACAGAGGGCGCGCAAAACAAGAGTTGCTCGCAATGCAAGAAGACATTCCCGTCGCACGCATCGATGCTCATACATATGCGTACGCACACAGGTGAGTCATCCTTCCTTAGATATTATAAAACAAGTACCCTACAGCATCTGTTTGTTGGTTCAATAATAACTAAGGTAGGCGCCAAATAAACGTGGAACAACGGTCATTGACCCTCCTATATTTATTCTGCCCCTGATAGTTAAAAAGACGTATCTAACAATTAAAAAAAAATTGATAAAAAAAGGTTTTAATGAATGAAACGGGAAATCGGCCCTTTTTTCCTTGTGTTAAAACCGCACTGGAGAGTGTTAGCAAAATATAAAAAATACAGGCAGATGCGCTTTTTTTTCCTGATTCCGGCAATGTTTAAAAATAAAATCTGGAAAAAATGTTAGATGCGTCTTTTTTACTAACGGGGGCAGGGCAGTATTGGTATTCTTAATTTCGAAAACAGAATTCTGTCTTGGATCGACATCTATCGTGATTTTTACCTTTTCTGAAAAACAGTTCATTGATAATTTTTTGGGTACCTTCGATATTAGGTAAAGGTCAATGTACTTTATTTTAAGTTTATCTGGCGCATTGTATACCAATAGACAGAGTGATTGATGAGCAAGATTTAGAAAGAAAGTGCTAGGGTGGATCCCTAGTGACTTATAAATTATAATAGGTTTCTAGAAAGGACTAAAAACCCGTATCGTCGGTTATCATATATAATGAGTTGTCTGGTTTCAATCGCCAGGTTAAACTCGTCCAAATTACTATTAGAATATGACTATGAGTAGTTTTCAACCACATTTCAAATAATTGGCTTGCTATCGTCTATGTTAGTTTTTATTTTTTGCTTGTTTAAGCTGTAAGTCCTCCAAGATGTAATAAATAAATAAATAAATAATTTTGGATCTCACACAATATCAGTTAGGAGTATCTACAAAATAAATATTCTACCACAGCAATAGCGAATGAGAGAAAATTGAATCATATTCTATGTGCCATCGCGGTCATTTCTGCCTGATCACTTGAAAAAAAAAAATCGCTTAAATCCTGCGGCGCGCCAAACCAAACCCTTTGAAATTTTTGTTTCGAGTGCGAGCAATAATGAACTTAGCTATGGTCAGGCGGTAGTGTCTTTGATGGTACATAAGAAAGAGAAAAATACATATAGCCTTCCTATAAGTTTTACTTACAAAAATCAAATCTCTGAAAGTGGAAATCGTTCATTATTCTGACATTCCTCGCCCTCCAGAGCTGTGTTTAATTTTCATTATTCGCGTTCAGATGAATAATTACCCTAAGGCGCAATTTATAACGCTGCGAAATAGAATGTAAGCGTCCATTACGCCTCGATGACGAGTGAATTCTAGGGGAATTAACGACAATTCTCCGGAAGATGCACTACCTTTTTTGTTTGGTTCATATTTAGTTTGTATATTATACAATTGACATAAAGTTTATTATCTGGGGCCAGGGTTATCCGAAAGGAACTCGAGCCCCGGTATGAAGGCTAGAAGGAACGGGGTGGGGTTTTTAGTCAGTAAGAGTCTGACACTATCCCCCGCTCCACCCAAAAGCGGAGGTTGTCATAAGAACATAAAGTTCATTATGGCATATACAATTTCGTTGCAAAAAGTTGCTTTCATTCCATTCTGCGACGGTGTAAATTAAATTGAGCCTTAATATATAATGAGATTTAATTTACTCAGTAGCCCTAAAATTCCCACTAAGTTAAACTTGAACTCCATTACAGGCGAAAGACCGTTCGTATGCGGTCTCTGCAACAAAGGCTTCAACGTGAAGTCCAACCTGCTGCGGCACCTGCGCACGCTGCACGACCAGCTCATCAGCCCCGCGCAGGTGGACGAGGGCGAGGACGACGACATGCAGCCCGGGCCCTCCGAGGTCAAGCGCGAGTCCTGAGGGCGTGGAGGGGGGGCAGGTAACACTACCAGCTGCTTATTTGGCATTTTAATGCCCACCATACACGCTAGGGGTATACTCTATGACAACCACGGAATAAAGAAAAGTAGAGGAAGTGCCTCTTAGATATCGCGCGCGTGTCAAAATCAAGCGAGATTCGCCGATTACATGTGCAGGTGAATATGGCTTCTATTTCAAAGCCACTAGAGTTCTGAATAGAATAAATTGGTTACAGCGCCATCTAGCGTTCAGTAGCTTAACTCGTTGTAATTTGGTGTTTAGACGAAAAACTTCTTTATTGTTTCTGTCATGTCAAATAACAACAACTTTCTTACGTTGTAATAAGACCTAATTTATGAAAGCAATAAGAATATGATTTGTAAAAGTTAAGTTCGTAATTCGTTGCTTCGTAGCCAATCATGTTACTGTTTTTTATGTGTGTAATGTACAATTTGATACGCAAATGTGTGAGTTTGGCGACACTGGTTCCCGTGCTTAGCCACGTTAGGGGCACTTCTACCTATATTTTCTGTTCTGTGATGACATCTATGGAGGCTTCTTTACAAGCTTATCTGACAGGTATAACTGTGCAGGCAAACCTGTCAGGCATACCCTAGCGTGTATGGCTACTTTAAGAATAGATTAAAGGCAGAACTAAATTGGGCCCACGTGGATCACGGACGCTGATCTGGGCGCGTCACGTGACGCGAAGCTACGTACAACAGCAAAATAGATAGGTACAGAAGACAATCTCATATACTTCACTTTTTATACCTACGCTCAGTGGACGCACACTAATGAGCGTTTGAGCTGGAACTGTTCGACGAGCGGGCCCAGACACTCCGAGATATCGTGTCCATGTGCGGTGTCTGTGTGTGCGTTGCGCGAGCGCGCTTTGTATGTAGATTGACTTCTGTACAACTCAGGCGTCACTCACGTGTGCGTCGGTCTTCTGTAGTTCCCGTTTTAATGTGTATCTGTCTTCAGTATAACACCTAGTAGTAGTATATATCATTATGAACTTCGATTTTTTTTTTTTTTTTTTTTTTCAGTTGCGCGCGGGCGCTTGCTATCGTTAGACGCGCACTCCGTGTGAATACAAACCGGTTCTATCGCGCTTTGTACGACGTGCGTATGATTCATAGTTTAAAAATGTGTTTCACTAATGGATAGCAACGTACAATGTCAATCAAATGAGACGGATAACACGCATAATGAAATAGTAAATTGTAGTGAGACGAGCAGTAATAGTGAGAATATGGAGTTGACAGAAGAATATACAGAAAATAATAGAGGAATTGACGTAACAAGATCTATTAAAAGAAATAGACAGATCGATCAAAATGAAGTATGGACAAACATTACGAGAGGGGTTAAACGATTTGCTCGGGCTAGTCATGTACATGATGAGATACGTATTCCAGAAGACCGAATTGAAATTAGCATAACTTCTTTAGAAAAATTACCGAAACAGTTTGGCTTAGCAAAATTGTTGAAATCAGAAAATATTCCAGATATTACAAATATAAAATATATTAATGCCTTTAAAGTTCTAGTCCAATTTAGTAATGAAGACAGCGCGGAGAAGTTACTTGAGTCCAAATTATTGAAGGAAAAAGGATTTAGAAGTCAGAAAACACTGGAGATTAGAGAAACTTACGGCGTTATTAAAGATATAGACTTAGATTACTCTGAGGAAGAAATACTTGAAGGACTAAGTTGTGAAACAGTTATTATAGGCATTAAAAGATTAAAACGCCGCAACACAAATAGTGGACAGTGGGAACCAGGAGAATCAGTCAGAGTAACCTTTGTAGGATCTTCCCTTCCTGCATACGTTTACATTTATGAGTCTAGGGTGAAAGTGAGCCCATACCAATACCCTGTCACGCAATGTTCACGATGCTGGAGATTTGGGCACACAATGAGAGTATGTTCCTCAATAAAAAATATATGCCCGAAATGTAGTGGGTCTCACCCGAATTGCGACTCCACGAATTACAGATGTAATAATTGTTCTGGAAAACATATGTCGTTATCTCGCACATGCCCAATATATATAAAAGAAAAAAGATTAAGAGAATTGATGGCAGAGTTTAATTGCACATATAAGAGAGCTTTAACATTATACGTTCCAAATGAGCCAATTCATAATATTTCAGGAGAAAGACAACGAGAAGTAGAAAGGACACAGTGTGAAGTGTTAAGCCCAGAGGTAAACATAGAAACGGTGCCTATAACACAAGCTTACAATTCAGAAGATACGGTGGATAAGGAGCATAATTCAGGTTCTAATTCAAAGAGAAAGTCATCCCCACAAACTCGAATAGACGTTAATAAAAAGGATAGAAGTAATCGGAAAAAGAAACAAAATAAAAATACCGAGATTAATTGGGCAGAAATTACAGACAGTGACTCAGAAATTCAACAAGCAGATCCAGAAAAAAAGGATAGTGACAAAAGAAAGAAAATGAATTGGAAATTGTTTTGGAATAAATTACAAGAAAAAATATGGGATACTGGGACTAGCTTGGAAAGTAAGATAATTAATTGCGTTAAATTTATCTCTGACTGGTTTACATCTTTTATAATGCACTACATCATGGATTTACCTTTATTATCAGTCATAAAAAAATGGATAACAACGACGGACACAGACATTTGAAAATCAATATCCTACAATGGAACGCACAGAGTTTACGACCGAAGATTACAGATTTTCAGGCCTTACTACATCAGGAGAAAATTCATATAGCTATCCTCAGTGAGACTTGGTTTGACCCAGATAGCGCATTTAGACTCAGTGGGTACAACATTTTCAGGGCAGATCGCGATGATGGATATGGAGGAACAGCAATATTTACCCATAACACTATCAAGGCCGTTCAGTGTGACGTAAATATTTCGAATACTCAAATTCAAATCATACACATTAAGCTGTTAAACTGCAACCATCTAGAGAATATAATATCTATCTATTGCCCCTCATCAGTGAGCACATGTAGAAGTGATTGGGATGAGATTTTTTCAATGACGCAACACAAAACACTTATTGGAGGTGATATGAACGGCCACCATTCAAACTGGTCTTCCAGGACGGATTCAAGAGGCAACCAGATTTTCGACTCTGTCATGGACAACAATTTATGTACTCTCAACGATAATTCGCATACACGTTTAAAGTTGGTCAATGGGGCAATACAAAAATCTTCTCCAGATGTCACTATTGTTTCAACAGAGTTGGCTTTAGACGTAAGGTGGTGGGTCATGAATGAAAACCTGGGAAGTGATCATTTGGTGATTAAAATTTGCCTGGAAAACAACAACACAATTAATTTGAAAAGACGGAGAAACTTTAAAAAGGCTGATTGGCAAGGTTATACCCAGAAAATCGAATTAGATTTTTTAAACTTCATTTCACCACTAGAACATCAATCTTTATATAATAAATTTATAAATCAAATTAACTCTGCAGCTGACCAATATATACCCATGATTAAAACAAATGATAACCCTCTTCAGGCGAATAAATTCAAACCGAAACCATATTGGAATCAAACTTTATCACATATTGTGGCACAAAGACGCCTTGCGCTTGCAGCCTTCAGAAGAAATCCAAACCCACATAGCCTGGAAATTCTAAAAAAAAAAGTGAGTGAAGCACAAAGACTTATACGACAAGCCAAGAATAAATCTTTTCAGGAGTTTTGTAGTGGTATAGATAGTGTAACTTCTTCAAGAGAGATGTGGAGGAGTATGAGATGGGTCAAAGGGTACAAATCAACAGCATCTTTTGTAGACAAAGAAAAAGCCGAAAGCTTGTTGCGAAGTCTGACCCCAGATTATGTATCGCCAGCTGCTCCTACATTTACTTCTTGTAACACACAATTGTCAAGCCCGGTTTCGGTACAGGAAGTAATTAACACAATTAAAAATACAGATACAGCTCCGGGTCATGATAATATATCATATTCCATGATAAGACATTTACCGTTTAATGCTAAAATTGTTCTGACTTCCATATACAACAATATTTTGCTATCCGCATTCGTTCCAGAGCAATGGAAAAAGGTTAAAATTATTCCTGTACCGAAACCAGGAAATGATCCAAGCTTAAGTTCGGGTGTTAGACCTATTGCACTGATATCTTGTTTGTGTAAATTACTTCATACCATCATAACACGCAGGCTCGAATGGTTTCTGGAGAAAAATGAATTGTTATCCCATGATACCACAGGCTTTCGAAGGTCCAAGTCGTGTTATGATGGTCTTTCTAGGTTGGTGGCACGGATAGAAACAGGTTTTTCTAAAAAAATACCAACTGTTGGCTGTTTCATAGATGTTGAGAGTGCCTATAATAATGTAAACGTGACATCCCTTTTAGTCATTTTAGATAACTTGGAAGTTGGTTCTGTTTTATGTAATTATCTTTGGCAGTACCTTCATCAGAGAAGTCTATTCGTTGAACTACAGGATGGCAGCCTAATATGTCGAAATTCTGGTGTAGGCATAGCTCAAGGTGACCCTTTATCCCCTTTACTATTTAATGCGGCAACAATATCTGTCTGTAGAAGCATTTCTAATGTTTTCATCTCGCAATACGCTGATGACTTCATTATATATGACACACAAAAGAGATTATCTGATTCGGTATCCAATATCCAAAATGCGTTGCATATCTTCCAAAATATAATGTCGGATTTGGGACTGAATATTTCACAAAAAAAGACAAAAGTTTGCCTTTTTGGTAGGGGGAGAAGGAATAATAGCATCCAGTTATTTGTTAATAATGGCCTGGTTGATCAAGTAGATTGTATAAAGTACCTTGGAATGTGGTTGGACAGCTCTTTAAAGTGGGGTAAACATATTAATGAAATTCGAAATAAAATCTGTCGTTATTTAAATATTTTTAAAGTTTTAAGTGGTGCTAAATGGGGTGTGCATCCCTCTCATCTTCGTAGATTATACATAGCTATAATAAGAAGCAGGATGGATTACGGTTGCTTTTTGTACGGAAGATGTGCAAACGGACATCTTCTTAAGCTTGACAGAGTTCAAAACCAAGTAATGAGAATAATAGGAGGATTTATAAGAAGCACACCTATCCATGCTATGGAAAGTGAGTTATGTCTCCAGCCGTTATCTGTCCGTAGGCTCTTTCTAACAGGTAAATTTTATCTAAGATCTAAATCAGTTCGTAATAATATTATTATTAGTATCTTGGAAGATCTGTCCACCCAATGTCAAGGGCCTTACTGGAGAAATAAAAAATTGCCATTACTGGTTGATGTCCACAGAATATACTCAGAAAAGCCATTGCATTCGAGCCCAATATTAGATGTTTATTCTTTGGATACCTGGGTAACCAATATAGATCTGTCTGGTGTAGTGGAGGTTAAGATTGATGGTGTAAGTGTGGCAAAAAGACTGATTAATGTTACTGATCTCAACAATTCCTGTGTTAATATGATAGCAAATAAGTTTAGTAAACATTATAAAATATTTACGGACGGGTCCAAGGATGGTTCAGACCTGGGAGCTGCATATTTTGATCCGCAATGTGATACTAAAGCAAAATTCAAAATTAACTCAAAGATTTCTATTATGTATTGTGAACTTATAGCTATTTCCGAAGCCTTGTTATATTTATTGACTATAAATCATGACAACTTTGTCATATTCTCAGACTCAAAAAGCAGCCTCCAACATTTGGCTCGGGTACCCTCGAGTCTTCGAGGGTGCCCGATAGCCATAACTATTTTAGATTTAATATGTAAAATACAATCTCTAAATAAAACAGTCACCATTCAATGGATACCGTCACACATAGGAATCATGGGTAACGAGGTAGCAGACTTGGCAGCTCGACAAGCCTCTTATGAGGGTATTGACTATACATGTATGCCGTTGTACTCAGACTGGCTTGGCCATGTCAAAGAAATATGTAGACATAAATGGCACGAATATTTTGATGAACGTGCTAAGATGAAAGGAATTTGGTATAAAACCATTCAACCTGAACCACGTCGCTACCCATGGTTTGAAGGAAGGGAGATAGATAGAAGACATGTAGTAGCTCTCTTGAGGATGCGTTCTGGCCACATCCCTTCTAATAAATTCAAATACCTTATGGGCAAAACTTCCTCACCAAATTGTGAAATTTGTGGGATCATAGAAGATGTTTATCATGTATTGATGGAATGTGACCGGAACATTCAGGAAAGACAAGGTCTGCTTGGTGTGGGATCTGAGGTCGGGGCATGTAACAGCATCTTGGCTTCCCCATTATCGGAGGAGGCTAAGATGTTGTGTCGATTGTTGTTGATTAGTGGGTGATATAATTTTACTATAGGTAAAGTTAAGTTGGATTAGTAGTCTAAAGCTTACTGTGTAATTAATATAAGTGTTTTTGTAACAGGAGTGACATTATCACTAAGTGATAAAACTCCTTATAATTAATAAAGAATAAAAAAAAAAAAAAAAAAAAAAAACTTCGATTTTTGAAGTGAAAGTTTCCAAGTATCATATCAGCATAATGCAATGTTCTTAACTTTGTGCTCCTGCTTGTCTCACCTCATTCTTATACAACGGAGGAGGTCTACGCTAAAGGAGCCGAGCTCGCGGTTTCAAATGCTGACATACAACGAGCCTACAACAATCACTGTCCTCGAACGTGATGCGAAACTCGTGTTCGTCAAAACAGCGACAAGCGAAGCACAGTCGAGCACGAACCAAACGGCCGAAGCGCGCTCGTTCGTGGCAAACGACCTCCAGTCGTTTCAAATTATACGAATTGGTGCTAGGCTCCTCTCGTACATTACCTATGGGATTTTTTATTACCATCTGTAATTTGTAAGCATGGCATTTGATACATTTTCTTATTCTTTATGTTACAGGTAGAGGGCGCGGGCGACGTGCAGCATACTTGAACGTGAATGCTATGAGCGAAGCCACCCGTCGCGCCCACGAAAAGAAAAGGCAAGCTGACAACGCATCGCCTACAAACGTGCCGCGCAAGCAGAGTTACTCGCTCTTCTTGAAGCAACGCGCGGTACTCTTTTCTGCCAAGAAGTGGAAACAGTGAAATTCGGTATGGCGACTTGCTACAATATTACTTTCATTCATTCTAACATTATTTTGACTCTAGTTGAGTTCGAGTTTGTAGCCAAGTCGTCAATTGTCCGTTTTTTCACGTATTACCTGCCCACCCTCCTCCTTTCGTATTTAACGGTTACTTAATTTGTATTCAAACTATTATTATTGAGTGAATTATTTTTTTATAATCCCCTAGTTTGTATTAACTTTGAAGTATCTCGACTTCTAGTCACATATATTCTAAGAGTTAAGTAACAGCTAGTAATTTAATTTAAGTGATCCCCTTTATGTAGAATGGGTTGTATGTCTAAGATCTCAATAACAAGTGAGTGGAATTTGTTAACGGATAAGTTTTGAATGTGTTGACTTCACAGTGGGCATTTTTTTTCCATTTTAATTACAGGACTACTAACGTAAAATATATGGATGTAATGCGTCTTAATAATAACCACTATAATTACAGTTTTATATCTACAGATTCGTCAATGTTTGTATTTACCCTGGCTTGGCACGCACCGTCATCATTAGCCATTTCATCTTGTTAGTAATTTTCTCAAATACAGCTAGGTTATCAATGTCATGCTGTTACTCCAGTGGTGTTTGATGCGGAAAAAATCCCTCTATATGTCTTTCTATGTCAGTGGCTGCCTCGTGAAAATAGTAAATGGTCGCATAGTAACGTACCGTACCAGTAGGTTAAGTCTTAATCGAGGCCATGGTTGTATGCAAAAAAGTCATATTAATCCATATATCCGTTGGCAGTAATTTAACAAAACCAAAAGCCTGCACAGACGAGGGACTATCTGCAGACGACAAAAACTCGGAATCGTCAGAAAATATCATCCGAGAAGAAATAAAAAATAGCTCGAGAATTTAGTCAAACGCACGCGCGTCCGAACGGAGAAGCGCATGTGTAAATACAGTGTAAGATTATGTTGGGATCAACGAGGACTAGACAGTTGTCTAATTTTTTTGGGAGAATCTCCCGTAGTTTGGTCTAGTCCAGTTTATAATGTCGGTTGTTTGAGGGATTTTTCGTACGCGGTACTTTCAATAGGTTCATTGTCTGCGTTATTCAATGCAGTTGTAAGGGATCTATTTTGAAGGCCAAAAAAGTACGCTCGAGGTTGGTTCCTTGCACAGAAAAGATGAAGAGGTTAGAAAGGAAATACTTTCCGATTGAGAAGCGAGTGTCGCCGCTTCCCCCTCTTTGAGGCGTGGCTGGAAAGACCTCACGGCGTCCTTACCTTCCGCATGACGCAGGTCCTCACCGGACATGGCAAGTTCGGGAGGTTCCTGCATCGGATTCGAGCGGAAGAGACGCCCGGGTGCCGCCACTGTGCGGATAGCCCGGATGACACGGTGGAGCACACAGTTGAGGTGTGCCCTGCTTGGGCGGAGCAACGCCGTGTCCTCGTGGGGGCGATCGGCGGCGGAGACCTCTCGTGCCGGGCCTTGGTTCAGGCCATGGTCCGGAGCGAGGAGGAGTGGCAGGCGGTCGCCTCCTTCTGCGAAGCAGTAATGCTAGCAAAGGAGGAGGCAGACCGCATCAGGCAACGGCGCCCCTGCCGCCGCCGCCGGGATTCCGATCCCGATTTCCGGCCACCGTAGACGCGAGCTCGCGGACGGCGAGCCATGGGTAGCTCGCTGTCCGATCGTCCGGTAACTGCCCGGACCGAGCCAAGGCGTCGACGGCGCGCACTGTTCCCGTGCGCCTCAAGGAGTTGTCAGCAACAGGAGGGGCCCATCTGGGTCGAAGCCTACCGGGGTCGGGGTTATCCGAAAGGAAACTAGAGCCCCGGTATGAAGGCTAGAAGGAACGGCGCGGGGTTTTTAGTCAGTAAGACTCTGACACTGTCTCCCGCTCCACCCAAGAGCGGGTTTCGTCAATGACGATTTTCCCCGTCGAGAGAAAAAAAAAAGTGTCGCCGCTTGTGTGCGTCAGAATGGCTGGTGGTCTGTGGCGTTGGTGTATGCGAGTTGATTCAAAAATTGCTACATAATTGCTTATATTTGCTACATATAGTAAATAATTGCTACATAGGATAAATATTTAGAAATACAATATTTTTTTTGACCAGCCATCCTGACGTTTGGTTGGCTGGTCAACCCCTAGTTTAAAGTTAAGCATGCAGACTTTCCCAAAATGTATTGCGTCAATAATTGCTACATATTTACTTCATTTATCTAATTTAGTTGTAACTTCAAACATTTGTTAAATAAAGGATTTAGCAATTATTTAAATTATCCCAAGGAAAAGTGCCTGATAAAATATTAAAGGCAAATACTTAGTTATGTAGGTGTCGGTTTAATCGTTTAGGCTCTGGTGTTATGGAGCCGAGTGCTGCAGTGACAAATCTCCACGTGTATCAAACGACGTTTTTCAATACACGTACGAAGAAATACTTTCTCTGGAAATTACGACTCATTTTTTTTCATTTTATACTGAAGAAAATGTTACAAAGTTGATTTTAGTTTTGATTTAGATGGCAGCAGGCTATCACAAGTACTTATTAACTTAATCACAATATCTGGTGACGGCGGTACCATCTAAAGAAATCTCTTAAAATTTTAAATCAAAAATTTTTTCACAAAATAATAGGTCTTTACCTATGAAATTGCCGTTTTGTATGAAAAAATTTAAACGAATTTTTTTCAGGTATTTTTTATTTGTATTAATCGAAGTAATCACCCATGCAATCAATGCATCTTTGCCAATGCAGTGGCAGTTTATTGATGCCCTTCTTAAAGAAATCAGCTGGACGGGAGGCAACAAATTCTTCAAAGGCATTTTGTACTGCCACTCGGGTATTGAATTTTTTTCCCGCCAAGAAGTTATCCAAATTCTGGAAAAAGTAGTAGTCTGTAGGCGCAAGGTCTGGTGAGTAGGGCGGATGACGGAGAGCTTCCAACCCCAGTTCTTGCAACTTGGAGACCGTCTGCTGTGCAGTATGAGCAGTATGTCTGATGTGCGTTGTCGTGCAGGAGCAGCGGAGACGAGCGATTGACCAATGCTGGTTGGACATGTGCCAGCTTCTCCATCATTGTGTTCAGTTCTTCACAGTACAAATCTGCAGTAATGCTCACCCCGTTTGGTAAGAAGCTGTGATTAATGACATCGGCGCTAGACCACCAAACAGTGACCATCACTTTTCTAGGGGTAAGTTTTCGTTTAGGGCATTGTTTAGGTGCTGAACCAGGATCCAACCAACTTGCTGAGCGCTTGCGGTTATCAAACTGAATCCATTTTTCATCGCAGGTAACAATGCGGTTCAAAATTCCTTCATTTGTGTGTCTGTTGAGCAGTGCAAGGCACGTCTCGACGCGTACTTCGCGCTGGCGATCATTGAATTCGTGGGGCACCCATTTGTCAAGCTTTTTTACTTTGCTAATTTGACGCAAATGGACCAATATTGTTTTGACGCTAACGTCGAAAGCTGCTGCTAATTCAGCCGTAGATTGGGTATCATCAGCTTCCACAATCGCCTTTAATTCGTCATTGTCGGCCAAAATCTTCGGACGACCGCGAGGTTCATTTTTCAGGTCAAAATTTCCAGAATGGAAGCGAGCAAACCAATAACAGGTGGTGCGTTGGTTTGTAGTGTTAGCTCCGTAAACGTCGTTGATGTTGCGTGCCACTTGTGCCGCGTTGCTGCCACGACGGTACTCATATTCCATAATTACTCGAATTTTTAACGTATCCATGATCCATGATGACGAAAAAGATTGAAATGCAATGAAAATGTAACACTAATCAATAAACAAATGACTACTTTTGGAAAAAAAAATGTTTTAAAATAAAATTAATTTGCAATTAGAATTCTTAGCCAAACAAAAAATATTTTGATTTGAAATGGCCAGTACTGCAGAACGGAAATTTCATAGGTAAAGACCTAATATAACACAAATAAAAAATAATATTTAATAGACTTTATTCCCGCGTTTTTTACCTTTGCAGATGGAAGAAGAAGCATAGATATCAAACCTTATATATCCTAGAAATTTAAATATTTTTGAATTTAGAACACAGATTATTGTTAATTTGCTGATAATAAAAAATTATAATTAAAAACTGTGTAAATAGTATTATTTATTCATGATATTCTGTTTCTAAACACAATTTTAATTTGCATTAAATATAACAAAAACCTAACCTACCTACCCCCTACCTAACCTTAAAAATATCCGCCTCTTTGCTTTAAAAAAATAATAAACACGGTTCATAAATTAAAAAAAAAACGCAAACGTGATAAAAATGTCACGTTGAACCTATTCGTAGTGCAATTAGAGCCTATTTTCGACGTTCCATCGTCGACCGCATCGTCGCTTTCCATCAGGTGAGATAGCGGTCAAGCGCAAACTTATCAATAATAATAAAAAAAAAGTGTATCGAAAATATGTGCCTACCCTCAATAATCCAATGAGTATCACCTTAGCAGATATTGTGACTGCCGTCACCAGATATTGTGATTAAGTTAATAAGTACTTGTGATAGCCTGCTGCCATCTAAATCAAAACTAAAATCAACTTTGTAACATTTTCTTCAGTATAAAATGAAAAAAAATGAGTCGTAATTTCCAGAGAAAGTATTTCTTCGTACGTGTATTGAAAAACGTCGTTTGATACACGTGGAGATTTGTCACTGCAGCACTCGGCTCCATAACACCAGAGCCTAAACGATTAAACCGACACCTACATAACTAAGTATTTGCCTTTAATATTTTATCAGGCACTTTTCCTTGGGATAATTTAAATAATTGCTAAATCCTTTATTTAACAAATGTTTGAAGTTACAACTAAATTAGATAAATGAAGTAAATATGTAGCAATTATTGACGCAATACATTTTGGGAAAGTCTGCATGCTTAACTTTAAACTAGGGGTTGACCAGCCAACCAAACGTCAGGATGGCTGGTCAAAAAAAATATTGTATTTCTAAATATTTATCCTATGTAGCAATTATTTACTATATGTAGCAAATATAAGCAATTATGTAGCAATTTTTGAATCAACTCGCATACACCAACGCCACAGACCACCAGCCATTCTGACGCACACCGCCGCTTGTCTCCCACCCACTCCACTGCAGGCAATAAACCAATACGAACTTGCATTACGCAAGTAACAGACCACCTTCACTTAAATCGCAAGTTTGCTATTGGTTATGTCAATTATGAGCATGATCATGTTTGGAGGCACGCCTGCCCCGCCCACAAGGCCTTTCTAAGCTCTTTCCATCTTTTCTGTGGTTCTTTGTTTGAGCAGGTCTTTATTCCAACCTAGTCAATGGCGTTTGCGGGTGCTTGCTAAGCCTACATCTACGCTATTTATCATAGAATATTTTAAATGCATGTCTCAATTTTAAAATCTTACCAAAGTTTTACTGATAGGTATTTGTATAAAAGCGTGGGGAAAACGATTTTTTAGGATTAATAATGATTAATATAATATTCGTATAATTTAAATTTGCGAAGCTTTAAGTTCAGCATTCCATTGTGTTAGAAGTGATTATTTATTTTGAACATGTGTATCCAGTAGACACGGAAGTTTTATTTCTCGACATTTAAAATAATTTTAATTCAATACTCATGTATAACATGAACATGAATGTAATTTGTACTATTGTGGAAAATAAAAATTGATTTAATATCGATTGTTTTTTACTTTACAAGTAATACCAGTATTTATGACGAATGTGTTTATTATCTCTTAAAAAAATAGTATTATATCACAACTTTCAGCGATACACACAGTGTATGTGGAGATAAACAGGCTTAAGAAATTGGAATTTAAACATGATGTTTTTGGAAAGAACAGTTACAACAAAAAATAGGTACGCAAATACAAAATAAGACTTATTACTAAAAAAAAAACTAGTTTAGCTGTCCTCTTCCTCAATCTTGGGCGCTAGGTAATAGCGGATGTGACCAATCTCTGGAATGCGGTACTCGACGACAAGTGGAACATCGGCTGACATCGATAGTTGGACCTGGAAAAAGGATTAACAACGTTATAAGCAACATAACACTAATAAACACTAATTCTCTAAATTCCTTTTCAGTAAGTAAAATTCATCTATACATAAACACTCATTAAATAAAATTTAAGATCTGCAATATTTCTATAACAAAAATGCATTTGTTTTTTAATTTTTGGTCTGTCTGTTTCGGCTAAACTCCGAAACGGCTGGCTTAATTCGAGACAACACAAAAAAAAATTACACGCTCATAAAACAGTAATATTTTAAACAGCAAGTGGACAAAGACGCGGCAAATAGTGTGCAATTAATATGAGTTTATTCTGAAAAAGTGAAGTTGTGGAGCAACACAAAAATAAAACCGCATCAAAATCGGTCCATTCGCTTAGGAGCTGCGATGCCACGGACAGACACCATCATGCAGACACCTCAAACTTATAACACCTCTCTTTTCCGTCGGGAGATAAAAAAAAAAAGTGTTATTTAATTACCTGTGGACTAAGCGACGTAGCTTTAGTGAAGTAGTTGAGATACTGGCAAGCAAATGTGAGAGTAACTGGCTCCTCCATCTCGATGACAACAGCCTCTTCCTCTTTATCTACTGACGCGGTCTGAGCAAGCTTGATATTAGCTGAGCCGATGTCTCCAGACGCTGAGAATTTCACTCCTGTTGGAATTTGGGAAAATAAAAATAGGTATCTAACTTCATATTTAAGCTCAATAAATGGTCTTCGAAAGGCCATTAAGTGCTTTAGACAGTACTGAGGTCACAAAATAAGGTTCTTTAACCTTTTCGACGCCCATCTATAGAATACGCGATGTGTCCTCCAGCGCCACGCAACAAATTGTTTATATGTTAATTCTTATTGAGATGTAAAAAACATATGAAATATCTATTCAGAAGTGTATGACATAAATCCACCTGGCTATTGGAACTACACACAATCCAATTTACAGTCAAAATTGCGGTGCGCTGGCATCTGGTAAACTTGGTCGGTTATGTACCCCCATAACCCTTTGGAGAGTACAACCACAGAATAGATGAAAGAGGTTAGAATGGCCTTGTGGGCGGGCCAGGCGCGCCACGAAGTAGGGCAATGCTCATAGTTCAACTACCAATAGCAAACTTGCGATCTAAGTGCGTAATGCGCGTTCACGTATTGGTTGATTGCCTGTAGCAGAGTTAAAGGGTGTATGGTTAGCGGTGACACTCGTAATCTGAAAATATTTCCTTTACCTTCTTTACCATCTTTTCTGTGAGCTCAACCAGGACATATGGTCCTGATGGATGACAAGGAGTGGTAAACAAAGGAGTACTTACCCTCTTTGGTGCAAGAAATGACCATGGACTCTCCAAACTGTGAGAGATCACGGCAGATTCGCGCGAATTCAGCACTCGGTAACCGAATGGTGCAGCTGTACTCAGTCTCAGGAATACCTGTAAAAACATCATCAATTCAAACTTATGGCACATAGCAAGTAGAATACAGGGTGTTAGTGACATGTAACTGGAAACTTCTTGTAAACCAGTGTTCCAGAAAATACTTGTTTTTTAAAATAACAGATTTTCAGAGGTCTTAGTTTTACGCGTTTTGACTTCTATAGAAGCCTAGATAATACCCACAAAATAGCTAAAGTTTATTTCAGACTAACTTGCAATACAATTTGTTCACCTCCTTCTACTAATGTATCCCAATATTTCCAAACGATACGAAAAAAATGTATGGGCAGTGTCGGTAACATGATCAAAACAAGTATATCGTGGTAAGAGGCGACCTTGTCGCATGATAGTACATGCAAAAAGGAAGGGATTACGAACCTTTTGATCAAAATTATGATCAGTCGTTTTTATTTTAAATATATGGGCAGACTATAAATATTGAAAAGGTATGTTTTGTCGATTTTCCCGGGCACATTTATGAATAATTTATTTTTGTAACCTATTACTTCTATTACTAATATAATAAAGCTGAAGAATTTGTTTGGTTGAACGCGCTAATCTCAGGATCTACTGGTTCGATTTGAAAAATTCTTTCAATGTTAGATAGCCCATTCAATGAGGAAGGTTATAGGCTATATATAACATCACGCTACGACTAATAGGAGCGGAGCAGTAACCAAAGATGCGGTTGAATCCGCGGGGTACAGCGTGTACTTACTAAAATAAAACGAATAAATAGTATTGTTTTTTAACTAACAAAACACTAAAACAAAACAACAGCAATAAAAAACGCGAGAAAACTTTCCAAGCAGAAAGTAGGTACACAAGTTGAGCAGGCAGGTAGTCTATCCCGGGCGCATTCCAAATTCGGAATGACGGAAGGACACTATTTATTACAAAATGGCGGTCACAGGTGATGTGCCCCTGGCGGCAAACTCGTCGCCAAGAAGGCATAACTCAAAATATCTTATTTACTAGTAAGGATGTTAAAATTTAGTTTCTTTTTTGTTAGTTGCTTACTTTCATGAATATAAAGAAATTAAATTGAATAAAACCTAATATAACATATTCTTGTACTGAAATATAAATTAAAAACCTCAATTCTCTCGAAAAATAAATGTTCGTCTTCATTTTTTTTTAAGTCCGTAAACAATAGGATATTATAACTCCCATGTCTAATGTGTATTCTAGAAATTGAAAAAAAAAAAAAAAACTATTAAATTAATCCCTAAAATTTAATTATTTTTGACTTACTTGGTGTTTGGTATCATGAAACTCGACAGACGCAATGTTAGCGACAGTTTTCTATGACTAACAATAAATATCGTAAAGTATTTGGACTTTTTGGTAAAGGGCGGTTGATTGACATGTATTGCAGGTTTATCTGAAACAAACTTTATGCATCCAAAGTGTCTAGAAAAAGCGTGTAATAGCGTAACGTAAGAGTGAATGTATAGAAGTGTACCTCGAGTTGGCGGGTCTTAATAAATGTATTGTAAACACAACACTACGCAATCAATGCAGGCGCACTACACCCTAGTGTCGCGGGTCATACGCGGCAGTGTGTGCATAGTTGCATACTAAGCATGCAATGACCTCCTATGAGTCTCACCGTGAACTTATGAAAAACAACTGAGCAAGTAATTCCTTGTAATTTTATTTACAGAGCTTTTTTTTAATTAATTTTTACCACAGTCAAATATCCCTTTATCATGACAGCAATAATGTAGCTTTCTACTGATTAAGTAATTTCAAAATTGGTGTAGTCATTCCAAAGATTACTTCATACAAACATACTCACAAACTTTACCTCTTTGTAATATCATCTACATCAGTGTACATCAACTAATGACTAAACATTTTGTTATGTCCATAACACCAGTTTTTTTAATTCATGAATCCCCAAGCGACCACCGGTGGCCGCGCATCTATTGTCTTACTATTGTGTCTCTAATTGACGGTATCTGAAGGGTTAATTAGAATACACAGTTGGCATAAACTGTTTTAACAATATGCCTTTGAATGACCCACATTCTTCACCTTTCATAATATTATAAAGATGACACAAATTTGAAAATAGATAAACAGAAAAAAATATCTTTTCAACTGGTTTGATGGTCATGCAAAGTATAAAAATTAATCATGAACTCACCCAAATGCTCAAGATCCAAATTCATGAGTTTCATCTCATAATCTGAGACTTTCTCTTGGTTGGGGCTTTCAAACACAAATGTGACTGTGTCAGCATTGTCCTGGGCCTTGATTGTCACTGTGTCCTTGTCACCAGCACACTTCAAGATCTTGGACATGCTGGGAAATGTTTACAGAACTTAGTATCATTGAAATAAGCATTTGAGCTGTATTTGCAGAGATGTTAACTACAGCAGCTCAATTTTAGCAACAAACAAAGAAAATGGCATTGTAGCATGACTAAATCTCGATTATCAAATAAGTACTGACTGGTACCAGGGTACCAGTTGCTGGTCTCCACAGAACAATGGTAACATAAATGTAACAGTTGTGTAAAAGGTAAAAAAATATTATTTTGGGTAAGACTGTATGGGGAAGAAAAATCTTATAATTCAAATAAATAATGAACTTACCTTCCTAAGTTCATCCCCATAGAAATATTTCTATCACATCTGTATTTGTCGAAGCCATCAGATCTGAGAGTGAGGGACACCAGAGACACATGGGAGTTGTCCATAGCCTGAAACAATTAGCCAATTTAGAAACATAAACATCTCATATCTATGAAGTCCTATTATGCATCTGGGAGACCTGCTGACTATTTCAAATAGGATAAAAGGGGTCGTCTTAGGGGTCACCTTACAGGTAACCCCTAAGACGACCCACTGACCAAATTATGTAAAAATGTGAAATTATGGTCAGTGGGTTGTCTTAGTATAGCAATAAGATTATTTGGATGGCATTTATTGGCAACTAGTGAACTGTCTAGGCATGCTTGGAGTGAGCCTAAGCAGGCTCTCATAAGACTATCTAATACAATTCATTGTCAGGCAGAAACTTTTTAAAATCTCATGAACGTACCTGCAATTGGATCCCATTGTCGTCACAGTCAAATGTGGCCTGTGTGAGCAGATCCTTGATGGCTTCCAATACCTTCTTCAGGATGACGCTACGGAGAAGGCGTGCTTCAAACATATCTCTCTGAAATGAACGTTTACTGGCATCAATGTCTTTCGTTCTCAAATTAGGCACCAATGCGTGCAGGTAACTTATGGAAACAAAAGGGAGGAAACGAAATCGCCCAAGAACGGTACCTAACGGATTTGATACGATATCAGCGATTTGGCATTTGAAATCTAAGTATTTCAACGCTTTCGAAACAATATTAAGAAAACACATAAGAAATACTTACGGTTGTGTATATTAAACCAATAAAATCAATAAAAAAATTAAAGAAATAAGGCACGATGCGTCTGTGTCGCTGACCTCACGAATGACAGCCGGTCGCGGGAAAAAACGGCGCGAAAAAGTGAAACGTTATAGAAACGTCAAACAGAACTGTATAAACAATAACCCAGAAGAGACATTTGTAGCATTAGAAAATAATGTTGAGCGTGGGTCTTGACTCTTGATGCGAGAGAACAACATAGTAGTAGAATGCAAATGCTTAAAATATTGAAATATTTCTTAACAGCTCTGACACGTATGCGTTTAGAAACCATCCGGTTAATACCAATGAATAAAGAAGGTAGGTTAATACTATTAAATCGTTCGGAATTTATAGTCAGAGTGCCTTATATGCGTGCTAACATGCATGCGAAATTCGAGCAAATACAGAAATATAAAAAGAAAACAATTGTTATATGTTCACAATTGCGTCCTTTTGATACATCAAAACGATCGGAGAGAAATGCGCAGTCAGGTCAGTCAGGACTAACCGCTTTACATGTCGGTTTCACCACCAACTGCAATACTCCCGGGCAGCTACAGGATAATTTCAAATGGAACATCATAGTTATTTTACCCAACTTGGAAATCAAACCCTGGAGATTGAGACTGTGGGGACGTGGGAACACATGGCACACATGTGCAATACCTATAAGTAAGTCTTGGAGTTGGAAATCTGAAATAATAAACCGGTTAGCACTTGACTCTCAAGGGTACAGAGTACTTTTCTTTGGAAGTCTCAAGCGTTTCACTTGCCTTCCTAGCAGGCACCCTACCTACAACCAATGAGGCAGCAATAGTCATCATCCTTCCTTTCTTTAAACAATTTTACGGTGGTGCTGCACAAATTTCCTGTGGCTTGCTGTGTCAGTAGTAAGTAACAGACAACCGATGACGGTTGTACGTAGATTTTGCTGTTGCTTGTCACAGCAACTTAAGTTTCCTATGATGCTGCGTTGTTTCGGTAATCAAGTGCCTCCAAGTGCACTAGTTATTGGGCTCCACAGAACAATGGTAACGTAAAACATAAAACGTTTTGCAGCGTTTTAAAGTTTTATTCATCGCGTTTTAGTATAGGTACATATCTACATTATTTTTCTCGAACTTACAATTTACAGTGACTTGAAACAAATTACATTTGCTTGAATAAACGGGGGTTGACCGGCGACTCGTAAGGTCAACGCGCGGCATTCCTGATACGATACATGTTATAAAACTAGGTGTGCATGCGCATTTTTCTGCACTAGTGTGGAAAACAGTAGGTATCTTGCGTGCCTAAAAGCGGTGGGATAATAAGAGCAAGTTTTTGAGTAAGTGTATTGAAAAGTAAATTTGTTTTGGTTAGCTTGGAATTCTCGATGTTTTCACGGCGCCGTTCACTGTCCGGAAGACACGGCGCGGCGTGGTTTCGCTGACCGAGTATTTTACATTGGGGAAGCTGCACCATGCCCAAGTTTCAGTCGAGTCGGAATCGATTTGTCGCTGCTGATCGTGGGCACAGTATTATACTGTGTCGTGGGTTATTCCATGGTATGCAGTGCAGTCAAAAATTTTACGCCGTGGAAGGCGGCCGTGGAAAATGAGATAGGTAACAAATGCTCTCCCGTCCTGCACCTGGCGTTGCATGTGGATGGCGGATTCTGGGACATCAATCGCCCCGTCAATCAGGACTCGATTCGTCTTTGTCTGTACGATGCGCAGATGCGCGACATACACACACACACGACGTGCAAAATGTACGCAAAAAGAAACGAATGTTATCAAAGAAAATCTTTATTTTATTTTGTTTATTAAAACGTCTCGGGGGAAAGTGTCCCCATGCTGCCCCTCTAGATTTGCCTACGGTGGTTGTATTAGTGGAAAATAAAACAAATAAATAAAGAACTACCAGTCTCGGTAGACGTTGTTTTGCCCGAAAGCTGTCTTTTCGTCAGGAAAAAGTTGATACTCGCTTGCAGCTCCACCTGCCGGGTTGAATTTATTGTTTTTTCAAACCATCCAAGGACCCACTCAAACATAGATAAGGATAAGTACTGACGCACTCAAAATAAAATTGGTCATGCCTTTTAGAAAGAGTTGGTTGAAAAATACATGTAAGTAGGTACTTACCTACCTACATAAAATTATAATTTACTAGTTTTCCGCCCGCGTGGACTACAGTTTATATCGCGTGGGCAGAGACCCGTGCTCAGCAGTGGAATTATAGGTAGCCTATGTGTTATTCCAGTGTCTCTTCTACCTACCTACCAAATTTGATCTAAATCCGTTCAGTAGCTTTTGCGTGAAAGCGTAACAGACAGACAGACAGACAGACAGACAGACAGAGTTACTTTCGCATTTATAATATTAGTAGGGATAGTAGGGAAGTAGGGATAACATGAATTATAATTTCCAAATCGGCTAGACAAATTTTAACGGAACTTTCACTGATGCATAGCCTAGGTGGCCGAAAATCGGGATCAGAATCCGTTCATTACTGCTTCGTAGAAGGAGACGACCGCCTGCCACTCCTCTCCTCGCTCCGTACCATGGCCTGCCCGGCGCGAGAGATCGCCGCCATGGTTTGAGGGTACAGATTTGTTTATGATCCGAAAAGCCATGTGACTCAAGGAATTGCCATCAATAAAAATGACAAACTTCTACAAATAGACGCACATTTTTGTTTGATTGTTGCAGCTCTCCACAGAGTACTTTGTAACATACTGAAAGCTCTCTTTTGTTATTTATACTGTAATATAATAGGAGGGAGGATGATAATGGAGATAAGAAAAAAATGAAGAATCACTAAAAACAATTAAAAAGTATATATTTTCAGAACCATGAATATAAACAAATGCAAAATAAAATTCTCCCAAATATCTTACTAACTAAAACAACATTTCTTATTGTGACAAAACCCAATATTTAGCAAGAGAGCTGAACTACTTGATCATCACCAGGATAACATGGTAATCTTAAGAAGTACTTGGATACTATGCCTGGAGGTAAGAACCTTCCACCTAGGAAGTGTTTTGCACCTTCTATATACTTGTCTTGGGCACACAGTTTTGGTGCTGATAGTGATATCAGGAGGGAAGGTTTCAGGGCTTTGCCAATACCTGGACCATTTTCTACATGCCATCCACTGGGAATATCCACACTGAAACAGAGAAAAAGAAAACTGTACTTATAAATTATTAAAAAATTCTGGCTGGTAAAAAAAATTAGATGCATTGAAAAAAAAAATCTTTTTTTTGTAATTACAACTTTTTCTATGCTTAAACCTCTTTTAGGTTAAGAGAACTTAATTCCAGTTGCATTGTAATATTTTAAAACTGGCCAAGTACAAGTAGGACTCATGCACAATGGGGGCCAAAAAAAACATGTTTCTTGTATGGAAGTGGAGCCTCACTTAATTATTTGAATTTTTTTATATATTTAGTATTTGTTGTTTTAGCAGCAATAGAAATACATCTTCTGGACTGGTAGAGAATGCCTAAGGCATTAAGTCTGCCTTTGTACTTTTATGTTCCATGAAGTTTTAATAAATAAATAAATCATCTGTGAAAAGCTCCAACTGTCTAGCTATCACAGTTTATAAGATAAGGCCTGATGACTAGGGTGACTGGTGATTTATGACAACAACATTGTATACTTAGTATGCAATAAATGTTTTGACTTTTGAAGACAGACAGTGGAGTCTTAGCAGAAGGGTCATATTTTAAGCCTTTAGGTGGAATCCTAAAAAGAAAGAAACTGAAGGAATTTCAATATTTACCTGCAAACTGGCAAGGTAGTCTCAATCAAGGCATCCATAGCAGGAGCCAACTCTTTTCTAACCGGGGGCTTGAAACTGAACCCAAAGAGAGCATCCACAAGTACTTGGTACTCATTGCTCAAGTTTTGTGGCGGAGGCAATTTTTCAACTACATCGACCCCAAAGGCTAAACATTGGGACAAAAGATTCTCATACAACGGTTTTGGTGTACGCTTTGGGTAGTATACGGACACTTTGTATCCAAACAGTGTCATATGACGGGCAGCAACTAGGCCATCTCCTCCATTGTTTCCTGGTCCACATATGATTAAAGCTGATGGGTGCCTGCAAAGTTAAAGTTATCGGATTATATTATTGTTTCAACAAGTGCATATGCTTAGCCAACTAAGTTGGTGGTTTTAGTCTGGTTGCAAATTAATACCCGTATTTTGTGGAGTTAGTTAGGCAGTTGCTTATCTGACCTCCTTAGTTCATTAAACCCCAAGTGAATGCCGGTATTCGCCCTGTCATTGTCTTACTATTGTGTCTCTAATTGACGGTATCTGAAGAGTTAATAGTAGGATAGCACCTCTTGACCAGTCTGGTATCAGATTTTCTGGCTTCGAACTACTCATAGCAAGTGTAAAATATATTCAAAAACTAGTTTGGTTTCAATTAATATGCTACTAAAATAATTGACAAGTATTGACTATCAACTAACGTAGAAGGTGGATAAACTCGAGCAACAGCCGTAGCTACACTGAGCCCCGCCAGTTCCATCAACTGGTCAACACTGTACTTGTATTCATTGAAGAGGTCCTCATCCAAAGCTATCGCTTCCTTTTGCGTTAAAAATCGCAACCTAACGTTGCTGCACTGCTTTGCTCCTGATGCCATGACGCCTCCACCCCAAACGTTTGCTACACGCAACTGCAAATAATACAAAATTCTTAAAAACATGCAAAATTACGTGACAAGAACGAGCCGGTAAAATGTTAGGACCATACCAATAATGTACAACTAATAAGCCGAAAAAACATTTAGATACCTAAAGGCTACGCCGCCGAAATATAATGATACGTAAACTAGTAAAACCTGTTTTAGTTGAAAATTCTTGTTTATTTTGATATTGAGAGAAAAAATAAATCAGAATTCGGTTACTGACGTTGACGTCTAACATGACGTTTAAAACTGTCACCTGTCACACTCGCACGTATTTTTTTTTCATATTTTATGACCAGATAACAGACCTTTTGACAGTCTTTAATTTCATATATCACAAGAATTTACTTCGTTTACTATTTGAATATGGTCACAGTAATATGGTAGTAATGTAAAATCTAGTAATATTTTTGTATTATTTGTTATTTTACAAATATATCGAATTAATTAACACTAAAAATTCTCAGTCTTAGCTAGAGATAGGCGGTGGGTAAAAACCCATCGGGTATTTACCGGGTAAATACCCAATTTGGGTATAAACAGGGTTTTTACCCGGTAAATATATTTAATAATAATATATTTTTAAGTTTTAACGCCTGATTATTATTTTTGTTAAATGAAGTTTGACTGTAACTTTTGCATAAATGTAAAATTCAACCGATTTTCAAGTTTGTAACAATAAATAACTTACACAATGTTTTTTTTTAATTTTTTTATAATTTTTTTGTTTTTAATTTTTATTTTATTTTTAGTGTTCTACATGTTGTTTCTCAATTTTGTATATCTGTGTTAGTTTTTCAAATAAAATACAGACGTAAAATATTAAAAAAATACGGACGTGCACTTCTTCCATGAGTTGTAGAGTAGAAAACTATTATTAGCCGACACCATGTACATCTCATGCATAAAACATATTTGATAAACATTTTTTTATTGCTAAAAATGTATAAAAAACAAAATTACCCGGGTAAAAACCCTGCATTTGGGTATTTTGGGTATTTACCCGGTATTTGCCGGGTAGAAACCCATCTCTAGTCTTAGCTTCATTTTGTTTCAATGAGTCCATTAACTCATAGATCTCTGCTGAAAAACGCATGAATAATACAATTTTATTTCACTGTTTTATTTTAATTCAATGAATGTAGTAAAATAAGTAATAATATTGAAGCAAGCAGCACAAGCTTGCTGAATTTATGCGTAGAATAGAACTGAAACGATAAGCGATCTGTCTTGTTGACGTTTGACAGATTATGTCCTTGTCATTTTTGGATTTTCGCTCATCCGTCACAAAAATGGCTGCGCTTAGGGTATTCAGTCGTAATTTGCCGTATTTACGACAGCAATTTTCCGCTTTATTAGGAAACACGTCGCCATCGGTGAAATTCATTTGTGTAGTAGTTATCATAGGATATATTCTATCGTTTTCCGACGATGTTGTGGACGTTCTCAGTGTCACTCCAGGGTATTTGTTGCCACCTTCGTTTCAATTGTGGTCTACTTTCACGTTCTGGTTTCTCGAGATACATTTGTGGGAAGTGATCATCGACATTGTGACAGTGGGACTATGTGGGAAACTAATAGAACCGTTATGGGGTCAGATGGAAATGATGAAGTTTTTCTTACTGACCAATGTTGGTGTAGCATTCTTAACAACGTTCTACTATTTAGTGATATTTGCGTGTACAGGACAAACGTCTTACTTGTTCGATATACACGTACACGGGCTGGCGGGTTACCTGGCCGCGGTGAGTGTAGCCGTAAAGCAGATAATGCCAGATCATCTGCTGATAAAAACACCATTAGGTGGGAATTGTTTGATAAGTATTGACGTTTTAAACTGTTGTTACTGATATCACATAATTTGAGTTAAACACACTTGTCTAATTGCCTTGAAAACATTGCATACATTTTTAATTTCAAACCTGTTTGTGTACATTGTCCATTAATTTATTGGCCTATCTTAATCAATGTCACACTCCACTAACAAGTGTAGCTAAAGATCTTGTTGAATGTAATAGCAATTCAATTTTCAATCACAACAAATTATAAAAATTTTTGCAGCAGGCAACACAATGTTTTGTATTTTCTTTTCCAGGAAAGTTGACAAACAGATCATTGCCTCTTCTGATTCTAATAGCAGCTATAATACTATGGGCTATTGGAGCGTTGGAGGGCACATACCCATGCATGTGGGGCAGCGGCACCATCCTGTCCTGGATATACTTGAGGTTCTGGCAGAGGCATAGTAGTGGAACCAGAGGAGATATGGCTGATAATTTCAGTTTTGATAAGTATGTTAAATTAATTTATTTATACTCTCATGACAAATTTATTTTTTTATTTAAATAGTCCTACATGGTCACTTATGATGCGGCAGAAGCTAGTGCATGATTAAAATTGGTTATTTTCTATCTAGAAGAACCAAGATACACTACTACTATTATTTTTTTTATGTTATAATTAAATATCACACTATAGGATTATACAGTACTCTGATATTATCCTTGTGTAAATTCTATCAATTACCTAAGTTTCGCCACTGGCAGATTTTAACACTTGGTAACAAGGACCCAGCATAAAGGTTGTATAATAATTTCCACTACTTGCTAGACAGTAGCGGGCATGAACACAAATCAACAACAGCTACATACAACAATGCGGGAGGCAGTTGGTGGTCACATAAAATGTGTGGTCAAACGCAAACCTATCAACAATAATATTTTTTTATATTTTTATTATTGATAGGTTTGCGCTTGACCGCTATTTCACCTGATGGAAGGCGACGATGCGGTCTACGATGGAATGTGCTTACCTAGAAGAAACCTATTCAATTTCCACTTGATTCCGGGTTGTAGCTATCAGGAAACACAGACTCCGGCAAGGAATTCCATTCCTTAGCTGCACGCACAATGAATGTGTGTGCGTGTAGGTGGGATGTTCACCATGTACCAGTGGCACATCGCCATACGTCTGGTAGTCCGATGATGGAACGGGCTAGGCGAAATCAGGTTATGCAATTCCGACGCACATTCCCCGAAATACAACCGGTAGAAAACCGACAGGCTCGTTACTCGGCGTCGATGCTCAAGACTTTGAAGCCTCGAATCGACGAGTGTATCATCGCCCATTAACCCTCTGGCTCGCCTCTCAATTGTCTCAAGTGCATCAAGCTGATACCGAGCAGATCCGTCCCAAGGATGAGAGCAATACTCCATACACAATCGAACTTGCGCTTGATAAAGTTTGAGCAGCTGTTCCGGCGTGAAGTACTGTTGGTCTAGTGGGTAGTGGCCCTGACTGCTATGCCGGAGGTCGTGGGTTCGATTCCGACCCAGGAAAACATTTGTCCAATGTCTTGGTGTAATTTATCTATAATATGTATGTATTTAGAAATATACAAGTATGTTTATTGGTTGTCTAGTACTCATTACACAAGCATATTGCTTAGCTTGAGACTAGATGGAGTTGTGTGATAGTGGTGGAATATTATATTATAAAAAAATATTTTAACACTGAAAGTGTTAACTGAATATCTAAACTATAGTTTCCATCCATCCATCAATCAATCCAAAAAAAACTTTAATTTTAATAAAAACTGTCGCGCGGGCAAAAGCTAGTAACTCATGAATAGAATCAAACATGCAAAATGTGGCTTAGAAAAGGAAAAAGATTAGTATAACATTAAATTATTGCTGTTCAGCTGTCTATAGCAAGCATTAGAAAAAAAAACTGCTATTCTTGTCATTTATGAGTTATGTTTTCTTTTTTAATTGGTGGTGCTAGTGGGCTGTGAACCTCTTTTAATTTATTCTATGTAACCAAAATAAAATGATAAGTTATCTATGTACTGAATAAAAATATAATCAAATCACGAATATTCACAGTACCTATCCCAATACATCAGCGCGAGAGATCGCTGCGATCTTTCGCGCCGGGACTTTGTTGGTACAGGCCATGGTCTGAAGCGAGGAGGAGTGGCAGGCGGTCGCCTCCTTCTGCGAAGCAGTAATGCTAGCAAAGGTGGAGGCCGCACGCGTGAGGCAACGGTTCTCGCGCCGCTGCCGGGATTTCGATCCCGTTTTTCGGCCACCGTAGGCGCGGCGAGCAATGCATAGCTCGCCGTCCGACCGTTCGGTGATCGCCCTGACCGAGTCCAAGACGTCGACGGCGCGTGTCCGTCCACGCGCGCTTTAAGGAGTTGTCAGCAAACCGTAGGGGCCCAGCAAGGCCGAAGCCTACTGGGGCCAAGGATTCGTTTATGAAAGGAAGGTTCGGTCCCGGTACAAAAGGCAACTAAGGAACAAGAGTTTTAAAAACCTCCCGCTCCGCCCAAGAGCGGGGGATGTCATTGGATGATTTCCCACCTAAAAAAAGTAAACCTATACTAAACCTTCAAATTCAAACAGAAAATAAAGAACATTCTAATGGCAATTTAAACAAAGGAGTTGTACTTAGCTATTTTAATTTAATAAAATGTTGCTCAATACGAAATAATTTTATAAGAAAAAAAATTGCTAAAAATATTAGGTGTCTTATACACCTCTATTAAACCCTTCACAGAATAATAATGTGATGTTGTTTGTGAAGAAAAAATTCACGGCATTCTGTGAAGAACAATGGACCTGTAATTTGATTCTCACACTTGTTACAAGCTTTTTTGTAAATATAGATATAATTTTATTGCATATGAGATTGAATCTAGCATTCTTTTTCATATTGAGAGAGCAAATTATCCTCGAAAATTATTTAAAAAAATCACTATTTTCGTACTAAATCAATTGAGTTATTCTTTCTAAGCAACGTCTTCGAACACGGGCGACTACCTATACGAATTTGAGCTCGACTCGTGCTTCGCTCGTATTCGGCTCCTCTAGCATACCTACAGCCAACTTTATGTGTAGCCGGCTTTAATACAACAACATGTATTTACTTTTCTTACCTAGCAACATACAAATTCAAAGAGCCCTAGTAAAACTAGATCAATTGATTAGCATTATTATTACTTGTACGCGATAGCTCTAGGCAGCCGCGTCATTGATTGATTGGATGATAGTGATACGTAGTAAACTAAATACACATTAACCTACTACAAACTGAAACTGGCTGCTACCAGCTGACAGCTGTTAGGGAAGATAAGTTGTAAACAAGTTTTCAATGGAAAACATTTTTTTCATAAGAAGTTATCATGCGGTATAGTACTGATCAAGAGTATTCCAAAGAGCTCAAACACGATAGGGTTATTGTGCGCTCAGTAGTTCCTTTAGCCACTATCCAACTCCCATCTTCAGAGTTCAGACCAGTACCTTAACACCAATTAGAGGTCAATGCATGTATAGCATTATCCTCTAATTACATAGGCATACCAAATTTCAACTCCGGTCAGAGGTAACTGTCTCAAAATCCATTTACAATTGTAACCCTTACAATTTACAAACAATACAAAAAAACTTGCAAAAAGGGCCCTCGCCTACAAAATATTTATTAGCTGGCCATGTGTTTCGATGAACTAGACTGAAAGCAGTTATTCTCATCCACTTAAAAAAAAAACCAGTCATCACAAACCGTCTCGCGCTCAGGTTTGACGACTTCGAACTTCACGAACAAGCCGAATTCCGAAAAGACCACATACATACACTGCGTGATACAGATACAGAAAACCGAAGAATGCAGACTGCCTCTGCTTAGCGTTCGTGTACTACTAGAAAGCCTTCGATTCGACTGAGGCTTGGATTGTATTGCACTCTCCACCGGTGCCAGTTTGGGTATCGATACATCAAAGTGCTGAACGATTTCAGAACCAGGGAGGCAAGTAGACGTCGTTTCTCCAAAACTACCAGAAGATAATATCGTCAAGGTTCTAGACTGGAGTCGGCTAGGCAATACGTCAATGGCGAGTACATCACTCCCCTTTGATTGGCCAATGATATCGCAGTCCTGGCTGAGACTAAGAAGGACCTTAGTAGAGATCCCGAAAGAGTGGTTCTAAAAATGAAGAGCGACAAAATCGTGGTAAATGTAGCACTCACTCCTATAAAGCTTGGAGATTCGGTATTCGTAGTTGTAGACGATTATTACTTTTACTTGGGACAAATAGTAGTTAGGTAGGTCTTACTTCGAAGAGAGTGGTTAACAGTTGAGTCCGATTCGGATGGGCAGCGTTCGGGAAGCTGACCAATACGTGTTGCCAGTAATGACATGGCACTCACTGATCGCTCACAATGATCTTCACCAGAAGGCTTCAAGTCACCCAAGGGGTAATCGAGAGAATTATGCTCTGGGTTTTCTTGTGTGAAAGAATCAATAATAATAATATGAGAATCAGGCAGAAGAATCGCCAAATTTGCTCGTAGAACAAATGGTCTATGGGGCCTACGGTTTCTGGAGTGGCGAACGCGTGTCGGAAGACGCAGTCTCACCGTAGACAAGCAAGGTGGAGCGATGACCTGGTGAATGTTGCGGAAATTCGATGGATACAAGATGAACAGTTCCGGCCTTTATGGCTACGCTTGGAAGAAGTCTATATCCAACAGTGGACATATTTCGACTGAAATTATGATGATGATTTCAAAACAATGGAAAAGCACACTTTTTGCAGTGACAATAGCTACGTCAAGGATTATTTTAATATGTATAGAGACAATATCTCAGCAGCATAATATTATATTGTTTTTCATGGAATTTGATGGTTTATTATGTATTTGATTTGAATATGAATGATGCTACTTATCCATACAATTGTTTTTTAGCTTTGAAATTTACAGAAGCAGGTGGTATCCCGTAGATAAGGTGATTGTTTCAGTTGTGTAATTTATACTAATCTGACCAAATCGGAAAAATCTCACCGAATAAATATCAATGCTTGAGTATTTATCATTTTAAAACGAATAGTAAACTTTCTTTAAATTGTTTACAGTTTCTTTCCGACCGTACTGCAGCCAGTGGTGCGGGGTATCTTAGGCCCGCCGCATCGTTGCCTGGTGCGGATGGGTCTCTGCAACCCAAGCCCACGTCGCGTTCACCTCGCGCTGAGTCCTAGAGGCGTTACAATATCGATGCCGGGCGTCGAACCGCAAGACATGGAGAGGCGAAGGTAATTGACTCATTTTCTTCAGATTTCCTTAGAGCTTTAAGAAGTAGGTTGTGGAGGTTTTGACAGGCGATCGTTGTATGACTGCCCGCCTGTCAAGGGACTGCAGAAAAGACGAACTGTAATCACGTGCTACCGTGCACAACAAAGCTAAAGACCCCTTAGTCCCCTCAGGGATGTGCTCTAACAGGCGTTGTACAGAGGGGGTTCAGAGGTGGTGTTTAAGAGGTCACGGGGCCCTCATACTTGTACTCATGGTGATCACCGGGGTGGTTTTAGAGAGGTAAGAATCCCACACCTATTGGTCTTTTCCCTCGGAAAAAAAAGGCCGTCGTTCTATATAAAATATTGCCATTGGGTTGCATCCCGTTGACTGCAAGCTGACGTAAGGACTAGGCAATTTGGTTTCCATGAAGAAGAGATCTTATTCTAGTACCTAGTATAACTAAAGAAATTTCATTCGCTAATATACTGGCATTACTGCTTTTTCAGATATAGGCAGTGTACCTAAAATAGCGCGGTTTTCTAGCGATGTACATTTGTACAAGTGATAGAAAAACTTATCTCGAAATATAGCTGTTTGTTTTGACACTGGCAATTATGACGATAATACTCTTGAAGATTACCTGTGTTGGCAATCAGTGATTTGCTATTATCTGTTTTATTGTTTTAAGACGTATTTTTTCGGGTTTACCAGTGTAGTATATGTTACCGGCGAAATCCGATTTTAGGGTGAACTAGTTTCAGCTAGATTAAACCAGTTCTCCGTACACGCGCGGAGAATCCTGTTAACTTCTACCGTAGGTAGCTTTCTAACCTAACATGTCCGTGCCGAGTATCGCGGGTTTGGCCTAGGTGAAATTAGTTCAACTTAAAATTGGGTATGGACGGTACCTAACATAATAGGCTAGTTACCAGGGTCAAAATAATTACATTTTATTTAGTCCGTATTTTAGATTATAAAAAAATATTGGACACGTTTTTTTCTTTTTTCGATTATACAAAAAATAACAAAGATATAGCTCATTAAAATTACGTGTGACGTCACCCCGTGCGAAAAACTGCAGCACGGCGCGGCGTGACGTTACACGTAGCTTTAATGAGGGTATATCTTAGGTATATCTTTGTAATTTTTTGGTTTAAATTACGGACTAATTGCAGCTACCGCTGCCGTAAAAAATGGTTTTTTAATGGTTTATATTTGTTAGTTCGTATAATAGGGTACTATTATACGAACTAACAAATATAAACCCATTACACTGAGATTGTTTATTTTCGAGTTGCCTGATTCGTTTCGAACTTCTAATGAGGTTATAATCATAATGGGCAAATAAAAACTTCGATTTGTGCCTTCCACTGTTTAATTGTTGGTCCAATATTTCAGACAAATCGCGCTCAAGGCGTTGAGCGAGAGATTATCGAAGACTTCCGAACAGACGCGACAAAAGAACCTATCGACCAAAGTGAACATGGATGCCGTGCGCGCGGCGCAGTCGCAGGTGACGCCGCCGTTCGCGCCCGAGGCGGCGGCCGCGGCGGCGCCCGCGGCCACGCTGGTGGATCTGTCGGACTCCGCCCCTCCCACCACCAAGCACTCATGATCCGACCAGACTCTAACATAAAAAACAAAAGGCTGTTCACAGAACCAATGTAGAAATAGGTACGGGTGATCTTTAGGAGTGCCTGACGATCTCAAACATTACAAATTCCATACTGTAAGAAATAATGAGATGATGAGTCTGTCAATTGGTGAATAATTGTTAATTATTGAGCATTTCATGTAGGTACATCACACGTTAAATGTGCATTTTGATTCGTTAGTCTGTAAGCTATAGTATTTCTGCAGTGGCACTGTGAATCTATACGAAATAGTATTCATTTTATTTTTCTTTTATAAATCCAATAGTTATGGTAACAGTTGAATGTGTGGGGTGTAAAAAGTAAATATTTTTTGCAGATTTTATTGCATTTGTTGATTGTGTCTAGCAGAGAAGTGTGAAAGATGTGACATATTGTAAATATAATTGATATTGATTAGTGTTAATTAATTAAATAAATATCTAATCACTTAGAAATACTTTTATTTCTTCTTTATTTTCTTTTTTTACAAAATCTTCATGTTTTTCATGTCAGATCAACAGAATACGAAATAAGGAAAGTCTTATTGAACATATGTGGAGTAAATAGATATAATTATACACATGTACACATTGAGTTTGCTATGGTGCCTGTCGGTTAATGCAGATTTACAAGGCACTGCTTACGACGACATTTGGCAGAAATATAATAGATTAAAGTTGGTAAAATTGCACTTTACATTAGAATAAAAGTTTACCGACTAACCGGCTTACTATAAATATTATGTACAACAATAATCCCTATTAAAGAGTAAATATATTTAACATTACATATATTTATACTAATGTACAGAAAATTGAAACATAAAATCTATTAGCTGAAGAAAAAAATAAAATAAAAATACTATTCAATTAAAAAATAGACTAATTCATTCAATTACAATATATAGACATTCTTGTGACCTGTACACTATGAGATTATATCACTAAAATGTGACAGATTAATTTTATGTTAGCTAAAGTTTATTTGCTGCAGTAGGCGGCAACACTATCGGGGCTGCAAAGGTCTTTACCCTTAGCACAGGGTGACTCACACTCAACTCACATCCATAGTCATCAACAAAAGATAACACTGTAATCACAGACTGCGTGTCCAATGCAAAATTGAGTTCGCACGCAGTTGACATGGTGGGCACTTCACAATCGTGACAATAAATTCCATCTTTGAGGAATGGCCTGTCAGGCCAAGGCATCCTCACCGAACATGAGAAGTTCGGGAGGTTTTTATTTTAGATTCGTGTGGAAGAAACGCTTGGGTCACCATTGTGCAGACCGCCCGCAGGACACGGTGGAGGTGTGCCCCGCTTGGGCGGAGCACCGCCGTGTCCTTATGGAGGCCATCGGCGGCAAAGACCTACCGCGCCGAGCCCTGGTTTGGAGTTAGAAGTAATGGGATGCGGGTGACTCTTTTTGTAAAGCAGTAAAGCTATCAAAGGATGTGGCACCAATTGTGTGGGAACAGAAGTCTTCACGCCCGAGTAAACGTCACGGGTTTTGAGAGTCGCAGGGCGATTTCCCCCTCTTAAATGTCGCATGATACCGCTTAGATTCATAAGAGAAAATATTCGAAATGTTAGCTGAATACTGTAGGTTCATAAATAGCTTCGAGGGTTAAAAGTACTTGCGCGTTATTGAGGCACATTGGGTTAAAGAAAGAGACTTTTACACTAGTACCGGTGATAGTCTTTGCTTTACAACAGCTGCAGTCATCAAATTTACTATAGAACTTCATACGTTTTTACGCCACTTACAAGTTATTAAGTCCAACCCCAACAGCATCACACAAACACTACAATCTAGTCTAATATTGGGCCATATCTTCATTTGTAAAGTACAAAATCGCATGACACTTCACTTGTTGACCTGCCATAGAGTTCTATGGTGAGGCAAAGTCTAGATAGCAATTAGTTTAATAGATTCACAGTTTATATCCACTTGTGGGGTTCACATTGCAGTAGTTGTCAGTCGCGATCGCGCCACTCGTAGCGGCGTTTATACAAGGGCTATCTGTAGTAGTGGTGCTGCGCCTGCGGCGGCCAGGGCTGCACGGGCACGGCGGGCGCGTAGCCCTCCGCCCAGCGCGCCTCGCCCGCCGCCGGCCCCGCCAGCCCCGCCACGCCCGCCACGTTCGTCGACATGCTGCCGCCTGCAAATAATCACTGGGTTTTAGTTACGTATTCAAAGAAATTTAGAACAAGATATTTTTAATTATGCATCTAAAATCTTATTCTTTATTAAAAATACTAATTGTACACCAAATAATGGACTTTTTACAAATATACATGGAACTGGGCGACTCCAACTCGGATAGGTTAGAAGGGGATAGCGTAGTCTAGTGAGCGAGCGAAACGATTGGACCCCGCCATCCCCTTTGTGTGTATATTTTTTAAACCCCCCAAAAGTGCATATTTTAATGTACAATTAGAATTGTTAGTGGAACAAAGGCTTATTTTATAGTAGAAAACAGGAATAAATGGAGGAACCAGTAATGACTACTCGTTTAGAAATGGCAACCAAACTCCTGCAAAATTGACTATACAATTAGATAAAGATGGCAATAAGAGAATAAAAAAGTAAAGATGGACTTAGGAGTAAGGACCATTTGTTTTCATAAGTTTGGATATTTGATTTGCGTGAAGCATGCTTGTTTCCACTTTTATCGAAAGACCAGTCTTTATTCATTTCTGTCTTGGTTTCAGCAGGGCTCATAGGATAACAATTGTAGAAAAAAAATTGAGTTATAGTGGTTTTGCTGGAATAATTACAAAAGAAAAATGATTTTTAGTTTAGTAGTTAGTAGGTAGAACTCACCAGGCTGAACATAAGATGGAGGTGCGGAGTAAGGCGGCGCTGTGGTGTAGTAGGTGGGCGGCGGCACGCTCATGGTGTGTGCCAGCACAGGCACGCCCGACACCGGCGCCAGCGGCGGAGCGCCCACGGCCGCAGGCGGCTGGGGTAGTTAATACTCACATAAATAATGGAACATGTCAGCACGAGAATAATTATAAAGATTAAACATCTTCCAATTCAAATAACAGTCTTAGCTAGAAACCAGAAAAACTGATACTACAGTGTATTCGCGTAGAAAATAGTGATTCATCGTTGTCACACAACTTAGCCAGGCCCCTTGTCCCATAGAAAAATACCCTGCGTATACTGATGAATCACTATTTCCTTAACGCGAATAGGCTATAGTGTCAATCGTGTGTATTCGTCAAATTAGAATGTGTGACTCAAAACAAACACAGCTTTACGTCAAACTTTGCTGCATGTTTACACAAATATTTCAAGTTGATCCCCTTTCTGAGGACATTTTAATACATACTGTGCATTTTGTTTATTTTCTGCCGAATTCGTTTCTCTTTTTATGGCTGTGGGACAGATATATAAAATATAGTTTAAATAAAAATTATAAATATATTTATGTAAGTCATCTTCATCTTCCTGCCTTTGTACCGTGTTACTTGGGGTCGACGCACGACCCCATCTAGACTGTTTTAGTGCACAGAGGAGAGTATACGCGGTTCAGAATAGTTTGCATCGCAGCTCAAGCGTATAGCATCTGCCTAGTTTATAAGTCAGGCGTTAGGGTTCCATTATTTACAATTATAGCATTACTTTATACACATGATGTCTAGAAGGGTAGAATTAAAAAAAAATTGTATGGATTTGTCCCGTTTTACAAGGTTGTCTTATGCATATATTATCCACATTACTCACCGGGTAATAGTTGTAGTAGGCATGCGAGTCAGTCTGGTCCTGTATGGGCACGGTGATGAGGTTGGTGCGCGCGCGCGGACGCTCGCCGGCGCCCGCGTGCGGGTGCGTGTGCGCGCGAGGGTCGTTCGCGGACGGCGGCAGCTGCGGACGAGAATGTAATGTTGGACATAATATTAGAAGGTTGGTTAGGGTTTTCTATTAAGTACATCGTTAATCGAAGGTTAAGGAGTATCATTACAAAACTGTTATCTCCGAAGGCTCAGGTACAGAATATGTTCCTGGTACAGTCATAATCCGTCAGATATATTTAAATTGCCTGTTATAGAGTACGAGCCATACGAGTCAAGTGCCACCACTCCAAATTATGAAAACACTAAGATCTATTTCGTAATCGATTATTTTGTTACCCCAAGGGTGACCTTTGATTTTCAAAAGAACTGTGAATTTTTGAAGAAACTATGTTGTATTTTGTTGTTGTTATGTTTTAGCTGCACATAGATCCCCCTCAAACATTGCTACAACGACCGGTCCAGAGCGTTTCGTGTTCATCGAATTCACCAAATCATTGATCCACCTTTTGGGAGATCGTCCAACGCTAAGTCATCGAGTATGTTGTTGCTGCTCATTACCATCATCTGTTCTGCTAGCAATTGACAAGCCTGTTGGTCTAGTTGTCAGAGGTTGTGGGTTCCACCCAGGACAAATGTTTGTGTGATGAGTACAATCATTTGTTCTGTGTCTGGATGTAATTTGTTTTTGCAAATGGTTCGTGTAATATTAGACACGGTGCTGCTCGCCAGTTCTGTTACTTGAATTTGGCTTGACACGCTACCGCGTGTCTAGATAATATGTACGTATTTATAAAAATATAGGAATGTTTATCAGTTGTCTAGTACTCATATCATAAGCTTTGCTCAGTTTGGGACTAGATGGTGATGTGTGAAAGTTGTGCAAAAAAAATGTGCTCTGCCCACGGCCATAAACAAGCCATACTCACAGTTAAAGGCTTCACAATCGCAACCGTGCTCGAAGGAGGTTCAGGCTCCGGTTTGTTCTCGGTGGCTCCCGATGAAACGTGTCTGTGGTTGATATGAGCTTGCAGATCTCTCTGTAAGAACGTAGTGGATATTTTACTTCTTATTTCAAAGAATTAGTATGAACAGCCTAAATCGGGAACTACGGTCTGAGGTTGGAATTCTGTTCAATTAACAGTTCATCAGTCATCTTCGTATAATTATCATAATAACACATTTTACTCGGACCGTGTCGGTCGGCGCTTGCAATCAGACGCGTGGGTTGCTTCGGCCACCTTCCAACGAATATCTGGGATCGTTGGATCGGCGTCGCGTGGCGTGGATCTACTGTAGCTCTACAAGTCTAGTTGCTATATAAAATGTATGCAGACCGACGCATCTTGATCGTTACGTGGCCCCGTAGGACCAGTGTTAGTGGAGACGGAAAAGCCACTTATCACCACTAAAATCTCTTTTCTTGTAGTTAGCAACTTTAAATCATTATTTTCTATTATTGCATATATTATTGACGGCACGGTTTGCGCAGTGGTTGAGCGGTTCTTCAAAAGATCATCTCAGACACAATCTGCATGTTTCTCATTCTCATATGATTTGACCATTAATGTTTGCTGTATGGACTTTGATTCCTGATTTGTAATAAATATGTATGTATCATTTACTGCTGCGCTTTTGTGAGTTCGATTTTCGCACGGAATAAATATTTTCATTGCCTACAGATAGGTGTTTCGGGTCAGTGTGTCTTGTGTATGTGAGTTTACATTTTTGTTAATACATTACGATACAGACCACTGTTAGGAGGATATGGTTAAAAAAAGATATATTTTACCTGAGATAAGTAAGTTCTTCTACACCCTGTGTTGCCATAACGGGTACCAGAATGAGTACACATGAATACTGTGCCTAGACCTGTTTGTTCCACTCGTAAAACCTGAAAGAACATAATTATTTTTTTTTAAATAGCAGTCATTAAAAAAAATACTTGTGCTATGAGAACTAGGCCAATGGAAAGTGCCCTATAGGTTTTGACTCTCTCGCTCTTGGGCGGGGCGGGAGATAGTGTCAGACTTTTACTGGCCCACTCCCTTCATTGCCTTTCGTACTGGGGCCGAAATTTCCATTCAAAAACAAATCTTGGCCCCAGTAGGCTTCGATCGTGCTGGGCCCCTACGGTTTGCTGACAAAATTCTAGAATGGTAATGAATGGTCTGTTTTTGCAAACTAAAGTATGGCCCTAAAACACTAAATGGGATTAATTATTATATAATTCCTGAGCAAAACAGTTTCAAATATATAAATTATCAAAACACAGCTTTATTTTGTTTAACTTAAAGTTAATTTTACCTTTTCTCTACATCTTGGACAGTGTGTATGTTCAGCTCTGGCACATGACAAACAAAATACATGTTTGCATGGAATCTGAAACAAATAAGGTTTTATATGATTGGGTTTTAACAGGTGAAAGTGGGTACTTAAGTGTTCAAGAAAAAACAAGAATTACTGTAAAAAAAAAATACGAAATGCCTTTACCAATTTGCTATACTTTAATATTATAATGGTGAACACTTGTATATAAGTATATATTTGTGTATACAAAAACAGTTCTACATACTCAAAGAGCTCTAAGTATTAAAGAATAAAGCACCCAGGTAGACCATGCCCTGGGATAGGACAGACCGTAAACTGAGGTGAATAATTTCTATTCACTAGGGGTGACTAGAAACAAAACTTAGGTTTGGTTTTTTACTTCAATACCATATAGGCTTCTAACAAAACATCGATTTATAAGAATAACAACTCTTTAATAAATTGATATAGTTAAATGCTGCAAAAAATGTTCAAATAATGTGAAAATACTCTTTGAAGTTTTGTTTCTATTCACCCCTGAGTTTCTATTCATCTCATTAGACTGTACAATATTTTTATTTTTGAGAATTTTCTATTTTCATGCATCAAAGGCTAGTAAAAATGGTCATGCAATTTTAATTCATGTATCTCCAAGCGACCACCGGTGGCCGCGCATCTATTGTCTTACTATTGTGTCTCTAATTGACAGTATCTGAAGGGTTAAAGTGATGGCCCAAGCTACATGAAAATCAGTTAATGCCTAAAATATACAGAGCCCATGCACAAACATGGTGTACACGATATGTTGCATTTTAATATGATTTTGTGTTCCACTCACCATTCGTCCGTAAATAAGTATAGGTTTAGAGCATATATCACAGCAGTAGATCATAGGATTGAGGACTTTCTCCCCGATAAGGGTAGCTCGGTGGCTCCAGTCCAGCCTGAGCATTGGTTCCGGAGGCCCACGTTGTAGTGTTGTGAAAACTGGGGCTTCCAGTTGGGATATATCAGATGGTACTTCCACTGTAATTGAAAAAAAGTTTACAATTGACTTGTGTTGCATTTTTCTCGAGTATAAGCTTAGTTATCACAAAAAAATACAAGGTATTTGAAAAGTGCTGTTGTATATAAAAAGTGTTCAGTTGACATTTCAAGTGTTTCCTCTGATAAACGTAAGTGGTATCATACAGTATTTAAACATATTCTTGTGTCTGTCTGTATGAATGCGATACACCCAAAAATTAATGAACGGATTTTCATTCAGTTTTCACAAATAGATAGTGTGATTCATGAGGAATGTTTAGGAGTATAATATATGCATATTACAGTCGACAAAACAGAGAGTTTCAAATATGTATAAGACCTATGCAAAGCTGTTGTGTGAACAGGTCACTAGCAAAAACACTCAAAAGTGTCTTATTTAATTTAACCTTTTGAATACTATCAATTAGAGACACAATAGAATGACAATGAGAAAGATAATGTCGGTGTTTGCATGGGGTAATGAACTAATTCATAAATACCCAAGCGAACACTGGCGTTTGCGCATCTATTGTCTTACTATTTTGACTCTAATTGACGATATTTGAAAGGTTAATAGAATGATGGTCATGTGCAGTGTAATTTTAAGTCTCCTTAACAAGACTGGTCAAAGACTTGGAAATGTTCACTATACAGTAATGTATACTAGTAGGTTCAGTCAGAGATAAATTACAAAATGCCTGTCTATCAGGAATTCCTTTTTCCCAGATACAAAACAAAACTTATATACTTTTCCCTGTCATCTTTCTACCACCACTTGAGGGACACTTTCACAGTTATAGTGGCTTTGGACTGACATACTTATTCATCACCCTGTTATCATTCTTTTAATGTTGGACCTCTTGACATTACGATATAGAAGCCATTTGCTATCTTTCTGATAACAGATAAAATATAATCATAAAGTTGATAATGCTTAGTCTGATAACTTGACATAAGTTTGTTTTTATTACTTCAAGATTGATTTGACTATGGAATTTGTGTATATGTCTATTAGGACCATAGATTTTTATTAATTCATGAATCCCCAAGCGACACCCGGTGGCCGCGCATCTATTGTCTTACTATTGTGTCTCTAATTGACGGTATCTGAAGGGTTAACATGCTTATAGGTGGTCGCTTGAAACTTGGAAATAACAAAAGTTATTCAGAAAGATATTAAATACCAGCTGTTTGTATGACAAAAAGTGAGGTTGTCTACTGCAGTTCTCATAACTTTCTTTCTACCAAGTTATGGTCAGGGTATTATGCTAAACCAGATTGCTTGTTTATGTATGATGGAGTATAGATATACAATACTGTTTACAAGTAATAATATAAAAGAAATTACATTTAGCTGGTTCAGTCGGTTCAGGCTCCTCCTTCACTTCTTCAGTAACGACTTCTTCTTGTTGTTCCTGAATGGTTTCTTCCACGGAGCATTCTTCTTCATCACTTGACATAACTTTTGGCACTTTCTTGCCTCGGCCTCTGCCCCTTCCTCGCCCTCGGCCACGGCCACGACCACGACCCCTTCCGCGAGCATTTCTCTTTTCACTATTCATGTTTTTAGTAAAAAAAACTGCTTTTGTAACGCTCAAAGTATTGCAGTGACACTTAACCTATATATCAACGAAAAATACCTAACAAACACCGAATAAGTAGTGGAAACTGTATGTTTTATCTAAATACACAATCTTTAATTAAAATAATTCATTTTGGAGGGATTTTATTATGTTTAACAAAATTCCATAAAATCACAATCGTCACGAACAGCGGTTCATCGATTAGATTTAAGTGATGTAGACTAATAAGATTAGTAAATTCAAACCACTCTACTAAAAATTTAAACTTTTTTATTTCTTCAAATAACTTATGAAATGTTATGAGTAACTATTGTCTCAAATACCCCGTTAAATGAAACCTAAATAGTTTCTTCGAAAAGAAGAAAAGACTGACACGGATAAAATTGTTGTCAAATATCGATATGTTATTATTGTGTTCGCAATCGATAAAACCTTTTAAAATCTGAGAATGAGCGTCCCTATCTTTTGACAACATTCCATTACACGTCATGTTTATTCCGAGCAATGTAACTTTTTAATTTAGAATTAATTTTTTGATGATATTTCTGAAGGTTTCCTTGAGTATTTGTAATCAAATAATACTATGATGTAATTCATTTATCTATATATTCTTTCTCTCTTTCAAAAATAAGAAAAGGTTTTCGAAAGGTGTCATGGATCCAGAGTTCCTATATGATTTTGAGAAAAGGAATGTATTTGAAAAAGAATGTCAATAAATAAAAAAAATTTAATAGAATTTGCCGGTTTTGTCCGTGTGATAAATAACAAACATCTTCTTATTTCTGATTAATGATCGACGATGGCTGAAAGAAATTTACATCTATTTTTTGTGAGTATTTATGCTACTATTGATTATACATTTGAAAGCAAATGTCCTATAGAAAAGTGCCGGATGCCAATCGGTGCTGGTTCGTTTTAGCGGTAAATTCAATTTGTTTGCAACTTATTTTCCTTCAGCACATTGAGTTCATTGTAGAAACTATTGTTATTTTTGTAAATGTATCAATAATGGCAAATGAAAATAAATTCTGTTCTATTTACTGGTTAGAAAGTTATGTTGTTAGTCTGTAAAGAGGGCTTTCCTCACCAAACTATTCTAAATGTATTAACTTCGTTATAGGACTCCAGCTGTTACAGGATTTTTTTTTCCTTTGGGAAATAATTAAATAACTCCTCTTTGGGTGGAGCTAGTGTGTCTGATACACTTACTAAAATTTGGTAGGGTTGCCCTTTGAGTTTCAGCGTCGCGGTACCTCTTTCAGTCAATCGCGCATCCCTGGCAGGCACAGGACAATCATCTACGATTATAAGTTATTTTACCTTGAGCATTACGGGGATTTTTTTACGTTTTACCTAAGGTCAAGTTTATCTGCATTTATTGCATCAGGGAGGCTCCGGCCAGTACCGTAACCAGCCTTTTATGCGCCCGGTGCGTGCTACCATAACTGCGCCCCTAGAAAAAGTACAATACAAACAAAAAAGACTAGGTATATAATTTTTGCGCCCCTTCGGAGACTGCGCCCTGTGCCTGGGCACCGCTGGCACCGCCTTATTTACGGCACTGGCTCCGGCAACCCATCTCGTCCATAATTTGCCTGCTGCGGTCTTCCCGTGCGATTATAATTTGGGTGCCTTCAAGGCTACGGTGAATAGGCTCATAATAAACTAGTGCGCCTGCTGATCAACGATTGCATACAAAAAATAAATAAATAAATTACAACCGACTTTCAAGAAACACACTAAAAAGTCGGCGTTATTTCGTTTTGTGACAGCAGTCTTTTAAAATTCGTTTGTATTTGTTGGAAAGTTTTTTATTTTTCGCGTTTTACCTGTGGTAAAGCTCACACAAATAAAACTAAACAGAGTAACGTATCTAAAGGAAGGAGGCGACCGGCGATCGGCAACATCTCGCATCCGGCCTTAGTTCAGGCTATGGCTTGCGGCGAGAGAGAATGGGAAGCGGTCCTCTCCTGCGAATCAGTGAAGCGAGGCAATGAGATGGCCGCAACCACTCACGCCCCAGCCGTTGCCACAGGAAACGCTCTGGGCATCAGGAGTCGGGATTCTTGGCCGTCGCAAGCGTGGGCTTGCGGACGACGAGCAATGGGTAGTTCGATGTCCGACCGTTCAGTAAGGATCGAACCCAAGTCGCCGGCAAGTTGTGGTCGCACACCTTTTTTTTAGGTGGGAAAAATCATCCAATGACATCCCTCACTCTTGGTTGGGTGGAGCGAAAGGGTGTGTTCTGAACTTCTGACTGACACACCCTAGACAGTTCAAGCAGACTTTGAACTCGGTTGACTAAAAACCCAATAATGTTCCTTCGTTGCCTTTCATACTAGGACTGAGTCTTCCTTTCAAAAGCAGACCCTTGGCCCCAGTAGGCTTCGACTTTGCCCCCTACGGTTTGCAGAAAAGAGAAGGCCTATTGGCTCTGCTCGGCTTCTACGGTTTTGGTTGCTGACATCTCTACATCAAATTCTACGTGTGGACGCTTGTAATTATTATCGATTTGAAAATATTACACTCTTTACATCATCATTTTTTTTAGTTTGTAAAACCATATAAAAAATTAAATAAATACCGATTAAATAAATAAAAAATAAAAATATCGGGCATCAGCCCGATGAAACTGGTGAATATAGATACATATAAAACATACATATACGGTTAAACATAACATAGAACGTTCTCCTGTTTTGAAAACAGTTAAAAATGCACAGATACGGTTTATTCTTTACCTACATCGGTTTCCTGCACTAACTTCCAATTTTAGTCAACACCGCTGTATCAGTACTACATACTAATTGTTTGATTAGCACCTGCAATTACGTAATTAGTTTGTTTACCCCGAAGATTTCGCAAATGCAATTTTCGCAACAGCGCATCGACCATCGTCCATCGACATTATGCGTGTCTTGTCTTGCCTTCGAAATGTAGTGGATACGATGTCATAATAACAGTGTGTGTGTCTTTTAATATATACATTTTAGCATTGTGTACCTTATTCTTTATTGTATCTACACATAATTTTAATACATAATAAAAATAGGACAGTTGATGTAGGCGAGCTTAATTGGATTATCATCATTAAAAAAATTGATCGAAATAACAAGTGCCGTTGTTTTTAATATTATCGTGTACTTATGATTTTTTTATCGATTTTTGGACGATTATTTATCGAGCTGAACTTTGGACTTTTATAAGGTGAGTAACTAGTCAACAACTTCATGATTCGATTCAGTTTCTGCTTTAGCCAAACTATTTAGGGGTTTCATCATGCTCAACTTTGTACCTACCATGATGTGTAGATAACTGGGCGAAAATGTCTATGAATCGTGATACTGATGCGGAAGTGGTTTAAGTATATTATAGAAACTATTACAATGATGCTCCCTTTTTATAATTATCATAGTAGGTACGCTAAACATTCCTGGGTGATTCTTTGTAACCGAGAGAATGTCTCATTCATCTGGCCTAGCGTGGACCTATTTGGTTTTCGTCACTGCGGCCAGCGCTGTGCTCAATGCTTGTTTTCTTAATAGCACTGCTGGTTTTTGTACTTATCTATTTTGCGTCGTAAGCCACTGGGCACAAATTGAGTGCCTTTGATACATTTAGTGATCGGGGAAAACTAATATGCAAATAAAAATAACAAATTGTAAAGAAAAACTCAGGCTAGATGAATGAGACATTCGCTGGGTTGCAAAGAATCATCCTCATAACAGTGCCTAAGGTCTTTATTACTTAGCGTGGGTAAGATGACAGAAGGATGGAAGTACCTACCTTTGCATCTGTATGATGAGAGAAAACGACAGGAAGCTACATTTTACGATTCCGGCAGCTGTCAGTCTGTCACCCGCACCATCCTACAGCAACTGTCAATCTTTCTACCTGCTTTTATCCTGGACTTACCCATCTCCATCTACATATAGATACACGTAATTACATTGTACATTTCCCGTCACACTCACGCTCTTTCTCTTTATTGGGTAATCAGAATTCCAGGCGTTGCTATCGATAACCAAGGTATGTCCGTACCACTTGAAGCCTCGTACGGTTTACCGCAAAGACACCGTGTTTGTTTTAAAAAATCGCAACGGTTTGGTATATAATGGAGCTGGTAGCCTGTTTCCTACGAGTACCATCGCAACCAGTTTTGGCGAATCTTGTTTAAGTATTCGAAGTACGCATGACTACAGGTAAAGCGACATTGCAAACGGCTTCGATGTTCTTTCTTATCTGCATTATCCTATCTTTTTTTGTACATGAAATACGCTTTCATAACGTTTCTTTTGAAAATATACTATTGACGGAATCAGTGGCGGATTAGCCACGTAACCAGAGTAGCAAAAATCACAAATGATACGGGCCCCGCGCATTAGGGGGCATGGAAGAAAAAAAAATCATGCCAAGATACCTGTGTCATATGAATTCGTAACAACCTCCAGACTAACTACATACAAACAAATAAAGACAACGTACATAGGACCCATCGCTACCTACCTGCCTTGGGGCTTGTTTGAAAATAGGTTAAAGGAGTTTTAATTCGATGTCATTTATAAAGATTTAAAGGGTCCCTTAGTAGAATTTGCTACGGGCCCCACATTGGCTTAATCCGGCGGCATTGGACGGGATTACGTCCCAATTAAAACCTTGAAAGAACTTTCAGAATAATCAGAATTAATTCAGTATTTTTTGTGATCAGTCATGTAATACAGTAGCGAATCACTAGCGGTAACCGCTATAATTAGAAAATTAAGCTAATTTTCTTAAAAATACTTAGTCAAAATTTTATTTCTGTAACCTGGTTAATAGCTAAATCAGTAAACTCTCTCACTAACTGTAGCAGACGGTCCGTCTTCAGGTTACCTAATCTAAAAATGTTGATAAAATGTATGACATGAGTCACCGGTATCACGATCTATGAGCAATGCAATTCGTTAAGCTTGGAAAGTAAGGAAATAAAAATATTCGTGATTTTATGGCAATGAGTAATATCTTAGTTGTTAGCTGGTAGCTATATCTTAGGTAGGTACGCGACATGTTTCCTCTGATTATGTATTTAGGATTCCGTACCTTAAAAGGTAAAAACGAAACCCTTATAGGATCGCTTTCTTTCCGTCTGTCTCGGGAACGTGTGGAGATATCGAGTTGAAATTAAAACCATGTAGTCTGGTCTGCAGTCCCTTGAAGCTGTGAAAAAATCGAACTTCTAAGTTAAATAAAAAAAAGATAGGTACGGCTCTTCATGTCGCAAAAAACGTATATTTCGACTCTCTCAAGGGAATACAAATTCAAACTTCCCTTTGACCCAGAATCCTAAACTTTAGTATTTAAACCAGAAACCAGTAGTTGTTACGTAACAAAAAAAATTGAGATTCGCAAAAAAACTTCGAAATTCCATTCAGAAATTGAACTATTTTCATTGGTAAGTTTGTACGTAACCCTCAGAGCACGAGTTCGACTCGCACTTGGCCGGTTTTTTTACAGTAGACGATAGTAGACATGCCATTGATAGATGCTGATATCACTTTTATAGCAATGAATTTCGAATAGGTAAATTACACATTATATCCTGCGATTAACTCGGCTTAATGATTATTATAGCCATCGATTAACTCGGCTTAATGATTTGAAAACAAAGCAATAAACATAGGTATAATAAAAGTAAGGCTATAGTAGTATTCATACGCAAACTAACAGTCATTGTCATTATTGACATGATTCTTTTCACTGGAGACTCCAATTTTTACCAATTCTGATTAGTGTGAGCAGAAACTACAACAAATGAGACCAATACTAAACATCTTCCATAAAATTAATTGCTGTTCCTCTTCTTCGTTTTGTCCTCATTGCTAAGGATTGCGGCCACATATTACGATCTTTTGAAGTATGGAGCCCTCGCTATATGCTGCCTCCAAAACTCCCTTTATTGCTCGGCCTTGAGCTCGGATACCTTGCATCCTGCTGACCATCGTAAGCGTAGGCTTGCGAACGACGAGTAATGGGTAGCTCGCTGTCCGGTGACCGTCCGGACCGAGCTGGAGTCGTCGACGGCACGTAGTGTTCCTCGCGCGCCTCAAAGAGATGTCGGCAAAACTGTAGAGGCCCAGCAGGGCCGAAGCCTACTGGGGCCATGGGTAGTCCGAAAGGAATCCTGGTCTGGTCTGCTCTGACACGCTTCTCCGCTGGGCAGAAGTCACATCACCAATATTTCCCATCTAAAAAAAACCCTGTTGACCGTGTCACTTCTTAGTTATCTCTTATTTATTTATAGGCATTCACTACACCTCCCTCATTTGCGGCGTTCACTCCTAACGAGTGTGGGTTTAGTTTTCTCCATGTTCATTCTGAAAGCAATGACTTATTCCACCGCGGTCTAAACATTATTTTTCAATCTTACATCTTAGTAAATATTAATGCTACTTTCGGCTCTCTCGTTGTATTGTGATTAGGTGGTTTATCCAGTTAGGGTATTACGAAATTCATGAGGTCATTGTCGTTATGCCCCTTGTACCTAGAGGTCTACGAATGTAATTCACGAGCTGGTGTCGTTTTAGTAATCTGCTCACAACACGGTATCGTGCTATGACCGTGCTAGGAACGTACTCGTATCAAGCACGGAAAGAAGCGACACGACCTACTATGCCCACTAGAATGTATTATACCCGGTTGTAAGCCGTATGCTTACCGTTTTGCCATCAGCGTGCTCCGGTTAAGCTGCATATGAAGGAAAATATGTAGGTGGGCTTTAGTCAGTAAAAGTCTGACATGTTCCACAAAGAGGGGGAGAAGTCAGTTGTTGCTTTCCTAACTAAAATAAAAGGTACCTTACCAGTGAACTTGCCTGCCAATAAAAAAAACACACAAAAAAATACTACGGACTAAAAAAAAAAAATACAAATTTATTATAATGTCAGTAATCTATGTTTCTGGTTTTGTTTATTCCTTTTTTGACACCGACTTCCTAGTTTTTTGTTTTTAAGTCGAATGTTTTTTTTTGTACAATTGTTTTTTTTAAATGGTTGTTTACACTTATCAGACATTAGGTATTATAAGGCCTTTCTTTTACTTAGAATGACTTGTTTTTCTTTAGTTTATAATAACTTATCACTTTCTTTTAATCATTTAAGTACTCAATTATCTTGATTGCTTGATTGTTTTTATTAGCTTTATCGCAGAAGAGTTCTTGAAATCAATAAATACCTATTTCACAGAACAACAGCTCGTAAACAAATTAGATAACTGGGATATTATGCAAATGATTATATATTTTTGACGATTTCTTTATTACTCGATTCTTTGAATAAGTAAGAAATTTTCCATCAATCGCCTATCTTTATGACTTGCTTTAGGGAAAGTAAAATTTAATACTATAATTTCGTGATCGTCATGAACTTAATGACGATAATGCAGAATTTATTGATCCTAAGGTCTATTTACGTGATAAAAGATTTACATTATTAACGTAACTACTTAGTTATGTACATATCAATATAGATCTATGAATGAGCACCTACTTGTTTAATTGTATAATGAACTAGCGGCCCGTCCCGGCTTTGCACGGGTAATAAATATAACCTATGTTACTCAGAGTAAATGTAGCTTTCCAATGGTGAAAGAATTATTGAAATCGACACAGTAGTTTTTGAATTTATTCATTACAAACATACACACAAAAATACAAATTTTCCCTCTTTATAACATTAGGGAATTTAGGATAGATATGTCGGATATTAGAAATATATCACTTCATGAAATGACAATCCTCGTTTGGTCTACTTTCTTTACACCTTTTAATTATCATAGAAATCCTACATAAATGGTATGACCAAACGAGGATTGACATATCAAACGATCTGGCCAATTTTAGTTGGCCATATTATATAGTGATCTGTGATCAATTCTAGGATCTGGCCACGACATAGGTATATACTCCGGAAACAATACGTAGATTCAAGCAAGCAAGCCTTTTGTTGTTAGTCTTTGTGAATTCAATCCACGGAACATTAAAAGTTCTAACCTTGAATCTTACTTCTATACTCAACGCCGCTGGAGCTTTATTATTTGTTATGGCTAGGGGCCCGTTACCTCCTATCGACTATTGGTATTTTTTGTGCATGTACGAGTATTATCAGATATTTGTACAGTCATATTAAATGACGCATAACTACACGCGCCTTTTAATAATTTGCAAGAAATTACACTAAAGAAAACTAAGGCTATGCTAAAACTCGCATAAATAGATATTTCATAGTTCCCGATAGCAGTTATGACAATTTACTGCTTTAGTCGCGCAATAAAGGTATGATATACGATAATGTTGCCAATTCTACTACTTATTATATTACTAGCAACAAAGAAAGCTCTTTCGGCCTTTAACAATACATTTTAATGAGTTTGTAGGCGTCTGAAACGTGAGGCACATTGTGAGGAGGTCCGTTTACTTTGACTGAAGATAAACTCTATTTACTCTCTCTTAAGAATTAGTATCACTTATTGAAGGAGGTACAGTTTATTCAAATTAAGTCAAATCATTTGTGATATACTCACAAATGTAGCTACCGCTATACAATGCTGGATTCCATTCGTCCATTTTGTCTACAATAGTTTTGTTTAAGCAAACATGGGTCTATTTATTATGTAAGTTTACTTTGCGATTTCCAAGTGTGTTTGGTGTACCTAAATAACAGGATGACGGATTGCGATGAAATTTGGCACACAGCAAGTAGACCATGCTTAGGTTACTTTTTATCTTAGAAGTATGTTCTTTCGGGACAATTTTCTATGTTCAGTCAACGCCGCCGGCGGCAGCTAGTAATTAATATTTAAGTACTGTATGGATTTCTCGATGTAATGTTTCTACTTTCTTCTGATTGGTTTCTCAAATAGGTACATCAATTACGTCATATATTAAATCAACCACTTCACCAATTCGTTCTGCCACTTCACTTGGCTTCCGCTGCTAGTCACTGGCCGGGAAATAGACTCGAGGCAAGTCTACTATTACAATAGTGTTAGAATGGTCTATCATTCACTTTGTAATTATTGATTTGGATGAGTTTGGTAATCTACTAATATAATGGCGTCATTATGACTATTTCCAATGTCACTCACTGACACTCCATTGAAAGGCATAGAATGGTCATGGTAATCTCGTACATGTGATAAAATTTTGACAGTTCCTTTGATCAGTGTCCTACCATTAATAGAATGTAGTTGTGCAGTCATTGCTTCTATTTTGTTACGACTTACGAGACAGCTTGATACTACCATTCTATTACGAGATCAATGACTGACCTATAATGACCAGATTACGAACTTTTAGCAAAATGACAAGAGACAAGAGAATGAAGGGTGGTTACCCTATTTCCATAGTACGCCCACATTATTTGCGCAATAGAAAAACCGTTTGCATTAAATCAAATGAATTGGTTAAAAATCTCATAAGTTTTATCACATGTAGGTACTCTGTGATCGCCATCATCCAACTGAACTGATGAACTCAGCCTCGGGCTGACACGACATTCAAAACTCTATCGCAAGCCACTAGGGAGCGCTGGCGTCTTGATTAGACAATTGACCGACTCATTTCTGACAAGTACATAATTATCTATGTTGTGCAAAGTACTCACATTATAATCTATTTTCATATAGGATAAGAACTCTCCAGTTTTATTTTTATAATCTTGCAAGGTAAAAACAAGAACTGCGATTACATAATTATATTATTATGTAGGTAAAAAGGTATACAAACCAACATTTATATGTAATAGAAGTCTTCGGTTTGGCGGCAAATCAGCCATTATTATCTTCCTGCCCTTATCTCGTGATAATTGGGGTCGGCGCAACATATTTTTTTTTTCCATTCTGTCCTACCACCTCTTTCCCTTTTCTTTCATATCACTCTTTACACAATCCATCCATCCTTTCTTTTAGCATCATCTTCCTGCTCTTGTCCCGTTTTATTTGGGGTTGGCGCAACACGTTTTTTTATTCCATTTTGTCCTGTCACTCGTCACGCTCACTAACTCCCTTTTCTTTCATATCACTTCTCACACAATCCATCTATCTTTTCTTTGGCCTCCCTCTCCCTCTCCCTCTCCATCCATTCACATATCCAGTCTCATCCATCCTTCCTTCACGGCATAAAAAAATCCTGTTCCTCCAATTAGTAAATTTTTTAACGGTTTTCTTAAGAGCTTTTTCCGAACCGTCACGATGTCTGCGCAGAACATACTCGGTGTGACTTAGGTCAAGATTTAGGGCGACTTGCGTCATTCTCCTGTTACACACGTGCAAACGTAAACGTATGCAGGGGCAAGTCATCTCTTACTTATGCTAACGGTGTTCTTGCATCATTTATTTCTGGCCAATCAGGGCTTAGAAAAACAACATGATATGATGAAGGAAAATTAACACGTCATTGACTTCATATTAACGCTTGATGTAATATTGAAGGCAGGTTATTGAATGGCCGCAGGATTGTTTGAAAGAGTTACTTTGGTCCTGGAACACAAAGGGCATTTAGTCAGTAAAAGCCTGACACTTCCTTTCTTTGCGGACGGCGAGCAATGGGTAGGTCGCTGTCCGACCGTCCGGTAACCGTTCGAACCGAGCCCAAGTTGTCGACAGCGCGCAGTTTTCCCGCGCCCCTCACTCAAGGAATTGTCAGTAACGACAGGGGCCCAGCTGGGTCGAAACCTACAGGGGCCAGGGTTAGCTCCGAGAGGTAGCTCAGCTCCCGGTACGAAAGGCAACGAAGGAACTGGAGTGGGTTTTTATTTAGTAAAAGTCTGACACTATCTCCCGCTCCGCCCACGAGCGGGGGATGTCATTAGATGATTTTTCCACCGAAACAAAAGAAAAAAAACACTTCGTTTCTCTTCACCCATAGCGGCAGCAAAAAAGGGTTTAGGTTAGGTCACATAAAATCTGTATCATTGTAGCAACCTCTATATGACTTTAGTTTCAAATGTTTACGCATCTTATCACCACATTGTTCAGGCGTGATTTATTTTCAATATAGGTTGGTATACTGATATACGTCCTTTATAAACAGATAAAGTTTAATATCTGTAGGATTCAGATGACCGGACACGGTCTCTTCATAATCTTTATTTCGTTTTGATTTCCCTATCCGTGGGGTTATCATAATGTTGCACTTTGATGCGCAACGAATGGTTGTGATTGTGACGTCACTATGAATACAGAAACTGGATAAATATCTGCAAAATTAACGTTTTTCTTTGAAGATCACTGCTGCTCATGAGTGCTGCCCGTGCGCAATGAGTGGTTTTGAAGAAAGTCTGACACTTCTTCCAGGTAAACCTAGAGACGTTATTTTTTGACTTCACACGCTTCAAACACTGAAAAAAAATTACAAGTTTGTCGATTAGAATATATAATTGAATAGATAGACGGTACTAGAATGAAAGTTTCTCGGGGCGAAGTGTTTTGAATCATCTACGAAGTTTTTGGGTTAACACTTATGAGGAAGTTTGATGGCGAAGACCGGAAGAATCCTCTACGCACGTATTGGCTACGTCTATGGATCTACTGGATGTCTTTTGGCTGATATGATGATGATCCATATGCCCCAAAATCATTGATGTTTCCAGCGAATATAAAAGCAAAATTACTAAAGGAACGTCTAGAACCAGATAATCAGGTCGAGATATCAAATCATAACGGAGTTTAGTACATCATCGCAACGATTAACTTTTTATATCTGCCGGTGTGAATATACGAAAAATTTAAAACTAGGTCAACTCCGTGCATTAAACTATTTTCAAAAATAAGAGTAACATACAAAAAGTATTAAGACATAAATATATACATCGCCGGCTGTCGTACGTAGTTTCTGCGGTTTTATTTGCCGGAAACGAGGTGATAAATTGTTGCTTTTCAATTGCTTCGCTTTTCCTTGGTAAACTTTCCTGATTTATGGTTGCGAAGTCTTACGTTCAAAGCCTTACATCACCAACTCGAGCAATTCCGAACAAATATCCATAAGCCACTCAAATATTTGAGTGTTCGACCAAACGGACCTCTTCGTCCCTAAACACACGGAAAGAGGCCCCATATTTGCGGCATTTGGGTCATCTAAGCCGTCCCATATTTATAGCATAAAGGCTCATGTCGAATTTACAATTTCTAATTGAAATTTATTATAATATATCGTCGATCTGGTTCTGAGAATATTATCGCTTAGCTTTCTATTCACTTGCAGGGTAAGCTGAATTTCTAGTGAAACATGTTCTGACATGGCATAAGTGCAGATGTGTATATGATTATTAACATTTTAAGTAGCTTGGCTACACGACATTATCCAAGAACGAGGTTCATTTTTCTATTGGCTCATACATCTTACACAGAGTAAGCATATAGCTACAGTCGTCTACGATAATCAGTAATACATATATTTATCAAGAAACATACATCTTTGCACTAGATATGCCTTTCTAAGTGGCAGAATTCCAAATTCCAAATTACAACGACAGAGTCTCCCGAAATATTGATGACATTTTCTTAATTCGGAATCATTGCTGCGCAGTAGGACCATTCGGGACGAATTTGTGCGCATAATAACATGTATATAGGTACGAAACGTAACGTAATACATATTATTACGCAAGCCGTAGTTTAGTACCCTGAGGAGGGCAGGCTGTTGCTGGCAACGCAACGCGGTCACGGCCGGTTGTCGCTCCGCTGACGTTGTCGACTTGTCGGCACTGAACGGAGCGGATAGCCATCGCGTGCATTGAATAAAATAACCGCATGACAAACGCACCTACGCTTTTTGCGGTGGGAATCATCAAATGACTTCTACAGCTCAGAGTTGCGAAGGGGCGTGTCAGACTTTTTCAGACTACAACCCACACACATGTTTCATCATTTACCCTTTGTGTTTTAAGGTCACGGCAACTCTTTCAAACATTCCTACAGACACACCTACGTTTGGAGAGCGTTAAAAACGTATTTGATTTCTGTATCGTTAATTCAACTTTTTCTGAAAGTACAATATTCTACCTCGATCAATTATAGCTTCGATGACATTGTAAGCAAAGTCGGAACGACTTTGCTTACAATCTCCTTTTTATATTAAATTGACCGGATAACAGCTGCATCTATAAACGCAGGATACGCTATGCAATTTACGACTGGCGGTCCTCAGGCACGCTAACAGGTTGACGCTTCTGATTGAATGGGTTCATCAAACATCTTATAATTGGTTTACAACTCGAATACAGTCACGGACGATCTAAGGTCTGACTATTCTACTCAGCGACCTTCTGAAATGAACGACTTTTTGATATCTGATTCTATAATATATTAAAAAAAGTTCTTTTAACACTGTGATATTGATGTTCTCTCTCATCATTATCATAATATAAACGTGGAATTATCTACTGTTGGGCATGATCTTTTTTCTGCTACACTTCCTGGTTATGTGCGTACTTCGTCCAGTTGCTTCCTGCAATTTGGTGATATCGTCGCTTGTTTTCTCATAATACACAGTAAAAACTATATCGCAATCTATTTGATTCATCTCCAAATCAGTTTAAGTTTCAAGTTGTTGACTGTCACCACTGTCACTATTCTGCTATTGTCAAATCGTTATTCAATTTGATGTTCTAAAGAACTTACTTTATTCGGCAGGTTTTCCTCGCAGTGTACGTCGCCCTTTCCAAGTCTTTATGCCTAATCAGATAAACACGGTACCTAAGCACCAATGGAATACATCTTTGATCTGTGCTATTGATATCATAACGTAGCTAGTTCCCAACAAAAGATAAGGTCTCTTGCAAATTCTATTTTTGTTGATGAGCACTGAATTATTATTGTAGCCGATTCAGTACACTCAAGTGGCACTAATATCGAGAAGCCGTATGAATTGGAAAATCGCTGATCGTGTCTTAATCTAATAAGCAATTGTATTGGTGCTAATGTTATTATAAAAACTGATTTAATGATTTATATTACTGGTCCTTCCTTTCCGGCATTCCGCAAATAATTCCACGTGGAAGCAACCTATTTTACATTTGCACCATCTTATACGATTTTATTCTGGCAACTGTAAATTATAGCCATAATTTTATTTTATCAAGGTTTACCAGACTATTTGCACATTTGTGTTAATCCCGGGCTCCCGGTAGTGAAAAAGATTCCACCATATTTTTTCACATGCTACGTAAACCGTAGACGCGACCTCCATTGCCAAAATTAATGTGACACACGTAAACTAGTTTATAATAGGCACAAAAAAAGTTTTGGCAAACGGTCTTTGCTTCCTTGAAATTTAGCGTTTAGCAGTGCGTTGTCATTTCTCTGAAACACTTCTAATTTTAGATGGTTACTATACTGTTTGCTGCAAATTCTAATTACCTCGAGCCGGGGGTAATGTTCGAGTATTACTTGCTACAAGAGTAATCTGTCAGTAATTTTAGTTGAAGACTTGACATGCACTAGAGCAGACAGGGCCACGACTCACGACGCACAGCTGTTCGTGGTTGGAAGCACGATCAAAGGTGCAGCCAGCAATTCTGTATGCGTGTTCCATGGACGACCACATGCTGCTAGCCTAAATAGATCGTTGCTTTGGCTGCAGTATCGGATATTACATTATGATTTATAAGACGTCCCATCTACATACTATTTCAATGAAATGCACGTATTGTTTAAAAAAAAAAAATTTTATGATATTACGTTAAGACCATTTACGTCACGATAATTAACAGGAAAGTGATAGAACAAAGTACAATTGATCACCTTTGACAGAACTATATAAATAAAGGATGTAAGAGAACGAAATTATCTCAAGAAGCAATCAATATCAGCTTCCAGCAATTGCCTTGATTTCGCTCAATTAGCAATACAACAATAGATACCTCGTGACAATCTAGATTAAGTGCAGGATGATTCATTAATATCAGTACGATCTCTTCGAACATTCCATTGCATTCCATGACGAACAGTACTAAAAAACAAATAGGCTGTTGAAAACTGTGTAACTGTGTATGTGTCTCGGATCTAGCTAAGGGCCTGGTACAGTGTACGGGTTCTATGTGGAGCTAATCAAGTTGCAAGTGTACCACCCTGACGAAGAACGGTGCAGTGCCCTCCTTTCACCTTCAGCCTAGCGCCTGATCGTCTCGGAACCCTGAACTCGTTCGACCCGCACGCCCGTGCCTCCATTAAGCTAGGCCCTATGTTGTTTGTGTTATTTTCAAATCGTTACAGCTTGTTAGGAAGTGAGAGATTTGCTGGGTTTCAATAATTGGTCAATCATTTTCTTAAACACGTTTCTGATTTTTTAAACTAAAGTTCTTCATATTTTAGAATCGATTTGGATTTAAACCAATCAGAATATTATGTTAAATCATTCGAATCATTCAATTTAACATCATTACGTTTTCTCATTGCCAGTCAATAGAGTGGCGCATTTAATTTAACAGCGTGATTTATAACAGCTTTACCATTTTCTACGCATTTCGTTATTGTGATTACGAATTCAACAGTTTTTGCCGCTGCCAAAAAAACTATTTGTTTTCATGTCGCATTGTTATTGTCTACTAGAAGAATATTAGAAGGTCACTAATATTTACGAAGTGGCATCACGCCACACCTATCATGTGCTTTTCTTTTCTATTTTGCTGTAAATGATTGATGTGTGGTGTACTGACGATATCTTTGTTTTATTAGGTAACAAATCGTTTATTGACCGGCTGAGGTTTGCTATCCAAGTGAGGACAGACAATTTTACTTTTGAATTCATGTAGCATTGATGGAGTTTTAGTGTCTAAACGCACAGTACCAAATAGATAATAATCACATTAACACTGTCCATTATAAGAAAACAACTGTGATCTATTTCAGGTTGCCTGGATCAGATTGCGGAGTGCGATAAGGCCGACTATTGTATGAATGTGATTTAATTTTCTTTTTGTGGGTTTGTATTGATGTATGTTAACGTATATAGATAATATAGACTGCATCACTGATAGTATTGGTACATAATAGGCGAGACGTCGAGACTTATCATTTGATCTGACTTCTACATATCATCTCGCTAGCCTTTTCTCAACTTTGTTAGGTTCGGCTTCCGGTCTAACCACATGCGGCAGAATACAAGTATTTTACATGGATTGACTGTTCATCAGTCCTCCACAACCCAGTAACTAGGCAACACATTAGTATAATATCTGACAATTTAAGACCAGCATTTGTGTTGATCAAGTTTTATATGTACAAGCCTTTTATTTTCCATTAGATGATGAAATCGTTAAGGATAGCTCTACTTTTTTCCGGAAGGAAAATACGTCACCAATTCTTATCGTTCTCTTGAAGGATCCAATATCGCAACACCCATTTGTTGCCAATAGATTATTGTGTAAAATCAATATTATGAGTTGCTGGTACTGACCTGGGAAACACTGGGCGATAATAAACATACTAAGACGTAGTTAATGGCATTCAAACATGGTCGGTAAAAAGTGACGTCACGGTCGGTAGGTAACGTATTATGTCTTGATTGTCAAAGATACATTCTAATGAATATTTTTATGGAGTAAGTATCTTTTTTTGTCATTATCATATTAAAGTTAATTTTGCGTATTAAATTAATGATACCAAAATGCGAATAGATACTCCAGAAGTTGTATTGCTATACAAGAATTTTAGTTTCAATTAAAATGGCCTTCTGCTTATAATAAAAGAGCCTTAGATATCCAAAGCTGAAGTTAGTCTAGAATCAAGTGTGAAAACGATAACTCTTATGCATGTTATTAATATTGAACTAGCTGCATGTAGGTGTATGTTACTGAAACAGATGGGTGGATCTATAGTGAAAATAAATGTCCATATGTGTTGTAACAAACCTTAATTAGTCATTAAGTTTACAGCCTAACCTGATAACTAAACGGCGCTGTTCCAAAAGCATCCGGAATAATATTCCACTGATCTAATGCCTTGATCACACGTACCGAGTAAACGGGCGAGACAGTAATCTTAGCCGAATACTCGGTACCTACGTATAAACAAAGCGCCGATTGGCCTAGCTCTTATCTCTGTAACTCGCTTTCATCTGTGTCTCGGCCGAGTAACATTTTACGAACGTGTGATCAAGGCATTAAAGACATTTAATGAACTGGCTCACTTATGCTTACACTATTCATACAATAGGGTAATCCATGTGGCAAACACAAACTAAGGGCAATCCAATACAAACAAGTTCGAAGGCTTTGTTACTACCTTCATGTGAGGTAACTCTACCGACAGAAATAGGTGCCCTGCATGTGCAGAGCTGTCTGCTTATTTTTTTCATATAACCGTCGTCTTTACATTGTCGGCTGAATGCAAATTAAAAATAATTTTACGACTTGCCACAGCCCCAGGCTAGGCAAGTAATCAAACGTTTGCTTCAAGTCAATAGTCATTTGCCCAGTTGTTTGATTGAATGGCTGAATAATATATCATTCGGGCAGCTAGTTGAATGGCTCCGTTTAATGAAAACGCCTGTTCCATAGTGGAAACTTTTGTTTTTAATAAGCTAAGGCAAAACAATTCGCTTGTTGAACAAAACCACGTTAATACTGGTTCTTCAAGGACGTAAGAGAACAACAATGTGTAAATGTGTATGTTTTCAGAATGGACTTAGCATAACAATAGGTTATTTACCAAACTCTCACGAGCTAAATAGATTAATTCTAATCGTTTGAAGTTATGCGATTTATTAGATATATTGTTTATTACTTAACTAAGTGTTTTCAGTATTTGCCTTCGTGACCAAGTATAACTATGGCCTTTGAAACTGGGGCAGTAACCTATTCCCTTAATTTAAAATTCAAACAGTTTCTGTGACATGCAAACATGGAGATTTTCTGCGCAACAAACGGTTCTCTACTGGCATTTTGATTTAATGAAGCTGGTACCTTTTCCAACATGTGTTTTAGCACTGTGAACGAGTTGTATCCTAAGCTTTTTTTTTTATCTGATACAAACTAGTACTTGACTGCAATCCCACTTGATGGTAAGCGGTGATGCAATCGTTGATGGTGAGGCGCACTAGTTTATTAAGAGCCTATTCACTCTAGCCTTAAAATAATTATTATTCACTCTAGCTAAACAATTAAGTTGCACAGATATGACTTTCTGGAGACCGTACTGTCATTCTGGCCGCTACCATACTTGCATAGTGAATTATTTATTTGTATACCAACGTGATTTGCATTTGTTCGTTTCTTTTTATGGTATTTGCAGTAAAGGTTGTTGATTATTTGTGTTGTTGATGCGCTCAGAATAAATTGTTTGTTCATTAAAGCTATTCTGTTTATAAAATTTATAAAAAAAACCTGATATTTGTTATTTAGTAAGTATTCGAGATCAAGCCGTACTTGTGACCTGCCCTTGGTGCATTGTGCAATTTCTGACGCAATGTATCCAACAATTTACAATATGCTCATTTAAACTATAATATATTTAAACTGGTCTGATTAAACAATATCTTTGTATTTTCCACACTTAGGTACATATTTTATCAGGTTTCGTTGGGCCTTGGCCTAAATTGAAATGATTTTCCTTCATGGATATTAATTTTGCACAGCAGTGGCTATGTTGAATGACGATTATATGAATATTATTAATTCACAATTCATGGTGTTAAAGCAGTGATTGAAAAGCTCGTTGGCAATCTTGTTTGAATATATTCCGAGTGATCAAAAATATTTATAGGTGGTCTTCATACCTACATTCGTTATCAGGGGCATACAAGTAGAACAAGTGGATTCAGTATTTACAATCCGCATCCGAAATCGATAGTCCATTCAACATTGACCTACTCTTTCATTTTGATTTTATTATTTTGGCTTATCGGCGAATATGTTTCAGTGACAGAAGGTTTTTCATACTGTTTTCATGAATTGAATGACTGTGACGGGCTTACAAATTTTTGTATTTTTTAAACTACGCAGACCAAAAGATCGACGTATGATTTTATTCATCTGTTCGAACCTTTGTATGATTCTGAAACAAAAAGACCGCTTGCTTGTTATTCAATCCTGCATACATCTCGCCGCAAGGGGTGTATTCTAGCTTCTTCGATTGTGCATAATGCAGTTGAACGGTCATTTTCCTGTTCCAGAGTTCTTCGATCTTTGAAAATTTTCATAAATCTTGAATTTTTATTCCTTGGGAGTCATACATTTTTATAGAGCTTTTTTGTTGTTTTTCTAAATGTGATGTGTCATGAACTCGTGAAATGAACTCTATTGACAGTTTGACCTAGCCCTTTGGTCAATAAACCTGGGGTTTACGACATTTTCCCTTTTGTGTTGAAAGTAAATGTTGGGATCATGGTGCAATCTCTATCAGATGGCTGTATGTATATATGAATGTATAATATAAGTCATGTTTAACTTCTCGTTCCCGAAAGTATAAATATATGAACTCCTTGAATGTTTTCAAATTAGTAGCTACATTAAACGAGCATGCAGTGCGGTAGGTCTCAAGTCTCGACAATTTGCATTACCTATATCCCTTGAGTTATGATGCGACTGCACTTGCTGCCAAGAAATAACAAGAGCGGTAAAACGAGGTTACGTTTCGTTAATACTTACGTCTCTTTCAAGAAGAAAATTGGTCATCAGTGCATATTCATATGTCACGCGACCTACCACCTACTGTTATAGTGAACATTATCAGTTGAAGACTGTTTTAAATCTGCCTTGATCCTTGACCCATTATCCGTGTGACACTAGCAGAATCAGTGGTTATTGGCATGTTTATGATACTGACTACAGACACTATAAATTCCTCGCGTTCCATTTTAAAATCTCGGTAGTGTAATTTTTCCGCCATGTTCTTTGATCTAAAGCACAATTGTTTGTTTGTTGCAACAAGTGATGAGGCTAGGTGTAAATTTATGTTAATTACTTCACTATTGTGTATTTACAAAGGCTAGGTGCAGGTTCTAAAGTTCACTAAAGAGCTGTCAAATAATTTTCAGGTAACAAGAAGTCGTGATACCTAACTGATTTAAATGCAAATGAGAATGTCGGTGGATAATTTGTAAGAAAATGTTTATTAATAGTTTTCCTGTAAACAGGTTTTGTAACAAAAATAATATTTATGTAGATACTCGTTCAACCAAATAGAGGTGGACGTGGAGGCATGTTTCTTACAAGGCTTGAAATGTGGTATATATATTTAAGGCGCAATATTTTCTCGATCCGCTATAATATAAAATGGTCTGACAAACTAGTTTCTAAGCCGTTTGATGGTACGTAACTATGTGTCAGAAATGAAACAGAATTTATTAACGCTAGCGAATTCAAGTCACATAATTAATTCGGCTACGTGGTTGAATAAATGATTTCCGGCACGCCTCAGCTTTGTAGCTTTATTATATTTGTTTGTGTCGATTGTTTAATATTACTTAGTATTTATTATTTGAAGTACGTGTCATAAATAAACATTATTTACTAATAAATATGCTATAAACTGTGACTCAGTACTTTGAATTAAGTTCAGTAACAATAACGTGCAATAATAGTCATTAGTAGTGACTACCCTTTTCATGAAGGTGTTAATTAAATATTTGATTTATAAGTGACTTAACCCTTCAGATACCGTCAATTAGAGACACAATAGTAAGACAATAGATGCGCGGCCACCGGTGGTCGCTTGGGGATTCATGAATTAATAATAAATTCTATGTAAAATACAACTTGTATGTTCAATTTGTTACATAATGCTTTTGAGTAGGTGTGGGGGCAGTATGTCGCCTCATTTTTATGAGACACACGTGATTCAGTCGACAATTCACGAGTATATTTTAAATCTTAGTCTCAGACAACCCGGAAAATGTTTTTCCGAAAATTATTACGGTTTGCAAGCTACGTTATCTACGCAGAATCGGCGTAGTAACGTGGGAGGATTTCGTAACATCAACGTAGTAAAATTTTTGCCTGTTTCCGCTGTGGTTCGATGTTAAGTGCGCAGTAGAGTCAAGTAGGTATATACCGTCGACAAAAACAACATTGGTATTCCAACAATGATTAATCGATACGAAAATTATAGAAGAGAATTCGTAAAAACATGGAGGTGACATTGCAAATTATATTTGCAAAAATCCGCACATAAATTCATTTGTATTTGAATCTGTATTTACTGTCCAAATATTTTCTATGTAACCAAAGAGTTTCGGCGGTACGCCGTACTTTTTATCGTCCGACTAAAATTAAACGTTGGCAGATAAAGCCGGCCGTATCTGCAGGCGCCTTTATGCCCCACTACACTCGTCTATATGGAGATGTTCAAGGTTATATCAATATTGCAAAATGAACAGTTTAGCGGAGTCGCGAACACTGCTCACGGCTGTGCGCAAAAATATCACGCCGAACGTGTTTGGGTACCTGCGGTGTTTGGTACATCAGGCCTTATCTGCTTTGAGTGTATTCTGCGAAAATCCACGTGGACCTATGCGTGATTCGATCTTCGGTAGTAATCATACTTGTTTTTGTTGTTCTTCTGCGCTATAAAGGGTTTTGTTGTTCGTTTTCAAGCGGTTTCTATTTGATTTATTATTTATAGGCCCTTCAAATCGTTACTAAACTGCGCAATATTATCTAATCGAAAACAAGACACGGAGTAAACAACCCAATCGAAATTAATTTAACGTGAAAATACTATTTTCAGGAGTCTCGTAGCCACGGAAGCAGATAGATAGAAGAGGATACGATACACATCGGAATGGACTAAAAATAATACTTAAAATAATATTCTACCTCGTGTAACAATTTAAAATTTATGACCTCAAAAATAAAAATAGCAAAACTTACAGGCAAAACAAGTTACACGATAAAATTATTTTAAGGATTTTATAATTCGCTGTTCCGTCAGACTGGTTTTAAAAATAAATAAAAAATGTGTTTTTCGATTTGAACAGGCGTGGTGCAAAAGACATTGAGAAATAGTAATGCAATTATCTTAGTATCTTTACACACTAGAGAAGTAATAAAAGTTATATCACACGTGAAATTGTCTCGTGAGAGTGATAAGGTCCGTTGCCAGAAATTTTTTATTACTTAATGCATATTTTTAAACAATTGTTTATAAACTGTAGACACGAGACGTGCATGAAACGCGTAGTAGAAAATTATCTTTAATGTTAACCTTTAATGTTAAACGGCTTCGTTTATGTTTTTTTTTGTCAAAAATGTGTAGGTAAATTGTAAAGTTGCGACAACTAGTTACAAGATTTTCTGTTGCGCATGAATACAATAAATCACTCGGAGTGTTAGGGGCGTACCTAATATTCAGAATCATTTGTCATTTCCAATTAAACCTAGCGATAATTTTTCATCTTCGTCTAATACTTTAATATTATCTGCTATTTTGACAGAGTATAGGTATTTTTATAGTTCTATAATTTTAAAGTCTATGCTGAATTTATAATTCCAAATTGCACAATTTGAACCCAAACCCAAGTATTCACTTTAGCGTTGCTTATGTAAGTTGATTTTTAAGTGTTCATCCCTACTTATCCCTACTAATATTATAAATGCGAAAGTAACTCTGTCTGTCTGTCTGTCTGTTACGCTTTCACGCAAAAACTACTGAACGGATTTAGATCAAATTTGGTAGGTAGGTAGAAGAGACACTGGAATAACACATAGACTACCTATAATTCCACTGCTAAGCACGGGTCTCTGCCCGCGCGATATAAAGTGTAGTCCACGCGGGCGAAGCCGCGGGCGGAAAGCTAGTTTGTAATAAAGGAGACCTAAAAAACGTGTGTACTAAACTTTATCTTGTATAACTGAAGTTGATGGTTGCAAAATTTGTTAATTAAGTATCACAAATTCAGAATGAAAATATTATATGTAGATTACCTTTTTAGGAAAAGAAAATGTGAAAAATTGACAGGAACATTAATTTTGCATGCACTGTGTAGGTTTAGGTACCTTAATTATGTAGGTATAGGAATTGCCTCACTAGTCAAAGATATGAAATACATGGAATGAACTTATAGACATAACTTTATTCCATGTATTTCATATCTTTGTATGTGTAGTCAATTGTTGGTGAGCCAAATAAATAAAATACTTAAAAAATAAAATAACATCATTTCTTATTCTCAATTCCGTGCGGATCTTGAAAACTGTCTCATAGAAAACTCCACGTGCTGCTGACTCATACTTGCAACAGCGACTGTTTTGAAGCGTTTTCACACGAAAGTTCACCTGCAGTCAAGGCCAGCTTGTATCAACGTCAACAATAGGGCCGACATTGAATGCGAGTCAACCCGGCGTCGCTTGCGCGCCTTCCGGTGCGTAGGTCATGTAGACCAGTGGTTCCCAAACTTATTTTGTCTACTGCCCACTTTGAGAATAAATATTTTTTTAGCGCCATTTTTTCACCTATTTAAAAACCACTATAACTTCAAATTAAATTAATTAATTATTGTGACCTAGATATGTATATTATGTATATTAACGGAGAATTCTAAACGAAACTTTTACTATAACCCGCAACTTGAAACCTGAGCGCAGTAGGTAACATACAACGGCGCTTAGGTCTCAAGTTAACTCTTACGGGCTCCACCTGCCAATAAGAATGATTATTGAAACGCAACTTTATAGTATGAAAACAGAGTATCTTTTATTAAAAATATAACTAAAATAATCAATCCTTATATAAAAACTAATGTGAAGAATGAATCTGATGCTGTTTAATAAGTTTGTTGATATCAGATTCCAATTTACTCAAGAACAGTCGCAAGTCGCCACGTTCGGTAACAAGCAAACGATTTCTCTTTTTAGTAAGCAGTGTTGTCATATCACTAAATCCACGTTCACACAAATATGACGATGGGAATGCTATCAAGAATCGTTGAACGATTGACCACAATCCAGGGTACAATTGCGGGATCGGTTTTTGTAGCCAAAATTCTTGGTAACCATTTTTGAACTTGATTATTATTTCCTCGTTTGTTGTCAATTCTATATAAGTTCTTCTTCCAGTTGAGGTGACATTGCTGTGTTGACATTTGAAAACGGATCTAACACCCAGTCTGGTATTTCCAAGTTCAAAATGTCCTGGTATCGTTCGGTGAAGTCAATGTGGAGGTTTTCCAAATGTTGGCAGTAGGCAAACAATTCGTCGTTACTGCATGATACTGATAAATTTGGAAAATTGTGAAACTCACGTCTGCCCAGATTCTTTTTGTGTAGAAGCAGTTTGGCTGCGAAAGCAGCAACGACGTTTTTTGTTTTAATTAAATTTAGTTTATCGCCTTGCAGTTTGAGATTCATGTCGTTGTACAATATATACAGGTCTGTCATGTAAGCTATATCATTCTTTGATGTTATGAGCTTGTCGTGCAATTCTGTATCTTTAGTTTCCAAGAACTCTATAACAGAGTCAAAAGTCAAACAGGTTGTAAAATCGAGTCAGACAATTGCCTCTTGATAGCCAACGAACTTCAGTATGAAACAACAAACGGTTGAAATCCTCGTCATTAGTAACACAAAGCTGATGAAATAATCTATCATTCAAAGAGCTGTTGCGGATTTTATTGACTGCTTTGATGACATATTGCAGTGATTGAAATAGTTTTTCACTTAAGTTTCTAGCAACTAAATGTTGTCTATGAATAACGCAATGTACACCAAGGACATCTGGAATTTTATTTTTTAAGTACGCTATGAAGCCTTTATGGCACCCTGTCATAGCCGGAGCGCCATCCGTAGCAACTGAAATAATATTTTTCAAAGGAATCTCTTTCTCATCGCAAAACTTTTCCAATGTATTGAATATGGTTTCACCTTTTGTATCGGTCTCTAAATTTCTAGCAAATAATAGTTCTTCACATATTTTCTCATCTTTAATAAACCTCACGTAAGACAACAACAATGCTTCATTAGTTGGTAAAGTGGACTCATCGAGCTGAATTGAGAATTGACTTGTCCTCAGGTGATCGCACAATGATTTTTCAATGTTTTCAGCCATTTCATCAATTCGTCTTTGCACAGAATTATTACTCAAAGGAATTTTTCGGGTAATATCTGCGGCCGGTTTATGAAGCACAGTAGTTATTACTTCATTTATTGCTGGCAATATTAACTCTTCTCCGATGTTATGTGGTTTGCCTTTTTGAGCAATTAACAAAGAGATATTGTACGAAGCTCGAAGTCCGTCATCATCTTGCTTAGCAGCCGCCGAAAATAGTTTTGCTACACTTGGCTGAGTATTATGCTTCTTCTCTAAGTCTTGAAAATATGCTACATTCTTGTCTTTCTTATCTGGATGCATTTTATTCAAAAATTTTTTAAATGATTTTGCAGCCTTGAAGGCTTCATTGCTTCATTCGAAAATGTTTTTAGACATAGAAGACACAAAGACGACGATGGGTTTGTGGGATTTTCAATAAATCCGAATTTAATATATTCCGCACAGTATTGCCGTCTCTTCTTTTTTACTTCCGACATTGTTTTGCTTTGAGAAATACGTTCAATTTCGCGAGTAGTGTAGAGGAGGTGTAAGTACTGCTCATCTATTGCGCGCGAATCCACAAATGAAAATAAAATAAATATTACATTGTTTATATAGGAATGCTTAAGCAGCACGCACCGACAGGAATAAAACAAACATGCATAAACTCGTTTATCTCATTCGACGCTCAATCGTACTCAACAAGTCCGAACAAGTATTCAATGAACCAGCCGACTGATACAGGAATGCACAATTCGGGTTATTTAACAAAAACTTGTTAAAACATGATAGATATCTACGAGTACTAATAACTATTAAAATGCGAAAGTGTGTCTGTTGCCTTTTTATATGTTTGTTTGTGTCTACTTTTAATTACAAAACGGAGCGACCGATTGACATGATTTTCATTTTTTCTATGTTCAATAAAATAGGACAGATAAATGAACTACGCGGAGAGAAATATAGAACCGAGTTTGAGCAATCTTTTAATTCATATTAGTTGATGTTCACAAGTTGTTGTTGAGAGTCGAGAGCTCTTGCAGTCGTTGTTTAAGAGGCCTCCTAGCTAAATAAAATTACAAACCAACCCCCTCTACACAACGCCTCCATTTTCTTTCTGGGTCTCTTCCCGCCCCCCTTGAGACCTGCAGCGCCCACAAGGGGGTGTTATCACCCACTTTGGGAAAGACTGATGTAGACGAATAACAACATTAGGTTGCTTTCCCATCATGATGATGAGATGTGCGAGGTCTTTAGGTTGAGTGCGAGGAAAACTATCGCAGACCTGGCTAACATAGTTTAGCTCCGCTTTGGTAGGAAAAGTTTAAGTAGAGCTTGGTATTTTTATCCTATTTATATTATAAACGCGAACCTTTTGTATTTATGGATTTTTGAATGTTTGTTACTCTTTCACGTAAAAACTACTAATAGTACCTAGACTATGTCCTGGAATAGCACATTATATTTTATTTTATTAGGGACAAAAAACAGTTACATGCTAGAGAAAATATATAAAAATCCTTATAGATAGGATACTTTTTACACAGGAAGTATGTTCCCTTGGGATAATTCTCTACGCGGGCGAAGCAGCTGGTAGGAGCAAGCATAAGATAAAGAAGACAGCGAGGAATGTGTGCAAGGTATGTACAGAAGCGAGGAATGTGTGCGTATAGCTGAAAAGAGTCCGCTACTAAACTTCGTCACATAGCTACACACCTTCGCTTTACACTTTACAGCATCGCTACCGCTACTCATTGTTGCACCTCGCACGCTACTCGCGCAGCGAAGTTTAGTGGGAATTGTCACAATTTTTTATAATTCCGCTAGCTAACTCTAACCGCCATCTCGCTCACTTCTGGTGGCAAAGCACCCTTACACACTCGGCAGAACATTCGCACGTTATATACGACATCCTACTTATGTATGTTAACGTATGAGCTGAGGTGGTTACTGCGTGCACAGGAAGGTGCTGCTTATTTATCGTTATACAAGTGGTACTTATAAGTCTGGGATTTAAGATGCCGATTAAATGGTTTGATATGAAAATTATGCGTAAATACTCTGGGACGCCAAAGTGCTCCAATAAGTACTAGGGCTTAGAAAATACATTAAGGATCTCTGTCTCCACCACTACGAGTTGCATATGTGTAGTAAGAACTTGTAGAGTTAAAAAATTCGGGTAAGTGCGAGTCGGACTGGCGCACCTTTGGGTTCCGTACAAACAATTTTTGAGTTTGAATTCTAAGTATGGAGAACCACCAGAAAATGTTTTTTTTTTCTATTAACGTGTGAACATCTTAACGGTTAACAGAATACATCTGCTAAGGTACCCAGTTTCAATGGTATACTTCTTACAGTTTCGGAAAAAAGTGGCTTTGACATACGGACGGACAGACAGACGGACATGGCGAATACATAAGGGTTCCGTTTTTTGCTATTTGGCTACGAACCCCTAAAAATGAGGCAAATCTCAGTGAGGCAAGTGTATCTTGAACATTACCTCGCTAACATCCCTTCCAAACTGAATAAACGTGTGTTTGTTGTCTTTTCTGTCTATATTTATACATTTTAAAATCATAGTAATTTTCATCCATCATGTTTCCAGCTTGTGGTTAAGAGTCTCGCCTTCTCCAACGATTATAGGTTCGGTTTCCAGTCTTACCGGATGTAGCTGAATACATTATGTATATGAGTCTATTCAAAGATTATTTTCGTACGTTTCAGAATTGATAAGATGTCTACAATTAACGTGCCAAAAGAAACCACGTGGCAAAAGCAAAACAACTATGAGTAAAGAATTGTTGAAAATTGCATCATTTGAATGTCTGTTTGCCACCTTACCTGCCCCTCGTAACCGAACTGATTACTTGTGAACCAGTAAACATCTTTTACCTTACTTTTATGACTAACCATTTTATTATGATAGTTATTACCTGACATTATGCACAATATGTACATAAGTGTATGTATATAAGTACGTCTGTTTTCTTTTACTTCCAGATCGATACTATTTGCTGTGTAAACGTTCAGCCGAAAATATTTTGGTTATATTTTTAGAAATATTTTCCACGCTGATCTGGTGGGTGGCTTAAAAACAAATTGTTGAACGTAAAATATTTTCAATCGATCGATAGTTTACAAGAAGTAAAGGATTTGAGGAGTGGTGTCACAAATGTGTATTTTGTAAACAAGTATACCTATATAATAAGAGTTTGTTTTGACTTTGTCATATCAGAGACTTTTTAATGTCGTTTGAGTGTAAATGAAATCGTTTACTCCTCATTATTTTTCTAATGATACCAGGGCTCCAGGTATGCTCCTATACCAACGTACGGGAGTTTTGTTTTTTGACCTTTCTGTGATCAATTTCGAATAAATCCTAGGTTACGGAATCACCAGACCTTTGATCCTATCCCATGGGATCTCATGTAAGCAATGAAGTGCACCCTAAACCTTGAGAGAATAAATGGGCATGTATATTGTTTCTGCATGATCCTTGGAATTTAAGTACACGGTGTAATTAATAACAATTTTCATCGTCAAAAGTTAATTGAAATTTGATGGCTGTATCAGCTTCATTTTACAAGCACAGAAGCTTTATTTTAGTATATTTAAAATTGTTTATACTAATCTAAAGTTTCTAGGAACAATTCTAAAACTAAAAAGCCAATTTTCTCTGCACACGATGGTTGAAGGTAGCGGCTATAAACTCGAGATGAGTTTTCACTTCTTCATTGGAAAATTACGAGAATTAAGTTCTTTCTAGAGGAAGCAAAAACGACAAAAAAATTGGGTATTTCGTGGGTTTTTCTAACGACTCGCCTTTGTTTACGTTTGGACCGCTTTTTGTCTGTAGTTTGTACTTATGTGCAAATCAACCATTGAATAAATTATCTTTAATTGATTTTACTCTGTAAACACCAAGTGGAACCGAAATCCGACCAAGTGTGACTTGATCTAACCGCTACTCTATCTGTCACACTCAATTATCTCCTGAATAGCTCAGAGCCTTATACCATAATCACTTGGAACTTGGAGCTCGACCGTATCCAATCATAATCTCTAAAACGGGTTTTCTTAAACAACTCGCTTTCCGACCGGTTTTCAGATTTACAATAAGATCAGTATAAATACAACTTGGTTGTATTGCTGTGTTAATGGACATGACTATATGGAGGTAGGATATTTCATCGCATGATCCATCCGTTGTATTGACTTACGGAAATATGTCATTATACATACAACTGCCTGATGTTAATTGCCTCTCAAATATAATCGACGGTCGTATATTGAATGATTCGTGAGCAATACTTTCTCGTGGACGAATTAACACGGAAGATAGTCCGACAAGGACGCTTCTCCACTTCCTTGATGAAAACAAACATTGTAGGAATTCCGTGAACTCTTTGAATTATTTTTGTATTCTCATTAATTAATTCTACTTTATCGACGAATTAAATTCTTACCTACATACGTTTTGCGGCAATGAATCTCTTGGTGGCGCCATTATTCAAGTATTGAGTCCACGGAGTGGGAGGCGGGAGTGATCATGGCCAACCACCTTACACTTGTGCCCACTTGTTTATGTTGGCGTACCCTGGTTTTGTATAATATCAGTCTACTGATTGATGGACGCAAATTTACAAAAGCTAATTTGTGGACTAGAAACGTTAAAAGCTGGTCCAAATGCAATACCGGCAAATCTAAGACAAATTGTAAGTAATCGAATACCGATATTGAATGCCTATTCTATTACTACCAGATGTAGTGGCGGGGACCTGAAACAGATTGTTCGCATTTTTGACACGGTAAACAGATTGTCGACCTAGTTTCCAGCATTGTTTAGCGCACCGCGTACGCGGCGCCTAGCCAAATCTATTTTAATTTTTATCTACGTGGTCGTTTGCGCGCAGTCTGTGTCTTCTCTGCTTTTTCGCAATGTTTACAGTTTTGCCACGCGCTTTTCGCTGTGCGTGAATTCACAAATGATCATAGATAAAAATACAAAAGAAAATGTTCAATTGTAACAAAATTATGCCTGATTCATCTACACTGACGAAGCAGCTATTTCCTTTGATAAAGCAGCAGTATTCCGTTCTCGATATCTATTTAAATTGGCGTTATTATAACGTTTCCTATAGTGATCTCCGATAGCACGTGGTTTTCGCTGGTCATTGGTTTGTCTGAGTAATTTTATGACGAGAATATGAAACGCGGAAGCTTCGCCGTTAAATGTAACTTGTGTAGGCAGACATACTTTATAATCGGGATATGTCTGCAGTTTATACGTTTATTATAGAGTTATATACAACTTTCTGATAGTTTAGGTGTCTTCCGTAGTTGGAAGATTGCCCAATTCATTTAAAATTTTCGTCAATTCCATTTGCGTCCGTGGCTCGCCCGTTGGGTCACTAAAATAAAGACAACTTGCGTTCTTATGATGAAACTGTTCATTGTTTAAGTAAACATTTCAAATATATTATTTGTGTACCTACTTACGTTTATAAACATATCTCTCGCATACACTCTCAGTTCGTGAAAACCGGAAGCTGCATCCAATATTGGACTTACGTCGTAAGACGACAAACTTACCGAGTTAGGAAACTGCTAACTGCTAGTGCTGGCATATTAATTTCTTCGAGTGGAATAAAATGCTTCGCCCAAGCGAAAGTAAAATAATATCACAAAGGAACATACTCTTGGGACCATATGTTCTATGCCTGTTATTGTCTAGTTTCATCCAGGTCCGTTGAATCGTTTGGATGTTTAGACAGGCCGACAAACAGACAAAGTTACTTCTGTATTTATAATATTAGTAAGGGCCTGTTTCACAATGCCCGAATAGCCACTAGCCACTACTTCCCAAATAAATTATAGAATGAAAAGTTGGAATAAAGTAAAAAATGGAACAGAATTTCTATGAAATTTGATTTTTTTTTTTTTTTTATGAAATTATTTGCTAAGTAAGTTAACGGAAACTTAATCATAGGTGGTGAAACAGGTTCTAAATACAGTAAATAATAAGTATGAATTTTATTCACCTTCTGTTGCATTTTTTTCAGGTACTCAAAACTGGCCTAGTCGCTGCGTGTGTTTCAGTAGACAATTTCCTACAACCTTAGACAGCCATTATAACACCAAGATTGCTTATCACGATAAAATTCCCAGGTAAGTTATCTCCAGGGAGCGGCCTAACCGTTACAAAGCTGGACGGCAGATCTTTGCGAGCCTTTGAGCTTTTTTTAAACTATGTATGAATCAAAATTGGGTAAGTATTTCTTATGCACCTATCATAAGAAATACTTACCCATATTTTATACGTACATACTTAGAGAATGCAAAATTGTTAAAAGGTACTGCATGAATTTAAAGTATTTAAAAATATTGTTTAGAACATTTATAAAAAATGAACAGTCATAAAGGCGATAACGATGATAAACCTAATATGCCTTAAAAGATACGGATGTGAAAATGATATTTACTGTTTTTCAAAAATCTAACAAATGTACTACGTCCGCGTCGTTTTCATTTGTCGAATAGCAAATGCTGAAAATCGATTTTGATTCACCGAATTTTAAACATTTAATACCTGCTTATCCTAATAGAAACTTTACTATAAAAGATAAAAGTAGGATAAAATAAAAAGTTTAAATACTAACTTTTTTTTAATGAGTTGTTACGTGAGGTACATGAGCAAGGCCAACCATGATCAAGAACTTACCATGACGCTTTAAATTGTCGAGCGAGTAAGAGGGATGGAGCTATGCACCCTATAAAGCTCCATCCCTTTAACAGTTATTTTTAGGTCGTTAATTGGATTGCTTTAAGAGCTCGCGGTAGCACTGCTGCTCGCCTGCTCGCCATCTAAGGCTGCCACTGGTTATCTCCAACTTATTTCACTCGTCCAAGACTCTTATGAAACTCCTCAATTTCCAAGAACTTGTCAGCGACAACTACATTTACTAATTATGTACTTACGTCTAATTTTCCACATACTTAAACGACATGAACATCTTTTCCTAAGTAAAGTTGAGAAATACACGTCTTTAAATGGCGACTGCGTTAAACTTGTGATCTTGCGTAAAAATTAAGTTTAGCTCCACCAATATGGCCTTTTATATGTCTCTGAAGCTCTAAACATGTTAAAAATAATATTTATGCTTCTCCCGGTCATAAAGGCGAGTTGAAATTAGGTACTGCTGTCTCCTGCAAAGGTATACGGTGCCAAAGTTTCATAGATCGCGCTATTTCCGTGCAAACACAAAACCGCTGACGTACACCGTCGGTCAAAGCTCCGGACTGACGCTCGCCTGTCAAGTATCTATTAGGACTTATTTCTGGACTTCATCCACCGTGTTTTATGTCTCTCTTTGAAGGTGAAAGAACCTCGTTTTCCTAGGTGACGGCATCGCGGTTGATAGAGCAGAGAGGAATGATGAAACGCTTCTAGGAATTTATCTCAGATATTTTTGTTTGTTAATGGTACGAGTATATGCTTCTCTCTGGCTTAAGATAAGACGAGTATTAAATGTTTACCCCCCTCTTAACTTCAACACCGTTCAACCGTAGCATAAGATGTACATACTAATTAGGGAACTTTAAATCTCTATTATTATGTACCATTAGTCATTACTTGAGCGACTGCGTGAATATAAACGGCTCACTTGGCCTTTTTACAATGCACCCCATAACATTCCGTCCCATTTATGTAGCTGCATTTACTAATAGCGACAGGACTATAAAAACTCGGTCAGAACTTAGGTCGAGGTATTCCTCATAAGTATGCAACGTGCCATAGAAAGAAGTAGTCCTCACGAGCAAGATAGTAAAGTTTTTAACGTGTTCATCAGGTTAGAACGATAATTATGCACTGCATATATGTATTTGCATTAACACATACTGATGCTACATGCGTGATACTTTTACTTTTCAATAAATGCAACGGGGACGTCATGCAAACTGATTGAGGTAATTTCGTTGGAAAGAATAAAGAGCTGCCAGGACAGGTGTGTCCCCCGGTCGCCCTTTGTCTGTGCTCCAGGCCGTAACGGAAGGCGTGACCCACTGGCTGTGTGGAATTGCACGCACAACCGATTATTGTGCCTTGTTACTAGGCGGTCGCTACTTTCCCTTTGTGCGAACATGTTTTTTTGAATACACTACATCCATCGCTGCGACAGCTACAGCTCTTTCAGCCAGCGCACTTCCGTTAGCTTCTTGTGCAACAATGTTAAGAGCCGTTTACATCTAGTGGAACATAATGAAGCCGTTATCTGTAGCCTCGAGGTATTTTAAAACTGTCTTGGAAGTCAGCTTAGTAATGGCTGTAGAAAGGTCGGACATAAATTAAACACTGGCACAAGCGGTCGGTATGAATTTGTCTTTAGCCACTTGAGATTCGTTTATTATGATGGATTCAATTTAAGCCTTTAGATTCTGTCGATCGCAAAATAGATAAACGGAGGAGTTTCTATGAAACGTAGTTTATAAATTAAACTATCGTATCAGACCAAGATATATTACTAGTATCTGACAAAATAACAGACATTTTTAGTTCGCTAACAATCAAACTAGGTGGCATACCGTTAGCTAATAGCTACAACACTATTGGCGATGTCTAAACCAAGATACACTTAAAATATTTGCACCAGCTCACTAAGTAAATTATACTTGCCTTGTTTGTACTTAGTATCACGATCGCTAGAAGTCATTTTGCACTCAGATGAACGTGAATGCGAAGCAAGATCATTCCACAGAGCTTTACTGCATAGACATGCCTTACTTCATTCTAAGTTCCGTAAGTGGAAGTTAAGTACTTATATGCTATTAAGCTATGCAGTTAAGACCGTTGTGGTGAAAGGATGCTCACAAATACAAAATTACGAAATTTTACAAACGATTCATTAATATTCCGCAGCAATTACATACCTGACTATATATTTTAGTAATCAACGGAAGAACCATTTTTGGCATATCAATATCGTATTGTCTTCCTCGGCAACAGTTGTTACGCAATTTTTAGGATGTGTGTTACGTCATTTTTTCCGATTTGCATGTATCCAAACCGGACACGTCTGGTAATTGATAGTTTTGCGATTAAATGCTCCGTCGCTCAAGGTTAAGTTGACTATGTTAATAAAGGTGCTCTAGCTACAAAGCTATGTAAGTCTATGGAACAAATTATAGACGTGATCCATTTGCGACCAGACCGGCCACCGGTAGCACAGGTTGGACCGGCCAGGAAGACGGAGATTGTAGTTAGATAACTAACTTATAGCCAATCAGCGAACGTTGAAATTAACGTTATCGGCTCTCCCGCAGTTTAAATGTACAGGAATACAAGAGACTTGATAACAGCTCACGTAAGCGGCTCATGTAAATTGCATGTTGAATAAATTGGATAATAAATAGCTGTAAAAGTGAAAAGCAATTTATGGAAACATCAGAAAATTCGTTACTTGAAAACCAGAATTGTTAACGCTCAGAAGTTAAGAGGTGCGTGGACGAACACTTGACAGCGGCAAATGAACCCTCTGGCTCGGTTCCAACTCTACTGGTTAACACAACCGTGGTATCTCTCACTAATTACTGAGCTCGCTTAAATGGTTTCACTTCCTCCAAGCTGGTGAGGTTGCTTTGGTCGCTTGTATAATCGCGACAGACGTAACAATGGCAACAACATTTGTGACTAATCCATTTACATTATGTTTAGTCACGAAAGTCGTGTCAAATAGCAACCAATTATGTACATATCTTAATGATATATTAACGTGGACAGACCTAGCAGGTAATTAATACACTATGAATTTTATTAATGCCTTGATGTAAATGAGTTAAGACAGTGAATTTCATAGATGTGTCGCTTATCAAAGTTGACGTATGCGGTCAAAAATTTGCTGGCATAAAGTCTATGTTTAATATTATTATGAACGGTAATCGTGTACCTACAGTATTGGGTCCACGTCAGCTTCGGTTATGCACGATTAAGCATTTTCCATGATATTTCAACTGAACAAAGGGTTGCTAGTTGCTACTAATATTTGTGAGTCATATACCTAATTTTTGACTAGGGTGGGTGTGTGACAGTCTACTTAACCTACAGCTGCTCGCTGCCCAGTGAATCACGGTTTTAATTAATGAAGTTATGCACACACATAATGTTTTGTAGTCACACCATTTCCTCATTAATTCGTATTATTGTATGTATAATGTATCGTTCGCGCATTTTCTTTCGATTTTTCAACGATTTCATCATAATGAATTGATTCAACTTCTAGAAGCATCGATTGTATTTCTGGTTAGTGACTTATGACTAGCATATGTTAGGTTTCTATTACAAAAGGCAGTAAGACATCGACAGTAGACTCTTTGTGTCTAAATTGTTGAAATTAATCACTAGTCAAACATAGACATAACACGTATCGTATGTTTCAAGAAAGATAATAACAATTAGGGTTAAACTAGCGAAAACAACGTCGCATCACTCAAGATAATGTACGAGTAGCTTAAGACTCTTACGTGTTTAATATTTTTTTTACAGATACGTCAAAACAAACAATGTTTTGGTATAAAAGGAATAGAACATTTTCTTTAGGCATGCGGTTAAAAGATAGGAATATACGGGCTGGTGACTGAACTTTGAGTTTTCGTAGGAAGCTGGCCCAAACACACAGCCCACGGGGATTCCGTACTAATTTCACACATGCGTAGTTTACGCTTGTCTGGAGTCGTCAACCCATCTTGCTGTTGTTTGGTCGGGTCGTCCTACGCATCTTCCGCCGTTGACTGGTCGCCACACCGTCTGATCTTGGCGACTCCTGACTTCACTTAATTGTCTTTCTAATCAACTGGTGACACATCTGTTGGCTTGATTTTTTTTTGGCTTTCCATTCTTCTTCGTAAAATCTTTCCGATGTTAAAAATGCAATTTTTTTCATTACTGTTCTAGTTTTCTACACAGCTATGCAAATTTCAGAGAAAATGCGATGATGAGAACATTGTTCACGCAATTACTTTTAGACTTTTCATTGTTAGGCCTACTTTCGATGTTGCGTCATTGTGTTCTCGTTGCATTATTTGGAGATCATCCAGGCTTTCGAAGAACATTACAGGGTTTTCCCCACGTCTATTTGAGATTTGTTAATGGAACAAATCAAATATCAGCTTGAAGATTTTTTGTGTTCGGTAAAAATGAACATTGACCTGTTAACGGGGGTCACTAGATTTATTGAAAAGTTTGGAGCTAATTGGTCTGCTGGAATTAAAGATATAGAAAACGGGTTAGCTACCATTGCTACTTCTGGAAGCTAGAGAAAAAAGTGCTAAGGCAATGAAGATCGACGAGTAAACTATTTTGGACCCTGTAACGAAAATTACCAGAAAAGAACTGAGGAGACAGAACAAGTCTCAACCAATAGGAACAAAAGAACGTTTGCAACTGGAGTATACCCAGAATCACGTAATTGAATGAATATTTACAATGTTATGCATCATATTGGAGCAATATCTCGCTTTTTGATCACTGCGACTTGCAGCATGTCTAAAAATTAAAAAGATTGTTGTTGAAGATTTGATGAAGTGGGATTGTTCAGAAGATTCGTGGTTCTGGTGGCCCTTGAGAATGTAAAGTGCAACTAAAACACAACAGGTGGGTTTTAGTGAATGAAAGTGATAACATTTTTTGAATTTTTCCCACCTCAAAATAAAATCAAGAGTAAAAATGAAAAAGATATTTGTTGGAGAGATATTTCGGTTACCCGCAAGTTTTTTACGATTTTATGTGGTCTCGAATTTTTACGCTGTTTATCAATTCAAAACACTTTTAATATCTTGTGAGCTACTCAGTATAAATCAATAAAGTCTCCGAACGACGATAAAACTAAGAGGTGTAATGTAAGCATGGTGTATGAAAAAAAAAACTGATATTTGCGGGCCATGTGGCGAGATGCGATCCGGCCGTGATCTATGTTGCCATGTGTCAGCTGTTTCTTCCAACCAAAATAACGAACTGCGCAGCGGATGGATTCGAAACGCGGCTTAATATAACTCTAAAGCCGGCTTCACAACTACTACTTTGTTACACTATTGCTATACTCTTTGCACTATTCTCTAAAGTGTTTCATATGTAAATGACATGGATGTTCGGCGATGGTGCCAAATTATAATGACTAACATTATATTAGAACATCTTTCAGCTTCCTCGTATTAGAAGTAATCGTTTTCGTAAGCACTAGTGCTCAATGATACTTCATTACAGTTTAGATAAAGTCTAAACCTATTAATCATAATCAGTGTGCATTTATCTTAATATGCAAATGCGTATACGTACTTAAATATCACACTAATATTATAAAGGCGAAAGTGTGATGTATGTTGCTCCTTCACATTCTGACGGCTGAACGGATTTGGATGAAATAAGACATAGGACACTTTGTCCCCGGGATAGGATAGTATGTTCCCTTGGGATAATTTCCTACAAACTCACGGCAAAGCCGCAGGCGGGAGCTAGTTATTATATAAGTTCTATGAGAGAGACTAGATTTTATTTCGTAACAAATATTCAAGAGCTAGGCTTCAGCTTAGCAGCACATTTCTGATTGATTGTCGCATTCTATTTAAATGGCTAGTCAATTACGATTGTAAACCGGTACGATTTGGATTTGCGAGATAAATTGTGGACATAAAATGGAGTAATAAGATGTTATAAATTGGAATGGAAGTGCTCGTTTACTAATTTAATAGTTTTACAAATAACAAGTCGTTTGAAAGTAGTGCAATCATTATCATGGGCCTTTGATCAAGTGTATGCGTATTGGGGGTGTGGTGACGACGTCACTATCAACTTAACGTGTATACTCATTAGTAACACATCCATAATAATTAGTCTAATATAATGTATTTTAATAATAGACTACAATTAATTAAAAACCGCAAAACAATATGTAAATGACTTTAAATACATTGTTAGTAGGTATATTTAAATAATATTTTTTTCCTCCGAGCTCAATAACTGCGCAGTAGACGGTCAAAGTTGATTAGGTATGTTAATTAATGACACACTGATAAATAATACACGTAGCTTAGACGGATTTATTGACTCTTTATCGAATATTAATAACAATATATATTTGTAGTTTATTTATTTTTAATCCTCTGATTAAACTACGTGCTTAGAAATATGTATATAAATTAGCTAATAGATATTTGATATTTTTTTATGTAACAGAAAAATTCCATATTTGCTCCGGATAAGAAATATACATAATTAGCATATTTATTAGCCGTTTGTTATCTTTAGGTGGTCGTAAATTCTTTGGTGTAAAGGGTGTTGTACTTTTGAGATAGGCAAAGTAATACTGCGTAGTAGAATTTCATCTACTTAAAGCGTTCCAGAGCCATGGCAACTGAAACAATAACATAATAAGTTCTATCGCAAATTAAACCCGTCACCTTAGTATTCAGGCTACCGCCGCGAGCCCCTTCAATTTTTCTGACATCTCTTTGAAGCCCATTTATACGCGCCCTCGACTAGGGCTTGATCCAACCGGATGGCGAGTTATCCATTGGTCATCGTTCGCGTGCTCACGCCTATGGTGGCCGAGAATCGTCCTGCGACTCTCGTCGCCCGGGGCGCCTCCTGCGGCGCCGGCTGGGGCGTAAATATTTCCTTTTCCTCAGTTTCCTTCGCTCGCATTATTGCTTTGCAGAAGGAAGTGACCGCTAGGATTTTATCTACTAGTTATATAATAGCAGCTAATAGTTGGGTTTTTAGTTTTTTTGTCTCATTGTTGTCCTTAGACATGTTTCAAAACATTTATTTCTACAGTTCTTTTGCCTTCTACAAAGGCTACGTTTACTAGTTGCTACGTCAAAATGCTCTCTTATTCTTCGAACCTTATTTCGGTCTAAGGTCTGGTAATAAGTTTTATTTGTTGATTTGATATTTTTGATCTTATTAAAATCCGTAACTACCAGGAATAGCAAAATATGTTCAAATAATTGAAATTAGGTAACGTAAGACAAAAATATTTGGCTAAAGTGGTTTTCTCTTTTTTTAATTAACACGTTCGATTCTAAGCTAGGAATGTACATTTTTCAAAAAATCCTATAATGTAATTTTAATTTTCATCAAAATTGGACTCGAAACTCCTTAGAGTGATTTTCGAAATAACTTGTATTTGCAGTACCTATTAGCCATCCAGAACCAATTGAAAGATTCACCCTGTATTTCAGGTTTGAAAATATTGATCCGGTGTGTACTGCAGCAATTACAGATAAGTAGTACACCGGATATTCTCTTCCATTTATTTATATCTACGTACGTCTTATAAAGCCCAAAGATCTCTAGGCCGGAAGATTTATCTTCATCTCTCTCTTCAATAACAACAAAACGTTGCTCCTAATTGATCCCACGTTTTCAAACATTTACAGAAACGATTACAGTTATTAAAACAAGATAAATATCTTTTACTTTGGCTATGAACATCAAAACTTTCCTGGAAATGTCGTCATAAGTGACAGAAATAATAATAGGTGAATACACCCACATACAATAATAGAAAATCATTTATTCTAGCTGAAAACTTCAAGGCCAGAATTTTCATGAAAAGAGTTTCCTTCGAAACAATTGACTAGCACGTAAAACAAAAGAGTGTTCTACTATTTTTATCTATTACAAACTAGCACACGGCACTCAGTGGCAGTTATCCCAATGTCAGTAAATTCCTGAGTCACTAATGCCAGTCAGACTGACGCATCACTTTATTCCATGTAGTCTGCTGTTAAGATTACAATCATCAAATATTTTCGGAGTCTTGGTCACAATAAGAATTATGCGCTACCACTAAATTGTGTACATCCTACCCATACTTATGAAACCGTTATGGGGATATTTTCATTGTGCTTGTTGCGGACGATATAAACTAAGTCGAGAAATACACGTGTATAAGAGACATTCAGAATCAGCTTAAAAGAAAAGAGGCCTTTAAACAGCTGTGGGTCATTTCAAGCTAATATGATGATGATAACGATAATATGGAATAGAACTCCCAGCTGTAGAGCTTTGAGTCAAGAGTGAATAGGTTACTTCTATCTGCAAATGTGCTTCATTGTTGACCACATCATCGCTTACCATTGGAGGACATGCAATCAATAGAGCCTATTAATATTAAAAAAACTGCCTAGATGTTAACAAGGTACGAACCACGCGGTTTTTGAGACTAGACACATTGCGTCAGTTATTCCAGGCAGCTTTCTTCAGAGAATGACCTGGCGAAAGGTGCTGGCATCCCGCCAACGTTCGCCGCTAAGATGTCATATGGAATCTATGTAATAGCGAGTATTCTGCTGTCTCCAATTGCAACTGTGTAATGTTTACATAACTACCCACTCGCGCTAACTGACCTTTTGATGAACTTTTAGATCACCGAACTTAAAGGACCTAAGTCTGTTTTTTTATTGGAATAGGAATGGTTTCCGTAAACTCTAGCATAGTACGTTGGTCTAAATCTGAAGGAAAACAAAACATTAGTATCATCCCACTCCGATCGTAAAAGTTGATTGAGGGAAAGTATTTTTTTCTTTATTCACTATCGTTGAAGAAAACACGATGTTTAGGTTTTTCCATTTTATTAATAAGTACTATCTGATTTTAGTGGGCACTGGGCAAGATTCCAACACTGGGCTGTAAATGAGATTTTGTCTATTTGTCTGACCTATGTCTGATTCGTGGACCACAAGGTCTTTACTGCATTCATACTCGGTCGCTGCCATTACTGCAGATCAAAGAGCAGCAATCCAAATTATTATGTTGCCAATCATAAATCAAAACGAATGGTTTCAGTATAAAATTCTTGTTACAGTCGCTCCCATGTATTTGTTTATTGTTCTGCTTCAATAATAACTTGTCGTATTAACTTTTGTCCTTGTATTATTTACTGTAATTACTATTCACAGAATTCCTGCGTACCTATATTTTATAGGTGTTTAATACTTCATGCCAAACGTTATGTTAGCTTTAATATCGACATGTTATTACGTGCTATGATGACTTTCAGATATGCAGACAGAAAACAATAATGTCTAAGAATTTCCGTAAGTTGTTTCAGCTGGAAATATGCATTTACGATGGAAGGTCTCTGGTCCATATAAAAATCAATAAAATCAACATGGTATCAATAACCTTTATCTTACTGCTGTAAATAGCCTGCAGTTTAGCGAACCTGAAACCACAAAATGACCAGTATCAATAAACCGCAACAGTTATTATTATTTTCTCCATTCGGGATAATAAATAATATTATGTAGCTTATGTTTATCCAGATTCAGACGCGCAGTCCATTTTCACGGCGATGACGCCAGAACCATCACTTGTCACTTTGGTCTTAAACTTGACAAAATGCTTGGCAGTGGAAATGAAAGCGTGTTGAACAACATAAAATAATTATACATCCAAAATTTCTCCGAATACTCATTACTCTAAAGGCGAAGAAATTAGTGAAGTGTTCTTACGCCATCTTTATACCGAACACGTGGCTGCGAGCGGTTGTAACGCGTTACCAGACTCTTGAAGTTTGCTCACCATTAGAACGGAAATAGCGTGAAAATATATTTCAAGAGGTGAAAAGCGAAATGTTATCTAGTTTCCAGAAACTTCGATAAACTTATTTAAAGAAACCACGTGGCGGTATCATGATTATTCTCAACATTTTGCCTGTTCGCAACTTTTTTCGATTGCTTCCTGGTAAATATTTGGCTCATCCATGACGTCTGAGTGTCTCTTCGAGAATTGTGTTTTGACGATATTTAATCATTTCATTATATTATAAATAGTTTAATCGAATAATTCTATGAATAGAAGCAGTTGGTAAGTACTAATCTTTTTTCCCCCACAAAATCTGTTCTGCGTTTCTCTTCTAAGGCATTTCTACTAATGTCAAGCGCCTGGTCTCCATAGCTATCTGAGCAGTTAGTTACTTGCCTTTGGGTAAACAGATCTAGTTCGGTTCAGCCGATGTCTGCGATTTCATCCTATATTGCATGGTAAGGAAGACACACAAGTGCATCGTCATTATCACCTTTATTGGAAACTGCTGTGTGAATAAAAACTGTTGTACGTCTGTCATCCATTATAATGTGGCCTTGGAATTAATATCGATGAGTTATGTTGCAAATCGGAATTCTTTACTAGAACGACACATTTTTTTTTCTACATCATATCATAGCTTTACCTAACAAACTATTCGACCCATGTGTCAGTTTTCAAAGCATATTTTTTTAGAATGCACTTTAAAAAATTCGGTGTGACTGTGTGCCCGGAATAAAAGAATTTTCATCTTGGAATGCGTTCAAGATTGACTAGTAGTTTTAGCACGGAAGAGTCGGCTTTTGACTCGTGACTAATCTTGTGAGTAGTGATCGGGATTTTATTACAGTTTCAGTACTTTCATTCGTTTTTTAAATTTTACTTTGACATATACTCGTAATTATCATAATATTAGTTTCCTGCTAGTTTATTATATGGTGTCATATTCGTACGATTATTGCTCTTCAAATAAAAACTCAAGCTTTGAAACTTTGAACGACAGTTAGTGATCGATGAGATCATAAATTATTAAGTGTTATCTGATTGACAGCACTTCAAGCAAGCACTTTTGAAATTAAACAGACAATAAAATTATATCGATCGAACATTCTAGTGTTCATACAAGACTTAACTGAATATACCAATCCATTACTAAAATATAACGTTATATCTGCTGTTTCGAAAAATTAAAATGGAAGTTTCCTAACCCAAAGAAATATAATGGCATTTATTGAAATTATGTTTAAGAGCTTGTTCTAATATACTTGAATTGAATTTGCTAACGGTACCAATGCCGTCACGGCACAAGCCTATAATATAATTAACAGTGGACCTGATATTCTGAATGATAACGGAGCCTTAGGCATGTTCTTAAAGTGTCGGTTAGCAATACAAAGTTAATTTATTGCTATTTTATGCGCTATCAAACGTACGATTTAGCGGTCCTAGGTTACGGTGTGAACCTGATTGTAATAGACGACGCAAGTAATTCTAATAGTATTAGAGTTCATAATAAAGATGTATGAGAAGATGTTAGCAAATTAGATAAGACATTAAAAAAATCAAAACAAAACATTCAAATCTTAACAACTGCTGAATTGAACAGTTTTTAATGCTTAACTGCTGTATCTTTTATCTCATAGTTTTATTAACTTACTCTAAAATTGTATAAAGACTCAAGTATTGAAAATCTCGTTAAAATCCGTTCAGTACTTTATAAAGGCTGCCCTCGGTGTAGTAAACAGGAATTAAATATAGTCTCTTACCTGTTTGTGTATTAGCATACACAATCGCTGTACGTGCATATTTACACGTAAAGAGTAAATATGTAACAAAATAACCATAGTCTGGTCTATGAATGACTTTCAAAACAGCAGATTTCTTCCTGGTTTGAGCTATAAAACGGATTTAATGAGAAATAATCGCCAAATATAAACTGCATAGCTATGAAGCGGGATTTGCAGGAGATATGGAAAATAAGTTAATAGCATAGCATAGTCGGCCTTGCAATGTTCCCACTGTTGGGACTCAGGACTCCTCTCTAGGAAATGGAATGGGCCGTAATCCACCACGCGGGCGCAGTGCGGGTTGGTGGATATCTTCGAATTTTTTGATAGTACGAAATTAAAATAGGAATTCGTAATATATTTGAAGGGGAAAACAAGGGAAGTGATATGGCATATGGTACGTTTTTTTTATTAACATTACACTAAGGAGTTTTAATTATGGACTAAAAGAAGTTCCGCTACAGCTATATAATTGCAAAACAGGAGGATCTGGACATAATGGCATGAATTTGGTGATTGCGGTTCAGTAGATAGAAAATAGTTAGGGATAAAACACACAACATTTAGCAGAACTAAAACCCGTAAACATTTTTCATCAAATCCATAAAACTGTTTGATCAAAGGAACGTTTTTCTACATTATGTCTGGAGTTTAATGGAATCATTTAGAGTCAATAAATACATCATGGGTAGCTTTAGATTGGCAAACTAGGGATATTAGTGAGCATAGTTATGACTCAGATGATTACTTATGGCATATGACGCACTAGTCAGACAGACTGCAGAGTCAACCAAGAAATGCAAGCTAATGAACAGTTTACACAAGTGTGCGGAAAGGCTTGCGACAGACGTTTACTGTTTCCATTTGCATGTATGAAAATAGTTTAAAATTCTACGGATATATTATCATTACTGGAATACATAGATGCCTTTACATCTTGCTTGATTTGGCATGTAATCAGCCGACTATCAACCTTTAGTTCTGGACAAATGAGATTTAGGTTCTAAAAAATTTCATGTCCCTCACTGTCTTTTATTCTTCCTTGAATTCGTGTAGCTGGCATGACTGTCATTTTCTTTTGGATCAAATATTTGCCACATCCACGGCATCGGGTTCGGTAGCAGCACATAAATCACTTTGGTTGCATGTTTTGGGGTACAAACGGCAGGCTAGGAGGTGGAGTTTAGTTTGCGACTCAGCTTCTCTTATCGAGTGTGACCTTTTATGTGTCGGGCTAACCGCAGCAGCATTAATTTCTCGCGCATCGCCAGCTTAAGACACACATGCAACGAACTCATTGTTTAGTCTAGAATTCTTCTCACAATTAGCACAAACTTTTTTTTACTCTTAGATAATATATACTTTCAATGAAAATCTATTGCCAAGAAAACGATTGTTTACAAAACAACTGCTTTGTGGAGACTATAATCACGGTAATAATATCATACAGTATTCCAACTTCATACAAACGGATGAAACGCGAGCTATACCTACGCGCCTCGGTTGTAGCATGGTCTCGGCATGTAAACAGTCGCGGTTGTCGCAACTGTGCCGCGGTGACGAACGGACACGACGGTTTTTTTTACAATTATCGCGCGATTATTGTTAATTTGTATAATTCAAAGTAAAGACGTGGTATTTTATTATTAATAATGGTGGTTTATTGTACTATGTGTATAAATAATACAAAAAAAGCATTTTATTTAAATCTACCAATCAAAAAACAACACGCATTTTTATTGAACACTTCCTATTGAATCTAAAGTGTTTTATTTTTAAATAAAAGTAAGTATATTTACAATCACAAAAAAAAAAACAGAAACAAACTTGACAAACGTGATTAGAATGCTGGAGGCGGGCAGCCCTATCGCATGTTTACGTACCGCGCGGCTGTAGGCATTTATTTCAAAAAGACGGCCGAGTTACAATACTGTATGATACTATTACCGTGCTATAATGCAATGAGATTTTCTCTATATGACTTTTTATAAGCTTGAACGAAAAACCCACATCGGTTACTAGATCAAGAAGTATAAACTATGCAAAACTAACAATAACATTTCTCTTTATTTTTAATTCTTTATTGTACACCAAAACAAGTAAAGAAGTTGATATGATATTACAAGCTTTTGAGCAATTACCAGTTTTTGGAATGCTTTTGGTAAGAAGGCCTGTATGTTACAAATAGTATTCAGCTCTATTGAGGTGTAACTACTGTTCGCTGTGTAACATTGAATAATATTTGGTCTACATGGTGTCTGGCCACGCTACGTAGGCCTAAATTATGAAGTGCCTATACCGATTCGAAAAATTTACGTTCATGTATCTATGACAATTTTTCCGGCGCATGTGTTGTACAGTAGCTGTTTGCTAACAAAACAAGAAAAAACTACTAATTTAACTTAAAAACTTCCTATAATTAACAATCTGCAAGTAGACCATCGATCCCATAAAACATATAAACATGTATATCAACGTGAACGTTTTATTCTATATCGGGCGTAGGTATAACTAGCGAGCAGTAGGCATAACATGTATAATATTATTCAATAAATGTTTGTTTTTCTGCAATAATATACGCAATAGGATCCCTTATCAAAGTTCCTGTCGACAAATACCTACACTCGTCAACTGGACGGCACGGAGACTTGGATACGGTTGGGTGTTGGTACAAGATAGCAACTTATGACAGGTTTATAATATTTTTTAGCTATACAGGCCAGGTACCAATATAGATCCCTGGGGTACACCGTGTACCCATGTACTCTGTTTATGCTGGAACGGTAAATTTTACACAAATCGTTTATGTGGAAGTTGAAATGTTGGTTTTTTATGTGTTAGTCGCTTTTGTATAGTGGTACAAAAAAAAAATCAATAAACATTGACAATTATAAGTTGAAAAACATAGAACTTGGTAGGGAACTGCTACCTAATTGCTGAAACCTAACTTCAATTTATTTAATTATGACACTAAAAAAATCATTGTGCACATATTAAACATTTATGTCAGCTATAATTCCAGTAGTAATCTATTTGTGTTCGAGTAATTACACCACTAACATGCAATGACGTGCGGCTCAACGTTGCGATTAATCACCCTACCTGTGAAGCACGCTGTGCCAAGTTCTATTCCTACGATCGCTTCTGACTTACGCTAACGGAAGATAGGAAAAGAAGCCAGGTCGTGCGATCGCGACACGCTTACGCACTTCGTACGTCAACCCATAAACAGTGATAGCGATATGCGACAGTAAAAATATTATGTGAGAAACAAGATAAAATGGTTTCTGATAGGCAGATATCGAAGATTGCGAGGCCTTTGACTTTCCTTTTATCTGACCCTAATCCCTACGTCGTCGTTGTCTGCTTCTTAGGATTAGTAGACGCAAATATTGTAGTTCGATGAAAACAATCATGTGATATTTAGCCAACACATACCTATGCGTAATTAATATTCTAAGAGATGTTATAGCAAAATCTATTGAAGCTGTTAACTTAACTTAATCTTCTAAGTAAAATTTTTTACGAGAACCGTGTGAAAATTCACCAATCGCAAATAAGATCCAGAAGAAAGACTATCTAAATCTGAAGCCAGATGAATCATTAATGTTCTAAAACTGCAATTAGAGTAAATAATGCCTACGTGATCAATTCTATTCGAGACTTCTTCGTTGTAAAACATTTTAAATTTACACACCGACGACCCAGTAGCACAATTTCAGTTTGTGTATCGTGCAGAACCAACGTTTAAATCGCAAAGTTAAATTGCTGATAATATATTTTGTCCCAAATAATGTCATGTAGTTGAATATTGTAACTTGCAACTTTGCATCAATTTGCAGGCATTGACGTGTATGTGGAGATTATCTCCTTATTTATGTCACAGTTAACTCAAGGTGCTGCTGTCTGTATCGATTCTTTCAATTCTTCTTCTTTTTGGTTGTCTCAGAAACGTTTTCAACTTTATGGTATAAAATATTTATGAGCAGTATTCTCCAAGCATGTACAATAAAATTTATAGAGTGCCTTGCTTTCGGTGATTACATCCAACGTTGTTTTCGACTCACGATGCCAAATATCCGAGAAAGTATTGACTATATTTAGACTCGATGTAGTGTTTTTGTTTACACACAAAGCAAGGACGGGAAGAACAAATTAAAGAAATCCGATAAATATGCACAATGTTAGATCCGTAAATCAAGATATTTTTTGGGTTGTGATTACAAAATCGAACAAAGCACAAGAATCTATTACAGCACTATAAATTACATATTAATGAAACCAGTTTCATTAATATGAAATTTATAGTTGAAAGAAAAATCTGTTACAGCACCAGTGCTGTAACAGATTTTCTTTCTAAAGCCTATTGTTGAGTATTCAGCACAGTGATTACAGCTGTATCCTATTTGCTTGAGATAAACTTATAAATATATGCAAATACACGTAATCGTTACGGTAACCTAGTTTGATGTTCTCTTCTTTATAAGTTTCGGAAGGTCACTGATGACGCCCAACAGAGTCGCTATGTCCATAGATATTCAATTCACCGATGTTGGCTAATAAAACAGCAATAGACCATTGGCTGAAGTTGAAAAACATTCTGATTATCACCTAACGCCTCGCTAATTTACACACATTTCTATTTGTTGTATAATTTAGTACGTTGTTAGATTCTGAGTGCGTTGCTTCGTATCAACATTATAAATCTTTGATTTAAGACTGACGTCTTCATCTTATATTTTTATACGAATGTTGCTGATGTCTTGAATAAAAACACATCACTTGGTGTTTAGTCAAAATATTGTGTCTTTCGCTTCTCCTTTCCATAAAAGGCTCCTGTTTTTATTTCAGTCGTCATGTGTCACGTAAATAAAATTTTTATTTAACTTATCTTCACATATGTTAACGATTTGAGTACAAAAATCTTCATAAATTGAGAATTTATGAAATCATGTCACGGCATTTTAACCTATATCCGTTTGAAACTTTCCGGAACTAGCGTGTGAACTAACTATTAACTAACACACCTAAATATATGAAAAGTGGGTGTCGACTGTCGATAGTTTAGTAACGAATATTGTTCTCGTTGTTGTTTAACCATTTTTTTAAATTACTTTTACAACTTCTTTTGTTGTTTTGGTTGTTTGTTTTTGTTTGTGTGTGTCAGAAATTTCTTTATTTTTTTTCGGATTCCGTTTCTATTTCTTCTGACGGATTATTTTTTTCATTTTTATCAGCAATTCGATATCATAAATGGATTACACTTCAATAAATTCTTTATCACTCTATATCAGTATCGCTCCGCATAACAAGGGTAAATTTAGTATCCCATAAACTATTTCCGTGTACACCATATTATTTGTACTTGCCTGCTGTTAAAAGTTGTGATTGGAGTCACAAATATACCTGCAAGGCCGGCCGGTGCGTACGTGCTCCCAGTAACGCATTCGATCCCAGTTACTACGACCCGTCTTTTCACAAGATAACGCCCAAAAGGGCTGCCTAATCATTTCAGTCATTAGTAAAATTTTCCATTACACTCGGTTCGCATGTTTATTCAAGTTATTGATCTCTGCTATTACTGACCGAATTTTGGCGGTCCTTATCGGATATGCTTTGCAATTATCGGCATGAATTCAAGGTGTTTACGCGCCGATATCGGATATCGCGAACACTGGCTCTCGAAAGATTTTATCGCTATACTTAGCCAAATTGCTTGAAACCACAAAATATGCAATTGCAATTAAACACATTCATTATGATGTATAGTGTTAGTGTAGATATGTATCAGGCGACCTATTAACAGTAATGTGTATGACGTGACTTTAAAGAAGAATCAGCAGTATAAGTACAAATAACGTGTGAAGGTTCTTCCTTTATCGATATGTGTGAACCAGTTTATAAAGACGTTATCAGCATTCATGTTTATTTACATTAATACGAGGGAGATGAAAGCCACCCCAGATTCGTTCACCTGCGCGTTGTAGGGGTGTGGTGTGAGGGTCGTTGGCCCCACTGCTAGTAGGGCATTGACCTCGCGCCGTCATCTGTTGCACACAGTTACAGTATGTACTCGTAGGTATCTCGCATTTGACCCAGTTCGCACACACTGACACATGTTGTCAACTCCGTTGCCGTCAACAGCGGCAAACTGTATTACATAAAATTTTCCACACATTAATCTAAAATCATCTTAAATAATAATGATTATTTATTATTTGTTATTAATATGATAAGAAACATCACGTGATATTTTCGTATTGAATTTAAAAATATTTTCGATGTTTCGATCTGATATTATGCTTAATTACTTTGATTAGAAGGAGGATTAAAATACATAATGCATTTAATACGATGACATAATTAATTTATTTGACCTAACAATAACATATTAATGGGCAAGATAATGATTGTACAGTAATAACTGTTGTTAATAACGACAAGTATGTGGGGCTTTCATGAAAAATTATTTTAATTGAGTCAATCATATATTTTTTATAGCCTATTGTGTGTCCCACTACTGGGCAAAGGCCTCCCCTATCCCCTTCCACGGCTCTCTGTCTAAGCCGATCTATGGCCAAGTTTACTCCGCGAACATGATCAGATCATCACATCACCTTCGCCGCATTCGGCCTCGACTACGTCGACCTCTTTCAGGCGTCCAGTGAGTAACAATCCTCGCCCTCGCCATCTATTCGGATGCATTAGTGCAACGTGGCCAGCCTACTCCCACTTCAGCCTGGCTGATTTTCCCCAACATCTGCTACTTCAGTTTGGAGCGCAGCGTGGTGTTTTTAACGCGACCTATTCGCTTTACACCTTTTCTGCTGCGCTCCATTGCCATTTGGCAAATCTTGAGTTTGGACTGTATTGTCTGTTACCAATCCTACATGGTTACCAAAAATTATTCATTAAAGTTAAACTACATAATACATATGTATATTATTTAAACAGCTGTTTGCATAATTTAAAATGTTTAATTCCTTCTGAAGTAATCAGTGATAGTGGTATCAAATACTAAAAGCATATGTATAAGGAAATGTAAAAATATGAAAGCTTTAGAACCTTCGAGAAAACTGGATCAGATTTATATATACTTACTTCTCATTACATAGCTTTTGCCCGTCCTTTTGGAACGTAGTAAAACGCTTCTCTCGACACCATTAGTGTCTTTAAATAACACAAGCACGTGCTGTTTCTGATTATATTCATCATCAGCATCATCATGATCTTCCTGCCCATAAACTATTTTATTTAGGATCGACCCAACATGTTTTTTTTCTTGCATTCTGTCTTGTCAACCAACCAATGCTATCACTCTTTTTTCTTTCACATTACTCCTTACACAATCCATTCGTTTTTTTTTATGACCTCCCTCTCCATCCGTTCACATGTATTACTCATTACTCTTTTAGTGCGATTCATTTTTCCACACAATATGACCATACCAAGAAACAAATGATTCCCGTTCAACTTTTCAATCAAATAACATTCATTATTGTTATTATTATTTTTTTAATTTTGCTGTTATAGTAGCTGATTCTGAAGATGTAATATTAATGATGAGGATTCATAATGATGAATTTGAAGAAATATTCAATGAAAGCAATGGATCGATTTGCTGAGCCGTTTCCCAACTACGTTGGGTTCGACTTCCAGTCTAGTTAGACTGCTTCCAGTCGGATGCAGCCTGGTGGATACCAGTTTTCCATGAAGCAAGTAAGGAGTGGAATTCTCTGCTGGAGGTGGTGTTTCCTATTCTGACCTGATCGCTATAACCTAGGGGTCTTTACGTCAAGAGTGAATAGGCTGCTTCCAGGCAAACGGGCTCCATCGTCGGCCACATTATCGCTCACCATCAGGTGAGATAGTGATCAAACGCGACCCTATCAATAATAAAAAAAAAAATGAAGTGACAGCTTATCTGACCTCCACAATCCAGTAATTGGGAACGATAACCTTAGTAATATTGGTGTCAGACTAAAGGCCCTACCACGAAATCTTAACGCAATCCATTTGACGACTGTAACTGAACTTAAAGGTATGGAGCTATACAGGTTGTAAAGCTCCATCCCTCGTTCTCGCTTACACGCCTAACGTTATGATAAGGTGGGTTATCATGACGTTCAAAGTAAGATTATTTCGTTCTTATTTCAGTGTGGGTAAGAGATGGCGTTAGACAACCTGTATAGTGTCTCTTACCCACACTGGAATAAGAATAAACAATCTTACTTTGGACGTCATGGTAACCCACCGTGTCCTTGGCTTCAGACTATTCGTAACGACTGTCTTATCAATAAGATCTACAAATAACAGCTGGGATCAACAGCTTAACGTGCTTTCCGAGGCTTAGAGGAATCTCGATCTGTCAGATGGTCACTCATCTACTGTCCGACCTCAGCAAGCGTTGCTTAAGCTCGAAGGACGAACCGTGCGGCTGCTATTGTTTTAAGCACGAGATTCTAATGAATAAAATGAATATGAATTAAATATAACTATGGATGGATCGATCGGCAGAGGCCAAAGAGAATGAATGATAGCGTGTAGGTGGAGGGCAAATTAATGAAATAATTATGTTGGTTTGACCTAATGACCTTGATAACATGGGTCAAAGGTAGGAAGATGATGATGATAATTCGGCGGTAATTTTGACGGCACGGTTGGCGCCGGCTTTGAGCGATTGGTTGCTGCACTGCTGGGCTTTGTATGGCCTACAGATAGGGGTTCTGGATCTGGGTGTCTTGTGTTATGTGAGTTTACATGTTTGTAAACCGCACCCACGATACAGGAGTAATTCCTAGTATAAGACAGCGTTTAAAAAGAAAAAAAAAACGTTCGAACGAACTTTTTAAATTCTAAACAACACGGATCACAAATTGCCTTAGCGACATTAGAAGCACAACTTATTGCTTGCTTTGTTTGCTTTACTTATTGGTCTTATCCAACACGGTTATCAAATCAAGAGTAGGTTTTTGGTTTAATAAAACAAAACTGTTACATCATCCCGTTTGATAACGATAGTTCATTATTTATGATCGGATCGGGGATCTAATTTCATTCTGTAATCCAGTTCCGAAAACCTGTAATATTATCTAATCATGCGATATTATATTTAGGGAGCTGATATAACATGATAAACGCTTACAAGTAGCATTGGTGTGCGCACACTCATTTGATAGAACACTTAAGAGGACTACAGTACAGAATAAGTGTACACTTAGTGCCTAGTGTGAATTTGTTTTATTCATATAGACACGTTCGGCACTCTGATTGGCCCGCTTCGATTTCTTAACCAATCAGAGAGCCAAATGCGGCACACGTTTCGACGCGTTAAAGTAAAAGCAACTCGCACACAGAGCACAGGACCTAAAGCACAGTTGTTCTCGGACAGTATGCAAAAGAAAGAGATGCGCAGACACTATGCATTCAAAATATAAAGCATTTTAGGGATTTACTAAATTCTACAGGTTTGATTATAAAATTAACACTTTATCGGTAAAACGTTGCTTGTAGAATAATTTGACAAACAATCAGAACGATTGCATGTATATTAGTTTAGTTTTTAATCGATAAAAGTAATTTTTAGAGGCATTTCGTGATATTTTTTCCGTCTCTTTTTAATGCAGAAGATTATACATTCAGTCAAAAAAGTATCGGGAATGGATGATTTGTTTATGGTTCCAAATTCAAATTTTTGTTTTTTTGTAGTTGGTAGATTGGCACAACTGTTTTCCATTTTGGCGCGGAGTTTGAGTTGCATCTGTTATTTATATTAAACACAGTGCTGGTTTTAGTAATATCATAATGTAGTGTGTATTGCGAATTTCATAATGGACAAAAATATCGAACAAAGAGTTTGTCTTAAATTTTGCATCGCCAATAGAATTTCGTGTTCGGAGTCACTGAAAATGTTACAGAAGGCTTACGGTGAATCGACTTTATCAAAAACTCGTGCTTATGAGTGGTTCAAAGCGTTCAAAAGCGGTCGAGATGTGATGGAAGATTTGCCTCGCTCTGGTAGGCCGTCAACGTCTGCAACTGAAGTTAACATGATAAAGTGAAGGAAATAGTGACTGAAAATCCCCATTCAACTCTGAGAGAGATAGCCGCCGAACTTTCTGTATCTCACGAGTCGATCCGTACCATTTTAACTAATCATTTGGGTATGAAACATGTTGCTGCTCGGCTAGTCCCAAAAGATCTGAATTTTCTCCAAAAACTCAATCGCATGAAAGTCGCTGAGGACATGCTAGAACGAGTCAGTTCGGACCCAACATTCATGAAACGCATTGTTACTGGTGACGAGACGTGGGTTTACGAGTTTGACATGCAAACTAGTCAACAAGCTTCGGAGTGGCGCCTTCCAACTGATTCGAAACTGAAAAAACCACGCCAAAGTCGATCAAAATTCAAAGTCATGTTGACTGTTTTCTTTGACTATCGCGGTGTTGTGCACTCTGAATTCTTACCGAAAGGTCTAACGGTAAATAAAGAATATTATTTGAGCGTTATGCGGCGTTTAAGAGAGTAAATTCGACGAAAAAGGCCAGATTTGTGGAAAGAAAATTCTTGGATTTTCCACCACGACAATGCGCCTTCGCACAAGGCTATCATTGTGAACGAATTTTTGACCAAACACTCAACAAATACCATCCAACAACCACCATATTCACCAGATATGGCTCCTGCTGACTTTTTTCTTTTTCCTAAACTCAAATTACCACTTCGTGGCACCCGTTTTCAATCGATAGAAGACATAAAGGAGAATTCGCGGCGAGAACTGAACTCAATTCAGGAAGCAGCGTTTAAAAAATGTTTTGATGAATGGATTATTCGTTGGCGCAAGTGTATCGTTTCTAAAGGAGCATACTTTGAAGGTTATAAAATAAATTTGGATGAATAACAGACATTTTGTGTATTATTGATCTTTTCCCGGTACTTTCTTGACAGAGTAGTATACTGAAAGACTGACTAATGTTTGTCTTGTATTTTTTGTTTATGTGGTTACAATAAAGATTATAATAAATAGATAAATAAAACTCGCGATTAGCTCCTGTATTCCTCTTAATAAGTAGCAAAGGTGTGCGTAAGTGACTCATTTTACAGAACACGCACTGAACAGCTGATTTTTTTTTTCGCTTTTTTATGTTTGGTCAAATAGTAAAAGTTGGTGGTTAATTGGTTATCATGACTAGTGTTAGTCTTTTCGTATAATGTTGTGTTTTTGTTTGTCTTCACATTGTATACTTCTATACTGTGTCCTTTACAGTATTCTCAAAATGTCCTTGCTTAGGTTTTGTTCGTCAGATTATTGCGCTCCGCAAGAGTTGAGAATGAAAGCATTTCTCAGTTATCTGTCAAACTGATAAATGCTTTCATTCTCGGTACAGGCCACCTAAGGTCTGTGTGACGGTTTTCTCCAAATACTACAACAGAAATTTTCCTACGTGGTTTTCATATGATTTTGCCGCTACATTCACTCTAAAAGATTTTGAGCTCTGAGTTTGTTTCGGAGCTTCTTCACAAAGTAGTCAGGAAACACCGGCCTCTTGTAAATTAAATTCGCAAAAAATATCGGCCATTTAATTTTTTTATAGTTATGATGTACTTAATTATAATTATTTATTTATTTAATCAGACATCAATATTGGTCCATTCATTACAAGAAAATTGTTAGTATGATCTAATAACTAAAAGCGACTTATTTTTCTGGGTAAGGTTCCACACTAGATGGCTCTTACTAGCTATCATATTTAGAATGCTGTTGCTGCTGCCACGCAGTTTGCCTAATAGTGATGCTGTCTTCTTGCACCACGTGGCATCAAAGCCATCTGCGCGCGATTCAGCGAAGATGCCTGCTAGAAGCACTGCAGAAGCGTGGCAGACGCTAAAACACCCTGTAGGTACTTAGTGTCACTCTTCAGCTAAGGCGAAGGTAACGACACCTTTCAGGCTAAAATAGAACAAGCCTAGGCTTTAAGGCAATCTAAAGAAAAACACATCACCAGTATGTGTATTTCCATAAGGACGTTAAAAAATCGTTAAAAAATATATTATGTATTTTTGATAAAGTTTTACAACATGAATATTTTTTATATCATTTGTTGTTTGAAGTCATCGTCAAGTAGGTACAATTAGGACGAGCGAGGACCATAATGTCACAAAATAGATAGATAATAGCCCGCTTCCTGCAATTAAACTATCTCCAGACGTCCCAATTCACACTCTGTCTGTCCGAGCAATTTGACAGGGCCTCGGCGAATTGAAATGTCTCCCGACCAAATCATATGACTCCATGCGAACATAGCAAAGGCTTGAATGTATGTCTAAACATATGTCATAAACATTTTTTTATTTTTTTCATCGACACCTCGAACGCATAAGGTCGTAAGGCAAAAAAAAACTTTTTTCAGTTTTTGTAAATTTTGATTATGTAAATAATTTTGAAAAACCAATTTTTGCATTTTGTAATCAACTTGTTTTTGCCCATGGCTTCGCCCGCGTACAAAAAAAATTTACTTAGGAAAAAAGCAGCTTACTATCGGTAAAAAGGTTTCGGTAGGTATCGGTTTTCGCAGTCGAACTAGTACTGTCAGAGATTACCTCCTTAAAAAAACTACACCTCTATATAATATTAGTGTAGGTAGAGTAAAAGTTTAAGAACATGGACGCTAGATGTAATATAAAATAAATAATATTTATTCTCCGTTCTTGTATTACAAGTTTACTCAAAAAATATGTTACGACTTTACGCGTTGGAGTTATTGATATATGAATTGAAAATGAAAATATTGTTTAGATAGAAGAACAATTTAATGATAATGAGAGAGTACCCATTCAATCGTTCGCTATTTATATTATGTATAAATAAAATTGAAGTGTCTGTTTGTAATATCGAAACAACATGTTTACTAAATGAGTATGAAAGTAATATACTTATTACTAGCTTCTGCCAGCGACTTCGTACGCGGATCCTGTTGCTTATTCCAGCGACAACGGGGTCGTCAAAATCAAAAATCTGAAACGTCTGATGTCGAATTCTAAGAGCCTGGGGACTGGAAAACAACGTGATGCGCGAGACGATTCGAGACGTTCCAGATCTCTTCCTTCCACTTACGTGCGTGACAGTGTGCACACACCTTAGACATGGTGCCAATGTCTCCGTGTTCGATGTAATTAATAAATGGGTTACAGGAAAACGCGCTCCTTTCTTTATTCCCAAAAAGTGTTTCCATAGCGTGATCTAACTCGACACCAACGCCATTTACGAAACGTTTAGAAAACGGAAACTACATATTATTTACCCAAATATCCAAGTATCTTAGCCATGCGCCCCTTAGTGAACTCCACAGCGGGTGACGTAACCTACGACCAACTTATTATTTGCAGTTGGTACAGTAATCGGGTCTAGGGATCGAACCGCAAAATTAAGTTTGTTTTTATTGTATATACTTTTCCGGGATAAAAAGTACCCAGTGTGGTGCCCAGGATATTAAAGAATAATTATACCAAGTTTTATCGTAATTGGACCAGTTGTTTTTGCGTGATGCCTGAACAAACAGACAGACAGACAAAAAAAAAATTAATCTAATTTTTGGGTTCGGTGTCGGTCTAGTAACACCCCTGCCGTTATTTTTTTTATATTTTCAATGTACAGAATTTTCACTTCTACAGATTTATTATAAGTATAAGTAGGTACCTAAGCTACGTCTAATAGAATGAAATAACCTACTTGATACCTAAGTAGGTACTGACCTATTTAAAACTACAGCTAAATAAATTAAAAAAAAAGTTTAATTTATAATTAAGCTAATACTAAGAAATATTTAAACACTACCAAAATAACTAATACCTATTTTATAAAATAACGACCAAGGAAATCTATACTTATAATTCTAAAAATAAATTATTAAACGTAAGAGTAGACTAAAAGTCGCGCTGATAAGCACGATTTGTTAAAATCAATTATTGTCTGTCAATAAGGTCGAACACTCTGAACGTCTATTCGCATCAACAGCCAAATATTGCCGCCGCGAGCCGCGTCGAGCGCGGCGACCGTTACACAAAAATAATCCTTATAGCATGATTCAGTATTCACGCGCGATGGCTTATTAGCGTATTTCATGTATAATTTTGGTGTTTCTATACCAATTTCTATGATTCTTTTTTTATTGAATAGATAATAATGTTAACTTTTTTTTAATTAGGGATAAGTGAGAGTGTTATAAACGTAAGAGTAGACAAAAATAAACAGAAAGCTCCGAACTGCTAAGCTATCGGGAGTTACACGTGTTATTGTGAGTCAACCATTAAAAATAGACATATGCTGTTGTGGGATATTTTTTATATAATTTTAAGGAAAATATTTCCGTCATACATGATTTCTGTGTAGCTTTATCCTTTAAGGCTGCAAACGCGACGGAAGCTTAAAAATGGAGTAATTTCTCCCGTTTCCCCAACATTTCCCTTTACTGCTCTGCTCCTATTGATCATGGCGTGGTGAAAAGTATACTATAACCTGCCCAGGAGTATGAAAAATGATTGTACCAAGTTTCGTTAAAATCTATCGAGTAGTTTTTGTTTCTATAAAGAACATACAGACAGACAGACAGACAGACAAAAATTTTACTGTTTGCATTTTTGGCATCAGTATCGATCACTAATCACCCCCTGATAGTTATTTTGGAAATATATTTCATGTACAGAATTGACCTCTCTACAGATTTATTATAAGTATAGATAGAAGATTATTAGATACCGTTTTATTCCGAAACCGGAAACAAATTTTGATGGGACTTTCATTGGTAGGTGCGCTGATGTTATAAGAAGTAACTTGGTATATTTTAGGTAAAAAATAGGGTTACGCGCAAATAAAAACCTTGCAATTTTAATCAAATGGCAATGTGGTGCACCAGCATCACAGAATTAAAAAATACATTAAGAATTTCTCGAATCTTAGTAAGTACCTAAGTAAATCATTATTAATTGTGCAAAAAAGTAGCCTTTGTATGCTTCGCTCGGGTAGCAGTATTTCTGCACTATTTAATGGATGTTATTATACATATAAACCTTCCTTTTAAATCACTCTATCTATTAAAAAAAACTGCATCAAAATCCGTTGCGTAGTTTTAAAGATTTAAGCGTACATAGGGATATAGGGACAGAAAATGCGACTTAGTTTTATACTATGTAGTGATTACACCAGTAATGAAACTCCAAAAATTGAAGTAACTATTGAATACGACCACTGTCCTCCAAACTCGGTATTTAACCTGTATCTTCAAGAACCGTGTACTTCAAATGGATTAAGATACAAAATTTATTATTATAAGTACCTAGATTTTTGACAAATACTCAAACCGTAAATCTGTCCGGCATTGTGATGCAATATGATTGCGTTTTGACATGTTCTTAACAATAAATACTTAAAAATAACCTTTAGGCGCATTTGGTCCAATTCGCGATTGGTATAATGCTCTACCTATTCAATTTATAAACCTGTCCTTTTTTTTTATCAATGATCCGGAACCGGAACCCATAGCACAACAGAAGCTATGAAAAAAAAAACCTATAGCATACCAGTACGAAAAAAAACAATGTTTTCCGACAAGAAAAAATAAGTTCATTTTTCTTGACCTTCGTCCTTCCGAATTATTCATGAAATCCTGTCACCTTGACACTTGTGTCGACTTCCTGTCTCAATAAGTTACTGTGACAACGGTTTTATGTAACGTTTCCAGGGACTACAACTTTTTTGTATATCTTAAAGTTTATTCGTATTCTGACCGCGTTCCATGTTACCTATTAGCGATCGCAACCCAGTGCTGTACACGCCATAATCATGGCGGTATGTCTTATCTTATCTTATCTTTGAGGAGTGGCTGGAGGGGTATCACGGCGTCTTCGCCTTCCGCATTACGCAGGGCCTCACCGGATATGTCAAGTTTTTTTTGTTTTTTTTTTTTTTATTGATATAAACTTGTGCTTGACTACAATCCCACTTGATGGTAAGCAGTGATGCAATCTCTGATGGTGAGGTTAGTTCAGGAGGTTCATGGGCTTGATTCAGGCGGAAGAAGCTGTTTGCTTTTTGCTGTTTTTTTTACTTTACGGAATAAATAGATGTCACACGGTGCTAGATCAGGATTGTGGTGTGTGCCCCAAGACTCCTGACAGGTGTGGTGCCCTCGTTTTGAGCGCTGAGTGCGTGGGCGCTTTGTCATAATGAAGCAGGGCTGTGCCAGCTGTGCCTAGACACAGGGCGCTGTCCCTGGAGCCGCGTAATATTTTTACTACTAGTCCTTTTTGTTTTATTTAGAGGTGCAGTTATAGAAGTTTGCACCGGGCGTATAAAAGGCCATTTACGGCACTGGCTGAGCTATATCAGGTAGTTTAAAAATAAATAGAAATTGATTGGCTTCTGCATGTTTTGGTTTAGCAACTTTTTTTTATAGTGCTTCTTCAGCGAATGTTTTCAGAAATAAAACCTAGGGTAACTTGGAAGGAAAAATAACAAGTTACGAATATTTTTTTGTTTTTGTTGGTTTAGTTTTAAATCTTATTTAATATTGCATGATGTCTAAATATGTGAATTTGTAAATTATATACTCATTTAATATTTTTACACCAGTAAAGGTAGTATATGTGATTCCGTTTAATATTAAGATCTTTATGTACCATGTACTCAGAAATAAACGATTCTATTCTATTCTGTTCTATTCTATTCTATTCTATTCTATTCTATTCTATTCTATTCTATTCTATTCTATTCTATTCTATTCTATTCTATTCTATTCTATTCTATTCTATTCTATTCTATTCTATTCTATTCTATTCTATTCTATTCTATTCTATTCTATTCTATTCTATTCTATTCTATTATATTCTATTCTATTCTATTCTATTCTATTCTATTCTATTCTATTCTATTCTATTCTATTCTATTCTATTCTATTCTATTCTATTCTATTCTATTCTATACTATTCTATTCTATTCTATTCTATTCTATTCTATTCTATTCTATTCTATCCTATTCTAAATGCTTATGCATGAAGAGTAATTAGCTTTATGATGTTCCCACTGAGGGTCTCAGGCCTCTCTAGGAGTGGGAATGCGTTATCCTAATACACAAGCGGGCCGTATGTGGATTCGTGAATGTCACATGTCGTCGAATTTTTTGTTCTAGGACATGCCGTTTCCTCACGGTGTTTTTCTTCACCGTTTTGGAAGCAGTGGTGATGAAATAAATTACCCAAATTTAGAGACCCCCCAAACTAGACTTTCGATCGGCCGATAGTTTGGTTGCTTAATCAGTATGAAGCTGTATGGAAGTGCGCACATAAAAAGATTCAGAATCGACCTAAAAAAAGTTTGGCTTCACACTCATTAAACGACCAACCAAACTTAGTCGAACGAAAGTCTGCAGTTTGCGGGGTCTCTAGTGTTTGGGTTTGAATCCGCTGTTGTTCGTAAGTCGAGGCTGTTTCCACCAGGCCACATACCACTGCTCTTCTCACTGCGTATACTGATCAAAGGGTAATAACAATAACGATAGGATACCGCCTAAACGTGTTAGCTAATTACTTTTCGATAAGGGTAGACGAAAAACGTAACTATCCACACGTATTGCCCTAATTACTAAAACTAATTACTAAGTAACACCTTGCCTACTTTGTAGTAATATGCGGCAAAACTAGCAATAGTATGGCTTTGTAAGCTGGGGTTACGTATTGCGGAATTACATTTTAGTATGTTATCTTATTACGTTACTTATTAGGCACTAAATTCATTATGTAAGAACATGTAAGACTGTTTGTTTTCGCGATAAAAGTATTTTTCTTTGATTTTTGATAAGATATTCCATTAGGGAATCTTATTTTTCTCGTTTGGAGAAAAGAGAAGAACATTGGAATACGTACTTTTTTATTATGGATAGTTTACTACTATTTCACCTGATGGTAAGCTATGTTATGGCCGACGATGGGTCACACTTGTCTAGAAGTAACCTATTCACTCTTAACTTAAAGACCTTTAGGTTGTAGCTATCAGAAAACACAGATTCCGGCAGGGAATTCTCCGCTCCTTAGCTGTAAGCACAATGTATTCCCAAAACGTTTTGTACGTACGCGTGGAATGACTTCTTAAAGTTTTACGTTTTGTGCAAGTAGCTTCAACGATCTTTATAATGGTTCTAACGTGAAAAAAAAATGAGCTGAAATAAATTTGCATTGCTATTAAGTAATCTATTTATAGAAGGCATATAATATTTATTTATCAACACTGTCGGAGGAAAGCGTGTCGGTCCACTTAGAGTATGTACGTACTTGCATTCATTCATTACGATGATACGAGTGTTTGTGTTATGGATGGTGCTAACGGACACCTATTGCCTCGGTAGCGGAAGTTAGGACAGCCTTGGAAAGGGTCAAGGGTTTGATTATCCATGAGTATGTTACCGGAACCACGCGACGGTATGTTATAAACGGTTAGCAAATAATTGTGTTTTTTTAGACGCTAATCAAATAAGGGTCAACATTATCCTATCATCAAATTCAACGTTGCTAGCTTTTGAGTAAAGGTGCTAGTCGGTGAAATTATTATTCAAAAAGTAAACCACCATGATCTGGGCTCTGTGGTGCATGAAAATAATAATAAAATATCATCTTGCGTAAATGTAGCAGTGCGTAGCACTGTGTAGAAGCTGCGTAGCACTACGTAGCGCTGCGTGGAAGGGGCGTAGCACTCTGTAGATTACAGACTGTTCACAGTACTCTACAGAGTGCTACGCCTACGTTCCTTCCGCTGGTTACGTTTCTTCCTCTAGCGCTACGTAGAAGCGGCGTAGTACTCCGGAGTACCGGGCGCGGCGTAGCACTCCGTAGAAGCAGTGTAGTACTGTGTAGCTATGCGTGGAAGGAACGTAGCACTACGTAGAAGCAGCGTAGCACTCCGTAGTAGCCTCGTAGCCCTGCGTTAAAGAAGTAAAGCAATACTAGAAGCCGCCTCGCGGTGCCTAGACTAGACGCGTCGCGTTCCTTGCTACCTGATGTCATTGAAGCTTAGTGTTTTTGCATTTGATTTTGCCAACTCTCTTGGATATGATGCTCAGTGAAATGAAGCACAGCTTTAAAGATGTTTGCTTATTAATATGCGCATATCTCAATCTCTAAGCTGTCAGTGTGAGTTAACCCAGCGTTCACCCGTGTCCCCCATTTATCTGGTCACATTTCTCAAACAGTAAAAAAAATACTGCGAAATAAATTTTATCTTTCTCTATCTTATCGCCTGTGAATTGTGAGTTTTTTTTTGTTTACATTAACGTTGACAGCTGATGTTTTTAGTCATTTATTTTATAGTCAAGTTTGCCTTGATCCCACGTTTCAAAATTATCCAATCAATCAAAGGTCTTGTCCAGATATTACAGTAACGGAGATTTGGATGACTTTCATGACGCATTTTTTTTTCTTTGTTTTAAGATCATCTGACGACCGCAGTTTAAAAATAAATATGAAACAGCCAGGTGCAGTTCATTAATCAGTTAAATACTTTTTTTTTAATTATCTCTTTTATTTTTCTTTGCTCCATTGTCGGCCACATCATCGCTTACCATCAGGTGAGATAGTGGTCAAATGCGAGTTTATCCAAATCCATAATAAAAAAGTAATAATAATACCTTTGACTAATTTATCATACAGTTTTTTTACATGATACTTTAAAGTATTATAAAAGATTATGTTCAACAGTATTTTTAGCATTCATTTATTATTATAAAGTTTTCTAATCATATAATGGACCTGATCTGGGTCCATTTAGGTGTAAAATATTATATTGTTGCATAACCTTAACATTTTGCTAAGTGTTTTATAAATTAAGTATTCAAATAAGGATCTGAAAATTCTAATAATATAAAATAATTTCGATCACGTATCCATACGCGTGAGAAAATATTTCCAATTCTTTGAATATAAGACTGACAAATAACTACATAAAAAATATTTATATGTACTTATTTGGAAATGTTTACAAATCAAGCAACTCAAGGTGATTGTTATATTACTGCGAAAGATAATCAAAAACTGTTTATCATCATATTCATAGATTAGTTGTAAACGACTTGAGATTCCTGTTTGTCTGCAAAACATTTATCAATGTATCTATTGATTAGGACAAAATATGTCCTAACAGCGCAATAACCGTATCACTGTTATGTAATATATGAGTGTATCACTCACCTTTATAACATACGACTTACCTGGGGCCTTACCATGACGCGTTAAAAAGTCAGGCGTGCGAGCGAGAAAGAGGATGGAGCTATGAACCCTATATAGCTCCGTCCCTTTAATACGGGTTGCAGACCAAAAGCCAGTATTTCTTTTTCTTCTTCTTCTGTGTGTAAAGTATTCATCATCGATTATACTCATGGCAAGCGTCGCCCGTCTTGAACTTCGCAGTACTTACTGAGCTTTGGCTTACTCTCTTGGTGTGCACGCCATTTATTTCTAGATTAGCTTAGCTTAGCTTAGCCCAGCTTGCTTAGTTTAGCTTTGGCATAGCTTAGTTTCGGTCTGCAACCGGCTTAACAGTTCAGTTTACGTCGTCAAATGGATCGCGTTAAGAGCTCGTGCCTCTTCAACTTATTAATACACTCTGTGATTATATTTTCACTCCAAGTATATACTCGTAAAGTTGAGTATCATTCAAATTATAATATTAAATACTTTAGATGCTATAAACACTTAATACTTAAATATAATAATATTCACTTTTTGTTTATGATTGCGTCAAAGACAACGGGCTATAAATCTGCTCGAAAATATAATGTGTTTCGAAGGATTTGCTGTAGAGTAACTGAATATCTTAGACGTTGATAATGTCCATAAATGGATATCATTACACATTTAGGTCACCTTCCAACAAAGGTCGAATCAGTAAAGAAAATGACATATATATATTTAAATTAGCATAAACATTTATCTCTATTTCATTGAGCCTATTTTGAATACTTGAGATATACAGCTATTTTAGATGCTACTAACAAGGATTTTTGTTATTGAAAATGAATGACGCATACACAGTTCCAAATGTTGCGATAACATGAAAATAATCACGTAGACAAAGCCACGAAGCGTGAAACTAGTATAGTTATATTACATAATAGTATTCACCTTGACTCTTTAGTTGATCATGATCACCGAGACTATTAGAGTGGTACGACTGTACTTGTGAGAGAAAATCTAGACTCAAATGTGCCATAAATCTGTGTTGTATATCTTGTTTGTAATCAACACTGCTATATGTAGACGATTGCCTTATAATTTTGTTGTATATCTATTTTTATTCCATAGACGTCATCCAATTGATTGCTGTGAAGATACATCAATTACAACAGACATACATTGGTGTAGGTAAATCTTTAATAGCTTAAATAATTTAACTCACTGATTTATCTATACTATGATTGCAAATCAACTGAGTAAAAACTTTAATTTATTTCTAGGCACTTCTTTGTTACTGATAACAGATTAAAATATCATGCGATATGTTATTTACAAAGTAAATTATAATTATTCATCCTTCAAGTCTAAAGCTAATCGTTTGAGATAAAACAGTCAAGACGATGCGAGAGCAGCAACTTAACATGGATAAGCGGGTCATGGATGGTAAATATGAGTGATGTTGCGCACACACATTACATAGTTGCACACGATAAACTGTACCAGAATTGCATCGCATTTGTTTTGCCTTGCCTACTGGCTGAACTGCCATTGTTTGCATACATAATTTATAATAGCTAGGAAGTGATATTTAAGACTTCCTTAAGCATTCATAAACTGTTGATTTGACTAGCAGAAATAGTCGAACGTTTGCATAGCTTTTTCCCAACCGTACTGGAATCGGCTTGCAGTCTAACCTGATCCAGCTGAATTACCAGTAATAAACTTGGAACGACTGTCTATGTGATATTCACCAGGATTGTCATTAGATGATTTTACCCACCATAAAAAAACCACCCATGAGTAACTAAGTAATACCATACTTGACAAGACTGGTGTCAAACTGGTTACGACTATCAAAAATCTAGAAATGATAGCAGATACCAGTGCCTGATTAAACCTACGGGCCACAGTAGCAAATTCTACTAAAGGGACCCTTTAAATCTTTATATATGACACCTTCCCCCAAGGTTCTTATCTTTAGGTAGCGATGGGTCCTATGCACATTGTCTTTATTTGTGTGTGTATAATGTGGTTTGAATTCATATGACACTACACTACACAGGTATCTTGACATGTTTTTTTTGTTCATGCGAGGCCCCTCAATGCGCGGGTCCGTAGCATTAGCTGCTTTTGCCTCGTGGCTAATCCGCCATTGGTCGAGACTAACAGCCATGGACTGTCCGAAACACGGAGAAATGTCGGCGAGTATAGTGCAAAAAAACAATTTTTCAATACATAAAGTGACTCTTATTGCACTTAGGTATATTATTTAAATTGTTACCAAACTGTGACATTTTGATTACAATTATGCACAAGTGCTATAATGCGGTTAAAATCTTATTTTTTACCGCCACAAAAGTTTACTAGTTTTATAGTTATTTTCTTCACAAGTGCATTGAAAAACGTGGTATGATACACGTGAGTAATTAATGATTACCGTTCTCGGCTCTCTTAAGACCCTCGCCATGACTCAGGTCTAAATACCACTTATATCATAATGTACTAATATCGGGACGCGATCAAACTGAAACCCTACAGCCTCGCATGCTTTTGCCGAAGGTAGTTCATCATTATTTTCGAACACAGAAGGTCAGATATTTTCTACGTCATCGTTAAACTATGCGCTGCTTTTTAACTTCTGTAATTACGTCTTTGTTTATTGTTTCGTGCCGTTTTTATACCCGTTCATGAAAACATTCAATGGGTAGGTATTGCGATTTCATTCAATGTATTATTATAATGAATTCTGTTCGAGTATTGCAAGTCTAAATATTTCTGAAGGATGAATTGTACGTCGTGTTTCACCTTTGAACTAAAATATAACATTTACATTCACGTTTTCAGTTTCAGTTTTCCTTAGCGACTACAAATATTTTAATAGTGTATTTGGAGCATTCCCCTGACTTTTGTTCAGTGCAGGTACATGCACAGGGCTGCTACCTTTGTTTTAGACGAAATAGATAAGTTTAACCAACATTTAGATGTATGACTACCGAATAGTTTCATTGTAGCCATGGTTTTTTTACCGTTATTTTGCAATTTATTACCGAAAAGACAAAAATATTTCCGTAAAATACTGAAATCGCAGCACTTCATTCAATTTAATTCAAAAACAGATTATTAATTCAAAAAATAATACATGAATTTTGGCGTTGTCATTCTATTTAGCGTTCGTGTATTTTAAAGTACTGCTTTGTAAAGTAGACAACAATACTCTATATTAGTACAGTTGATAATCCTTACAGCGTAGTCAATAGCCGTAACGTTAACGCCGCGTAGACGTCACGAAAAAATCGTATGCAGCTTCAACATCGATTGAGCGCTGAGCTACGCTCATCAGTCGCATAAATCGGCGCGCTTCTAAATATTTATATTATTACGATGTAATTTTATAAATTAAAATAAATTTAAAAATCGCGTCACGTTCTTTCCTCTGCCGACGGAAGTTAGCAACCAAAAATATAGCAAATAATATAAATATTATTCAACAATTGTACTTAATTAGTTGATAATGATTCGTGCTTTGTTTGCGTAATCAGATGTTTTCATAGCATTTTAATCACTATCAGTGTATTTACGTTTGTTCCAGGTTATCGGAACCCGTATAACGTAGATATGAGATTGTATTGTACGTAGGTACAGAGATTATTCGAGATACAGGAGTGTTTGTTTTTTAGACAGATGTTTTATATGTAAAAAAAAATATTTGGGCCTTTTTATAGGAACATTCTGAGAACTTGGTCGAATCACCTGTTAAAAACAATTGCCAGATGTGTTTTGCTTCCTGAAATCTATACTTACTTATCCATGGTTCGTGATTATCAGAAAAAAACCAACGTAGTTTTTCGCGAATCGATACGTCTGCGAATTTTATAAACTTGTTCTATATCGAGTTTAATTTATGCTAAGTAGAAAGAACCATCAATTACTCACCATTAGTTATTCAATTCAATCTTGATTAATTCGCAACCAATTATCCTTGACCGAAAGCAAGTCGCGATCGACTGAAAGAATAACAATTAATAGAGGTTCATCTATTGCGTTCTTAGCAACAACAAACTTGTTTGCTTCGCTTTTTTCTCGGATAACAGGATTTTCGCTCTCTTGGCAATTTATTTCCTCTTATAATAAAATCATCTGTTCAATAGTCAGTAAGGGATGCTAAGCAAGGCTTGTTTAAAATTTAAAAACATTAGTTCGTGGCACCATGGAACTTTCCACTCGGCTATGGAATTAATTTGTATGTGTTTCTGTTTAGATAAGTCTTATACTCACGCACACATAGCTCGTTCGAGGTTTTAAGTAAGTTATGTGTTGACGATGACATCATGCGAGGCTCGTATGAACTCGGCATCGTACTAATCTGGCCAAACTTGTTACGAAGCGCTTTCGTTAATAATATGCTTATGGAAATAAGACGGTCTAAACCAGCCACAGACCATGTTTAGGTTTACGAGAATAATTTTTAAAAATCTGAGTAACAGAGCCTGAAATTATAATAACAAAAAAAAAAGTGTTCTTCAAAACAAAAACACTGATGTCGGTGATCTTCCAATTTATATTCTATACATTTCAAGGTTCCGAAAACTGTTTACTTATAAAGTTTTGAATTCGAAGATCATTTTTTCGGATGTCTGATTATACATGGCCATCACTTGTGCCAGAGTGCATCGAACCCGAAGATAATGTTTTTTCGCCTGCTCATATGGAATTGGAAATTTCTGGCAATCTAAATTTCCGATGGACTTGTCCTTGACCAAAGTCCTCGTGTAACGAAAATATTGAGATGCAGGTGAAAATAATTTCGTTACCGTTTCTGTATCTAATATAAGCAAGTACCTAGTTCAAATTCGTCGGTTGTGTAGTAAATGGTTTACAATTTGTCATACAGAAGCTATTTATGTGTGGGATACCATATGCCGTTTTTACCTTAAGTATAATACTTCTAAGTCACAAGCATCCCTAGATTAGGAAGCAGGGCGTCTGACTATCTGTGCAGCCATTTCCCAAAATCAAATAACTATGTAAAGTCTATTTAATTTTATACAAAGGTTTCTTGTGTTAATAAACTATTTTTATTATTTAAAAAAATGATAACTGTTAACCGCAATATTTGTCAAAATTTCAGATGTAAAGTTACTTGCCAAGTACACCGCGTAACTCATTCATGATGACCATCTTACTGCAGCTAAAACGGATCAAATTCATTATGATAGTAACTCCACTGACACTAAACATTAAAATGGTCTCGTTAGGCCACTTTAAGAAGCAACTGCGTCACATGTTTGCTCTTATAATGAAGCTATTATTAAAAGCACAGAGTATGATGCAGCTGTACCACTTGTAAACTTAGGGGTAATAATTAATTTTATCGCGTTAAATATTGTTGCGAGGAATAACGACGATGGAGAAACTGACTTGTATATCAACGCACAGTCGAAAATACTGAGACTAAGAGCGTGAAATGCTCAGTTTCATGTCATCAAATTATTGTTGTACTAGCTGCTGCCACCGGCTTAGCCCGCGTGAGAATAGAAAATTGTCCTAAGAAAACATACTCCCGGGATAACAAAGCACCTATGTATGTACTATTCCAAGCACAGAACAGAAAATATAGGTAGAAGTGCCCCTAACGTGGCTAAGCACGGGAACCAGTGTCGCCAAACTCACACATTTGCGTATCAAATTGTACATTACACACATAAAAAACAGTAATATGATTGGCTACGAAGCTACGAATTACAAACTTAACTTTTACAAATCATATTCTTATTGCTTTCATAAATTAGGTCTTATTACAACGTAAGAAAGTTGTTATTATTTGACATGACACGAACAATAAATAAGTTTTAACCAATTTACAACGAGTTCGGCTACTCAACGCTAGATGGCGCTGTAACCAATTTATTCTATTCAGAACGCTAGTGCCTTTGAAATAGATGCCATATTCACCTGCATTAGTATATAATATGTAATAGGCGAATTTAGCCTACTGTTGACACACGGGCGATATCTAAGAGGCACTTCCTCTAGTTTTCTTTATTCCGTGATTCCAAGACATAGTCTTATATCCATGTGCCAAATTTAATCCAAATCCGTTTGGCTATTCGAACATGAAGAAGTAACAAATATACACACTTGCAAACTTTAGCTTTTAAAATATTAGTGTGACTATTCCGCTTATATAGATGGTTAATACTTCTGAGCCTTCAATATACCAGAAAAAATTCTCGCGTTGACTTGTCATCATTATCACTTTCCCTTCGTCTTTATCCCTTTTTTTTGGGGTCAGCGCAGCATTGTTATTCCATCAATACATCTCTATTTGTCGAAATCTCAATCCTCTAAGTCTCCTTTCTAGTCAAATCATCTTTTATATTATACAATTCGTTCATCATTTGTTTTCGGTAACTTTTACGTCAAGCTTTTTAATAAGGTTACTAATTTAGTAAAGGTTTAATAAAGTAAGCTACATCTGGTTTCCATTGTGACTATATAACTGATCAGGTAAACAATACTAACCTACAAAGCTGCTCATAAATTGTTAAATCGTGTTAACCGCAAGCGAAGCCGGTGTAGTTTATCTGACACGCATAAGTGTCAGACTCCTATTCTGCGGTTACTCGCTGCGCATACGACCCAATTATTATAATTGATTGTTTTATACAGTAATTCACAGCACGCCTCATTGTCTAGTGGTAATGGAAACCTCATCGGTAAAGTCATGCTGTGTTGGGAACTTAGGGTAATATGGGATTCCAACTGTGGACTTAAGTAAGCCTGTCTATTGAAATTAGGGCTTATAGATCCCATCGACACCCAGTGAGAATGTGGTGCTTCTGTGGTAACCCAAAACATATTTTCTAATGTTCATACGCCTGCACTTCTAAGGACCTAAAACGCCATTGATACAGTAATTGATGTGGCCATCTATTGTATCCAGCTCATTCAATCATATATTATGCAATATACATTTATTATCTGCTCTAAAAGAAGAAGACGCGATTTCCATCGAAGTTTGGGCAAAATTTTCAGTTTATGTTGCGGGTTTAGGTCGGAAATTGCGCTCGATAAACTGTCGATAAGCCTCCCCTGTTTCACTGAACCTAAAACTGTCTTTGTAGCCAACGCGTAGGATGGCACACCCACACACTGCTTTACTCTTAACCCCTCGGCGTACAAAGCCGTAATAGTTATTGAAATTGATTAGTACTTTGTCATTTCATATAGAAGTATTATAACAATCAATTTTCTTTGTAATATCTTGAATTTACAGCCAAACTTTTACTTTGATTCCAGCTAGAGGGTACTTACACTGTTTCAATAATATAGCTGTTTATTGACGTCAATCGTCTTTACTGGCCATTCATTCGTGCCTCGTAGATTACCTATATTTGCATTCATTAATAGACGTAGACATAATTGTTTTCTGCAGTAAATGTAGGTATAATGTTTTGTCCTTAGGTTGCCCTGCGGCTTCTATATTTTTATTGCCTATTCACGATGTTTTTCATTATTCATGCTACTTAATTATATTATTATGTAATTATATTGTAGCATATAAGTAGATTTAGTTAAGAAAGCGATCGAAAGTCCGTTTATTGTGTTTTAAGAAATATAAGTATTCATTCTTTAAAACCGAATCAGCCCGAAGATTAAATTGTGTGTAAATATTTATTAGTATCTTCTCCAAAAAGTAGCATTGAGAATTCCTTAAACAGATCTTTAATCTAATTCGCTAAACAGACGACTGAAACGCCAAGTTGCAATTGCAAATAATGTAACTACAATATTTTCCTCTTACAAAGTCGACTTGTCCTGGAATCCATTGGGATGTTTACAGTGATAACAGCTATTTTAAGATTCAGCGGCTTGGATCATGAAAGTCTAAAGGTATTCAGATGTACATATGTACGTTGATAGTGAGGTGATCGACACTGCCTCACCGCTCCGAGCCTCACATGTATAAAACATCACAGCACAAGAGAACAGCGCAAAAAGTCTTCATCAGCATTGCAAATATGTTTTTCCGTAACCTTGGTTTGGGTAACCGTATAATAAATACATTGGGAGGCAATAAAAACTGTCCACCCTTCACAAAATATTGCCTAGGCTTACTGTTTACTTGAAACGGGGATATGACACATTTCAATAATTATTAGCAGCGATATGACGATCATTATCTTCAACCGTATTGCGACAAACTTACAACACTTAATATTGCAAGAATTCAACTATTCGTTGAATATTTCTCTTCTCTTATTTTCATTTATTCGTTGCGGTAAAGTTCTGGTTAGTATTAAAGAGAATCACGATGATCGAATAAAGGGCTCAAGATTGTACCCGTATGTAAAACGAATGCCCTTTTTCGCTTCTCATTATTCCCTTGGTTCTGAACCTATACATTGCCTCTGCAATTTAGAATTGTCGTCGTGTATAACACGACAAGTTCCGAATAGAAAATCGAAAAGCTCTACAAGCATATGTGTATACATATGTAGGTATATAGTTTATTCTTGGACAAGTGCTTATCTTGTGTAATATTTAAAAACAAGGGTTCCTTCATGTACGCAGCGTGGGCTGTTTTGTTCCATCTGATATAATAAAGGCATGTTTTGCTTCGGCAATTATCTTTGATTTAGAAATGTTTCACGGTGCGTACCGACTTTCGTTACGGCCACTGTACGCGTTGTATAATGAGTAAAATCATAAGAGAGCAGTTTCATATGTTTCTGTTGTCTATTGTTGTGTCTAGAAATTCTTTGCACTATGTGAAAAATACAATGCGTATACTTTGTCACGCGCTCACAAACCTTATGCTTTGTCTTCTGTCCCGATCTAATATAACATCCCGTTAAAAAAATTGCATAGTTTCTCATATGACATTTGGATTTCTAGCTGCCTGTTGTTCGGAACCATTTTCTTTCGAGATTGGTTATTAAAAATGGTGGTGGATCTAATAAAACAAATTAATTTATCCAATATCTTCAAACATCTTACAAAACACAAAACGATTTTACAAAATATGGTTATCGCTTGTCAATATGAAACCTATTTTGGTAGGTGACATCCTTCTCTGATTACTGTTTATGATTTATTCATGTAGCTCCCCCTTGTTGAAATTCTATTGCAGCAATGACATAACCCTGTGTTGCACTTTTGTCTTTGAAAACAACTAGATACTACAAACACTTGTGTCATAAACAAGTCTATGTCATTTGATCGAATATGCATCAGGTTCTAGGTTTTATCTCTTCTACATTTCTAAGCCCAGGTATCTACATTTATAATGTATTGTTTTTAAAAGTCCTCTGTCCGCAGTAAATATTTGTACAATCTTTTATTTATCTTAATATTTTAGAGTTCGTTCGCTAAGTATGAATATGCGAATTACGTAAAATGTTTGTTGTTATCATGTCATCTTTCCGAGAAAATTACGGCCGATTCTCGCAGTTTGGGCTGAGCGAATTATTTTCGTTCCGTTTATACCTACTCTGTGATCATAACATCGCCGTATTTTGGACGTACCTACCTGATTCTTCTTTACGTCTACAGTGTTTTTTTTTTTGAGATTATCGCATAAAAAGTTTTTTTTTTGTGATATACTTCTTTGTCCCTATGTCAGGTGCAGCTGGATCTTGGTTGATGGCGTACGTGATCCGATTCATGTTGGATTCAAAATTAACCCAACCCAAATATTCAACACAAAGAACCAAAAAACTTGATCCTCGGGAATACCTCGGTGTAGTCCTTGCTTACCCATGAACAAAAGTAGATCCCTTTGTCTGGACGGTTTGTTTAAATTTGGACTTTATTTGTATGCTCTATCAAGTCCAATATTATTCGTGGAGGGGTCATCAAATAAATTTTCGATGAATAGATTTACAACTAGCTATAAACGAACCCCAGAGAAGAGTGCTTGCAGGGTTATATAATTGTGTTTTAGAGTCGAATAATTTAAGTAAGCGTGGGTAGAACTAGAAGCTTTTCGTAAGGTCGTAAGTGTCAGTTCAATGACGTGATCTGAATAAACTTTTGTCTTTTGTTCCAGAGTGCCTTCGAGATGGATGAAGATGCAGATATAAACGCCATCATTTGGAAGGTATTGAAAACAGGTTAGCCTTGTCGAATGCTATTGCTTTAAAATTTTATTGTTTTTAATATAGATCAAGAATGTCAGTTCAAGATAAATTTATATTATCTGTCTCCAACGCTAAAAAAGTCCACTCAGTAAGTAATTCGGGTCTTTGTAACGTAGTTGCTACTTTTATCCAAACCAAAACAAAGAAAGGGATTCCGGTTTACTACTGCGCAATATGATTGTGCGTTCCCCTCTACCCATCTATAGAACCGGCGCCGACTCTCTCACCCCACCGTTAACAGTTTTTGTCAAAAGGGCTTTTTGCCACCGTTTTTTATAGTCTTACTACGTAAAATTTCTCAGAAACTACGCAACTTTTTTTTTGACCGGATATCAAGTGGGAAACCCCTCAATATGACCCAAAATTTACCGACACCCTTACACGCAAATTAGTGCGAAAATTCAGTTTTTTGGCTTCTATAGGATTTCGGCCATTCTTTTTAATCAATAGTATATATATACCTTACACACCGTTATCTAAGATTAATAGTAGACTTTAAAGATTGATAATGTAGAATTTAAAGACCATAACTCAAACCATATGTCACTTTGTTGCGTAGATGCTTAATTGTGTAAATTAGATCATCTGACTATGTTTTTTGGAGATAAGCTACGTTGTACGATATCATACCATCATCATTTTAGTTGCTAACAGCTGACTAGTTGCAGAACATCTGATTGGACTATTCATAGTACAGCACGAATGCTGTTAGATGGTATTAGAATGCTGCAACGTCTACAACAATGCTGCATTTTAATAACTTGATTGTTATACTACAAAATTGAAGAGAAACCATATTATGTATGCTGTAATTCGTTATTGACTTCCAGTTCTATCTGTTAGGGTTATGTTATTGTTATTGTCGGTCACGTAGGCCAGCGAGCGAGAGGGCTGTGCAACAGAGACGGCAACTGGGGGAAGACAGAGCTGTATGTTAGAGGGGGATGGAAGAGTGGCGTGACAACAAACAAACATGGCGGCGCCGGTTGCCGGTTGGACCGGTTGGGCCGTACCACGTGCGTTTTGCGTTGTGCACCCGTTCCCGTATCTTGTTTGTCAACAAATGCCCTGTGAAGGTCATCCATGGGAGGGTTAGGAAGACAAAGGAATCCCTTTTGCGTAACGATTATAAATAAAAGAATATTATAAAAGTAAAAATAAGATGACCGGTATTCGAGAAGCAGCTTTACGTTTAATTTGAAAAGGTGATGTAATATAGGTGTGCGAATGTGTTCGTTCATTCAGACTTCGTGTCGGTAGCAAATGTAATAATGTAGGAGATAACGCAGTCTAAGCGTTAAACATTCGGACCAATATTATGGAATAGAAAACATAATTTTAGAATTATTGATCCTTTCTACAACAAAATGAGTCAAGGACTATAAACATAGATAGAGTCATAATAAGTATTACCAACGGTTTTGGACCAATTAAATTCCTATAAGAAATTCTGTTAGTTTTAGATTTGCTTCTGATACAGTATATATACAGTATATCTGACAAGAATCAAGTCAGTGATGTTTGTATTCTATTTATTCGTTAATAATAATCCTAAGATATTGACAAAGAACCACGGATTGTTGAAACCAAGGCTAAACAAAATAATAAGATAACGTTAAACCTCAAAAGCTAAGAAATCTTGATTCTCATTTGATACGACATCTGGCATATATTTATATATACTTGAATGGCGAGATATAGATAATACGTATATGTTATATTGGGGGCTAGTTACGTCGACAAGCAACGTGGAGAAAAAAAGAACCACAAAAAATATAAACACGTCAGCAGTGCGAGTGAGCACGCATGCGCATGGGTGAGAGAGGCTACAACAACGACGACACAGCTTTGCGAACGACGGAGATCGAGGAGGGGTGCGGGGCGCGGGGGGACTGTGTATGTGCGCGCCGAGCTGACCCGGCTCTACGAACAACTCCTCAGTTGGATTTAAGAACATCGGACGGGCGGGCGTGTGTAGGATGGATCGCTAACGACACCAGCAGTTTTTTTCATTCCGCCTTCTAATAGTGTTTGTTTATTACCTTCCGCCACATTTTCCGTAAATCCTTCTCGACCGTGGTGCTTTATTATTTAATTTTGGCGTTTATTTTTTTAATTTAAATTTAACGCCGTTCCGATTTCACGTCGAGAAGGCGGCCGTCACAAGTTTGAAAGCGGCTTTTCAAGAGTAGTACACCTACTCGTTATATTCTCAATATCACTGTATCAACGCATCAAGCAATCAGGATGGTGAAGAAGGTTTCAGAAGAGAGTGTAGATAGCGGTGAGTTGGCTTCATTATTACTTTATGCGATGGATGCTCATTTAGCGCAAGTCACATATTACGATATTTTCAAACATCTGTCTGACCGGCTTTTTGTGCCTACTGCGTAGTTGATTTCGCATATTACTTTAGTAGTTCATATCATTTGGCAATTTTTTCAAACCCGCAAATGAGCAATCATTCCTTTTTAATTTCCCGCAGTATCAGTCGATTAGAGCTTTAAATACAAAATTGCTAATTAAATCTGATTAGAATCTAACTAGATAGTGAACTTCCAATTCATTTTCAGATTTATAGTCCAGCGAAATTCATTCACATAGAATATTTAAATGAGAGTTTATCAAATGTTTTGTTTCAAAATGGTTCAAAACATTGAACGTATGGTATCTATATTTCAGTGAATAATAATTGTTATGATATGGAAAACCGGTGCTTTTGTATGGTCCTTACGTTGCATCATTTTGTTAAGTTTTATCATCACAAATAAGAACTTAGTCAATTGTAAACTTTATATTATCAATTGCGTCATGTGCCGGTGCATCACATCTTTTGACACCTTTAATACATTTAGCCTTTTGATTCATTTGTTATGATTCTGCAATCAGCTGATCATTTTTCTTGGTAATAATGGCAGTTGTTACGATTGGTTGCATCGTGCAGCACATGAATGTCAAGATTGATCATAAAATATGTTTCATTGTCCTTGATTGTTTTCATAAAGGTATTGTAGTTAATAAATCCATTGAAGAACTGCAAAATACTGACCACACTCAATGCATTGCAATTTATACTAAGAATTTTATGACCGCACACTGACGTGGCCATGATTGTTATTGCAGTTTAGTTTGTGTTTATTTTCATTTTACTGTGTTCGCTCCCTACAGAAATGCCATTACTTGAGCTGATCCCTATAAAGGGATGATTGAACTATGCAATGTTTTTCTTCTGGGCTACGAAAATAAAACGGAAACTATATTTTGAAATGTCAAAGTTCACGTATACGGAGCGAGCGTTGACCGGTCAGACGGCACACTATTTCACAATTCGCAATTTTGCAACATTCACTGAATTCGAGTCGTTATGTTTATGATACTGCTCAGGAACACATTCGGCAGTTTTATTACAGTCAATGTGAATTATATAAACACCGAATTTCCTGTTTCGGATGAGTTCATATAAATTTTCAGAAAAATAAAACTTCAGGACAGAAAATGTTCTGAAGTTCTGTTTTTTCTTGTTCCATGGGTAATATTGGTGCTTCACCAATATTACCCATGGAACAAGAAAAAACACCGTGGTAAATCTCTGTCCAACAATTGAAATTTATACAATAATTATTTTATATTTGTCATTTTCTGTTACTGCCCAAAATATCGTATACAAGAGCCCCTAAAATGACTGTTCATTTTAACACGCCATTTGAAATGTAGTCATTTTAGGGGCTCTTGTAATTCCAAACAAAATGTTAATTCAGATTCACATTTGCAACTGTTATAGTTAGTATAAAATCTTATAAGTGTAGTATTTAGTTTCTAATAAATATATTTTTTTGTTTTGTGTTGTTGCTGGTTCTGTTGTTCTGTCTTTTACTTTCATCTTAGTAACAAAATTAGAATAAAAAATTAACACACCTATTATGGAATGCGTGACATTAACAAAATTATATTTATGTGTGTATGTATTGAACGCTGCATTTCTAATTCTCCTCACCTCTTCATATCACGCTTTTATTGGTTGTTATTGATTCACTGTTTAAAAATCAAATTGGTAAGAATGCGTTTATAATTTCATGCAGTTTCATTACTCTCCACGGTTCCAATTCAACATGGCCGCTGGAGCGCGTCGCCCCACGGCGTTCATGGCCAAGGTCACCTACTAAAACAAAACTGCGCACTAGTATTACTGAATTTATATAATAAGTATAAGTTCTTGGGAATTCTGCTGTTTTGTAACAATTGTTGCTGATGGGTGTTTTAGATTTGTCATTCAAATAAAAGTTTGTTTTTTAACCAAATTAATTATTTCATTAAATTTTTTAAATACTACCCTCAAAGAAAAACAAGCGGTCGTTAACCTCGGATGTTGCTAGATAGCAACAAAACATTTTCAGTCATTTCATTTTCTTTAGAATTATTTGAAAATTTGAAACAATCAAAGGCTGCAAATTTGCATTCGGAGTTTGATTGGATTCAGTCAATCGTGTCCGACGGCTGAATAAAACAGAGTAACCTTGACCGTGACGGACTTCACGCTTGTTCCGGTGTAATATCAAACTGTTCCCTTGCTCCTTTCGCGAATCGATTTGTCGCTAGGTGCATGGATCCTTATACGCATATGTGTCTTGTGAAAACATCCAACTCACCGTCCACTATTTTCTTTTGCGTATCGATTACGTCATTTATCCTTAATACTCAATCTACAGTTCACATTGTGTTTTCAGTATATCCTTTTATATTATAAGAAACTTTCGTGCTTGAACTATGGCATTTATTTATAGTAAGCATCCTTTCGAATATTGCCATTCTGGTTTTAATATCTTGCTGTATAGTTGTCCTTACCCAATATGGTTGATTGCAGGCACGTTTATATACTAAATCCATGTGTGTTATCATTAGACAGGGGGCGAAATCAGTAGAGAGTGAAAGTGGTTTGTTACGTACTGCAATAGCTATACATTGAAACGCCCTAGTTGAAGTTTCACCTAGATATTATCGCGTTCAGTTCGGTTGCAGTGCCAGGCCGAGTTGGCAGTTTATTCATCACCACCACTGCAACCGTCGACTTTGATCTTTGATTATAATGATTATGACGGATTGGTCGACTGATTTAGAAATTACACGAACTGTATTTGTATTTGCAATGCTCGATAGATTTTCGCCTTTCAATAGATTGTTTTGGCGACAGTTTCTAATAAAATATGCAAGTTTAGAAAGTACTGCAAGTTGAAACTTCTTTATGAAAGCAAGACTAGAATGAATAATCTAAGAAACAAGATCGAAATAGAATCGTGAAATAAAGATAAACCTAAAAACCCAGCGATGTCTATCAATGTCTGTTTTGTGTCAAAGGTAAATTGCATCTCTAGCAGTCCATTTATTTTGTTATATTAGAAAGCCACGATTTTGAATAGCTTAAGGGTATAAAACAAAAGCATAATAGGCCTACAATCGGCAACTAGAGAGCGTATTCGTGGCTAAGCGTTTATGCCAGCCTACCAGATTAGAAAGTAGAAACGTACAACGGAGGGCAGAAAATGTCGTGGTGACAATTTTGCTTCAGACTATATTTTTGGTATTAACCAATGTGTCACTATTAACCCTTCAGATACCGTCAATTAGAGACACAATAGTAAGACAATAGATGCGCGGCCACCGGTGGTCGCTTGGGGATTCATGAATTAATTAAAAACCATTCGCAATGTTTTGTTTTTACTTAGTTCAATAAATATGTTAACTGTATGCATACATATCCATCGATTTGCATGATTGCTGGGTTAATTTGCGGAACAGTGTTTTGTATTTAAATGAGTCGGTGATTATGAAGTTTCTTTGCTTAAACTAGAATGTATTGAACAAATAAATTAATGCTATTCTTGGACAAGGTTTGCCAATACAATCGTTATAATTTTGATAGTCTTTTGTTTGTTATTTGGGACAACCTATTGTTTCACCTCGACCTCGCGTATACGAGTAGCGAACTTTAGGTGAGCCGATGTTCATAATGGTTTAGAAGTTTAGTGGAAATGTTTGCCGTGTTTAGAAGTATTTGTGAGGCTGCAGTTGCTGAGACTATTTACGTAACGAGACACGATGCAAAGCAAGCTTTGCCACGTGGAGCCACGCGGGCTGAGTGGTCACGCGACGAACATGCGATACCATAAGACAAGTGTACAATTACTTTGCGGCGATAGGAAATTGAATCTGTTACATTAATTGGATTCAATTCAATTGCTTCTAATGAGAAGACTCTTACATCCAGCATTCGTTGCGCCAGTGGTTTCGGTTCTCTGACATAACACATCATGGCATTTTGGGCTCTGAAGCCTCTGCGGTGACATGGTTTCGGTTTGACTATTTTGGAATTATAATATTTTTGATACAGTCCAAGGCAACACGTGGGCAGTGTTATTGTCTTTATTGTATTTGGGTTTGAGCATCAACCAGTTGATGACTCAATCACTCTCGGTTTTAGTATCAGGAAGGTTTCCTTGTTGCGGTGCGTCGTGGCGTGCTGTTTGTATACATACAAAGTTTTGTTTAGCAATATTCATGAACGGACGTATAACAGTTGCTTTGTACGATTATTCCTGTGGAAATTTAGAACAATTCAGTATTTAAACAGGAAGTTTCTATGTTGAAACGGGCGATTGTATGCGTGGGCGTGCCTCGGGCCTGATTGTTACAGTCGTACGGTTATTGCGCATTCGGCTAGTTGTCGTGCGGCACAAGTTGAGGTCATCGCGTGCATTCATTAATTCTTAAAGTTTCATTTTTATCATACATTATGACGAATAAACCAAATGGACACGCAAATCGGACGCATTATTTAACCATTTAAATGCTAAGCATGGATTTGAATTATTTGCTGTATATGAGGAAGATGCAGTCGAGCAAATAAAGTGTCGTATCACCAAGGCCCTGATTGATTCGAATTCTTCGTTCGTATAGTGATTTGCGTCACCATTCCCTGAAGTTTATCTAGCCTTATGTACTTATCATCAGTAAAGGTCTTTATGTACAAAATAAAGTTAAAGTTACAGAATAAAACTGACAAATGTCAGTAAAATTTAAAAAATGGATTATTATTGTTACTCTTGAAACACGTAGGCTGTGTTTTAATCTATGACGACGACTCGAGTGTCGAGTTGGTAGTAGGCAAGAGTTGCCTACCGATGCGGTACTCGTTCTAATAGTTTACCAGTTTATAAAGTTTGGTTGGACTATTGGGTCGTTCATCTAGTAGATGCAACTTCGCTAGTTTTTACGCCAAGAGGCCGAGCGATCGCGTAACGTGGGCGCGTACGCGCAGCGCTGGGTGCGGCCATGTAGGTCGTTGAACCGGCTTTGTTTGCCAGCTCAGCTTGCACAGTCACGTCTCACGTCAGAATTATATTATCGATGACAGCCGTTACATTTGCCCTGATAGGACACACTTTTGTTCCGTGTTCGCTTGAAATCTTTGAATATCCGCCAAACTTTTCTATTTAGTATTCAACTTTGGTCGCTTAGAAATGTTAAACAGGCAATGATTTAACAAATGACAAACTGTAACCCAAACACAGGTTTGTAACAATGGCTGGCACTAAAAGCAAAGTGAGAGTCGTCCCTGCGGCGACGACGAGTCAAGTTATTGTAGTAACACGGCCTACCTACGTAATGTTCCGCGTTGTTCATACATTAAACAGGGGATGTCGCCATAAATCGCTAATGTAGTCATCGTCGAAACAGTGTCATAGCGCTCACTTGTAGCTTTGTACGAGGTACCTACTTAAGCGACTACTGACCAAAACTGACTTCATAAAAACTGTAATAGGTTTGTTTCATTTGATACAACTGTGTCAATCGTGATTTTTTTACAATGAACACGTAAAAAAACTAATTCAAATGTTCCCACTTACTATGACAAAAAACCATTTACACCGCTATTAGAAGAAAAAAGAATCAATGAAAAACGTATTGAAGAAAAAACTGTTACTTAACCTATAGACATAACTAAGAAAGAATCAGGCATTGAATTCCGCATTCCGCTATTTCGATGTTTTACTGGTGCCAGTTGCAAAGGCATAAGCTCTAACCTGCTTCATATATTAGGTGCTTATAAGAACTAAAAAGGTTAGAAGACAGTGATCTTAAGAACTTCAGATTTTCAAATGTTTTTTTCATTTGTCTCCAGGTGTGGGCCGCTGCAGTAGCCAGTCGGGCAGTGAGCGCGAATCGGACGAGAGCCCCCGAGGCAATGAGCCGTCAGCTCCGGTCGCCATCCCCGATAGTGAGGACCTGCAGAGGCGTAAGGAGGAGGCGCGCAGGAAGCGCCGCAGAAAGAAGCGCTCCGGGAGCTCTGTCGTTACGTCATGTTTCCAAGGCAAGTTGCAGCAAATATTGGCGAGTCTTATCTTGGACGTATGCATATTGGTTCAGTTTATATTGCCTTGATTTTTTTTAGATAACAATAACCAAAGTCAGTATATTAAGTCCTTATTCATTACAGATCCTGAACACAACGCTTTTGATAAAATTATTTTTAAAGTCTATTTTCTTTGTCAACAGACCTCTACAAGCTTACAGGGGAGGTCTTAGGTGAGGGTGCGTACGCTTCGGTACAAACGTGCGTGAATATCTACACGGGCCAGGAATACGCAGTGAAGATCATCGACAAAGTGCCGGGGCACGCCCGCGCCAGGGTGTTCCGCGAAGTGGAGACTTTCCACTACTGCCAGGGACACCCGAACATAATCCAGCTCATTGAATTTTTTGAGGACACCGACAAGTTCTATCTTGTCTTCGAGAAGGTGAGAATCTTTCTGCTTATCGCATCTATAACAATCAAGACTAGTCTAAATCCTGATGGAAACTTCTTCCATTCCATTCGAATCAGTTCCTATGACAATGGAAATAATTTTTAATATAACAAGCTATATTTACTATCAATTCAGCTGATTTAGGTGCAGGCAATGGCTTAGCATATCACTTTGTTTTCCGCAAAAAGTTTTACTGATACCATCTTTAAACATTACCATGATTCTAACTAACATTATTTCCAACTACTCTTAATGTGACCTTCCGTAGCGGCTCCAGGCCTCGGGCATTTCTTGAATATAATTCTACTGTGACCTCTCCTCTATAAAAACATGTTTCCACTTTCATCTAACTGTTTGTCCTTTTCCCATTTAATATTTTTGTCTTTGGATTACTTTGATGTCTTTTTTACTCTAAAAATTCGTTTGATGTTGAATTCCTTTTGAGGAATTATTTTGTTGTCATAATTTGATTGAGTAGTTCATTTTCGTTTAACTCAATGGGACTATGTTAGGTATCTTTAGCGAACAAGGTTACAAATAAATATAAAATAAAAGAAAGTGGACAGGATTATGTAGTAGGACTGTGTATGTATATTTTCGATTCTATAAATAATAAATAAAAAACCTTTTATTTCCAGTACTTAAAGTTTACACTTCTTACAATCTATTTAATATTAGTTCATGTAGTTTAAACTATGTTAGTACAATTTCTCTTTACTTAATTTTATGTGTATCCTAATTTCTATTTATTTTTTTAAAAAGTATTTTTTTTTTTTTTTTTTTAATCTACTGGAACCCCAAGTTGGGTGAAGGCCTCCTCCAGTGACGCCCATTTGTCTCTGTCTTCAGCTACTTTTCTCCAGTTTGGACCAGCTATCGCTTTAATGTCGTCTTCCCATCGTGTAAGAGGTCTACCTTTTGTTCTTTTGCCTAGTGGGCCATTCCAGAAAGTTACTTTTTTGGTCCATCTATGGTCAGTTAGCCGGGCAACATGTCCTGCCCACTTCCATTTCAATTTTTTTGCGTAGCTTAAAGCGTTTGTTGCTTTGGTTATTTTTCTTATTTTAGTATGACGTATTTTATCTAATTTTCTTATCTTTAGCATACTTCTTTCGAGTCCTCTCTGACAGACAGTTATCTTTTTTCTTGTTTCAGCAGTGAATTTCCACGTTTGGCAACCATATGTCAAACATGGCAAGAGGGCTGAGTTCATTACTTTGGTTTTAATGGCTTGTGGTAGATCCCCTTTAAAAATTTCCTTGAGACCCCAAAATTTGTTCCATGTTAGTTTTATTCTTTTCTCTATTTCTGTATTTTTATTTTTCCTGTCAAAACTTATGGTTTTTCCCAGATAGACATAATCTTCAGCGTATTCCAATGGTTTGTTATTGATTGTTATTGGTCTTTTAGAGCTGTTTGTCATTGTCTTAGTCTTTGTAATATTCATCTCTAGTCCTACCTTTTCACTAGCTTGGTTCAGGGTTTCTACCATGTTTTGTAGTTGGGAAGATGACTCGGATATCAATACCAGGTCATCTGCGAATCTCAGGTGGCTCAAGTAGGTACCGTTTATGTGTAGACCTTGTTTACTCCAATCCAGCTTGCTAATGATCGACTCGAGAACAGCTATGAATATTGTTGGAGACAGTGGGTCACCTTGTCTCACTCCTCTTTCTATTGGAAAGCTGGGGCCTAAGGTTTCAAGCTTAATTTTACCTTTATTGTTTTTATATATGGATTTAATGATTTTTATGTATATTTCCTCTACTCCCTGTTCTTTTAGGCTTTCCCAGATGCTGTTATGTCTTACCGTATCAAAGGCTTTTTGGTAGTCAATGAATGATATATAGAGTGTTCTTTGTTTTTCCTGATACTTTTCCATTATCAACTCAAGGGTATGGATGTGGTCAACCGTTGAGAAGCCCCTTCTGAAGCCTGCTTGCTCCACCGGTTGCTTTTTTTCCAATGTGTCCCTAATCCTTATGTTTGTAATTGTAGAGAATAGTTTATATAGACTTGGTAGCAAGCTTCGATTCTATAGTACCTAGTAAATAAATAAAAGTGACGCATATAGAAGGAATTCACATATTTCATTGAGTTCATTACTCACACTATCGCAGTAGACGACGCCGCGACGTGTGGGAGTTTGTCTCGTTTTGTAATTACATCATTATTACGATGGAAGGTTCTAGACTGATCAACTTTATCTATATTGTTGATATGTGTTTTATCAATAACAAAGACTTTATTAAAATTTGATCCTTTTGTACGTACTCTACCGATAAAAAATCCAGTCACGTATAACCTTTTTTTTTCGATACGTTGCTATGCATCGTTTGCGCGCGTAATCTACCAATCTTAAGTCCTTTTGTTTGTTATTTTTTTGTTGGATATATCTATCTTATAACTACTAGTTACCTCAGTATTGCCGTTATTACATGAAGAAAAATTGCAATATATTTGTTTCCTATTTCCCTAACATTAAAATATCAGTGAATCACGATTGATGATATATGCTTTTTCCTGATTATCATAATTTTTTGCCTTAACTGTGTGCTACTGTATGCGTGAATAATTGTAACACATTTCGCAATGAGTCAGCCACATGTGGTACACCATATTTTAACAATAAAATTTAAACAAGCTGTTTGTCATATATGAAAAATATTTGCTGTGAAATGGACGGAATGTTCGCTACCTATTTAAATGGAAAATACTTCACATGATAATTTATCGAATAGTTATTGCAATATGTAGGTACTAAAGTTTATGATTGTACAGACCTACAACGTAAATTAAAGGATAACAAGGAAAGTGCAAACACTAGTCATAGATAATAATAAACGATGCACTATTTATATTATTTCCGCAATAATAAAACATTCTGAATGGTTGACGGATTCTATCCTGTCGATTTCCCTCGAGATTATTTGTATTTCTTCAACTCCTTTCAGTAATATCTCATTGTTTTCTATCATTCAGAAGCTAAAAGAAATAACATCATGAAGGGCTTTCCCAGTCTTTTTTCATTATTGATCTTAGAAAATTACAACACAGAACGTCAGTTTCTCGACCTAAATAAATTAAACAATTTTATTTATATCATGAGCAGTGGTGGCCGAGTGGTAATGGCCCCGACTTACGAGTTGTAGGTCGCAGGTTCGAACCCAGCCAGGCGCATTACTTTGTGTAATTTATTTCATCACCACTGCTCTCAAAACGGTGAAGGAAAACATCGTGAGGAAACCGGCATGTCCTAGAACCAAAAATTCGAAGACATGTGACATCCACCAACACGCACTGGGCCCGCGTGGTGGATTACGGCCCATTCCCTCTCCTAGAGAGGAGGCCTGAGTCCCAGCAGTGGGAACATTAAAAAAGGCCGATGATGATGATGATGATGATCATGAGATCTGTTGGAAAAAGATTATATCATCTTTAGATATTTTTATTATATTGTTGGAAAGGATCGTATCTTCTGTAATAACTTTTGGTTTATTAATGTTAGTAATTTGCTCGACCACCAAGTAGATAGCAACAGTGTTATTTCCTAATTGGTGGCCTGCCCGCAAATAATATAGCCTGTTGCGAACGATATCTGATATGGCTGTGTTTACAGCTGTTATCTTGTTATGTCTGTTCCTGTATACCTACACTATTATTCAATGATAAACTCCTGAACCACACTTATTTTGAACAATTTATAGTCTAAAATGATCTAACTGGTAATGTTAAAAGGATCGTAGGTTATCGTCTTTTTGATTTATATAGAACCTCATCATTTTCAGTCATCTCTTCCTGTCTTATTGTTTTATTTGGGTCTTTATTTTTAATATCATCAAAGAGATTAAAATTAATAAAAGTTTTGTTCCTGTACCTAATAATGGACTGGCTTATTGTCTTGCTTGTTATCGTATACCACCTTCAAGTGCCATTGTGTACGTTGCTACAACCATGTATCATCGATTGTTTCAGATCAACGGCGGTCAGCTCCTGTCTCGCATACAGGAGCACCATTATTTCTCAGAGCCGCAAGCGGCAGAGATCGTGCGTGAGATAGCGAACGCTTTACATTTCCTCCATGGTAAAGGTGTCGCACACCGCGATCTCAAGCCGGAGAACATATTATGCGTTCACCGCGACAGACTCTGCCCAGTGAAGATATGCGACTTCGACCTTGGAAGTGGAATAAGTTTCACTTCGAGCCTAGCAAGCCCGCTGGCGACGCCGCAGCTTATGACGCCAGTGAGTTTCTTTTCAGTATATTTAATAATGGTCTCTTAACACTGTAGGTACCTTTACTCTTTTGTTAGATTATGCTTTGTAAACATTCAGTTGATAATTTAGTCAAAAGGTTAGGGTTAGTAACTACTAAAATGTTTTCTTTGTGAGATAACCTTGACAGAACATCGTGTATGTACTATGTATAATACATAGTTATACGAGTACTTTACATAACAAAGAACTCGGCATAATTTTTAATGCTTTTAGGTTACACCATTTTCGACCTCTAAGCACGTAATCGGGTAAGCTAGTACGATCTGTAATCCCCAACCTTGAGCTAAGCGGATTTTGTTATGTATCCAGTAGTTAGTTTCACGGTTCATCAGTTAATTTCAAATTGACATAATATGCATATATCGAACTATACATATTACGTACGTGCTATCACATTACTTGCAGTCTTTGGTCACGTTTTGATTATATCGCTTATTATTCTTCTTGATTAGCAATTTCAACATCTTATTTGCCTAATTGCTACCAGTATTGTGCATCTCCGATACGCTGATATTATTTCCAATAATAACTAGTTCTATTATCCATAGCAATTGCGTTATCTCTGACGTGATAAATATCTTTGTTTTCAACTTACTTCTTAGTGATAAAATCTTGCAAACATTTTGCGATAAACTTTACCTACAAGAATTTTTTTTTGGCCACTAGTGCAAATTGATAAGACGTAAAGTAACATTGTATTTTAAATTAATTTAAACTGATAAGGCTGACGGTAGATATTTTATTAGTTGTTTTTAAAGTTAGTTCATTGCTATTTAATTGAAAAACAGTATTGTCCTTAGATTTTGATTAAAAACGACAAAATCCCGGATGTACCGATAAACGATATACATTAAAAGCAAGAAGATAATACAAATCTATCATAAGATAAAAACTAATAAACAATTAACTATCTGTTATAATTTTTTAACAAATAATAAATGCTATAGGCCAAGATGTCAATTAAAATATTAATAGTAGGTAGGTATAAACATATGTCTGAAGTAAAAATAGGTACCTATTGATCAAATCTATGAATCATCCCTAGGCATTCAAGTAGGTATTGTTTCAAAGCGAGTGTCAATGACATTGGGTATCGAATAAAGTGAAATAATAAAGTTCACAATTAAATTATAACAAGCGGTGACCCCAAAGTTTGTACGTCGTGTTTTGGCCATGTGTGGTGCCGAATTTTGTGCGGCGTAGTTTGAAACAAACGAAGATGAACCGAATGTACTCGTATTTTAAATTCCTTGCAGGAATAAAACATTTATTTATTTATATATACTTTATTGTACATCAAGATCACAAAACAAAAGGAACTTTATAATAAAAAAAATACAATTGGTGGCCTTATCGCACTATTAAACACATTATTTAAGATGGAGATTTAAAATGTAAAGAAGTACCTAGGTACCTACTAGAAAAAAAATATAATTATTATCTTTTAGTCTCACTGAAGAACTGTTTTGGTATTGTCAATAAGAAAAAGACAAGTGAACAAAAACAATAATAAAGCAAATCTGAATCTAAAGTGTCTTTCTTGGTTATATGTATGTTAATTTTATACTGATAGAATCGGTAGATTCTAAATCAACCAAGCAAGATATGGTAAATACACGATAGCAAAGTTGACCAGTCCTTCAAATGCCTCATCCGTGGAAGTCGTAAAGATATAATCTAAATCCTGGATAATCTCTTAGAAGTAATCGAACCTAGCCTTCGTGAATCATATATATTTCATTGTGATTAGAACTCAGAATCGGTTAGTATATATCCGTATTTTAATAACATGAGTTTAATTAAAAATAATGTTACTAGCCTTTCAGAATTTAGAGCACTACCAATCTCTGAATGTTTAGCCTCATTACTGTCCTCTATACCATTTAGTTTAAGTTAGATTCAGATCTTTGTTATTAGATTCTAATATCGTCTTTATTTATTGTGGTCCAATAGATTTTAAAGGTGGTATTTCTATGGATCCATTTATAATTTGTTATATGCCAGTTTGTTGTAAACCATCATCATGAATCTTAACAGCAACTAAACAGCTCCTTTGTCCTATAGGTGGGCAGCGCGGAATTCATGGCACCAGAGGTGGTGTCCCTATTTGCGGGCTCAGCAGCGAATCACTACGACAAGCGATGTGACCTGTGGTCGCTGGGTGTGATCGCGTATATCCTGCTGTGCGGGTACCCGCCCTTCAGGGCTGATTGCGGCTCCGACTGCGGCTGGGAGCGCGGCGAGAACTGCCGCGCTTGTCAGGAGCTGCTCTTTAATACTATACAGGTTGGTTACTTAATTTTTCTTGCAGATTTGTTATATTATTTGTGCTAGACTTGTGTTAGACTTAATATTGTAGAACCAAATTTTAACACTTTTTATTAAATATTTTAACTGTGTAATCTTTTAAATAAAAATAAAAAGTTACAGTTAGATACATTTTTGCAACACGACATCAGCAACAAATAATAAGTTTTAAGAGTTTCCTAGAGTCAACTTCTTTAATAGAGGCTGCATCTTAGTAGATTCAAATGAGTAGAAGCATAAAAGATGATGTCTGCATTACAGTTGAACATTACGAGCTTTTGAATGCATAAAATGGTCTCTTTTTCATGTCAACTTTTGAAAATTAGTACTAGATTCAACTCTTACTAATACACTATTTTCTTTGTCCACAGGAGGGACGTTACACGTTCCCCGAAGAGGAGTGGGCGGATATCTCGAGTGAGGCGAAGGACCTGATCCGCCAGCTGCTGGTGCGCGAGGCGTCGCACCGCCTCAGCGCCGAGCGCGTGCTCAAGCACCCCTGGCTGCGCCGCGCCGACCCCATAGCGCTGCACCCCATGCTGCAGACTTCTATCAATATTAAACGGTGAGCTGAAATTATACAGAACTTTAACATTACTGGAAACCTGCTACTTTAAAATTTAGTCTTAGTAAGAGATATCATGTTTTCAAGTAATTGGACTATAGGGGTCAGAAAGACGGCCGTGTTATATAAAATACTGGTAGTCTGATGCATCTGGTAAAATTGGATGGCAATCTCAACCTTGATAGAAAATCATTTTTTGAAAGTGTAGCGTTACACTGCGGTTTTGATCAAATTTAGATATAGAACTCTTGTAAGTTTTTACAAAAATCTTGCAATCTTACTGACAAAATATATCTGATCTCATTTTAGATTAGCGTAGTTTTTGTCATGAAAAGATTTTTGTTATCATTTCAGTTTCTCCGCTATTTACCTTGAACAATCAAATAAATTAGGTTATAGACGATATATTCTTTGCATCCTTGGAAACAGTTTCTGTTGAATCCACATCTAACAGAGGACAATGAGTAAGAAGCTTCTTTTGAAGATTATAATAACGTTATGATCTTTTTTGTTGTGCAGCAACATGTCAGCGCGCAACTTGTCGAACTTCGCGGAGTCAGCGATGGCGGTGAACCGAGTGATCCAGCAGCACTTCAGCATGAACTACTCGTACATGGACGCGCCGGCGCGCACGCTGCGCTCCAGCAAGTCGCACCAGCCGGCCGGCCGCGCCATCCCCGAGGCGCGCGAGTGCTGCGCGCCGCTGGGCCTGAGCCCGCCGGCCGACTCCGAGCTGCTGCGGCGCCGCCTGCACGCCACCGACGTGGCCGTGCACTAGCGCGTTCCCGACGTCCACCGCCCCTCCAGTGATAGCTGCAACTCATAGCCCCGCCTCCCGACAAGGCGGATTTATTTGAGCCTTTTAAAGATGTATTTTTATGAGTAAACAAACGACTGAGTAGATTTATCGATATGTAGAGTATTCGTGAGTTTATGTTGAGGGCGCCGCGTGCGCCGGAGGACCGGCGACGGTCGATAAAAATCGTATTATACCGAGATAGTTCCGCCGATCTACGTACGTTACGTCGAGACTCGATCACGGAAAGAAAAATGTTTATGTTTTGGATTTATAAAATCCGCGTTTCTAAATTGAGCTTATGTATTCGTGTATCGCCTTTAGTTTGTGGCCTATCCTTTGCAATAAATTAGAAATTATGTAATTTTTCGATGGCGTTTTTGGATACTAGTCTGTTTATGTGATTGTTTTTTGCATTTTTACCAACGATGGAAAACCACATCTCATTAATTAAGATTGAATCAACCTAATATTTATATAAGAGAGTTAAGGGCAATATGTGACATTATTCCGAGAGGTGCAAGTGTAATATATAGTAGCTCGTTATTACTTTTGATCTATACATAATACTTTATGATAATTAAGAGTAAAATTCGCTTCGTGATGTCCGTTGAGTGGAGGGGCACTTGTGAACTGAACTGAATGAAATGTCATATATGACTCGAGCTGTGTTGGTACATATGTTAAGTGTTGCATGGGGTTCCATGGAGCTGCCATACCTTTGTGATCAGTTTGAATACTTTTATATTGCTGAAAGAATGAAGTGTTGATAATGTTAAGAGTAGACCTGCTAGACTGTAATCCTGCGTACAACGTTGATTGGAGAAAGATTCACTAGCACTTTGTTTGGTTATCGTTTACAATAATAATACACAAATTTTATTATGTTTTTCAAATTATAAATTATAATTCTATTACTATTGTTGTGATCCAGTGACTTTATCCAATCAATTCTAAAATTTAACTTACGCAAAAAATACTTTGTTAAAATTTTGTTTTCGACTTAATCATTGATAAATTTATCATTGAAATACAGATGTTTGAATTTTTATATGGTCTATTTATTTATTGTTGCTTTGTTTTAAAAGCTTTATTGAAAAATTTAAAGCCTTTTAAGCAGTAAGTACATAAAAAAATATGTCTGAAACAATAATAAAGTACTTAATTGATTTTATCTATTTCTTTTACCTAATATCTGCATACATTTTTGAATATTTTGGAATTTACATTCAGTCAAAAAAGTATCGGGAATGGATGATTTGTTTATGGTTCCAAATTCAAATTTTTGTTTCTTTGTAGTTGTTAGATTGGCACAACTGTTTTCCATTTTGGCGCGGAGTTTGAGTTGCATCTGTTATTTATATTAAATACAGTGCTGGTTTTAGTAATATCATATATAGTGTGTATTGCGAATTTCATAATGGACAAAAATATCGAACAAAGAGTTTGTCTTAAATTTTGCATCGCCAATGGAATTTCGTGTTCGGAGTCACTGAAAATGTTACAGAAGTCTTACGGTGAATCGACTTTATCAAAAACTCGTGCTTATGAGTGGTTCAAAGCGTTCAAAAGCGGTCGAGATGTGATGGAAGATTTGCCTCGCTCTGGTAGGCCGTCAACGTCTGCAACTGAAGTTAACATCGCAAAAGTGAAGGAAATAGTGACTGAAAATCCCCATTCAACTCTGAGAGAGATAGCCGCCGAACTTTCTGTATCTCACGAGTCGATCCGTACCATTTTAACTAATCATTTGGGTATGAAACATGTTGCTGCTCGGCTAGTCCCAAAAGATCTGAATTTTCTCCAAAAACTCAATCGCATGAAAGTCGCTGAGGACATGCTAGAACGAGTCAGTTCGGACCCAACATTCATGAAACGCATTGTTACTGGTGACGAGACGTGGGTTTACGAGTTTGACATGCAAACTAGTCAACAAGCTTCGGAGTGGCGCCTTCCAACTGATCCGAAACCGAAAAAACCACGCCAAAGTCGATCAAAAGTCAAAGTCATGTTGACTGTTTTCTTTGACTATCGCGGTGTTGTGCACTCTGAATTCTTACCGGAAGGTCTAACGGTAAATAAAGAATATTATTTGAGCGTTATGCGGCGTTTAAGAGAGCAAATTCGACGAAAAAGGCCAGATTTGTGGAAAGAAAATTCTTGGATTTTGCACCACGACAATGCGTCTTCGCACAAGGCTATCATTGTGAACGAATTTTTGACCAAACACTCAACAAATACCATCCAGCAACCACCATATTCACCAGATATGGCTCCTGCTGACTTTTTTCTTTTTCCTAAACTCAAATTACCACTTCGTGGCACCCGTTTTCAATCGATAGAAGACATAAAGGAGAATTCGCGGCGAGAACTGAACTCAATTCAGGAAGCAGCGTTTAAAAAATGTTTTGATGAATGGATTATTCGTTGGCGCAAGTGTATCGTTTCTAAAGGAGCATACTTTGAAGGTGATAAAATAAATTTGGATGAATAACAGACATTTTGTGTATTATTGATCTTTTCCCGGTACTTTCTTGACAGAGTAGTACTACAACATCACTCTCCTTTTATTCCCCAAAGGTCTTACACACCACTAATACGGACGTAGGAGTACACAAATATCTCCATGACTATCGCAGGCTTACCAACGCCAATCACTTGACAAAGTAAATATTTAATACTCGATTGGTAGATACTAACCACGAACCCGAACAAAGTAAATTAGTCGAGAATGGGCACTGGGCACGCCACAGTTATGGCAGTAAGTCCCTTCTTTAAGGAGTGGCTGGATAGATCACGGCGTCCTTACCTTTCGCATGACGCAGGTCCTCACCGGTCATGGTAAGTTCGGAAGGTTTCTGCACCGGATTCGTGCGGGATAAATGCCCGGGTGTCACCATTGTGTGGACCGTCCAGAGGACACGGTGGAGCATACGGTAGAGGTTTGCACCGCCTGGGCAGAGCATCGTCGTGCCTTTGTGGGGGTGTTCGGCGGCAGCGATCTCTCGCGCCGGGCCTTGGTGCAGGCCTAGGTACGGGCATTTTGACTTACTTTTTTTATTAAATGATTCTTTTTATTGTGCTTTTGAATACAGTATAGACCGGTCCTACACTGTTCTTACATAATATCTATTATTACTATATTATGGAAATATTGTAATAACCGCTTTTTTTTTATTGTTGATAGGTTTGCGCTTGACCGCTATCTCACCTGATGGAAAGCGACGATGCGGTCGACGATGGAACGCGCTTACCTAGAAGAAATCTATTCACCGCTTTTTTTAAAAGAGTAATCATGGAGCTTTTTGCCGGCTCTTGTCGATAGGAAACGACCAATTTGGAACCGTGCTCTAGCTTCTGACGTTTTAGAAGTGCCCATGTAAGCTGTGAAATAAAAACTTTTGAATTTTGATTTACACATACATCTAAATTTCAGCTCAATCGGTAACCGAGATGTGGGGACATGTGAAACTAAATAGGAGCTTGTAGGTACATAAAAAGGTGATGTTTGCATAGGAAGAAAAAAAAAAAACAGTTTTTTTACGCGAAAAAGACGCAATCTTAGAACTAGCTAACAAACTTAACACAATGTGCTAGGTATTGACTTCCCAGTTCTAGCATCAGGTTCTCGCCGTCATGAGAAAAGAAGAGAACAATTTTTAAGATGAATCTAAATGAGCCGAAACTGCATGCGGCTTGTCATAAAAATCGTACAATTTGATCAAATGGAAAAAAATGTCATTGTGACCAAGGCGGAATTCGGCAAGTGTGTTATGGAGCCGAGGGCTTCAGTGACAATTTACACGTGTATCAAACGACGTTTTTCAATACACTTACGAAGACATGCTTTCTCTGTAAATTACGATGCATTTTTGTTCATTTTGCACTGAAGAAAATTTTCCAAAGTTGCTATACATTTTAGTTTTGATTTAGATGGCAGCACTACAGCAGGCTATTGCAAGTAGTTTTACCTTATTTAATCACAATATTTGGTGGTGGCGGCGTACCATCTAAAGAATTCTCTTCAAATCTTAAATTCACAATTTTTGTCACAAATAACACAATTAGGTATAAAATGACTTTTTCCCGTGCTTTGCCATTGCAGGTTGAAGGATAAGCAAAGGTATCAAACCATTATACATCTCAAATAGAACTTCGAATATTTTGGAATTTAGAACACATTAATTATAATTGTTAATTTCTCAATAACAAATTATTGTGTAAATAATCTTCTTTATTTATATATGTATATCCTGCCAATAAACACCATTTAAAATTTCATTAAATATTACCTTAAAAATATCCGCCTATTTGCTTAAAAAAATCTGACTGTGGACGAAATAGGAATGAAAAAAGCCCTTGTTGTGTTAAATTAAAAAAAAAAAACACGAAGTTTTCGAGGAATTGTATTGAAGACAACTAACAACAAGTACATTGTTACACTAGGGGTGAAAGTTACTTATTTCGTCCCGAGAAGAAGTTCGCTAATTCGAGGGACTAAATAAGTAACTTTAACCCCGAGGTAAGCATTGTGCTTTTCATTACGAATACAAGAAGATGGACCTAGTTTTTTTTTTAAATAATTTGACAGCTGTTAGTTGAAAGTAACTAACAATACTTTTCAGCCCGCTCCTCAGGCACCTTCAGACCTACTTTCAGAGTATGAGTAATGAAAAAACATTTGTAAAAAGTAAAATAAAAGTGCATACTTATTTGTTTTTTTTTTTTGAGGTTTTTAACTTATATAAGTGTTATTCGTTATTCTATTCGGCAATAATTCCTACTTGCTCAACATACATGCTGACCGTAGTTTTTGCCACAAAAAAATTCTTACTGTTTTTCTTTTGTTTCGATCAGTTTTGTTGCGAATTAGCTGTAATAAATTACAAATTCTGATGCTAAATTATGACCGGTCTAATGGCTTTCGAGTTGGTTAATCAGGGGCGCTGACTCCGTGGGTGCACGGGGGCTCGGGCACTCATGAAAAATAAACTGTGGGTGCCGGGGTGCTCGGCATGAGAATAGACTTCAAGAAACAGATCAGTAGGTAATCGCCTTTTAAGAATGGGCGTGTTTTTATTACCCGACAACCAGTTCAGCGCAGTGGTTTAGAGCGCTGGTTGCGACGCTAGCTTCTTCGCTTTACTTGGAAGTTAAGCCGAGTAAAGCGAAGAAGTTAAGAAAAAATCTTGCTTGCTTAACTCTTCTTGCTTAGTTTCTTCGCTTTACTCGGAAGTTAACCCGAGTAAAGCGGAGAAGTTAAGCAAAAATTTTGCTTGCTTAACTTGCAAGAACGCCTAGTTTTCTAGCAGCTACCTTGGCTTTGGATTAAAAGAACCGCCCAAAGTTAAGATCTGTGGAAATTTCAACCCCCAAGAGCTGAAGGCGGTCGGTGTAGGTACTCTAGGGATACATTCTGATAAGTAGGAGCCAAGGTGAACGGGCTCCTTTTGGCGGTGAATAGACACGCTCGCTTGTGTTTTAGAGGCGTTGAACCCCACCAAATTGGCTTCACCCACCTGGAGATTGCCTGAAGTGAGATATTTGTACACTCTACCATAGCCTCTCTTTCGGACCAGACACCACCGGAATAGCTCCTTATTCGAATGTTTAAATCGATCTTAAACAATAGATTGATTCTGTGAATCAATCACACCAGAATCTACTCGTAGTACGAGTTTCGACTGAATAATAATTTTATGGTTGCCGAACTACATAATATAGATGGACTGATTTTGTACACAAGTGAACAAAATCGGTGGTCCGTCTAGAAAGTTCAGCACTTGTAATTTGAAAAATCCTTAAATAGACTTTGAAAGTCGGTTTTCAATCTACCCTGCCACCTAAGCCGAGGTGGCACAGTGGATTGGAGTGGACTATTGACTACTTAGCCAGGTAGTCAATAGTCTCCATGTTTTTTGTCCACTCGTGCGAGAGTGACTTATGGCTGGTCTAATCTTTGCGCTGTAAAAGGTCGTTTTCACATTAAACCTATTGACTTTTTACTCAAGTTGACTTATTGTATTTTTTATTTATTTATGAAAACTGTTATGTAATAGCTTAAATACTATACTAAAAAGAAATCAATATTAATTTCTTAAGTATAAATTACACATTAGTAATATTAATCGATATACTATTAATCGACTAAAACAGTTGTCGTTTCTCGCGTCACTAGTTGACGTGAAATGTCAAAAAATCAATCCAGAGGGCGCTCTAAATTGCTCGGCCACGTAAGTCAGGGTCGTATTTTTATTCCTTGGATATTTTAATTACATTATTTTACATGCTGTGATAATATGTGAGAATGGTATAACAATACACAAGTGTTTGTGAAAATATTTTTGTCTGAACCACGTCCTGACCGAGGTAAGTGATGGCATTCAATTCTGTCCTTCTATCGCCCATCCGTCATTGTACTAGTGAATTAGCATGTTTTAATTAAATGCTTGTCGATATCAGCATTTTTATCACAATATAAACACTACACTGTTTCTGGGAAATGAATCCGAAAGTCTTTATTATTATTATTTTGAAAATTGTTATTAGAACGCAGTTATATCTTTCCAGATTGACAAGCCATGTCCAATTTACCACCAAATCCGTATAATAACTTCCCGGGACCGCCTCAAGTGAACGCCAATGCGGCACCGCCAACATTTAACCATAACCAACAGTTTGGTCAAGTGCCTATGAGCCAATTGCCGCCAGGATATGGAGGACACAAGCAGGACCCGAACTCGAATAGCCCTCATCACGCGGCATCGTCATCTACACCAACGAACCATGTGTTACAGAATGTCAACAACTATAGTCAAAGTGCTAGTAGTTCACCGGCTTTCAATCAACCTGGGATGATGCCACCTATGCAGCACAGTCTGCAGTCATCACCCATGAGGCCACCAATGCCAGCAGGTCCCAATTCCTTACCAAACCCTCTGCCTCCACAAAATGTTCCCCTGTCATCAGGCAGTCCAAGAACAGTACCTAATGCCAACTCCTCACCTACTCCTTATCCCCCCAGCTATCACCCTCCACAGCGTCAGATAAATGACAATGCTCCACCTCTCATTCCTTCTAGTCAACCAAGCCAGCCTCTTGTGAATGGCCCACTCTCTTCACAGCCTCCAGTTGGGCCTGGCAAGAGCCAATATCCTGTGTCTTCTAGTGCTTATAGCTCTCTTCCTGGGGGCAAGCCACCAACTACAGGGTATGCACCAGGATTAATGAATACACCCTATGCTCCTCCATCTGGGCCAATTCCAAAGCCTCCTGGCCCTACAATGACAAATCAACCTAATATTCCATACTCCAGTGCTCCTGTCTCTGGTCCTCCAAGGAATAGTCCTTTAGTACCACCAGTCAGTGGTCCTCCTGTTGGAATTCAAGGCTACAGTGGTCCAACAACTGGACAACCAGTAGGGCCTCCTAGGCAAATGGGTATCAATGGTCCAAATGTAAGTGGACCTCCATCAATGCCTCCTGGTCCTCCAAAGCCTATGGGTCAACCACCTATGAATCAGCCACCTGCACCTATGGGCCAACCTCCTGCACCTATGGGCCTTGCAAGTGGTCCTCCAATGGGACCAGGACCAACTCAAGCACAATCATATCCAGGACAATACAAAAATGGTCCATCTGGGCAACCAATGGGACCACCAGGCCCATCTACTGGACACATGGGGCCTCCAAGTAATTACAGTGGTCCACAAAATCCTCCAGCTGGCCCTCAAATGCCAACAATGGGGCAGCAGAATTTACCGCCAATGGGACATCAAATGGGGCCACCGCCAGGACCAATTGTGCAAGCAGGTGTCGCTCCTAAGAGTAACATGCAGAATAGATATCCACAAATGGGTCCAGTTTCAGGGAATTATCCGAATCAACAGGCACAACCAATGCCTAATATAACCCAACAGCAAGCGAATATTATGAAGCAGTTTCCACAACAGTATTTGAACCAGCAAATGCAGCAACTGAGTGTGACTAAGCAAGGGTTTGACCAGCTGTGGGGTCACCATATGGTAGATCTGCTGCAGTGTAAGCATATACTGCCAGAATATCCAGAGGACCCTCCGGAAATCAAACTGGCGCATCAGTTTGCTGATTCATCTAATTGCAGCCCTGAGTAAGTGTTGATTTCTTTTATTTATACATGGAAAGTGAAATTATTGGCCCTGTTACAGTTTGGCAGTTTTTTAATACATAGTAAATGTCAATCGGCCTTGTAGTTTTTTTTGCTTACTTTTTTGCATCAACTGACAGTAGTATGTTTGTTGACAAAAAAGTTTTTATAAAAAAAGTTTCCTCAAGAGGTCATATTGGCTTCTAATTTTAAGAATCATCTGTGGTCTGTCTATTAATTAATTGTATATTTTTTCTTATTTGTCCTGATACAATAATAATTTTCCTCAAATATTGTGGTAGCTTTAAAATTGGTTTGAATAATACTTACCTTATATGAATCTATCATTTGTACCTTATTGGTTGCTTTCAGAAGTATTTATTTTCTTTTACAACCTGTATTAGCTTTTTGTTTATTCAAATAATACCTCAACTGTGGAGCATACCCATTCCAGGTGCATCGAAATGTTTGTCTTCTGTGGGAGAAATATAGTAGTATATAATAGAATAGAAAGAATAGAATAGCATTTATTTGGCGCAAGCAACACAATATACCAAAACATAAAATAATAATATTAAAAAAAAAGAGTACAGAAATACAATACAGTTGCATTGAATGTGCCCGAAACCGAAAGGGTCACCAACTCAGCAATTGCTGGGCGTCAAACACCCAGCGCTGATTTTCAGCTGGCACCACTGCGTTGAGGACCACTGTGGTCCCTTGATTCTTATCAAAATAAGAGAGAGAGAAAATCCTTCTCTACAGACAGACATTGATTGATGGTTAGTTGACAGACCGAACCGTACGCTCCTACAGTTGAGTTAATAGGAAGTGATATCTTCTCAACATTTGAAACAACTTCCTGTAATTGTACAATTTTATGGCCCCATACTTTAATAAATATTAAAGTTTCTATGTGTCTATTAAATTCTGAAGTGAAAGTTTTTTTTTTTTACCATTTACCATATAATTAATTTGAATGTCATGGTTCTATGGTTCAGTTAGAATTTGTAATGTTTAATGACTTACTAATGTAGTAAGTGTGCTGATAAAACTGCAAAATTTTAACTGTTTTACATTAACTAGTGATCCCTCTTGATTTTACCCGCATCCAGTGGCTTTGCTAATTGGTATTATTGTGATGTTATATAGTCCATAATAGGCCAATACACCGTCAACTATTGGCTTCTTCAACAATAAAAGTATTTTGAAATTCAAACCAATAGTTCCTGAGATTAGCATGTTCAGCCAAACAAACTCTTTAGTGTTATAATATTATAGTTTAGATCTATAATATCAAAGAAATTGGCAATAACAGCTGAAAATTATATTAAAATATTTTACTTCTAGTAAACTGGCATTGTTTCATTGCCACAATCAATATTTATTTACTGACATCACATCATCAGCATAGTGTTGTGTGTTACTATTTTAATATAGTTTTTATTAGCCCATTCCTTCTCATTCAAGCTTTAACTGACACACAAAGGAGGATGTTATCAGTAGAGAAGATAAAGTATAAATGTCTACCGTGGAGTGTTGCATAATCTCAAATCTATGATATGATTAAACATACGTATTTGTTAGAAGGTCGTCTTTTACGCATTTGAGCAATAGCATGTTTAGCTTTGACTTAAAATAAAAACGAAAAAATTATTTGAATAATTTGAATATGTAATTTGTATTATTCTTATTTAACTCATAAGTCATCGCTGACCACATCATCGCTGACCATCAAGTGATGTAGTGGTCAAATGCGCGCCAATAAAAAAAAACTTCTGATTGCGAGGAAATTATTGTGACAAGAAATTAATATCAATTAAAAGTAATTAATTCATGAATCCCCAAGCGACACCCGGTGGCCGCGCATCTATTGTCTTACTATTGTGTCTCTAATTGACGGTATCTGAAGGGTTAAGACTAACACGGTTGACCCATTTGGACTTCATAATTATCTAATGATCCTAAATAGATTAGAAGTGCACTAGCTTCTGACGTTTTATAAGTGCCCATGTAGGCCTATGTGAAATAAAATATTTTGACTGACTTTGAAGTACATTCCTTGTCATGGTTACACAGACGGAACTGTTAATAGAAATTTTTCTTAAAAGTTGTGAGCATAAATAGTTTACTATGAATAATTACAATATTATGGTATGAAAACTATACTCAAGTTCATCATGCAGAAAAGAAATACTTTTAAAGATAACATTAAATATTTTTATACTCTTGATTACACTGTATGTACACATCACAGATACACAGAGATAATGCAAATATTATTACTTTATTCACTTACAGAGACTCGAAAAGATGAATCAGCGACTGTCTGTATTAACAGTTATGGAGAAAAGAGGTTGAGCAATTTTCAAACTCATTCCTTGCCCACTTACGAGTACCTATATGGTGTATTTCTTACTTTTTCTGTCAGTCATATTTATTGGAAATATTTGCTGTCCTTATTTGGTAAAAATAAAGCTGCTAGCTGGTTGTGAGAATTGGCACAAGAATATAAAAGCCTTATTTATACCCATCTGTTGGCAAAGTCTAGCTATGTCTGGGTGATGATGAAGGCTTGATTAATATTTTCATTCCTTGACTGTACACACAGTTATTTTTTCTTCATGATAAAAAAAAAACAGTTTAAATGTGACTAGCACGGCATTAACAATAAAAAATAACAGTTAAGTAATTAAAATAAATTAATGTCATAACAAAAGACCTGTGTGAGACCAAATAGTCTTCTATCTCAGTATAGACAGTCCTATTAAAAAAAAACCAGCCAAGCGCAAGTCGGACTCGCGCACAAAGGGTTCCATACCATTAATTTATCTACACAACTTTTTTTAAACAGTTTATTTTATTCGGTTCTTACTAGTTTTTGTTATAGTGGCAGCAGAAATACATAAATAAAGAAATAAATCTGCGAAAACAACTGTCTAGTTATCTCTGTTCATTAGGTACAGCCTGGTGACAGACAGACAGATAGATAGTGGAGTCGTATTAACCCTTCAGATACCGTCAATTAGAGACACAATAGTAAGACAATAGATGCGCGGCCACCGGGTGTCGCTTGGGGATTCATGAATTAATAGGGTCTCGTTTTTGACGACGGATGACGAACTAGCTTTGGTCCCCATCTTCGCCCGCGTACATAAAATATAACCTATGTCACTCAAGAATAAAGCAGCTTTCTATCGGTGAAAAAAATTTAGCTATCAGACCAGTACTTTTAGAGAATACTTCCTACAAACAAAAAAATAATAAAAAGAACAAACTTTACCTCTTTCTAACTTATTTTTAATTGAATTGCAGGGTCTTCAGATGCACAGTCAACCGTATTCCAGAGACAAACAGCCTCCTGCAGAAGTCCAGACTGCCTCTCGGTATATTAATACATCCATTCAAAGATCTCAATGTGAGTGTAAGTTTTTAAATTGAGTTGAATTCTTCAGTAGTTGCATAGCATGCATATTGCATAGTGCTATGTCATGATGGTTTGTTTTGCGATTATCTTCATTTGTTTTTTTTTTATAGCTTGTTCTATGAGTTAAAAAAAACCTCATTATTGCTTCAGTTCTTTTGAAGGCACAATCGGTACAGTAGTTAAGTGATTGGCTGCTACGTTGCGTGTTGCGGGTTCGATTCCCCTACCCTAATTGTGTAGTGTATGTGAGTTTACATGTTTGTGGATGAACTCACGATACAGGAGTAATTTTTAGTGTGAGGCAACATTTAAAAAAAGTGTCTAACTATAGCATTGAGAGTGTTTACATTTTTTGCTTGATTATTTTGTTTGTTGTGACTGTGGGGACACATAAAGGTGTCACAACATGTTTATGACTGGTTTTTGTTTTTTCTTAAAATCATGCTTAAATTATTCTTCTTTTATTAATTTATTTTTATTATAATTTTATTAGCTACCAATTTTGTTAAATCTACCTCTACCCATATTTGCCACTCAAAACTTGTACCCGTATTTATTAGTAAGAAACCCTTGGTTTAGAGGTTGGTCCATCCTTGACCAATTTTAAGACGATAACATTGAAAGCGTTTTATCTATCGCGTACGGAATTTTAAATGAGGTAATTTTGGCGGTAAAACACTTACAACAACTTTACTATAGGTGTTACGTTTTAGCGTGGCTATAGTTGGTCATTGGCTTTTCTTTAATATCAATATTGTGTCAGGAATTGGAATAAAAAGCTAAGGGTACCACTGGTGAAACATACACACCCACTGCAAAAGGCTCAAAATCTATGACTAAAAATGTTTTTTAATTATAACTGTTCAACTCCCACGTAAATTCTTTACAAAGATAAACTAAAGTAATAAACATAACACGAACATGACATCTATTTATTTAATTTTTCATTTCGAGATAAAGTTTGTAAAATTTTGGAAAACTGTCATATATTTAAAGTCAATTTTATTCTTTTGCAGTCCACACTTTTGAGGAGTTATGAGTTTTGAGAGATAAACAGACAGACATTTGTTTTATTGTATGTAAAGATATAGCACAGTAATTTAAAAAATACTTAATACACACTATTGTTTTTCATTATTGAAAAATGCAATATCGCGATTGTAGCGATAGTATCAATTGAAAACGCTGAGATCCATTATTCCATTTTCAAAATTAAGTTTCTGTGTCAATAGATAAAGGTCAATGACCGCTCTCACCATTCTAAAACGAAACTACTAAGATAGTAGGAAATACACCGTTTTTCCTTTCGCAAAGCCAGTCAATGAAATAATCGATGTGTAGGATAATCGTGTTTACTGTTTTGGCGTGAATGGACGTTGGACGTTTCCGATATCAATCATAATTGTTGATTATTGTTGGCCTTTCTTTGAAAATGCTAATGAACTTAACATGCTTCCTGCTGAGAACATGTAGCGACATCTATGTCGTCACATAAGAACTAATCCTGCATCGCGCAATAATATATTCCACAACTATCACACAACGCCGTCTAGTCGCAAGCTATGCAGAGCTTGTGTTATGGGTACTAGACAACTTACAAAGATACTTAAATATTTTTAAATACATACATACATATTATAGATAAATTACACCCAGATACAGAACAAATAATTATGCTCATCACACAAACATTTGTCCTGGGTGGGAATCGAACCCACAACCTCTGGCATAGCAGTCAAGGTCACTAACCACTAGACCAAAACGCCAGTAAACCAATTAAAGTTCTCCGCGCGATTTGAGCATATATACGACAGCCCCAAGTCATCTTTCGGGCAGATGAACACCAGACAATAACACCCGTCTGGTCGGAGGATCCTGCCTTTTCAACGATGATATAATTATGGGACTTTACTCTCTGTTTCGCTTACCTCCAAAAACATTATAAAAAATATGCAGTAGATGTATCTGATTAGCCAGTCTTATAATGTTCCCACTGTTGGAACTCAGGCCTCCTCTCTAGGAGAGAGAATGGTTCTTAATCCACCACGCGGGGCCAGTGCGGGTTGGTGGATGTCACAAGTCTTTGAATTTTTAGTGCTAAGACATGACGGTTTCCTCACAATCTTTTCTTCACCGTTTTGAGACCAGTACCAATTTTACTTCAACTTATAGGAAATCATTAAAAGCTATCACAAGAATTTATAAGGTTAGGCCAATATCAAATCTCTCCGTTTCCCAATGATAAAGGTGTACAATGACTCACCAAGAAATCCCAGCTAAACATTGTTTTTTGTCAACATTGAATCGTGGATTCTTTGCTATTTATAATGACTAAATGATTTACATAATCACATTCAAACTTGAACTAAGATTCTAGAAAGACCACTATACATATACACTTATGTATTTGTGTTGATAATTCTGCTTATATATAATAAAAAAAAAACAATACTAGGGATTTGTGGTTCCTTTCCATGATTCGTGTTGTATGTAGTCTTGTATGCCCAAATCAACTGGTCTGTTGGTCTAGTGGTTAGTGGTTCTGATTGCTAAGCCGAGGGTCGTAAGTTCGATTCCCACTTAATACAAATGTTTGCGTAATGAGTACGACCATTAAAATTGGTTCTGTCTGGGTGTAATTTATCTTTAAACTGAAATTTACTCCTTACTATGTCATCTATGCTACCAGTGAAAGACCTGTTAAAATTGTTTCAAACAAAAGAAAAATTAAAAGACAAAAATTTTGCTTCACTTTTTTTTTGACTGACTCACATTTTGTCAATTCTGAAGTGCATGTAAAATGTAAATGCTCTATATGAAATTAACGTTTTTGATTCCTGAAAAAAAAAAAAAAAACATTTTGTTCTAGGTTTAGCGTTTCATAAGCATTTAGTAAAAAAGAAAAATGATGAATGATGATAAGTAGTAGGTTTACTTTCTGTCAATGAAAATGAACGTAGAATTATAAAACTTGTTCCATCTGTCCACAGCATTTGCCGGTGATCCAGTGCGCGACGATAGTGCGGTGTCGCGCGTGCAGAACGTACATCAACCCGTTCGTGTACTTCGTGGATGCCAAGCGATGGAAGTGCAATCTGTGCTACAGGGTCAACGACTGTGAGTACTAGTTATTGTTAACGTAGATGCTACAGAGCCCTCGAGGACATGTCGGCAACCGTAGTGGCCCAGTAGGGTCGAAGCCTACTGCGGCCATGGGTTCGCTTCTGAAAGGAAAACTCGGTCCTTGAATGAAAGGCAATGATTCCTTCGTTGCCTACAAATGGATTTTAGTCAGTCAGGTCTGACACGTTCTCCTGCTCCGTCCAAAGGCGATGTCATTCAGTGATTTCTTAGCTACAATTAAAATAGCTTAAATTTAAATTTTCTTTACTTCAGTGTTAGATTGGTTAAAATGCACGAAATTGGAGATATATTCTTTTACTTTGCACCCAAAGTAAAAAAAAAATATCTACAATTTTGTGATTTTTGATTAATTATCAGTGAAAATTAGTGGTTATACAATAAGCAGTTATTTTGTAAAGTTGAAAAAATAACTATTATTTCTGCATTTTTGATCTTGAAAGACAATTTGGCTTGCTTTAAAATTAGGATTTGATTAGTGCCACAAATGCTATTAATGTAGCCACCTTCTGGGCCCAGTTTGACGAGTTTACCATCGAATCGAACAGAAGAAGTATGTTTATCAGTTGTCTAGTACCCATAACATAAGCTCTGCTTAGCTTGGAACTAGACGGCGTTGTGTGATAGTTGTGGAATATTAATAATTTTATATTCATTGGTATTTTCATTACGCATCAGTAGACAAATGCAGCTGACTTTACAAAGGACATCGGCAATGATATTTATTATTGCACACCAGCTATTATAATAGTTGTTTTATATACATACTTAAAATGCGGCCTTTATAATTTCTTATCTTTATAGATATTTTGCTTGTAACATAAATTAAAATGGCTCTGTAATGAGTGGTTTTCCCTGTTGACTAAAAATAAGTTTAAAGATTTTATCAAGTTTGTCTACTTTTAGTTTTATTAAAGTGGTTGAAGATTAGTTTGCGCAGTGGATGAGCGATAAGCTACTGCGCTGCGAGTCAGTTTGATTCCCACATGGAACAAATTATATGACCTACTGCTAGTTCAACTAGCAGTAGGTCATATAGCCTACTGGGGCCAGAGTTAGTTTCGAAAGAGTAGCTTGAGCCCCGGTATGAAGGCTAGAAGGAACGGGGTGGGTTTTAGTCAGTAAGAGTCTGACACTATACGGGGAATTTATGAAAAGACACTATCTCCCGCTCCGCCCAAGAGCGGGGGTTGTCATTGGATGATTTTCCCCACAATAAAAAAGGCCATATAAATATTTGGCCTAGTTGTTCCGTTCCTTCTTGCCTTTCATACCGCGGCCAAGCCTCCTTTTCGGAACTAGACCATCCGTTCCTTTTCTTGCCTTTCATACCACGGCTGAGCCTCCCTTTCGGAACTAGACCTTTGGCCCCAGTAGGCTTCGATCTAGCTGGACCTCTACGTGGCTGTTGTGTATGTGAGTACATGTTCGTGAATGCACCTATACCATACCTACTAGAGTAAATCCTAGTATAGGAGAAAATTTAAAAAAAAAGCCTTTGTTTGCGTGCGCTAGCTTCTGAAGAACAGACCAATGTGTAATAAATAATTTTGAATTTGGGTGTGGTTTAGACATAAAATACTAATGAAAGTTAACCATAAAAGATGATTTTATTGAATGTCTCGTAGGTTGCTAATTATAAAATAAAATAAAAATATCAACATCACCGTGACTAAAGACTACATAGAATGATTCAGCAAAAACGTCGGTTTTAAGATTACAATGAGTAATTGGATAGTAATCTTTGGACTGGACACGGCATCAACATCTCATTAGCAGAAAAAAAAATTGAAACTTATTTATATCAAAATGAATCCGATATCATGTGTCATGTAATAACAAACGGCGCAGGTAGCGGATTCGATCGTAACTGCCACAAAAAAACGCTAGAAGCGACCACAAAAAAACGCTAGAAGCGACCACAAAAAAACGCTAGAAGCGGCCACAAAAAAAAAAACTAGATGCCGCCACAAAAAACAGCTGAAGCGCGCGACTCCTTGTGTTCGGAGAAGCTTAAAGCCGTTTCAAGTGTTTTTTTGTGGCGGCACCGCCGCACACGAGCCACAAAAAAAGGTCGTCTCAAAATGAAGCTTGAAGCGGCGTTTTTTTGAAGCTTGTGTGCGGGGACAGTAAGATGGTGCATTCCTTTGTAATAATTTATTTCATTATCTACTCCACTGTTATCAATACCGTGTGTATTTGTATGACCTACAGATAGGAGTTCCGGGTTTGTTTTTTTTAGGTGGGAAATCATCCCAAGCGCCATATATACGTCATCGTGTCCATAGACTATATACACTGTAAACAGAATCGAGTCGTTGGCACAGACGTGACGTAATGTTGCCACTTTTTGTAACATAATGATAACGTAGGTATTTACTCATTATTCATTCATTATTGTTTTTTTCTTATTTTCTTTAACTATCTTATTCAAATCTATTAGCAAACAATACCGTGCCGATGTCTTTATGTTGATACCGTTACCAGCCCACGCTGAAAACCAGCACCGTAGACTCGTCGCATTATGCTTCGGTCGTTTTGCGCGGATGTATGCTTTTAATTTTTTAGTTTACCGTCAAATAAAATGTTTTTCTTTCTTTCTTCTTTCAAAGACTTCTCCCGCATTCATTCGCATCTGTCGACGGGGAAAATCATCTTTGACGAAACCCGCTCTTGGGTGGAGCGGGAGACAGTGTCAGACTCTTACTGACTAAAAACCCCGCGCCGTTCCTTCTAGCCTTCATACCGGGGCACGAGCTCCCTTTCGGACAACCCTGTCCTCAGTAGGCTTCGACCCAGCTGGGCCCCTCCTGCTGCTGACAACTCCTTGAGGCGCGCGGGAACAGTGCGCGCCGTCGACGTCTTTGACTCGGTCCATTACCGGACGATCGGACAGCGAGCTACATGCTATCTGTACCCTTCAGTTGCCTTTTGCGCCATTGGTTTCCTTTTCATAAATTCCCCGTAGCCTTAGCGGATAACAGAATAGCTGATGAACAATTTTATTGCTTTGTATTCTACTAGCTTCAGCTATCGGCTTCATTCGCGTGAAAGTAGGTTTCATTATACAAACTTTGAACTTCCGTATGATAGGGATCCTTCCTCAAAAAAAAAAACATTTTGTGAAGAAATGTTCTTTGTAAACAGATGACTGTATCTTAAAATTATCTCCCTTATCTAAATAAGTAGTTTTAAATGTTTGCTTAATATCTGTCTCTATTTATACTGATTATATTATCTGATATTTGGGTGCTATCAATGAGTTATATATCTTTAAATATACGGTGTAAGTCGTAATTAAAAGAAATCATGCTTACGATGCCTGATTATTGTGTTATTAAAATGACCGAATCGTACTTTACACTTTGAAGCTTATTTGATGGTTCACGTGAAAATATCATAAGGTAAATCTGCATTTAAAAAAATGCAAAGTCCTGACCCACTCACCCACTCACGGACTCTCGTCAACGCTCAGACCAAACCCTTGGTCTGGGCGTCTTCCTTCACCTCCTTGCATCGTACTCCTCAATGCTGTTGGTTGTGACCTGGTTCATTACTTTCACTCGTACGGTATTCCTCCACCTGTTTCGGTCTCTGGTGGTGCTCTGGACATAGAACACGGAAATTTTGTACAGAGATTCTTTGTAAGATGTGTACGGCCGTCAATAATATTTTAAACAATGGAACTTAACACTGACCTGCAAAATGCAAAGACTTCAAAAATTAGAATTTCGGGGGCTACCCTTTTGGGATAATGTTCATCCCTTCACTCTTCTCTCGCTCTAGGTTAGAGCGAGAGGGTGTATCAGACTTTTACTGAATAAACCCACACCTGTGTTATTCAGTTGCCCTTTACACTCTAGGACCGTGGGTTTCCTTTACAGAAATAAGCGGGCTACCCTAGCGCTGTTAACTTAAACTATGACACCCGACACCAATACGGTTAGGAAAAAAGCTAGAAAGATTGATATTACTGAAAGAAACTGCTACATCTACATCACGTTAATCTTCTTACATCTCTCCTTCTCTTCTCAGTGCCAGAAGAGTTCCAGTACGACCCAGTGAGCAAGTCATACGGAGACCCGACGCGCCGCCCGGAGATCAAGTCGGCGACCATCGAGTTCATTGCCCCCGGCGAGTACATGCTGCGACCTCCGCAACCAGCCGTGTATCTGTTCCTGTTCGATGTCTCGCAGATTGCGAGGGAATCAGGGTATTTGCAGGTACTGACTAAGTTTTTACTTTTTACAAGCTTTTATTTAGTTTCACCTGTCCTGATGTTTGACAGTAATCAAATCTTGCAAATTAAACTTGATCTACTTCCCGGTTACATATTGAGCTGAATTTTTGCATGCATGTGTAAATCAGATGACAATCTAAAATTATTATGATTTGGACCTGATCTAATGATGGAACCGGAAGTTGGCTCTAGGAACTTCGAGTTTGGGCTCGTATGATTCGTCTTGACGAGTATTCATTATATAGGTAACCGAGCTATAAAAGCTTGCTATGAAAAAATGATTTTCATTAAAAGCTTGTTTTAAACTAGTGTTAGTGTCAGGGTATTACCGCACGAATGGGGCGATAGTTCCTATTACAAAAAGCTATCTCAAAAATCGAACGACGTCGTTGCCGTTTTTTTTATTGATAGGCTCGCGTAGTTTTCTATTAACAGTATCAAAATTCTTTATTAAATAAAGCTGCTGCTTCATTTAATAACCAATTTAGGGAATATGTATGCAATTTTTTTATTTGCAAAATAAAATGAAAAATGACTCTTATCACGTCTATGTTTAGGTTCAACATGCAATTCGGCGTAGAAATTTTTTATTTTGAACCGACTTCTAAAAAAGGAGGAGGTTCTCAATTCTGATGTTTGTATGTTTTTTTTAATGTTTGTTCGTGCATAACTTCGTCGCTTGTCAACCGATTTGAAAAAATATTTTTTTAGTTTTATTTTTAATATAAACTAGTGCTTGACTGCGATGCTACCTGGTGGAGAGCAGTGATGCAATCTCTGATGGTGAGGGGCACTAGTTTATTAAAAGCCTATTTATTTACTCTAGATAGTTTAAAAGGACTTGTGGGAGGCCTTTGCCCAGAAGTGGGACAGTAATGACTTGAAAAAAAAAGTTGCAATATATACCCAAAAAATTAAAAATAAATATTGTTTCAATGTTCACTTGTTTATTATTTCCCGTTTGAAGTTATTTTTATTATTTCTATCAAGCTAAGTAGCATGATGATGTGTTATTGGCTGATAAATCATGCGATGACTGATACTAGTATTTTGACTTTACTTAAAGCTTATCTGCTAATTAGTTATTGTATCTGCTAATTACTAATCGTCGTTCAAAAGAATCAGGTCATAGACCAATATTATTTGCCGACAGATATGATGGATCGAGGTAATGGATTCGGACAAACTTCAAAAGTATATTTTGTTGTGGTTTCGAACAAAAGAAAAAACCGGCCAAGTGCTAGTCGATTCGCGCGCGAAGGGTTCCATACCGTTTCGTAGCAAAGAACGGTAAAACAATCACATTTGTTGGATTATGGGAGCCCCTTTAAAAAATATTTCTATTGTTTTTTTTTGTATTTGCTACTATAGCGGCAACATAATACATTATCTGTAACCATTTCAACTGTCTATCTGGGTTCATTTAATACAGCCTGGTAACAGTCTTAGCTATAGGATCCCGTTTTACCTTTTGGAACTATAAAAAAGGAGAAGAATATTAGGAAAAGTATTTGAGGGGTGGGAAATCATCAAATAACTTCTCTCTCGTTAGGTGAAGTGAGAGGGATTGTCGTGCTGATCTCTTTCACGCTTTCCACTATCTCCACTACTAGTTACTAAACTCCTTTCCATTATTACCACCTATTAAATTCTTCCAGGTTGCCTGCGACACGTTAAAAGCACACTTAGAGGCGCTTCCAGGCGACACTCGAACACAGATCGGGTTCATCTGCTACGACGCGCACGTGCACTACTATCTGATGAGCGAAGGACTCACGCGCCCTAAGGAGATGACTGTACTCGATATTGACGGTAAGTCATTATTTACACACGATGAACAAACCTTAAGATGCATCGTAACCTTTGTTTGAGACGGTCTCCTCGACGTAAACATTATAAAAAAAAAAATTAAGCGTAAACGTTATTTTTTGGGCGACAAGCAACTATAGGTGAAAAAAAGATCAATTAATAGATGGGTTTATATGTCCTTACTATAAATATTATTAAAGCGAAAGTGAGTTTGTTTGTTTGTTACGTCTTCACGCCTAAATGTCAAAACCGTTTTTGATGAATTTTGGTACAGAGATAGTTGGGACCCTAGAGACGGACATAGGCTAATTTTTTTTTAAAGTGAGGAAAGGGGGAGAAAGAGTAAAGCTTATTAATAAACGCGGGTGAAGCCCCAGGTAAAAATTAGTAGTAAAATAAATACACCTACTATTGTTTTCTGAAAAATAATAGCGTACAAAATTAAGGCAAGAAGCTAAACAAATAAAATAACAGCCCATGTGTGCTTCAAAGTCTTTATATTTCTAAAATTCACACGAGAAATCTAACTACGAATTGAAATTGACCAGCGTTTGGTATCTAATCTATGACAACTAACTGTCGACTGTGTATAAATTGTAATTGCACATTTTTCTCTACAGAGATCTATGCTGGAATGTGCAATAAGCAACATTTTTCTGACTGACTGACTTCATAACAATTCAAAAATCTGGCAATTTAACACTTTTAAATGGTTTATTTGAAATAAATGCTTTGAATCTTGATTCTTCGTTGAAATTGTTTCAATGTTTCGGTACACAGTTATAATTATATACTGTCTGTTAGTTAGCAGTATCTTTTAGCAGAAAAAAAAAATGTTGTATAATTTTCAGATGTATTCCTGCCATCTCCGGAGTCCCTCCTAGTGAACCTGGGTGAGCGTCGCGAATTGGTGAAAGAGCTGCTGACGGTACTGCCACAGAGGTACTCCACGCCTGCCACGCCCGCCTCGGCGTTAGGAGCAGCGCTACAGGCCGCTTATAAACTCATGGTAAGCATATTTACTGAATAAAAAGTTTAGCAGTCATTTGGTAGCAGTCCATACTCTAGACTTGTGCACCGGTAATCTGTTTCTTTATGTTTGCACCCAATGTCTGGGATATGTACACATTTACTAACTAAAACCCAGTTGTATTCCTTCAGTTGATGTGTTCCAGGGCCGCGGTAACTTGAACAATACTGCAGCCTTTTCTTTTACTTGGGAAGTCAAATAACTACTCCAAATGACTAATCCCGCTTTGGGTGGATGCGAGAAGGAGTGTCAGACTTCTGACTAAAACTCACAGTGTTCCTTTAGTTGCTATTTAGTAGGGTCATGGTAACACCTTGGAACAATCCGCAGCTCTTGCAGGCATCATTGGTCCTAACTGGCCACGTCAATCTATCGCGAGCTAGCAGGGCCGTAGCCCGTAGCCCTGCTTCTCTTATTATCATACAGAACAGTCTGTTTGCCCTAAAACCAGGGAAGAGGTTCAGATGAGCGTAAGAGTTAATTGTCTCTATAATATTAAACTATTTTGTTTGTAATTTCAGGCTGCCACTGGAGGCCGCATCACAGTTTTCCAGACATGTTTGCCGAATGTCGGGCCTGGAGCGTTACAAGCTAGGTAAGCGTTATAACTGCATTCTTCAGTAGAACTGGATATAGTATATGGCAACATTTGTGACATCTATGGTCTTGATCATTATATGTGTGAGTGAGATAACACAACACATATAAAATTATATACATACAGTAAAAATGTTATACATACAGTATTAAACTGTTGCTGTCGCACGTTTAGTGAATAAAGCTTTTTTCATTGTCTTATTTTTTTTTTCAGTGACCGCGACTGATTAAACTCTTGATGTTATGTTTAATAATTAACCTTTAACTGGTGACATGCGGTCTCACAGGCCCAGTGACGTCAGTGAATTATCATTTCACCCCTTTCCCCACGTTTCCTTTGTGTCAACGCTTGAGTAGCTTCAACTTTAGTTGCGTCAACGCTGTAGAGAGAGCTAGTTACGTTGTATAGTCCCAAATCGGTAAATTACATCGATGTAAAGTTCGGCAGCGGCCTCTCAGACCGTACGTCACCAGTTACGTTACAAAACAATCATGTCACCAGTTAAAGGTTAAAAATGAATGCTTAAATGTATTTTCAAGTTCAAAGATTGATAATCATTGGACTAATTAAAATTGACTAAATTTTTTGTTAAAACTTATTGTTGAAATCATGTGAAGGTTTTTGTTGAAATCGCAGTAAATTTTCTTTTCATTCGAAGAGAGAATTTAAAAAAATACACGAACAAGGAGCGTTAAAAAATTGGGCTATTATTCCAAAGAAATTTGAACACCAATGAAAGAAAGCTTATTTATTACGCCACTCGATCATCATTAAATATGAATTTTTAAGCCACCGTTTTTGTAAAAAGCTGAAAAAGTTTCATTAAAAACAAACATGCAATTGAATTATTTAAAATGTAGCTAAAATTACGGTACCATACTTTAAGTTTTTATTATAATTTCAACTGCAGCTTTATGCAAAAAAAGGCAAAACATATAATCATGATAATGTAATATTAAATCGAGTAGAAAAAAGATCGAATTCGTAAATATCAGATTATCAATTTGTCAACTTGACGTTAGACGTTAGAGTGAACAATCCTCGCGTTCCGAAAAACGAAAACGTCGCTGTTAGTGCGTTGTACAAATTGGTTACCCGTAAGGAACGCCTGTTGACGAATCAACAACGATGTTATCGTGATTTAGAATGCAGTGTATAGAATACATAGATTACCAACTCATCAATTACAACAATGTTGCAAACCCTTTTAAAATAATGTTTATTAGGGCTAAAACTGCGTAAAGCGGACGCTCGCGACGGGTATTCGTCGCGTGACAAAGCGTGTGCGTCGCGGAAACCGGATTATTACCTGCACAGTGTTGCTAGTTCAACTTTAACGTAGTGTTGCATGTAGTCGTGTCGATGGAGAACTTAATATTTATTACGTAGCAAAATAACGCGGTCGCACGACCCGCACCTGTTTCCCGAACCGCTGCGGACCACTTTTATATGGGACCGCGCGGACGTCAGCTTGACGCATTTTCGGAACACATTTCACTTACACTTTCTCTTTTGAAAATAATATATCTTTGTCCGTTTCAGAGAAGACCCGAACGCTCGCTCTTCCAAGGACGTGGCTCACCTGAACCCTGCCACAGACTTCTACAAGCGCCTCGCGCTGGACTGCAGCGGCGCGCAAGTCGCAGTCGACCTGTTCCTGCTCAACTCGCAGTATGCCGACCTCGCTTCGCTCAGTAACTATCCCTTTATTTATTTACCACAAGCGCCACGTCCAAGGATGTGGCGCACCTGAACTTCGCTAGGGATTTCTGTAAGTGCCTCGCTCTCGACGATTATAATTATTTATTTATCTATCACAGTTATGAAGGTAGCTAAACGTTTTAGTGATTTTGTATTTGGCAACTGAGGGTAGTGGAAATTATTAGACAGTAGAAGGTGCGGCCGTGCTTGTCGGGCCGCAGGCGTCTCGTGTTGCTCTGCCGCGCGTCTCTAACGCGGCCCCAGGTTCGCCTTGCGAAAAAAATAATCGAAATCCTGCATCACGGTATCACATACAATAAAATAGAAAATTATATAACAACCCTGAACCAGACAAAACACCCGTCTAGTCGAAGAATCTTCCCTTTTCAATGGAGATGTGCAAGACTTTACACTCTATTCTGTATACTCTTAAACTAATTACCCTCGATTATGCACTTCAGCGCAACCTTCGTACAATTTCTGTACCAACACAACAATCCAAACAACGAGTCATATACCCCGTATCCATGGCTTTAAAGAATATCCTAAAGAATAGCATGCCTGCTTTGTCATACCTAATCAGCACCCTCTGCTAAGGCTGACCTAATCAACAATCTTAGATAAAGACACTACACCCTCGGTCAGTCACATGAAAAGCCAAGAAGAACTTCACCTGATCGATATCGACGACAACAATTATAAAGAAATCAGACGTTTATTTCGGTCGGTCAGTCAAAAAATAAGTGAAGCTTAATTGCACGTAGATAAAGGTGCGTCTGCGCTAGAAGAACCGAGTACAAGCGGAGCACAAGCCGAGAACAAATTCTTGTAGTGTGGACCGACTCTAGTGGAGCCAAGCACGAGCGACACTACAAAAATTTGAGCACGACTTGTTGACTTGGCTTCTCTAGCGCAGACCCACGATAAAAATGTCTAATACTCATGAACACAGCCATCCTGTATTAGATAAAAAAAATGACTCATTAAATGGTACCATCGCAGTTATTTCTACCTGACCACTTAAAAAAAAAAAAAAACGCTTGAATCTTGCGAAACCCTTTGAAGTTTTCGTTTCAAGTGCAGGCAAAAATGAGCTTAGCGGTAGTCATGCAGAAGTGTCTCTGATGGTACATGTAGATAGGTACATCTTATCTACTCATCTATTTTCGCAAACATTTGATAATAATAATTAAACATTGCATCATACCATTCCTATTGTATTTGCAATATATTTTCGTAAAATTCCATCAAATGTGCGGCTACTGTATAAATAAAAATTTTATTCTCATTACTTTATGGAGTGTAAATAACAATTTTATTTAAACAGCTGTATAAACTATTCATTCGATGTCATTCATCTATTCCTTTGAAAGCTGTATAATACTCTAATATGGATATACAAATCATATATTAACTTTTGAATTCAATACAATAGGCGCATATAGATAAAGCATCAAAAGAAACAATATATTGTTTGTAGTAAAAAAATATGTTTTTGTCGGAATTAATGAATGGAGTAAATGTTTCATTCATTGCAAGACTTTTCATTATGTTTTGTTGCTTTGCTTGCTTGTGCTTTGTAGATTTGTGCCTACCACTTATAACGGGATACTTAAAAATAACTCATTTTTATACCGCCACTAACAATCATAATAGAGAATTTACAGAAATAGATATTTTTAACATTTCTCTCAATAGTCTGAAACTAAAGTTAAAAAGTCGATACATCACCTAATTGATACTTTTCCTTTTTTTTCACTTTACTTAGCCTTTAAACAGGTAATAGTATATGTAAAAAAATATGTATATATTCAGATGCGTCTTTCCATCATGGAGTAAAAATTGAGCACATATGCTCAATTTTTTTTTCACTTTAATATTACATTATCACACTATAGGTCTATCATAAGAAAACAATTATGTTAAGAATTAAATTTTTGTATATGACTGTTTGATGCCAAAATAAAAGAAAAAAAAAAAACTCGAAATGTAATAGACTTAGGGCTACTGTCCACGGACGCGTAGCTTCATAGACGCTTATTCGTTATTACACGCAAGCTTAAATACAAAACTTTGAAGCTCTGTCGATAAAGCGGCAGCGTCGTACCGTCGTATCGGTGCCGCTAAAAACCTATGCGCGTCAACGGCGCGTTTAAAGAGCGTGGTGTTTCTTTAAACGCGCCGTTGACGCGTGTTTGTGGCGATACGCACGCGAGTCAGTCGCAGCCTGTAGACCTTTAACAGGATAAAAGCGTGCCGTAAAAAACGAGGTGTGTACAGGCCCTGAAGTTGTGATCAGCCGTATACGAAACGTATAATGACGGTTACGCGTCTATGAAGCTACGCGTCGCCGTGGACAGTAGGCCTTATTTTACACAGATTTTTAGTGGGAATTATTAAAAGAAAAAGAGCGGGCCCTCCCGTTCTTATATATACAAGCTTTTATTAAGTTTTAGCTTGTTTGATGATTTCGGTAAAAGTAAAAAAAATCATTAAAGGTCCGTTTTTATATTATTGATAGGCTCGCAATTGACTACTATCTCACCTGATGATAAGCGATGATGTGGTCGACGGTGGAGCAAGTAACCTAATCTCTTTTGACTTTAGTTATTTAGTTTTTCATCATCATCATCATTTCGGCCGATATACGTCCACTGTTGGACATAGGCCTCAAGCGTCGCCACAACGAACAATTTAGTTTTTACTGATTAAAATCCACTTGTGTTTCTTCAGTTCCTTTTTACCTTCCGGTGTCACAGTCCCGCATATTGTACACTTCTGTTGTACTCTTCAGCGAGTACAGACGTGTTTGATATCATGTTTTTTTTTTCACTGTTCAATATCTTTACTTTTCTCCTCCAGGTGGTATGAGCAAGTTCAGCGCAGGCACAGTGTACCACATCCCGCTGTACCGCTCAACGCGACAGTGGCAAGCCGAGCAGCTCAACAGAATGCTCACGCGGTACCTCACGAGAAAGATCGGCTTCGAAGCTGTCATGAGAGTGCGATGTACAAGGTAAATATGCTTTTTTCTTACCCGAAAACTGTAACTCGGCTTTAGTAACCAAATAAAAAATTTATGCTACGAGTCAGTCAGAGTACAAACGCATGTTACAGTAATCATGACTGACTTTAAACATTTAAACGCTAATTTGGGCAAGACGTAAGTTTGGAGTTGTCGAGGACCTACAAGATTTATTGATTGAATGCGTCCAATATGAGTTCAGTAGAAATAGCTTGATAAGGTCTCTGTATTTGAATAGAACTGACGTAGGCATATTCCATAACATTCTAGCCCAACAAAACTGTGACAATGCGAAAGATTTGTTCAAATTCGTGGCCCATGTTTTGTGATGTATGTATAATTGTTTAGGATAAGATACGATATACGAAATAAGTAAAAAGAAAAAAAAAAGTTTGGACATATATCTTCATCGCGGTGGTTTGTGTTGACACTGTCTCGCTTCACCCAGAGTGAAACAAGTATAGGTATTTGATGATTTTCCACCCTTACGTTATGATGGGTTGTAAATTTTAAACATGTAAACACGACTGAAAGACCTAATACCGTCAACAAGTTCTTCAGCGTTTTTTGTGCACTAAAAGGGATCAACATACTAGTAAGCATTGACTTAAATTGAGTGAGGTCAGTGCGGACTGCCCGGACTGAAGTGGGCTCGCCATGAGATCAGCTCGAGAGTGCTCGTGTGCATGGAACTTTAAAAGTGCTGTATTTCTTGTGTGGTTAACGTGTACAAGCTTTTTTCGGCCGGCCCTGTTTTCACTATTCAAATCTTTATAACTAAATCGTTTCTGTGATTTACAGAGGCATAGCAATCCACACGTTCCACGGCAACTTCTTCGTGCGCTCGACGGACCTGCTGTCGCTGCCCAACGTGTCGCCCGACGCTGGCTTCGGCATGCAGCTCACCATCGAGGAGTCGCTCACGGACCTGCAGCAAGTGTGCTTCCAGGCGGCCTTGCTCTACACCAGCAGTAAAGGTAACGATAATTGGTACTATACGGAAAACTTTACGGTGAATGAGAAGCGCTGATCCACTGCCTAGTATTCCCCTCCCCCTGTTATCACATGAATTTGTTACTGTCTAGCGAATCGTTTTGTTCCAAGCTGCTCTCAATTTTGAACTGTACTTATTTATACTTTTACGTATTTTAGTCATAAGATGTCCAAAATTGATCGTCACTATTGGGTGTCTCAATCATTTAACATTATTTTATCGAATACACACACACACACACACAAATTTTTTTACACTAAAAGAATTTTTGTTTTCGGTAAAAGAAGTTTGACTTTGACATTCATTGGAAAGGGAAAGTGCCGAATAAAAGTAAAAGCATAGACACACAAATGTGACGTCACAGCAACGTCATTAGATTACGTATGTACCTACAAAAAAGATACGATATGTCCCCGTCCTTTCTCTACTGTTTCTCATACCAATATTTGAAATGCTGATTACTGCTTCATTTAATACCCATTTTTAATGCTGTTTTTGGAGAAACAATAACTAAATTTTGTTTTTTGATTCGTATAAAATATTGTACAAAAATAAACATTAAAAACATATGTAATTGAAATGTTTCAGGCGAAAGAAGAATACGAGTCCACACGTTGGCGTTGCCCACAGCTAGTAATTTGACGGACGTGCTACACTCCGCCGACACACAATGTATTATAGGACTACTTAGTAAAATGGGTGAGTGTATTATATTCCTTTTACAGTAATACCTTTTAAAGGTATGTTATTTTCCCATAGGAGTAAGTAAATCCTGAAAAAGGATATCGTATTGCTGACGTAATCACCATATAACCCGTCTTCCGTCCCCCATATCATCAATAAAAAAGCAAAGCAAAGACCCTTCATGTTTACGTAATGCCTCAAATACAATAAGGGACAAAATGTCCCCCAACTTGCACGACGACGTTGACGTTGTAATGTTGCCCAATATTTTACAACTTGCTTCCCCAACATTTTACAAAGCATTCACGTGATGCGGGAGATGTTGGACAGATCTTGGGAGCGTTGCGCGTCATGTTAGGGGACATTATGTCCCCTAAGCTATATGCGGCTTAATACTTGAATGAGTCGTAAAGTCTAAAGTCACAACAGTTTACCAGTTGATGATTCAGACGTAGTATTATACAACATTATTTTTAGTATATGTGAAACGTGAATATAGTTTGGTCAGAATCGTATCGAAATCGAATAACTGAATCGTATCCAATAATTTTTACATCACGTTAGATTTTTTCCAAAAATATTTAAAAAACGGTCGCAAGTTGGACACTGCCGACACTAAATAAAACATCGGTCATAGCGGGCATTAGGCGCTAGCGCACAACTGGGTGCAGGAACAAAACAACTCCTCAATTGCCCGGATGGTCGGTGACCACGTATTTGTGCGGATAACTAGGTAACATATAACAAGCTTATAACTTCGTGATTTTTCATGGTACAGTTATTAAATATTGTACCTACTTAGATTTTTTAGTTAAAAATACTAGATACGTGTTTCGGGTTTCGCATGTATTACACTAAAAATAATATTGTTTAGTGGTTGCTGGCCGTCACAAAGAAAACCGCTTATCTTTTTGTTTAACTAAAACTAATCTATCTTTATCCCACAGCGGTAGACCGTTGCATGTCAGCGTCAATGTCGGAGGCTCGCGAGGCAGTTATGAACGTGGCCGTCGACGCCCTCTCCGCCTTCCGGTTATCACAGAACTTACCCGCGGGCTCCATGAGCTCGTCACTACACGCGCCCATGTCGCTCAGACTACTTCCCATGTATCTGCTCGCTCTACTCAAGAGGGTAAGTGTCCAATGATAACTTTAGGTGCAACTCATATGTGGTAAGATGACAGCGACTGTCACAATCTAGAGCTACAATCGCGACGGTAAGTCTACTCTTTGAGACGTAGTTACAGAGGTGTGAAGGCGTCCTCACTTACCACCTGATTCAGGGCGAGCCCCGGTATGAAGGCTAGAAGGAACGGGGTGGGTTTTTAGTCAGTAAGAGTCTGACACTATCTGCTCCACCCAAGAGCGAGGTTGGTCATTAGATGATTTTTGCCCACTGTTAAAAAAAAACCTGATTCAGGTCGGCGGGATGAAATTATTTAGTACAAAATGTCAATAATGCCTATTCAAAAAGATTACATGTATTTATTTAATTTAAATAAAACGGCCGAAGCCAATTACACAATTAAAACACAGGCAAAACAAAAAAGACAAAATAATAAAATATTAAACAACTAGTACCCGCGGCTTCGCTCGGCTGCAATATTATACATATAAACCTTCCTCTTGAATCACTCTATCTATTAAAAAAAACCGCATCAAAATCCATTGCGTAGTTTTAAAGATTTAAGCGTACATAGGATTAGGGACAGAAAAAGCGACTTTGTTTTATACTATGTAGTGATAATAAATCATTAAAATTAAAACAGACAGGTCACATGTCGCGCAGGACTTTGGAGATACTTAAATATTCAATAAATCAAGTCAAGTCAATAAATAATAAGTTAAGTCGATGTGCCTTAAAACTTGACAGTTTATAAAGCGATATTATCATCAACAGTTTCAAATTAGGACATCAGATATGTCTTACTGCAAAAAGCTATATGACAAGGTTCGATATAAGACTTTAAGAGGGTCCTTCTCCACTCGCTTATCGTAAACATCGAAAATGGTTTAAAAGCTTGTTTCTTCATTTAATGCAATTCAACGCGATGTTTGACGAAAAGGCAACGCAAAAAAAGAGAGATAACGCTTGGAAACTCTGTTAGTATTCCTGGAAATAGCTGTTATTTTTAATCCCTTATAAGTTTTTGGAAAAAGTTGTCATCATTTAGAATCTTAATAAAATTTGCAAGGTCTGTAGAGGATTATTTTTTTTAGTTTTTTAATTTTTAGGCAAATTATGAAGTGTCAAAGTTCATACAAAATAGGACATTTTCAGAGGTTTTCACTGGATTAGTTTTACACAAATTTAGAAATTGGTTTCTTTAGAAACCTAGATAATATCCACAAGATACTGTGTTTCCAAAATATCTAATGAAAAATGTGTAATAACGTCATAATCAGTTATGAGCGGTTGTATGAAAAACATTGAAAATGTGAGTCGTGATGCACCACCTTAAAGGAGAGATAATAAAAATAAGCCTTTATTCTGAAGCAGTTTGAACATCAATGTTATATACTTTAATAGAAAGCATGATTTATTATGCACTTGACCATAATTAAATATGAGTTTTTTGTGATGCTAAAGAATGTTTCAGTAAAAACAAGACGCAATTTTTTATTCGTTTATTCGCAATAGAATTAGTTAGAAAATTTTGCTACAGTTTTATGGCCGTTTCTATTAAATACCTATTAAATACAGTAAGTTTTTATTCTAATTCTAGCTACAGCTATATGCAATTAAGACAAATATATTTATAGTCTGGGTAAAATCTACAAATCCGTGATAAGGCCTGTCATACTGTATGGATCAGAATGTTGGGCTGTGAAAAAGACGGATGAAAAAAGATTGCATGTTGCGGAGATGAGAATGTTGAGATGGATGTGTGGTGTGACGAGAATGGATAAAGTGAGAAATGAGTATATTAGGGGAAGTTTGAAAGTGGCGCCAGTGACTGAAAAGTTGAAAGGAAATCGTTTGTCTTGGTATGGTCATGTAAAGAGGAGAGATGAAACGCATGTTGTTAAAAGAGTTATGAATTTACATGTGGATGGATGGAGAGGGAGAGGGAGGCCAAAGAAAAGATGGATGGATTGTGTGAGAAGTGATATGAATGAAAAAGGAGTTAGTGATAGCGTGACGAGTGACAGGACAGAATGGAAGAAAAAAACATGTTGCGCCGACCCCAAATAAAACGGGATAAGGGCAAGAAGATGGTGTCCTAAGTCATCTTTTAAGATACGCGATGTGGTTAAAGATGCTTTATTCATTTCCCGAGATACAATCTACTTTCAGACATTTTTTTTTTCAAAGTAAAACCTTTACTTCTTTGATTGCCCTTTTCGCACATGTACTACGCGGAAGCCGGACTTTTTCTATTACAAACTGAGCAGGGTTCATTGTATTTATCAATATCCCGGCATACAAACATTCAACAAATGGCGAGTTTCAAAAAAAGCATTTGTCTTTCTAATTATTTTGTGTAATGTTATCGCAGGAATTCATTCCACTCCTTAATAATATCACAAAAATATTTGCCACGGCAAGGAATGCGAAATTGAGAAAACAATTAATATTTATAGAAGAATGATATATTCTAAATTCTAATGTATATTTTTTTACTTATGGTGCGTGGTGCGGTACAGACTAAGTATATAACCCCGCATCCTTGTTTGGAAAGTGAAGATCCTCTCAACAAATAGGTGTTGCTTGATGAGGAACAAGCTGCTTCAAGTCGCGCAGAGAACCGTGATGTTTCAGATTTGTGCTGACATCAGATTTTGTTGTTCTGTGTGTTGGTCTTATAGACACTACAAAACAATCTAAATTAGTTTTTCCCCCAACAGAAAGCCCTCCGGACGGGCACGTCGACCCGGCTGGACGACCGCGTGGCCGACATGTGCGTGCTGAAGTCGGCGCCGCTGGCGCAGCTCATGCGCGGCGTGTACCCCGACCTGTTCGCCGTGCACGAGCTGCGCGCGCACCTCCCGCGCCACGACGCCGACGACGACCTCGCGCCCGACCCGCCCAGGCTTCAGCTCACTGCCGAGAGGTATGACAGCCTAGTAACATTTTTCTGAAACCCTGATAAAGTCTCGTTCTACAGACACCAATGCAACCATTTCCCAAACCTACCCTTCCCCTTACTCATCCCACCTAATCCTTCCCAACTTTCCCAACTGTCCTTCAACCCTACCAGGTGGGTCCATAGGTTCCTATTTTGTGGTCCACCTCCAGACTAAACAGGTGCAGCTGAATACCAGTATTTTACGAGGAGTGACTGCCTATCAGACCTGTACGCCCCAGTAACTGGGTAACAGGATACCTTTCGACTATGAGTCTATTTGCGTTAAGAAAATAGTGACTCATCAGTGCAACTACATAGCAAAAGCGTATTCATTCTGGGGTAAACATAAAGCATCAATATTAAAACAAAAATCAGTTTTAAAATCGGCCATTTTTATTCAGTAATAATTTTAAAATTTAATCATAATTGTCAGAATTTTTGCTTTTTGTGAGGTATTAATTTTTAAAATTGACAAACGAATCCGTCGTTTCACAGGATTTTAAAGGGCTTACTTCAATTGGTTAATGTGAATACAGCTTTCTAATTTACTACGATCTAATTGGTCAAGGAGCGGCTGAGTGACGACGATAAGTTTTACGATGATTTTCTTAACGCGATTACACTATGGTGTCAGTTTTGATGGCTTCTGTCTATGACACTTAAAGATCTACTATTGACAACCGGCACCTACCGTTCTTTTTACAAGCTTTTTATTAACTTGCATTGTATGTAACTATGTATGTTCGGTTCAAATCTTGCAACTCAATTTTGAAGCAGATATTTTTTGAGAGATGTAATGGTGGTCTCGAGAAGTATATCAGCATTTTATTTAATTAATAAGTCATTCAATAGGGTAAGACAAACTGCGAGGGTTGAATTGATGATTACAATTTCCTAATTAAGTACGTGTTACGGCCTTCAATCAAATTTTATTCAACTTAAAAAAAAATACACCTTGCCACAGACCTTCAAAATGCAAAAAATATCTTCGGATATTTTAATTTCGCAGGCTATCTTAGGGCATCCATTTTAAATAATCTTATCAGGCCAGTGTTCGATAATACTTTGGTACCAATTCGTCGTACCTGTCCATACTTTATTTTTGCTAATGTTTTTGGCCTGGATACTAAGTCCTTTGATTTTCTCGCATGAATAGTACATTTGTTTGCCATTACAATATATATTCACACATTGTCCAGTTGCGCAAACACTTGAGACACAAAACTACAACAGTTTTACATAACAATATCCACATATTAAACAGACGCTGAACTTTACTCGATTAAATCCCATCAAAAACTCCCTCATACTTAGTTAAAACCTGTTCATCTACAGGATAAACGCGACCGGCGCGTACCTGCTGGACGACGGCGAGAACATGATATTGTACGTGTGCCAAGGCGTCAGCCCCGCCTTCCTGTCCGAGACCTTCGGCCTCACCGCCTTCTCGCAGCTGCCCGACGAGATGCGCACCTTGCCGCGCTTCGACACCGACGGCAGCGCTTTGCTGCACGCCTTCGTAGAGAAGCTCAACGATGACAGGCCGTATGCCTCGGACATACTTATATTGAGGTGAGTGGATTTATTTTTCTTTTTATTATTTTATCATTATATCATTATAACTAGCCCGATTGTCTCACAGCTGGGCAAAGGTGTCCCTCTTCCAACAATCACGGTTCCTAGCCTTCTCATTCTAATTCTTAAAGAAGCCATCCAGGTCGTCCAGCCATCTCCTTCGTGGTCTGCCGCGGTCCCACTGGCTGTTTCTTTTTATAATCTAAGAAAATCTGACGTGTTGAGACTATTCTAAACTTTAAGTAAGTTTAAAGAGAGTTTGTTTCGCTACTGCATTTTCATAGCAGAAGAGTGACTTTAGGAGCTTTCGTTGGTATCATTTCAGTTTTTATCTTCAATCTATTTATGTGCATAAAAAGAGAAGCTGACTGACTGACATATCAACGCACAGCACAAACTACTGGGACTAAGAGCGTGAAATTTTCCACAAGGCTTCTTTTTGTAAACATAGGCGATTAATAATAGAGGATTTTCCAAAATTCACTCCATAAGCCGGTGAAATGGAGGTCCAAAGTTTGTTTAGAGCAAAGTTTCATGCGAGCAGAGCCACTGGCAGAAGCTAGTTTTCTCATGAACGTTTAATCAGCTCAGTATGACATTACACAACATGACCTGTTTTGGTGTTTAATTTGTTTTGAGTATGTTATTTATGTGTTGTTTTCGCGAATTTGTCTATCCGTTAATAAGTATTGCATAATTATGTACCAATAAAAAGCCTTCAACTATAACAATGTTCTGTAATCTTCAGAGAAAATTCCCCATCGCGGACCATATTCACGGAGCGACTAGTGGAGGACCGCGTGGAGTCCGCGTTCTCCTACTACGAGTTTTTACAACATGTGAAAAACCAAGTGAAATGAGTATCGAGTGACAAGCAAGTGACTTTTACATGGGAGCGCCGCCGCCGCCGCCTCCGCCGCCGCCGCCGCCTCCGCCGCCGCCTCCGTCGCCGCCAGGCCTCTCCGCCGCACCGGGCCGATCGCGGCTGACACGACACTGCCCTACTAACGATAAGAATTCTATTAGCACTTCTGGTTTTCGAGTTTTATGAAAACTGGTGGTAGTGGTAATGTAAAAAATTCGCACATAATCCAAAAAGAAATATATGAATTATTAATTTCAAAATTTAACGTGTCCGGCCCTAAGACGTGTATATTGGTTAGGTTTTAGTTCATTACTGACCGATTACATCCGCTCTCTCGATCAATGTCGAACAATAACTTAGAAGAGTATTAGTACGAGGCTATAAATTATATTTTTGTTGTTGTAAAAACTGATAACTTATTTACATTATGTAACAAATAACGAAAGAAATGCTTCCATGCTTCTAAATTGTAAGGAGGTTAAGGATTATTTGTAAGTGTTTAGGTAGCAGACGCATTTGAATTGTGAAGACGGGTTCAAGGGTCGTTCGTGTGTACGAAGACCTATATTATACTGTGCGCTGAGTACGAGTTGTTCTTACGTTAACGCAATCGATACGTTTACCGCGTTTGGCTCTGATTGGTTAAGAGCTTGGAGCAGACCAATCGGAGCGCTGAACGTCATAAACGTGTCGATCGCTAGCGTAAAACGAACTCGCACCAAGCACTCTAATCGAATAGTCTCATTTCGATGACAGATGTGCCGTTCTCGGGATATCGGGAACTTTGTTAGTAATTTAGTTTGGATTTCCGAATAATCCCGATAATTCTATTTTTTTTTGCTAACATCTGTGGCCCAACTCCCATAGTTTATATTCCACTTGTTCGAGTCTCATAACATCACAACTGGAATAGGAAAGTCGCGATAATATAGATATTTTTATGTAAACTCGAGCCAGAAGCGCTATTTAATGTAAATGTCAAGAAATCTAGTAGTGTCGTTGATGTGTGAAGTCTAAAAGCCGCGCGTTGCAGTCGTTGCTTACTTTATCATTGTAAACGGTTTTTATTTACTTGTCTTATTTGGTAAACAAATATGGCGTATTGCGATTTCGATTTTTATTTAAATATTGTCGATAAAAATGGTTATTTCGAAGTCTTTGTTATGTAAATCTCACATCGCATAGAATGAGTTATTCTAACAAAGATGTTTATACTTACTATAAAGTATGTGACTGATGCAAATATATCGTTCGTTCCGTGTTTGTTGACCAAATAAGACAATTGGTAAAAGCGTTAGGGTAGCCTGTAAAAATATTTTTTCTTTGTGGCAAGTTATATGTTGATTAAAATATGATTTGCGACATTAACACGTAATTATTTACGGAATTATAATGATTAATATCATTTATACAGTCCTCTCAGTTCGTCTTACCCTATTCATTAAATTATTAATGGTTATTTCATGAAGTAATTGAAACTTTCGCATACCGTAATTAGAGATGCAATAGAGAGACGAGCGAACGCCGGCGTTCACTTAGAGTTTAATGAATTAATAAGGTTTGTTGGACTGAGAGGTTTGTATTGATGATTTTAATGATTATGATTCAGTAAAGCCATATTTGTTACGGTCGCTAATCATATTTGAACATGTAACCTGACTGATCTGCGAATTGCAAAAAAATTGTACTCTATTCGCGTTAACAGTAGACATTTAAACAAACCTTTCTTAATGTCCGTGCAACCGATTTTGACTTTTATTCCGTTGATGGCATGATAAATGGCGGCTGCAGTAAATATTTGGTAATGTAAACATTTTTTGCGTTTAATGCCAACCTTAAGCCTTCGAAATAAAAGTCAAAATCGGTTGAATGGACTGTAAAAAAAGTTTAAATTGCTAATCGTAACGCGGATGGAGTATTAGAAAATTTGAATTTCTTGTGTTACCCTGGCGTTTCTACCTGAAGAAAAAATACACTGAATACATGTACGTTATCGCAATGTTATGTTAATATACTTTACTAAAAATATGACGTCAATGAAGTATTTTACTGAACATATTATAGTGAAATAATCCCTGTTACGCCACATCCAAGTAATTTTTAAAATATATTTTTATTTCTTGGAAGTCCAGATTTTTATTTCAAATGTTCTTCGCCTCAAAGGTGGTTCGTTTTTATCGGATTGTTAAATTATATTATTGAGTAAAAACAGAGTTTGTGACGCGTTAACGAAATTATACTAAAGCAATAATTTTCAGACATTTCATGTAAGTTTCGAAGTCACGAACTATTGGAGCTCGGTAAAATGATATAATTGTCATTAATCTTTTAACCGTCTTCGTCTCATATATCTGATAAACAATCTCGCGTTTGTTTCCCGAGGGTCTCACATCCACGACCAAATACTCCATCTCATCAGCTCTTCTGTCTCCTATGGGGATTGAAGAGCTAGACGAGATGGAGTACCCAGTCGCAAACACACGACTCTGGCGAATAGGACACGAAAACACTCGTCGGACTAATCGAATGTAAGCGGTTAAGGGGTTAAGAAACATTGTGAAGGAATATTTGTAAGGTGTTGTTTGTATGCATGGTGTTGTTTGCGCGTGTGATCGTCAGCGGAGCAAAACGTACGACGTGTGCGCAAAAGTTATAAGAATTTGTAATGTTAAGAAATTTTGTTATAAAATGAATTAATTCCAAAGGTTGTCGTACATTTTGTTTCGCTCATTTGACTGACCGGTCGTCTGTTCCCATGTATCGTGTACAAAATATTTGGTATGCTTATTTTTTTACATATTCATAGGGCGTGGCGATATCTGTGTACCGACGGCGGATGTATTGCCCGTTGATGCAATAAAATACATTTTTTTTTAATTGTTAATTCCATGTTAGGTGTATGTAGTTAACTTTAAACTTGTATCTATTAATCATAATTCGATATTATTTCACGATTGTAAATTAAATAAAATTATTTATGAAATTGTAGGTAGTGTGTTTTTATACTGAAATGAGATTGGTTTAGGATATGGTGGAGTATTGTATTGTGCAACATATTTCTGAGTAACTTTCTGCGTCTTAAAACTATTTCTTTATCTAACCATTTTTTCCAATTATATTAAGAGTCGGATCATGACGGAGACGTAGTGAACCGACACCTACTTTAAGTTAGAACGAGAGATCGTTTTAATACCACGGGATCGACTCAAAAGAAATATACCCTCTATACCAAAAGAAATATGTACTTCAGAGTGCAGCTGCGCTTTGAAAAAAGCTACTTTCTCATATTGATCCTTAATTTATATTCTACTATTAAATGAGGTCAATATCGGACAAGTGTCTCTCTCTGCTGCTTTTTGTCTATGGCTGTGGCTGTCTGTTTTCGTTTGGTGTTTCTACTATTCGTAAAAAATACGCACAATTGAACCTTGTTATGTACATTGCATGATCTGTCTTCTTCTGTTACAAATGTGTATATATAAATTAAAAAATAAATTACATGTTGCACTGTACGATTTCCAGTCATTCGACGATAATTCGAAACGCTTACATGCTACCTTTGTTATTTAATATATTACATCTGATTGTATATAAATTATGGTTCCTCTGGCTCCCTGAGTTGAAACTAGTGCAGTTACATGAAGTAGTCGACAGCGAACGTTACAAATGTTGTAAAGACACTAATGTGTTTTTGGATTTTGAATCCTCGGCTTACAGCCGAAGGTTCAAAACGTAACAGAGCAATTTATGTCCTTTACGATTTATGAATTTTCCACCGTTGAAGTTTAATTGTCTTATGAAATGCGCCGTATATGAATGCGTACCTATAGCAGAAGAATTTCCACTATTATACAGTGCTGCGGAGTTATTAGTAGACAGTTAGGTACATCGAAATGATATGACATGATAACTGGAAAATGTATGCAGCTCTCTGAAGTGTACCTCACCTGACCACTGTTGGTCACGCAGTCAACCATGCATTTCTTTGACGTGATGACCTGGCTACGTCGCCATGGTGTCCTAGTTTGACTTCAAAAATTTGTCTAGAAGTGTGGGGTAGACGATGCATAATGAGAGCATGGAGACCACAAATTTTATATTTCTCGTCATTTCTGTAACTCTTAAGTCTGTCTGTGCTTTATGACACTTCAGTGAATAATCATGCTAGCTTGGATTGTTCTATTCACGGAGTTGTTATAGAAGAGGAGATGTTGTAATAAGATTTCCCTAAGAAAAAAAGCGTGACATTTTGCGGGGTGAGGGGGTGTTAGACTCCGCCCATTTTTTTATTTGCCATCTGCCGGTCAATAGCCAAACTACTTGGTCGTTCTGTTGATTTTATTTTGTGGTTACGTGACTATCTCACACTAGATGTCATTAAGTGCAGGATGCAACAGGGTCGCACTCAGAATTACCAGGGATTTCTGTTTTTTAAATTAATTGTGCAAACCATCCGATACGTATATTTTTCATTGAAATAGTGATACTATTATTAGATGAATGACGAATGAAGATCATTCGAAAATCATCAAAATCCTTTTTATTGTAACATTTTTTTTATTCCATTTTTATTAGGTTTTACTTTTTTAAAGGTTTATTTTGATAGAAAGAATTATCAAGATTGATTACAAAGCTATTCTTTTTTTTTTTAAAAAAAAACATGTGTTTACGTCCGATACCATTCAATAATAGTAGATTATGTGACTAGGGGTAAAGCATGTCTTTAAGTCACGGGCGGCATGTTGAATTCCGAACGAAACGAAGGTTGCTGATTTTAATCCCGAACGTCAGTGAAGGTTTTATATAATTAGCTCCCGAGCATTGAGTGGGAGATTATAAAGAAACCAGAGTGATGTGAGGAATTGAAGCTGCCCAAGACAAAGACAGCTTTATCCCTGTGTTGCATACTCTACTTTTTACACCAAATGTGAGGTAATTAAAAACAATTTGATCGACCAAATCATATATTAGAGAAATATAAGTATTATATTTACAAGTTCGTCAGCCGTGGGATATTCGGTAAAATAATTGGCTTCTAAATACTGCCCTGTATTTTTGCTATTTGACGATAGATGGCGACTTGTTTACAAAATTATATAAAAACTACAAAAGTAATATTATGGCGATTAAAGGACCTTTAGGAATGAATGTTGATCAAATTTCAGTACGTATGATTATTAAAATATATTAATACTAAGCTCTACGTACCTAAATATATTTAGTTCCCATGACATCAAGTGTCGCCATCTAATGTCGAGTAGAATTATATTTGGAAATGCTGACGTTAAGATTTTTCTAGAAGTATTTTAATAAATTATGCATATAAAATAACTTACAAATGAAATATGATGGCATCCATAGCATCAGAACTTCTATCCGAGTAATTTTTACAAGATAAAATACAACACTTAATTTTTTTGGTTTTCTATCGCGAATATGATGCCAAATAAGTGGGTTTACGAAGTTGTGCACAGGACGAACGCCAACAATACACTGATTTAGGCCACGCCCACCATGATGATGTCAGGACTCAGTTGAGAGTCACAGTGCACAGTTGTTTAGGCCCCCTCCTCTTCTATACTAACTCCGTGGTTCTATTTGTAAGAATGATTTGCGCGAATGTTACTTTCCAAAAATATTTGTTTTTCGCGCTTTGCTGAGAACTCATTGCTTCTTGTGTCTACGATCGATTGGTTAGCAAATAGTTTTTCTGTAATTTCTTGCTTGTGGTGTACATAAATATTGACAGCACGGTTGACGCAGTGATTGAGCGTTTGGTTTCTGTGCTACGTATCGCAGTGGGTTCCCCGGAACAAATATCAATTTGAGCTACAGATAGATGGTTGTTCCAGGTCTGTGTGTCTTGTGAAAGAGAGTATAACCTTTCGAATACTGTATTTAAAGACAATGAGAGAGCGAAAGCAGCATTCGCTTGGTGTTTAATGACTTAAGTGTTTATGAACGCACCCACGATAGAGGAGTAATACCAAGTCTGGGGAAAAGTCTAACATAAAATAAAAGACGTAGGTACAATAGAATTGAAGCTACTTGATTTTTTTTTCTATGAATCTTTATTGTTGCTTCGAGCCATATCACAGACAAATATGTAAAACCTTGTCAAGGTATCTCATTCTTTGATAATATGTTTCCATTCCCGCTGAACAAATGCCAACATGGAAGTTTTTTGGCGGTTGAGTTTCTAGGGTGTCACAATTGTTTTTTCAAATCAAAATCCCATCAAATCACTTTTATTTATTAACACAGGTATACAAATATACAGATATAATATCCACACCACCACACCACCTTATTCATGTACACTCACAAAATAAGAGACAAGAAGAAGGAAACAAAAAAAAATAGGTGAGAAGGTAATGCTTATTTCTATACAAATTTCTTCCAGCATACCTGCGAAAGCAGAGTTGAAAATAATAATTTTAACCATTCAAAATTGAAACAACGATATTTTTTTTTGTTATATACATCACTATAGACGGTAAGGGTTTGGTTTGGTACCAAAAAAAAAATTCAAACAACATAGTGCGCAATGGTGTCGTTGACAATATACACACTAGATGCCTTCATAAATAGTACATTTTGATACAAGTGCAAAAAGTTTGTCATTGCGACCGAGGCGGAATCCGCACGAGCCGTAGGCGAGTGTGTGTTATGGAGCCGAGGGCTGCAGTGACAAATTTGCACGTGTGTCAAACGACGTTTTTCAATACACTCACTAAAATGAGTAAACGGAGGTTGACCGGCGACTCGCGGCAGACGACGCGCGCCAAGCCTGATAAATATAATAAAATTATGGCGGGGGAGCACATACGCACAATTTGCATTAGTGCGGGAAATAGCCTATTGCGTGCCTGTAATCGGTGCGATAAGAGCGGATTTTCGAGTGAGTATATTGAAAAATAATATGACGTCGAATACCAGATTGTGTCCTTGATCCCGCTGTTCATAACTATACAATAACTTTTAGGAGTATTATACCTAGATGTAATGAAATTGTTTAATTTAATGCCAGTGTGACTGAACACGAGGAACATTGTAATTTTGTTTCAATACAAACAATCTGAAATCATACGTGTTTCCTTTTCTACAATCCCTGTGTAGCGACATCTATGGCGCCACATAAGAACTACGAAGAAAGTACGAAATCCTGCATCGCGCAATCAGAGTTCTCCGCGCGATTTGAACATATACGACAGCCCGACATCAACTATCGGGCAGTCGCCCACCAGACCATAACACCCGGTCTGGTCGGAGGATCCTCCCTTTTCAACGGAGGTATGTGGGACTTTACTCTCTGTTCCACCTACCTCCAATGTTGGTACTCCATGATTTACTGGAAACGCATCCATATTAAGGAAAATTTTCCAGATTGCGAAATACCAATTGTCTTTAGATTTTTTCCTTTGGTAGCTTAGCATGGTAATTTATTGCGACCGTGGCGGAACTCGTATCCATTGGCAAGGGTGTTATGGAGCCGAGTGCTGCTGTGCCACGTGTATCAAACGACGTTTTTACACATGAAGATTTACATAAACGGGGGTAGACGCGCGACTTGTCCGGGTCGTACTGTACTTGTACATACTAATACACAGAGTACTATTTGTTCAGTCTTTTTTTATTTTTTATTACGGTGAGCAAAAATCACCCAATGACAAACCTCGCTTTTGGGTGGAGCGGGAGATAGTGTCAGACTCTTACTGACTAAAAACCCACCCCGTCCCTTCTAGCCTCTTCATACCGGGGATCGAGCTTCCTTTCGGATAACCCTGGCCCCAGTAGGCTTCGACCCAGTTGGGCTGTCAACTCCTTGAGGGGTGCGGAAACAGTGCGCTCCGTCGACGTCTTCGGCTCGGTCCGGACAGTTACCGGACGGTCGGACAGCGAGCTACCCATGGCTCGCCGTCCGCGAGCGCGCGTCTATGGTGGCCGGAAATCGGGATCGGAATCCACTATTTGTTCAGCCTGATATGATACAATGTAATAACTTGTGCCGGGGACGACCTCACGCACTTTTCTGCACTAGTGCGAGAAACTGTCAATTGCGTTCCTAAAAGCTGGTTTTCGAGTAAGTGTATTGAAAATTATACATATTTGCGCTAACTATATGTATGTATTTACACAACTATAGGTAAGTATCTACTTATTAGATAGTACTTACCTACATTGTTACCCTAAGGGTAGCAGTAACTTATCTAGACCCCAGAAGGAGTTTGGCGTCTGAGCGTAGCGAGATTACCAACAGTTCGAAGGATTAAACAGGTTTAGCCCGACTGCAATGCTTTTCATTACGAATACAAAGTAAATATAAAAAAAAGCTTCTAAAACATGACATTTCATTCTTCTGATTTAGGCGGTAAAAGATTTTATAAACATCATAATGGCGGGACCAAATCTTGTAACCGAATAATTTTAGCATGTATATTTAGTACGTTTTAGTACGATTTTGTACGCTTCGTAAAATTTTTGTACCTCACACGGATTTAAGCGTTTCACGATATTGTTGGTCCCGCCGTTATAACGCGTTATAATGGCGGGACCAAGCTTGTACGCTAAAACTATAACGAATTTCATCATTCTGATAAAACTAGTATTATGTACGCGATTTAGTATTTCCGAAAATCAACAATAGGTAACGGAGATATTATTAGTTAAACTGTTATACGGAGATGTAAACAAAATCATAACTCGAAAGATCGGATTCCCGGATTGCCACTTTCCCGCTTATTTTTTATTTTTTCTTTGGCCTACTTGCTATTCAGCCTTTTATTTATTTTCATTCTTGAAAAATAGAATAGTAGGTACATTGTTACCTTAGCCTTAGCGACCTCACCTCGCAACGCGCGCCCGCCAACTCCTTCTCGGGACGAAATAAGTTAGGTTCTGTCCTCTTTAAGGTAAACCTCATTTGTACGGCAATGTAAACAAAACTCTACGACTCGAAAAAACCAATGATGGATTGCCACTTTCCCGTCATTTTGTTACTACCTACTAAAAGTACAAAATTAACCCTTCAGATACCGTCAATTAGAGACACAATAGTAAGACAATAGATGCGCGGCTACCGGTGGTCGCTTGGGGTTAAATACTTACAAATTATTTGTTTGCTAGATGGGACCGATTGGCAATGGTAGGACGGATATAATAATAATATAATACGATCACACAATGCCGTCTAGTCCCAAGCTAAGCAGAGTGTTATGAGTACTAGGCAACTGATAAACATATGTACTTATATACTTATTTATAAATAAATACACATTATAGATAAATTACACCCAGACACAGAACAAATGATCATGCTCCAGCTCAACTGCGTGTTGAGCAGGAGCATAAACATTTGTCTTGGGTAGGAATCGAACCCACGACCTCGGCATAGGAGTCAGGGTCACTAACCACTAGACCAACCGGCCAGTAAAATAAAAAAAATGGATATATTATACGATATGATTGAAATTAAGAGGTATGATATAACCTGTCAAAATCCCCACGGTTCAACAAATATTAATTATATTAATTCTTATCCCGATACTATAATCCCGATTTTGAGGGCTACACTATTATAATCGCTGGTAGAAGTCAGTTGATAAAGTTTGACAGCCAGCTTAGGAAAGACTCTGCGTGAAGCGTGCGCCCGCGCGGTTCCATACAAAAGAGCCTCGTTGCCGCGCGGGCGCACGCTAGACGCAGTTTCAGCCTTAAAGGATTAACATATTTGTAACTAAAAAAATAATTCATCATTATTATTTCCCTAGTCTTTTCACAACTAGCCGACGCCGACCCCAAGGTCGGCTTCCAATAAATAATTATTTGCGGTTTTTTGAAAAAACCACATAACAGAGTATTTTAGTCAGTATAGAAGTGGAGCCGCGTGCGTTAAGCCGCGGAGCCACTTCTATACTGCCGAATGTTCATGAGCACGGCGCCAAGGCGGCGACAGAAGCTACCGCTCTGAAGTTGGCATTTTGAACTTTTGCGCATGCTCAAAAAAATACGCAATACGCATGCGCCATATGATTCTTAAAAATATTCACTGCGTAAGCTTGTTCGAAGTTCAGAGCGGTCAAGATATGTCTGCGTACCTACTGTAATTATATTTGGTCTCCCTATTACTCTACCTATACTAATAATGTGGAATCTGTTCAAGCCCGTTTCGTTAGGTACCTATGTATGAAGAATGGGATCCGAAAAGCTATACCCGATTACTACGATAGGTTAAGGCACTAGAAGATGGTTAGCTTAAAAGAAAGGCGGATCCATTCTGACTTACTTCTACTACACAAAATTGTAAATGGTTCCATTGATGCGGAGTTGATTAACTTTTTTAACTTTAGGGTTAGCCAACGCAGCAAGCGACATCATCGCCTACATCCACGTTAAACATCACTTCTAATAGTTCTCTAACACGTATGGCAAGGCTTTACAATGAAAGGTCCAACTTGATGGATCGTATCGATGTCTTCTCGATGAGTTTTGCTTCATACAAAATACTTAAATGTTTTTCTTTCTTTCAAAATTGTAAATTTTTGCTCGCGCTTTTATTTAGGGATTTTTCTTAAGTGTAATTACAATTACAGTAGGTACGTAAGGCCAAAGGTATCTTAACCACTCTGAACTTCGAACAATTGTTTCTTTATTCTTTGAAACCATATAGCGCATGCGTGTTGCGTATTTTTTTGAGCATGCGCAAAAGTTCAAAATGCCAACTTCAGAGCGGTGGCTTTTGTCCCCGCCTTGGCGCCGTGCCCGTGAACATTCGGCAGTAAGGAAGTGGCTCCGCGGCTTAACGCACGCGGATCCACTTCTTTACTAACTAAATACTCTGTTATGTGGTTTTTTGAAAAACCACAAATCATTATTTATGGGAAGCCGACCCCAAGCTAGGTGAGTGAGAAAAGGCTAGAGAAATAATTATGATGAATTATTTTTTTAGTTACAAATATTATGTTAATCCTTTAAGGCTGAAACTGCGTAAAGCGGGCGCCCGCGCGGCAACGGAGCACTTTTGTATGGAACCGCGCGGGCGCACGCTTCACGCAGGGTCTTTCCTAAGCTGGCAGTTATATTTTATCTCGTAACTTCTACAAGCGATTATAATAGTGTAGACCTGAAAGACGGGATAAAATCTAGTAGTTATAGTAGGATAAGAATTAATGTTAATTATTAATAGTATTATTATTTTTAGTAGGTTCATTACCCGCGATAATGTAAAACCACGGGGATTTACTGCTGAAAAAGTGAACATACAAAACTGCCTGAAATGGTGATCAGGGGTCTTACCATGCCTAATGAAGAATAGAGCTATAGGTGCATCTTATGAAGCTCCATCTGTTTATTGTGACCATTTACTTTTCAGTGTTAATTTCTAGATCTAGATCCAGAACACTACAATGACAAAAACACACCGAAATATACACTACTCACGCTGTTTATATAGGCGGCGTTGCTGCGCGGGCGCCCACTTGACGCAGTTTCAGACATACTCGTAAAGAATAGCTAGCACATATTTGTTACTAAAAATAATTCATCATAATTATTTCTCTAGCCTTTTCTCACTCAACTAGCTTGGGGTCGGCTTCCAATAAATAATGATTTGTGGTTTTTCAAAAAACCACATAACAGAGTAGGTATTTAGTTAGTAAAGAAGTGGATCCGCGTGCGTTAAGCCGCGGAGCCACTTCCTTACTGCCGAATGTTCACGGGCACGGCGCCAAGGCGGGGACAAAAGCCACCGCTCTGAAGTTGGCATTTTGAACTTTTGCGCATGCTCAAAAAAATACGCAACACGCATGCGCTTTATGGTTCCAAAGAATAAAGAAACAATTGTTCGAAGTTCAGAGTGGTTAAGATACCTTTTGGCCTTACGTACCTACTGTAATTGTAATTACACTTTAGAAAAATCCCTAAATAAAAGTACAAGCGAAAATGTGAATTTCGCGGGTTATCTTGGAGTATTGACTAAGCAAGTCATTCAATTTGAAAATCAAATTAACTCTGAAAAATAAATGGTCACAATAAAGGTAACTGACTGCTGTAATCCTATCACGAGCTTGTTTAGCGATGTAGCTGTTTCCATAGTGTCATGTCGTACGGTATTCTTCTATGTGGGGTAATGCCGCCGATATCCAGACAATTTTCATTTTGCAGAAAAGGGCTATTCGTTCGATTTATAAACTAAGTCCCAGGTACTCTCTTAGAGATTTTAAAGATATCAATATAATTACTGTACCTTCACAGTATATTTACGAGAACATTTTTTATGTAAACATAAAAATAAAAACATGTTTAAAAAATACAGTGAAATTCATAATTTTAATATTAGGAACAAACACGACTTTGTAGTTCCTGCAACCAGGCTCAAAAAAATAGGGGGCTCATTTAGATGTCAATGTATACACTTCTATAATAAACTGCCTAGTCATATTCAACAACTCAGCCTTAATAAATTCAAATCATTTGTAAAGCGAAAACTTTGCCAAAAGGCTTTTTACACTGTAAAGAACTATGTTGAGGACGAAAAGGCTTGGGATTGACCTGCTCCAGTACGCTCTTATTCTTATAACATAACTGTTGTAACTTCTAAAAAAGGAGGAGGTTCTCAATTCGGATGTTTGTATGTTTTTTTTAATGTTTGTTCGCACATAACTTCGTCGCTTGCCAACTAATTTGAAAAATTATTTTTTTTGTTGGAAAGGGTATACTTCCCAAATGGTCCCATAGTCAACCAAGTTGGGATCTGATCATGGAATCTTGGTGAAATCAAGGGAACTCCTCAAATTCAATTCAATTTTTTAGTGAAGTCGGTTATTTTTTTTTTATAAAAAGGTTTTATTTTGTTTTTATTTTATTTTCAATTGTATTTTTTTATTTTTTTTGACGTTAATGTTTAGTTTTTACAATTTGACATGTTTTATTAAAAAAAATTATTATCAATTTTTGACATAAATACTTTGTAAGTACCATTTTGTAAAAATGATATTTTCTTTTATTATTGTGAATGTGAGGACTATGTTGATGCAATACGAACGGTGCGGGGTTACCGCACGATCTCCCGCGAAGCGGCGAGCCTTCTGGCTGGCCTACCACCGTGGGATCTGGAGGCAACAGTCCTTGCACACATGCGCGATATGCGCTTGGAGATGCAACGTCGGGGTGAAAGTCCACTGCCACAGCATTTCAAGGCATGGTGGACAGAGCTCCGGCGGGATCTCATGGTGAAATGGCGTCAACGACTATCGCAACCCAGTGCTGGGCACGCCACGATTATGGCGGTAAGTCCCCTCTTTGAGGCGTGGTTGGAAAGACCACACGGCGTCCTTACCTTCCGCATGACGCAGGTCCTCAACGGACATGGCAAGTTTTTTCCAAAATATATGGTTAATTTCTCAGAAAAAGTCAAAAAAACTCGAATCCAAAAATTCTTTACACCATCAGAAACTAGAGATTTTAACGAACAAAAATCCTAGCGAAATTATTAAAAAAGGAGATATTTTGACGTGAGATTTTTCGATTGAACATTAGGGTTCTTTTTCGATATTAAGTCAAAATGAAGGTGAAAAACAAACATTTTAAATCAAAAAAATTACAGTGTGTCTGGGACATAAAAAGGTAAGTTTTCATTTAATTTCGTGGAAAAAGAATAATTTTTGTAAAAGATAAAAATAAAAAACCAAAAACTTAGTTGTTTGAATTTTTCACATACATTTTGAGGTTATGTGAAAAAAGGTAAATACAAAAGTTGTAGATCTTTTTTACATAGAACTTGTAATTTTGTCGGAAATCGAGATAAACTGTTTTTACCCTTAAAAACCGCACACCCATCCTTTTCCCGACCTCAGATCGCCCGTAATTTATTTTTCCTTTCATTTTTGTTATATTCTCTTTCGTTTTCAGTGGGTTTCATACTACTATAATTTTATTTCGTTTCAAAAATTATCGACCCTGGTCAGGATCAGGATTATAGAACCTACTAAAAATATTAATTCTTATTCCGGTTTTAAGTACATTTTATCCCGATTTAAAGGTCTATGGGGTAAAAGTGCTCCGTGGCCGTGCGGGTGCCCGCTAAACGCAGTTTCAGACATAAGGATAGCACATTTTTGTAACTAAAAAAATAATTCATCATTATTATTTCTCTAGCCTTTTCTCAACTAGCTTGGGGTCAGTTTCCAATAAATAATTATTCGCGTTTTTTTTTAAAACCACATAACAGAGTATTTGGTCAGTATAGAAGTGGAGCCGCGTGCGTTAAGCCGCGGAGCCACTTCTATACTGCCGAATGTTCACAGACATGAGACACGGCGGCAAGGCGGGGACAGAAGCCGGCGCTCTGAAGTTGGCATTTTGAACTTTTGCGCATGCTCGAAATAATAGGTACGCAATACGCATGCGCCATTTGATTCTCAATAAAAACTTTTTAGAAAAAAAAACTACCTACACTAAAAAAAACACCAAAACGATCAAAAATTTACTTTAGGTAATTTCGAAGTCAGTGTTACTCGTTATTGTTTATTTCTTATTTAACGTTTCAGGCATAAAGGATAGCACATATTTGTAAATAAAAAATAATTCATCATTATTATTTCCCTAGCCTCCCAACAAGCTTGGGGTCGGCTTCCAATAAATAATTATTTAGGTTACATAGTAAAGATGTGGATCCGCCTGCGTTAACCCTGCCACTGCAGCAGTACGAATTCAGTATTGCCAACTCTACATGTCAAAAAGTCGCTAACGTAAGTTTGAAAAGCCGCTAGAAGTCAATAAATTAAAAAAAAATATATATACATAAACAGAATAATATTTTGTAATCGGTTTAAATCCTTTGAAAATTATAAAAAGTTAAAGAAACGAAAATTCAAGAAATTAATACTAAAAATAAAATATGACATAAAATATTAAATACTGCTTCCAAATGAAAAAAATAATTATTTCACAAATAAAAAGTCAAAAACTTAATGAATTATCGGTAATAATCTGATAATCTGGAATGAACACCTGAAGTTGATGGCTGAGGCTGCGATGTAAGTTTAGCAAATTAACATGATTTATTGATTACTCTAGAAGTTATAATTAAGTTATGATATATTGATTGTTATGTTTTATTTATTGATAAAAATTGTGATATCTTGATTACTCTAGAAGTCATTAGAATATTCGTTAGATATTTTTTGTAGCTCGACACATAATTTTAGCTGCTGCAGAAAACGAAATGTCGCTAGATCTAGCGGCAAAGTCGCCAAATTGGCAACACGGAGTACGATCAAAATATTTTCTTCACTGCTCTCAAGTTGGCGCCCCGAATCACTCCGAACTACTAAGCAAATCGAATAGGTACACAACACGCATGCGCCATATGATTCTTAAAAAGATTCCCTGCGCAAGCTTGTTCGAAGTTCAGAGCGGTCAAGATATGTCAAAAGATGAGCGCAGATTTCTATTGTGGTTGGCGCAAATGTATTGAAAGTAAGGGGCTAAAAACTAGGGAAATCAAGAAGTGAAAACAAGGTTGTGAGCGCCCTTAGCACTCTGCGCTGACGTATGACGCTGAAACATGATCATATTTACGTAGATTGAAAACGAATCGAATGCAGTAATTTAGAAGACAGTCAAGTTTGTTGAGGAGATCTGTATTCAGGTCATAGTAGCACACGTCGCCATAATCGATGATTGGAAAAATCTATGCCTACACATATAAATATTTATATACTGCTGACGTAACCATCATCCAGACACCCCGTTCTCCATGTCATCAAAAATAAGCAAAGCAAAAACTCCCCACGCCCTTGTAGTGCTTACGTGATACTTGAACGGTTTCCAAGAAGGAGCGACAGACGGAATGAGTGGAAAATAAATGGTCATAAAAGATAATGGGCATAAGATAACCACCACTGTAATTCTACCACGAGCTTTTAACGTGATCAATTTCACGACCTAAACTGAACTGTTAAAGGGATGGAGCGTCATAGGATGCACCTATAGCTCTATTCTTCATTCTCACTCGCACGACCAACATTTGTCATGGTAAGGCCCCTGATCACCGTGTCTGGCAGTTTTATATGTTCACCTTTTTCAGCAGAAACTTCTCTCTCGGTCTGCACTACCTACTAAAAGTACAAAATTAAATACTTACAAATTATTTGTTTGCTACATGGGAGCGATTGGCGATGGTAGGACGGATATAATAATATAATACTATCACACAACGCCGTCTAGTCCCAAGCTAAGCAGAGTGTTATGAGTACTAGACAACTGATAAATATATTTATATATTTCTAAATAAATACATCATCATCATCATCATCTTCCTGCCCTTGTCCCGTTTTATTTGGGGTCGGCGCAATACGTTTTTTTCTTCCATTCTGTCCTGTCACTCGTCAAGCTATCACTAACTCCCTTTTCTTTCATATCACTTCTCACACAATCCATCCATCTTTTCTTTGGCCTCACTCTCCCCCTCCATCCATCCACATGTAAACTCATAACTTTTTTAGCAACATGCGTTTCGTCCCTCCTTTTCACATGACCATACCAAGACATACGATTTCCTTTCAGCTTTTCAGTCACTGGCGCCACTTTCAAACTTCCCTTCTTCGTTCTAAATAAATGCTTAATAAAGATAAATTACACCCAGACACAGAACATAACACAAACATTTGTTCAGGGTGTGTATCGAACCCACGACCTCTGGCATAGCAGTCAGGACCACTAACCACTAGACAGGCCAGTCAAATAAAAAAAAAAAATATATGGATATAGTATAACGATTATGATTGAAATTTTTAAGAGGTATAATATAACCCGTCAATATCCTCATCCTATGTACTAAATATATTAATTCTTATCCCGATATTATATTTTATCCCGATTTTGATGGCTGCGCTATTATAATAGCTGGTAGAAGTTACTTGATATAATTTGACGGTCAGCTTAGGAAAAACCCTGCGTGAAGCGTGCGTCCACGCATACAAAAGTGCTCTGTAGCCGCGCGGGCGCTCGACGCGGTGTGCGGATAGCACATACTTGTGTCTAAAAAAATAATTCATCATTATTATTTTCCTAAGCTTATCCCAACTAGCTTGGGGTCGGCTTCTAATAAATAATTATTTGCGGTTTAAAAAAAAAAAACCACTTAACTGAGTATTTAGTTAGTAAAGAAGTGGATCCGCGTGCGTTAAGCCGCGGAGCCACTTCCTTACTGCCGAATGTTCACAGGCACGGCACCAAGGCGGCGACAGAAGCCACCGCTCTGAAGTTGGCATTTTGAACTTTTGCGCATGCTCAAAAAAATATGCAATACGCATGCGCCATATGGTTCTAAAGAATAAAAAGCAATTGTTCGAAGTTCAAAGCGGTCAAGATATGTTGGCTGTACGTACTGTATTTTATTTTTTTTGTAATGTTTATGTTGCAACTAGCCAGTATACTATAGTAGTCTTTGGTTGCAACACTCAGATATTGCGTAATATACCTACTGGGACAATTCAATTGATAGAGAACTCGTATTTAGAGCCCAAAAAAGATGTATCAGAGGTATGTGTGGCCTAAAAAGCACTGTCAGTTGCCAACCATTCTTTGTACGTTTAAAAATTCTTACCTTGCCATCGTTATACATAGACGAAACAAATGTGTTTGTCAAATCTAACATTTCACTATATAATAGCCACTTAAAGCTACTACAGAAAATTACGCGATAAGAATAAATCAAGAGTACTTTCTGTATGGCTCAAAAAATATTTAACAAACGACTTGAAAAAATAAAAACGTTAAATCTGTATAATTTCAGCAAAAAAACTTGTCTGCTACTAAAAGTAATAAAAAATACTTACAAAATATTTGTTTGCTAGATTTGGGAGCGATCAGCGATAGTTGGACGGATATATGCGTATAATGTAACCTGCCAAAATCCCCATGGTTTAACATTATCACGGATAATGAACCTACTAAAAATAATAATTCTTATCTCGATAAGTATTACATTTTATGCCAATTTTGAGGTCTACACTTTTAAAAATAATCGCTGGTAGAAGTTACGAGATAAAATATGACAGCCAGCTTAGGAAAGACCCTGCGTGAAGCGTGCGCCCGCGCGGTTCCATACAAAAGGGCTCCGTTGCGCTAGACGCAGTTAGCGATCGTTGGAGGGATATGTGAGTATAATATAACCTGACAAAATCCCCGTGGTTTTACATTATCAGGATTATAGAACCTACTAAAAATATTAATTCTTATTCCGGTTTTAAGTACATTTTATCCCGATTTAAAGGTCTATGGGGTAAAAGTGCTCCGTGGCCGTGCGGGTGCCCGCTAAACGCAGTTTCAGACATAAGGATAGCACATTTTTGTAACTAAAAAAATAATTCATCATTATTATTGCTCTAGCCTTTTCTCAACTAGCTTGGGGTCAGTTTCCAATAAATAATTATTTGCGTTTTTTTTTAAAACCACTTAACAGAGTATTTAGTTAGTAAAGAAGTGGATCCACGTGCGTTAAGCCGCGGAGCCACTTCCTTACTGCTGGATGTTCACCGGCACGGCGCCAAGGCGGTGCTGAAGCTATTGCCCTGAAGTTGGCATTTAGAACTTTTGCGCATGCTCGAAAAAATACGCAATACGCATGCGCCATATGTTTCTAAAGAATATAGAAGATTGTTCGAAGTTCAGAGTATCGGCCGTAAGTACTGTAATTACACTCAAGAAAGACGACCTAAAGCGTCATAGGATGCTCCTATAGCTCTATTCTTCATTCTCGGTCAGACGACTAGCATTTGTCATGGTAAGGCCCCTGAACACCATCTCTCTCGGTCTGCACTACCTACAAAAAGTACAAAACTGAAATACCTACAAATTATTTGTTTGCTAAATGGGAGCGATTGGCGATGGTAGGACGGATATAATAATAGTATAATACTATCACACAACACCGTCTAGTCCCAAGCTAAGCAGAGTGTTATGAGTACTAGACCACTGATAAATATATTTATATATTTCTAAATAAATACATATTAAAGATAAATTACATCCAGACACAGAACAAATGATAATGCTCATCATATAAACATTTGTCCGGGGTGGGAATCGAACCCACGACCTTATAGCAGTCAGGGCCACTAACCACTAGACAGGCCAGTGAAATAAAAAAAAAAATGGATATAGTATTTTTTTTTTTACGGTGGGAAAAAATCATCCAATGACAACCCCCGCTCTTGGGTGGAGCGGGAGATAGTGTCAGACTCTTACTGACTAAAAACCCACCCCGTTCCTTGTTGCCTCTTCATACCGGGGCTCAAGCTTCCTTTCGGATAACACTGGCCCCAATAGGCTTCGACCCATCTCCCCCCTGTTGCTGACAACTGGGCCCCTTCTGTTGCTGACAACTCCTTGAGGCGCGCGGGAACAGTGCGCGCCGTCGACGTCTTGGGCTCGGTTCGGACAGTTTCCGGACGGTCGGACAGCGAGCAACCCATGGCTCGCCGTCCGCGAGCCCGCGTCTACGGTGGATGATTGAAATTTGTAGAGGTATAATATAACCTGTTAAAATCTCCACGGTTTTACATTATCACGGATAATGTATGTACTTACCTACTAAATATATTAATTCTTATCCCGATATTATATTTTATGCCGATTCTGAGGGCTACACTATTATAATTGCTGGTAGAAGTCAGTTGATAAAGCTTGAAAGACCCTGCGTGAAGCGTGCGCCCGCGCGGTTCCATACAAGAGTGCTCCGTTGCCGCGCGGGCGCACGCTTCACGCAGGTTCAGGCATAAAGGATAGCATAAATTTGTGTCTAAAAATATAATTCACCATTATTATTTCCTTAACCTTATCTCAACTAGCTTGGGGTCGGCTTCCAATAAATATTTGCGGTTTTTAAAAAAACCACATAACAGAGTATTTGGTCAGTATAGAAGTGGAGCCGCGTGCGTTAAGCCGCGGCGCCACTTCTATACTGCCGAATGTTCACGGGCACGGCACCAAGGCGGGGACAGAAGCCACCGCTCTGAAGTTGGCATTTTGAACTTTTGCGCATGCTCAAAAAAATCCGCAATACGCATGCGCTATACTAGCTTGCGTAGTAGTTCGGAGTGGTTCGGAGCGCAAACTTAAGAGCAGTGAAGCAAATATTTTGATCGTACTGTAGCAGTGACAGTAAGCCTGCAATTTTATGATCCTTAAAAAGACTCACTGCGCAAGCTTCTTCGAAGTTCAGAGCGGTCAAGATATGTCCGCATACGTACTGTAATTACACTTAAAAAAACTTTACATAATTTCGCGGGTTATCCTGGTGTATTCACCAGCCAAGTCTTTTAAAATGAAAATCAAATTAACACTGCAAAGTAAATGGTCACAATAAAGGTGACTGACTGCTATAATATCACGAGCTCAGCGCAATCCATTTGACGATCTAAACTGAAATGTTTAGAGCCTATACTCTATTCTTCATTCTGGCACCGTGATCACCATGATCACCATGTCTGGCCGTTTTATATGTTCACCTTTGTCAGCAGAAACTAGTCTGTAAAAGTTCAAAATGAAATACTTACTTACAAATTATTTGTAGCTAGATTTGGGTACGATTGGCAATGGTTGGACAGATAATATCTACACATATTATGTGTTATGATCGCAATTTTTAGGAGATTGTAGCGACATCTAAGACGCCACATAAGAACTATGAAGAAAATACAAAATTTTGCATCGCACAATCAAAGTTCTCCGCGCGATTTGAATATATACGACAGCCCGAAAACAACTATCGGGCAGTCGCTCACCAGACGATAACACCTGTCTGGTCGGAGGATCCTCTCTTTTTAATCGAAGTTTGCAGGACTTTACTCTCCGTTCCGCATACCTCCAATAGGTTATAATATAACCTGTCAAAATCCCCGTGGTTTTACATTAGCGCGGATAATGAACCTACTAAAAATATGAATTCTTATCCCGATACACCATCGAAATCGCGTGTAGTTAATAGGTAAAGTTTCACAGTCAGCTTAGGAAAGACCCTGCGTGAAGCGTACGCCCGCGCGGTTCCACACAAAAATGCTCCGTTGCCGCGCGGGCGCCCGCTATACGAAGTATTCTTTATACCTGATATAAAGAAATACCATATATTTGTATTTCTTAAAAAAAAAAAACATCATTATTATTTCCCTAACCTTTTACCAACTGGGGTCGGCTGTCAATAAATAATATTTGAGGTTTTTTAAAAACCACATAACAGAGTATTTAGTTAGTAAAGAAGTGGATCCGCGTGCGTCAAGCCGCGGAGCCACTTCCTTACTGCTGGATGTTCATGAGCACGGCGCCAAGGCGGCGACAGAAGCCACCGCTCTGAAGTTGGCATTTTGAACTTTTGCGCATGCTCAAAAAAATACGCTATACGCATGCGCCATGTGGTTCTAAGGAATGTCTGATCAAGCAATTGTTCGAAGTTCAGAGCGGTCAAGACTGTCGGCCGTACTATGCGTTCCAAATGAGAATAGGAAAGCCAATGAACTCGATCTGTCAAATTTTGATTGAAAAGTCATCATCATCATCATATCAGCCGAAAGACGTCCACTGCTGGACATAGGCCTCCCCCAAGCGTCGCCACAACGACCGGTCCTGTGCGTCATGCATCCATCGGATTCCCGCGATCCTTACCAGGTCGTCGGTCCACCTTGTTGGAGGCCTTCCAACGCTGCGTCTTCCGGTACGTGGTCGAAACTCCAGAACCTTTCGTCCCCATCGACCATCTGTTCTGCGTGCAATGTGCCCTGCCCATTGCCACTTAAGTTTGGCGACTCGTCGAGCTACGTCGGCAACCTTGAAAAGTATAGTTTTAGAAAAAAGCTTATTTGCGTGATTGAAAAGTATAGTTTTCAAAAAAAGCTTATTTGCGTTTAAATGGTTTTGTTTTTGTTTAACTTTTTTTGAAAACTATATTTTTCAATCAAAATTTGACAGATTGAGTTCATTGGCTTTCCTATTCTTATTTGGAACGCACAGTACCTACAGTAATTATATACACTTAACAAAAAACCCTACATAAAAGCGCAACCGAAAATTTGAATTTCGCGAGTTATCCTGGAGCATTCACAAGGCAAGTTTTTCAAATTAAAAATCAATTTAACACTAAAAAATAAATGGTCATTAACGCTTTAATCCTACCTCGAGGTTTTAACGCGATCAATTTCACGACCAATTTGCGGCCCGGGCGTGCATCTGAGGAAAATGTTCGTTCAGAAAAAATAATTTAGTTTGAATGTGAGAAGTGTCACGAAGTAATTGATGTTTCTTTTCATACGGAAAATCAGAAGCTTGAATTCTGCCAGCAACCCTAATTAAATCATTGTCATCAACAAATGGTGACAATAGTAAAATTTTGGATTTACTCTGTAGAGGTTTTTTGGTATTGGAAGCTGACTCCAAGCTAGTAGGGAAAAGGCTAGGGAAATAATAATCATGTTTTTTTTTTAGTTACAAATAAAGGTTTTCAGACATACAGGACTGCTATCCTGTATGTCTGAAACTGCGTAAAGCGGGCGACAACGGAGTACTTTTATATGCGCGGGCGCACGCTTATCTTCGAAATATCTTAGCTGCACTTAATTTCGAACAATTGTTGACGCAGTAATTCTTTTTATGAATCATGTGGCGATATATGAAAAATATAACCTGTCAAAATCCCCGTGGTTTTACATTATCACGGATAATGAACTTACTAAAAAGATGAATTCTTATCCCGATACTACATTTTATTATCCCGATTTTGAGGTCTACACTATTATAATCGATAAAATTTGAAAGCCAGGTTTAGGAAAGACCCTGCGTGAAGCGTGCGCCTGCGCACACAAAAGAGCTCCGTAGCCGCGCGGGCGCACGTTTTACTCAGTTTCAGGCATAAAAGATAGCACATATTTGTGTCTAAAAAAAAAAACATTATTATTTCCTTAACCTTATCCCAACTAGCTTGGGGTCGCCTTCTAATTATACATAATTATTTGTGGTTTTTTTAAATAACAAAAATAACAGAGTATTTAGTTAGTAAAGAAGTGGATCCGCGTGCGTTAAGCCGCGGAGCCACTTCCTTACTGCTGGATGTTCACCGGCACGGTGCCAAGGCGGCGACAGAAGCCACCGCTCTGAAATTGGCATTTTGAACTTTTGCGCATGCTCGAAAAAATACGCAATACGCATGCGCCATAAATTCTAAATAATTTCTGAGCAAACAATTGTTCAAAGTTCAGAGCGGTCAATACTTTGTTATGAAGAAGTGGATCCGCGTGCGTTAAGCCGCGGAGTCACTTATTTACTGCCAAACGTTTACGTGTAAATACAGCACCACGGTGGGGACAGAAACATAAAGCAATCGAAAGGGGCGTAAGTGTGTCATCATTAGATCTGCAAAAGTTTAAAACACCAACTTCAGAGCGGCTAACACGCTCTGAAGTTGGTGTTTCGAACTTTTGCGCATGCTCCAAAAAAATACGCAATACGCATGCGCCATTTGATATACGCGTATAGAGGGAATGTCCACCATGTATCGGTGGCACATCGCCGTACGCCTGGTGGTCTGATGATTGAACTGGCTAGGCGGAATTAGGCAGTGCAATTTCGACGCACACTCCCCGAAATGCAACTGGTAGAAAACCGACAGGTTAGCAACTCTCCGTCGATGCCCAATTGTCTGAGTGTAGACAATTTGAAGCAGCGCAGAATTTTGTTAATATACGCGTTGATGTTATACAATTGGGAAACTCACTCTGTTATTTAGGGTTTTTTCAAATTGGGGATGTAGCTACAGTAAGTCCAAAATATCTTGACCACTCTGAACTTCTAACAATTGCTGACGCAGTCGATTTTTTAAGAATCATAGGGCGCATGCGTATTGCGTAGTGTTTTGGGCATGCGCAAAAGTTCAAAATACCAACTTCAGAGCGGTGGCTTCTGTCCGCGCCTTAGCGCCGTGCTCATGAACATCCAGCAGTAAGGAAGTGGCTCCGCGGCTTAACGCACGCGGATCCACTTCTTTACTAACTAAATACTCTATTATGTGGTTTATAAAAAAACCGCAAATAACTATTTATTTGAAGCCGACCCCAAGCTAGTTGGGATGAGTTAGGAAATTAACAATGTTTTTTTTTTTTTTGGACACAAACATGTGCTATCCTTTATGCCTGAAACTGAGTAAAACTGGCACCCGCGTGGCTACGGAGCACTCTTGTATGCGCAGGCGCACGCTTTACGCAGGGTTTTTCCTAAGTTGGCTTTCAAATTTTATCGATTATAACAGTGTAGACCTCAAAATCGGGATAAGAATTCATCTTTTTAGTAAGTTCATTATCCGTGATAATGTAAAACCACGGGGATTCTGACACGTTATATTTTGCATATATCCGTCCAACTATCGCTAATCGCTCCCAAATCTAGCAAACAAATATTTTTATTATTTAATTTTGTGCTTTTAGTAGCATGTTCGATCATCATATTATTAGTGTTGTACATTTGGTTTCTCGATTAGAACGAAACTAATAAATCGAAAAAGAAAAAAATAAAACTAAGAAAAGATTGCCGTTATTTGGTACACGTCAACGGACTGAATTTCATAAAGTAAAAGGCGGTGGCCAAAATTTCAGAATACATAGGTACATTAATGTATTATGTACCTATGTATTCGCTGTTGACTATGAATCTTTTCGATAAATTCTACAACCTGATTTTCGTTCATGATAACACTTGAACAAAATCTAAGTGCGTATCATCACTAGTCGACTGGCATGAACTGGTGCACGACTGTCGCGCTGCACGCTGTTTGTATGGATAAGTAAGTAAGTAGTAAGCGCGACAACAGCGCGACGGCAGCACTGCTGACACGCGGCACTTCGCGGCTAATGTGAAGGTGGTCTTTTACAAATTCCTTCATAATTTTTGCGTGGTTGTTATTCTGCTACGAATACTGTGGCCGAGCAGTCGAAACAGACACTGTGCGAGTGGTATGCCCATAATTTACGTTTCACATTTTTAAATTAAACTGCCTTTGGCATTCCAGGTATTCCGATGCAACTTGAAACACCTAAAATTCAACAAGTCTTATGACCGAGACCCAGTTTGCCAGCGATGTGTAGATCTGCAGTGAAGTTCCGTCGAGGAAGAGCTTCTTTGGTTTAATCACCAGATGTTCAGGAGAAACCAGTGCGAACTGATCGACTACTGGCTTGTCGACGTGGATTCAAATTCTTTTGCTGCCTGCACAAAATGCATCACATGCTTAGCAAAGAAGAGGTTAAAAAGGAAGAAGAGAAGAAGCCTGAGACATATGTACTTTAAGTATTGATGTATCCATTTATATTTTACGTTCTCCACTACCAATTTGACTTCGAAGAACTTCTGTTTTCCAAAAAACTAAAGGCCTTATATGACTTGTTAAGTTAAAACGTCAGGTGATCGAACGAGAAAGTGTGAAGAAGGTATCCCCCTAACATGGCTTATGATTCCAAGAGTATCGTTACGTGGTTTTAAAAAAAAACACATGTCAATACTCTTTTATGTTAGTAAAGAAGTGTATCCGCGTGCGTTAAGGCGCAGGGCTACTTCTTTATTGCCGGATGTTCACGAGCACGGCGGCAATGCGGGGACAGAAACCGCCGCCCTGAAGTTGGTATTTTGAAATTTTGCACATGCTCGAAAAAATACGCAATACGCATGCGCCATATGATTCATAAAAAGAATAACTGCGTCAACAATTGTTCGAAATTAAGAGCAGCTAAGATATTTCAACGAAGATAAGCGTGCGCCCGCGCATATAAAAGTACTCCGTTGCCGCCCGCTTTATGCAGTTTCAGACATACAGGATAGCAATCCTGTATGTCTGAAAACCTTTATTTGTAACTAAAAAAAAACATGATTAGGGTAAGGCCGCCAAAATTGTCAATTGTTTTGTGTGACATTTTTGTCGCTTTTTTTTTGCAGTATCTTATGGCAAAAATATCCAATAAATTGTGGAGAATATCTGAATTATATATATACCGACGAAAATTTAGATGATAGTACCCTGCTATAATAATAATATTGTAGCAAAAATCCTTAAACTAACTTGTTTTATCGATAGTTTAAAATAATACAATGACTTTTACTTTTGTGTTACGATTTATTTGTGTGACGAATTTTTAACCCAAAACTACTATTTAAAGAGCCAAAGTAAAAAACGCAGTTTTATTATAGCAACACTGTCATCTACAAAATTAAAAAAAAAAAGACAGCCATATTGTTTCGTCAGCAAAGGAGCATAAAGTGCGCGTCAATTCATTATTTGTGTAAAAAAAAAATATTTAATGTGATTTCTGAGGTAAGAAACTGATATTTTAATGTTAATGTATAATATTTGTTGGTAATGAGGCCCAAAGTATACTTAAGATCACCCATTAGTGTCTAATTGTAATAAATAACCGAAATATAACCTAAAATTGTTGTAAAAATGTAGCTTTTGTGTTGCATTTGTATTACTCCTGTGTTACATTTGTGTCACTTTTGTGTTATCTTTGTGTTATTGTAACACAAAAGTATGTGTTACGTAACACAGTAGATCTATAAAGCCCCATGCATAACGGTGTTTGGACTGATTTTTTAAAGTAATGTACTTATCTAAATGTGATTTTGTATGCATGATTTTTTATACTGAAAACCTGCTAAGTGCAAGTTAAGCTTACTTAACCTAATTTATTACGTTCCGGTCCGGTCATTTTAGATATTTGAAATAAAAATACCGACAGAGGCAAATCACCATCAGAAAGAAATATAAAAAAAATATTCGGGGTCAAAGGTCAAAACGGTCAAGACACAAAGGTCAAGACGATGGCTTCTTTCAACATTTTGAATCAATATAAGTAAAACGGAGGCTCTTAGAAAAAAAAAGTTGGGACATTTGTGTAGATAAAAATTTTATCTGAGCTATTTTTTTGATAAAACTTACCGAAACTTACTTTGTTGAAAATTACGAAAAACTCGTTTTTTGACCTTTGACCTTGAATAACTTTTTTAACACACGTGGGATCAATGGGCACTTTTAAATATTTATTTCTGATGGAGGACCCAAGCTCTCCACAAAAATTTTGCTCTCTCGGAATTTTTGTTATTTGACTACTGTTTTTATGTCTAAAATGACCGGACTACAGGCAATTATTTTCTTATATTTAAATATTGAAGTTGTAATTTTTTTTAGACAATGCCGTTAACTGCTGCAGAACGACAAAAAAGATATAGGGAAAAATTAAAAAGCACGGATCCCGAAAAATTTCAAGAACAAAAGAAAAAAAACAGTGAAAGAACATTACGCGAGTATAAAAATAAAACAGCCAATTATACCGAAGAACATAAGGAAGAATTAAGAAAAAAATGGAGAGAGAACCGAAAAAAAAAAGAAAATGTGCCGTCAATATCTCAACAACACTCTATGGACAACCCAAATCAAATTATTACTGATATTTCAATATTATATAAATTGCAACGCCGTAACGCGCAAAAATTTCAAAAGGAAAATATACTTTTGAATAGAAAGATAACTTCTATGATGAATGGGTTTAACAATCTCCAAAGGAAAGTTCAAAGACAACAAAAAATTATTGAAAGTTTGAATGAAAAATACGAAAATATTATGATGGAGTTAAATACTAATAAAACCAAAGAGACAGTAACGAGAGAGGAAGAGAGTGTTAATTATTATAAAAATACAAATGAAACTGAAAATACACCAAACAAAAGAGTAACTGACTATATAAATTATACGATACCAAATATTGAAACTTCAAAAAAAGAAGACATTAAACAAAAAATATTTGAAAATGATGTATTTCAAGAATCTTTTAAAAATACATACAAGTCTTCTAAAGGGTCAGAAAAAGAAGTTTTAAAAAGAGTAGTAAGCAGCGACATCATAAAAAAGTACAAAAAAACCACTATGTTCAAGGAAAAGTTAGGCATGCAAACCTCTGCTTATAAAAAATTAGAAGAAGATTGCAAGAAAAAACATCAGTTACAAAAACAAATCGCAACGTTTTTTAAAAGAGATGACGTCAGTCGAGCGACAGCGGGAAAGAAGCAGTACAAAACGTTAAAAAAAAACAAAATCCAAAAGAGATATTTGTTAGACAAACTAAAAAACTTACATAGAAAATATGTTGAAGAAGTAGGAAGAGTAAGTTTCAGTACCTTCAAAAAATACCGCCCTTTCTACGTATTACCTCCTAATATCAAAGATTGTGAGAGTTGTGCGTGCACCAAACACTCGAATATGCAATTCTTAATAGACAATTTACACTCGTTTGGTATTCTTAAGAGCAATAATTTGAATGACGTAGTACAGGAATTAGTTTGTGATTCAAAATCCAAATGTTGCATGTACGGCGACTGTTCTGATTGTTTTGAAAGAGAAATAGATAATGGTGATTTAAATCCAAATACTGAAGTGAAATGGTTTAAGTGGGCTTTAACAGATTATGAATATGGTAAAGAAGGCAATATGAAAAAATCTAAAAAAATGATGAAGACTATAAAGGAGGGCACACTCAAAGATTTATTAGAGACATTTAACAAAGAAATCAAGCCATTTAAGAAACACGTTTTTAATTTCTATTACCAGTACAACCAATACAAACAATGTGCAGAAAGTTTACAAGAGCATGAGGTATTGATACACATAGATTTCTCGGAAAATTATGTTTGTAAATATCACGAGGAAGTTCAAGCTAAACATTTTGTAAAAGACCAAATTACTCTACATACAGGTGTATTGTACCTTAAAAACCAAAAACCTATATCGTTTTGTTCAATATCTCCTGATAACACACACAACCCAGAGTCCATATGGGCACATCTAGATCCGATCCTTAATTATATCAAAAATACTCACCCAAATATAAACACCATTCATTTTTTTTCTGACGGCCCCGCGACTCAATATAAACAAAAGAAAAATTTTTTTCTCTTCAGTCGAAACATTTATGATTATGGGTTCAGTACTAGTTCTTGGTCATTTTTTGAAGCAGCGCACGGTAAAGGCGCTGCTGACGGCATCGGAGGTACAATTAAACGAACCCTCGATATGAAAACAGCTCAGGGACTAGATATACCCGATGCCAAGGCAGCATATGAAGCATTGTTATCTACAGAAACCAAGATTAAGATTTTTTACGTGCCAGCTGAAAATATTAAACCCCTTGATCCTTTGATTGTTGAGAATCTGATGCCTATACCTGGGACTATGAAAATTCACCAACTAATAGCCTGTGGACAATATAAAATCATGTATAGAGATCTGAGCTGTTTTTGCAAAGATATACGTGAAGCTTGTGCGTGTCATTCACCTAAATTCCATGATTTTTCTACGTTAAATAAAATAATTATTAAAAACAATCGCAATAGAAAGCGATGTAATAATCCTGAAAACAATAGAAATATTGCACAAAAATCTAAAAAGAAAGTCAAACGACACTACAAGCAATCCAGCTCATCCTCAGAAGATGACACAAGTATGGAAATCGAATTTGCTGAAAGTGATTGTGATGACAATTTTATGTCTGATGGTTCTTTGGTTTCTGACCAGAATTCACATATCGATGAAAATGTGTCAGGCGATAACTTTGAAAGAATCTCAAGCATAACTCAAACGAGCGTTAATCCTAATAAAAAAATCCATATTTTGTCCACTGTAATTATAAAGAAACCATTTCAAATTTCAAATGTTTCAAAATTACAAGAAGAAGATAAAAATCAAAATAAATTGCAAAACAGGAAATATATTAAACGGGAGAAATATTGTCAAAAGCAACTCTCTCCAATCGATAAAGAAAACTACATAAAGGAACAAGACTTGACCAAAATAAACAAGACGGCCGACATTCAAACTGAATGTAGTATGAATAAAGTAGCCGGAGAAAAGACTATAACAGAAGATAATTGTAGTGGCTGTATACTGGAGAAAACTGTTGAGCAAACAACTAAAAAGAGAGATGAAAATAACGAGACTGAAACGTACAAAGATAGCAAGACTGAATTGAATGCAAACCAAGAATTAAAACAGCCACAATCTTTAAAAAAAATAAGTTTGCAGTTTGTGAATCAATTCTTGTTACATGAAGGCAAAATTGTAAACTCGAACCTTATAAATTTGCCACTAAAAAAGAAGACGAAAAAGAAAGCGGTGGCATCAAACGTCCGTTTCCTACATGAAGTGTCTAAGACTGACAATGAAAATTTACCATTTTTGGTTGTATGTAAAACTGATTTACCAAAAAGTCTGCAAACGTCGAAATCACCTGATGAAAGTGGTAGTCTTATAAAGTTTGCAAAAAAGGCCCATGTAAACTTTTTACCTACGAGTAATGTATTATTTGAGGCGGGATCATCTAATATGGCTGTATATAAAGAAGATTTAACAAAGAGTCTTCAGATGACGAAAACAGTGGATTTTGGTAGTGGAGGTTTCTCAAAGTCAGTAATAACATCTCAAGTTTTGAAAACAATACCAATTCCGCGAAATCACGACAATGTACAATTCAATAAGAAAAAAAATGAAATATACAAAACGAAGAAGCCTTCACAGTATTCTAGTTCAACTACAAGTGTTTCTGACAGCATTGAAATGGAAAATGACATAGGAAACGCTCCACTTTGGTGTTTTGAACACGCAAGACCACAAAGTGCAAATAATTATAACAGTATCCCAGATGACTTTGACGACAAGATGTCTTACGATATTACGAAATGGAACAACATAGACTTATATGATTCTAAAATACAAAACCAATACGAACCTGATTTCTCCCAAGATCAAAGTAAGGTCTCGACACAAGGCGAATGCCCGAAGTTCGACACATACAACATATCAAGACCAGCTTCACTTCTCCCTGTTAGTGATCCCAGCCAACTTGTCGAAAATTCGAATTCACAGGTGTCACGTCCGTCAATGTTCGAACACTCAATGATCAAAATTACTAACGAGAATGATGCTGTGCTGTCAGATAAAATACCAAGTCCATCAGACAATGAAAGTGAACAAACATCTTACGATTATTCTGTGAATGATAAAGTTTTGGTGCGTTATTATGCCAGGAATAAGACATGGAAGTACTATATAGGAGTAGTTACGGCTGTTAATGCAGACCAAACTTATGACGTCTCCTTTTATGTTATGACACGTAATAATGGCGAGATAAAATTTAAAAAGCCTAAAAAAATTGACAGAGATACAGTCCCAGAAACATTGATGGTAAAGATAATTGAAATTGATAGAGTATCAGATAAACTAGAAGAGTATATATTACATGACTCAGCAGACGCAATTTATTTCTGATTGGATTGCCTTTAATTTGGAAGTTTACTTGTTTTTTTTTTGTGTTTATTTTGCTAGTTTTTTTAAAACATTTCCGTCCATCCATCTCTTCTTTGGTCTCCCTCTTCATCTCCATCCATCCACACGTATACTCCACTCATAACTCTTTTAGTAACATGCGTTTCGTCCCTCCTCTTTACATGGCCGTACCAAGACAAAGGATTCCCTTTCAACTTTTAAGTCACTTGCGCCACTTTCAAACTTTCTTTAATATTTTTATTTCTCACTTTATCTATTCTCGTCACGCCACACATCCATCTCAATATTGTCATTTCAGCTACATGCAATCTTTTGTCATTCGGCTTTTTCATAGCCCAACATTTATTAAGGGGCCAAATTTGCAGGCAGCTCAAAATAAAATCATTTCCTTTTATACAAACAGTCAATAGTTCATCATCTTCCTGCCCTTATCCCATTTTATTTGGGGTCGGCGCAACACGTTTTTTTCTTCCATTCTGTCCTGTCGCTCGTCACACTATCACTAACTCCCTTTTCATTCATATCATTTCTCACACAATCCATCCATCTTTTCTTTGGCCTCCCTCTCCCTCTCCATCCATACTTACAGACAGTCAATACTTACTCAACAGAAACAGTTAATACTTACTTAACGGAAATGTGTTACACCTGATTTTTTTTGGCGAGTTTCAAAGTTGGCTCATTAGTAAAAGTTGTTCTTGCCTATCTAGAACTAATTCAAAATCATTCCTTAAAGAACTCGGAATCCTTTTTATTTTTTTAACTCGTGGTATATGATAGGTAGGTACGTAATTCTTGTTAAGTTTTATTGTATTTTTATAAATGTCATTATTAAAAGTACATCGCTTAAATATCGTATTTTATTACTCCTGTAACACTGCATGTCCTATTTTTTTTATCTTGTATTTATTTAGGTTATATATTTAACCATTATGAAACCACCTTTACCCAAAATATGTGTTACTTTTGTGTTACTTTTGTGTAACGGTAACACAAAATCTGTTGTGTTACTTTTGTGATATAATTGACAATTTTGGCGGCCTTACCCATTATTATTTCCCTAGCCTTTTCCCTACTAGCTTGGAGTCAGCTTCCAATAAATAATTATTTGCGGTTTAAAAAAACCACATAACAGAGTATTTAGTTAGTAAAGAAGTGGATCCGCGTGCGTTAAGCCGCGGAGCCACTTCCTTACTGCTGGCTGTTTACGGGCACGGCGCCAAGGTGGGGACAGAAGCCGGCGCTCTGAAGTTGGCTTTTTGAACTTTTGCGCATGCCCAAAAAACTACGAAATACGCATGCGCCATATGATTCATAAAAAATTCACTGCGTCAGCAATTTTTCGAAGTTCAGAGATTTTGGACTTACTGTAACTACATCCCAATTTTGAAAAAACCCTAAATAATAGAACGCGTTTTCCAACTGTGTAACATCCACGCATATATTTAAAAAAAATTGGGCTTCTTCAAATGTCTACACTCCAACAGAAACGTCACTGAAGCTAAATAAAATCACAACACAATTGTAGATTAAGCCGAATGGACAAGCAGAATGGACGTGCTTGCTACGGCACTACGCGGTACGACTATTCGACAGTTTTTCTGGATCCAGGCTTGAGACAATTCAGTGGCGAGCCAGGAGGATCATTCACACTTCGATTCGAGGCTTTAGTCTTGGGCATCGACGCAGAGTTGCTAGCCTGTCGGTTTTCTACCGGTTGTATTTCGTGTGTGCGTCGAAATCACACTGCCTAGTTCTGCCTAGCCAGTTCAATCATCAGACCACCAGGCGTATGGCTATGTGCCACCGATACATGGTTGACATTCCCTCTACACGTGTATATCAAATGGCGCATGCGTATTGCGTATTTTTTGGAGCATGCGCATAAGTTCAAAACACCAACTTCAGAGCGTGTTGGCCGCTCTGAAGTTGGCGTTTCAAACTTGCAGATCTACCTATGACACACTTACGCCCCCTTTCGATTGCTTTATGTTCATGTTTAATGTCTTTGTTTATGTTTCTGTCCCCACCGTGGTGCTGTATTTACACGTACCTAAACGTCTGGCAGTAAAGTGACTCCGCGGCTTAACGCACACGGATCCACTTCTTTACCATCATAACAAAGTATTGACAGCTCTGAACTTCGAACAATTGTTTGCTCAGTTATTCTTTAGAACTTACGGCGCATGCGTATTGCGTATTTTTTCGAGCATGAGCAAAAGTTCAAAATGCCAACTTCAGAGCGTCGGCTTCTGTCGCCGCCTTGGCGCCGTGCCCGTGAACATTCGGCAGTAAGGAAGTGGCTCCGCGGCTTAACGCACGCGGATCCACTTCTTTACTAACTAAATACTCTGTTATGTGGTTTTTTGAAAAACCACAAATCATTATTTATGGGAAGCCAACCCCAAGGTAGTTGAGTGAGAAAACGCTAGAGAAATAATTATGATGAATTATTTTTTTAGGAACAAATATGTGCTATCATTTACGAGTATGCCTGAAACTGCGTAAAGTGGGCGCCCGCGCAGCAACGCCGCCTATATAAACAGCGTGAGTAGTGTATATTTCGGTGTGTTTTTGTCATTTTAGTATTCTGGATCTAGATCTAGAAATTAACACTGAAAAGTAAATGGTCACAATAAAGAGATGGAGCTGCATAAGATGCACCTACAGCTCTATTCTTCATTAGGCATGGTGCCCTGATCACCATTTCAGGCAGTTTTATATGTTCACCTTTTCAGCAGTAAATCCCCGTGCTTTTACATTATCGCGGGTAATGAACCTACTAAAAATATTAATTCTTATCCTTATAAGTACTAGATTTTATCCCGATTTTGAGGTCTACACTATTATAATCGCTTGTAGAAGTTATGAGATAAAATATAACAGCCAGCTTAGGAAAGACCCTGCGTGAAGCGTGCGCCCGCGCGGTTCCATAAAAAAGTGCTCCTTTGCCGCGCGGGCGCACGCTTTACGCAGTTTCAGGCATACTCGTATAGGATAGCACATGTTAGTTACTAAAAAAATAATTCATCATAATGGTTTCTATAGCCTTTTCTCACTCAACTAGCTTGGGGTCGGCTTCCAATAAATGGTTTGTGGTTTTTCAAAAAAACACACAACAGAGTATTTAGTTAGTAAAGAAGTGGATCCGCGTGCGATAAGCCGCGGAGCCACTTCCTTACTGCTGGATGTTCACGGGCACGGCGCCAAAGCGGAGACAGAAGCCACCGCTCTGAAGTTGGCATTTTGAACTTTTGCGCATGCTCGGAAAAATGTGCAACACGCATGCGCCATATGGTTCTAAAGAATATAGAAGCAATTGTTCGAAGTTCAGAGTGGTTAAGATATGTTGGCTATACGTACTATAATTACACTTAAGAAAAAACCCTAAATAAAAGCGCAAGCAAAAATTTACAATTTTGAAAGAAAGAAAAACATTTAATTTTGTATGAAGCAAAACTCATCGAGAAGACATCGATACGATCCATCAAGTTGGACCTTTCATTGTAAAGCCTTGCCATACGTGTTAGAGAACTATTAGAAGTGATGTTTAACGTGGATGTAGGCGATGATGTCGCTTGCTGCGTTGGCTCACCCTAAAGTTAAAAAGTTAATCAACTCCGCATCAATGGAACCATTTACAATTTTGTGTAGTAGAAGTAAGTCAGAATGGATCCGCCTTTCTTTTAAGCTAACCATCTTCTAGTGCCTTAACCTATCGTAGTAATCGGGTATAGCTTTTCGGATCCCATTCTTCATACATAGGTAGGCCTAACCTAACGAAACGGGCCTGAACAGATTCCACATTATTAGTATAGGTAGAGAATAGGGAGACCAAATATAATTACAGTAGGTACGCAGACATATCTTGACCGCTCTGAACTTCGAACAAGCTTACGCAGTGAATATTTTTAAGAATCATATGGCGCATGCGTGTTGCGTACTTTTGCGAGCATACGTAGTAATTTGGAGGGCCAACTTCAGAGTGGCAGTTTCTGTCCGCGCCTTAGCGCCGTGCTCATGAACATCCAGCAGTAAGGAAGTGGCTCCGCGGCTTAACGCACGCGGATCCACTTCTTTACTAACTAAATACTCTGTTATGTGGTGTTTTGAAAAACCACAAATCATTATTTATTGGATACTGACTCCAAGCTAGTTGAGAAAAGGCTAGAGAAATAATAATGATGAATTATTTATTTAGTTACAAATATGTGCTATCCTTTACGAATATGCCTGAACCTGCATCTAGCGTGCGCCCGCGCGGCAACGGAGCCCTTTTGTATGGAACCGCGCGGGCGCACGCTTCACGCAGGGTCTTTCCTAAGCTGGCTGTCAAACTTTATCAACTGACTTCTACCAGCGATTATAATAGTTTAGACCTCAAAATCGGGATAAAATATAATATCGGGATAAGAATTAATATATTTAGTAGGTACATACATTATCCGTGATAATGTAAAACCGTGGAGATTTTGACAGGTTATATTATACCTCCTAAAAATTTCAATCATTATTATTAAAAATACTAGCAAGCCCCGGTATGAAGAGGCTACAAGGAACGGGGTGGGTTTTTAGTCAGTAAGAGTCTGACACTATCTTCCGCTCCACCCAAGAGCGGGGGTTGTCATTGGATGATTTTGCCCACCGTAAAAAAATACTATATCCATTAATTTTTTTTATTTGACTTGCCTGTCTAGTGGTTAGTGACCCTGACTGCTATGAGGTCGTGGGTTCGATTCCCACCCCGGACAAATGTTTATGTGATGAGCATGATCATTTGTTCTGTGTCTGGTTGTAATTTATCTATAACTAGCTTTTGCCCGTGCGGCTTCGCTCCTGCTTGTCTCTACTCCACACTACTATACCCAACTCTACCCTACTATACCCTACTCTACCCTACTCTACCCTACTCTACCCTACTCTACCCTACTCTACCCTACTCTACCCTACTCTACCCTACTCTACCCTACTCTACCCTACTCTACCCTACTCTACCCTACTCTACCCTACTCTACCCTACTCTACCCTACTCTACCCTACTCTACCCTACTCTACCCTACTTTACCCTACTACTCTACCCTACTACTCTACCCTACTCTGCCCTACTCTACCCTACCCTACCCTACTCTACCCTACTCTACCCTACTCTACCCTACTCTACCCTACTCTACCCTACTCTATCCTACACTACCCTAATTTTTATTTTTTTTCCATAAGAACCTTTTCCACACAATAACAATCACAACAAAAAAAAAACAGCCAAATCGGTCAAGCCGTTTTCATGCTATGTCGTGACAACGGAAAACGGGTTTCATTTTTATATATATAGATAGATATGTATTTATTTAGAAATATATAAGTATGTTTATCAGTTGTCTAGTACTCATAACACTTTGATTAACTTGGGACTAGACGGCGTTGGCTAGTAATATTAAATATTATTATTATAATATCCGTCCTACCATCGCCAATCGCTCCCATCTAGCAAACAAATAATTTGTAAGTATTTAATTTTGTACTTTTAGTAGGTAGTGCAGACCGAGAGAGAAGTTTCTGCTGACAAAGATTCACATATAAAACTGCCGACATGGTGATCATGGTGCCAGAATGAAGAATAAAGTATAGGCTCTAAACATTTCAGCTTAGATCGTCAAATGGATTGCGCTGAGCTCGTGATATTACAGCAGTCAGTCACCTTTATTGTGACCATTTACTTTTTAGTGTTAATTTGATTTTCAATTTGAAAGACTTGGCTGCTGAATGCACCAGGATAACCCGCGAAATTATGTAAAGTTTTTTTTTAACTGTAATTACAGTACGTACGCGTAGTATTATGGAAGTACTACAAGGACGTGGGGAGTTTTTGCTTTGCTTATTTTTAATGACATGGAGAACGGGGTGCTGGGCCAGCAGTATATATATATACGAGTATATATATGTATATGTGCAGACCTAGATTTTTCCAATCATCGATTATGACTTGAATGCAGATCTCATCAACAAACTTAACCGTCTTCTAAATTACTGCATTCGATTCGTTTTCAATCCACGTAAATATGATCAAGTTTCAGCGAATCGGTCGCTTCTAAAGTGGTTGCCCTTATATCAGCGCAGAGAGCTAAGGGCACTCACAACCTTGTTTTCATTTCTTGATTCTCCTAAATCCTCTAGTTTTTAGCTTCCAATACACATAGACATCCACTTTCAATACATATAGAAATCTGCGCTCATCTCTTGACATATATCTTGACCGCTCTGAACTTCGAAGAAGCTTGCGCAGTGAATCTTTTTAAGAATCATAATGCTGCAGGCTTACTGCCACTGCTACAGTGCGATCAAAATAAAAGCACTACTCTTAAGGTGGTGCATCACGACTCACATTTTCACTGTTTTTCATACAACCGCTCATGACTGATTATGACGTTATTACATATTTTTCATTAGATATTTTGGAAACACAGTATCTTGTGGATATTATCTAGGTTTCTAAAGAAACCAATTTCTAAATTTGTGTAAAACTAATCCAGTAAACAACCTCTGAAAATGTCCTATTTTGTATGAACTTTGACACTTCATAATTTGCCTAAAAATTAAAAAAGTCAAAAAAGTAAACCTCTAGAAACCTTGCAAATTTTATTAAGATTCTAAATGATGACCACTTTTTCCAAAAACTTTTAAGGGTTTAAAAAAAACAGCTATTTCCTGGAGCAAGTTTTGTGAAATTTTCGAGTAAATCTCGGAATTACCGAATACTAACAGAGTTTTCAGGAGTTATCTCTCTTTGCGTTGCTTTTTCGTCAAACATCGCGTTGGATTGCGTTAGATGAACTAACAAGCTTTTATGCCATTTTCGATATTTACGATAGCCGAGTGGAAAACGAAAGTGGCGCCAACTTAAGAGGGTCTCTCTTAAGTTAGCGCTCCGAACCACTCCGAACTACTATGCAAGCTCCAAAAAGTACGCAATACGCATGCGCCATATCACGGCGCATGCGTATTGCGGATTTTTTTGAGCATGCGCAAAAGTTCAAAACGCCAACTTCAGAGCGCCGGCTTCTGTCCCCGCCTTGGTCCTGTGCCCGTGAACATTCGGCAGTATAGAAGTGGCTCCGCGGCTTAACGCACGCGGCTCCACTTCTATACTGACCAAATACTCTGTTATGTGTTTTTTTTTAAAACCGCAAATAATTGTTTATTGGAAGCCGACCCCAAGCTAGTTGAGATAAGGTTAGAGAAATAATAATGATGAATTATTCTTTTAGACACAAATGTGTACTATCCTGCCTGAAACTGAGTAAAACGGGCGCCCGCGCGGCAATGGAGCACTTTTGTATGGAACCGCGCGGACGCACGCTTCACGCAGGGTCTTTCCTAAGCTTACTGTCAAGTTTTATCAAGTAACTTTTACCAGCGATTATAATATCCCTCAAAATCGGGATAAAATTTAGTATCGGGATAAGAATGAATCTTTTTAGTAAGTTCATTACCCGTGATAATGTAAAACCACGGGTATTTTGAAAGGTTATATTATACGCATATATCCGTCCAACTATCCCTAATTTTTGTACTTTTCCAGTATTTTTTGTACTTTTAGTAGCAGACAAGTTTCTGCTGAAAAGGTGAACAATTGAACATATAAAACACGGTGATCAGGGGCCTTATCTTGACAAATGTTAGTCAAGCGAGCGAGAATGAAGAATAGAGCTATTGGTGCATCTTAATAAGCTTCATCTCTTTAACAGTTCAGATTAGGTCGTCAAACGGATCGCGTTAAGAGCTCGTGGTAGGATAACAGCGTTGATGTATTTTTTTTTATGACCATTTATTTTTCAGTGCTAAATTGATTGTTAATTTGAAAGACTTGAATGGTGTATGCTCCAGGATAACTCACGAAATTCAAATTTTCGCTTGTGCTTTTATTTAGGATTTTTTGTTCATCCATCAATAACCCAACGCTTAAGCGATTATGATTTGGGATCGGGATGCGTGTAATGAATTGCACTCGGCTCACGCGGCGCTCTGATTGGTCCCCGCGGTTCACCGCCCCACTTGACGTTTGGCTCGACGCGACGGATTCACGCGCGCTTTCGATGGCTATGTGTAAAGTTCCATATTTTGTTAAAACTTTCTGTTAGTGATTCAAGTTCCTTACTTTAAGTTTAACTCTAGCCGGTCACATCGAATAATAATAAAAACTGTCACTAAAGTTGCCTCAGTGTTTTCATTTACTGCTTAGTGCGGAAAAGTGTATATAATTACTGCAGATACGGCCGACAGTCTTGACCGCTCTGAACTTCGAACAATTGCTTGATCAGCGATTCCTTAGAACCAAAGATTTTATATATCCTAGTACTAGATTGACTACGGCAACCTCAAAAGCGTACCCGAAAAGGAAAGTCAGAAAGAGTCCTGTCATCTCGTTCTACTAGTGTGTCCATACACTAGCTACATACTGCGGGACAATTTTCCTCAAAAGTTAGTTAAAGATATTTTTGATACATTAAAATAGACATGCAAGTTCAAAAACAGTTAATATGTTTAATATGCTTACCAAAAGGGAACTGTGAGTTTTCTCTGTAATTACTAGGAAATAGCTGATGTCCGTATATTATAATAGCAATATCCTCTTATGCGAGTATGAAATACCTACACTGATAAAAAAATGCCTAATGTCTGTGTACCTACGTAAGAAGATCACTTCTGAACAGCTACACCTATCAGAATAAGGTTTGTCTGAAAGAAAAAACTAGTTAGTTTATAATAAAAATAATATTATTCTTTTATTTTTACTTTATTAAAAATAGACTGATGCGTGACATAAAATTGTACATTTTTTATTACGTCAAATTGCACGTATTAACTAAAAAATAAACAATAAATAATACATTAACGCGCCACAGGGAATTTCCGAAAGGGAAACCATGGTCCTGGAACACAAAGGGCAACTGAAGGACACGGGTAGATTTATTCAGTATAAACCTCAAATAACTTGTCCCGCTCTAGGATGGAGCGTAAGGCGCTCTACCTTAGAGCAGGATAAGTTATTGGAGATTTTACCACATCAAAAAAAGTCTCCTACTATGTTCGTTTGTCTATATCTGTTTGCAATCAACTCAAAAACTACTGAATGGATTTTTAAAAACGGATGAACTTACAAAAGGGTATATAGATGGAATAGAATTACGTTTTAGTGTTGATTTAACTTTACATCTTCAGACTTAATGTGGCAACCACAAATAAAACTGTTGCTGAAAATAAAATGTTTAAATGTCACAACTTCAAAGCCACTGTTGCTGATGGTTCTCGTTTCTTGGAAATCTACAACAAAACATAAAAAATAATATATTTCATACATGCAACATTGAGTGCGGCATTTATTAGGGACCTACCTAAGGACTAAAGTTAAAGACTATGATTTAAAATGAATATAATTCTCGAATGTACTATATCGATGTGGAGAAGATTTTGGAGCGCACGCGCGTCGTTTTAAGAAGTGGTCACAGATAACTAATACTGAATAGGTCCGAAGACACGTCCCGCATGCCGCACCTCTGGCCGCCGCTGCTCGCCGCTTTCCGTTGTGTCATGAGAGCAGCCGAAGATCGCCGAGCGGCCAAAGGCGCCCGATCAACAGAAAAGATAAAATTAGTAAAATTGGTGGGCGCTTGATTTATAAAAAAAAAAAAAATTGAGCCTTCTCAGATATTTAGAAATTTGCTTATAATAATATAAAACTTGAACAGTAGACAATCGAATTTTATAAAATTTTGCACCTAGTCAAAAAAATTCAAAACGATGTTTGTTGTCACCCTACATAAATATTTTGTAAACAAAACAGAAAACTTACCAAATAAATGAAATTCCACAACCAGGATACCCATCGCTATTGCGAAACTTTACATAGCATCGTTTTGAACATCTTGCACACTTTATACTTTACTAAACATTGAGATAAAAACTTGTAACAATTAAAAATACAACTTTAGTCCTATGAAGCATCAGCCATATTGTTTATTGATGTCAAATTCTGTCAAATTGAAACCTCCTAAATGTTGCCTTTTATAATTTGAAAATTACTACGAATAGCTACTAAATCTAAATGAAATCATCATTAAATACAAGAAGAATGCGTATAAAATTTCAAGAAGCAATATTTAAAATAAAATATTTAGTTGCAATTCATTTTATGTTGCATAAACCTATCAAAATGCATGAACACGGACTATTTAACGATAACTGGAACAATCTAAAAACTACCATCTGTTTCTTATTTTTTTCTGGTAGTATGTGCGAAAGGGACAGAGAGGATTTATCTTAGTGTCTTACTCCAGGCCATTTTTCCCTTTTGCGTGTCAATAACACACATGAACTTAATGCTAATGAGAATAAAGAACACTTTAGACAGTGTAATATTTCTTCGTAGTCAATCTAGTCTACTCTAGTAGGATATATAAAATCTTTGCTTAGAACCATATGGCGCATGCGTATTGCGTATTTTTTTGAGCATGCGCAAAAGTTCAAAATGCCAACTTCAGAGCGTCGGCTTCTGTCGCCGCCTTGGCGCCGAGCCCGTGAACATTCGGCAGTAAGGAAGTGGCTCCGCGGCTTAACGCACGCGGATCCACTTCTTTACTAACTAAATACTCTGTTATGTGGTTTTTAAAAAACCTTAAATATTATTTATTGACAGCCGACCCCAAGCTAGTTAGTAAAAGGCTAGGGAAATAATACAGATGATTTTTTTTTAAGAAATACCATATATTACAAATATATGGTATTTCTTTATATCAGGTATAAAGAATACTTCGTATAGCGGGCGCCCGCGCGGCAACGGAGCATTTTTGTGTGAAACCGCGCGGGCGCACGCTTCACGCAGGGTCTTTCCTAAGCTGACTGTAAAACTTTACCTATTAACTTCTACACGCGATTTCGATGGTGTATCGGGATAAGAATTCATATTTTTAGTAGGTTCATTATCTGTAAAATCACGGGAATTTTGAGAGGTTATATTATAACTTTTTGGAGGTATGCAGAACAGAGAGTAAAGTCCTGCAAACCTCCATTGAAAAGGGAGGATCCTCCGACCAGACAGGTGTTATAGTCTGGTGAGCGACTGCCCGATAGTTGATTTCGGGCTGTCGTATATATTCAAATCGCACGGAGAACTTTGATTGAGTGATGCAAGATTTTGTAGTTCTTATGTGGCGTCATAGTCATGTCGCTACAATTTTCTAAAAATGCGATCATAGCACATATCCGCCCAACCATCGCCAATCGCACCCAAATCTAGCAACAAATAATTTGTATTTCATTTTGAACTTTTACAGTCAGGTTTGTGCTGACAAAGGTGAACATATAAAACTGCCAGACATGGTGATCACGGTGCCAGAATGAAGAATAGAGGCTCTAAACATTTCAGTTTAGATCGTCTAATGGATTGCGCAGAGCTCACGATATGGTTATTACAGCAGTGTCAGTCACCTTTATTATGACCATTTACTTTTCAGTGTTAATTTGATTTTCAATTTGAAAGACTTGGCTGGTGAAAGCACCAGGATAACCCGTGAAATTATGTAAAGTTATTTTTAACCGACTTCGAAAAGGAGGAGGTTCTATGTTCGGCTGAATGTATGTTTTTAAGTGTAATTACAGTACGTACGCGGACATATCTTGACCGCTCTGAACTTCGAAGAAGCTTGCGCAGTGAATCTTTTTAAGAATCATAAAACTGCAGGCTTACTGCCACTGCTACAGTAGTATCAAAATTTTTGCTTTACTGCTCTTAAGTTGGCGCTCCGAACCACTCCGAACTACTACGCAAGCTCGGAAAAGTACGCAATACGCATGCGCCATATCATGGTGCATGCGTATGGAATTTTTTGTACGGAATTTTTTGGACATGCGCAAAAGTTCAAAATGCCAACTTCAGAGCGGTGGCTTCTGTCCCCGCTTTGGCGCCGTGCTCATGAACATACGGCAGTATAGAAGTGGCTCCGCGGCTTAACGCACGCGGCTCCACTTCTATACTGACCAAATACTCTGTTATGTGGTTTTTTTAAAAACCGTATTATTTATTGGAAGCCGACCCCAAGCTAGTTGAGATATGGTTAGGTAAACAATAATGATGAATTATATTTTTAGACACAAATTCATGCTATCCCTTAGGCCTGAAACTGCGTAAAGCGGGCGCCCGCGCGGCAACGGAGCACTCTTGTATGGAACCGCGCGGGCGTACGCTTCACGCATCAAACTTATCAACTGACTTCTACCAGCAATTATAATAGTGTAGCCCTCAGAATCGGCATAAAATATAATATCGGGACAAGAATTAATATATTTAGTAGGTACATACATTATCCGTGATAATGTAAACCGTGGAGATTTTAACAGGTTATATTATACCTCTTACAAATTTCAATCATAATGCATTATACTATATCCATCCACCGTAGACGCGCGCTCGCGGACGGCGAGCCATGGGGAGCTCGCTGTCCGACCGTCTGATAACTGTCCGAACCAAGCCCAAGACGTCAACGGCACGCATTGCTCCCGCGCGCCTCAAGGAGTTGTCAGCAACAGAAGGGGCCCAGCTGGGTCGAAGCCTACTGGGGCCAGTGTTATCCGAAAGGAAGCTCGAGCCCCGGTATGAAGAGGCTACAAGGAACGGGGTGGGTTTTTAATCAGTAAGACTCTGATACTATTTCTCGCTCCACCCAAGAGTGGGGGTTTTCATTGGATGATTTTGCCCATCGTAAAAAAAAATACTACTTTTATCCATTTTTTTTATTTGACTTGCCTGTCTAGTGGTTAGTGGCCCTGACTGCTATGAGGTCGTGGGTTCGATTCCCAACCCGGCCAAATGTTTATGTGATGAGCATTATCATTTGTTCTGTGTCTGGGTGTAATTTATCTATAATATGTATGTATTTAGAAATATTGTATAAGTATGATTATGAGTTGTGTTGTGTGATAGTATTATATTATTATTATATCCGTCCTACCATCGCCAATCGCTCCCATCTAGCAAACAAATAATTTGTAAGTGTTTAATTTTGTACTTTTAGTAGGTAGTGCAGACCGAGAGAAAAGTTTCTGCTGAAAAAGGTGAACATATAAAACTGCCAGACATGGTGATCAGGGGCCTTACCATGACAAGTCGTGCGAGCGAGAATAAAGAATAGGACTATAGGTGCATCCTACGACGCTCCATCTCTTTAACAGTTCAGTTTAGGTCGTCAAATGGATCGCATTAAGAGCTTGTGTTAGGGTTACAGCAGTCAGTCGCTTTTATTGTGACCATTTATTTTTCAGTGTTAATTTAATTTTCAAATTGAAAGACTTGCTTAGTGAATACTCCAAGATAACCCACAAAATTAAAAATTTCGCTTGCGCTTTTATTTAGGGGTTTTACTTAAGTGTAATTATTTACGACCAACATATCTCAACCACTCTGAACTGCGAACAATTGCTTCTATAATTATTTCGAACCATATGGCGCATGCGTATTGCGTATTTTTTTGAGCATGCGCAAAAGTTCAAAATGCCAACTTCAGAGCGGTGGCGTCTGTCGCCGCCTTGGTGCCGTACTCGTGAACATCCGGCAGTAAGGAAGTGGCTCCGCGGCTTACCGCACGCGGATCCACTTCTTTACTAACTAAATACTCTGTTATGTGGTTTTTTGAAAAACCACAAATCATTATTTATGGGAAGCCAACCCCAAGGTAGTTGAGTGAGAACAGGCTAGAGAAATAATTATGATGAATTATTATTTTAGTAACAAATATGTGCTATCCTTTACGAGTATGCCTGACACTGCGTAAAGCGGGCGCCCGCGCGGCAACGGAGCACTTTTTTATGGAACCGCGCGGACGCACGCTTCACGCAGAGTCTTTCCTAAGCTGGCTGTTATATTTTATCTAGTAACTTCTACCAGCGATTATTTAATAGTGTATCTTATCGGGATAAGAATTAATATTTTTAGTAGGTTCATTATCCGCGATAATTTTAAACCATCGGGATTTTGACAGGTTACATTATACACATTTATCCGTCCAACTATCGCTGATCGCTCCCAAATCTAGCAAACAAATATTTTGTAAGTATTTAATTTTGTACTTTTAGTAGCAGACAAGTTTCTGCGGGATGTTTTCTTAATAGAGTGGGTCCTTTTCCACTCGCCTATCGTAAACATCGAAAATGGTTTAAAAGCTTGTTACTTCATTTAATGCAATCCAACGCGATGTTTGACGAAAAGACAACGCAAAAAAGCGAGATAACGCCTGAAAACTATGTTAGTATTCGGTAATTCCGAGATTTACCCGAAAATTTCACAAAACTTGCTCCAGGAAATAGCTGTTTTTTTTTTAAACCCTTAAATTTTTTGGAAGAAGTTGTCGTCATTTAGAATCTTAATAAAATTTACAAGGTTTATATAGTTTTACTTTTATGACTTTTTTAATTTTTAGGCAAATATAGGAGTCAAAGTTCATACAAAATAGGAGATTTTCAGGTCTTTACTGGATTAGTTTTACACATATTTAGAAATTGATTTCAATAGAAGCCTATTATAGATAATATCCACAATATACTGTGTTTCTAAAATATCTAATAAAAAATGTGTAATAACGTCATAATCAGTTATGAGCGGTTGTATGAAAAACAGTGAAAATGTGTGTCGTATTACACCACCGTGTAATTACAGTACGTACAGTCAACATATCTTGACCGCTCTGAACTTCGAACAATTGCTTCTTTATTCTTTAGAACCATATGGCGCATGCGTATTGCGGTTTTTTTCGAGCATGCGCAAAATGTCAAAATGCCAACTTCAGAGCGGTGGCTTCTGTCCCCGCCTTGGCGCCGTGCTCATGAACATTCGGCAGTATAGAAGTGGCTCCGCGGCTTAACGCACGCGGCTCCACTTCTATACTGACCAAATACTCTGTTATGCGGTTTTTTTAAAAACCGCAAATAATTATTTATTGGAAGCCGACCCCAAGCTGGTTGAGATAAGGTTAGGGAAATAATAATGGTGAATTATATTTTTAGACACAAATTTATGCTATCCTTTATGCCTGAACCTGCGTGAAGCGTGCGCCCGCGCGGCAACGGAGCTCTCTTGTATGGAACCGCGCGGGCGCACGCTTCACGCAGGGTCTTTCAAACTTTATCAACTGACTTCTACCAGCAATTATAATAGTATAGCCCTCGGAATCGGGATATTATCTCGATATTAGTGGCCTGGACTGCTATGCCGGAGATCGTAGGTTCGATTCCCACCCCGGACAAATGTTTATGTGATGAGCATGATCATTTGTTCTGTGTCTGGGTGTAATTTATCTATAATGTGTATTTATTTAGAAATATATAAGTATGATTATCAGTTGTCTAGTACTCATAACACTCTGCTGTGATAGTATTATGGTTACTAATATTATAAAAGCGAAAGTGAGTTTGTTTGTTTGTTTGTTACGTCTTCACGCCTAAATAGCAAAACCGATTTTCATGAAACTTGGTACACGGATAGACCATGTCCTGGAATAGGACATAGGATACTTTTTATCCCTGAAGTATGTTCCCTTGGGATATTTTTTTGCTATCACGCGAGCGAAGCCGCTGGGAGTAGCTAGTATTTTTATAATATTCCCACCATCGCCAATCACTCCCATCTAGCAAATAAATAATTTGTGAGTATTTAATTTTGTACTTTTAGTAGGTAGTGCAGACCGAGAGAAAAGTTTCTGCTGAAAAAGGTGAACATATAAAACTGCCAGACACGGTGATCAGGGGCCTTACCATGACAAATGTTAGTCGTACGAGCGAGAATGAAGAACAGAGCTATAGATGCATCCTATGACGCTCCATCTCTTTAACAGTTCAGTTTAGGTCGTCAAATAGATCGCATTAAGAGCTTGCGTTAGGGTTACAGCAGTCAGTCGTTTTTATTGTGAACATTTATTTTTCAGTGTTAATTTGATTTTCAAATTGAAAGACTTGCTTAGTGAATACTCCAAGATAACCCACGAAATTCACATTTTCACTTGGAACTTTTATTTAGGGTTTTTTCTTAAGTGTAATTACAGTACGTACGGCCAACATATCTTAACCACTCTGAACTTCGAACAATTGCTTATATATTCTTTAGAACCATATGGCGCATGCGTATTGCGTAGTTTTTTGAGCATGCGCAAAAGTTCCAAATGCCAACTTCAGGGCAATAGCTTCAGCACCGCCTTGGCGCCGTGCCCGTGAACATTCGGCAGTAAGGAAGTGGCTCCGCGGCTTAACGCACGCGGATCCACTTCTTTACTAACTAAATACTCTGTTAAGTGGTTTTTTGAAAACCACAAATAATTTTTATTGGAAGCCGACCCCAAGCTAGTTTAGAAAAGGCTAGGGAAATAATGATGATGAATTATTTACTTAGAGTTACAAATAATGCGCCATACGGGCATGATGATGGACCTTGAAGCCACAAAGTATAGAAAACAAAAATTGGTTTGCTTTCTTACCAAGTTTGATACTGTTTTCACAATTAGTATTTTATTGATAAACTGGTTAGTTAAAAAAACCTTTTTCTTAACTAACCAGTTTTAGACACGCAATTTATTGTTTTCCGTACTAGCGCGGAAAAGTGCCTGAGCCCACCCTCACCCTAATTTATTGTATTTATCGTATAGGGCAGGTCGCTAAGCAACCCCGACGAGCCGCCGGCAGCGCCTGTTTATTTATTTCTTCGTAAGTGTATTGAAAAACGTCGTTTTATACACATATAAACTTGTCACTGTAGTACGTACTAGATTTCTTGACACCTTCCCCAGCGGCTCGGGTGAATTCCGCATCGGTAATGAAAAAAATTCTCTATTGAGAAGTGACAATAATAGTTTTTAACACAATGAGTTTATAACAGTTAAGTTACATAGACTTATACACACACACATGCGTACAAAATTTTGCCCCAACAGTCAATTAGTGAACACTGCATGAAAATCTGTTCAGTCGTTTTTGAGTTTAGCTTAAGGTCAGTGACCTGCAGCAAACAAAAATCTTAAAAAAAAAAACGTTTTTTTTGCAGGTTACCATTGAGAATCTATATTCATGTCATAACCTAATCATTGCTACTTTTTATTAGTAGTTTTGACTTTATTATATAACTAGCTGCTCCCAGCGGCTTCGCCCGCGTGATAGCAGAAATGTATCCCAAGGGAACATACTTCCGGGATAAAAAGTATCCTATGTCCTATTCCAGGACATGGTCCATCCGTGTACCAAGTTTCATTAAAATCGGTTTTGCCATTTAAGCGTGAAGACGTAACAAACAAACAAACTCAGTTTCGCTTTTATAATATTAAGTAAGGATTTTGTCAAGATTCCATAAGATAAAGTCTCAACAAAACACTATCGACAGTTTATGTGCAATAGAGATGAGATATACCTGCCATTCTCCATACCCGGTCTTTAAGGTATGGGTATCAGTAAATACCTGGTACAAATATCAGGTATTAAAATACTTCTAAGTATTTGGGTGTGGTAGGATTTCGATAAGTAAACGTATACGATAAGTATGGTATGCCTCCAATATAATGTAGGTACGACGTTTCAAGTATACGTAATTATGCATTATGAGATACAACTGACGCAAAAAATCAAAACATTGTCGATCTAAGTACGTTAGGTACGTACCACACTAGATAGAGATTACCAGTACCTACACTAGATATTCCCTAACATAAACAAACTAAGAAACTCTTTCACGTCGTGACAAAAATGTAATTATGCAATTATGTTACAAATAAACAAATAAGTAGGTACCCATTTTTTTCTAACTAAATTAAATCATCCGAATGTTCATAAAGCACGAATGACGTTTCGGGTCCCTTCGTAAGGTGTCGGGCAGCTTCGGGTGGCTTCGGCGTACCGAACTACCGATACCGCACAAACTGGGCGCTACCTTGTGGTAGCGGTTCGTATCGTACTATGCGTCTGACGTCATACCTTCAAGGTATTTACCCAGTATTTTGGTCCGTACCCGGTCTGTGTACTGGGAAGCACATACTTGGTATATATACCTCTACCAGTATATACCTCTCATCTCTAATGTGCAACGAGACCTTTGTTCTTTTAAGATTCAATTGGCTTTAGATGATAATAATTATACTATGCGTCGAGACTCGAGTGCGAGTTGTTCTTACGTTAACGCGATCGAAACGCTTATCGCGATTTGATGCCTCGTCCCCACTAGGAACATTTGTCGGGCGAAATGTGTCCCCGGAGACATCGGGCGATGTCGCCCTACATCGGGCGATGTCGCCCTACATCGCCCCACGTCGCCCGATGTCTTGTCTCCGTCCACATCAGTTCAGTCGAACCTATCATGTCTCCGGAAGAGGTAGTGTGGTACAGTGCGGCTTCGTGGGCTTATATAATGATGGATGCATCAAGAACAAAAAAGAAGAGAAATGAAAAGAGGAATACATCCCACAAATACTCTTAGGAGCGATATAGTTCAATAAGTCGCAGCACTACGTCATTCGACCACATTGTCGCAGGTTGCACTCACGTCCACACTCTATCACTACTCTTCATCGACTGAGCGACAAGGAACAGTTTCAACAATGTCGCGGCGATGTCGTCTGACATCGCCCGACATCGCCCGATGTCACCGGGGACACATGTCGCTCGACAAATGTTCCTAGTGGGGACGAGGCTTTACTCTGATTGGAAATTTATGAAGTACGGTGATCAGATTGGCTCGCTCCAAAATCACCATACGTCATGAACGTGTCGATTACGTTAAGGAGATTTAAGGCAGCCCGCGAAATTAAAATTTTATTTAGAGTGAGTTGCGTCGAAATGACCCGCCTCTAAGTGATACCATTGCCAAAAAAATTACACACATTTATTGCGGGGAAATTAATTATCTTTTCACTGGGCACCCTTTTAACTTTAACAGGTCATTTCGATGCAACTCACCCATAATCGTCAGAGTTTTTCACGTAAAAGTTATTGAATAGAGTAAAACGAACTGAGAGGGTTGAATTGATGATTTTAATTATTACAATTCTGTAAATAAATATCTACATATTACGCCAGCGAATCATACTTTAATCAATATACAACTTGACGCTGACCTGCAAAGTGGAAAAAAAACTTTAAAAATTTGGATTTCGCGATTCTGAACTATACAGGGTGTAAGGGGCAAGTCTCCGCAAATTTTAAGGACTTGCTTAGTAGATGCAACTGGACTACCTTCCACAAGATTTTTTTTTTCAGAAAACGAAAAATTAATTGTTCGGACACACCATACAAAATTATGAATTTGATGGAACAGTTTGTATGGAGAGGTCGATTTTTTTTATGTTTCCGGAAAACAAGTTCGTGGATGGTTATTCAGTTTCGTATATTGAGCAAGTCCTAAAAGTTCGCGAAGACCTGTTCCTTACACTGTATAAAGTGCTTCCATCCCTCTTTCTCGATCCGTCGCCTACCACTTTAACAAGTCAAGGATGGCCTCTGGTTTTTTAGAAGACAGAAGTCCTTCGAAGTCTTAAGTTGTTAGTGGGGAAAATAAATGATTATATCAAAGCTTAAAGTATGTCTCAGGCTTCTTCTCTTCTTCCTTTTTAACATCTTCTTTGACAAGTATATCGCAGCATGTGATGCATTGTGTACAGCCAGCATAAGAATTTAAATCCACGTCGACGGGCCAGTAGTCGATCGGTTGGTACTGGTTTCTCCTGAACATCTGGTGATTCAGGAGAGTCCAGAACCAAAGACAGGCTCTTCCTCGACGGAACTTCACTACAGATGTTATGACGGCGTCTACACCACGCCGGCAAACTGGGTCTCGGTCATAAGACGTGTTGAATTTCAGGTGTTTTAAGTTGCAGCGGAAAACCTGGAATTACCAAAGGGCTTTTTAGTACAAAATTATAAATATGTGAAACATTAAGTCATGGGTCTACCATACGCACAGTGTCCATTTCGACTGCTCGGTCAGTTACAAATTCATAGATTAAATATTCAGAGAGTCGATAAAGGTTTAACCAAGGCCACACCGTTGACACATGGAAAACTGCGCGGCCACGCAGTTCTCTTGATAAAAGAGCATAGTAAAGGTCCTATTCTTTTCGCAAGCTTCAACACAGTTTTGCCTGCGCAGGCCGGTTTGTACCTCGACCGTGTAAAACTGTACAAGTTTTAGCAACCACAAGCACAAGGTTGCCTACACACCAGAGGCTGGAGACAAAACTATGGTGAAGCACATGCTTCGTAAATAAAAGAAAAAAGTTTAGTGAAGAGGCCTGAAAATCACAGATCTACCTAAAGAGTTTATTATCATTTCAGTGAAAGGAGATACACAATCCACTGCTAGATGTAGGGATCTCTCAAGCATCATCATCACAATAGTTGGCCAGGCTCTCTTTTCATATTTTCTTTCTTCACCGAAATCTCAATCCACATTCGGTTTAACCTATGCTGCATTTTTCAGCACCCCGTATCAGGAACTCTCTCTGCATTTTATTATTAGGTACATCGTGACATTTTTTTTTAATGTTATTGTTAGGCTCGCGTTTGACCACCATCTCACCTGATGGTAAGCGAAGATGTGGTCGACGATGGAGCACGCTTGCCTAGAAGTAACCTATTCACTCTTGACTTAAAGACCCCCAAGTTGTAGCTATCAGGAAACACAGACTCCGGCAGGGAATTCCATCCTTGGCTATACGCACAATAAATGTCAGCCACACATTAACTCCTAATCCTAGTCATTGATTGTTTGTGTCTTTTTTAAAAGTAAAAAGCAGTGATTGTGGTATTGCCTTACTTCATGTCCACACATTTCAATCATGCAGTAGTTTGTAAACCTTACAGGCACAAGGGCCACACGGAAGCCCATTTTTTGGAGCCGATCTGTTGAAATAAAGTTGTTTTATTAGTTACTAGCTGTCCCCCGCGGTTTCAATCGCATCTGTGGTTATTGCTCCGCTACCATGGATTATAGCGTGATGTTATCTAGCCAATAAACCTTCCTCAATAAATCTGCTCCTGATAGTTAAAAATACGTAATTAACAAAAACGAAAACGGATAAAAAAATGTTTTAATAAATGAAACGGGAAATCGGGCCTTTTTTCTTTGTGTTAAAACCGCACTGGAGAAAGTTAGCAAAATATAAAAAATACTGTCAAACGCGCCTTTTTTTCCTGATTCTGGCAATGTATATAACTCAAATCTGGAAAAAATGTTAGATGAGTCTTTTTTACTCACACTGAGCTGTTTTTAAATTTCATTTCTCGTGCCTTAAACTCGTTTTTCCTTACGAATTTTACAAAATATGTGCAGGTAACGTCAACTCAACTTACAGCAAATAGAGTTGCTGGGCAGTGGGCAAGTACATTAAGTTTTAATTACAAAGATATCCAAAGGACAATAAGAAGAAGACCCGGAGGAGAACTAAGGAAGCCCACAGTATTCCTAGCACGATATCCAAACTTAAGGGGATGCATCTCGACACACATTTTCACTGTTTTTTATACAACCGCTCTTACCCGATTATGAAGTTATTACACATTTTTCATTAGATATTTTGAAAACACAGTATCTTGCGGATATTATCTAGGCTACTATTGAAATCAATTTCTAAATTTGTGTAACACTAATCCAGTAAAAACCTCTGAAAGTCTGCTACTTTGCATGAACTTTGACACTTCATAATTTACTCAAAAGTTTAAAAAGTCAAAAAGGCCTTACAAATTTAATTAAGAGTCTAAATGACGACAATTTTTTTCAAAAACTTTCAAGGGTTTAAAAAAAACATCTGTTTCCTGGAACAACTTTTGTAAAATGTTCGAGTAAATCACGGAATTTCCGAATACTAACAGAGTTTTCAGGCGTTATCTCTCTTTTTTTTTGCGTTGCCTTTTCGTCAAAAATCTCGTTGGATTGCGTTAGATGAAGCAACAAGCTTTTAAACAATGCTCGATGTTGACGATAGGCGATTGGAAAAGGAGCTTCTTAAGTGCATGTGACCATGGCACGTTGCTCACAGAGCGAATAGTCGTTGGGGCCGACAGGTTTTGAATCATAGATCAACACTGATTGAGTCTACACTGATTGAACCTTGTTAGGGTTCAATCAGTGTAAATCGCTGATGTAAACCATAACCTTCAACGTCCTTAGATAGTGGGTACGTTTTTCAAGCACCGTGAATGATTTGCATACGTGTTGTCCCGTGGATTAAATCAGTGTAGCCGTAACACAATCTAAATACACAAATCATGCTCCAACCAAAGTGCAAGCCGAATGACGATGATGACGAATAAAAGTGAGATTAGGTAAGTGAACTAACGTTTACCTTTTAGGCCAGTCAATATGTGCGGTTTGTGAATATATCTATCAAAAGTATGGCATGGTCCATAGTATATTTTTACAAACAAAAACGACATTCTACAATATAAGATACAAGAGTATTCTAACAAAATCAAAATAGATATAAAAGTAACAAAATTGACAGTTTTTTAGGCACGATGATTTTGACGTTTTACCAAATCATAGATATAGATAAACACATAGATAAATAACACTTTAGAAGTCTTACTACGATAGGATCTTTTTGTTTTTCAATGGATAACGTTTTAGAATTTTTCATGAGGGCTATGTCAGCTGGTGCAAGGGGAGCATTTTAAAAATAAAAATGCCTTGGACTTGTGTAAAAAAGGGTTAAATTTTCGAATCCTTTTTTTTTACTATTATTTATTTGTTTTTTTTTGTTTGTACTGGAAATCATCGAATGATTCCTCCCGGTCTGTATAGTGGAGCAAGATGGAGTGTCATACTTTTACTGACTAAAATCTTCCTGTGTTCCTTCACGTGGTCCATTGCATTCTAGGGCCACGTTACTCTTTCGAATCATCTCGTAATGGCCATAGCAATCTTCATCTTTACTTTTCAAACTATTCTGTAAAGTACACGGTGCCAATTGAACTAATATTTGGTTTCCCTAATTTTGCCGTGCTATGAATTGTGGTTAATAAATCAAAATTGTGACCATGTGAACGTGGTACTGCATTCGTTACTTTATTCAGATATCTTATAAGGAGTTGTTTTAATTCAAGTGGTTGTAGAGCTCTTAGAAACTTTATTACTAACCATTTTTTAAGAAAGTGTCTTTAGATAATATTCGTATTTATTATAGATACTTAGTAAGTCTTTTAAGATACTTAGAAAATTGGTATATAAACATTAAGTACCTAGTAATAAAATAAAACAGTGCCCTATCCGTGTAAGCATGATTATTATGTGTTAAAAATTATCATGTTTTATGATGGACTTCAACAGTGATAAAAAATAAACCACGTTTATTACTTGCCTAGTAATTCCTCGTGGAAGCAATCGGTGGCAACGACCTCGACTGTGTGCTCCACCGTGTCCTCCGGGCGTTTCGCACAGTGGCGATACGCGGGCGTCTCTTCCGCTTGAATCCGGTGCAGGAACCTCCCGAACGTGCTATGTCCGGTGAGGACCTGCGTCATGTGGAAGGTAAGGACGCCGTGAGGTCTTTCCAGCCACGCCTCAAAGAGGTCCCCTCTTTGAGGCGTGGCTGGAAAGACCACCATAAACCCAATCTACCCTGACTTTTCCCAACTAGGTATATTATGGTCGGTTAACAGTCTAATGGATGGCACTGGATATATATTTTACATGAAGCGCCTGCCTGTCTGACCACCGCAACTCGGTTATTTGGTAACACGGTGCCTGTTAACAAGACTAGTGTTAATTTCAGATTTTAAGCCTCTGACAGATGGCCGTTGGGGCCGAAAGGTTCTGGAGTGACGACCGCGTACCGCAAAATTTAAAAAAGAGGCTATGTAAAAAGAAAAAAAAAACACTTGTTGAAAGACACACAAGAGATTTTTCAATTATAGGTTTTCGTACTCAAATGTGAACATAATTTGCTGAGTAAAGTCAGCTAATCGTATACCTAAACGAAAAAAAAAAGATTACGAGTGTCTACAATTCTACATTAAGTGTATGTGTACAATTCTACATTATTTATTTATTTACAATTTACTTGTACAACATTACAGCCTAAACTAATGCATTGTACATAAACTAAGAAATAAAAGAAGAGAAAATCAAAAAGAAAACATATACACTACCACTAAAATAAAATAAAATATCCCATATATTATGTAGAATACCTACCTATCTACAACAGCTCGCTGCTGATATAATAAAATCACCTTGAATAAATTCCAATGCAGGTCAAACGAAATAAAATATACAAAAGATTGAGAACTAAAGAATTACTGAAAATCTCTATTTATTTTCTTGTTGATATCTACTAATATGCCTGCATAAGTAAGTCACAGCTGAGTCGGAATCAGCTACTCCAACGAACCACATACAGTACGATTGCACAGCAGCATCCCTAACAATTCACCTCTGGTCGTAAATGGTAATAGTTAAGCACCGAAATAATAAACCATATATTTTTAATTACGCTTTTGAAAGCACCAACTTAGGTTAAGTTAGGAAATACCGTGGTGCTGAAACGCAATCATTTCAGCCGATACACGTCCACTGCTGGACATAGGCCTCCCCCAAGCGTCGCCACAACGAACGCTCCTGCGCGTCTCGCATCCATCGGCTTCCCGCAATCTTCACTAGGTCATCAGACCACCTTGTTGGAGGCCTTCCAACGTTGCGTCTTCCGGTACGCGGTCGCCACTCCAGAACCTTTCGGCCCCAACGGCCATCTGTTCTGCGAGCAATGTGCCCTGCCCATTGCCACTTAAGTTTGGCAATTCTTTGCGCTATGTCGGCAACCTTAGTTCTCCTGCGGATGTCTTCATTTTTGATTCGATCACAAAGCTGAAACGCAAAGAGGAACTAAATTAATACTAGTGCGTTTAGTCAGTAAAAGTCTGATATTCCTTCTCAATCTACTAAGAGCGGAAGAAGTTACTTATTTATTGTTTATTTCAGGCATTAATTGACCCATAGTTACATTACTGAATTAAATAGAATAAAATTGTTATGACATAATAAATAAATTAGGTTATATAAATGATTAAAAACATTGTTAAAATTATTGATAAATTATTGCATTATATTATTAAATTAATTACTCAGGTATAGTAAATTATTGAATTCAGTTAATTAATTAATTGTTGCAAATTGTAAATTGTTGAAATATTATTGTAAATTATAATTTAATGATTACTCAACTAAAAAAGTAGGTAACGGGTTCCCTAGAGGGTTAACCAGGTAAGGTTGTGAAAATCAATCAGTCGCGCCATTTATTCGCAAACAATTAGATTTTATCTGTGTAATTTAGTTAATAGCATTCAAGTTATTAAGTCCGCCATTGTACTATTAGGTGCATGAAGCAGTAAATAAATAAATTAATTCAAAATAATTCGTTTTGGCAACGCCCACTGCATTGACAATACGAATAAAAGCAAAGTGTTACCACGCAATTCAAAACAAATTAATTTATGGTGAAAATCGAATAATTATGTAAATATAGTGATACTGCAAACAAAAAACAATAGAATGCAAGTCACATTATCTTTGAATATACAAAAAGTCTAAAAAAATTGATTAATGTTAAGTTTTGTGTAAATAAACCGACAATATGATGAACGTAATTGATGAAAAAAGTCAACAGACTTTACCTGTCAGACAATGTAACTATCGATATAATAAGTGGTTCTTTTTTCTTAGAACAAATTATCAACATTGATCCCAACATCAATTCTAGTAATCCGAGCAATTTAAAACGTATTTTTATTCAATCTTGAATCATTCTTAATGATGTTATGTAGGAAAACGACAAATCCGCAGTTTGTGAATGTCACTATAGATCTATTTAATGTTTGTTTTAGAGTTTTCTGAACTCATTACAATCTGAATATTCTTTCCTGAGGTCTAACCAGTACACGAAAGCGAGATAAGTCATGATTTTAGTCAGTTGATAGATTGTGTCCGTCATACTTTACTAGTTACCTTTTCAAACACGGTGTTAATTAAGATTCATGATGCATGAGCGATTACTGACAGCCATCTATCAGAACTGGACTTTGATATCTAATCATTCATCATCATCATCATTTCAGCCGATACACGTCCACTGCTGGACATAGGCCTCCCCCAAGCGTCGCCACAACGAACGCTCCTGCGCGTCTCGCATCCATCGGCCTCCCGCAACCTTCTCCAGGTCATCAGACCACCTTGTTGGAGGCCTTCCAACGCTGCGTCTTCCGGTACGCGGTCGCCACTCCAGAACCTTTCGGCCCCAACGGCCATCTGTTCTGCGAGCAATGTGCCCTGCCCATTGCCACTTAAGTTTGGCAATTCTTTGCGCGATGTCGGCAACCTTAGTTCTCCTGCGGATGTCTTCATTTTTGATTCGATCACGCAAGGTAACCCCGAGCATAGCCCTTTCCATTGCCCTTTGGGTGACTTTAAGCCTTCTGACGAGGCCCATTGTGAGCGACCACGTTTCGGAGCCATATGTCATCACTGGCAACACGCACTGATCATAGACTTTCGTCTTGAGACACTGTGGTATATTGGACGAGAAGACACCGCGTAGCTTCCCGAACGCCGCCCAGCCGAGTTGGATTCGACGGTTGACCTCTTTCTCGAAGTTCGACCTACCTAACTGGACTGTCTGTCCGAGGTAGACGTAATCTTCCACAACTTCGAGTGTAGAGTCTCCGATCTTGATAGGAGTAGGCGCTACATGGTTGTTAATCATGATTTTGGTTTTATCCATGTTCATTTTAAGACCCACTCTTTCGGAAGCTCTACTGAGGTCATTGAGCATTGTGCTGAGCTCCTCCATAGTCTCAGCCATGACTACTATGTCGTCAGCAAACCGAAGGTGAGTGATGTACTCGCCATTGACATTAATGCCTAGTCCACTCCAGTCCAGAACCTTGAAGACATCTTCCATTGCGGCGGTGAACAGTTTCGGAGAAATAACGTCTCCCTGCCTCACACCCCGCTGCAAAAGGATAGGTTTCGAGATCTGGTCCTGTAGTCGGACTGACATAGTGGCGTTTTCGTACAAACACTTCAGCACCTCGATGTACCGATAGTCAATTTGGCACCGTTGGAGAGACTGCAGCACCGCCCAAGTCTCAATCGAATCAAAGGCTTTCTCGTAGTCCACAAACGCTAGGCAAAGAGGCAGGTTATACTCCTCGGTCTTCTGTATAACCTGCCGCAGCGTATGAATGTGGTCTACGGTGCTGAAACCTTTTCGGAATCCGGCTTGTTCGGGAGGCTGGAAGTCGTCAAACCTGCGCGCGAGACGGTTCGTGATGACCCTTGAAAACAGCTTGTAGACATGGCTCAGAAGTGAGATGGGCCTGTAATTCTTAAGCAGGGTATTGTCACCCTTCTTGAAGAAAAGTACCACCACACCTCTGCTCCATGCCTGCGGCGTTTTTCCCTCGAGTATGACGGAATTAAATAACTTCTGAAGGGCCTTTAGGACCGGTTTTCCACCCGCCTTCAGGAGCTCAGCCGTAATTCCGTCTTCACCCGACGCCTTGTTGTTCTTCAACTGCTTCAGAGCCATCCTTATCTCGTACAGGCTGACGTCCGGGATATCTTCAGTGTAGTGTCGAGTCAATCTAGCTCTTGGGTCGTTTGCTAGATTTGTATCGGGTTTGGAGACTGACGTGTATAACTGTCCATAAAAAGCCTCGATCTCTCCCAGAAGCTCCGATTTGGCGGATATAACTCTGCCATCATCGGTCTTCAGTTTCGTGAGCTGGCTCTGCCCAATAGACAGATCCCGTGCAAATACTTTGGAGCCCTTATTCCGCTCAATCGCGTCTTTAATCCTCTCGGTATTAAATCTGCGAAGGTCGCGTTTCAGAGACTTCGAGATCCGTTTATTGAGCCGCCGGTACGTGCACACGTCATCTGAAGACTGCAAAGTTATTTCACGCCTCTTCTTCATGAGCTCGAGAGTTTGATCTGTAAGCCTTTTGGTCTTACTTGTACGAGTCTTAAAGAACTGCGACCCGACTGTATGGACAGCTTCCACGAACCCATCATTATATTTGTCCACGGAGCTTTCTAGGCACTCGAAACGATTTTGAAGTTCGAGCTGAAAGCTCTCGGAGTTTTGGATCTGGATCTGTGCAGGACGGAGCGTAGACTTCATCAGTCGAGATCTTTCAAGCCTGACATTAATATTCAATGTGCCTCTTACCATACGGTGATCACTCCCGGTTTTCACCGTATTGATCACAGAGACATCATTGAATATTTGCTTCTTCGTCGACATGATGAAGTCAATCTCATTTTTAGTTACACCATCAGGGCTTAGCCACGTCCACTTCCTGTGCTCACGCTTTCTGAAGAAGGAGTTCATCATGTAGAGGCTCTCCTTCTCCATAAAACTAGCCAGTAGGTGTCCCCGGCGGTTCCGATGTCCAAATCCAAATTGCCCCACTCGCAGCTCATCACCGTCTCGTTTGCCCAGTTTCGCATTAAAGTCCCCCATGACCACGGTGAAGTGAGTCTTAGAGCCATGCATGACTCTGGATATATCCTCATACATGGACTCCACTTCGTCGTCGGGGTGTGCCGAGGTCGGGGCGTAAACCTGTATGACCTTCAGCGAATATCTTGAAGATATTCTGAGTATAAGGTACGCCACCCTGGCCGACACACTCTCGATCCTCACCACATTGTTCACGAGGGACCTGTGGACAATAAACCCGACACCACCTTGGGACTGCTGGTCACCCTCCCGGAAATAGAGCAGGTTACCGGATTCGAGGATTATCGTGTCCTCCCCCTGTCTTCGGACTTCAGATAATCCCACAATACTCCATCGTAACCCGCTCAACTCTTCCTCCAGTTCGGTGATCTTCTCGTCGGACCTGAGTGTGCGTACGTTAAACGTTGCCAGGTCCAGTCGTCGACGGTTAGACGTTCTCGCCCGGAGATTTTTAGCACCCCTGACCCCAGGGTTGCGCCTACGCCCGTCCACGTCAGCACAACCGGTGGAGTCGCCGGGCACTTGGGGCCTGTGCCTTATATTACTAGTCATTGGGGGGGGTTTGGACCATAACCCGCCACGCTGGTCCAGTGCGGGTTGGCGGGTCGCCATAGCCTCGTCTGTTTTTCAGCAGGGTGTACCACGTGCAGGTGAGGTTGGCTTGGGTCCCGACAGATGTTGATTGGGCCCCGTATACACCCCTGATTGATATCTAAAGTAAGAAAGAAATAATAAGGCGACTGATGTTAACTGGTCCACAGTATTAAAGCAAGTACCTACATATCTACTAGTTATGGCTTATTTTAACTAAGCTAACTCCGTCCTATATTTTGTAGCGACTTTCAATCGGTACAAGAGGTCGACCATAATTCCTATTGTCTCGCGTCAAATCAAGCCATTACTGCTATGGGCAGCTCGCTGTCCGATCGTTCGATAACTGTCCGGACCGAGCCCAAGACGTCGAAGGCGCGCACTGTTCCCGCGCGCCTCAAGGGCTGTCAGCAACAGCAACCAACTGGGTTGAAGCCTACTGGGGCCAGGGTTATCTGAAAGAAAACTCGAGCCCCGGTATGAAGGCTAGAAGGAACGGGGTGGGGTTTTTAGTCAGTAAGAGTCTGACACTATCTCCCGCTCTACCCAAGAGCGAGTTTTGTCATAAGATGATTTTCCTCATCGAAGAAAAAATAAGCTGTGACTGCTGACGTGACAATATATACATGCAAAAAATTTTTTTATTACCACTGAAATCACGATCATGTCATGATTCAGTCATGTAACATTCTCATACGACTCGTCTGCAAAAGAGCTGACTCACAAGTCACTAAGAACAAACTAAAGTACTGAAAAATGTAATTCAAATTATAAATATACCACATAAATAAGATTGGAAAACCTGGGCTTTGCCAACAAGTAATAAAAACCATTTGTAATGGTATTTAGCTCTTATTTATTGCAATAGACTCGCAGCCATTTTGTCAACGCGAATTTTGCACAATGTTTCGTTGTTGGATAACAGGTAATAATAAGGATACCACAAAATATTACACGATTGACGTAAACTATAACCTGTTCTACGACTAACATACAGGGCTTTATATGAACAGCATTTTTTAGATTAAACTTTTAAATATAGACAGAGGTTATTCCTGAGGATGGACATTTCCAGTTTCAATGAGATACTCGTAGTGAAGCAGTACCAATTTTTTAATCGAGACAGATTGATCCTTTTAACTAAAGATCTCATTTCTATTTAAATAGAATTGAACATAGTCGTCAGTGGCTTTTTGAAAGGTAGATCAACAACGGATCTAGGAGTGAAACTCGTCAGTCTTATTTTGGAATGTAAGTATTGTAGTGCATTTGGCATATTCTGAGACCTTTCAAAAGCATTAGTAAAGTGTACAAGTTGCTGAGCGTGTTCTTTGATATCTATCTTACTGGCAGCCAAAGTAGTGTTCGTTATGACGAGCGTACCTCAGGGTTCAATTATTTTGCCCTTTCCGTTTTGAATCCAGACATGATCAGTTTACCGGACGCCGGTTCATACGCGCTGCAAACTTAACGATAACCTAGATCGTGTATAGCTTCTGTGAAATTTCTCTTAAAGTAAAACTATGTACTTATAGTTTCTCTAACCAACGAACAAATAGCGGTTGTATTGTAAATGGTTTATTTCAGAAGCCATTGTAAAGTCTAAACTTTCAAGTTTTGTTGCAGTTCTAAGTACAGCATCAAGATGATTCGGCAGTTCCACAACAGGAAACAACTCAAATTATCTCGTGTTTGTGACTCATATCGTCGCTTGCATCTAGCTTGATCTTTTGTATCATTTTTTTCAAGGTCATTTAGACTGGTTTTGTCAATCCTTCAACCCTACCGTGCCAACAGATAGTTCGATAGTTTAGGTACAATACGAGTTAGTTATTAATTTATTTACAATTTCACACAATATATATCATAAACTAACGGTGTTTGCAATAAGTACATGCACCTTTTACTGAATAAAAATCCACTCTTGTACCTTCGTTGCCTTTCGTACAGGGGCTGAGCTATCTTTCGAACTAACCCTGGCCCCAGTAGGCTTCGACCGAGCTGGGTCTCTGCTGTTGCTGACAGCTCCTTGAGGCTCGTGGGAACAATGCACGCCATCGACGACTTGGGCTCGGTCCGGACAGTTACCGGAAGGTCGGACAGCGAGCTACCCATTGCTCGCCATCCGCAAGCCCTCGCCTACGGTGGCCGGAAATCGGGATCGGAATCCCGCCAGCAACATTAGGGAGATGACAATATAATAAAATAGTCTATGGCAGTGTGTCAGTCGCACAGAATAAGAGTACTTTTTATGGCAGTCATGCGTCAGCAATCTGACGAGTAAGTCGTGCCGCTCGCTTCTCCTCTCGTGCAATTGACCGACTAGCCAAACCACAAAGGAATGTGTCAGTGCAAATACTTACTAACGTACTGAATCAGTGTGGTTTTCGCTGTAAATAGTGCGATGTGATTATGTGCGTGTACGCATTGTTGTTACTTTGTAAGTTTGTTGACTATTTCTTATGTACATTATGTAATGATTATTTGTAATCAAATATTTTGAATACAATACAATGCTGCCTAGCGATAATGTAATATTGTTTCCATATAAGTTTGAGCTCTTTATAATTGTCTGTTTATCATAAATATTTTAAATTGTTTAGGTCACATTATGTCGAGAGTAAATAAACGAAATTTTAGGTAGGAAAAGTAAATAAGTTAAGATGATTGATGGAAAAAAGCCAGTCTCGTCATGATTAGGCACGTTGACACGGCAAAATGTCTTTGTTGCTTACTCACTTGGAAGGAATTTATCGCGCTGAACATGACTGATCACAGTGCGAGAACTCCCAAATGAAGTTTCGGTTTCGATCATAGTTTCGGCAGGTTTGTAACTGAAACCGAAACTCGTTTTTTTGCCGAAACTCGACCGAAACCGAAACCGGACATTCGGTTGGAAACTACTGGCAAGTCTGGCAACGTCATAAAAGTAAAGATTTGTCATACGGGTGTAGATTTTTGACCTATGTTAATTATGATCCATGATAACTTCGAAAGCATGCATTTTGGACCACAAACTTTTAGTATTATTTTTCTTTATAGTATATAAACCATGAGTAACTCATGGTTGTTGAGTGCACAACTGTTGTGGTAGGTACCTACCTGTATCAAAAATAACAGTAGGTATTTAATTTTAAATATATTAAAATAGGACATCCTATTCTCAAACCTACCAAATGAATGCAAAAAAATCATAAAACAGAATTGGCCCAATTAAATTGTGTAATTCATTAGAATTACAATTAGTGGGCAATAGCCCACTCCCCGAAATGTAAACGATAGAAAACCGACAGGCTAGCAACTAGGCGTCGAAGGCTCAAAGCTTAAGAGGGTCCTTCTCCACTCGCTTTTCGTAAACATCGAAAATGGTTTAAAAGCTTGTTACTCCATTTAATGCATTCCAACGCGATGTTTGACGAAAAGGCAACTCTGTTAGTATTCGGTAATTCCGAGATTTACTCGAAAATTTCACAAAACTTGCTGCAGGAAATAGCTGTTTTTTTTAAACCCTTAAAAGTTTTTGGAAAAAGTTGTCGTCATTTAGAATCTTAATAAAATTTGCAAGGTCTCTAGAGGATTACTTTTTGACTTTTTTAATTTTTAGGCAAATTATGAAGTGTCAAAATTCATACAAAATAGGACATTTTCAGAGGTTTTTACTGGATTAGTTTTACACAAATTTAGAAATTGGCTTCTTAAGAAACCTAGATAATATCCACAAGATACTGTGTTTGCAAAATATCTAATGAAAAATGTGTAATAAGGTCATAATCAGTTATGAGCGGATGTATGAAAAACAGTGAAAATGTGAGTCATGATGCACGCATGCATGACCTTAAGACTTTGGAGGACAATTTTTTTCAAACATGGAACATTTTGAAAATACCGTTAGCAGCAACTAATTTAAATCTACTATTGACCTAAAGAATTGCAAATCATGTTCGATCCACGAGTGAACTTGTGAACGTTGTGACTACCAATGAGAGTTTGGACTTTGGACTTTGATGGTCCAAAGTCCAAACTCTCATTGGTAATCCAAAGTCCAATCTCTCGCCGTAGTACGCGGCCTATACAGGTACTTGTATATAATAGATATAATCGCGACAGAATCACGAGTTAAATTCGCATCAACAGTCAATCTAGTTGGTACTGCGGTACACTAGTTTTTTCAGTAATTTTTTTAACCCTTCAGATACCGTCAATTAGAGACACAATAGTAAGACAATAGATGCGCGGCCACCGGTGGTCGCTTGGGGATTCATGAATTAATTTATATTTAGGTACGTATACGACATTTTTTTTTGTATTTTTTTGGAAGTGAGTGTCGCAAATATTGTGAATAATTTTAAATAATTTGTTCCTATTATTCAAACATAGGCAAATAGAAGTGACTTTTATACGTTACTGTAATTATATTTGTGTATTTTTTTTATATGTAAATAATACTATGAATGAAGGCGAAAGTGTGTGAGGTTGTATGTTTGTTAATTCTTTGCGCTTGAACGGCTGGATGGATTTGGATGAAATTTGGCACTTGAATAGACCTTGTCCTGGTACAGTATAGGATAGAAGTACTTTTTATGGGGAACATGTAGGTATGTTCTACTTTCACGGTCTAAAAGAAATAATTATCTACCAGAAAGTATATTCAAAACTACTGTCAAAGCAGTTGTGAATCTACTATTCTGGTAAGCATTGATTATTTTTGGGCCGCCAAAGTTGAAAATGCCAATAACTGTATAGGAGCCAATAACTGAAGCGTTGTCCCTACCAGTAGCCAGTTGCTAAATAAATGTCCTTTGTGTTGCTTAATTGGTCCGCAGGATGACACATCATTTTTCATGTTTTGTGGCGATACAATGATAAAATGCAAATGTCTTATACTGAACTACATTTATAAATGCGTTGGAGAATTGCACAACACTTGAATCGAAAGTAAATCGGAGCGATTGTTACTTTCACTTCGGAACCCGAAGTGATAATATCACTTCGGGTTCCGAGTATTTTTAGTGAAGTAAAAATCCCACACTCCGCGGACTTATCCCAAAAATTTGGGGCACCTTTTGAAGGCCCTCCCAAAAAAAAAGCAATAAATAAATAAAGTACTTATTTCCGCTATGTAAAGACAGTGCGCATTATTATTAATCTTTTCATATAATACACGTTAGTTATAACAATAAGTACTTGAGGTAAATGTTTATCTAACAACTCGATGTTACAGTGTTATCAAACGTTTCAAACAAGATAATGTTAAAAATAGCTTCAGTGGTGTGACTTGCTCTAGTCCAAAGTACAAAGGTATGTTTCCCATTTCAGTTACCACCTTTCAAAGTGACCGTTACCACTTTTAATCAAAATGACTCTTTACGGTCATACGGTCAATAACAGCGCGTCTAGTACGAGTTTGATTTGCGTTGATATAATCGACATGCTTATGACGCACCGATTAGTTCGTCCCAAGCTCCTATGAGCTCATTTTTGGTCCGTTCCATTCCAAGCTCTTTAGAGCGTCTTTTCGAGGTACAGTACGCGTCAAATAACTTTGCCGCTCTGAAGTTGGCTACTGATCACTGCGCATTAGTCAATTTTACGAAAAAAGACAGCACTGCGCATGCGCGGCTAGCGATGCAATAGACGAACCTCAGTGTTACGTTTCTATCTCAGTCGCTCGTATACGTCCGATACCAGCTTGTGTTCCGCTCGCACAGTACATACGGTCGTGTCGATGTGAAAAGTGTTACGCGTAAACTACCTACCTGTTTTAAGTTTGTTGTTTTTTGTTATTTTTTCTTATTGTTATTGTTGTGTTTGCATTGTTATTTGGTTGACGTTGTCCTTAGCTTTGTCAAACAAAATGCCAAAACGGAACACGGTTTTACGCCGACAAGCGCGAAAAGTAATTCATAATGTGGTGAATTACATGCAGAATGAGAAGGACGAAGGCGTGCTTAATTTAAATTGCAAAATTTAATTTTAGGTACGTCAGTGAACACTTTTTACGCGATAGTACCTGCGCCGTTGTTAGGAAAGCCTAACTTCCGGCAAAGTTATTTGACGCGTACTGTACATTGACAAACAACCGCGCTTACGTGATTATGATGTTATTACACATCTTTCTCTAGATATTTTGGATACTTTAGCTGCCAGATATTTTAACTACCTTGTGTATATTACCTAGAATTCTATAGAAATCAAAACATACATTTGTGTAAAACTAATCTACATTCACCCTGTATATATTCTAGTTAGGGAATCCAATTCCGCATCAAAATCGCAATTCCGCACATCTGCGGGATTGATGTCAGTAATCCCGCGCATTTGCGGATGTGGATTTGGATTTGCGGGATTGGAATATTTAATTTCTTTTTTGTTTTAAGTAGTAATAAACACAAAAACCGTTCAAGTGCGAGACGGGCTTGCACATTGAGGGTTTCTAATAAAACCTACCTACCTATGTAAATAGTTCGATTCCCGAATCGACTTTCTAGCAATATCCAAATAGCAAATAAAAATATTTTCATATAAAATCTTTTAAGGAACAATTAAATATCTGACGGACTTTCATCTTTTAGAAAATTGAATTTACGTGTTGCTAAACCCTTTGACATTGATTACGTTTCGTTTCAGTTGCGAAACAGCGCACAACACAAAATAAAAATCAAAACTTATTTAACTGCAAATAAAAACAATTGATTTACAATAAAAATGTCACGAGCTCCATGTAAAGTTGTTTTATCACTTTTTAATGAGGATGAGCTAGATATAATAAATAATCGAAACGGCGGAGGCCGTCGGAATCTAATTTTCCTATACAAAACTTTTATCCTGCAGACGTGCGGGATCCCGCATGAGTAATCCCGCATTTTCGACCGCGCAGAAAAGGTGATTGGATTCCTTAGTTCTAGCTAATCTTGATTTTTAAATTGGGCGATACTGGGACTTTCCTAGCGGCTTTTATTATCTATTAAAATTTTGTATTTTCTAACGCATGTTTCAAAAATATGTTATACTGGCTTTTGCCCGCGGCTTCGCTTGCGTTAAATTCGGGGTAACACGGTTCCCCTGAGAAGTGGGGGGTTAGAAAGAGACAAAAAGTAGCCTATGTCACTCTCCTGTCATCTCTTCTTAAAAAATCACGTCAATTCGTCGCTTCGTTTTGCCGTGAAAGACGGACAAACAGACGTACACACTTTCCTATTTATAATATTAGTATGGAAGTATGGATTGTAATCTTGTCCCATATAAATCCTCGTAGGTATATAGGATCTATGTTCATTTAATAAATTATTTCTCACGAAATTCACCTAAATTATGTTTCATTATATTTAATTACAATGCCAACAAAACTTAAAAAATATAAAATGGTAATAACATAAACTCAACTGGTTTTATTAGCTATTTAGACTTTTTTTTCATTGTATATCAACCATAAAAAGAAGTTTTAAAACATGTTTTTTATTTTTTATCGTTTTAAAAAAAAAGCCTAAAACTTGTTTTGATCTGTACTTTTAAACATGTGATAAAAAACGCGGTTTAAATTCAAAATCTTTTAAATATGTGTTTTAAAACATCTTGTTTTAATTATGCCAACCCTATGTGTAATTTTTATTTCGATTGTTAATCAATTATACGGATATAATCAGATAAGTTTGATCAGGTTTAAGCGTTTGTTTACCTATCACACTATCTCATTTTCATATCGCAAGAATGCATATATTTTTTATCAATCCACTTCTAGTACTTTTCCCTTGCACAATAGGTACATAGTTCATTATATGATTAATCGGTATTTTAACAACTGTAAATATTTCGTAAACGTTTTAAACCAATTTTTTTTTGTATCAAACAAGTCTTGTTTTTTTTTTTGTGTCGTCGCGACATTGAATGATATGTGTGGAGACATACAATAGATAATATATTAGGCAAATACATAGTTTATTTTAGATAAATACTTCGGTACTTATGAAACTTACCTACTGATAATATGGAGCGACATCGAGTAGAGAAAATCCGAGAATTTCAAAAATTTGGAACTCCCTAGCGAAGCAGGGTTTGGTATTGGTAGCTAGTTCTTTACGACGACGCACAGGATCGATCATTGTGGCGACACTTGGGGCAGGCCTATGTCCAACAGTGGACGTCTGTCGGCTGAAATGATGATGATGAGCTAGTACTTTTAATAATAAATGACATTTATGGTTATATTAGTTGTTGTTGTTGTTGTGTTTGTTGTTGTTGTGTTTATTGTTGTTGTTGGTTTGTTTATTTGTTAGTTGGTTGTTGTATCCATATACAGGTACCTACCTAGTAAATAATTTTATTTTATTTCATTCAATTACATTTTTTACATTACGTTCGTCTAATTAATGTCTTACAAAGAATAAAATAAGTTAAATATTATTATGATAATCAATAAAAAACCGTCACAATATTAAATAATTAAAAATAGAATAATATGATGACAATGACAATACAATAGGTGATAATATCATATCTTCATTACAATACTTATTTAAGTCAAGAGTGATTTTTTTAGGCAAGCTTGCTCCATTTATTATTATTATTATCATCGACAACATCATCGCTTACCATCTGGTGAGATGGTGGTCAAAGGCGAGCCTAGGGATCCATAATAAAAAGTAAAAAAGAGTTTAGAAAATAAAAATAATAATCAAAGATAGTTCTAATGATATTGTTTGAAAATAGTCTTTCTTAGATGGGCCGATGACCTGGTAACGGTTGCGGGAATACGATGGATGCAAGACGCACAGGATCGTTCGTTGTGGCGGCACTTGGGGGAGGCCTATGTCCAACAGTGGACATCTTTCGGCTGAAATGATGATGAGTCATTTATCAGGACTTATCAATATGTATTAGTACATATTAGCACAATTGAGACTAAAATGGTAGGTTTACGTACGCACACTGGCGCACGCAGGCACGTGATGGGTTATAGTACCTAGTTACTCTTATAGTATTCTGCGTACGTATGTCAGGGACATATCAGTATTACGTGTCGCAGTTAATAATGCTAACAAGCCATATATTATTACACTCATATGGAACATTATTTGATAACCTCTACGTTACCCAGTCTAACATAAATAGTCTCTAAGTGTCGCTAGTGTATTTTAGTTCTAAAAATATTGTTAAACCAACAAACAAAAAAATAATCATACTAAATACAATACAATCATAATACTGACAAATTATTCTTTGTTTCCAGGTTATAAATCAAGGATATCAAGCGTGCAAACTTCACAGACGATAAATCCAAATAAACAGTTCCAAGATCAGGGTTTATTTGAACCGGTTTAGTATAAGCTGTAGATCAACTACAGGTTTAAGATTCCAAAGTCCAGTTTGCACATAAATCGGCCGCCGCGCTGTTCGATGGAAGTGTAAGCTTAGTGGCGAACACACACACTCATACAATACATTCATCATTCATTGATAACAAGTTCCGACGCTCAGTCTGGCCGCTAGTCTCAGCCCGTCAACATGATTCTCCTATTACTACCACTGGTACTCGTGCTCCTCTACTACTACACCACCAGAAACCACGACTATTGGGAAAAACGCAATGTGAAATATGATAAACCAATACCAGTCTTCGGGTCGCTGTACGATAATGTTATGGCAAAGAAAAGTATCATAGAAATCTCCGACGAACTATACAAAAGGTACCCCAACGAGCCAGTTGTCGGCTTGTACAGAGGAATCACACCCGAGCTCATCATCCGTGACCTAGATTTAGTGAGAAGGATCCTGAACGTGGACTTCGCATATTTCTACCCCAGAGGACTGGGAAGGGATCCCGATTACGAGCCCGTGTTTGTTAACCTGTTCCACGTTGATGGTGACAAATGGAAGTTGTTGAGGCAACGTCTAACATCAACGTTTACGACGGCCAAGCTGAAGAACATGTTCCCGTTAGTGGTGCAGTGCGCAGAGAAGCTGCAGCAGGTCGGCGAGGACATCGTAAACAAAGGTGGAGATTGCGACGTGCGGGAGCTGATGGCGCGCTTCACCACCGAGTTCATCGGCGCCTGCGGCTTTGGCATACAGATGGATTCCATCAACAATGAGAACTCCCTCTACAGAGACCTCGGAAGACGGATGTTCAATAGAAAATGGAGGAATTATATCCTTGTAGCATTGTATGACCTCTTCCCACACTTCAGAACAATATCACAATTACTTTTTCGCGAGCTTTTTGCATTAGATTGTATAACAGAAATTGTAAAAAACATTCGTAAACAGAGAAACAACAAGCCTATCGGCCGTAATGACTTTATTGATTTACTTTTGGAACTAGAAGGAAAAGGAAAAATTACTGGAGAGTCATTAGAAAAAAGAACTGCAGATGGAAAACCAGAGATCGTTGAGATGGAGATGGACCTGGCTTGCATGGCGGCTCAGGTGTTCGTCTTTTTCGCGGCAGGGTTCGAGACTTCTTCGTCAGCGACAAGCTTCATGCTGCATCAGTTAGCTTACAATCCGGAAGAGCAGAGGAAAATTCAGGAGGATATCGACCAAGTGCTTGCGAAGTACAACAATAAACTATGCTACGACTCCATATCGGAGATGAAAGCGCTAAGTAATGGGTTCAAAGAGGCAATGAGGATATTCCCCTCACTGGGAACCTTGCACAGGGTATGTGCGAGAAAATACACGATCCCAGAGCTAGGCATCACTCTCGACCCTGGTGTAAAAATTATAATTCCAGTGCAAGCCATCCAGAATGATGAGAAATACTTTGATAATCCTACTGAGTTCCTGCCTGACAGATTCAACGATCCTGAGGTGGAAAAAAAGAAGTTCACATATATGCCGTTCGGGGAAGGACCAAGACAGTGTATCGGTAAGTAGATATACAACATAATTTTTAGTTTATGCGAAACCTGGATATAGTTTGTTCAGAATCAGTAACTGAATGGATTCCAATAATCTTTACACTATGTTATATTTCTTTTTCCAAAAATATTTAAAAAGTTCACAAGTTAGAACCACCGATACTAAGTACAACACAGGTTACGACAGGTCATAGTGGGCATTAGCCGCTAGCAAATAGTTGGGTGCAAGTGCAAAACAACCCCTCAGTCGCCTCGATGGCCCGCTGACTGTTTATTTTTGCTGACATAACAAGCTTGTAACTTTGCGATGTTTCATGATACAGTTATGAAATTTTGTACATAGATTATTTATATAAAAATACTAGACACGTGTTTCGGGTTTCGCATATACTAAAATTAATGTTGTAGGCCTTGAGTTTTATTATTTATTGAGTTAATAACGACATATCATTTGTTATTCAATTAGATATTTGCGTTACTAATCCAAACTCGCAGACAAGTAGACAAGAGACTATATTATTATATATGCTGTAAAATGTTGATATAGCGATTATAAATGACAGAATTTATTGTATACTAATATATAATTGCAATCTTTTCGCTGATTGCTTTCCGTTGATATCAACCAGACAATCTTTGAATGGACTGAATGTACGTAAAATAAAGAGAGATAGTCACTAGTGTAGATATTTCTAAAAAAAAAAATAGGTACTTATTCATTTTTTTAATATTTTCTTACAGAGTAAAAAATTAAAAATATTTACTAAAATTTAATTAATTTAATTAACAAAAAATGAGGCATCCATAATAATAAATCAATTTAATAATTATTATTAATTTCAGTAATCGTTACAATGTAATCAAAGACTTGTAGATATTAAAAAATAATAACTAAACTAGGTACAGTTGAAAATCGAAGATCAGAAACATACCTACTCTGAAACATTGGTAAATAACATATAAATAATTGTAAATAATAGGAAGCCATGATATATTTCTACTAGCTGTTCCCAGCGGTTTCGCCCGCATGACAGCAGAAAATTATCCCAAGGGAACATACTTCCGGGATAAAAAGTCTCCTATGTCCTATTCCAGAACATGGTCTATCCGTGTATCAAGTTTCATAAAAATCGGTTTTGCCATTTAGGCGTGAAACAAACTCACTTTCGCTATTATAATATTAGTAAGGATAAGGATTTTTATCATTTAATAATCAAAAGTTTAAAAATAAAAATTAATAAACCTAAATGAATATATAAATGAAAAAAAAGAAATATATAAATAATGTTACTCAACTAAATGTTACTGAAAATATGTCATCAGAACTATTTTTCCTCAACTATTAGGCAAAGACATTTGTAGGTACGTACTGGTTTGGGTTTGATTGCGTAGTTATTCTGAATTTCCAAACCTACCCACTTATCTATCATTTGGCACAAACAGGAAATGTCTACAAATAATCCAGAATTTTAACAAATACGCCAGTGACAGTAATTAAGATGAGTTTGTTTTTTTTTCATCTGATTCGTTTGATCAAACAAATCAGTCTTATATGGTCTATTTATATAAACTTAATACTACTTCTCTTTGTCACCAGGTGCTCGTCTAGGCGAGATGCAGTCCCTAGCAGGTCTGGCAGCTGTCCTGCATAAGTTCAGCGTGGAGCCAACGGCTACCACCAAGAGAAAGCCGGAAGTCAACCATGGAAGCAACACAGTGCAGTCCATCTCAGGAGGCTTGCCACTTAAACTAAAATTGAGAAACAAAGACAGCCATAGTACTGCTTAACTTAAAATCTTAATGAGCATACTAGCTTTGACCAGTGGCTTCGCTCACATGAAAATCGAAATTGGCACTGTTTACCGGGATACAAACTATCATTCATCAGTGTTTTTCAATCTTTTTGAATACGTGACCCCTTTTATGAATAGACATATAGTGGCGACATCCTAGGACTATAATATTGTGATGAGCGAATGGGCGTACTGCGCTTGTTCGCTATGTTCGCTTTTTGAATTTAGATATCTTTAAATATGTCGACTGTATTAATTATTAATCGCACTCAATTTGCGTGTCAAAAAAAGAACAAAGATAAGAAAAAGTATTGAAGCATAAACAGGCACAGCTTTATTACTGAAAAGTTAGATTTTTTGTAGCGTTGAGTCAATAACCCTCACTATACACTTTTACCTGACTCGCTGCCGCGATCCCCAAAGCAAGACTTTGTGACCCACCTGGGGGTCGCGACCCACTGATTGAAAAACACTGCTATACAGTAATATAAGTCATTTTCTACTTGTGCGCCAAATTGGGCTCAAATATATTGATTAACTAGCTTTGCCCGCGCGGCTTCGCTCCCGCTCTTCCCTACTCCACCCTACTATACCAAACTCTACCCTACTCTACCCTACTCTACCCTACTCTACCCTACTCTACCCTACTCTACCCTACTCTACCCTACTCTACCCTACTCTACCCTACTCTACCCTACTCTACCCTACTCTACCCTACTCTACCCTACTCTACCCTACTCTACCCTACTCTACCCTACTCTACCCTACTCTACCCTACTCTACCCTACTCTACCCTACTCTACCCTACTCTACCCTACTCTACCCTACTCTACCCTACTCAACCCTACTCTACCCTACTCTACCCTACTCTACCCTACTCTACCCTACTCTACCCTACTCTACCCTACTCTACCCTACTCTACCCTACTCTACCCTACTCTACCCTACTCTACCCTACTCTACCCTACTCTACCCTACTCTACCCTACTCTACCCTACTCTACCCTACTCCTCACAATAACAATCACAACAAAAAAAAAATCAGCCAAATCGGTCAAGCCGTTTTCATGCCAAGTCGTGACAACGGAAAACGGGGGTCATTTTTATATATATAGATAGATTAATCCAACAACCAAAAGTATGAATTTTAGCATTTACAATATTAAGTAGGATTACTTAGCATACGGTATTATAGTTCAGTGATAAGTTCTTTTAAGAAAATAAATAACTTTTACAATCTTAAAGATTATACATTTGTTTTTTATTTATTTATCTTTATAACTTCATTGTTTTAGGTACTTATGACTTATATAATCATACATATGACTTATATAATCTACGCAATCTTTAAACAAAGGAAATGTACTGTTACTTAGTTATTTATCAGCTACAGGCTTAGTTGTCTGACATTCATGCTGAACTGGACTTCTTTTGCACATAACTATATTTTTACCGACTTCCCAAAAACGAGGAGGTACTACGTTCGGCTGTTTGTATGTTTTTTTTTTTTTTTGTATGTTTGTTCGTCGAATACTCCCCCAAATGTGGACGGATTTTCAAAATTCTTTTTTTAGCTCTTTTCATTTCTGTTTCGTGTATTTGTGTTTCGTGTGTATTGTGTTTATACTTTTTTTATGGTGGGCCATCATATGGGGGGTTGTCATCCAATGACAACCCCCGCTCTTGGGCGGAACAGGAGATAGTGTCAGACTTTTACTGACAAAAAACCCACCCCGTTCCTTCTAGCCTTCATACCGGGGATCGAGCTCCCTTTCGGATAACCCTGGGTCCAGTAGGCTTCGACCCAGCTGGGCCCCAGCTGTTGCTGACCATTCCTTGAGGCGCGCGGGAACGGTGTGCGCCGTCGACGTCTTGGGCTCGGTCCGGACAGTTACCGGACGGTCGGACAGCGAGCTACCCATGGCTCACCGTCCGCATGCCCGCGGCTACGGTGGCCGGAAATCGGGATCGGCATCCCGGCGGCGGCTGCGAGAGCGCCGTAGCCTGATGCGGTCGACCTCCTCCTTTGCTAGCATTACTGCTTCGCAGAAGGAGGCGACCGCCTGCCACTATTTGTGTTTGTACCTTGTACTATATACATTTTTTTTTTCTCTTTTGTTTCATTGCAATTTGTACGTTTATTATTCAGATGCTAATTGGGTGACGACGCAAAAAAAATAGCCACGTCGCCACTAGCACGGTAATAATATCATACAGTATTCCAACTTCATACAAACGGACGAAACGCGAACTATACCTACGCGCCTCGGTTGTAGCATGGGTTCGGCATGGAGACAGTCGCCACCGTCGCAACTGTGCCGCAGTGACAAGCGGACACGACGGTTTTTTTTAACAATAATCGCGCGATTATTGTTAGTTTGTATAATTCAAAGTAAAGACGTGGTATTTTATTATTAATAATAGTGGTTTATTGTACTATGTGTATGAATAAATACTAGATAAAGCATTTTATTAAAATCTACTAATCCAAAACAACACGCATTTTTATTGAACACTTCCTATTCAATCCACAAAGTATTTTGTTTATATAAAAAAGTAAGTATATTTACAATCACAAAACCAAATGGAAACACAAAGTAGGCAAAATAATTTATTGTAATTAGAATGCTGGAGGCGGGCAGCCCTATCGCATGTTTACGTACCGCGCGGCTGTAAGCAGTTATTTCAAAGATACGGCCGAGTTATAATACTGTATGATACTATTACCGTGCCATTAGCGTTTACCTTGAAAGGTCTTTCAAAGTATAATATACTAGCGACCCGTCCCGGCTTCGCACGAGGAATTAATACAGCCTATGTTACTCAGAGTGAATGTAGCTTTCAAATGACGAAAGAATTTTTGAAATCGGTACAGCAGTTTTTGAGTTTATTCATAACAAACATACACACAAAAATACAAATATTCCCTTTTTATAATATTAGTGTGGATTAGCTTCTGCCCAACGCCTTCGCCCGCTTAAAGTAGAAAATCGAAAGCGAGAGTATGTTTGTTTGTTTGTTACGTCTTCACGCCTAAATGGCAAAACCGATTTTGATGAAACTTGGTACACGGATAGACCATGTCCTGGAATAGGACATATGATACTTTTTATTCCGGAAGTTTGTTTCCTTGGGATAATTTTCTGCTATCACGCGGGCGAAGCCGCTGGGAGCAGCTAGTTACTAATAAACCATACTCATATTCCTAGCGTCTCCTCCAATGAAAAGTGCAATATCACATTAACTAAAAGTTTTTTTGGAAGACATATTTTATTGAAAATCATCATCAGCATCCGCTGAAGTAAATTCCTGCATCAGCAACAAGCCTGGTAAGTATATATATATTTATTATATTCTTTATTGTAGGTACACCACATAAACAAAAAGTGACGAGTAAGTGACGAGTGAGTGAGTGAAGGCTTGCAATGACTGGACAGATCCACTTAAATCTGTGTGGTTCTTTCCTCTGAAGATCATCTCTGACACTAATCTGACTGGTTATCATATGATTTTACTTTACACGTTTGCTGTAAGAACTTACTTTGACTTTTAATATTTTTCGGTGTTCCTTCTCAGCTAGCTAGTTTAAATTGGTGAAAAAACTAATTTTTTTATAACCTTGAGTTTTACAACTCAAGTGTTTTTTAAAACCTATTTGCTCTATAAATATCCTTTAGTCCATTGTTTGATATAAACAGCAATCGTAATAGTTTTAAATTAATAAAGGAATCTTTACTATTGATCCAGAATTCTAGAAGTCTAATAACAATCCCTTATGACATATATATCGCGTTTAATTGATATCTATTGGTTTGTTTCGAACCAAACCCGGTTTCCTATCTAGATATGACTGACGTTCATTATCATCTTCTTGACCTTGTCCTATTAATTATCACTAGGGGTCAGCGCAACACGTTTTTTTAAATAATTTTCTGTCAGTTATCACTGATCTTTCATATCACTCCTCATACATTCCATCCATTTTTTCTTTTCTAGATACAATTGATGTAAGTAATCTCAACCTTTGTTTTGCCCTTGACACGACGGCGACGTAAATTTTTTTTACATCACCTGCTCGATAATGTCGTTTTATACGTCATACAAATCTCACATAAAGCAAATCATTATATCCCTAGGGTAATAATGCAGTATGGCCGATCCCTAGGGAATAATGAGATTTCAATTTGGAACATCAAAATCGTCAACATTGTGAATTCAAATGTACGTACATCGAACAAATTGGCACCGCCACACTCGAGCCACAAAAACCAGCTTGAAGCGGTTTTTTTTGTGGCCCATGTGCGGGGGACACTATGATAAATCGGGTGTAACAATGACGGTATTAAATTGAAAATAATATACAGCTATTTTTAATTTTTTTATTAGCCATCCCGTAATTTGACAACCTATATGGCTCGTATAAATCCTGAAAAGTACAGGAGTTGTGTTGGTTGAAGAGCATAGCAGGCGATGCATGTCCTATGAAGCTGCTCCACACTGACACTATGTTTGGGATGAACCAAGAAAGTCTTATTTGGCCAGGCTATTTGTGCAGCGGTCAACCTGAGTTCGTTATCGGTTAAGATATTTCTAGATTGGCCACTGCAGTTCGCAATGAGAATAGATGTTCTGTTAAGGTGGTGAAGTGTGGAGAAGCCTGATCTTTCTGCTTTCACAGTGTGCATCTCTCGTACTCTGCATTGTCTTTCGAAGAGGTCGTAGCTGTCTTTCCAGAGGTAAATCTTATAAAAAAATTATGGTTCTTTAAACGGGGTCCGTAACGTTATTTCGAAAGTCATATACCTAGTCAATTGACGAAAAGTCAACTGAATTATTGATCGAATAGAAATATAGTGCGATACAACCTTTTATCGCCATATATTTACTTTTTTGACGTAGAGGTTCAGGTCATTGACCTCGAATAATCCTTGACGTTTTCTTACAATCATATATAATATATTGACCTTGACTCAGGCCTCAATGTCAATGACCTTGAACGATCCATGGTATTTCCTCACTTTAATAAAAAAAAAAAAATGTTTATTTCAATTACAATGGGCATTTTGATACAAATTATTGGAAATCACCTTTTAAGCAATGAAATGCTTGTATTAGATGACTCCGCACTTCCACTTGTCATTTCTATGCAATTGAAGAGTAGACATGCAAGACTTAAATATATAAATAAAATAAAAAGGTAACTTAATAATAATAATATAAAACTCATTCTTTTTGTAGTCGGTAAAAATTATACAGACAGCTCAGCAAATGAATGAGAGTTATACAGAAAATGCCCTGATCGCGCGTGTAGGTGTGGAATGTGTATCATGTATGTGTGTGCAAGTGAGCGTGTGTGAATGTGTTTATGACCAGTGAGGTTGTGTGGTGTGCGAGTTATAGTGAGCAAAGCTAAGTTTATTTATGTCAATTTATATCTTGCCTGTTTATTTATTTGTATGCTTAGTAACTTAACAGTTAGTAACGAAGTTCAAATGTAGGTTGTCGGTTATCGGTAAGCCCTACGACAATGTCCTGGGGTACGGGGCGCCGGTGTGGGCACCGTCGCTGGCAAAGCGACCGGCGTCCATACTGAACGCCTGCCAGAGGGTCATGGCAATACGGATGGTGCGGGGTTACCGCACGATCTCTTGCGAAGCGGCGAGCCTTCTGGCTGGCCTACCACCGTGGGATCTGGAGGCAACAGTCCTTGCACACATGCACGATAAGCGCGTGGAGATGCAACGCCGGGGTGAAAGTCCACTACCGCGACAGGTCGAGGTATGGCGGACCGAGCTCCGGCGGGATCTCACGGTGAAATGGCGTCAGCGACTATCGCAACCCAGTGCTGGGCACGCCACAATTATGGCGGTAAGTCCCCTCTTTGAGGCGTGGCTGGAAAGACCTCACGGCGTCCTTACCTTCCGCATGACGCAGGTCCTCACCGGACATGGCAAGTTCGGGAGGTTCCTGCATCGGATTCGAGCGGAAGAGACGCCCGGGTGCCGTCACTGTGCGGAACGCCCGGAGGACACGGTGGAGCACACAGTTGAGGTGTGCCCTGCTTGGGCGGAGCAACGCCGTGCCCTCGTGGGGGCGATCGGCGGCGGAGACCTCTCGCGCCGGGCCTTGGTTCAGGCCATGGTCCGGAGCGAGGAGGAGTGGCAGGCGGTCGCCTCCTTCTGCGAAGCAGTAATGCTAGCAAAGGAGGAGGCAGACCGCATCAGGCAACGGCGCCCCCGCCGCCGCCGCCGGGATTCCGATCCCGATTTCCGGCCACCGTAGACGCGGGCTCGCGGACGGCGAGCCATGGGTAGCTCGCTGTCCGATCGTCCGGTAACTGTCCGGACCGAGCCAAGGCGTCGACGGCGCGCACTGTTCCCGCGCGCCTCAAGGAGTTGTCAGCAACAGGAGGGGCCCATCTGGGTCGAAGCCTACCGGGGTCGGGGTTATTCGAAAGGAAACTAGAGCCCCGGTATGAAGGCAAGAAGGAACGGCGCGGGGTTTTTAGTCAGTAAGACTCTGACACTGTCTCCCGCTCCACCCAAGAGCGGGTTTCGTCAATGATGATTTTCCCCGTCGAAAGAAAAAAAAAAAAAAAAAAAAAAAAAAAATGTCCTGGGGTCGAAAGAAGCTGTGCAAGTCTTCTTTCACCAACGATGCGCATATCTTCCACAATGTAACTACTTTGGTTATTGCAAAGTAGATATTATGGACTCAATATCGTCGTAGGTTTTAGTTTTAAGCCAATCGGTTACAACCTTTTTACAGTCCTGGAACTTCGTGGGATATATTTGTAACTCTTTATTCAGCAAATTGTATAGAGCAGATGATTGTTTTGAGTATTGTCTTTTTGCTAAGGCCGATCTAACCTTGACAGTTGGAGCAACTAAGTAGCTCCTTCTGGTTTTTGGCTTAGATAGGTCATACGGGAGGGATTTGTGCTTTTTTAGTACGAGTTGAAGCAAATAAAGTTTTCTTACAGACAAAACATCAGATAATAGGTAGAGGCTGTGAGTGGGATATCTGTAGGGTTTAAAAAACATGACTTTAAGTAAGGTTCTCTGCGCCCTCTCAAGTTCCAAAAATTTAAGTTTTGTTGTACCTCCCCAGCAAGATAGGCAGTATATGAGGATAGATTGGGCCAGTGATATGTATACTTGCTTCAGAAGTTGCTTGGAAGCCACATGTCTCAATGTCTTAAAAGTCCAAATTAGCTTCCTAACTCTTTTCATAATAAGTTCGGTATGCATGTGCCAGGACAGGCGCTGATCGATCATAACACCTAGATATTTTGTATGCTGTACCCTGTCAATTTTTGAGCAAGAGCACCCGGGGTTTGGAGTGTTGGGACAGTTATGGACTTTTATTTGGAAATCTTGAGAAGGCTGTGAGTTATTATATTTAGTAAAACATATGTAATTGGATTTGGAGGCATTCAGTGTAAGGAGACTATAGTTTAGCCAGGCTGTTATCTTCGCGAGGCCATTCTCGGCCAACCCATAAACATCGTCCCAAGTCCTAGCAGTGAAGACAATGGCAGTATCATCAGCGTAAGAGAAAATGCTTACGCTGATGATAAAACTTTATAGCTCAAAGACATTGACCTTGGGGTCAAGGACCCGTTCAGTGTCTCCCGAGGTTTGTCCACCTTCCACATCCCACCGGATCCTGAAGGCATGACATCGATTAATAAATATTCGATGAATCGTTCAGTCGAATTATGGTTAGATAGTGGTCAAACGCAAGCCGATCAATAATAAAAAAAAGAAGTGGGTCATATTAGAGAGTGATGAATCAGAAATGGATAGATATTAGAGACAGATGAATTATAATGAATAGATATTAGAGACTGATGAATGAGAAATAGTTAGATATTAGTGACAGATTAATGAGAAGTGCATCGATATTAGAGACAGATAAATGAGAAATGGGTCATATTAGAGACAGATGAATCAGAAATGGTTAGATATAGAGACAGATGAATGAGAAGTGGATCATATTAGTGACAGATGAATGAGAAGTGGATCATATAAGTGACAAATGAATGACAAATGGATAGATATTAGTGGCAGATGAATGAGAACTGGATAGATATTAGAGACAGATGAATGGAAATAGCATTTGTAACTCCAAATAAAACAATTCATCATATTTATTTCCCTAGCTTTTTCCCAACTATCTTGGGGTCGGCTTCGAATAAATAATTATTTGCAATTTAAAAAAAAAACCACATAACAGAGTATTTAGTTAGTAAAGAAGTGGATCCGCGTGCGTTAAGCCGCGGAGCCACTTCCTTACTGCCGAATGTTCACAGACACGGCAGCAAGGCGGGGACAGAAGCCGCCGCTCTGAAGTTGGCATTTTAAACTTTTGCGCATGCTCGTAGAAAAACGCAATACGCATGCGCCATCACTGCGTAAGCAATTGTTCGAAGTTCAGAGCGGTCAAGATATTTCGGACGTACTGTAGAACTACATACGAATTTTGAAAAAAACCTAAATCTTTGAGGAGCGCGTAGTAACCCACAGCTAGGATCGCGGGGGTAATTTCTGAAAAGGAAACCCGTGGCGTAGTAAATTAAATAAATCTTTAAATTATTTGTTTGCTAGATTTGGGAGCAATTGGCGATAGTTTGACAGATAATTATATGCGTTTTGAATTATTAGGTGGTATAATAATAACCTGTCAAAATCCCCATGATTTTATTTATCACGGATACTACTATGTATAATTTTATCCCGATTTTGAGTTCTACATAATCATCGAAATTGCGAAGCTACTGGCTAAAAAAAATCCTAATAAAATATGTATACCTAATGTAACTCCAAATACAAAAATTCATCATATTTATTTCCCTAGCCTTTTCCCAACTATCTTGGGGTCGGCTTCGAATAAATAATTATTTGCGGTTTTAAAAAAAAACCACATGATAGAGTATTTAGTTAGTAAAGAAGTGGATCCGCGTGCGTTAAGCCGCGGAGCCACTTCCTTACTGCCGAATGTTCACAGACACGGCGCCAAGGCGGGGACAGAAGCCACCGCTCTGAAGTTAGCATTTTGAACTTTTGCGCATGCTCGTAAAAATACGCAATACGCATGCGCCATATAGATAATCACTGAGCAAGCAATTGGTCGAAGTTCAGAGCGGTCAAGATATGTAGGTCGTACCTACTGTAACTACACCTCAATTTTGAAAAAATCCTAAAGAAAAGTGCGAGTGTCCTGCAATATTTACATATATTAACAAAAATCTGGGCTTCTTTAGATTTTGCCAACACTCAGAAAGAACAATCACCGAAGCTTAATAAAACCACAACACAATTCTAGATTAAGCCGAATGGACAAGCAGGCGCGACGTCTATCTGCTCGCAGCTCGTCCACCCTAGGGAAGTGAGTCACGGGCCCAGCACGGCTGCCGCACTACGCACTCTCTCGAAAATTGTATTGATTGCTAGAACATGGCGATAAGATCCTTTAATTTCAACAAACCTATTCTCCATTTGTTTAGGTACTTAACTAAATGTAAACAATTTTGATATCTATGTCTTTTTATTTAAAAAAATCGTATAAGTCTACTTTTTAAGAATCATACGGCGCATGCGTATTGCGTATAATTTTGAGCATGCGCAAAGTTCAAAATGCCAACTTCAGAGCGGTGGCTTCTGTCCCCGCCTTGGCGCCGTGCTCGTGAACATTCGGCAGTAAGGAAGTGGCTCCGCGGCTTAACGCACGCGGATCCACTTCTTTACTAACCTAAAGACTATTTTTTAGTTCCCTAATATCGGTTTAGGTAAATAACTAATTGCAAGTATTTTTAGATAACATATTTAGACGAATATTGTCTAAAAATGTTATCTAAAACGTGTGAAAGACAAATACTTGCCAAAATTGTTTACATTTAGTTAAGTACCTAAACAAATGGAGTTTATCAGAAACTGCTGGAATATCAACTTAAAGGCTAATGAACTATTTATCAAGAAGATTTACATACAAATGTTAATCCTTACTAATATTATAAAAGCGAAAGTGAGTTTATTTGTTTGTTTGACGTCTTGGGCTCGGCCCGGACACTTACCAGACGATTGGATAGCGAGCTACCCATGGCTCGCCGTCCGCGAGCCCGCGTCTACGGTGGCCGGAAATCGGGATCGGAATCCCGGCGGCGGCGGCGAGGGCGCCGTTGCCTGATGCGGTCGGTCTCCTCATTTGCTAGCATTACTGCTTCGCACGAGGAGGCGACCTCCTGCCATTCTTCCTCGCTCCGGACCATGGCCTCGACCTAGGCCCGGCGCGAGAGGTCTCCGCCGCCGATCACCCCCACGAGGGCACGGCGATGCTCCGCCCAGGCAGGGCACACCTCGACTGTGTGTTACACCGAGTCCTCCGGGCGTTCCGCACAGTGGCGACACCCACAGTGGTGACTCTTCCGCTTTAATCTGAAACAGGTACCTCCCGAACGTGTCATGTCCGTTGAGAACCTGCGTCTTGCGGAAGGTAAGGACGCCGTGAGGTCTTTCCAGCCAAGCCTCAAAGGGCGGTAAGTCCCCACCGTCATAATCATGGCGTACCATTTAACATTTGTCATGGTAAGGCGCCTGATCATGGTATTGGTTTAATTACCATGTCTGGCAGATTGTCTAATATTTTTACCTTTTCAGCAGAAACCTGTCGGCTACTAAAGGTACCTACAAAACTAAATAGGTGTACAAATTATTTGTTTGCTAGATTTGGGAGAGATTGTCGATGGTTTGACAGATATATGCGTTATGGCCGAATTTTAGCAGTCATAATATAACCCGTCAAAATACTCATGGTTTTATATTATCACGGATAATTTAGTTAATTCTTATTCCAATACTATGTATAATTTTGTCCCAATTTTGAGGTCTACACAATGGAAATCGCGGGTAGAAGCTACTTGATAAAATTAGGCAGCCAGTTTCAGTCCTAAAGGATAGCATTTGTAACTCCAAATAAAACAATTCATCATATTTATTTCCCTAGCCTTTTCCCAACTAGCTTGGGGTCGGCTTCGAATAATTAATTATTTGGGGTTTAAAAAAAAAACCACATAACAGAGTATTAAGTTAGTAAAGAAGTGGATCCGCGTGCGTTAAGCCGCGGAGCCACTTCCTTACTGCCGAATGTTCACGAGCACGGCGCCAAGGCGGGGACAGAAGCCACCGCTCTGAAGTTGGCAATTTGAACTTTGCGCATGCTCGTAAAAATACGCAATACGCATGCGCCATCACTGCGTAAGCAATTGTTCAAAGCTCAGAGCGGTCAAGATATTTCCGTAATGTAGAACTACACACAAATTTTGAACAAAACCCTAAATCTCGCACACAGCGAGGGTCCTGACCACGGAATAAAGAAAACTAGAGGAAGTGCCTCTTAAATATGGCGCCTGTGTCAACAGTAGGCGAAATTCGCCTATTACATATTATGTACTAGTGCAGGTGAATATGGCATCTATTTCAAAGGCACTAGCGTTCTGAATAGAATAAATTGGTTACAGCGCCATCTAGCGTTGAGTAGCCGAACTCGTTGTAAATTGGTTAAAACTTCTTTATTGTTCGTGTCATGTCAAATAATAACAACTTTCTTACGTTGTAATAGGACCTAATTTATGAAAGCAATAAGAATATGATTTGTAAAAGTTAAGTTTGTAATTCGTAGCTTCGTAGCCAATCATATTACTGTTTTTTATGTGTGTAATGTACAATTTGATACGCAAATGTGTGAGTTTGGCGACACTGGTTCCCGTGCTTAGCCACGTTAGGGGCACTTCTACCTATATTTTCTGTTCTGTGGTCCTGACTGTGCAATATCTACATATGGTTCAGGCTATGGTCCGGAGCGAGGAGAAATGGCAAGCGGTCGCCTCCATTTGCGAAGCAGTAATGCTAGCAAAGGAGCGTGAGAGAGCGAAGGTGCTGACTACCAGCCACGGTAGACGCGGGCTTGCGGACGTTGAGCAATGGGTAGCCCACCATCCAGCCGTCCGGTAGTCAACCGGACCGAGCCCAGTCATCAACAGCGCGTAGTGACCCACGCGCTCCTCAAAGAGATGTCAGCAAACCGTAGGGACCCGTAGAGTCATTGCTCGCTAGCTAGGAGCGCGGGGAATTTCAGAAAAGGAAACCCGTAGCCCTAGTACATAAAGAGCAACTGAAGGATACAGGTGTGGTTTTAGTCAGTAAAAGTATGACACGCCCTCTCGCTCCACCCAGAGCGGGAAAAGTCATTGAATGATTTCCACCCCTAAAAAAGGCCCTGATCATTGAGTTGGTTTAATTGCCATGTCTGGCAGATTATTACTACTCCGGCTACTTGGTACAACAATAAATAAATCTTTAAAATATTTGTTTGCTACAGTTGGGAATAATTGGCGATAGTTTGACAGATAATTATCTGCGTTTTGATCGTAATTATTAGGTGGTATAATAATAACCTGTCAAAATCCCCATGATTTTATTTATAACGGATACTCTGTATCATTTATCCCGATTTTGAGGTCTACAAAATCATCGAAATTGCGGGTAGAAGCTGCCTGCTAAAATAAATCCTAATAAAATATATATAATGTAATTCCAAATAAAATAATTCATCATATTTATTTCCCTTTCCTTTTCCCAACTAGCTTGGGGTCGGCTTCGAATAAATCATTATTTGCGGTTTTTTAAAAAAACCACATAACAGAGTATTTAGTTAGTAAAGAAGTGGATCCGCGTGCGTTAAGCCGCGGAGCCACTTCCTTACTGCCGAATGTTCACAGACACGGCGCCGAGGCGGAGACAGAAGCCACCGCTCTGAAGTTGGCATTTTGAACTTTTGCGCATGCTCGGAAAAATACGCAATACGCATACACAAATGTGATTAGTAACGGGTACCTACGGAGAGAGTCACTTTTTTGTACCTACTAATTAAAAAATAGGAGTGTCTAAGTGTTACCTTAGGTACTATTCTGATTCTGTCTATGACTACCCCACTTGACTGCCTGTGACTTCGTTATAATTTAATACTTTCTTACCGGCTTGTACTCAGCGCCATCTGTCGCATTATATACTCACCAGATAAGACAACAAAGTTCCGATATTCACCGCAGCGATATATGGCAGTGTTGATATTTATTCCAACAAGGCCCAGGCATTTTAAACGGTAATTACCCAAGACAATAATATTGTCATTAAAAAGATGTATACATCATGTGATGTATTTTAGATAGATATACGCATAATCTTAGTTCTAATGTACTCAAGATACTCTACTATCTTCAGACCGTATGTCTGCAGAAAATAAAAATGTTATTCATTCGTAAGATATAAGCTCCGCGATTCCCCAGCAGACTCCCAAAGATGTAATGTGTGCAAATTGGCACAGTCCAGCGCTATTTGTAATAACATTCTCTAGATTTTATTTTCAGACAGTTTAAATGCATTTTAATATTCCAAAAATATTTTGCGGTGGATTAAAGAAAACAAGAGTTTTTTTGATAGAGGATTGTTTTTTATCAATGTTGTAAGCAAAGCTTAAGGTTTGTTTTAGACTGAATTTTGTAAAAGTTTTTGGAAATCTGCGTAATAGTTGTTCTAAATAAAACATAATCTTACAGCTTTGTTTATTTTGTCTGACATCATTCAGAGTTCTTTATTGATGTCTTCGGCTTGTGATATAATATGTCTTCTGCAGAAAGGACTGGCTGGATAGAATTTATTAAGTCAATATTATAATAACCTCATTGGAATTACAGGCGAAGGTGATCTGTGACAAGGTTTCTATCTGATTAGTGGATTTTACCTAACTTGCTACATTACTAGAAATTACACATGATAGTTAGTTTTGATGTAGTTTGTAAATAAAGTATTAACCTTTTTTAAATTTTTTAACTGTTAGTTTTTACAAGGAATTTATAATTTATTTATATTAGATAAAACTTCTATGTTTCGTACCGTCTGTACTTTGACTTTTTTTTCTTCAACGTTAACTTACGTCTTCACATAAGTCTGATTTTAGCCTTTCAATGTTTTTTTCGTCATCTGAGTGAGAGATATTTAGTACCTACTTAATCGTTAATCAAACAGACAACCTGCAGCTCTGTATACAGACAGCCTAATCCCACACTATATTGAGTAGCATTTAGCGTGTTATTTAATTTTATCGCGGCTGCATTTCACTCGGCACTTTTTGTTTATTGCCTGCAAACGTTCCAACTGCTCAGAATGAGTAGATTTACTCGTTCCTGAGTGACTAAGTCCATGCATTTACTTGTGTATATGCAACTAGAGACATTATTGTTATAGAAACAGGTATTTCTGGTTAAAAGACACTTGAGATGTGGCTCTGTAAAGGTGTTCTATACCCTTTGTCTTGAGACCTGAATAAGTTTTAAGAGGTTTGAGTTTCAAGACTTGTTTCCGAATTTTATAAGACAAATGTTAATATTAGGTAAGTTTTCTTTTTTGGTTTATTTTGAACTAGAGTCAGAAGCGAACGGTGGAGTGTTGTAAGATCGTGTTTTTGTGTTAGTTCGGTGCTATAAAGATGAAAAGGTATGTGTTGAGGCTCGTGCTGAAGCACTTGGTAATGGCATTTATCAATTTGAAATCGTATTATTTTTGTAGTAGCTATCTGCTCTATCCAGTGAATAAATAACTTAGTACCAGCCATTTTTATCTAAGATTTCTATCAAATAGAAATGTCTCATTATTAAAATTAAGTGCCTTCCATTTCAATCATAATACATAACGTCTTCCAGCATAAAACCGTCATATAATCGTTTAAATGACAAACTACATTTAAATTGTCTCCTTGGCTGCTTAAAATTTGTCGGGAAGCATATAGAAGTTAAATTATTATGATCCCAAGGCGAGTGAGCGCGGAAGTCCACCTGAGTTATGCGGACGATCCGCTTATAGCGCTCTACAAATTGTGTCGTGGTTACATTGTGTTGGGGGAGAAATATGATGTATATTTATTAATCTAGTGCGACTTTTTCAACATAATCGATAGCGTTTACGTTATCGTTGTACTTATGTCTAATAGCAAAGAAAAAAAACAGTATTCTGATAGTTTCAACTTTTTTTTTTGTCGATGGGTAAAATCAACTTATGACAAAACCCGCTCTTGGGTGGAGCGGAAAATAGTGTCACTTGACTAAAAACCCCACCCCGTTCCTTCTAGCCTTCATACGAGTCTCGAGTTTCCTTTCGGATAACCCCAGCCCCGGAAGGCTTCGACCCAGCTGGGTCCCTCCTGTTGCGACAACTCCTTGAGGCGCGTAGTTACCGGACAATTGGACAGCTACCCATGGCTTGCCGTCCGCGAGCCCGCGTCTACGGTGGCTGGAAATCGGGATTGGAAACCCGGCGGCGGCGGCGAGGTCGCCGTTGCCTGATGCGGTCGGCCTCCTCCTTTGCTAGCATTACTGCTTCGCAGAAGGAGGCGACCGTCTGCCACTCCTCCTGATAGTATCACCTGACGCTTGTACAGTATTAGAACCAATTGACAATTAGAACGAATTGATTAAAAAAAAACGCATATTTTAATAAAGGCAGGTAAATAGTAAACTAGCACCTATAGTAAAGAGATTATGACTTCATCGTCTCTTTGTTGGTACTTGTACTAATTATCTTTGCATTTATTATTTACAGCTCTAATCACAGCGCCTACAAAATATGAACAACGTTATGACCTTAGATGTCAAAGAGTATATTGCTATTTTGATCTGAGAGTGTGATTGTCAACTGTGATAATACATAGTTGGTTTTTACTTTTAGTAGCCGTCTTAATATCTATAAGTAAAAAATGGTTACTTATATCTGTAGGTCTCTTCTTTATCGTTTTCTTAAGAAAAGAAATAGAAATCCAAAAGAAGTAGAAAACCAGGAGTACTCATAATACATTCGCTGAACTGCCTTTTAACTCTACTTAATTTCTTGGAACAAGGATTGGCACTGTATTCAGGAAAAACTTTCAGGAACATAATTAAGGAAGTAGCGATGAATCAGTCAAATATGTATTTAATATTTAAATAAGTAGACAATTAGGTACCTACTTATACGGAAATTCTCTAAAGAAAGAAAGAAAAGTATTTTATTTGGTACACGTACCAGATACACACAATGTAGATGTAAACACGTAAAATAAAATATAAATAACTAACGGTAAGACGGATACTAGCTTTACTGAAAACTGTTTTAAAATTATGAAAAATTCAATGATTTTTGCACCTTACAAAAATGATCAACGAGACAACTATTTCGTTTCATCCATCATCAAGTACAAAACCATTTTTCTAAACGAATAATATTAAAAAACAGTTCTATCTGTATTCAACGACGAAAACATTGATTTCTCACATGTAAATAAACTCTCGAGCGAAAAAATCACAGAAAGCCCTTCAATCAAACCAAAAACAGCATCGCGGGCATTGTAAACAAAATAAGCGTCACCGTCGCGCTAAAATAAACTGTGGAATGCCGGATATTGCAATCCCGGTCCGTCATGGGCTTAGGATCGCGTACAGGTGCCTTCGACGAGTCAGTGCGCCTGAGCAGTCACACAGCACGCACGCACGCTAGCTCCACGAAAACTCTCTCATCGATATTAAACACGATAATTCTCAAGTCGATTCACCAACAAGTGAAGATACTGAGGTTTGAACGAAAGTTTTTGAAGAATTTGAAGCTGCAGGTTCTTAAATGGATAATTAATAAAACAGTGAACTCTTTCAAGAGGTTCACAAAGTTACATACAGACTTTTTGAAATAGTTGAACCAGTGGAAGTTGATCAAGACTGAGTGTAAAGAGTTCAAATATAATTGTGAAAACTCTTCAGTGGTCCGAAAAATATTGTGAATGAAATTTTTGAAGTGATAAGTGGAAGTGGACAGTGAAGTGTCAGACAGTTGATAGCAGTTAAAGTTGATATAGTTTGGTGAAACATTATGAAAGTCCTGAATGTATCAGATAAGGTTGCGAGTGTGGGCGATGGGAACGAACCGACTGTGGTCGACACGCAGATCCTGACCAAGGAGGAACTGAATAAGTAATTATGATTTTTAATTAGACTTCAACATAACATTTTTAGGATAAAGAAGACAGTGATATATTTTCTATGAATAAAATAATCATTAAAATTGAAGTCTTTGTTAGTATTGCAATTCTTTTGGATAAAAATCTGGAGTTTCGTACAGACAAGCAATGAATTATTGCCATTTAAAGTATTAATAAATAATTTAACCCGTTAATTGATTAAAATTAGAGTTTGAAAAACTTTTAGCTAACAAGTTTTCAAATCACTTTTAAAAGATTTAGAATACATAACAGCAAATCTCGATGAAAATCAACTTATCAAACTTAACTCAGATTTTAGAAATATAGAATTATATACAACACACAATACAATAAAATTGTATCCAACCAATCACACAACAGAAATAAAAGAATTTGTTCCAATATTGAACCAAACCAATCACGTATAGAAACAACTCCAAAGTTCCAGAAAGCCCAAAAGAACTTGAGAGTTCACCAAAGATTAACATAGCATTAGCAAGTTCGCTAGGTCAGATCAGTTGGCAGTTGGCCAGAATGACACAACCGTGTGGTATGTGGTGTTTACGTGCCACAGTCTGCGTGTTGTCGTGATTCGGGTCAGGATTGCTATAATCATGTTTTGATCATTTCACAGTTATGTTTATCTGATATCAAGGTGATTTGATTTGTGATGGATAGATTTCGTCACAGGCATGACTTACAAAAACGATACATACACACATTCAACCTTTGAGGATTTATCCAAGCTTGATTTAGAATTTGTTCCTTGTTCTATGTTTTAGGATCAACCCTTAATTGAGATAATATTTTAGATATAGTATATTTTGCAACATTAAAAAAGTACTTATGTCCATCATCTTATTGTTACAGAGGTTGTCCTCTTGGTGTCTCTCGTGTCACCCCATACCTCTACGTGTGTGGGGCCCATGCTTTGCCCGGAGCAGTGAGAGCGTTGCACCCTGGGCTTATCGTCAGTGCAGCTCCAGAACTGCCTCCACCACCAGAAGATTATGTCCCCAGACAGTTCGTGCCACTCCTGGATACACCAAACTCTGATATGCACCCATATATGGAAAGCGTGGCTGACCTGATTAATGAGGTAAGATTAGTAGATTTTTATCGGAATTTTCTTGAAAATCGATTCTTGATCTATTTCTTTGTTAGCTAAGAATTCCTTCAATTCAAGATTGGCCTAGATTATCTCTGTTTACGTATTCACATCTCAGGCACCGTAATGTTAAATAGAGTAAATGTTTTCATTTCCGATTGAATAACTTTCTTTGATTGTAATGGATCTGAATCTAGATTGGTTGGTTAATGTACTTTTTTTACATCAGGTCGTGAGTAACGGTGATGTGGTGTTGGTGCACTGCGTCGCTGGTATATCCAGGTCTGTCACCCTCTGCTTGGCGTACCTCGTCAAATGGCAGAAAATGACCTTGAGGGACGCCTATTATCATATGAAACAGAGACGGTAAGTGACTCAAAGAATATTCCTCAACTGTAGTTTTTTTTGTTGATGTCTGTATTTATGAATGGTCGTTTGAAATTCACGGTTTCAACGTTACAAAAGACGCGATTAAACGGATAATTTGAAACGCTTTATTGTTTCCGTTCATCGTAAATTTGAAGCTTATGAAGTCATAAATCGATCTCTTCCTTGGTTTTTCTCTGTTCTTTTTCAACATTTGAATATCTTTCTTTCAGACCACAAATCCGACCAAACACAGGATTCTTCAAGCAGCTCATCAAATATGAGGAGAGACTTTTTGGAGAGCCTTCAGTGAAGATGGTTTACTGCGAGGCTATTGATAAAGAGATACCTGACGTATACGAGGCTGACTATATCGGCATGACTTGGTTCAGACAGAGATACGGACCCATCGAGAAGAGCTGAAGAACGACAGAGATAGAGGCATAGATTAGAAAAGGATAGCTGTGATTACTTTGTGTGAAGATGAAAGAAAGGATGAGGTAGAAGGTGAAGAATAATAATAAATATAAGACTGAAAGGATGAATGTCATCGATATGAATGAAAGCGGATCAGCTTGGACACTGCAGATGGGTGTTTTATTATTCTATATGACTGAGGAAGTAAACTAGATTGTAGAAAGGAATAGAATTATGAACATTAAGATAAAATAATTTCTTAAATAGGAATACTTTAGAATATTGTTCATTTTCTTGTACTTTCTCACAACTTATTGGCTGATAAAAATGTAGAAGTATACTTTATGTATGATGTACTCGTACTTTATTTAAGCAATGTGATAATTAACTTATTGTTATAAATTAACCATAAGGTATTCGCTTACCATTAAATTGTATAATATTGATGGGACCAAAATAAATAAGTGGATAATTTCTATTTCTTGACTTTTACTTGAACCAATGTGACCAAACGTTATCATGAACTTGAAAATTAAACTCGAACTTTCGTTAACTATGATGGATAAAATGTCCTGACTGCAGTAGTAGAGTAATGAGTAATTCATTGAGTGGATGTTGTTGGCCTCGTGGCATTGAGCTGGGAGTACGGAAATATCCCGACGGTGCGCAGGCGTCGATTCCAGAAATTAACTGCAGAAGGTTAACTTTGAACAATGGTCACATACTTTAGTATAAATGTCATCTTAACCATAGACATCTAGAAAATACTTTTGGAACTACACGAAAAATTTACTAATGCAGTTTCTTGAGAATCGTGTTTCTCGTTGAAGCTTATCAACTCTTCATGTGTGTAATTCATATTTGACATTCTAGTTCAGTCTTTTGTACCTTCTCTATTATACCTGTGCCATGAACAATGATCAGCCAGCTTCCGCATACTGATGTAATACTCTGTAACAGTTATCTCTTCTACATTATTCGCTCCTGGTATGTGCTCGTGTGCTATGAAGTTTTTTAAAGAAACTTTATTGCTGATTTAATGTTAGTATCTCGAGCACCAGCTATTAATATGGTAGTGGAACCGGGATCTGGTGTAATATGATCATCAGTGCCTATTATTGTTTTAATATTAGGCATTTTAATTCCGAGGTCCATTAGTGTTGTGAGGAATATTCTGCATAAATTTTTTTGGTCATGTTGATACTTGGCATGTTTCTTAATTTAGGGAAATACAATAAAAATTTAGCCTAGAGTTATTTTATAAGCTTTTAAACGACAATTTAGTTGAAGTTTCAGACTGAAAACATATCAGAGTCTGCTAGTCCCCCAGATGTCACGGACATTCTCAGACGATTATACAATAATGTCTGAAAAATATTTCACAAAACTAATTTAATAATTTTATATTTTTTTTAAACAAATTTTATAATCGTCTTCTATATCAGCACTTTCAACATTTTAAAAACTTTCAAAAATATTATTTTCATGACATTCCATCGTGCCAATTGCCTTTCCAAAATCACTTTTGGTAGTACTTGGGTTTGGATTGAAGCCAGAATACATTATGCTGTCACGTAATGTATTCTATAGTTTATGTAGCGTAGTTTTGACGAATTACTGCTCGCTCTTCAATGACAAGACAATTGTTCTAAAACTCAATGTAATAAGGTCGGAATTTGCGTAAAAAAATATTTGGCAGATGATGATATCCATGAAAAGGTGTAGGTGTTCTTCAGGCTCCAAGTTCAATGTTACCGGTAATTACCTCACGTGAACGTAATTAGAATATTTTTTGGATGGGCTTCGAAGTTTTTTTTCGTATGGTTAGGTTAATGAATAATAGTTACAAAAATAAATTTCCGTTTGCCAGCTGAAACGGAATATTGCTGTGTCTCTATTTAGCAAGAACCTTTTTTTGTTATTTTTATAATATAATCATGGATGACTAAGATAATGGTTATTTGGAAAAATAATATGCTATGGCCGCAAAATCATAAGGAAAAACTGAATTATAAATCAACTGATGTGTTGAAAAGATAGATGGACAATCTGAGAATGATCTAATGAGACAAGTTACAGACATATTGCACTATTTCACTATATATATTTAAACCGATGAATACTATGTAAGTTTAGCGATTTAAGCAGTTGTATTGTTCAAAACAGTTACTTCGGCTCTGGAACGCAAAGAGAAATTGAAGAAACACCGATGATGCTTAGTCAGTATAAGCCTCAAAACCCTTTTTGCCCCATCTATATTGGATCTTCATCATCTAGTAGCTGAAAAGCAGCCATTACTGGATATAGCTCTCTATCGAGTAGCGCTTCGACCTCGCATCCATTTGATTGAAGCATTTAATTTGTTTTGCTGCAATTACTAACTTCAAAGGGTTATTCATTTAAATATAGAGAAAACACAATACTATATCGTATAAAATACAACTTTGGCACGATGCCGTCGTTATTGTTTGCCTTGACCGTTCTTTGGCTTGTCAGAATTGATACAAACATGTGAACTGCCAAAAGCAATGTCACACAAGTGAGATATAAAGATCAATCTACTGCTACCGAATGAGCACAAAATGAGACGCAGATTTTTTAGATTTCTTCTTTATTTCAGAGGAATTGGGGCAGGTTAATTTTGACTTCCTTTGAATTACAACATTTTACTATTACTTACTAGATTTACCTCGTGGCTCAACACCATGATATTATATAAAAGCAAAATACTTATACCTAATCACGAAATCTCAGAAAATATTATACCTATAAACTTAAAATTTGGCAGATAGGTTCTTTAAAGTGTGTAGACATCCGCTAAGAACGAATTTTCCGAGATTCACCCCTTAAAGGGATGGAATGAGGGTCCAAAGTTTGTGTGCAGAAACCGACTTCTGGCAGAAGCTAGTAATTTAATAAAGCCATTTTATTTTCATATCTTATTTTTTAAATCTTAAAAATTATTTGTAGTATTTGTAGGTTTTTTTTATTGTTGATAGTTTTGCGCTTGACCGCTATCTCACCTATAGAAAACGACGATGGAGCGCTTGCCTAGAAGTATTCTGTAGTAGATTCACTTAAACAGTATTTTTTTTAGTAAAGTTAGTTATATACTCACTAGTATTTAATTAATCTCATTTTGAGTAAAGACCTTCTCGAGCTGTTACCGTTTCCTTTTGCCCATCCAGACTTTTCCTGCATACTTTATTATGTCCTCAGCTCGTCGTTTAATTGGTCCTCCAATTTTCCTCATTCCAGAAGTTAGCCCACTCCTGGCGATCGGCGGCGGAGACCGCTTGCGCCGGGCTTTGGTCGAGGCCATGGTCCGGCCCCAAGACGTCGACGGCGCGCATTGTTCCCGCGTTGTAAGCAACAGAAGGGGCCCAGCTGAGTCGAAGCCTACTGGGGCCAGGGCTATCCGAAAGGAAACTCGAGCCCCGGTATGAAGAGGCTACAAGAAACGGCCTGGGTTTTTAGTCAGTAAGAGTTCGGGCTCGCGGACGGCGAGCCATGGGTAGCTCGCTGTCCGATCGTCCGGTAATGGACCGAGTCCAAGACGTCGACGGCGCGCACTGTTCCCGCGCGCCTCAAGGAGTTGTCAGCAGCAGGAGGGGCCCAGCTGGGTCGAAGCCTACTGGGGACAGGGTTGTCCAAACGGGAGCTCGTGCCCCGGTATGTAGGCTAGAAGGAACGGCGCGGGGTTTTTAGTCAGTAAGAGTCTGACACTGTCTCCCGCTCCACCCAAGAGCGGGTTTCGTCAAAGATGATTTTCCCCGTCGACAAAAAAAAAGTCAGTAAGAGTTTGACACTATCTTCCGCTCCACCCAAGAGCGGGGGTAGTCATAAGATGATTTTTGCCCACCGTAAAAAAAAAGCCCCTTCAATAAGTACTCCGTATAATCCATGATATATGTACATATTAACCTCTCAGGCACTGGTATACCGCATATTGTACACCTCGTACCAGCCAACTTAAACCTTATTACGTAATAATAAGTTTTAAGTTACCTGATACCGAGGAGTACCGATTTCGGTACACTAGACCTGAGAGGTTAATAAATGATTTATGAGTACCTAAAATGGTTGTCGACGACGGTCTTAATATTTGCGTTTTTATTATATTTTTGGAACTTGGAAACAAAAGGTTCAGTCTGAATGTTTGCCCTGACATGATGACTGTGTACATTAAAATGACATTTGGATTGCGCCCAAATCGTTATTTTGGCCTTACCGTGGGTGTTCCCTATTTATGTTTTGGTCGCAATTGCCAAAATATTATTTGCCATAAAATTATGTTGACTTTGCGCAAGGTTACAGGTGATGCTAATTGATTCAGTCTAGTTTTAGACCATTGTTGTGCATTCTTTGGTTTGTTATTTGTTTATTCTCTTTTGTTTCTCTTCTTAAAGCTTTCAATGCGCTGCTAACTATGCTCGTCATATTGCAATTTTGGTTCTGTGTAGGTAAGATTCATCATTTTAACCGATAGACGGACACTGTTGGACATAGGCCTCCTCAAATATTTCCACAATGAACGATCCTGTGCGTCCCGCATCCATCGGATTCGCGCAACCTTCACTAGGTCATCAGTCCACCTTGTAGGAGGCCTTCCGACGCTATGTCTTCCGGCCCTAACGGCCATCTGTTCTGTGCAATGAGCCCTGCCCATTGCAACTTAAGTTTGGCGATTCTTCGTGCTATGTCGGCAACCTTGGTTCTCCTGCGGGTATCTTCATTTCAATTTGATCACGCAAGGAAACTCCGAGCATAGCTCTTTAAGGTGGTGCATCACGACTCACATTTTCACTGTTTTTCATACAACCGCTCATAACTGATTATGACGTTATTACACATTTTTCATTAGATATTTTGGAAACACGGTATCTTGTGGATATTATCTAGGTTTCTAAAGAAACCAATTTCTAAATTTGTGTAAAACTAATCCAGTAAAAACCTCTGAAAATGTCCTATTTTGTATGAACTTTGACACTTCATGATTTGCCTAAAAATTAAAAAAGTCAAAAAAGTAATCCTCTAGAGACCTTGCAAATTTTATTAAGATTCTAAATGACGAAAACTTTTTCCAAAAACTTTTAAGGGTTTAAAAAAAACAGCTATATCCAGGAGCAAGTTTTGTGAAATTTTCGAGTAAATCTCGGAATTACCGAATACTAACAGAGTTTCCAGGCGTTATCTCTCTTTTTTTGCGTTGCCTTTTCGTCAAACATCGCGTTGGATTGCATTAAATGAAGAAACAAGCTTTTAAACCATTTTCGATAAGCGAGTGGAGAAGGACCCTCTTAAGGTTAGATTATTGTTTTATTTATTCTGCTTTTACATTCGTTAAGAAAATACACTATATTGCAAAGGTATTTTCTGAAAAGTTTAACTTCATACGTATTGTGGTGCACAATAATTGTCTAGTACAGAAAATACCTTTTTTAAGATGAGACATTATCATAAAACTTTTCCCACTCGGAGGGGAGAGACGAATTGTTTGAAGACTAAAATTCAGCTTCATTAATTCAGTTGCCCTTCGCGTTCCAGGGCCAAGGTAACTCTTTCGGACAATTCCACAGCCCATGGAAAATAACTTGAGGCTGAAATATGTCCTCTGTCCGTACAATAATTTGTCCTAATTCAATTATTTATGCTTGAAAACGAAGCAAATTGGAAATCGATTAGGTATTGTCGACGTGAAATTTTCAGAAGCGATCGATACCTACCTAACTCCGGTTTTATACTGAACCTTCCCATACACACATACATACTAACTCACTCACAAATATTTGCCTGTATATTGTTAGTGTGATAATTTATTTTCAACCTTCGCACAAAGTATCATAAATTTGTCGTTTCTATGGGAAATTGCTTTGGCCTTCCTTCCATTTGACCTTAGTAGTACCTTCCGCTACATTCCAGATTATTTTCATCGCTCTTAGATTATAAATATTTAGTCGACCTTTACTTCGCCACAAAACGAAATAGCTAAAAGAATATATTTACGATTCGCAGACGGGTTTTTACTGAAATTCTTTGGGACAGAAATATTTTGTTTCCAGAGTAAAAAGATGACTGTTTTTCTTATTTTATATCAACGTTTATTGTATGACTTCTACTATATTTTTATAAGGTAGTTTAAAGGATTATGATTGTAAACATAAAGAAAATATGGTTTGTTTTCTACAATAACACAGTAATATTGTGTGCGTTTGTTACTTTTCGCTATAGATATCCGCTCTTCGCACTCAAAAATTTCAAAGGTTGGCTGGTAGAAAATGCCTTAAGGCATTAAGTCTGCCTCTGTACTTTTGTGTGCATAAAGAATAAATAAATAAATAAATAAAAAAATATCGGATTTGGAAGAAATTTTGCACAAGGCTTTTTTTATGGTGGGAAAATCATCTAATGACAACGCCCGCTCTTGGGCGGAGCGGGAGATAGTGTCAGACTCTTACTGACTAAAAACCCACCCCGTTCCTTCTAGCCTTCATACTGAGGCTCGAGCTATCTTTCGAAACTAACCCTGACCCTAGTAAGCTTCGGCCCAGCTGGGCCCCTGCTGTTCCTGACAACTCTTTCAGGCGCACGGGAACAGAGCGCGCCGTCGACGTCGTGGGCTCGGTCTGGTCAGCTACCGGACGGTCAGACAGCGAGCGACCTGTAGTTCGCCGTCCGCAAGCCCGCAATTTTGTACAAGGCTAGACCATGTCCTAGAATATTACTAGTTCTACAAATAAATACATGTTATTCAATGATAGATATCGTTTTTTCTTTTCGTTGTATCATCATCAACTTAGTGCCTGTCTGTTCTTTGTCCTTTCAGGAACGAAAGAAAATGTCAGACTTCTACTGTCTAAACAAGTATTCAGTTGCCCTTTGCATTCCAGTGCCATTTTAATACTTTGAACAACCTCAGAGTTCTGGCAGGCATCAGCCCTAGTGGACTTTATCCATTTGCTGACATCTCTTTGAGGCGCGCGTGGAATAATACCACGGGCCTTCGACATCGGCTGACCACAGGAGACGCCCTGGGTGTCGAGAGTCACCCTGCTACTCCTGACACCCAGGGCGTCTCCTGTGGTGGGCGTGAGGATTGTCTCCCCTTGACGCTTTCCACCACCTCTTTTACTGCTATGTACAAGGAGGTGACTGGTCCTAATTCCCTTTTACTCGTAACATAGCTGAAACTAGGGCCGGAAACGACAGGCCCGCACCAATCGTCTCCACGAGGATACGATGGTGCTTGTGATCTGCGCAATGGTGAAAGCCGGGCGTTTATTTTCTCCGATTCCGACATAGGAACCTCCCGTAATAATAGCGTTCGGAGAGGACCTGCTTCATACGGAAAGTGAGGACACTGTGGCGCCTTTATGACCATGTCCCAAAAAGTTCGTTCTACCATTTTTTGTCATTATTCATTAGCGTATTATGTAAGTATATTCTATACAAGTATCTATACTGAGTACTAGTCTATACACCTATGTATAATCTATATTTGTGTTAAATAAATATTTTTCTTACTTGCTTTCTTTCTTTGTTTCTATCTATCTTTCTTTCCTTTTTATCTATCCTTCTTTCTTTGTTTTTATTTTTTTATTTTTAAGAGGATTCTATTCGAGACGGTGTGGAAATATTTAACACCGTTGCAACTAGACCACTTAGCATTGTACAACAACGAATGTACACGTAACAAATTTCCCCAAAAATCTATTTAGACTATAACTACTAATTACGAAATCTTTGCTCGAAATTCAGTTCGTTTTGAGCTAATTAACGCATCCGCTAATGCGCTTGCGCATGGTGAATAGCTTGGCGTTTAAATTACGAACGGAAATAACAAATGTTTTAGGAATTCTCGTTTAGAAATGAATTTTTAGTTTAAGGTTTTGGGCACCCAGAGGGTTAAAACTTGCTAACATTCTGTAGTCTGTCTGTCTGTCACCATACTCTATCTATTGAACTGTCAGTTAAAATTTTCACAGAGGATGTATTCCTGTTGCCGCTATAGACGGTACGTATAAGCTTTCGTGGTTAAGTTCGATTCGAATTTGGCCGGTTTTGTTCAGATTATTTCTTATTAACGACCCAAGTTCGTTGGTTTTGTGGTCTTCAGTGCTAGGTACTGGATTAACAAAGTGTAATTGGGTTTTTCCTTCAACAATTTCAGTTTCTTACAAATTCACAGCTTCTCAGCCGGATTTTGTTTTTGTGTCTGGTCTGATAGAATTTTAAAAATAATGTTTGACAGTGGTGATAAACCGAATTATCTTGATGATGGATTTGTTTGTACAGAAGACGTGAAACAAACGGTGGCGCCACTATTTATCTTTCATTACCAGTACAAAAGAATCTAATGAGTTTAACAAACAATTCTTCGCTATTAGACAGAATGGATGGTCAATGAACTCGATTTCTTTCCTACTTAAACAGTATGATTTAAAGTTGAATAGTTCTCACAAACAATGAACAACAGTAGTCACATTATGATGACATTTGTTAGGAAGCGATCGTTAATAAGCGTTGATAAAAAATTTGACAGTTTTGTGCTTCCTCGAACAAAAAAAAAACTGGTCAATTTCTGGACAACCAGATTTAAAACGGATGCCCCTGCTTCTTATAGTCATTTAAAAAAAAAATTGTTACATTTATTTAATACCGTCTGTTATTTTATTTAAGACTAATCTATGTCTGTGACTTCGCCCACCTATATATAGCCTATGTCACTCAAGAATAAAGCGGCTTTCCATGGGTGGAAAAAATTTTGCAATCGGACCAGTACTTTCAGAGATAACCTGCCACAAAAACAAACTTCGTTTTGACGCTGTCGGATAATAATAAAAAACTTATCTTAACCTCGCAATCTGTACAAAGTCGGGAAATATTTATCTATAGGATTATCCGTCAAAATTTTTTATATCTGCCCCCCTAGCCAAGTTACAACCGTTTCGCTTGCGTCGAACGCTTCGAGTTGACCTTGCCGCCATTTCTTTTGTTCAGACCACGTGACTGAGCGTTGAGAAGACGACATTCCCGTACATTTGAAGCTTTCTACTAGCGTTAACTATTGCAGATTAGCAACTTGGCTAGGGGTACTGGGCAGAAGTCTTTTATCTAAGTACAATATAATTATAGTTTCTTATCTAAAATCGTGTGTTGGCACAGTATGTCTTTCTAGTCCATATTTTTCTAATCACTGTCATCTCAATTTTTTTCATGGAGGAATTTAAGTAGCATCTACTAGCATCCTTTTATTTATTTATTTTTTGGCAGAAAAACACCAAATAACTTCTCCCACTCTAAGCGAGAGAGTATCAGGCTTTTACCTACTAAAACCTACTGTGTTCCTTCAGACGTATTTTGCGTTTCAAGGCCGTGGTGACTCTTTCTAACAATCCGAACGAAATAATTTGTTTCGTTCAAAAATCTAATTCACAATGACAAATTCGGAAACCAAAACAGACTCATTTAAGAATCACTAGTTGAGCCGATCTTAAAAAAAAATTCAAAACAACAAATGACTGTGCCAATTTGTAAACTACGAAGTAACACAACATCGAAACTCAATGGGAAGCAAAAGAAATTTCTGGACAGTTAACTTTCCGGTGGTCACCGCATTCCGACGCTAATTCCTGAGCTATTTATAATAAAGTTCCTAGCGGTTAGTTCTGGCTGTCGCACGCATACCTCTCTTATAAAATTCATGTAGGTACGGAATTTATTTAGACTATACTAAAATAAAATGGCGTAGTATCGGCGGCCGAAATGACATATCAGACCGAATACGGAATTACACGCTGCGTTCCAAAACGGGCATAATAGACGTGGGCAAAAAGGCTGCCAGCCTCAAATACGGTTGCAGTGACCACTGGGCTAGTGTCGCCACGTAGAGGGATCCTTCAGAAGCGCCGTCGAGGCCAGCCTAGGAAAAGGTGGTGAGATGATCTAGACGCGTACCACGAAGACTGGTTTAAGACAGCGCGGGAGACGAATGTCTGGAAGGTCTTGTGGGAGGCCATTAATAATGTTTTACAAACATAGTATAAGGATTATAGACAATGATAAGCTTTGGCATTAGGTAACACCAATCCTGCTTTGCCTGAAACTCTAAAATCGAAAAGCCAATATAGATCAACATAGATGAATTAAACTAGTTGTCGGGTTAATAGGACATAACATTTTTTTTGCTAGCTACATTCACCAAGTTTGTTATGACACATGTGAGTCAAGATTAATAGCGATATAGAATGGAATGCTTCGGGATGTACTAATATGTCAATACGCAGGCAATTAATTTAAGAATATAAAAATGGTTTTTAAATTTAGAACGCCTGTTTATGCGTAAAGATTTTTTTTTGTCAGAGTAGAGTTCAGAGACCGCGATGGCATTCCGTTCTGCCTATTGAGGGTTTTTTTTTGGTGTTTTTCTTTATTGTATAATGTATACATAGCTCTTGCGCGACAGCTTGGCAGCTTAGTTATTATTATTATACTAGCTTTTGCCCGCGCGGCTTCGCTCCCGCTCTTTCCTACTCCACGCTACTATACCCAACTCTACCCTACTCTACCCTACTCTACTCTACTCTACCCTACTCTACCCTACTCTACCCTACTCTACCCTACTCTACCCTACTCTACCCTACTCTACCCTACTCTACCCTACTCTACCCTACTCTACCCTACTCTACCCTACTCTACCCTACTCTACCCTACTACTCTACCCTACTCTACCCTACCCTACCCTACTCTACCCTACTCTACCCTACTCTACCCTACTCTACCCTACTCTACCCTACTCTACCCTACTCTACCCTACTCTACCCTACCCTACCCAACCCTACTCTACCCTACTACTCTACCCTACTCAACCCTACCCTACCCTACCCTACTCTACCCTACACTACCCTATTTTTTTTTCCATAAGAACCTTCTCCTCACAATAACAATCACAACAAAAAAAAAAACAGCCAAATCGATCAAGCCGTTTTCATGCCAAGTCGATTATTTTTTGTATTATATGAATTCTATTAGTTATGTGTATAGTAAATAGTACACCACGACTACCAGCGTATCTTTTCTCCTTCTTTGTCAAATCCAGCCAAAAGTGGTCTGTAAAAATCACTCCGCCCATTGCTACACCGTATTAATTTTCGTTCCTACTGTAATATTTTATGGTATACAATAAAAGACTTATATGTTTTGTACATCTGTCTATCTATCTATACTTTTCGCTAATTCAAGGATGATTGAAAAAGAAAGTCGTAGAATATTAATACCTCTAAACAGTTTTTTCCGCATCCTCTTATATTCTTACTCTGTGTATTTTGATCATATTACCTAAATTATCGTAAAACCATATTTCAAAGCGACGGAAATCTTTTTTCTTATATAACTCTTTTGATCTAAAAACTGACCTAAGACAAGTAATTAAATCTGTGCCGTTTGACATTTCTTTCACATTGTACTATTATTATGAGTGTTTATTTATATTTCTTTATTCAATACTAGCTGTAGCCCGTGGTTTCACCTGCGGTTTTGATTAAGTACTGGTCCTATAGTCAAGAGCGGTCATATTGAACGCTACGAGCGTTCAATACGACCGCTCTTGACTTAATGTACAATGCCCTTCACACCGCCAGAGACAGAAACAGATGAAAGAATATCATAAAGGTTAAAGTGATGAAGCAGGATAAAGACCCTCAGCATTGAGGAATACGATGCAAGGAGGAGGAGGTCGTAGCGTTGTGTTATACCAAAATGGAGCCTTCCTCTATAAATGGGTTAGCCAAAACTAAAATAATTACCCAACTAAAATAAAGAATTTTCTGAGAAGGAAACGCGTGGCCGTAGGGGTCCTGTGCCCTTACACAGTTGTGTGGTTTTAGTTAATCTGAATCGCACTCCTGCTTCATCCTAAGAAGGAGAAGTAATTGGATGATTTCTCACCTTAAAACAAAACACTAAAATAATGTTTTAATTCGAACCAGAAAACTCAGCGGTGGAAGGCCTCCTACAATGCAGACCAAGGACCTGGTGAAGATCGCAGGAATCCGATGGATGCGAGACGCACTGGACCGTTCGTTCTGGCGACAGTTTGGGGAGGTCTATGTCCAACATAAGACTTCTTTCAACTGAAATAATGACTATGATTTTATTTAACATTCATTAGTCTTATATTGAGCATCAAACCATAAAACTTTCTTCGTCTGTCTCCCTGGTTCATAAATTCGTTCGCAGCAGCCCTAATCTTGAAAGTACCGGTGTAACGTCTCGGATTCCTAGGGCCGTCTGTTGCCAAAACCGGCCAAGTGGTATGTCACATACTTCAAACGACAGCTCATTATTAACTGTTCGACCACACTGCAAAGAACGTGACCACACTACGTAAAACGTGACCACTCGTGAAAATACTTTGCCGATTCGCTAATTACTAAGTGTAGATAGATATTTTTGAGAATAGCTTTGTCAGGCTTTTTAGAAGAGTGTCAGACTATTAATAACTATACCCTATTCGCGTTAACCCTTCAGATACCGTCAATTAGAGACACAATAGTAAGACAATATATGCGCGGCCACCGGTGGTCGCTTGGGGATTCATGAATTAAGAATAGAAATTTAAAGAAACCTTTTTACTGTCTTTTCAACCGATTTTAACTTCTATTTCGTAGGCAATAGAATGACATTAAAAGCAAAAAAGTGGTTACAATACAAACTATTTACTGCAGCCGCCATTTGTCATGCTACCAACGTAATAAAAGTCAAAATCGGTTGAAGTAATGAAAGGTTTTCATAAATTTCTAATGGTATTTTGAACAGAGTATAATACTGATCTGATTCCTACACTTGACTATCGCGTTCTAGGGCCAAGGTGAAGTTCTTTGAACATTCTTGCAACCCTAATGCTGGTTGCAGGTCGAAAACTAAGTTTAGCTTAGCTCGCATAGCCGACGCAGTTTTCCATACTTGTATGCAGACCGCAGATGCAAACTAAACTATGTGAGCACTATGCGCCATCGATGACTTGGGCTCCATTCGGATAGTCACCAGATGGTCGGACGGTGAGCTAACCATTCGGTATGGAGAGCAAAGTTTCCTGCATAGATATAACATTCAAAATAAAAGACCACCTCAACGTGACCATACCTACGGTGGTTCAGGTGTGACAAATAGCTTGTACAACATTGTTAGCAAGCTCAGTAGACATTAAATTAGACTATAACACGTGCTAGTTACCGCATGGACATCAAACAACAAAGATAATGCGTTCCTAGTAAAGCTCTGGACCTGCCAAGTGTTCGTGAAACCGTTATGCAACTGAAATACTTCAAGCGCCAGCCATTTTTGATGTTATACATAGGTATATTATATATTTTTGAATTTATATAAACTAGTTCAGCCCTCCTAGACAAGTTACAACCGTTTTACTTGCGTCGAACGCTATGAGTTGACCTTGCCGCCAATTCTTTTGTTCTGACCACGTGACTGAGCGTTGAGAGCGCGTCATTCCCGTACATTTGAAGCTTTCTACTGGCGTTAACTATTGCAGATTAGCAATTTGGCTAGGGGTACAGGTAAGCAGTGACGTAATCGTTGGTAGTGAATCCCACTAGCTTCCTAAGAGCCTATTTACTCTACCTTTCTTGAAGACACCCAAATTACATTCGAAAGGGAAGATTGCTGTTGGCAAATTGTTTTAATCCTTCGATGTACGCAGTATAGACGAGCAGGTGAAATGCTTAGTCCGGATCGTAGACGTGAGAGTGGACGCTAGCCGTACGTCGAGTTGTCCGATGGTAGAAAGGTGATGGCGGAATCCAGTCATATAATTTCTTCGCACACTCTCCAAAAATGTATCCTGTAAATACAGTAAGGCTTGAAATTTTCCAGGTGGATATTCATTTTTTGTTTTATTTAGGCCTTATAATGAGACAAAAAAAGAAGATGATTTGGTGAACTAGTGCCTCGTTGGTTTAATGGTTGCAAGCGATATTCAGATGGGTTTGAATCCCAGGTGAACAAAGTGGGATTTGAACTTAGAAATGCTTAGTAGTAGTCTTTACATAGGACTTCATCCTAACTCTTGTGGCTTGGGCACTGAGTAGGTATAAATATGGAATAAATGGAAAAGTTGCTTATTTACGATGTGTACTTTATGAAAAACTTCTTATTTACGTTCTTGGGTACATACCCTTATAAATAAAACGCTCAATATTTTAATAATCTATGCGTACCCGACAATCATTTGACGTTTATTTATTTATTTAATCTTCATGCAACACAAAGAACAACAACACACAACAGAAGGCGCGAAACCACGCGCGAACGCCGTCGTTCGATTGGGGTTTGAGTAGTGGCAAAAGGATGCATACCTACACACTAATATTCACTGGCTCGGCATTCCAGTAAATACCTACAGTCAAAATATTATGTACCTAATCAAATAATTTAATTTACCTATTCGTTTTTTTGACCTTGATCTGACATCACAAAAACTTCAATGCATACACAAACAGCTTTAAAAGTGGAATGTGCAAAATTTTTCATCTGTCAGTCTTTTCTTGTATTTACTTTGGAGTCTGGCATTAAAATTATGACAAATAGATTCCGTCTGTTATTTTAATACAGCAGGAATGTGGAGGTACACATCACTGTAGGTAATGCTTAATTCAATATTCACAATTTAGCTTAGAAGAAGATTTCCTTAGAAGAACACATCATGATTTCCATAGGATTTCTTGCACATTTTGCTCCTTATAGATCTTTTTTTTAGGTGGGAAATCATCTAATGACCTATCCTGTCCGGACGGTGTCCAGTGGACGGTGGAAAGACGGCGAGCTACCTATTGCACGCCGTCTGCAAGCCCACTCCTACAGTGACTCCATAGAGATCTATGCTTTGAAATGTGCATTAGCATTGTTTTCTGACTGACTGACTTCTTAACTTTCTAAAGTGCCTGTATATTATGGTTTATTAAAAATCTAGACTAATATTATAAAGAGGTAAAGTTTGTTTTTGTGTTTTTTTGTTTGTAATCTCTAGAAGTACTGGTCCGATTGCTAATTTTTGTTCACCGGGCGAAGCCGCGGGAAAAAACTAGTTACAAATAAAATGCTTTGAATCTTTGAATCACTTTATAGCTTCGCCACAGTCGGGTATATAGACTTATCTTGTTGTTTGAACTGAAGGAGGATGCTCCAATGTATTTCAAATTCAATTTTTTCTGTTACCGGTAGATACATTTTACTGGTAATTTTTATTATTTTTCCTCCGTAGCGGCAGCACTAGCACCGTTTGATAAACTGGGAATTGTTTTTTGTTTTTAAATGTATTATATGTATGATAGTTTTAAATAGATATATTTTTTCAGGCAACCTTAATAAATTGGGACTATTTTCCTAAGATTGATTGTTTCAGCTTCCTGTGCGAGATCTAATGGGCCATGTTACTAACATTCTACAGTAATCTACCATTCCACATGTACAGGGAAGTTATCCAACACTGCCAGACATGAAGTGCGAAAAATAAATTATGACTGACGTTCAACAAATATTCATCATATTTTTTTACTTTCCGTAATCTGTGTAAGTGTTGAATCTTAGCCTGTATTTCAGTTATTTGGCAAAAGCCCGGTGTCAGCGTTAGGTCGAGATCAAAGCGGTAGGAAGCTGATACACAGACAAACATTGTTGCGCATGATTGATTATGGATTGTATGGAGTAAAGAGATACAGAAGGTATACTCGAAGTACTACAGTACATTACTACAGACGGAAATAGGGACAGACGGACAGACGGACTGACGGATAGACGGACAGACGGACAGACGGACAGACGGACAGACGGACAGACGGACAGATGGACAGAGGGACAGACGGACAGACGTACAGACGGACAGACGGACAGACGGACAGACGGACAGACGGACAGAGGGACAGAGGGACAGACGTACAGACGGACTGACGGACAGAGGGACAGACGGACAGACGTACAGACGGACAGATGGAAAGACGGACAGACGGACAGACGGACAGACGGACAGACGGACAGACGGACAGACGGACAGACGGACAGACGGACAGACGTACAGACGGACAGACGGACAGACGGACAGACGGACAGACGGACAGACGGACAGACGGACAGACGGACAGACGGACAGACGGACAGCCGAACAGACGGACTGACAGACTGACGGACAGATGGACAGACGGACAGACGGACAGACAGACAGACAGACAGACGGACAGACAGACGGACAGATGGACAGACGGACAGACGGACAAACGGACAGACAGACTGACGGACAGACGGACAGACGGACAGACGGACAGACTAACAGACGAACAGACGGACAGATGGACTGACGGACAGACGGACAGACGGACAGATGGACAGACGGACAGACATACAGACGGACAGACTGACAGACGGACAGACGGACGGACAGACGGACAGACGGACAGACGGACAGACGGACAGACGGACAGACGGACAGACGGACAGACGGACAGACGTACAGACGGACAGACGGACAGACGGACAGATGGACAGACGGACAGACAGACAGACAGACAGACGGACTGACGGACTGGCGGACAGACGGACAGACAGACAGACGGACAGACGCTCGGACAGACGGACAGACGGACAGACGGACAGACGGACGGACAGACGGACGGACGGACGGACGGACAGACGGACAACAAAGTGATTCGATATGGGGTCCGTTTTTTTTTCTTTTGAGGTATGGAACCCTAAAATTGAAATGGGTAACCGCATGGTGTCAAAACAATAGTCTAACCTAACATAACTTCTGCAATTATACCTACTAGACGGTCACAAACGTGTTTCAACACAAGTAACACGTGGACACATGAATCATCTCTATATACGAGTCTAGAATTCATATTTAGATAGCTTGATTTATTTTAGTGTGTGTTTTAGATCGACATTCTTTCGTAATAGCTTTTTTTTAGTTAGCTTGTGAGTAGTTTAGTTAAATATGTATTTTTGTACTGTGATATTTTAAAAGCGATTCATTTTGTGATTCACACCTCTGTTGTTATTTCTAGCACAAACTGGTGAGCTAGGTATACTCAAGCCGATCCCGCTCGTAGAAGGAGGCGTCAGAGAGGTACGCGCACTATTCCCGCGCGCCTCAAGGAGTTGTCATCAACAGGAGGGGCTCAGCTGGGTCCGAGCCTACTGGGGCCAGGGTTATCTGAAAGGAAACTCGAGCCCCGGGTTGAAGAGGCTAGAAGGAGCGAGGCGGGTTTTTAGTCAGTAAGCCTGAAACTATCTCCCGCTCCATCCAAGAGCGGGGGTTGTCATAAGATGATTTTTTCCCACCGTAAAAAAAGAGTGGTTTTGGTGACTTAAGAAAATTTCCGAGATTCAATTTAGGAATAGAACTTAATATTTTTTATTATCTCCGATCCCCATTCCATTTAGTATAATTGGCAAAGAAACTAGTTATTATCGGTATGCATTAAACACATTACATAAACTTTTATGTCACCAGCATTCTTTAGAACATCATTCCAAGTAGTTTGACCTAAACGTCATACCAAGCCTCCACACTTTGGCTACAATATCAAACATTGGGCCAAATAAAAATTTTTGAGTCATAGTTACTTGGACAAAGATTAATTCTATTCTGCTCTATTAGACCCAATAATTACATATCTAGATCACAATAATAAGATTGTGTGTTCATATGTTAGTTAGGATAGAGGAGTGGAGTACGAGTGGAGCACGAGTGGAGCACGAGTGGAGCACGAGTGGAGCACGAGTGGAGCACGAGTGGAGCACGAGTGGAGCACGAGTGGAGCACGAGTAGGGCACGAGTGGAGCACTAGTGGAGCACGAGAAGGGCACGAGTGGAGCACGAGTGAAGCATGAGTGAAGCACAAGCCAAGTTCAATTTCGTATAGTGTCGCTTGTGCTTGGCTCCACTAAGGTCGGTCCACACTAAACGAATTTAAGCCCGGCTCGTGCTCACGAGTGGAAAGCTCGGCTCCTCTAAATAATAGCTTCGTTAATAAACTCAAAAGCTACTGTATCGATATTAAAACATTCTTTCACCAGTAGAATGCTACTTTATCACTAAGTGATATAGGAATTCTGCTTTCACACAGGCTGAAGTTGATAGCAAAAGCTAGTACGTCATAAAGATCCACAGAATGACGTTTAGTTTTCTTTTTCAGGATGGAAATTAATCTTTTTCTCTTTAATAGATGTCTTGTTGTGCGGTTGGAGACCCTGAGGTGGGTCATCATATCAGCCGAAAGACGTCCACTGCTGGACATAGGCCTCCCCCAAGCGTCGCCACAACGACCGGTCCTGTGCGTCACGCATCCATCGGATTCCCGCGACCCTGACCAGGTCGTCGGTCCACCTTGTTGGAGGCCTTCCAACGCTGCGTCTTCCGGTTCTGAGGTGGGTGGAGGTGTCTATCTGACTTTTACTGACTAGGACAATCCCTGAGGGCCTTGCCCCTTACTGGGAAATGACTCTCCTATAAGACTCTAAGAGAAGAGCACATAGAACACTACGCACCACCTCGCGACGGAATGACATTGGAGCCAATGATACGTAAACACTTCAACAGACGACATCTATCGAAAGTTATTACAACTAAGATTACATTTGCGTCAGCGCCACGCCTGTTGGCCTGACCAATCAAATGTAAATCGCGATAATGGGTTACGCTGATTAATATAGACGATACTTTTAGTAGTTTAGGTGGCAACGAACTTATAGGTATTTTAACCCTTCAGATACCGTCAATTAGAGACACAATAGTAAGACAATAGATGCGCGGCCACCGGGTGTCGCTTGGGGATTCATGAATTAAATAAAAAAAAGTCGACTAAGTGCAAGTCGCAGTCACACTTTTTTTTGTAATATGGGAAATCATCCAGTGACTTTTCTCACACTAGGGCAGTGCGGGCGTATTCTGATTAAAACAGCTCCTATGTTCCTTCTCGTACCTTTGCGTTTCAAGACCCGGATTTCCCTTTCAGAAGTAAAGCCATTTCTCCTGAAATTGTATTGTTCAATTAGTTTATGTGGTGTACAATAAAGAATATAATAAACTAGCTTTTGCCCGCACGGCTTCGCTCCCGCTCTTCCCTACTCTACTCTACCTACACTACTCTACACTACTCTACTCTACATTACACTACTCTACTCTACTCTACAGTATTCTACTCTACACTACTCTACACTACTCTACTCTACACTACTCTACACTACTCTACTCTACACTACTCTACACTACTCTACTCTACACTACTCTACTCTACTCTACTCTACACTACTCTACTCTACACTACTCTACTCTACACTACTCTACTCTACACTACTCTACCCTACTCTACCCTACTCTACCCTACTCTACCCTACTATACCCTACTCTATCCTACCAAACTTCACATAAACCATCTACTAAATAGTCCAAACAAAGCCTAAAAATTTGAGTTATAAAATAACAACGAAAAGTGGCATTGATTTTTATATATATAGATATAAATAAATAAATATTTTTTATTAAATTTTTAATATTTGTTGTAATACCAGCAATATAAAATGTCACAATGTCTCGTGATGCTAAGCTCATGGAGAACTTCTCAAAAGGAAACCCTTGATGCTCGAGCGTAAAGAGTAATTGAAGGACACAGGTTTGGTTTTATTCAGTAAAAGACTGACACGCCCTCTCGCTCTACTTTATAGCGGGGAAAATAATTGGATGATTTCCCACCTCAAAAAAAGACAAGACGTCGCCGTTGCCGATCGCCACACATGGATATGGTGGTGCTCCGCTCAAGCGTCTTTGATCAGCATAAAAAAAAAAACGATTTCATAAAGTCATACCGCAACACTAGCTCTCTTTTATTTAGAGCTAGTGAAAAGAAGAGAGAGAAAGAAATAGTGCACTGAGTTACTGTACAGTCTCCTGTATTATCAGTATCCAGTATTATCCTGTATTATGGACAGTACGGTCAAAAAGATTTTTTTAGAACCCAGAAAACTTATTTTCAGAAACTTCTTCTTAGCGTATCGATGGCAAAACCAGTCACATTTCTTGCTCGGCTCAGAATTCAGCCACGGCTGAATCTTTCAAAAACTAAATCAACACAATACTAAACACTAATAACTCAATCTAACCTTTTAACTTTGTATAAAGCCATCTCCCACCTGCAGTACGAACTTATGAAGTCTCGGCATCTGGCGTTTGGCAGTACGCCAGAATGACACGGGCCGGTGGAATGCGGCGTATCGCCATCGTTCACAAATCTTCAAATGAAATGTTAACGGTCCTGTTGAAGTGAAGCTCGTATATTGCGGTACGCAGGTGAAAATTTAAAGTGATTTGTTACGGACAGCGGTTCAGTTTGCAATGTGGTCTAGGGTTAAGAATAGGGTCTCAAACTGATGAAGGTATCGCGTCAAAAGCTGTGGTTGACTGACCAAGTATCTCTTTGAAAGGTAATGAAGTATTCAATGTTCCGGAATTCTAAACAAACTAGTTATATAGTCGTACTAGCTTCTGCCAGCGGCTTAGCTTGTGTGAAAGTAGGCTTGTAACAAACTTTGGTTCCCATTTCATCTCCTTCTGGGAAGAATTTTGGAAAATCCTGTCTTAGTGCTGGCCTATGTTATATAAAAGAAAGCCTTGTGCAAAATTTCACACTCTAAGTCCCTTTTTTTGCGTTGATTGGTTAGTCAATCAGTTTCTCTTTTTATATACCTACTAGCGACCCGCCCCGGCTTCGCTCGGGTGTTTCTCCACTATTTAATGGATGTTATTATACATATAAACCTTCCTCTCAAATCACTCTATCTAGTAAAAAAACCGCATCAAAATCCGTTGCGTAGTTTTAAAGATTTAAGCGTACATAGGGATATAGGGATAGAAAAAGCGACTTTGTTTTATACTATGTATGTAGTGATACTTGTATAGAAGAAGATAACAATATCAACAGTTATTTGTTTATAGTTTATAAGCCCTAGCTGGACGCTTTAATGTTAGTTGGCCCAGTTTAGTTCGCATAAGTATTCCACAACCTCACACGTTAACTTCCGAGAGGCCACATACAAAGAAAAATAAGTATTTAGTTTTTATTTTTTACTAGCAAATTAGCAATTAACTCTCCCTGGTTTCACAAGGCTAAAGAAAAGAAAAGGAAAGCAGCGCTTTTGTAAAACTTTAACAAATTATACATTCAAACCGGGGCACTCAGTTTGGGGAAAACCGTAAGAAAATCCATTAGTCGTTTTCGAGTTTATCGCGCACAGAGAAAAACGGCGAGGGACTTTATTTTATAATATGTTTCATAAAGCATTAAGCCTGCTTTTCTAGTGGTTATTTATTTTATTTTATTTTTTTAATATTCCACAACTATCACACAACGCCGTCTAGTCCCAAGCTAAGCAGAGCTTGTGTTACGAGTACTAGACAGCTGATATACATACTTATATATTTCTAAATACATACATTTTATAGATAAATTACACCCAGACACAGAACAAATGATCATGCTCGTCACATAAACATTTGTCCTGGGTGGGAATCGAACCCACGGCCTCCGGCATAGCAGTCACGGCCACTGACCACTAGACAACAGGCCCGTCTATTTTACAAATTGCATTTGTATTCAGTCTTAATATTTAAGTACGTTTATATTACGTAAGCTGGCCTTCTTAAAACATCATGAGAATCAAATGATAACATTCTAACTAAGCGAATTCTTTCGCACTGACTGGTAGACCAAAATAATATAAAATGTAGTGTATTTTTTCAGCCACTAGTAAAGATTTATATCGTTTAAATAAACGGCGTTATAATATAAGCACCGAGTCATTGACCTTTCGTTTATTTACAGAGGAATTCTCACCCAGCTCACAATCACCAAGAATTTCGAATTTACACGCGTCGATTTAAATTTTTAAACTTTATATTAGTTTATTTTATTTGATCATGTTTTTTTTTCGTATAAGCCTGTGTTATATAGGTGACAAACGGTACAAATTAAATAATTTACCGCTAGCGGCTCGCCCTGGCTTCGCTCGGTTGTTAGAGTTTCTTTCCGATTCAGAAATTGCCTTTCCTCTATTAAAATATTCATGAATCTAAACCTTCCTCATGAATCACTCTGTCTATTGGTCAAAGCTGTTCAGTGGTTTTTGAGTAGCGTCTGTCTGTCTGTCTGTTCACCTCACGAACCTAGGCAAAGGTGAGGGACTTAGTTTTATTATGTGTATGTATACTACGTTTGTTACTCAGACAACGGAACGGAATTAGATGAAACTTAGCTCACGGGTAGACCATGACCGGAAATAATGAACGAAAATATTTTTTACTCTGTAAGTATATTCTTTTGGAATAATTTTTAACTTATGTGAATGGGCTGTTGGTCTAGTGGTTAGTGGCCCTGACTGCTATGCCGGAGGTCGTGGGTTCGATTCCCATCCAGGACAAATGTTTATGTGACAAGCATGATTATTTGTTCTGTGTCTGGTTGTGATTTATCCATAATATGTATGTATTTAGAAATATATAAGTATGTTTATCAGTTTTCTAGCACTCATAAAACTAGCTCTGCTTAGTTTGGGACTAGACGGTGTTGTGTGTTAAGAAGCCGCAGGCAGAAATTGGGTCTTAAACAAAATAATGTCTGATTAAAAGTGATCATAAATTAATAAAAAGGAAATATAATATTGTTAAGTTTGTTGACGATTACTCCAACATAAAGAATACTAACGAATTTATGGGTAACCTTATTGAATCAAAGATAACTACATACGAGCATATCCTTACTTAATATTATAAAAGCGAAAGTAAGTTTGTTTGGTCGTTACGTCTTCACGCCTAAATGGCAAAACCGATTTTGATGAAACTTGGTACACGGATAGACCATGTCCTGGAATACGATATAGGATACTTTTGATCTCGGAAGTATGTTCCCTTGGTACAATTTTCTGCTATCACAGGGGCGAAGCCGTTGGGAGCAGCTAGTAAAGAATAAATAAACTTAGTGCATTGTGCAACATGCTACGAATATGCTACGAGAATGACGTAGCATTCTCGTAGCATATTCGTAGCATTAAAAATTGCTACGAAAAAATTACTATTATAAGTTTCAAATTTCTTCATCAGTCTTATAACTCTATAACGTAATAAAACTGATAGTAAAACCAAACAATCTTGCAAATAGTGTAGACTAAATATTTATATCGAAATAAAAAGTATTTTAAAATGGGATTGGTGCGTCATTAATACGTCACGAGACGAAATAATTTGCGGTTATCTGACGCTATCTAGCGTCACAGTGTGAAGGCGTCTTTAGGTCTCTCTACACTGGTATGTTGCGTGTCTACGTGCTGCGAACGTAGGTGCCGTGTGATACTGCTTGAGTGTCGTCTCTGCCTTGACATATAGCTAAAAGGCGCGCCCGTTTGCAAAATGCCTAAAAACTAGCTCAATCATGTAGAGCTTGTCATGTTATAGAGAGTGAGCCTTTCACCAAGTCCAGGTACCTATCAGATTGAGGTCGTTGCTGGGAAATCACTGGTGAGACACTCAATAATTTTTTTTATCCCACTTGATGGTAAGCAGTGATGTTTAATCGTTAATGGTGAGGTGCACTAGTTTATTAAGAGCCTATTCACTCTAGCCTTGAAGACACATAAATTATAATTGGACGGAAAGACCGCAGCAGGCAAATTGTTCCAGTCCTTCGATGTACGCGGTATTAGCGACGAAGCGAAACGCTCAGTCTGAACGGGTTGTCCGATGGTAGAAAGGACCAATTCTCAAAGAGGGTCCTTATCACCGCCAATGGCGCCATGTGGACCATCACAAGACCATAACCAACCAACACTTATCTACATACGTATACGTATTTCATCTCATCATCATCAGCCTTCTTTAATGTTGCTGGGACCCAGGCCTCTTCTCAAGGAGAGGAAATGGGCCCAGTGCGGGTTGGTAAATGTCAAATGTCTTAAAATTTTTGGTTTTAGGACATGTCGGTTTCCTCACAATCTTTTCCTTCACCGTTTTGAGAGCAGTGGTGATGAAATAAATTACACAAAGTAATGCGCCTGACTGGGTTCGAAGCCGCGACCTGCAACTCGGAAGTCGGGGCTATTACCATTTAGCCACTACTGCGCTCTCAGATTTCGTCTAAATAATGTTATTGTGATTCTTTATTTCGATTTTCACTGTAATAATAGATCAGTTTTAAACAGCGACTGGATCTCATCACTTATCAGTTAGTTTTGAGCGATTACATGTTTATTATTACGCAGAAACAATATGAGTGTGAAATACGTTTATTTATTGGTTCTGACTGAGGTTAATGTTGCTACTCTTATGTAAATCTCATATTTTATTTATTACTAACGAAAAGGCCTTTCTTTTTTCTTCTGAGATAAATCAATTATTAAATTATTATTTTTATAAGAGCATGTATTATCAATACTTAAGACAATATTTACAGAATTATATAAAATGAATATATTTGGAAATTCATTTATCATCTTTATAGATAGGTATATATAGGATATATATAAAAAAATGTATGTATTTAGAAATAATAGGTCTTTACCTATGAAATACTGCAGTAGTGGCCATTTCAAATCAAAATAATTTTTGTTTAGCTAAGAATTCTAATTGCATATTAATTTTATTTTAAAACATGGATTTTTTTTCTCCAAAAGTAGTCATTTGTTTATTGATTAGTGTTACATTTTCATCGCATTTCAATCTTTTTCATCATCATGGATACGTTAAAAATTCGAGTAATTATGGAATATGAGTACCGTCGTGCCAGCAACGCGGCACAAGCGGCACGCAACATCAACAACGTTTACGGAGCTAACACTAAAAACCAACGCACCACCTGTTATTGGTTTGCTCGCTTCCGTTCTGGAAATTTCGACCTGAAAAATGAACCTCGCGGTCGTCCAAAGACTTTGGTCGACAATGACGAATTAAAGGCGATTGTGGAAGTTGATAATACAATATACGGCTGAATTAGCAGCAGCTTTCGACGTTAGCGTCAAAACAATATTGGTCCATTTGCGTCAAATTGGCAAGGTAAAAAAGCTTAACAAATGAATGCCCACGAACTCAATGATCGCCAGCGCGAAGTACGCGTCGAGACGTGCCTTGCACTGCTCAACAGACACACAAATGAAAGAAATTTGAACCGCATTGTTACCTGCGATGAAAAATGGATTCTGTTTGATAACCGCAAGCACTCAGCAAGTTGGTTGGATCCTGGTTCAGCACCTAAACAATGCCCTAAACGAAAACTTACCCCTAGAAAAGTGATGGTCACTGTTTGGTGGTCTAGCGCCGGTGTGATTCATCACAGCTTCTTACCAAACGGGGTAAGCATTACTGCAGATGTATACTGTGAAGAACTGAACACAATGATGGAGAAGCTGGCACATCTCCAACCGGCATTGGTCAATCGCTCGTCTCTGCTGCTCCTGCACGACAACGCGCGACCCCATACTGCACAGCAGACGGTCTCCAAGTTGCAAGAACTGGGGTTGGAAGCTCTCCGTCATCCGTCCTACTCACCAGACCTTGCGCCTACAGACTACTACTTTTTCCAGAATTTGGATAACTTCTTGGCGGGAAAAAAATTCAATACCCGAGAGGCAGTACAAAATGCCTTTGAAGAATTTGTTGCCTCCCGTCCAACTGATTTCTTTAAGAAGGGCATCAATAAACTGCCACTGCGTTGGCAAAGATGCATTGATTGCATGGGTGATTACTTCGATTAATACAAATAAAAACACATGAAAAAAATTCGTTTAAATTTTTTCATACAAAACGGCAATTTCATAGGTAATATATAAGTACTAGCTACTCCCAGCGGCTTCGCCCGCGTGATAGCAGAAAATTATCCCAAGGGAACATACTTCCGGGATAAAAAGTATCCTGTGTCCTATTCCAGAACATGGTCTATCCTTGTACCAAGTTTCATCAAAATCAGTTTTGCCATTTAGGCGTGAAGATGTAACAAACAAACAAACTCACTTTCGCTTGTATAATATAAGTAAGGATGTTTATCAGTTGTCTAGTACTCATAACACTAACTCTGCTTAGCTTGGGGATAGATGGCGTTGTGTCATAGTTGTGGAATATTATTATTGCTCGTATCTTCCTACCCTTGTCCGGTGTTATTTGGGGGCGGCGCAACACGTTTTTTTCCTCTATATACTATCCTGTCACCCGTAACTCTATCACTAGCTCTCTCTTTTTTCATACTATATTTGGAAATACAACAATTTCTATAAATAACATTAAAATATTACATGTACTTATTTATGTCGATGCCCAACATATACTAACTCGCATTTTTGGGTACTGTTCAGCACCCTAGGGTCATAGCGTGATGTTATATGGCTACAGCTTTCTTCGATAAATGGGCTATCCAACACTAAAATACTTTTTCATTTCGTACCTACCAGTAGTTCCTGAGATTAGCGCGTTCAGACAAACAAACTCTTCAGTTTTATAGTATAAGAAGAAGATATCTTCCACAAAACATCTTGATTGGTCACGATTCTAGAATAAGATTTAATTGTTCTCTGTGTTGCTAATGACAGCCATTTTCACGTCAATAGATGTGTCTTTTGAATGTTTGCGAGAACAATGTTAATAAATAACAGGTTTTACTGTGTTACACTTTTTTTTGTGGGAAATCTTATAATAACTTCTCCCGCTCTAGGACTGAGGACGTGTCAGACTTTTGATGACTATAAACCACTCCTGTGTTCTTTCTTTGCCTTGCAAACCCATGGCCCCAGTAGGCTTCGGCCCTGCTGGTGGTTTGAGGTGCACATGGATCACTACGTGCCGTTAATAACTCAGGTTCAGTCTGGACGATTACCTGTACGCTGAGTGCGAGTTGTTTTTACGTTAACGCGATCGATTGGTCAAGATCTCAGAGCGGGCCAATCGGAGCGCCGAACGTCATAAACGTGTCGATCGCATTAACGTAAAACAAACTCGCACTAAGCACTCGGATGGCTGGACAGCGAGTTACCCACTGCTCGTCGTCCGCAAGCCCACGCCTACGGGATTTGTTACACGTGTATTTCATAAAATTTAAACATATTATGGGTCTTACAGTTTGTTTGGACAGGAGCTTTCGTCGTTGTCGGTAAATTAATTGCGTCTAGATACTGAAAAACAAAGTGATAGACGATCAAAATAGTTTTCTTTTTCTTTGACTGCACACGGCGATCGAATGTTTTTCAGACATTTTTTAAACCTGTATAGTAAAGAGTATTATTTCACGCAAAATATAAAAGGTTACTTGTTTGTGTGACTTTAACATTACATAATAAAATAAATATTTAATATAAATGTTTCTTTGTTACTACTTTAAAGATTAATCAATAATCATTATTACTGCATTTTCTCATTATTTACAAGGCCGCATTTGACCACTATCTACCTTATGATGTGATGGCTCATCATGGCATCGTTTTGGTGTTCCTACTGATTTTCAGCAATATCCATGTAACTCCCTTACTAAACCAAAGAAGTTAAGTATTTTTATGTTACTGTTTTGGTGTAAAATATTTATTCTATACTAAGTCTCAGTTTATTCTGTTATGCGAGGACACTAGATGCCGCAGACTAGCAGAATTTTCTATTGCGATCCAGTATTTTTATTTATTATATTTTTATTTTACTTATTTGGTACCAGTTGACTGGTCTACACTGTTTTTATACTTAATATGTAAATATTCTTTCATATTATAATATAGAAAAATAGTACGACTCACTTTTTTAAAAGACTAAATATGGAATTTTATAGTGGCTCTTTTCCATAGGAAATGACCAATTGAAACCTACTACCTATTGTTTCCGTGGTAATATTGTTGTTATTCTTATAAAGTTTTTGACATTTTATAATTGCCCATGTATGCCTCTGTGAATTAAAATATATAGAATTGAATTAAATGTGTAACTATTACTAACTCAAAGTCTTTGTTTTATCTAGTTCCAAAGTTGGCTGTCCTCTTCTTCTTCTTTTTGTGTCGAAACGACACGAAAAGTTGGCTGTTACTTTTGCAATCAATATTAGACCAATAAAGAATTTGTTAATATTATTATATGGTCAGAAGAGCCAAGACACCGGTGTGTTATCGCAGTGTAAATATATACAGTTTATTGGGCTGCATACCTCTGTGGAGCCGGATGCCGCCGACCCACTTACTGTGTCGTGATGTCCCACTCAGCAATGCGGATGCCTTGCATACCTCGGCCGCCGGCTGGATGCTTGGTTGTGAAGCTGGAAGAACGTTTCATAATTTAATGTACTTTTTTGATGATGTTTTGGAAGTTGTAATGTCGTCTTCTACCAAGAGTACCTGTAATTCGTCTAATCGGGATACCAAGGTTACAGAGTTCCTTCCTATACTTTCAATACTCTCCTAGCATTTGTCAATTAGTTTCAGCAGAAGTTAATTGACAAATGAATACAAAAAGTTAAAAAAAAAAAACTATTTTAGGGTCTACTCAATCTCTAGGCTTTGTAGGCTTCTTAATAAGTGTGATGTAAGTTTAGATATTTTTGCACATCTATTCAAAAATTCAAGCGCCAAGTCCACCTAAAATTACTAGCCATTAATTCATGAATCCCCAAGCGACCACCGGTGGCCGCGCATCTATTGTCTTACTATTGTGTCTCTAATTGACGGTATCTGAAGGGTTAAATTTGTAACGTAACTCAAGGTTTTAAGTGTTGTATCTGCACTATAATAATGATTGTGAAATCTTTTCAGTTCCAATATTGTTTATGCATGCTGTGTTTATCGTATGATATTTTACACTTGGTTTATACAACATAATTATGCGAAACCTGAATATAATTTGTTCAGAATCAGTAACTGAATGCATTCCAATAGTTTTTATACCATGTTATATTTTTTACCAAAAATATTTAAAAGGGTCACATTCACCACGCACCACCAATACTAAGTACTACACAGGTTACGGCAGATCATGGGTGGCTTAATGCGCCAGCAAACAGCTGTGTGCAAGTGCAAAAGTACCCCATAGTCGCCTGGATGGCCCGATGATTATGTATTTTTGCTGACATAACAAGCTTATAACTTTGTGATTTTTCATGATACTGTTATGAAATTTTGTACATAGATTCTTTACATAAAAATATCTGCACCTTTTAATTTTTTGTTTAATCAAAAAAAATACGTGTCCAATATTTTTTTATAATCTAAAATAAAATGTAGTTATTTTGACCCTGGAAACTACCCTATTGTAGATAGACCAATAAATAAAATCGATCTTTTCTTTGGCCCCCATCTCCTTCATCCATCTTCATGTTGAATTAACTTGATGTTTAATAAAGAAATATGGAATTAATGTGTCTAAGGCTGACTCCACATTAGGCGTGCGTGATCCTCGGGCGTGTGAGCGAGCGCGCGGCGTAAGCGGAAAGAACGTGACTAGAGCGCCGCGTGCGGGCCGCGTGCACTCTCCACACACGTCACTCTGCGGCAACACGTGATGCTTACGCAGCGCACTCGCGTAGCGCACGCGGCGCCCGCGTCGCTCACACGCCCGAGGAAAGCGCGCGCCTAATGTGGGGGAGGCCTTAAAACTATGAAACAAAATGTTAATTTTGCTTTATAATTATAGAGAGAAGGTACCTAACACATAAGAACGGTGTTTGTTTACTGTTAGAATCTGCTATTTTTACAAAGCTTACTAAGATATTCACGTGGAGCTAACACAACAATACATAACTTTCCTATTTTTATTTCATTGAAGCAAACGTGTTTATGTTAGAATTATTTTTGTTTATTATTCACTTCAAACTCGAACAACACGAGTTTAATTAAACAGACTATTATTTTGTATATTATTAACAACTTACATTATTATTTTATCTTTGGATACCCTAGGCATACCACATTATTTTTAGTATATGCGAAACTTGAATATATACACCATGTTATATTTTTCCGAAACAATACATACTCGTATTTAAAAAAGGTCACAAATTGGACACCACAGCACAGGTGATAGCAGGTTATAGCAGGAATTAGGCGCCTGCACACAGCTGGATGTGGGAGCAAAACAACCCATTAGTTGCCCGGGCGGCATAAACACAAGAGTGTTTGTCAGATAACCGTAGAAACCGAGCAGGGTCGTAAAGCCTTTCCGCTCCACCCAAGAGCGGGAGATGTCATTACATGATTTCACACCTATAAAAAAGAGTGTTTGTCGAATATACAGCTAAGGAGTGTGAGTCTGTGTTTCTTGATAGCTATAACCTAGGGGTCTTTAAGTCAAGAGTGAATAGATTGCTTCTAAGCAAGCGTGTTCCATCGTCTGCCACATCATCGCTTACCATCAGGTGAGATAGTGTTTGGACGTGAGCCTATCCATTATAAAAAAAAAATATATCCAATGTAGACATTTTAGTTAAACTAAAAATTTTAACGTAAGCATAAAATACCTAAGAAAACCAATGAAACCGCGAACAAAATTAGATTTACCGGTTTTCCATTGATACATTCCTCGCCTCATTCTTGAGATTCTTTCAAAGGCCCTGGCGGTGTTTATTTGTTGTGGCATACCTGGCGTGCCGGAGATATTCGTAGACACATTTAGACCGTGATGAGTGGCCTGGGTTGCCCTATTCGCTTTAACGTCCAAGGAATTTGCGCGTGCGACTACTGCGTCGCGGCGGGAGAATGTGGACATAATTAGTTTTGGTGGACTAATTACGCAGTTAGGTAATTATTTTAATTTGTAAGGGTGCTTTTAATTTCGTGTGATTTTGATCGTGCATGCGTGATTGCTCTGCACGCGTAACTCCCGCTAATAGAAAAAAAGAAAACTATTTTATTTGGCATACACACTCGTAGATACACACAATGTAGTAACAACATGTAGACACTAATTATTATATAAAAGAAAGAGACAACTAACAATGTGTAAAGTTCTTTAAATAATTTGTTTCGGCCCTAAATTAACATATTTCCTCCGCGCTTCTCATTTATGGAAACACAACCATCTTCTCGAAAAAATGGACCAAATTATTCGAAATACTCTTTCATCAATTTTAAATGTGGCTTTGGACGATCGAGCTTGGGGTCAAGCTACCCTTCCAATCCGTATGGGAGGCCTCGGTGTCCGTAAAATTACCAGTATCAGTTTACCAGCTTTTATATCTTCGGTTTACGGCACTGAAAAATTAATCAGGAATATACTATCTTCCTCACTGATTGATTTTGATGTGCCGTGCTTCACCGAGGCTATAGACGCTTGGAGACTCGCTTGCCCGAATTCTAAACAGCCCGACAACCTTTCTTCCCAAAGACGGTGGGATGAGCCGCTTTGCAAAGTAGTACAAGAAAATCTGTTGGCAACATCAGAGACTACTGCAGAGCGTGCGCGCCTGCTAGCTGTGGGTGAATGGGAATCGGGACTCTGGCTTCACGCACTTCCGTCGTCGAACATAGGCACCTTGCTCGATGATACTACCTTCCGCCTCGCTACTGCCCTACGTCTTGGCGCTCCTTGTTGTTCTCCTCATCGCTGCCACTGTGGCGAAGTTGTCAACAGCCTCGGTCACCACGGTCTGTCATGCAGCCGAAGTGCGGGACGCATAGCGCGGCACGCAAATATCAACGACATCATCCGTCGCGCTCTTGTCACCGTCGGCGTTCCGGCCGTATTGGAACCTCATGGCCTGGCACGCGACGATGGCAAAAGACCGGACGGTATGTCTCTATTTCCATGGAAGATGGGTAGGCCTTTAGTGTGGGACGCTACTTGTGTCGATACTCTTGCGCCATCCCATCTTCCTAGCTCGTCGTGCTGTGCTGGTGCTGCTGCAGCGGCTGCAGAGAACCTCAAGCGGCGGAAATATAATAACCTTGTTGGTAATTATGTTTTCGAGCCGTTTGGGGTTGAAACTCTTGGATCGTGGGGTCCGAGTGCTCACAAATTATTTAAAGAACTTTCGAAACGCCTCGTGGACACTTCGCGTGACCCAAAGGCTGGCTTTTACTTCGGTCAAAGGATAAGCATTGCCATTCAGCGTGGCAATGCCGCCAGCCTTTTGGGTACATTACCAGTCGACAGCGATGCGGAGGAATTTTTCGACGCCTTACATTAAATTGCCATTTTTTTTTTTTTTAGTTCTCTAGGGTTTTATTTTAATTTTTTAAGTTAGTTTTAATTAATTTAAGTTTATATCTAGAATTAATTATTTTATGGTTTACAATAAAGAAACAATGTGTTAGTTGTCTACATTATAACTAATATCCATTTCATACAAGTATTTATTGTAATGCGTGAAATACGCAACCGGGACGCGTTTATTTTTGTATTTTGAAAATTTCTGTTTGCGGTGTAAAACCGCATGCGTGATGAAATCCGCACGATGTTAAAAACATCCTTAATACATATATAGTAGCACTGTTGTTTTTAGTACGTATCGTTTTTAATTTTAATAAGATTTTGATGAGTGTTTATAAACTTTAATGGTCACTCAAAACCAGATAAAAGGTGTTTGTAATTTTTCACTAGCTGTTAGGAGTCTGAATTTATGCCTGGCTATGAATGCAACTCACCAGGTTAAAGTTACTCAAAGTAGCACAGAGAAAAGGATTAAAGTCACTCAAAGTAGTTCAGAGAATCGCCAAACTTAAGTGGCAGTGGGCACTTACCGAAGAGATTAATGGGGCCTCAAGATTCTAGAGTGGCGAGCGCGAATCGTAAGAAGGTCTTCCACAAGGTGGACCGATAACCTAGTGAGGGTCGCGGGAATCCGATGGATGCAAGACGCATAGGAACGGTCGTTATAGCGACGCTTTAGGGGCAATCCCACATGCATGATAATAACCCGCACGTTATCATAAAACTCCAAGCGAGCGTTCGCGCTGCTATTGTCTTACTATTGTGCCTCTAATTGACGGTATTTGAAAGGTTAAAAACAACCAAAGGGTCGCTGAAAAAACACGGGTGGGTTTTTCTCACTTCTCCTAGACTTGAAGAAGTTAATAATATATTAATAATATGCTTTATTTTTCTTACTACAATATACAGTAATTAACAAATATTTCTATGAGTATACAAAAAACACAATAAATAAACCAGTTACAATTATATATTGTAGGAGACTGGTGCCTAAGCTAGGCATTAGGCCTGTGTTTCAGGACACCAGGTTCCCACCCCTTAACTATTTACTAAACTACTAATGTTATATGTTAATTTCCCACAATACAAGGATTAAGTATCTTGGTCTCTTTAGAAAGCCTAAAAGTATTTGCAATACTTTCCAATACTGTTCTTGTCCTTGCCAAGTATTGATTGATCACGACGATTGAGCTCTTAAACCATCTCAAAAATACTTTGACATGCGTTTGTCGATTGTAAAGTCACTGAAGGTCGATATAAACGACTGGTGGGAAGGATTTACGAGCACGCCGGAACTATTCCGTGGTTTCAGCTGTTCGATATTATTTGTTTTTCAGACTATGTGTATTGATTTTGGCTTATATAACGAGTTGAGTTTGTTAAGCTGTGAAAAATTAATATAATAATAATATTCCACCACTATCAGACAACCCCATGTAGTTTAAGACTAGATGGGGCTAAGCAGAGCTTGTGTTATGAATAGGTACTAGACAATTACATAGTGAGATTATCTTCTATATATATAAAAATGAAACCCGTTTTCCGTTGTCACGACATAGCATGAAAACGGCTTGACCGATTTGGCTGTTTTTTTTTTGTTGTGATTGTTATTGTGAGGATAAGGTTCTTATAGAAAAAAAAAATAAAATTACTACCCTAATTTTATTTTTTTTCCATAAGAACCTTATCCGTCGTAGGGTAGAGTAGAGTAGGGTAGAGTAGGGTAGAGTAGGGTAGATTAGGGTAGAGTAGGGTTGAGTAGGGTAGAGTAGGGTAGAGTAGGGTAGAGTAGGGTAGAGTAGAGTAGGGTAGAGTAGTGTAGAGTAGGGTAGAGTAGTGTAGAGTAGGGTAGGGTAGAGTAGGGTAGAGTTGGGTATAGTAGGGTATAGTAGGGTGGAGTAGGGAAGAGCGGGAGCGAAGCCGCGCGGGCGAAAGCTAGTTATAGATAAATTATAACCAGACACAGAACAAATGATCATGCTCATCACATAAACATTTGTCCTGGGTGGGAATCGAACCCACCCCGTTCCTTCCTTGCCTTTCATACCGGGACCGAACCTTCCTTTCAGCTGCAGACCCTTGGCCACAGTAGGCTTCGACCCTGCTGGGTCCCTACGATTGCTGACAACTCCTTGAGGCGCGCGGGAACAGTGCGCGCCGTCGACGATTTAGGCTCGGTCCGGACAGTTACCGGACGGTCGGACAGTGGGCTACCCATAGCTCGTCGTCCGCAGAATTCCGGTGGCAGCTGGGACGTGAGCGCCGTTGCCTCATGCGGTCGATTTCCTCCCTTGATAGAACAATGCTATTCGCAGAACGAGGCGATCGCCTGCCACTCCTCGATCCAGACCATGGCCTGTACCAAGACCCGGCGCAAATATGCTAGTGGTGGCATTTTGTAGTAGCGGCCATTGCCCATGTGCGGTGACCCTTCATGATAGTCTGTCTTAAGTATGGTAACACTTAAGCAATCAGCACATCATTCAAAAATAACTGTGTAGGTCAAAGGAAGGTCAACGTACTGTACTGAATTTTTAGCATAAACTGATGAGTAACGTTCATGTTTAAAAAAAGCATTGTTTAGTATTTAGGAGTATATGGTACGGGAAATTACTTCATACATAATATATATTTTAATGATCCATGGTTTTTTTTTTTTTTTTTGTCGACGGGGAAAATCATCTTTGACGAAACCCGCTCTTGGGTGGAGCTGGAGACAGTGTCAGACTCTTACTGACTAAAAACCCCGCGCCGTTCCTTCTAGCCTTCATACCGGGGCACGAGCTCCCTTTCGGACAACCCTGTCCCCAGTAGGCTTCGACCCAGCTGGGCCCCTCCTGCTGCTGACAACTCCTTGAGGCGCGCGGGAACAGTGCGCGCCGTCGACGTCTTGGACTCGGTCCATTACCGGACGATCGGACAGCGAGCTACCCATGGCTCGCCGTCCGCGAGCCCGCGTCTACGGTGGCCGGAAATCGGGATCGGAATCCCGGCGACGGCGGCGAGGGCGCCGTTGCCTGATGCGGTCGGCCTCCTCCTTTGCAAGCATTACTGCTTCGCAGAAGGAGGCGACCGCCTGCCATTCCTCCTCGCTCCGGACCATGGCCTCGACCAGGGCCCGGCGCGAGAGGTCTCCGCCGCCGATCGCCCCCACGAGGGCACGGCGATGCTCCGCCCAGGCAGGGCACACCTCGACGGTGTGCTCCACCGTGTCCTCCGGGCGTTGCGCACAGTGGCGACACCCGGGCGTCTCTTCCGCTTGAATCCGATGCAGGAACCTCCCGAACTTGCCATGTCCGGTGAGGACCTGCGTCATGCGGAAGGTAAGGACGCCGTGAGGTCTTTCCAGCCACGCCTCAAAGAGGGGACTTACCGCCATAATCGTGGCGTGCCCAGCACTGGGTTGCGATAGCCGTTGACGCCATTTCACCATGAGATCCCGCCGGAGCTCTGTCCGCCATGCCTTGACATGTTGCGGCAGTGGACTTTCACCCCGGCGTTGCATCTCCACGCGCATGTCGTGCATGTGTGCAAGGACTGTTGCCTCCAGATCCCACGGTGGTAGGCCAGCCAGAAGGCTCGCCGCTTCGCGGGAGATCGTGCGGTAACCCCGCACCATCCGTATTGCCATGACCCTCTGGCAGGCGTTCAGTATGGACGCCGGTCGCTTTGCCAGCGACGGCGCCCACACCGGCGCCCCGTAGAGGGCCATGGACCGAACGATCCCCGCGTAGAGCCTCCGGCAGGAGGCGTCTGGACCCCCAAGGTTGGGCAGGAGCCGCTTGAGAGCAGCCCCAGCCCGGAGAAGCTTGGGAGCCAGACGTCGGAAATGTTCTACGAAATTCCACCGGCTGTCAAGGACGAGTCCCAGATACTTCATCGTCGACCCGACGCCGATGCGAACTCCTCCTACCGTAAGCTGGGAGTCCGATGGTGGCGCGTTCCGAGGGCCGTGGAAGCACATTGCCTCGGATTTATGCAGCGCCACCTCGAGTCCCAACTCCTGGATCCTACCAACGGCTATCGCAACCCCGCGTGTCGCTAGAGCGACCGCCGCCTGGTGCGACTCTCCCTGCGCTAGGATCAGCGTGTCGTCTGCGTAGCAAACCACGCTGACCCCGTCAGGGAAGTCGCCGCGCAGCACGTAATCGTAGCCGATGTTCCACAAGGGTGGGCCTAGAACCGACCCCTGCGGAACACCGCACGACATCTCTCGACGATTCCAGTCTCCCTGGTGACCGGGGTAGACAATGTACCTGTCTGACAGGTACGCCTCGACCACTAGACAGAGGTATTCGGGCACCCGGTGGTACCGGAGTGCCCTCCGGATCGTACTCCAGGGCAGGGAGTTGAAGGCGTTGGCAATGTCCAAGGACACTGCCACGACACACCTACCCTGGGACACCGCTTCCCCTGTCGTGAGGGCTCGCACGCGCATGATGGCGTCTATAGTAGAGCGCGCCCTGCGAAAGCCGAACTGTCCGTCCGACAAGTCCGGCCCCACCCGTGTTAGCCGCACGACGAGGCGGTTTGCAATTACTCTTTCAAAGAGCTTGCCCACCTCGTCGAGCAGCACAATAGGCCGGTATGCGGACGGAGAGTCCGCAGGGCGCCCTGGCTTCGCTACAAGGACCAGTTTCCCCGTCTTCCAGCGAAGTGGGAACTGGCCCCTCTCCAGGCATGCGCTGAAGAGCCCTCTCAGTCGAGGCCCGAGAGCCTCCATGGCCAGGACCCAGGCTTTCCCTGGCAAGCCGTCGGGTCCTGGGGCGGTGTTTTTGGCACTCAGCCTTCGCACCGCCACTCTCAACTCTACCTCGGTCACTTCTGGAGCATTGTCGTCGTCGTCGCTGTTGCGATCCGCGTCAGACACCGCTGGCGGAGGCGGAGCCATGAGCGGGGGGGAGTGTTCCCCCCGCGCAGGGAACAGAGAGCTAACCAAACCCTCCACGAGTTGGGGCCGGAGACTCTGAGTCAACGGCGGAGCCCAGGGGCGAAGCTTGTCCCGTACCAACTTGTACGGGCGCCCCCACGGGTCCGCGTTCAGAGACCCCAGCCACACGTTGCGGGCCTCGAGTTTGGCCCGCCTGATCTCCGTTCGGAGGGTGCGTTTCGCCTCTCTGTATTCCTCATATAGCTCCGCCTCTCTGGCCTCCGCATCCGGCGGGCGGATGCGGCGCCTGCAGTGCCTGGCGTACCGGCGCCGCGCGTGATTGCACGCATTGCGCAGTGCGCCGATCTCCGGCGACCACCAGTACACCTGGCGCTTAGCTCGTCCTGGACGGACACGGGGCATTGCCGCATCGCAAATTTGCGACATGGCCTCCCGGAACCACTCCGCCTCGACGTCAATGTTGACAGGCCTGTCCGGTGCTTGCACCCAGGCCTGTACCGTCGCGGCTTCCAGGAGGAGCTCCCGGTCCATCTGCTTAAGCGCCCACCGCGGACCGCAAGGGCTCTGTCGGACCGGCGCGGCCGAGGTTTCGGCGGAGACGTCAAACCGGATGTACCGGTGGTCGGAGTACGTCTCCACCTCCTCCATCACGCGCCAGTCGACGACACGCGGCGACAGAGCGGGGCTGGCGAACGAAATGTCCACCACCGACTCACCCCGCATCCGCACCAACGTGGGGACAGAACCCCGGTTCAGTACGACCAGGCCCAGCTCCAAGGCCCAGTCCTCCACCATCCGACCCCTCTGGTTCGTGAACCGGGAACCCCAAGCCGTGTTCCAGGCGTTGAAGTCCCCGCAAACGACCACGGGGAGGGAACCGAACCCAGCGACGACGGAATTTAGCTCCATCAGGGAGACGTGCAGTTCGTCGAGAGATCGGCTCGGGGACAGGTAGACGCCCACCACGGCGATGTCCCCGAACCGTGCTGCCACGCAACCCCGCCCCCTCGTGACGGACTCGGGGGGCGGGGTACCGGCGGCGGCCGACTTAATTAAGGTCACCGAGCCGTCCAGGTCCTGAACCCAGTCACCACTGGGCAGGACAAAATACGGCTCGGTGACCACGGCGACATTGATCAACCACTGCGCCATGCTCTGGAGCAACAGATCCTGAGCGGGAGCGCAGTGGTTGATATTCGCCTGGAGGAGACGTAATGGGGCCGTTATTGACACTCCATTACAGTCTCCTCCCCAGCCCCCTTAGGGGACAATGCCGCGGCGGCGGGTGCGGCGGCGATTGCGGCGGCGGGCGCGGCGGCGATTGCGGCGGCGGCCAACGAGGCGGCTGCGGCGGCGAGGACCTCGGCGGGGATGGACCTGCGGGCCTTGCCCTTGGCCTTGGCGGGGGGGTCGCAGGACCTGCCCCCAGCCCGGTGGTCGGCCGGCTTGCCGGCCGCCGCACATGCGTAGCAGTGCGGCGTAGCACGGCAATCTGCGGCCTTGTGACCGGGCTGGCCACACTGGTGGCAGCGGTCGCTGCGATCCTCCGCGGCGCAGTGGGCTCCCACGTGGTGCCCCACGTGGCAGCGGAAGCACCGCAGAGGTCTGGGCTCCAGCAGCTTGACCTGTGCGGAGACCCAGCACACCAAAAGCCTTCGGCCCTCGGCCGTTATCGCTTTGGCCGCCTGCACGGGACAGCTCACCGTAACGGCTCGCATGCCCGTGCTGTCAGCACGGATGGCACCCGCCCGAACCTGTTCGGTCGTGCACCCACCCGCCCTGACAATGGCGGCCACCACCTCGTCCACCTTGACGGAATCGTCCAGGCCCATTATGCGCATGTCGATGCACTTGGTGGGCCTGGACACTCGGGCCTCTTCCGAACTGAGGGACGCCCTGATCCTTGCGGCCAGGGCGTCCGCTGCAGGACCGCTGGCCGCACCGGGGACCTCTAGGATTCGGGCCCCGGTGATCGTGTGCCTCATTCGGAAGCCCGCAGCGGCTCCGAGCTCGCCAAGGTGGGGCAACACCGCCTGCTTCGCCTTCGCCATGACGTCGTCGTACGTCACGCCCCTCTTTTCCGCTTCAGGCTGTAGCGTAATTACTACAGCCTCGGAATTCGGGGCGCGAAGACGCGCCGCCATGGCCCGCTTCTTTCGCTCCTGCCGCCTCGCGCGCTTTTTGGCCGCTCTGGCCACCTTGCCCGCCTGCTTTTTGGCGCCGACCACCGTCCAATCGGCGCCAGGCACCTCGGGTGGAGGAGGTGGCAGGCGCGGCCTAGTCGCCACGGCAGCAGGAGGTCCTGCCGGTTTAGCGGCAGGAGGTCCTACCGGTTTAGCGGCAGGCACCGCCGCACCCTTTTTTCGCCGCTGTTGCTGCTGCTTGGCCGTCGTCGTCATCGGGGCCGGCCTCGCGGGCTCCGACGCCGCGGCCCCGCGCCCCGCTTGCCCCGACGGGCCCGCCTTGGGCGCGGAAGACGCAGCCGCGGCAGCGGCATAGGACGCCGCCTTTTTCGGGCCAGAGGCCGCCAGTGGAGGGCGCAGGACAATGCCCTCCAGGAGAGACAGCTGCTGCTGGACGCGCTGCTGGAACTCCAGCTGCTGCTTTTGCAGCCCCTGCTGCAAAGCTGCGAGTTCCCGCTGCACCAATGTCAGCAGCTGGCTCTCCGGCTCGGGCTGGGGCTGGGGCTGGGGCTGGGGCCGGCTTTGCCCCTGCTCCTGCTCGCGCCCCTCATCCATGGGCTCCTGGCGGCCTCCGTTCGGCGCTCTAGCGAGCTCCGCCCGGATCTCCGCCCGGAGTTCGGCCTGGAGCTCCACCCGGAGCTCCGCCACCCTCTTCTTTACGGAGGCGTCTAAGGCCCCCTGGAGGGACGCGGCGTGGCGACGGATCGTTCGCTCCCGCGTGGCCTTGTCCCTCTGGCGGGCCATGTCCCTAAGCAGGGTGACGGCCAGCTCCTTAAAGGGCATTGCCGCCTCCCCACCGGACTCCGCCTCGGTGCGCCTCTCGCTGCCGGACGGCTCTGAGAGATCTCTCCCAGGGTCGCCCGCACCGGGGTGGCGCCCCTCCGCGGCAAGCCTGTCGGCTCGCTCAGTGGATTTTTTTGCCGTGAGGCCCCTTCCCTTCCCGCGGGCTCTGCCCGCACCACGGCTGCTGGTGGGGATCTTGGCCCGCCCCTCCGAGCAGGACGATCCGTCCTCCTTCCTAAAGGAAGCGGAGCGCTTCTTCTGGGAGAGACTTGACCCTCTCCCTGAAGTCCCCGCTGCCTCCTCACACTCCGAGCCCTCCGAGCTCCTTCCGGATGCCGCGTCGGACTCCGACCGCGCATCACTCTCTGGTTTTTTGAAGAATTTGCTAGCCATACAGTTCCCACGAGTATTAAACTTCGGGTACTTGCTCAAAATACGTGGTTCGCACTAGAGACTAATTTAGCTACCCATTAGTCAAGCTAACAACCTCCCTCACGGTGCGCCGCCGCTTGGAGGTTTGGGGTAATTTTTTATAGAGGTTGTCTTCCTCGCGGCCCGGGCGGTTAAGCCAAGGCCCTCGTCCCCCATCAAGAGTCAGAAACATGACCTTGGACAATCTCTGGGGCTACGAGACTAACGGTGGCAGAAGGAGGAACACGTCTTCCTCCTGCCTGCCCGGCGGCAGTGTGAGTGCACACCGAGCCCGCTCTTGCTTCGCCACTGTGCCCTCTGCCATGGCAGAGGGACACGCGTTGAAGCGGTCCGTCTGACAGAACATTCGCAGACGGCCATAGAGGCCCTTGGGTAGGTGTGCCCAAGGGGGTCTATGGCCGCCTCCCAGGGTGCACCGTCCCGCAGACTGGTCTTCCCTCGGGACGTGTCCGCAAGGGAACTACAGTCCGCGGGCACTCGTGGAGGTTTTCTGTCGTGGCACCCCTAATGATCCATGGTAGTTTTCCGAGGAGGTTGTGAATAATAAACTGGCCTGTTGGTCTAGTGGTTAGTGGCCCTGACTGCTAAGCCAGAGGTCGTGGGTTCGATTCCCACCCAGGACAAATGTTTATGTGATGAGCATGATCATTTGTTCTGTGTCTGGGTGTAATTTATCTATATATGTATGTATTTAGAGAAATATATAAGTATGTTTATCAGTTGTCTAGTACCCATAACACAAGCTCTGCTTAGCTTGGGACTAGACAGCGTTGTGTGATAGTTGTGGAATATTATTATTATTATTATTATTAATAAACAGTCGCAACAAAAAATTTAATAAATTTTAAACCGTTCTTGGATGGCTGTTCTTTACACACGGTAACCCTTTCGCAGCGTTAAGCAGTTTGTGGCTGCTGATATTTTAGAAGCTCTTTTGGGGTGAGAAATCGACCCCCGTCGACGGCACGCACTGATCCCGCGCACCTCAAGGAGTTGTCAGCAACAGCAGGGGCCTAGCTGGGTCGAAGCCTACTGGGGCCAGGGATAGCTTCAAAAGAAAGTTCAGCCCCGGTATGAAGGCATAAAGGAACGGGGTGAGTTTTTAGTCAGTAAAAGTCTGACATAATCTCCCACTCCGCCCAAGAGCGGGGGTTGTCATTGGATGATTGTCCCACCATAAAAAAAGCCAAAAGAGCTGATGACCTGTGAGGGTCGTGGGAATCCGATGAACCCGAGATGCAAGACCAGTCGTTGTTTTGACTATATGTCTAGCACTGGACGTATTTCTGCTGAAATGATGATGTTCATGATACTCATTGTTGGTCTGATTTGGCTGGTTGGTAGTCATAACCCTGAGGTCAGAGACAGCTGATAGCTACATGAGTAGTTGGGAAGGGTTTTTTTTTCGTTGGGTATAAATCATTCAAATGACACCTCCCGTCCTTCGTGTCAGACACTTATTGACTAAAAAACCTACCCTGTTCCTTCTTGCCCTTTTGTACCGGGGCCAAATCTCCCTTTCGGAACTAGACCCCGGCCCCAGTAGGTTTCGACCCAGATGGGCCCCTACTGTTGCTGACAACTCCTTGAGGGTCGCGGGAACAATGCGCGCCGTCGACTTAGGCTCGGTCCGAACAGTAACGGACGGTAAGACAGCGAGCTACCCATTGCTCGCGGTCCGCAAAGTAGTTGAGAAGGGTGTTTGGTAACGTCTGACGGTATTTTAATGGCCTGCGGTACTTTTCCGTTCTACCTCAGTCGGAGGAGGAATGTTACAATTTGCGTTAAAAGGTGATTAAAAATGCTTTACTGGTGGCTATAAAAGAACTAATGTTCTTTGTGTCTGAACATCTCTAGTTTTATTGAGCTACTAGCTTCAAGCAGCGGCTTCACTCGCGTGAAAATAGAATATTATCCCTACGAAACATATTTCTGGCGTAAAAAGTATCCTATCTTCTATTCCAGTGTATGGTCATCTAGTGTGTTAAATTTCATCTAAACCCGTTCAGCCGTTTGAGCGTGAAGGATTAACAAACATACATACATACTAAGGTTCTTTCAAGATATTAATGTGAAGTGTGATTGTATTTCCGTCTAGTGTTTTTCCGGCTCGTGAAGCCCTTGAAGATAAATAATATTATTAGAAAAGCTATTATTTCTAGCCACGAAGATGAAACTTCTTAATGTAAACTATTAGGAAGTTCATGTTTGAGTTTGGGTATTCTGAAGTAGGGATGGAGAGGGTGGAATGCCTCCTTCCGCTTAGGGGAGGCCTATGTACAACAGTGGACGTCTTTCGGCTGATAAGATGATACATACGAATTGAAAACTTCATATTGGTACTTGGCCTGTTTCGAAAAAAAAGCGGATGTCTTAACCAGTCGGCCATCACGACATGATGACAGCTCCAACATAGATTTAAATTGCGAACATACACAACATCTACATTTGGCTCCACAAAAACGCAGATCCAAATAAACAGCACGTCTAGTATGACAAACATGCGTTTGTAAACACGCCGTGGTCCGGAATGCGTCTGTCTCGATTTAGCGAGTCGGTTGGCGCCACTCGTAAACAAGCGTTTGGGAGATTCGTCTCGTGAAGTCATAATTTGTTGACTGTGTTGAGGAGATGATGAGCAATATTGTTGTGCAGACGTTATCGGGAAGTTTTTTATATGAACTGATATTGAAGTCACAAAAAGGAGTTTAAAATAGGTCAATTTAATGGTTTTTGACTACCTTCCGATAGATTCCTTTCTTTGGACAAAAGATCCAATTTTAATTTAGCACTTACAAAATATGTAATTGAATCCCCGCTGGAGGACTTTCCGCAAAGCTTGAAGAGAATACGTACCTTATGAAAGTGGCATTTGTATCACTTGAAATACCAGGGTCATCTCGTTTCTGTGGGATTCTCGCGACACTATGTCATCGATCCCCTTGTGCCTTGTGACCTGTCAACGTTGCGGCTACCGGACATTCCGACACTTCCAGAACCGGTTGGTGTTACGTCATTGAAGCGACATTTGGGGAGGGGGGGGGGGGGCAATATCCAATAGTGGTCGTCGGCCTAAATGATGATAGGTGGTAGTGACCACGTAAAATAGAAAGAATCATGTTGCCTAACCTGAAATCAGCACACGACCTTTTTAAGGGCTCCGTCTATCATTCTTGTAAGATTTACGATATCCATTAATCTTACTTCTAATAATAATTAGAAGCAAGATTTGTTAAAATGTGGTGACATTAGATGCTTTGGCGCCTCGTTGTAAACAAAAATGTTTGTGAAATAAATCTTCTGATTTGAGGACACTACCGGCGCCGGCGCTGGTGAAGCAGTGGTGATGACGCGATTCTTTTGGAATTGTTAACGGCTAATGATACGATGGATTTAACACGTTCGCTGCGGATTTTTCATGGTCTTTCAGCCAGTGCGTATGAGGTCTTTTAGAGGCAAAGGTCTAGGTTCTTTGCAGTGGTTATGAGACCTTTCCGGCCTCACATTTTTTTTTCTTCTAAAAACACCCCCGCAACGCTTCGTGTGAGGATCAATTTTATTAATTTGTCTCTGTTATACCCATAGAAATGTTAACATATCTGTCCCCCGAACATAGTGACAGAAAGCGATTTTGATCGCCGCACCTGCGAGAACTTACGCATGTCATGTCTGTTCATGAGGACCACTTATGTTGTGAGAACTTGTGTGAAATCGCAGAATCACAGAAGTACACACGCCCTAATAACCTACATAATTATTTATGAACCAAAAAATATAAGCAATGATTACATTATTGCTGTCATTAAAAACTCCGTTCAACACCGACGGCGCCACGACGTAAACAAAATGTGTTTGTAAGATAAATCTCTTGATTTGTAAACTGTGATGCATCTGTGAGTGTACGATTCTGCTGGTAATAAATTTAAATCAGCTGGTAATTGGTAATTGAATACAAGGCGACATCGTGGCAGATCAAGGCGAAGGTGGAGAGATGAGCTTGATAAGTACCGGAGGGACTGGCCCGCAATGGCCGAAGACAGACGTGTGTGGAAAAGGGAGAGGGAGGCCTTCGCCCAGCAGTGGGACATAAATGGGCTAACTAACTACCTAACCTTGTTAAGGCCCCCGCAGATAGATTAATAGCAATAACGGTAATGACAACTTTGACTGGCCTGTTAGTCTAGTGGTTAGTGGGCCTGACTGCTATTCTGGAGGTCGTGGGTTTGATTCCCACCCAGGACAAATGTTTATGTGATGAGCATGATCATTTGTTCTGTGTCTGGGTGTAATTTATCTATATTATGTATGTATTTAGAAATATATAAGTATGTTTATCAGTTGTCTAGTACCCATAACACAAGCTCTGCTTAGCTTGGGACTAGACGGCGTTGTGTGATGATTGTGGAATATTATTATATTATTATTATTAATTTTGCGTTTTTGTAAAAATTGTTCTATCTATAGAACAATTTTAGTCATAAAATGTAAAACCAAAACACTGCTGGGCCTCAGGTCTTCTCTCTAGGAAAATGGATCGTAATCTACTACGGGCCCAGTGTGTACTGGTGGATGTTACATGGCTTCAAAATTTTGGTTCTAGGATATGCCCGTTTCCTCACGATATTCCCCTTCACCGTTTTGAGAGTTCTGGTGATGAAATTAATTACACAAAGTAATGCGCCTGGCTGGGTTAGAACCCGAGACTGACACTTCGTAAGTCAGGGCCGTTACCATTGGGCCACAACTATACTTTTTCCTACTCGGTCACCAATATTCTATTTTGGAATCATCATGTCAGCCAAAAGACGTCCACTGTTGGATATAGGCCTCCAGCCTCACCTTAGTGTCGCAACAACGAACGGTCCTATGCACCTCGCATCTATCGGATTCTTACGAACCCTACCAGGCTATCGGTCTGTATTATTCGCAGAACAGATTTTGGACTGGCCTCCACGTACAGGAAGCTGTAGCGTTGGCTCCTACAAGATGGACCAATTTTAGAACCATTTTCAGATCATTCTACCTCTTCCTTGTGTCGTATTCCTTAATGCTGAGGGTTGTGACCTGCTTCATCACTTTAACTTTTATGATATTCCTCCATCTGTTTCTGCCTCTGGCGGCGTTAAGGGCAGTATATCGTAGAGTCAAGAGCAGTGCAGATCAGGTCGGGCCAACGTATATTGGCCCGAAAGGCCTTTTCCCATCCACTTTACCAGTCATAATGAGCCATTCGAGGTTGCCACCGTCTTTCCTTGCAACGCACCCGAAGTATTGCAGAGCCTTGCGAAGACACTCAGACGACAGCCGTGAGGAGATTTTAAGTTCTTGAAAAATAGATACATTGATCTGAAATGCTGTCCAAAGAATACGGAGCATAGACAAGTCTACGGGAGCCTTTACTGCTGGAATTTTGCCGAGTTACAGCACTTATTTGAACCGTACGTGTAGAATTTGGCTGTTTGTCCCCAGTGCTCGGTGCAAATAGATGACTATCGGTCGGTCTGTCCTCGTGTGAGACGCAAAAGGTGAGGTGGGAGGAATGCGCATTTTAGTGCAGCATGTTTTCGTGCCAGATGTCTTTATTTTAACAATTTTTTTTTTTTTTTTTATTCCACAACTATCACACAACGCCGTCTAGTCCCAAGCTAAGCAGAGCTTGTGTTATGGGTACTAGACAACTGATAAACATACTTATATATTTCTAAATACATACATATTATGGATAAATTACACCCAGACACAGAACAAATGATTATGCTCATCACACAAACATTTGTCCTGGGTGGGAATCGAACCCACGACCTCCGGCATAGCAGTCAGAGTCACTAACCACTAGACCAACAGGCCAGTCGCAGTTATTGTTTTCATTATTGTAGCTATAAACGTAGTCGCGCACAATGAGTTTCATCAGATGACTTAAAGTCAAAAATATAAATAAATTCATGTAATTACGGTGTACATATATGTCACGCACATACTTATGTATTTTATCATATTGCCTTTTTCTGTTATTATCATCATCTTCCTGCCCTTGTCCAACATTGCTTGGGGTCGGCGCAACACGTTTTTTTCTTCCATTCTGTTCTGTCACTCGTTACGCTATCACTAATTCCCTTTTCTTTCAAATCTTCTCACACAATCCACCCATCTTTTCTTTGGCCTCCCTCTCCCCTTCCATCCATCCACATTTAAACTCATAACCTTTTTTAGCCTTTACACTTTATTGTATTGGATGATATAATATCCAATACCTACATCAATAAAGCTCTCGAAACACTTTAGCAAAATCTCTGCAAATAGGAACATCATCTCCGCTTAATAATTATTGCGAGCAAGTCCTTGACATGAAATGCTGAATATTGCGAACATTGTAGTACAAAGAGCATAAAACAATGAACAATTAACCCAGTATTTTACGATCCGTGTTAACTAGGTTTTGGCGACGTTCGTAACACACACAATTTATAGATTTTACGATGAAATCGATTAGCGATGGATTCTGTGTCGAGCTGGTTAGTAACAATTATGCTTGACATATACAACCTTAGTTTTAGTATATGTGAAACACGAAACATGTGTATTTTTATGTAAAGAATCTATGTACAAAATTTCATAACGTTATCATGAAAAATCACAAAGTTCTATGCTTTTTATGTCAGAAAAATGCATAGTCACCGGCCCACCCAGGCGACTGAGGGGTGGTTTTACATTTGCACCCAGTTGTTAGCTAGCGTTTAATGCCCACTATGACCTGCCGTGACCTGCTTTGTACTTAGTGTCGGTGGAGTGGACTCCTGACCTTTTTAAATATTTTTGGTAAAAAATTTAACATGGTGTAAAAACTATTGGAATCCATTCAGTTACTGATTCTGAACAAACTATATTCATGTTTCGCATATACAAAAAAAATATGTTATATGCACTATTCATCCAAAACAGTCACGCGGGTTTCAAATCAGTAAAGGCCTCTGCACACCAAAGTCGCAGACCGGACGGGTTCTTACCGGCAGGTTAGCGTATGGGTATCGGTATGATAATCGCAAAAGAAGCCCGGCGGTATTACCCGTCGAGTAAAATCACCAGCAACTTCAGTGTGTGCCTTTAGTTGACAAACACATGTACAAAAGAATTACGTATATATAGATAAATATTGTATAAATGCTCCTTATGATACCTCCTTCTCCTTGCGTCGTTTATCCTCAACGCTGAGTGTCGTGACCTTGACGAATAATTTTTCTGTGGACTATATTTCGCCATGTTGTCCTGTCTTCGGCGATGTGGATGGCGTCGCAGACTGTGGTCTCCAGTGTAGCACGGATTTGGTCTGACCAACGTAATAGACTCCTTGGGTCTTTTCCCATCTATTTTTCCTGTCTTGAATTATTTTTTCTGTCTTCTATTTTTCCTGAATTGTCAGAAGCAACTTTTCCCTATGATACATATTATTATTATGAACTTTTTTAAATCTATTATGTCAATAACGTCAAATTTAGTTCAGAGATAGTTACGTGTTTTCTAATAATAACGTAATTGTGTCGCGTACGAGTTACAGGGTAATTTATTAAACCTCAGTTTGACCTAGAATGCGAAACTTTCTTATAGCTACGCTTGTAATATTTATTGTAGTAAAAAAACAAAAAATGTCCGAGTGTTTCAGAAGTTTTTGACGGACTGAAGTTGATTAAATGTAGCATTTTTCAAATATTTTTTTCATTCTTTACAAAAATTTTCATTGAAAAAAATAAAATATTATTTAAAATCTTATTAAAAGCCTTCGCTTGTCATGTATATTGTTTCAGATTTTGACATTCCATTTGCAAAGAAAAGTTTTTTTAGAATATTATGAGCGAAATTTTTCAACCTCTAATATCCAACATGGGGGCCGGTCTCAAAGGAGATTAGGCAGTTACACAGAAAATATAACAGTGTTTAAGCATGAGCGCAAACACAGGTGCACTCTCTGTCCTTTTACTCTCATAATTCAATGGGATAATCTGAGATGATGGGGAAGAGATAAGGTGCAGGAGTAACAGTTTTATGTGCACCATAATATAGGCGGCATATTGGTACGAAAGTATGCTAGGGTTCTACAGTAAGTTCTGAATTCTGATTGGTGCTACTTGCATTTTTATATGCCAGTTATAGGCATATATAGAAGAAAGTATAAGACAAGTACCGTACTTTAAGTATTTAGATACAATTTCGAGGCCAAAACCGCAGCAGAAGCTTGTGCAAAAACTGAATTTAGTCCAAGATGAATAAAGGCTAATATAAATAAATATTATTACTCACAAATGACCTAATTCCGTTCTGCTTCAGTGACAAACATCTAATAATATTCGTATGCACGCTAAATATACAATCAAAAACAAAAAGAAAATCAGCACAATGAAGTAGTGTCATTATGAAAAGTATTATTTGTAATGTCATTCTCGTTTTTATTTATAATGATATCCTCATAAATTGTTCTCTTTGAGATTAAAAGACTTGTTCCTTGACAGCTCATCATACTTAGTGCTGCTTTATATTTTTTATCTGTGTTTTATTATTAGATGAAACGAGTGCAACGTGTGAGATGGCGCCTGCAGTTTATATAAAAGTATCTAAGACTTTAAGATGCTGATGTAATGTTTTTAGTGTATTATCATGATAAACATGTACGCTTTTGAAATTTAGTTTTGCCGCTTTAAAATAGTCTTAGCAATTTTATGAATGGTCGTCCCGCGCTTTTCTCCTGAGGTTTAAAAGAAAGTGACATTTAATTAGCGATGAAGCAAATAAAGGTTGTCAGTAACACAGGGTGAACTTATTATTATTATTTCTAGCTCGTATTGTCCCACTGCTGGGTAAAGCTAATGGTCACGATTATTCACCTCTTCATATAAATTTTTGGAAAGACATCCAGATCCAAAGTAACGAGCGTAAATTGTACTCTAGTATCCTGTAATACAGGTTGTTGTACATACCTACATCGGGCACCAGTCCCTCACAAAGTTAGCTCTAAATAATATAGGCAATGTTAAGTACTAGAATAAGATATCTGTGTGAAGGGAAAAATAAATAAATCTACCTCTCGAAAGTGGTAAAGTTTTATTTTGTTTTTGGTAATCTCTGGGAGTACTTGTCCGATTCCAAAAATTTTTGCACCGATAGAAAGCTGCTTTATTCCTGAGTGATACCTATAGACTATATTTTATGTACGCGGGCGAAGCTGTGGGTAAAAGCTAGTAATATAATATATATCTTATTCTATAAAAGTTAAGTTTGTATTTACGTTACGTGTTATTTACGACCAAAAGGATTGGCTTTGTATGCGTTTACAAAAAAGTTACCAATGTGTTAGTATTATAGTGAACAATACAATGTAACACAAAAATTATTTTCCATTCATATACAGGTCAACACCAGCAGTGGTGGCCGAGTGGTAAAAGCCCCGACTTACGAGATGTAGGTCGCGGGTTCGAACCCAGCCAGGGGCATTACTTTGTGTTATTTATTTCATCACCACTGCTCTCAAAACGGTGAAGGAAAACAGGAAACCGGCATGTCCTAGAACCAAAAATTCGAAGACTTGTGACTTGGGCCCGCGTGGAGGATCACGGCCCATTCCCTCCTAGAGAGGAGGCCTGAGTCCCAGCAGTGGGAACATTAAAAAGGCTAATGATGATGATGACAGGTCAACACCTACCTAGTATACAATAGAAGACTGTCGCTCATCATTGACAGTGTATTTTCCGTATGACAGCAAATAAGTCGTCTTACTTGCTTATTTTGCTGCCTCCACAAACATTGCAGAGGGACTACAGTACCAGGTTTCACCAACGGGCAATGTTGTAAAAAATCCAATACCATACAATGCCAGCTTTTTAACCAAATTCAAACAAAGTAAGGAAGATGTTATTAGCAATCGTTATTGTTAGTCCAATTCTTTTCATCAAGAGAATTAATCTCACTACTAACCTGATGAATGGGATGGGTTGTCTTTGTTTATAAGTTTATTTTCTACTCCATTGTCTATTATACTTGAGTTTTCACAAAAGGATTGACGTCGTTATTTACGTCGATTGAGCAATTAGGTCATACTTACGTGTACCTCCATAAAAGTCTTAACCTGTGTTTTGACGAAGATGGTTTAAGATGAGACCTTTTTTTCTTTTATGACTCTTACTGACTAAAAAACCTGCGCCGTTCCTTCTAGCCTTCATACCCTTCGGATAACCCCGACCCCGGTAGGATTCGACCCAGATGGGCCCCTCCTGTTGCTGACAACTCCTTGAGGCGCGCGGGAACAGTGCGCGCCGTCGACGCCTTGGCTCGGTCCGGACAGTTACCGGACGATCGGACAGCGAGCCACCCGTAGCTCGCTGTCCACGAGCCCGCGTCTACGGTGGCTGGAAATCGGGACTGGAACCCCGGCGGCGGCGGCGAGTGCGCCGTCGCCTGAAGCGGTCGGTCTCCTTCTTTGCTAGCATTACTGCTTCGCAGAAGGAGGCGACCTCCTGCCACTCCTCCTCGCTCCGGACCAAGATAAGACCTTTGTAAAATTATATTGACCAAATATTTATGTATTCTAAGTAACAAAATGATTGATAAGTCCAATGGGCATAAGAAGAAGAGGATCTTATAGAACAAATGGATCGAGGAAATAATAGTAACAGCAAGAAAGTAATGGAGAAGTAAAAACCAAGAATAGAGAAACATGGAGTAAGCAGGTTGGAGTGAGGCTCTAGTGAGCCCCGTTAATTTAGTGAAATGTCTTCGCTACAAGCGTAGAACGACTTAGGCTTGGTTCTTAAAAAGACGACTAGAGTTGAGCTAAAATGATTACGCTTTAAAAATGAAAGAGTTTAGCAGTAATTATAAAGGGCTTATCTATTTTAGAAGATTATTAAACTGAAATAACTCAATACCATACAAAGATTCCACAGTACCACTATTAGTCATCTAACCAGTACCACTAATTTTCACTTCTGGCAACTTTAGTCTGGCGTGTCGCCAGCCGGTTAGGGCCGATCAGGTGTTTAAGTGTTATTTGGCATTTGGCTTCAAACATCTGCACTATAAAGCCGTCCAAGTGGTAGTGTGCTTAGATAAATTGTTGGTTTTGTAATGGTAATGTGCTGTCAGGTCTTTGTTGGATGCCAGGGGCCTTACTATGAAAGTACTACTAACGTTTCTGTGTCTATCCCAGACACAGAAACGTTAGAGACAGACCACGCACACTTAGATCGCAAGTTTGCTATTGGTAGTTGAACTATGAGCATTGCTCAGCTTTTGTGGCACGCCTGCCCCGCGCACAAGGCCTTTCTAACCTGTTTCATCTGTTCTGAGAGGATAGAGCTATACACCTTGTATACCTCCATCTCTTTAACAGTTCATGTTAGGTCGTCAAGTGGATCGCGTTAAGAGTTCGTGGTTGGACCTTAGGTGTTTCATTGTTACAAGTCGAAAACATGGAAGTAGTAGTTCCAGCTTGCTTATTCTTTGATCATCTAGATTTTTAGCTTTTTAATAAATTATGCAGCCTGATATAAACTATAAACAAAATCAGGCGGTGACTCTAAAGACTTATACATTTCTCTACTTGTTGAGAGCTCGACAAGATCCTCCCAAAAGTCATGAATATATTTTTTTTACTTTTTTGATCAGTATTTACACGTTCACAAAGCGACTGCATTTTATCTGTTCATCATCATCATTTCAGCCGACAGACGTCCACTGTTGGACATAGGCCTCTCCTAAGTGTCGCCACAATGATCGATCCTGTGCGTCTCGCATCCATCGGTTTCCCGCAACCCTCACCAGGTCATCGGTCCACCTTGTAGGAGGCCTTCCGACGCTGCGTCTTCCAGTACGAGGTCGCCACTCCAGAACCTTTCGGCCCCAACGGCCATCTGTTCTGCGAGCAATGTGCCCGGCCCATTGCCACTTAAGTTTGGCAATTCTTCGGGCTATGTCGGCAACCTTGGTTCTCCTGCGGATATCTTCATTTCTAATACGATCCCGCAAGGAAACTCCGAGCATAGCCCTTTCCATTGCCCTCTGGGTGACTTTGAGCCTTCTGATGAGGCCCATTGTGAGCGACCACGTTTCGGCACCATATGTCATCACTGGCAACACGCACTGGTCATAGACTTTCGTCTTGAGACACTGTGGTATATTGGACGAGAAGATACCGCGCAGTCTCCCGAACGCCGCCCAGCCGAGTCGGATTCGACGGTTGACCTCTTTCTCGAAATTAGCTCTACCCAACTGGATTGTCTGTCCGAGGTAGACATAATCGTCCACAACTTCGAGTATAGAGTCTCCGATTTTGATAGGAGTGGGTGCTACATGGTTATTGATCATGACTTTAGTTTTGTCCATGTTCATTCTAAGACCCACTCTTTCGGAAGCTCTACTAAGGTCATTGAGCATTGTGCTAAGCTCCTCCGTAGTCTCGGCCATGACTACTATATCGTCGGCGAACCGAAGGTGAGTGATGTACTCACCATTAACATTGATGCCTAGTCCACTCCAGTTCAGAACCTTGAAGACATCCTCCATTGCGGCCGTGAACAGTTTCGGAGAAATGACGTCTCCCTGCCTCACGCCCCGCTGCAGGAGGATAGGTTTCGAGGTCTGGTCCTGAAGTCGGACTGACATAGTGGCGTTTTTGTACAAACACTTCAGCACCTCGATGTACCGATAGTCTATCTGGCACCGTTGGAGAGACTGTAGCACAGCCCATGTCTCGATCGAATCAAAGGCTTTCTCATAGTCCACAAACGCTAGACAGAGAGGCAGATTATACTCCTCGGTCTTCTGTATAACCTGCCGTAGTGTATGTATGTGGTCTATGGTGCTGAAGCCTTTTCGGAATCCGGCTTGTTCGGGAGGCTGGAAATCATCGAACCTGCGCGCCTTTATCTGTTGCCACTTATTAATTTTATCAACACTGAAACAGGCAATAACAATGTTATTCACGTCTATAGTTAATATCCATCTCAGATTTTTTTGTACTATTTTGAAGAATTTCTTCTTCAAAATTGTACTAAAAAATTTCTACCAAATATGATAATAGATTTTCGATGGTGTTTTCATTCTCACTTAATTTTTCCCTGTCACCCTTTGACGTTAAAAAAAATATAAGCGTCCGTTTATAATTAATGATAGCCTAAGAATTTTCATATTCGCAGTTAAAGAATTTAGATCTTGACGTGGCTTCAGGAATTCTAAGAATCTAGGACAGCGCAGCTTATAAATTTAATAAGAACATGTATAAATAACTTACGAATACTTTTTTTTTTTATTCATCGTTTTCTGAGAAGTGAGTAAGAGATATTTTTGCAGAAGATTTTTCGTCCTGGCCATTCTAATTCTTTGATTGCAACTTTTTAAGTCAAGTTGCGGCAAAACTTGGTCCGGGTCCGACAGAACAATAACTGACATCGTATTACTGTTGATTTTGACTTAAATATTATAAGTAAGATGTTATCTTATCTCTGAAGTAGGGCACCACAGGAAGATAGTATTGAATACTGAAGTGCTTTTAGAAATAATGATCAATTGCCTAATTATCTGGTCTACTATATCTGCCTAATAATAGTCAAGATGACTATCCGAGTCTGCCAGTACGATCATAATTCGCTCGTCCATTATTTATGCAATGACTGGCTCTTAAGATTTAAGATCTTCCTAGTTTAGGAGTCAGGGTATAAATTTTGTATTGACTGTACTTTACCCATCTCTCGTATACTATTTTTATTCTCATTTTATTTTGACCCCTTATGTGTACTTTAAAATTTGTGTTAACCTTGTATTTTTACTAATTAAATGTTATTATCTACTTCTTGGTTGTTTCACTCTTGCCAGAGTGGTCTTGGTTATCACAAAGGTAGCTCTCCGGAAGCCGTCAGGGTACGCCGCACGATTTCTCGCCACTTTTGCCTGCTGGCAGTCAACCGGGCACACTCGTTCAACGGGCCGCCAACAGCCGTTTTTATTTGGTCAGTCCAACGCATCGGCGATCTGCCACGCGGCCTCGTTCCATCTACCTTTCCTTGTATAACAAGGCGTTCGATGCAGTCACCTCCACGTCGACAAATATGACCAAAGTATTTAAAAATACGACTGCGCACCAGTGTAGACAAGCGTTCCTTTACACCCAATTCCTCAAGAATGGAAGCGTTTGTTCGAAACTCGGTCCAAGAGATCCCGAGCATTTTTCTCCAGCACCACATTTCCAAAGCGTCAATCTTTTTGGTCTCTGTCTGTCGTAGGGTCCATGTTTCAGCGGCGTATAAAAATATGGGAAACACTAATGTTTTAACGAGCCTGATCTTTGTGGCTTTCGTTATTTTCCTGTTTCTCCATATTTTCTTGAGCTTATCCATTGCAGCTCTAGACAGAACCATTCGTCGCTTGATGTCTTCAACGCAATTTCCCTGATTCGAGATTAGAGCCCCAAGGTACACATAAGATTGTACGACGAAATGTTATTATAGTTTATTAGTAATTCGAATATTACAACATCATCATCACCGTATCAGCATAGAACTACTTACGACTTCTTTGTATTTAAGCCTCTTTTGGTTTTTGCTTTATAATTTCGACTTACGAGATATTATTATTAGTCGGGGCCTTGGTTCAGGCCATGGTCCGGAGCGAGGAGGAGTGGCAGGCGGTCGCCTCCTTCTGCGAAGCAGTAATGCTAGCAAAGGAGGAGGCAGACCGCATCAGGCAACGGCGCCCCCGCCGCCGCCGCCGGGATTCCGATCCCGATTTCCGGCCACCGTAGACGCGGGCTCGCGGACGGCGAGCCATGGGTAGCTCGCTGTCCGATCGTCCGGTAACTGTCCGGACCGAGCCAAGGCGTTGACGGCGCGCACTGTTCCCGCGCGCCTCAAGGAGTTGTCAGCAACAGGAGGGGCCCATCTGGGTCGAAGCCTACCGGGGTCGGGGTTATCCGAAAGGAAACTAGAGCCCCGGTATGAAGGCTAGAAGGAACGGCGCGGGGTTTTTAGTCAGTAAGACTCTGACACTGTCTCCCGCTCCACCCAAGAGCGGGTTTCGTCAATGATGATTTTCCCCGTCGACAGAAAAAAAAAAGATATTATTAGTCAACCCAAGACTAAAATTGCATCAGCTGTTAAAACCTCATGAGATATTGCTAGATATTAAACATGTCGGTTAAACTTAGTAAAATATTGATATTGTAATATAAGTATTGTAAACTCAATATTTTTTTTAAAAGAGTTAGAGGAGTTTCTTGCAATTTGCCCTATAGGAAACGATCATTTGGAACCGTGCACTATCTTGTAACGCTTTATAAGTGCCAATGTTAGCCTAAGAGAAGTAAAATGATTTTGATATTATTTTGAATTTTGAAACAGTAGAAAATTAGAAGTAGTTTTGTAGCAAGCCTTAACAGTTTCGCCCGCTATATCAGGCACATTAGCAGTTGATATAAAGTGTGAACTTTTAGTAAATCTCCTTCATTTGTCATGTGTCGTATTAAATCTTTCCGATTCTCCCATTTAATGTGGAAACAGTCAGAGTCGGGATATTATTCATTCTTAGAAAATGTATCGCTTTCATTAATTATATTGTTCTTCGTGAATTGTAATGAACTACTTGTTTTATGAAACTAATTGGTACAAGATTTTTTTGCGAAAAAACAAACTGGTTGGTTTTCCTGTTATACTATAAACGTTTCACATACGTTTAGATATTATGTGCCAACTAGGACAGGCCTTTGCTTAACCTAACTCCATTTCCTATTGATACAAGAAGATAGGTACTTATTGTAAAAATATAAATGGTGGTTTTTTGTAGTCAATGGGAGTTTTCTGGCACTATTATTGGTTTTTAGGAAAATGAATATTATTCTACAGTAGGTATCAAGGTACTGAGAGCAATCAAATGGTGGCCGAGTAGTAACGACCGCGACTTACTAGTTGTAGGTCGCGGGTTCAAACCCCGGCAGGCCCATTACTTTGTGTAATTTATTACATCAGCACTGCTCTCAAAACGGTGAAGGAAAACATCGTGAGGAAACCGGCATGTCCTAGAACCAAAAATTCGAAGACGTGTTACATTTACCAAACCACACTGGATCCGCGTGTTGGATTACGGCCCATGCCCTTTCCTAGAAAGGAGCCCTGAGTTTCAGCAATAGGAATATAAAAAGGCCGAGTCCCAGCAATAGGAACATTAAAGCAGGCAGGCAGGCACAGTAGGTATTATTTACTATTCAAATCATGAGAGGATTACGTCATTCATCACGAGCAATGAGATGCAATGACCGCAGCAAATTGGTCGGTCTAATTGATGAGATCATTTTAATAGGTACACTTTATTTTCCATTGAGCTCGGAAACTCATGTGGCACTCATTCATGTTTTAAAAATGGAATGACTAAATTACTTACATGGAGTTACAATGGACTTGATTTCTATGTGAAAGTCTGTTGTATCACACTTTCAACGTGAACAAGTAGGTACTTAAGGGCATAATACACCACTCGATATTCAGACAATCTTAGTCGATGTCGCGTCGTCGACTTACCGCCGATCAGCTGTTGCAACTTGCAACGGCTCGTTTCACCGTCGGCCGGCGTCGCGACGCGTCGTCCAAGCCGAGAAGATACGAATGGTATTAGTAACACCCTTATTACGTAGACATAAAGGCTTTTTTGACCTGTGTTAGCTGATTCTGTGTCGATAAATATGGGGAGACCCTAACTATGAACGGAAAATAAGACGAGTCTGAATATCGTGTGCTGAATAACGTGTAGTGTAATAAGGCCCTTTGGTCCTAAGAGTAGGAATATAAGAATGATTTTGCTATGTTATTAAACTATGCATTATCCCGTGCTCACTTTATTCTATTGATTTCTATCACCGTTAATAGACATCAATAAAATAAACTACTGATCTCATAAACATCGACAATAATTAATTGTTTTATGTGCCGGAGTCCCATTTAATATGTTCAAACGCATATAAACTGCCAACAATAACAATTTGATTGGCAAAATAATTAAAACAGGACGCGAATAAATGACTAGACCATTTAGAATAACATTAATGACACATATATTTAACATAGAAAGTAATTAATTTATGCTGGTAACTAATGTAAATTTTAATTTATGACTTAATACATGGAGCGTGGTTTTCTGTCATAGATGACCGATATTTTCTTCAATGATTTAAGTGCTTTGGAAGTCTGTTTAAATACTACTTTAATATTTATATAAATTACAAGAAAAAGTGCTTTGAGACAAGACATAAAATCGTCTTAAAATTATAATTTATAATTTTGAATCGTCGGCAAAAATATTTCCGTGTTTTCCGCTTAATTTTTAGGGTTCCGTTTTCAAAGGGTAAAATACAACCCTGTTACTAGTTAAGACTCTGCTGTCCGCCCGTCTGTCCGTCTGTCACCAAGCGTATGCTTATGAACCATAATAGTTAGACAGTTGAAATTTTCATAGATGATGTATTTCTATTGGCTCTCTGTGTCCTTCTGCCTATTAGTCTGTTCATCTGTCACGAGGCTGTATCTCATGAACCTTGATAGTGAGACAGTTAAAATTATCACAAAGGATGTGTTTTTATTGCCACTATTGCAAAAATTACTAAAAACAAAATAAAATTAATATTTAAAGGCAATAAACCTATAATAAACGTGTTTTTTTTTGCTGTTTTTTTTTTTAATTTTCGGACGGAGCCATTCGTGTGCGAACCGACTCGCACTTGGCTAGTTTTTCATTTGTCACGTTTCCATGATCATAAAAGTAACAAGGAGCTATTTCTGAAACTGTTACTTTATGCGAGCAATAAAATGTGTTTTGTGCTATTTCCAAGGACTAGTCCAACAGGTGGAAAGTAAAACTAATCTGACTTGATATATTTGACTCAAATTAGTTTCTCAAAGCACAATATGAAATGTTTATATAAAAAAGTTACATATAAAATGCTCTCAATTAATGTATAAATACTCGTTACAGGTACCTGAGATATTTCAGCTTCGTCTCAGGGATGGCTATTCATCTTTATAGCTTCTAGTATTACAAATCTATATAAGCTAGATATCGACATGACCCGAAAATTTGTCTAACTTAAGATACAGTGGGCAGCAAAAAGTTTGGTTATGGCCGAAAGATTCTGGAGTAGCGGCTATGCACTCGAAGGCATAACGCTGGAAGGCCTTCATTCGTAGGATAGAGCTATACATAACCTCGATGTCGTAACGTTTGGGAGATGCCTTTGTGTAGCATTAAACGTGTTCCGTATAAAAATAAAATATACCAATACTTATGCAGAGACATAACACACACACACACACAACACAATCAAACAATTCAACAACACAACATAACACAACAATTCAATTTAAATAGATAGGTAGGTACATAATTTACAACATCCATAATTTATTAATGATGATGACAAGAATAAATTAAAATATCTTTATTTTATTTGCCTTCATCTTCTCTCCTAGCTTTGCTGTGCCCGACAGGGTCCATATTTATCTTATCTACTATATTTTTATACCATATGTACATTATGGAATGCAATAAAATATTGATATTAAAATAATCACACTGTAACAATAATATGTTTATTAAAACGTTTGATTTACTAAAATATTTATAAATTAAGTGCTTAAACTAGAGATCAAGGTCCAAATAGCATTCTAGAGTCAGTCAATATATAATTAAGTCAACTGGTTCAATATATAATTAAGGTTGTTTAAGAGATCTTTATCATTTTTACTAATGGAAGAACCTTATAAAAAGTATCGAATATAACAATTTTTTAAATTATTAAATGTTATTTCAAAACTCCCAAGTCGTTCGAGTTTTTAGACGGACTATACATAAACTAAACATCTATATAACATCTATATAAATGAACGCCTCTCTCAAAGAAATAGGCAGTTATTTCGAGCGACCAAACATGCTTCGAAGGAGCACGGGTATAAGTTTTGCTGGATTAAAAACGGGGCAATTCTTATTCGAAAGCAGGAAGGCAACCCATCCATCCTCATACGACACAACGAAGACTTGGAACATTACCTGGGTGCGACCCCAGAGTGATAAAATCCGCTCGCACTCACATCAACCGACCTGCGATATGGAAACGACAACCCTGCCCAATGACAATCAGTATAAACTTTTTATAATTTTCATATCGTTCACTTTTAGATTTTATGATACCTTTAGATCTCATTTCTCTTTTAGATCTCACATTAATTTTAGATTTTTTAATTCTATATTATTACCTTATATTCCTCTTATTAATAGATTTTATTTTGTATGTTCCGTGCAATTTATAAACATACTGTGTTCCTTTATAACTTCACCACAACGTATTAACACTCACACAAACACCTTCATATCATACACACAACCTAACCCTGTCTACATCAAGAAAACTAACAACGCTCACTTACACATACAGACAAACATTTATAATTTTCTACACTCTGGTGCTCATGTAACACTTATAGTAACAATAACAACATTAATAGTGACTTCAATAAATATATTTTTTTATAGCTACATAAATGGCTTTACTTGACATTATACAGGATATCGACGAAAATGTTACTATACAGTGTTACACTAGTAATCAATTAGAAGATTGTAGACAACTTCTATCTACCACCAGTGATTTAAAGATCCTCTCACTGAACATAAGGAGTTATCAACACAATTTTGATAATTTTTACACAGCTTTCCAGCGTCTTGATACCGAATTTGACGTAGTAGTTTTAACTGAGTGTTGGTTAACTGACATAACAATACTAGATCCGCTACCAGGTTATTCCGCATGCCGTACATGCACACAACAGAATAAGAACGGAGGTGTCGTTATCTATATCAAAAACTCTCGGAATATGGCTGTATTAGATATAGAAGTCACGGAAGCGGACAATCTTCTTACAATAATAGACAACAATGTGGCCGTCTTGGGAATATACCGTTCTCCCTCATTTTCAAATATAGACAATTTCATGTTATCTTTAGACACGGTACTTGCACAATTAAAAAAATACCCGACCATCATAGTAGCCGGCGACCTTAATATCGATATTCATTCCACCACAAACATTAAGCACACCGAATATCTTAGTCTCATGGCCTCGCATGGTCTTCTTCCAGCCATTACCAAGCCTACCAGAGGGCCCAACTGTCTCGATCACATCTTTGTCAAGTCAAACTTCAAATCTGTAGGCATTGTAGGGAAATCATCTGTTACAGACCATGATATAATCATGGCTGCCATAGCACAAAAGAACACTCATTCCAAAGCTAAGCAACGGTGGAAAACCATAGTTAACGAAGAAGCAGTTGCCGCAGAGATAAAGAGCAAAGATTGGTCTAACGTCCTAAATAGTTGTTGCACTAATACTTCAGTTAATTTACTTATTGAAGCAATTTCTAGCTCTATCGCTAAAAACTCGCGTAAAATAACTATCAGCCGTAGTAAGCACAACCTTAAACCCTGGATAACACCAGGACTCATAAGGTGCATGAGACACCGCGATAAACTTCATCTAGACTTAAGAGCACACCCAAACGATGAGATGCGACGCCTTGTGTACACCAGGTACAAAAATTTTTGCAACAACTTGTTACACAATCTTAAAAGGGACTATAACAGTCAACTTATTATGAAAAACCAAGGCAATGCTAAAAAACTATGGGATACCATCAAGTCTATTCACAACTCAAATACTGCAAAAAGTGATTCCTCCCAGTTGCTATCTAACACCCAGAATCCTATCGACTCTCTCAATAGGTGTAATGATTATTTTACATCCCTCGGTAAAAATTTATCTGACCTCATTCTGACGCGATTATCCGAAACTCAAGCATCCTTAGTGAGTAAATATAAACCACGCGAGACTCCTTTAAAATCTTTCTTTTTCCGTCCAACGGATGAAGATGAAATAGAGAAATTTATTGATCAACTTAAAATTGACAGTGCGGCCGGTTTGGATGAAATTAGTGTCAGATTAATTATTTTTCTCAAAAAAACATTATTAAAACCGCTCTCTCATATTTTTAACTTAAGTTTAGAAAGTGGCATTTTCCCAGACTGTTGGAAGGTCGCCTGTGTACGACCAATTCATAAAAACGGTCCTAAAGAACAACCGGAGAATTACAGACCTATCTCTCTTCTGTGTATTCTATCAAAACTTCTCGAAAAAGTTGTAAATAAGCGACTGGTAAATTTTATGGAAGAAAATAATCTATTATCCGATAGACAGTTTGGGTTTAGAAGTGGCAAGTCGACTGAGGACGCAGCCATATTATTGACTAACTCCATAGCTTCTAGTGTTGAAAAGGGTGATCATGTCTTGGCAGTTTTTCTTGACTTAGCCAAAGCGTTCGACACTATATCAATTGAACTTCTTTTGGCCAAACTGGAAAGTATAGGAATACGTGGAAACGCGCTGTGCTGGTTTCAAAGCTACTTATCTTGCCGTCAGCAATTAGTAAAGGTAGGAGACTACTGTAGTGGGTTACTACCTATAGATTTTGGTATTCCTCAGGGCAGCACTCTCGGTCCGACTCTTTTCATATTGTACATGAACGACATACTTAATGCACCTCTTCAAAATGCTGAAATAATATCGTATGCAGACGATACAGCAATTTTATTTCACGGCAAAACCTGGGAAGAAGTGTACAAGTTTAGTGAAAGTGGACTGCTCACTATCTCTAAAACTCTAAATAGAAACCTGCTAACCCTTAACGTAAAAAAAAACAAAGCTCATTACTTTTTTCAAAACCATGGCCTCTAGTCCACCCCATCAACTAACACTTAAATTCCACACATGCTGCGACGACCTCAATCCACCACTCGCAAACTGTACTTGTACTCCTATAGACCGCGTTCCCTTCCTTAAATATCTAGGTATTACTATCGATGAAACTTTGTCTTTTAAACCCCACATACAATTGCTTGCTGGCCGTGTCAGAAAACTAATTTACGTCATGAAGAAGTTACGAGATTGTACTCCAATTAAAATTCTCCGAATAATATACCTCGGACTGTGCCAATCGGTACTCCAATACGGAATTTCAGTCTGGGGAGGAGCCGGAAAAAGCTCACTAATTGGAATAGAAAGAGCACAAAGAGCCGTAATCAAAGTCATACTTAAGAAACCCTTCAGGTTCTCGACAGATTTGCTGTATGATAAATTCCCGGTTCTCCGAGTACGTCAACTTTTTATCCTCAGTGCCACACTGCATGCTCACAAATCCATTAAAAACAGACCTGACTACCAAAGTTTGCTGTCAAAACGCATCTTTCATGTCCCTCTTCCCACTGCAAACAGTCTTTTGGCCAGACGATGCCCCTCTTACTCACACATACTCATCTACAACAACATAAGTAAGAGCTGTGACATCAAAGCTCTCAGCATCCATTCATGTAAAAAGATGACAAAAAGATGGCTTCTATCCCTGACGTACAATGAAACTGAGGAAATATTAACCTAATAACACATCTTTACAACACCTACATGCACACCTAAACACACTCCCACACACACATACATACACATACACCATCACACTCACCCTATCTTAACATACTCACACACACAATTAAGAATTAGGAACACATTATCATTTTTTATTCTTTTTTTATGTTTATCTTTATTGATTGTTTTGTTTTGTTTTATTCTAATTTGTTCATGTTATTTTACTTTTATCTCGGTAGGCAGACTGCTACCGGCGTTTATCTTTATTGATTATTTTGTTTTATTATAATTTGTTCATGTTATTTTACTTTTATCTCGGTAGGCAGACTGCTACCGGCATTTAATTAATTCTGACTGATATATACTTTACTTTAAAAAAAAAAAAAAAAAAAAAATATCCAGTTTCAAGTTTAATATTCAGCATGTCCAGAGCTAAATGTAAGTTAACGCAACTCCGGCCCCCAAGATACAGGCGCTGCCTAGTTTGGGGACCGCAGCTCAACTTAATGTCAATTTTACCGTTACTGTTAACATCCCCCCGTAACATAAAGTACGACTAAAATGTTTTTGTAAGACCTTTACTGTAATACTCTTGTTCACAAATTTAAAGATTGATTGTTTGATTGGTAATGTAATAGTTTTAAGCCATTCTTCATGTATTGGTAACAATGAACAATAAAACATTATTATTATTATAACTTGTATCTCAGGTAACTTATTTAAGTACTTATAGTATGTTTGTGCTTATACAATGCTCAACAGTACTCTAATTAGTGCATCTAATCCTGAGCCACTCCATCTATCTCTATCATCAGACAGTCAGTCAGCTGTCCCAAATACAACCAATAACTCAATCGGTACACACGGACAAAAATACCAAAGAATGCATCTCTTAAACCGTCTGAACTTCAGAGCGTTCTATTCTGACTGACTGACTCATGGTGCATCGATGTTGAGTGGTGATGCGGTCCTCGAAATAACAGCGCATTACATCCGATTATATTTAGCATGCACCTTTTTGTTGCCATATTGTTAAATGCAAATATTTGCAGTGTTGCCAGAAGTATGGTTTTGACATTTCGGGAACAAAGGAAGTGTTGTTGTGGATTTATTTTGGGGGTTTCCAGCTTGTGAATTATGTTGTGTTGATTATCAATAATGATTTTGGAATTAATTCTGTGTGATTTTAACTTTTGATTTAGTTTTGGCTAGCTTGCTTAACTGACCCCGCACACGGGCTTCAAAAAAAAAACGCCGCCTCAAAAAAAACGTTAGAAGCAGCCACAAAAAAAAAGCTAGAAGCCGCCGCAAAAAACAGCTGCAGTGTGCGACACCTCTTGTGTCCGGTGAAGGTTGAAGCCGCTTTAAGTGTTTTTTTGTGGAGGCACCGCTGCACACGAGCCACAAAAAAAAGCCGCCTCAAAACGAAGCTTGAAACGGTGTTCTTTTGAAGCCTATGTGCGGGGACAGTGAGTCGACGACAGCGATTATAGTCTGATTACAACCTCTTTCAGCAATGCCTGATTGTATCGGATTGACAAATATCCTACTAGGTGCTTTCATAAGCTTATAGAATATTTGTATTTTTTTCGGGGTGGAAGTTTTCGTTGATGTCTGCCTCTCTGCGATGCTCTTAGGGGTCTAATTGAAAACACGACAAGTAGCGCAGCAGCCAATTGCCCAAGCACTACGTGCAACCGTGCCATCAGACCAAATTCTAACTTCCAAATGCGTTCAGTTGTATGACTAACAAACATAAAAAAATTGACATTTGTAGCATAAGTAGGATAGGATATCTGAAATCGTAACATGTAAAACCATTGATATTTAGCTGTATCACTGTATTGCATAATGTGATTGAGCTATACATAATTTAAATATATAAATAAATAGATTGTTAGCAGATTCCAACAGACTTGGAAGCGCGCGCCTCAAAAGGCTGTCAGCAAAACAGTAGGCCCAGCAGAGCCGAAGCCAAGTGTGGCAATGAATAGTCCGAACAGAAACTCCTAGGTCCTGGAACGTAAAGCATAAAAGGAACATAGGTGTGATTTTTGTCAGTTAAAGTCTGACACGCCTTTCTACTCCACCATAGAGCGGGACAAGTCATTAAATGACCTCAAAACTTAAAAAAAAATTAAAATACCTAGTTAGAAAAAGGTAAAGGCTATTAAAATATTTATTGAAATATTTAAAACTAGCTTTTGCCCGCGGCTTCACCCGCGTACATAATCCCAGGATAAAAGTATCCTATGTGTTATTCTGGGATATGGTGTACTCGTGTACCAAGTTTCATTGAGATTCGTTCAGTAGTTTTTGCGTGAAAGAGTAACAAACATCCATACATCCATCCATACATACAAACTTTCGCATTTATAATATTAGTAGGATTATTTATACCATCAGGTGAGATGGTGGTCAAACGCGAGCCTACCAATAACACAAATAAAAAATTGGAAATTAAGAATTTAATGTATTGAGTTTGTTGATTTTAACATCTAACATTACAATGGGTCTTGACAGAAACATCGCGTGCTGAACCTTTTCTATCAATCAGGGTTTGCTTTAAATAGTTCACGACCTTCGAGCCATTTCGTAGAACAAAGGAAATCGAATTCCGCCTGTCATGTCTATGTAAAGGCTTCCTCACATGATCGAGGAAAAAGGTGTGGTTGATACATCTATACATTATTACAAGCTTTTATTTAGTTTCACCTGTCCCGATGTTTGTCTGTCATCAAATCTTGTAAATAAAATTTGACCCACTTCTCGGTTACCGATTGAGCTGAAATTTTGTCTGCATGTGTAAATCAGATGACAATGCAAAATTATCATGACAAGGAGCTGATCTGATGATGGAACCGGAAGGTGGCTATAGGACTTCGGTAGTTAAACGACGTAACCCCAACGAGTTTGGGCTCGTATGATTTGTCTTGACGAGTATTAATTATATAGGTATACCGAACAATAAAAGCTTGTTTTTACCGACTTCCTAAAAAGGAGGAGGTACTATGTTCGGCTGAATGTATGTTTTTTTTTTTTTGTATGTTTGTTCATCGAATACTCCGCCAAATGTGGACGGATTTTCAAAATTCTGTTTTTGTTCGAAAGTAAATAGTTCTGAGGTGGTCCCATTGTCACCAAATTAGGATCTGATGATGGGATCTTGGAGAAATCGAGGGCAAACCTCAAATTTTATAGGCTCACTTATTGTTTTTCGCATATTTTATGAAGTATCTTGTGTATTTGCGTATGGTCGTCACCATCTTAGGAAGCTGGGCTGATGACGGAAGGTACAACTCCTTATCAGTAAGAAGTTACTCGAACAGGCAAGGACTGTTTTAGTAAATTATTTTGATGTTTGATATTTATTTATTATATTTGGTACTTTTCAGTGTTTTTTTTAACATTGAAGTAGGTTATATTTTTTTTTTGTGTAATGTGAAACCCGAAACATGTGTCCAGTATTTTTATGTAAAGAGTATATATAAAATTTCATAACTGTATCATGAAAAATCACAAAGTTATAGTAGTTTGTTATGTTACCTGGTTGTCCCCCGCCATCCCCCGGGTCATCCGGGCGATTGGGGGTTGTTTTGCTCCTGCACCCAGCTGTGCGCTGGCGTCTATGCAAGCTATGACCTGCCGCGACCTGTGTCGAGCTCCCTTTCGGATAACCCTGGCTCCAGTTGGCTTCGACCCAGCTGCTTTTGCTGACAACTCCTTGAGGCGCGCGGGAAAAGTGCGCGCCGTCAACGTCTTGGGCTCGGTTCGGACATTTACTGGACGGTCGGACAGCGAACTACTCATGGCTCGCCGTCCACCTGGTTATTTTCCATTTTCTACAAAATACAGCAGTTTTATGTTGTCATGGAAACTTTGTAATAATATTGCCGCCTAGTGATAGGTGGGTAGGTTTGGAAAACAATCTGTGACATCACTCATGCTCTGTCAGTCTGTCTGTCATCGCTATCTCTGAAATTAACATGTTGACGTGTTTCAGACCACGTTGGCGTCAGCATGACATTTGAACTGAAAATATATTTAGTCATTGTTTAAAAAAAAATGGCAAGTCAATAACCTAAACGATGGTCAAACTCACGAACGTTAGGCGTGGGCTTGCGGACGGCGAGCAATGCGTTGCTCGCTGTCCGACCGTCCGGTAATTGTCTGGACCGAGCCCAAGTCGTCAACGGCGCACACTGTTCCCGCGCGCTTCAAGGAGTTGTCAGCAACAGCAGGGGCCCATCGAAGCCTACTAGGGCCAGGGTTAGCTCCGAAAGATAGCTCAGCCCCGGTACGAAAGGCAACGAATGAACAGGAGTGAGTTTTTAGTCAGTAAAAGTCTGACATTATCTCCCACTCCGCCCAAGAACGGGGGATGTCATTAGGTGATTTTCACACCGAAAAAAAAAAACCACGAAAGTTTTTTTTAACGTGGAATTCATCTAATGACTTCTTCCAATTTAGATGTGAGCGAGAGGACGGGTCAGAGTGTTACTGTCTAAAACCACACCTATTTTCCTCCTTTGCTTTTGGTTTCAGGACCCCAAAGTTCCCTTTTGGACTACCTATGGCTCCAATAGGCTTCGACCCTGCTAGTATCTTCTTTTGAGGCGCGCGTGGATCACTACGCACCTTCAACGACTTGGGCTCGGTCCGGACGGCTACTGGACGGCCGGACGGCGAGCTATTCAATGCTCGTCGTCAACCACGAAGAGGTAAAAAGGAAAATTGAAAATATTTCACAGTTATTTAAAGTACATCCTAAAGAAATCATGACTGTTTTTTAAGAAAGAAATATTTGTGATAATCCAAAGATGAATGGTGGAGAAAAAAAAATTGTTCACGCCTTGCAATTTTTAAAGATTAGTTGATTTATAGTTTTTCTGCGTTATGAGTTGGTAACCTAGTTGAATAAAAAAATGCAATCACAATAAAAATAAGTAGTCAACACATGATAAATCCTACTAATCCTACTACGAGTAATATTATAAATGCGAAAGTTTGTATGTATGGATGTTTGTTACTCTTTCACGCAAAAACTACTGAACGGATCTCGATGAAACTTGGTACACGAGTAGACCATATCCCAGAATAACACATAGGATACTTTTTATCCTGGGATTATGTACGCGGGTGAAGCCGCGGGCAAAAGCTAGTATTAAATATAAACTCATTTTAAAGACACACAACAACACACATAACAGACATTATTTGAAAATCGATCAATTTAGGCTGATCGATATTTAAATTTATTGTTGCAAACTAACAATTGGCCTAACTAAAAAATAATAATTATTATGATTATTCCATTTATTTTCTTTACTTACATACAATTTAAAATATTTAAAAAAATATTTGAGATACAAAAAAATGTATTAATTTATATCTCAGGACTCTAAGGGCCCTTAGGCAGCATGTATGAAGGGCCGTAGTCAACTCGCAGAGGCCTTAGGCACTTTTCAATGTATGAATTATGGAAAACGAAAATATTGGGCTTTGGTTTTGAGACGTTTAAGAGGACTGCTTACCAAGAAAAAACAAAAAAAAAATATTAGTGCGCCTCACCATCAGAGATTGCATCACTGCTTACCATCAGGTGGGATCGCAGTCAAGCACTAGTTTATACGAATTAAAAAAAAAAAAATTATTGTTATTGTATTCTCCCATTCTGAACAAACCCTTAGCCCTTAGTAATCCAATCTACTTCAATCGGAATACATTAAGACGTCACAAACAAGACGTCACGAGTTGTATCTGTTTCTAAAACAATGTGATGGAAATAAACGTGCGTGATACGCAACGTGTTTCTATTTGTCGTAAGATGAGCCGTAGCAAAAAATAATAATAATATTAAAAATAGGAATTACATGGGGAATTTGGAAAATTACCAGAGTTTGGAAAATGAATCGAGTCACAATAGTCCCAATAGTAATATCAACAACAGGTGTTATTCAATAGTTTTAATGTTCTCAATGTACCAAAATACACATATCTAACACTACAAAACAGCGGAAATTTTAAACACTTGTCGTATAGTTAGAAAATGTTTAGAAATTCAGTTCAAAGCTTTTTTTATCAATTAGGATTTCACCTTGATTCACACACCATACCTGGTGCTCCTGGATTTCCTACTAACCTGAGCAAAATTACCTAAAACACCATAATAATAATAGTATTCCTCTTCTTAGCGCATCGATGGCAAAACTAGTTAAATTCCTTGGCTGGCCCAGAATTTGGCCACAGTAATGCCACCCGCTGATGCTGTCAATAGGTCCCTACGTGAGCAGGTAACAGGGCACGTGATGCAGGACAGAAGGGTGAGACATGGTCTACGGAGAGACGCCGCGCAAACACTGAAGATATCACGATCATCATTATCAAATCAGCCCAAAGATGTCCACTGTTGGACATAGGCCTCCCCCAAGCGTTGATATATATGTAATAATATTACTATTATTAATTATTATAGATAATAATATTATAACTATCGCGCAACGCCATCTAGTCCCGAACTAAGTGAAGCTTGTGTTATGAGTACTAGAGAACTGATAAAGATGCATGAATATTTCTAAAATATTATTGAAACTGACACTAAGGATTCTTCATTATATCCAGAGCAAGAGAAGATATTTGATGATTTCCTACCCAAAAAACTTGTGAAAGGTTGTTCAGTTTCGTCTACTGAGCAAGCCTTAAAGTTTGTGGAGACCTATCTCTTAAACCTTCAATAAAGAAATTTTATACTTTCTTCTTCATAATCACTATCATTACAGCAGTGTATCGTCTACTGAAAGACGGTAGCTACTGCATCACCATCGTCATCATCATTTAAGCCGAAAGACGTCCACTCTTGGACATAGACCTCTTCAAATGTTACCACATTAACCAGTTCTATGCTAATCGCATTCAGGGGGTCAACCTCTGGGTGGCCTTCTAACGGTGCTTCTTCCAGTAGGTACACGATCGTTTTTTCTTCTTCTTTGTCGTGTATTCTTGACTGAATGGCCGGGGTCATGTCTCGGTCGAGTCCAGCATCACCGTCTCTCTCGCAATGCGGCGCCATGGAGCTCTGTGTTTGGCGGCTTGAGAGTTTTCATCACACACGCGGTTTACAAACTGTCTCTACCTGCCCGTAGAAACAAGTGGAAAATTACTGGGTTCTGTACTGACCTGAAAAATATGAAAAACAACTTGTTCAGGGTAAGATGTAAGATAAGCAAAAGGAAATGAACTTCCGACGTTACGTACTAATGAAAAACTTTCCTTTGAAATTTGATATCACCAAGAAATTGCTGGAAGCATAATAAATAAATAATTGTTCATGCATTTTAACCTGCACCTTGCTATAGTAGGTATTTCTGTCTTGCTGTCATCAATGAGTCCGACTGACTCCGGCTGCTAGTTTTCTAACTGAGCAAAATTTCACAAAGACAAGAAGATTACTTTCCTGGTTACGCTTTTAGTTTGGAGTCCTCCTCCAAAGTAGACCGATCACCAGGTGTGACAAGATTGGTAGAGGTAGCAACACATAAGGAAGGCATATGTCCAGCAGATGAAATTTTCCAGATGAAATGATGAAGATCATGACTGTCACATCTATATATATAAAAATGACCCCCGTTTTCCGTTGTCACGACTTGGCATGAAAACGGCTTGACCGATTTGGCTGATTTTTTTTTTGTTGTGATTGTTATTGTGAGGAGAAGGTTCTTATGGAAAAAAAATTAGGGTAGTGTAGGGTAGAGTAGGGTAGAGTAGGGTAGAGTAGGGTAGAGTAGGGTAGAGTAGGGTAGAGTAGGGTAGGGTAGAGTAGGGTAGAGTAGTAGGGTAGAGTAGGGTAGAGTAGGGTAGAGTAGGGTAGAGTAGGGTAGAGTAGGGTAGAGTAGGGTAGAGTAGGGTAGAGTAGGGTAGAGTAGGGTAGAGTAGGGTAGAGTAGGGTAGAGTAGGGTAGAGTAGGGTAGAGTAGGGTAGAGTAGGGTAGAGTAGGGTAGAGTAGGGTAGAGTAGGGTAGAGTAGGGTAGAGTAGGGTAGAGTAGGGTAGAGTAGGGTAGAGTAGGGTAGAGTAGGGTAGAGTAGGGTAGAGTAGGGTAGAGTAGGGTAGAGTAGGGTAGAGTAGGGTAGAGTAGGGTAGAGTAGGGTAGAGTAGGGTAGAGTAGGGTAGAGTAGGGTAGAGTAGGGTAGAGTAGGGTAGAGTAGGGTAGAGTAGGGTAGAGTAGGGTAGAGTAAGGTAGAGTAGGGTAGAGTAGGGTAGAGTAGGGTAGAGTAGGGTAGAGTAGGGTAGAGTTGGGTATAGTAGGGTGGAGTAGGGAAGAGCGGGAGCGAAGCCGCGCGGGCAAAGCTAGTAATGTATACAAATGACCCGCGCTCGTTGAGTACGGTTGCAAATCTATTTTTAAATAAAAAGATAAACTGACTGACATATCAATGCTCAGCCGAAGCTCAAGGCGTAAGAGCATGGTATTTTCCTTTTATGATGCACATGAGCACTAATAAACCATTTTTCAAAATTCAGCCCTATTATGGGAATGAAACGGCTATCTAAATTTTGTTTGGAGAAATCTACTATCACGCGAGCGAAGCTGCTAGCAGAAGCTAGTATGTTTATAAAAGAATAAACTGACTGATATGTCAACGCACAGCTGAAACTATAGGGAATAGGACCTTATTTGTCCAAGGTTTCCTTTTATGACATGGGAGAGTACTAAGAGAGGATTTTCTAAAATCCTTCCCCTATGATGACACGAGGATCCTAGTTTGTATGGTGAAACTGACGCGAGTGAAGCCGCTTGCAGAAGCTTATACATACAAGGTGTAAGGGACAGCCCTCCGAAAACTTTAAGGGTTTGCTCATTAGACGAAACTAAACAACCTTCCACGATTTTTTTTTTCAGGAAACGAAAAAATAAATCGGTCTCTCCTTACAAACTGTCCAATCAAGTTTATAATTTTGTATGGTGAGGCTGATTTTTTTTCGTTTCCTGAAAATAAATCTTGTGGAAGGTTGTTCAGTTTCGTGTACCTAGTAAGCCCTTAAAGTTTGCCGATGGCTGTCCCTTTCACTTTGTATGTTCCGTTGCGTGGTTAAGAAGTGGAGAACTTAGTTTTATACTATTTAGAGGTTACAGAAAAAACGTTCCTAATATCAGAAACTATAATAAGGTGACCGCAGCAATGGGCTTAGAAATAACTGTAGGACGTTGATAAAAATCTGTGAAAACAACATATATCGCATTTGGCATCAACATAGTCGTATTTATGCATCTCCGCTGCAATTAGAGTAAATAACTCTCTTGCGTTACAATTTATGATATCCGCTAGGAGAATGATAAAAAAAAACTTGTCTAATAGCTTTTAGTCTTGGACACGCACTATTAAGTTTAGATTACTAGTTTTTAAACGTTTAATTGTCCGTAAACTTTTGGCCTTGAAGGTTTCATAAAATGTTTTGGTTTACGAGAATGCGGAAGATCTTGGCAAACGGTGATGTGAATGATGTAATTTGAAGTAGTTGACAAGATACAGAGTTATATAGTCTAAGTATTGTATTTAGAATATCAAACTCATAATTTTACTTACATTAAAAGAAAAATACGATAAAATTAGGGCCAAAAAGGCCACATCAGAAGACTTAAAGTCTTCGGTGTAATGGAAAGAATTATGCTCGGAGTGTACTAGCGGGATCGCACCAGAAATGAAGATCATGAAAACCAAGATTACCGACAGAACTCGAAGAATCACTCGCAGAATGATGGTCGACGAGGACGAAATGTTTTAGAGTAGCGACCATTTAATGAAAGACGCAGCGTTTTAAGGCCTAAGGGATCTTGTGAGGGCCGCTGGAATCCACTGAATACGAGGACGGGTCGTTATGGCGACGCTTGAGGGAGGCTTATGTCCAACAGTAGACGTCTTTAGGCTGAAATAATGACGAAACGACCTGAGCTGTAAATCCCTAGCATTTGGAGGAAGATCTGACAGCTTATTTTACCATCACTTTAACGGTGAGACTTTAATATAGGCCTATTGCTACTAGTAGGGTAACTGCTAGTAGTAGTAGAATTACTGACTGGCCTATTGGTCTAGTGGTATAGTGACCCTGACTACTATGCCGGAGGTCGTGGGTTCGATTCCAACCCAGGACAAATGTTTGTGTGATGAGCATAATCATTTGTTCTGTGTCTGGGTGTAATTTATCTATAATATGTATGTATTTGAAATATATAAGTATGTTTATCAGTTGTCTAGTACCCATAACACAAGCTCTGCTTAACTTGGGACTAGACTGCGTTGTGTGATAGTTGTGGAATATTATTATTATATTAAAATCTTACTAATCGTACTACCATATTTCGCATGCTTAGTGGAAAACAGACTTAATTTTAAAATGTGGGTATTTTGAAAATTGAACCTTATTATTGAAACATATTGTTTAATATTCAAATACTTTCTTTTTTGAGTTAGGTCTCTTTATGATTAAGCATGCGAAAAATAGTCGTGAGGACATCGTCATTAAGAATTAATAATGTTAGACACCTTCCCACCTTCCAAATTCTTCAGAAGAAAGTCATAGATATGCTTAAAATAATTAAGAAATCGTGAAAATGAGCAGAAAGAATTTACTAAAACACACTTTGACATTGAGTAAAGTCACATTGATAAAAAAGTGCAGGAATGCACTTGACTTATTGAAAAGCGCCACCACGTACCAAAGGAATATGAAACTTATGACTTAGTTATAGAGATTTAAATTCAATAATAAAAACTGCAAATAAAAGTATAAACAAAGCAAGATTGGTCGATTTGAAGGTTATTAGAAAATGTATGTGCTATCGACGTGAAAAAATAAACCTGGCAATTGATTATGCACTCTTAGTGCATTAGTCACGTAATTTTGAGCTAACCGGTTGCTTACCTAATATCTGGTATAGGTAATATAATATTGTGATAGTTGCCAGCCGGTGAAAGCCGAACAGGATGAATGAATCATGTTAGTTTACTGTTGTTCTGGTAAAATATACACAAATGCAACTGCAAGTTAGTAGAAAGTTTAGGGTTAAGTATTAGACTAACAGAGTAGATTTACATTGTAAACAGTTTACAGAAATTTACGTGTCTAAAGGTACTTGTACAGTGACTACTGTACTGACTTTCACAATAATATAGATTTTTCAATACACTTGCTCATAAAGTGACTCTTATTGCATTGCACTTAGGTATATAATGGCACTTGTTACCAAACTGTGACATTTTGATTACCATTACGCACTAGTGCTATAATGTGGTTGAAACCTTATTGTTCAACCTCTCCACCGCCATCATTTTATGACATTATCGTATCAGGATGGGCGCAGGTCGTCCCCCACGAGGGAAAAAAAAATGGACGCCTATATGAAAACAGATTTTTACCGCCACCAAAGTTTACTAGTTTTACAGTCATTTTATACACAAGTGTATTGAAAAACGTCGTATGATACACGTGAGTAATTAATGATTACCGTTCTCGGCTTTCTTAAGACCCTCGCCATGGCTCGGGTCTAAATACCGCCTCGACGGTAATCACTAACATTACACACTTATATCATAATGACTATTATGATATAAGTGTGTAATGTTAGTGATTACCGTAAACACAATTACTATTTAAGCATACAGGGTTATTTGTAAAACACTAACAACCTCGCAGGACTGTATTACTAACATCATAAACGACAACTTTTGTTCTATGACTTTTTACAGAACATAATTTACTAGCTGCTCCCAGCGGCTTCGCCCGCGTGATAGCAGATTATTATCCCAAGGAAACAATTATTATCCCAAGGAAACATACTTCCGGGATAAAAAAGTATCCTATGTCCTATTTCAGGACATGGTCTATCCGTGTACCAAGTTTCAAAATCGGTTTTGCCATTTAGGCGTGAAGACGTAACGAACAAACAAACTCACTTTCGCTTTTATAATACGAGTATTAGTAAGGATTTACCAAATACAAACCGTCACAAACATCGTACAAATCATCACTAAGAAATAGGGTTTTCGTTTTAACCTTACTGATGCATGCCCGGAGGTCCAAAATATCTTAAACCTTTTCTGTGCTTAGACCTCCGATGAAGGATCTGCCCCCCTAGCCAAGTTACAACCGTTTCGCTTGCGTCGAACGCTTTGAGTTTACCTTGCCGCCAATACTTTTGTTCTGACCACGTGACTGAGCGTTGAGGCGACGTCGTTCCCGTACATTTGAAGCTTTCTACAAGCGTTATCTATTGCAGATTAGCAACTTGGCTAGGGTCTGGTCAGTTAAAATCTATTCATCGCTAACACTTCCTCAGGAAATCAAATAGTTTTCCGTTTTAAAATAAATTCTCAATGAACATTGTTTACAAAAATCTCAAAATAACAATCATATGACTAGCATGACTATTATAGCTAACGTGCCAACATTATCAGCTGACTCCTACCTAGTATTACATAGTGTATTCAAAAAAGTTATAAAACGTATCTCACAGGGGCGCCAGACTGATAAATTGGTCTCCGATTATAAATAATACGGAAAACAACAAAAATCATACTAATATTATAAATGGGAAAGTGTGTGTGTCTGTTTGTCCGTCTTTCACGGCAAAATGGAGTGACGAATTGACGTGATTTTTTAAGTGGAGATAGTTGAAGAGATGGAGAGTGACATAGGCTTTTTGTCTCTTTTTAACCTCACACTTCTCAGGGGAACCGTGTTACCCCGAATTTAATTCATGAATCCCCAAGCGACCACCGGTGGCCGCGCATCTATTGTCTTACTATTGTGTCTCTAATTGACGGTATCTGAAGGGTTAACACGAGCGAAGCCACGGGCAAAAGCTAGTAAATGTTAGTCATAGGTCACATTGAAAAGCCTTTTTTATTTGGCAACATTGTCTTCTTCTTCGGGAATATAAATGATTATGACACAAAGGTTGTCATTAATTTTTAAGTGTCATCACTGACAGTTTTTATGTCATTATTTTCCTGTCCTAGTCCCATGTTACTTGCTGGTCGAACATGTTTTTTTCCACCATTTATTTCATGTTGTTCCTCATACAATACATCCGTCTATTCTTGGGATATTTAAAAAATGCAAATTGTATATTAAATATCAATAAACCTTTTATAATTATTCATTGACATGGGACACCCCAAAGTCATTCGGACAGGTTAGGTCAAGGTCGAAGGGGACGGCGGGGGTCTATGTTAACTCGCTTAGCCCGCTCACTAGACCCGCCAACCCTTTCGAAGTTTTTTTTTAAATTATTGAGAAGAGCATATTTTAGTGCTCAATTAGTATTTTTAATGGAATGAAGGCTATCTTTTTTATTGTGTAAGAAAACAGGAAAAATTGAGGAACAGAGAAACACTACCGTCACATTTATTTCCTTTTATCACTATCACTACCATCCTCACTATCACCTTTAGCGAGACAAACGATTATTTGCTTTCCCTTTTTACAAGCTTTTATTTAGTTTCACCTGTCCCGATGTTTGTCTGTAATCAAATCTTGTTCGTCTTGACGATTATTATTGATTATATAAAATACCGTACTATAAAAGCTTGCTATGTAAAAAATTTTTTTTTATAAAAAAATTGTTTGACTGTTATGCTGTCAAACCTGCCTGTATAGGAATTTACCGCCCTGAAAACTCATTATACACCTTCTGTTACTTATTTATCTATAATCTTTATTAGAACATAAATCACAGTTTCACAAATTTATCTAAAAACACTTGATTAGTGCCCCGAAATTTTATCATCATTATCAAACGTTTTTAATTACATTAGCATTACTTTCTATTGTGCTCTGACGAGGTCAAATACTCTTGTAAGGCATTCCAAGTGTATTATTTTTATCTCCAGTGATTTCACTCTCATCTGAGTACCTAAACACACTGTTCTGTTTATTTTAAAGGCCTGTTTATGTGCAAATGTTCGCGAGTTGCCAAATTACTTGTGAAGTTAGGACTCAGTCAGACTACAGACTTTTAGTCGGTCAGAGTAAAATTTAGTGAATTAACAGCCAATGTTATCCCAACCATATGAATTTAATGGAATTTATTCCGTGAGAAAATAAATATCCCTACTGCATACCCCAGCCCCCTCCTCCCCGCTACTGTACCCCTACTGTATTTCAGGATCAGAATGTTTTAGGCATTACCTTTCTAACAGCTGAGATGAGAATGTTTAAATGGAAATGGGATGCTACGCAAATAAATTTAAAGAATAAAATGTTACACATATTTTGATAACTAAAGAGATCGTATGTCTGTACCTTTCACAGTAGGCGTGGGCTTGTGGATGACGAGCAATGGGTAGCTCGCTGTCCGGCCGTTCGGTGGTCGCATGTCAGCCCCCCTAGCCAAGTTACAACCGTTTCGCTTTTCGACGCTTTGAGTTGACCTTGCCGCCAATACTTTTGTTCTGATCACGTGACTGAGCGTTGAGGCGACGTCGTTTCTGTACATTTGAAGCTTTCTACAAGCGTTATTTATTGCAGTTTAGCAACTTGGCTAGGGGTACTGTACCTTCCACCGTAGGCGCGGGCTTGTAGATGATGTGCAATGGGTAGTTCGCTGTCCGACCATCCAGTAACCGTCCGGACCGAGACCGAGTCCTCGACAACGCGTAGTATTCCACGCACGCTCAAAGAGATGTCAATCCAAATAGTAGAGGCCTAGTAGGTGGGAAGCCTTCTGGGGCAACGGATTGACTTCTGAAAGGTAAATCCGGGGTTCTAGTACGCTAAGCAAAAACGAAACATAGGTGTGACTTTGGTCAGTAAAAATCTGAAACGCCCTCCCACTCCGCTCTGGGGCGAGAGAAATCATTTAATGATTTCCCACTTTAAAAAGGCCGATAACTGACTTAAGTTCCCGGGGCCGCGGTAATTCTTTCGAGCTATCCGGCAACCCTGACAGGCGTGTATCCAAGCCCTTACGACAAGATAAAATAAGATCAGCATTGACGGATTTTCAGAATGTTTGATGATTAATACTAAGAACGCGAAGGTTCCAATAAATTATAAAGTAATGTCTACGTCTTCACTATAACTAGGTCACTTAAAAACCTCTTTTATTAGGAACCAGGGACATTTATTTGTTTGTAGACAAACGAACGATTTTGTCCTAGAAATATAATGGTACGAAATAATCGATGAGCAATACGCATCAGTGCGACACTTCTTTATTATTTTTATTTATGACATTGTTTTTTGGAAAATCCAGTTTTAATATATTTTTTTTCTCGGTATACGCAGTTATAAAAATATGCGTCGCACACTTCTATTGAAATTTCTCTAATCCACTTTTTACAACTCATTTCATTTCATGAAAAATAACTTTTCCCGCTCTAGGATGTAATAACTAAAACACACCTGTGCCCTTCACACGCCTTCAGTTGCCTTTTACATTCTGGAGCCACGATCACTCTTTTAAACATTCCCGAAGCCCTAGCAGACATTGCTCCTACTGGGCCCCATTTTTTTTTTGTTTGTCGACAGGGAAAATCATCTTTGACGAAACCCGCTCTTGGGTGGAGCGGGAGACAGTGTCAGACTCTTACTGACTAAAAACCCCGCGCCGTTCCTTCTAGCCTTCATACCGGGGCACGAGCTCCCTTTCGGACAACCCTGTCCCCAGTAGGCTTCGACCCAGCTGGGCCCCTCCTGCTGTTGACAACTCCTTGAGGCGCGCGGGAACAGTGCGTGCCGTCGACATCTTGGACTCGGTCCATTACCGGACGATCGGACAGCGAGCTACCCATGGCTCGCCGTCCGCGAGCCCGCGTCTACGGTGGTCGGAAATCGGGATCGGAATCCCGGCGACGGCGGCGAGGGCGCCGTTGCCTGATGCGGTCGGCCTCCTCCTTTGCAAGCATTACTGCTTCGCAGAAGGAGGCGACCGCCTGCCATTCCTCCTCGCTCCGGACCATGGCCTCGACCAGGGCCCGGCGCGAGAGGTCTCCGCCGCCGATCGCCCCCACTACTGGGCCCCTTCAGTTTTGCTGATATCTCCTTGAGGTGTACGTGGAACGCTACGTGTCATCGACTCGGTCCTGGTCCTTACCAGACTACGAGTTACCCATTGCTCATTCTCCGAAAGCCTGTGCCGAGCCGAAAATCACCTTATGACTCCAGACACCCTGGGTATTTCCTTTGCCGGGGGCTGGGGCGTGGCTGCGTGAGGATATCCGTTTCCTCACAGTTGCGGCCATTTCTTTTGTAAGTTAGACTTCTTCGCAGAAAGTTTTTACCAAAATTACCAAAAAAAAAAGAAAAAGGACTGGTTGAAAACTCCTAACAAAAAATATGAGTCATATGGATTGAATCAACTTGCGGGTTATTTCCAGTCTCAGGAAAACGTTCTCAAAAAACATAAATAATCATGAAAATGAGAGATACGTGATTCAACACAAATCCTCAATAATTAGGCCCTTAACCCTGCGTTTATAAATCTTTACAGATGTTAATAACAAACAGAACACGTTTCAAACGTTTTCCTGGAGTGAACAGGCGTGATAATTACACGCCATTTGAACTTTGAGAGTGCCTTTTCATAAAAGATTTGTGAGGCAGCAAAGCGATTGGTAAAATGTGTAACGGTGCTGGGAAAATGTGTGGTTATTTCCACAGAAAAGATGAAAGAGGTTAAAAAGGAAATACATTCTGATTTGTATTACAACGAGCATCGCCGCCTGTCTCACACCCTTTAACTCCACTACAGGCAATAAGTAATAGATCACGCACACTTAGATCACAAGTTTGCTATTGGTAGTTGAACTATGAGCATTGCCTTAATTTGTGGCACGCCTGCCCCGCTCACAAGGCCATTCTAACTCCTTTCATCTGTTCTGTGGTTGTTTCAATCAAAGCTGTACGAGGAGATTGCGGTGCAAGGATGCTTAATGAAGCGGTGTGTAACTGAATGGTGATGGGTTTTTATTTTGATCTATACTTTTAAACAATATAATTATGATAATATTATAAAGAGCTAAAATTAGTTTTTTTTGTTTATAGGAGGTAATCTCTGAAAGTACTAGCCCGATTGTTGAAATTATTGCACCGATAGAAAGCTGCTTTATTTCTGAGAAAACTAGGCTATATTTTGTACGCGGGTGATGAGGTAGTGATTGACTGCGATGCCACCTAACAAGGTTAAAAAATAGCTGTGAATGCTTATAGGTATGTATAAAGTATAAATAAATAGGTATTCCGCAATCGCAACCCATTATTTTGTTTGTGCAGAAAGAAAAAACACTATACAGTACCGTTAAGTCTCGCTACAAAAATGAAGTGATCCGATTGGTGGACGATGATTGATGTAAGAAAAAATCTTAGCACACCGTCTAGTTTCCTCGCTCATCTCCGGTGAAATAGCGTCCTAAATATAATATCTTAAAAATGCGTAGGTACTAAATAATAAAATGATTTGCTATTTGAGCTCGGACAACGCATTGGTGAGGAACTTGGCAAGGCGGCAAGGACGCGAATTGTATAATAATGGGACAAACATTTTGTTTTTCCAATTGTGAAGGTATTACATTTTTGTTTTTTTTTTGTTTTCAAGGTTATTTTTGTCATTGAGCTGTTGGATCGTTTACGTGTGGCGCAAAGTTGTGTAATGCGTATGCTTAAGCCGGGTTTACATTATTGTGTTGTGTCTTGTCGTGGCGCCTTCTGATGAACTTGATTGATCAAAAGGTGCCACGACACGACACGACACAACATTCACTAAAGTTTTGTAATCAATCAAGTACGTTGTATCATAGATTACGTCATATCATAGTTAAAATGATGTAATCTTGAACTGAGTTGTTTGATTGGTACATCCCACGCCACGACACGACACCACACAACACTGTAAGCCCGGCTTTACAGACAGGCAAGACTAATCAGTTTGACGAACGAAACATATCTTTTTATTTGGCAACACGATTGGCTCAGTCTTTGAGTGATTAAGGGTGCTTTTTCACCAGAGCTGCTATGGATGCATTTGATATCCACCAATCTATGTCTATGTCTGGTTTCCACAGTTAGTCCTACGCGGACCATTGTACGTGGGCCATAGCGGCCATAACCTTAGGTGAGCTTGTTCCAACCAGCCCACCTCTCTCCAAAAATTGATAAGACCTCTCAGGTTTTTCAAGGCAATCTATAAGGGAATTCGGGGATCCTAAGGTTCGTGTGCATATTTCAGTGCATAGCACAGGTGTCTGTGCAGTTTAGGAGCACATGCGCATTTGTCTCCTCTCCCTCCAATATATCCACCAATCATATTTATTGGTTCGCATAGCTTAGCCCTGGCAGAAACGGAATACATCTGACATATGATTTTTATCTGGAAGAGTGCGTGCTATGGATGTGTGCTATAGATGCGTGCTATGGATGCGTCCTATGGATGCGTGCTATTGTGCGTGGTGTGCATTACTACTACCGATATCATCGTAAAGCTCGAGCTGCGCATCTTCTTCGCGCAGCTACTTTTCTTCATAGCACATCTTACTCGCATCACTACATAGCTTAGTATCAGTGGAAACGGTCACATAGGTACACAGCTTAGCTATTACATCCTCTCAGCATAGCTGCATAGCACACCTCTGTTGCAAAAGCAGCCTAACTGCTGCTCTGCGTGTCGCGGATATGATCTCCGCTATTCTTCCTGTCCTTATCCCATGTCCCATGTCTCAACTTCCTTTACTTTCATGACACACGTGTGTGTTTGTAATAAATAAACTCAAAAACTACTGCGCCAATTTCAAAAATTCTTTCATCATCGGAATGCTACATTCAAGTAACATAGGCTATATTTATTGCCCGTGCGAAGCCGGGACGGGCCGCTACGCTAGTCTTCAATAAAAAAACATTTATTTTCTAAAGTTAAAAAGCGAGGGCAGAAAAAATTGCATGATGCTGCATGCCTTTCATTCAGTCCGCAATAAACTCATTCACATTCACGAGTGGCGCCCTCTAGCACTACTAACACAAACAAGTTTCGCCCGTAGCCCATACCACTCTATTATATTTAGCCTGGAGAAAATTCCTTGAAAACTTATTTTGATTCGCGTAACTATTTTTATACGAATATACACCGTACTAACAATTCGCAAACATTTCGATAATAGAGTATCTGGCTTACGTGAAACGCAAAAGATTTATTTTGGCGAAAATTTAATTGTTAGTGAATTCTTAAGTTTAGTGGCATTTAACGTCTGTTTTATTTCGAACTTTGGACAAAACTACGGTTTAGTGATAGTTTGTTAATGTGCGAATTCGTTGATTTTATTGCTATGTTAATCCCGAGACCGCTGAAATGTGCTGGCGTTCACGCAATAAAGCTTCTGCTAGTTTAGTGACATACTTACCGATCATGATGGTTAGAATTCGCGACCACTAAAATACAACATCATCTTTCTCTTCTTCTGAGTCGGTACACTCTTGCCAGAGTGGTCGTGGTCATCAATGTGAATCACGATGAGTGATCTTTGTAATGCGGCGCCATTCATCACGAACTTCAGTTTTCCGGGTACGTTCATTAACCGAGTACTTAGTTGTGGACATCATCTTTATTATATGCGAAACCTTAATATAGTTTGTTCAGAATCAGTAACTAAATCAATACCCATTATTTTTACACCATGTTATATATTTTCCCAAAAAAAAAAAAATTTAAAAGTCACAAATTGGCCATCACCGACATTAAGTACAAAACATGGCACGGCAGGTCATAGCGGGCATTAAGTGCAAGCGCACAGCTGGGTGCGGAAGTAAAACAGCCCCTCAGTCGCCCGGGTCATCCGGTGACCATGCATTTATACCAACCAGGTACCATAACTGGATTACAACTTTGTGATTTTCCATAATACAGTTTTGAAATTTTGTACATAGACTGTTTACATAAAAATTCTTGACACGTGTTTCAGGTTTCATATACACCTACTAAAAATAAGGTTGTATGTGTAATGGGCTTTAAGCCCAATCGAAAGGTTCTGTAGTGGTTACCGCGAACACACAGCGTTGGAGGGCCTTCTACAAGGTGGACCGATGACCTGGTAAAGGTTGCAGGAATCCGATGGATGCGAGACGAACAGGATCGTTCATTGTGGAGACACTTGGGGGAGGCCCAACAGTGGACATTTGTACTAATATAATAAAGAGGTAAAGTTTTTATTGTTTTTTTGATCTCTGAAAGTAGGTTGGTACTGGACCGATTTCTAAAATTTTTTCACTAGTAGAAAGCTGCTTAATTCTTGAGTGACATAAGCTATATTTTATGTACGCGGGTGAAACTGCGGGCAAAAGCTAGTCGTAAAATATTTAGACTAGGTAGAGATTAGGCGCAATTAGTAAAACTTTTATTTTTTGCGTTTAAAATTAGCCAGGAATGCTGGCAGTGAATGGGTTTTGTAAGATTCACGATATGTTTAGTTACGGCGCAAAAGGTAGATGTATCTATGTAAATATACATGTATGAGATTTAAAAATAATCATCTTGGATCAAGTGGTATTTACAGGTGTTTCGATTTCTATTTAAAACACATTTAAAGCGTCTTTAACCTGGGCTTGCGGACGGCAGTCAATAAGTAGCTTGCCATCCAGCCATCCCCTAGGGGCCGAACCGAACCAATATTGTTGGCTGTACGCAGTGTCTCTTGCGCGCCTCAAATAGAAGTCAGCAAAACCGTAGGGTTCCAGCAGGGTCGATGCCCGTAACGGACGCGTGAAATTTCTGAGAAGAAAACCCGAAGGAACATAGGCCGTTTTAGTCTGTATAAGTATGACACACCCTCTCACCACCACAGAGCGGCAGAAGCCATTAGATGACTTTCTACCTTCTAAAAAGAAGTATTTTTAACCTGTACGAGTTTATTTTTTAATAATGTCATCTAGAATTTATAAAATAATTTTAATAGTAACGGAAAAACAATTTGATTTAAAAAAAGAATCTGCCAGCTCATAAAAACAAACTTTTAAAGATAATGAGTCAAGAAAATTCAATTTTAGAACGATGTGTTGTCCTCCTAAATAAAGGACCTTGTCCGGACATTGACTCACACAAAAACTTATTAATAAATACATTTTTATTACATTTAAAACATCAACTAAACTTTATTATATCCCATCCGGTAAACAATTGGCCTGACCATGTACCACGGAGCATCGTCGTTAACATAAAATGGTGCGGCGCCTAATTGCGACACGTTGCCGTGTCGTTCATAAATACGGTACATGGCATCGTTGTACGACAACGTATTATTTAAGCGCTGCGTCATCAAAAATAAGAGTAATTAAAAAATGCGAATAATAACATGATTATTCTTCCACTATAGTATTTTGCAGCGCGGGTTTGCGGCCGTCGAGCAATGGCCAACTCGCCATCCAACCGTCCGATAAACGTCCGGACTGAGCGCAAGTTGTCGACGGCGCGCAGTGTTCTACATGTGCCACAAGGAGAAGTCAGAAAAATCGTAGGGTTTCTGTAGGTTCGAAGCCTGGAGCCATGGGTTCGCTTCTGAAAGGACAGCCCGGCCCGGGAATGCAAGACAACGAACAACATAGGAGTGGGTTTTAGCCAGTACACGCCCTCCCACTCCGACTAAGGGCGGAAGATGTAATTGGATGATTTCCCATCTAAAAAAACCCATAGGGTTTTGGGACGTTGCCTTGTCGTATAATTACACGGCATCCAGGCCGCATCAAGTAGACAGATATGTCTGCTTGATGCGGCAGCTTGCCGCACATAGGCGCCGCACCGTTTCACGTTGACAACACCGCACAATCGTCGTAATGTGGCCGGGCCCAATGACGTGAAAATATCGAATCGTGTCCATTATACAATGGGACGTGACGCAGCTTTACACACGTCACGTCATAAATACTGGACCTCCCACTTCGTCACATGACGTGAGATCTAAAGAAGACGACACATTCGTCTTTTACTAGCTGTAGGCGTTGGCTACGGTTCAATTTATAGTGATCAAGTTTACAAACAAACATTAGTCGGTTTGTTTATGCGTGTTTTGAATGTGAAAGTCTTAATTTTTGTTATATCGCTTTTTGAAATTTTTTTTTTTCCAAAGCAATAATGATGTTTTTCCAAAACTTTCGGAGAGCATTTTGATTACGAATTGTGTGCTAAAATCCAATGTAACATATGGTATTGCGTCTTCAATGTACAACAATACTTTACAACGTTTTTATATTGAATTATGAGAATTTGGACGTTCTGATACCAAAACAAAGTTATCCGGCGACTGAAAAATATGAAACATATGCGCACTACTTCTATGTTTATGTTTTACTTCCGATTATTTTAACGATTTCGCCACAATGCAAACAAAGCGATACGTTTTCAAACAAAATTACTACGAACGTATCTGTGTAAATACACATTCGTGGAATAGTAGAAACTTTGAAAACAAACAAACATCAAAAACTCATAAATAATTTGAAGACCTTCAACTAACAATTATTAACGTAAACAATTTCCATACAGGTGTTGCCTTCGTGTCATCGCTTCTAGGATTGTTTACCAGTAATTTCTGACTACCCACGCTCCAAAAAATATTCAAATAATAAATAACATGTGGCCATTCATACGAGTGTGTAGTCGCACTAAGCTAGTCACGTGGGCCGCGCACAAATTGGCGGGAATATTCGCGCATGTTCCTCTACCAAACATAATTCTATTTTTGAAACAACGTTTTGCTGCGAAAACAGGTGCTCACGTGTGCTTGTTTTTGTATTTGTGGGAGGGACGTGTCCATTGTCATACTTTTAGTTATGAGAGAAAGCCTTTTTGTATTATGCAGCACGACATTTTTTTGTGAGAATTATTAAATAATACTACTCTGTCAAGAAAGTACCGGGAAAAGATCAATAATACACAAAATGTCTGTTATTCATCCAAATTTATTTTATCACCTTCAAAGTATGCTCCTTTAGAAACGATACACTTGCGCCAACGAATAATCCATTCATCAAAAAATTTTTTAAACGCTGCTTCCTGAATTGAGTTCAGTTCTCGCCGCGAATTCTCCTTTATGTCTTCTATCGATTGAAAACGGGTGCCACGAAGTGGTAATTTGAGTTTAGGAAAAAGAAAAAAGTCAGCAGAAGCCATATCTGGTGAATATGGTGGTTGCTGGATGGTATTTGTTGAGTGTTTGGTTAAAAATTCGTTCACAATGATAGCCTTGTGCGAAGGCGCATTGTCGTGGTGCAAAATCCAAGAATTTTCTTTCCACATATCTGGCCTTTTTCGTCGAATTTGCTCTCTTAAACGCCGCATAACGCTCAAATAATATCGACTCGTGAGATACAGAAAGTTCGGCGGCTATCTCGTTCGCTTTTTTTTTTTCAAATTTTCGCAAACACACTGTACTCGTATAAACTTGAATGAAAACTACGTTTACATCATTACTGATTAAATTATTAGTTACGCTATATAGTGTACAACAGGTTATGATATTTATTAATATTAGCTATGAGTTGGTACTTAATTTAAGAGGGTCCTTTTTCACTCGCCTATCGTCAACATCGAGCATGGTTTAAAAGCTTGTTGCTTCATCTAACGCAATCCAACGCGGTGTTTGACAAAGTAACGCAAAAAAAAGAAAGATAACGCCTGAACTTTGTTAGAATTCTGTGATTTCACAAAACATAAAACCAGAAATATACGTGGTTTTTTAAAACCCTTAAAAGTTTTTGAAAATAATTGTCATTATTCAGGACCTTATATAATGTACTTTTTAATACTTATTTTAAATATAATATAGGAGTACATTATGGACAGCTAAAGTTCACGTAAAACAGCAGATTTTCAGGGTTTTTTACTAAATTGGTTTTATACAAATTTATATTTTGATTTCCATGCGTCCTAGATAATATTCACAATATATTTGAAAATTTAAAATATCTGGAGAAATATGTGGAATAACATCATAATCACGTAAGAGCGGTTGTATGAAAAACTACCTCGAGTTGGCCGCTCTTAAGCTCAAAATTTCGCTTTTTAGTCTTTTGATTTTGATGTAATTGAATTGAAAAATGAACCTTGTGATGTACCGGTAGCAATCGAACAGGCTTGGTGGAATTTAATCAGGTATGTAATTCCGACGCACACTTCCCGAAATGCAATTGGTAGAAAGCTGTCAGGCTAACAACTTGGCGGTGATGCTCAAAACTTTAAAGCTTTGATTCGACGAGTGTATCATATCAATGATTCTCTTGGCTTATTTTACAATGAACCTATTCTATTTAGCAACATAATAGATTTGACAGAGCGCATATTTTTGTATCTACATGAATTATTATGATGGTAATGAGGTAATGGCAGGATGTATTTACATACTTGATGACATACTTTCCTAGCTTTAGAATCTATTAGTTACAAGAAACAGTCAGATTGTAGGTAACTACATACTTTTAATTTTGAAATATTCGACAGAAACAGTACTAATAAAAATGTATAAAAAGTTATTTCAGCAAAACGCTGTCCCAATTTATTTAAATGTATTTACGCGATTTCTAAGAAATTTCTATCGCTTTTGAATGTAAAGAAGGATAAAAATTATAGTGATCAGCTGCGCGTATAATGACTCAAAAAATAGTCATAGGAGGAATTATTGGAATGCCTAAAGATCACAACATCCGATGCGTATTGCGCCAGGAGCTGAAAATGAAGTTTTTTAAAAAAAAAACGAAGCTAATCCTTACTAATATTATAAAAGCGAAAGTGACTTTGTTTGTTTGTCTTCACGCCTTAAGGTGGTGCAACACGACTCACATTTTCACTGTTTTTCATACAATCGCTCATAACTGATTATGACGTTATTACACATTTTTCATTAGATATTTTGGAAAAACAGTATCTTGTGAATATTATCTAGGTTTCTAAAGAAACCAATTTCTAAATTTGTGTAAAACCAATCCAGTAAAAACCTCTGAAAATGTCCTATTTTGTATGAACTTTGACACTTCATAATTTGCCTAAAAATTTAAAAAGTCAAAAAAGTAATTTTCTAGAGACCTTTCAAATTTTATTAAGATTATAAATGACGACAACTTTTTCCAAAAACTTTTAAGGGTTTAAAAAAAACAGCTATTTCCTGGAGCAAGTTTTGTGAAATTTTCGAGTAAATCTCGGAATTGCCGAATACTTACAGAGTTTCCAGGCGTTATCTCTCTTTTTTTGCTTTGCCTTTTCGTCAAACATCGCGTTGGATTGCATTATATGAAGTAACAAGCTTTTAAACCATTTTCGATGTTTACGATAAGCGAGTGGAGAAGGACCCTCTTAATGGCAAAACAGATTTTGATGAATTTTGGTACAGAGATAGTTGGGATCTTGGAGACGGACACAGGCTAATAAAATATAGGATAATAAAAATAATATTTTTATAAAAAAAAGTGAGAAAAGGGAGAGAAAGAGCAAAGTATATTAATAAACGCGGGCGAAGCTGCGGGTAAAAGCTAGTATAACTATTAGAGAGCGGTAGAGCGGCCCAGTGGCAACAGCCCCGACTTAGAGTTGTAAGTCGCGAAGTTCAAACCCAACCAGGCGTTACCATTACTTTGTATAATTTATTTCATCACCACTGCTCTCAAAACAGTAATGCTAGCGAAGAATGCTAGCAAAGGAGGAGGCCGACCGCATCAGGCAACGGCGCTCTCGCCACCGCCGTCGGGATTCCGATCCCGATTTCCGGCCACCGGCCGGTAGATGCGGGCTTGCAGACGCTGAGCCATGGTTAGCTGTCCGACCGTCCAGACCGAGCCCAAGACGTCGACGGCGCTCACTGTTCCCGCGCGCCTCAAGGAGTTGTCAGCAACAGCAGGGGCCCAGCTCAGTCGAAGCCTACTGGGGCCGGGGTTATCCGAAAGGGAGCTCGAGCCCCGGTATGAAGGCTAGAAGGCACGGGGTGGCTTTTTAGGTAGTAAGAGTCTGACACTATCTCCCGCTCCGCCTAATAGCGGGGGTTGTCATTGGATGATTTTCCCCACCATAAAAAAATTTATACTTACACAAAAAACAACATAAAAATTAATCAAGCTGTTTTCAGGCTGTTCCAAAAAAAAAACAGACGAGATTAAAAATAAAATAAATTCTATTCTTTTCTTATCAACGTCAGAGAAAATGAAGACTGATCATTGCAAACCATGTAAAAACCGCCATCTATGTGTTATTTTTGGAACGTCTGAAACTGATACGGATCGGAAACTCGGGGAAAGCTCGTAGAGAAAATGTACCCGCTGCCATTGTCTTAGTTCAAATAACTGTCGCTAGATGGCGCTGCATGTAGCAATAGAACATTACGGAATTTAGAAATATTTGTTTAAAAGTTGACCACGCAACAGTCAACTTTTAATTTAAGTTTCTCTCATGTCAAACGGGAATCCATTCCTATAATGAATAGAAACTATACTAAAACCCTTGTGCTAAAACTAACTCCGTGGCTAAAACCTATTATAAACGTAAAAGTAAATCTGTTTGTTACGTTTTCACAGTTAAACTACTGAACTACTCTTGATGAAATTCAGTACGGAGTAATCTTGAAGCCGAAGTAAAGACTTCGACTTCAAGCTACTATTTATCTGGCTTCGACTTCGAGTTCGCGAACGACATTCACACTGATAAAGTCGCTCGCAGATACTCAGTAAATAAGTCAATAAGTATTAGTCTTTTTTGTTTATTAAAATTAAGCAGAATTTCTAAAACCTACTTAAGAAAATGATTGTTTATTTTTCGAACCCAATTTCACTTGTTTTTATTTAGAAGTTTCAAGCAAGGCAAAAGTGATCAATAAACTAAATAAAATTAAAAACCATTGCTGAAAATGAGTTCAACCAAAAAAACTGGATGAACTAATTTACGTCCAGTTTACAGAAAACTTTTTAGCGAGTTTGGATCGAAGCAAATGACTCGAAAACTGCTAATTTCGTGATTAATCTCTCCCTTGAGCTCATTACGGTCGCTCGAATAAATCCGATTGAATTATGAGTGGTAGTGTTATTTTGAAATGTTGCTCGATCAAAAAGCAATTAAAGGTAGAACTACACTGCGCACACGTGTGTCCCACACGCCGGATCTGGGCGCGTCGGCCTCCATACATTTTATATGGAGCCTAGACTTGTAGAGCTACACTAGATCCACGCCACGCAGCTGGCCTCTGACTACCTGTAACGGCTGCCATAGACCTACGAGTGAAAACCAACGTCTTTACGTGGTTTCCGAAGCACGGGGTGTCTATTTGTATAGTGTAAAGTGATGAAAATAACAATAAAACAAATAGATCCACAAAAAAGATTAAAGAGGCTAGAAATTCTACTACAACGAGTGTCTGACATCCTTTAGCTCCACTACAGGCAATAAACCAATACGAACGCGCATTACGCAACTAACAGACCACGCACACTTAGATCACAAGCTTGCTATTGGTAATTGAACTATGAGCATTGTCCTACTTTGTGGCACGCCTGCCCCGCCCATTCTAACCTCGTCCATTTGTTCTGTGAATAAACCCTAGGGTCACAAAACATAACATCAAACGGGCTTTAAGAAGATTAAGTAAAAATTTAACTTAATCATGTAAAATTTACTAGAAAATTCTGTCAGAACACACTCAAACACACATGAGTACAGCTCGTATGTCTCGAAACGACGCAGGTCGACGATTATCGTGAACAATTCATAATACCCCCGCTTCAGAGGGCACCAGCTAAAAAAATCTGCATAATCGGGCATCCCCGGAGAATTCATTATGTTGTCTGCATAAATAAATATACATTTGTATAAAAAACCACACCTAACAATGGACAATTTATTATTTAGATTCCGCCTTTTGCACGCTGAGAATTTTTCATGTAAATTTTTTCTGGTCTCCATTTTGTGGCTCCTGTGATTACAGCTTTAGATGTGATAATAAATAATTGCTGGCAAGTTAAACGAGCTTGGGGACGGATTTTCTTTTTAATTTTTTGGACCTTTGTCGTATTATGTGTTCTTAATTCTTTGTTGAACTGAGAGTTTGTAGGAAGAAGTGGTATATTTGTCATCTCAACCGCATTGTATGGAAGGTAGCGTTTTCTGTCGTTTCCCTGGCCTGTTCTACAGGTAGGAACCCTTTGTAGAACATTTTTAGAACAAGAGTTGTCTTTCGCACTCATCGAAAGTAGATAATTATGTATCTTCTTCTATATTTTTTTTTTAAAGAGTAGCTATGGAGTTTTTTGGCTATTCATCTCTAAAGATTTTATCTGCGCTTTGAAACGTGGTTTACTTTTTTTTTGACTGACCGACATTTTGTCAATTCAGAATTGCGTGGCAAATTTCACTTCATTATAGATCTAATTTGGTCTAAATCGGATAGAATACAATTTAGCTTCACTGTTTTTTGACTGACTTGTCAATACAGAAGTGCCTGTGTTTGGTGTATTTGAAATAAACTTTTCTGTTTTCTGACAGATTTCGCACCCAGGTTAGGCGCAGAAAAAGCAATTTCCACAGAAGGCGGTTTTCGGCTCCGATCTAGTTTTTGTGCGGCATCTCTCCGCAGACCATGTCCCACCTCCCATCTTACATCACGTACCCTATTACCTGATTACGTAAGGATCTAATGAGGCGTCCGAATACCGGGCCAATCGAAGAATTTATTTTGAAAAATTAAAAATGAATCCTTTTTTTACTATTGACATGGTAAAGAGAAGATTTTTAGTCAAAAATCTCCATAAAAGTACTTTCTATCCATTATATCAGTAACCATACATCCATAAAACATGGTTATTAAATAATAACATTGTTTAGTAACATTGTTAATAAAACATTATTATAACCGGTAAAAGCTGCGTTATTATTCCAACTATAAAAGCCGTTTAGTACATACCCATAAAACTTGCTCTACGAAAACCGACTTTACCACTAGGACATAAATGCGATGTCAAAGTAAAATTGTTACTAAGAACTACATGTACAGTCAACTGAGTGTACAAGTCATAAATTTAATTAAATGTGTTATAAGGGATGGTAAGGGAATCTCTGTCCCGTCTGCCATCAAGTAGCTTTTTCACACTATTTGTTTTAATTATTTGCTACTCTGATTGTACAAGATAAATTGTTTTTTTTTGTGGTAAGGGAATCTGTAGGATGTTACGATATCACAGGTCCAATGGTATATAGGTAGAGGTCAGTGTGTGCAATAGTTCTAGACCTTCTCAAGTACAATACTTGTTTTTTTTCGGTTTATTTTTTGACTTATGGCTTCTGCCAGGTGCAGCTTACCCAGATAAAAGTAGGTTTCTCCACACAAATTTGTGGAGCCCAACTTAGGAGAAAAATTTTGGATAATCTTCTCTTAGTGTTTGCCTACGTCAGACAAGGAAACCTTGAGCAAAATTTTACACTCATAGTCCCGCAACGAGGACTCGATGGAACGTTTGGTGGTGCAAGGGAAAGTCGAGGGCAAAAGATCTCGTGGACGTTCTCCAACACGGTGGACGGACCTCATCAAAACTGTGACACACTGCAGCGTTAATGAAAGCTCCTAAGCCGCCAAACACAGAGCTGCATGGCGTCTCATCGCGAGAGAGGCGGTGGTGCGGGACTCGACCGAGACATGACCACGACCACTCTGTCAAGAGTGTATGACAGAGAAGAAGAGTCCCCTAAGAGCGTAAAATTGTGCTAGTAGTTTCGGCTCTGCGTTAATATGTCAGTCAGTCAGTGTCTCCTTTTATACATACCTATATATATATAGATTGGTTGTGATGAATCCGACAGCTTATTTCAATTCATATCTTATATTATGCGGATTTGCTAAATAAAAACAATAAAAGCAATACTGAGGATGCAATGAAGTTTTACGACATTTTATTCGGGTCAGCCATTGCATTATGAAGTAAATGCTTTCGCTTTGTAATGTATTTGGTATGTTATCTAGTAAAATACAGTTTTAATTCCGTACTGTTTACGTGATGTGAGCAAAACTAAAAACTTATACAGATTTATTATATGTATGGATAGATATAGATAGTTGAAACTTTTTAAAAATTATCTTTCTTTTTAATTTAAAGCGTTCCAGGGCCACGAACACTCTTTTAAATATTCCCGCAGCCCTAGCAGATTCCTAGTACTACTACAATACTATATTGTTACCAAACCTACGTCGTGAAAGTTCTAGTATAAATATAGCTTCAGCTTATACGAGAGGAAAGTGAGTTAAACGTGAAACAATGTTTTTCAACTTACAAAGTTATCTAACTTGGTCTTGTTCTAAATTGCTTTATGTTCAATAACAATTCAAAAGTACTTATCGCTATTTAAAGGAAGTTTCAAGAAATTTGAACAGATCAAATGATGGAGTTATTATCTTGGAGTAACATTCTACTAGGTACACAAAATTATGATCCTTAACGTAACTTTGCTAAATATTGACCCACGAAGTTTTCACTTTTCAAGCTGTTTAACATTTCAAACGATATCTGAAATGTTGGGTAGTTTGAAATTGTTTCTAAAAGGTCAAAGAAAGCCGTTTTGAAATTGTTTTATGAAATATTGAATTGTTCAACGGTGAAGAGGTTACCAGTTCTATCAGGTTTGATTCTCTGACAGTATATCGCATCGTGCTAAATTGATTTCTTTTGATTGCTGATTCTTTCTTTTTCTCTGAGTATATATCCGGCACTGGAATGCAATGAAGGTGTCACTGGAAGATTTCCCACCTTAAAAATAAAGGTTCTGAGTCACCCTGTATAAGGCATTTCTAAAGGAACGCCTTATACAGGATGACTCACAAATAATTCACTTTAATTTGTAGATGCATATTTTTTTTATAAAGTATTTATATAGGTAAACGCGATCAATTACAAAATCACTATTAAATCACTCATTCATACTCAACTTTTGAAGCGCGTATTCATGAATGTTGGAGATCATTTTGAAGAAAGTCATTTGTAAAATATTATTAAAAAAAAAAGAAATTTTCCCATCATTAATTTCTGATTTTGTAAATTAATGCAGTCTTACAACGGCTGGTGTGGTCAGAAAGTCTAACACAGAAAGATGATACAAAAAAAGTACGTGTGTCATTATTATCACTACAAACTTAAGAAAAATTTTTGAAATAAATTTTTAACCCTGGAGTAGGTACCTTAAAAAAAACAGCATCTTCCCAAAATAACCTTACCGTGTATAGCACGTGAGTCACATGTCGTGGTAAAAACATCTAGCTATTAAACAGAGCGGGGCAGAGGCCGCGCACCTGCAGGGACGACGCAACTCGTTAACTCAAGGGTTCGTCCGCGGATGACGGGTAGACCTAGGAATGTGGTAGATAGGACATATAAGTTTTCTTATTTAAAACAGCTAGCTATATATTGCTAAGAAGGACTTTTCCAAGATAGAAGACTACTCAGAAGATGAGCTATTAACCAAACTACTATATATGTTTGTTCTGAGTGGACAGGTCCACTCAAAAATGTGTGGTTCTGTCTTCAAAAGCCTATCTCAGAAACCAATCTGCATAGTTCACTTTGCTGTATGGACTTTAAAAGAGACTTTGACCCCTGAGTTTGTTTTGGTGTTTCTTCTCAGGGTAGTCAGCTAGGAAACACCAACGGCATCTTATTTAAATTGACGTGTAAAAGTGTTTTTTAAGAACTTATATGCAAAATAAATATTATTAAATCGTTTATCACCTACGAACGACTGAGTTGAACCCAGGTACAAACTTTCGCAAATGGATTTGTTTTTTTTTTTAATATTTGACATTGTTGATAGGCTCTCACAGGACCCCAATCTTACGTGTAGGAAAGCGTCGATTTGCGCCAAGGAGTAAGCTGTTTACTATCGTTCATGTCGCAGAAACGGAGAAAAGGAACATTTATTTGAACAGTTAGATTTAACTCGTAAAAAAAAAAAGATGTAAATTGAACTAGAGCGCATGGTTACTCCTCTTTTCTCTATTATAACACTTTTTTTTTACCAATTCTCTCATAGACATCAAAACCATAAAACATTAAAGAAATTTCCTTCTGTCTACTCGATTTTGTCATGCAAATCGTAATTTCTGGAGTCGGGTTCAGCAAAAAAGTAACACACACACACAGGGGCAAGCTGAAGAGAACTGTCACCTTAAAACTGTTGCTTTTCTTCAAGATGAACTAAATTAAAACACACAGCACATCGTAACATTCCTAGCTCTACGCCACGTCGTCCTCGTGTAGGGCCCTATTTGTCTCAGCGTAGATTAGTATAAGTGTTGCCGGTGTGCGACCACCTGAGCCTTCCCTTCAAGTAAACAACCCTCCCTTACCCACTGCTGATCCGACGTTTGGTCCATCGGTTCACAACGACAGCATCAGCAGTTTTTAATGCACGTTCTATGTTGGGATAGGAGACAAAATAACGAAGAGAGAACCTCCATTTTGTTTTCACTTTGTGATTATTAGGAAATAGTTTTAATATCACGAGGATAAGGGTTGTAATATGGATATTTAAATTCACAGTAGGCTGTTTAGTGAGATCAGCTCTAAAAGTTTTGCGCAATACGGTGAATGGAGTGACCTACTAAGCTGGGGTGACAGCATTTGTGATGATAGCAGGGTTTTGAAATACGTTGAAAGGCTTGAACCACGTAGGTTTTAAGAGCTCCTGATGAGGAAGTAAATGCAAGCTAGGATGCTAACTTATGAATTGCCATACAAAGTGGCAATTCCACCAACCTTTTAGCCTATAACTTAGGGTGTATTGAATATTAGACGCTTTTGAAGAGCATATGACCTATATTTTTACAACAGATTCCTAATGACTACCTCTGTTCTTAAAACGGTGAAGATTACATTGTGAGGAAACCAGCTTATTCTGGAATAAAAAATAGAATCTAAGACATTTATTTCATTTATCATTCACCAACGCGCTCTAGGCTTGCGTGGTGGATTACTGCCGATTGTCTCTTTTAGAGAGTAGGTAACAATGAAACTTAAAATCAAAAATCCTAGCAATGAAACCTAGCAATGGAAACATTATAAGGCTAATTATGAATGTTACTATATATGAGCCTCATCATTAAAAAGATGAAAGAAAACCTTATGAGGTTCAATATGTTCGGGAATTTAAAAAAAATCGAAGGCATCAACCTGGGCTTGCGTGGTTGATTACAGCCCATTGTCTATATTAGAGGGAAGGTATGAATCCCAGCAGTGGGAACATAATAAGGCTGACTACACACGAGCAGCAGGCAAATACCATCACTCAAACGTCAAAACAATTACACCACCTACTCAAATTAAACTCGTTTGTAAACAACGCCTTCTGAGCGTTCTAGTTCACATACATCATTCGCGACGTTTCAATCGCTCCCGTTCCCATTAGGCGAAGTTACGCGTCTCTCGCTTTCATTGAAAACTTGGTGAGTTGGAGCTGTTCAGATTTATAGCGATAACTTGTGTTCGCGCCTTACTTCGGGAGTTTCGGGGTAGGGAAAGTGGAGATGGTACTTTTTTTATGAGATATTCTTTTTGCTGAAGATTATGGGTGGTCTAATGACCGAATTTCTATAAAGTTAGTAGAAAATTTCTTAAAAAATAGCTTTTGCAAAAAACCAATATCTTGTTTCTTTTTACTTTAGTTAGGGATCTTTCTATAATTTTTGCGTCCGTCTGATGGTTGGATGATCACCGTAGGTCAATTCTACAGTGGCTCTTATAAGAATCGTGTATTCGTGAGTGATTTTTTGTAAGTTCAAATTGTAAAGTTATTATTGGGAAGTAAGGATAGTTTATTTTTATTTTTTTATAATGTATAGGCTCACGTTTGACCACTATCTCACCTGATGGTAAGCGATGATGTGTCACAATATGTGAATATCCCACATATTGTGGAAAATCATCAAATGAGAACTCTGACGTTTACTGACTGGAATCTACCCGTGATCTTTCAGTTGCTCTTTTGCATTCCAGAGCCGCATTAACACTTTTGAACAATTCTGCAATCCCTGCAGTGCCTAAAAGACCATATTTCAAGTAATGTCCTCCAACTCGACTCCACCTCGAGTCATCGCTTTTTTTTGAGGTGGTAAATCGTCTAACCACATCTCGTTGACTAAAACCCTCCTGTATCCTTCAGTTTCCTTTTCCATTCTAGGACCTTGGTTATCATAAATTCCACTGGGGCTAGCGGTCATCCTTTAAGTGACTACTTAAATCTCTTATAAACGGATTTGGAATTTATGCCTATATGTGTTTTCGGCGTTGTCCTCAGTTTTATAGATGTACACACGTAAAGCTTGAACTACAGTGTGAAAACGGTGGTGGCCAAGTGGTAATGGCCCCGACTTTCGACTTACGGTCGCAGGTCCGAACCCAGCCTGGCGCATCATCATCACTTCAGCATCACACATTTCAGCCGATACACGTCCACAGTTGGACATAGGCTTCCCCTAAGCGTCGCCACAACGAACGCGCAGGGAATTACTTTGTGTAATTTATTTAATCACCGCTGCTTTCGAAACGGTGAAGGAAAACATCGTCAGGAAACCGGCATGTCTTAGAACCAAAAATTCGAACACAAGTGACAGCCACCCGCACTGAGCTCGCGTGGTGGATTACGGCCCATTCTCTCTCCTAGAGAGGAGGCCTGAGTCCCAGCAGTGGAAACATTAAAAAAAGAGGCTGATGATGACGATGATGATACACGGGTAACATGTTTGATTTGTAAGTAGAACGACGTCACGTGGCCTCATTTAGCGTAGATCTAGTATAGCTCTACAAGTCTAGTTTCCTAATAAAATGTATAGAGACCGACGCGCCCAGATCGGCGTGTGTGACACACGTGTGAGCAGTGTAGTTCTAACTTAAATCTACCACATCCACACTCCATCCCTAGTCGTACCAAGGACATCGTGTCTATGTAAGTTGCTAATTACTTGATCAACATTCCGACTTTACAAAGACAGGCGGTCCCTTTGTCGGCACGCCCGTTGTTCTACTGCTGGCTAGTAGGTAACGTGTGACGCAATTAGTAATTGTTAATTGTATGTTTGTTATTAGTTTCTGCTGCCAAATAATTGTGGAGTTCGTGGTTGATTCGGTGGAGTTGTGGTTACCGGAATGTTATCATATCATGTTGAGTATCGATTTTATTATAACTGGAACAATTTGCCTGCTGCGATCTTCACATCTGATTATAATTTGGGTGTCTTCAAGGCTAAAGTGATGGCTCTCATAATCATCATCACCTCAATTAAAGCGCCTCACTATCAACGATTGCATCACTGCTTACCATTAGATGGGATCGCAGTCAAACATTATTTTATATCAAAAAATAAAAAGTAGGTATTTCAGTATTGGTTTTAGCCAATAGAGAACACAAATTACCATAAAAGAATATAAAGAAAGAAAGAAAGAACGTTTATTCAGACGAACTAATATGACGAACTCGAGATTTTTGCTTTTGCAAACGGAAATATCCGAAGAATTCAAGATTCCCATCATACCTTCAGGCTTTCCTACTAATAGGATTTAACAAATTATTTCCGGAGTAAGAAAACTTCCTATCAATTTTCTGACCCTTCCACCACAACTATTCAAGTACCAATTCCGACGGCCCAACACTCCAATCTCTCCTACAATGGCCACATTAAAGATATACCTACTACTTGAGTGGATGCTTGTCAACGCGTCTGTACACTACAGTGCATCCGCTATACCTTTGCAGTTATATACTGCTCTACTAAACCAAAAGGCAGTACCTCAATTTGTTTTCGAAAATTCATTTATTCGTCGTTAAACCCGTTCTAGGAACTAGTAGTATCTTTATAGAAATATTAAAAAAAAAACAATCCGACCTTTTTTAGGTGGAAAATCGTTCAAAGACTTCTCTAGCTCTAGAGCTGAAGGGCGTGTCAGACTTTTTTAACCGACTTCGAAAAGGAGGAGGTTCTACGTTCGGCTGAATGTATGTTTTTTTTTTTTTTTTGTATGTATGTTCACCGATATTTCGGTCAATTGTGGACTGATTTTGAAATTTTTTTTTTTGATTGAAAGGTTGTGCTTCCAAGTTGGTCCCATAGAAATATTGTTATAGAACAGAACTCCTCATAGAATCATAGCAGAATTGTCGTAACAAGTAAAATTGCTTTGTTTATACGTGTAGTCGATGACTGACTGGAAGAAAAGAGGGAGGGGAAAGGGGGAGGGGGTAAATTCTTGTAATATTTACCGTATTTGGGATTATAAGAATCGTTATGAGATGCACTCTGGCTATAAGGTAATTTATGTTTAGCTGAAGGGTAGGTACTTTTTAGTGGTGCTACCATAACTAAAAAGTGAAAAATAAAAAACTTTTTACAAAAAAAAATTAAACCGACTTCAAAAAGTAAAAAGTAACTTTTATTTCGGAAGTCGGTGTTAAATAACGAAGAGACAAGATTAGGTATCTATTATAGAAACACCGACTTCCGAAATAAAAGTTATTTTTTACTTTTTGAAGTCGGTTTAATTTTTTGACTATAACCTACTCTGGTTCCTTCTTTGCCTTGAGTTCTAGGACCCCAGATTTTCTTTTCAGAAGCGAACCCATGGCCCCAATGGCTTCGGCCCTATTGGGCCTCTACAGCTGACATATTATTATCTTGTTACATTAATGCGAAAGTAACTCTGTTTGTTAGGTTTTTATACCTAAGCCACTGAACCAATCTGAATGAAATTTAACTTGGGATAGGTATCTTTCTAGTCCTTTTCTATGTAGAGACCATAGTGTCCATTTATACTTTTTTTAATATACCAAGCTTGTAAAGCCTTATTCTATAAGCCGTATTATTCCTTCCACGTCACAAAGATGACAGCAATCATTCTTTACAAAATCTTTTTCTCAAAACTCTCTATCATTGAGTTGCCACTTTTTGCTTTGTAGGGCGGTATAAAGCTACCTGCAGACGACACTAAGCTATAAATCGCGAACACTCATAGCGGTCGTTGATGGCCTATGTTCGATAGTTAGGTATAATGACGTCATAATACGGGTGTTTCTGAAGGTATATCCAGAAGTATAGTAAATCCATACATAAGTCACAGGTTCAGCCGAGATCACTTAGTATCTAATACGGGTTGCTTGGTATCTAATACGGGTTGAGTCTGTATCTTACAGTAATTGTGGAGTAGTATCGGAAAGTAGTGTCCTACGCGTTACGACATATACATTTGCCATAACGGTCATTGACCCAACTACATTATATCTAGAGACATATAAACAATCCTTACTAATACGAGTATTATAAAAGCGAAAGTGAGTTTGTTTGTTACATCTTCACGCTTAAATGGCAAAACCGATTTTGGTGAAACTTGGTACACGGATAGACTATGTCCTGGAATAGGACATAGGATACTTTCTGTCCCGGAAGTATGTTCCCTTGGGATAATTTTCTGCTATCACTCGGGCGAAGCCGCTGGGAGCAGCTAGTAGTAAATAACCCCATAGGTATGGGTAACCCATAGGCTGTTTGAATATTTACTGTACGGATATCAACAAAGAGACTGATATTACAGAGGTCTCTGTACTTTATGAAAAAAATCATGAAAGGCCCTTCATTTTCTATCATTATTTAAACTTTTGTTAGATCATAATATGCACCTACTAACTATTGCTAGCAGCTTCGCCCATGTTAACATAGAAAATTTATATTATACTCTTGTAATTAATTCACGAATCCCCAAGCGACCACCGGTGGCCGCGCATCTATTGTCTTACTATTGTGTCTCTAATTGACGGTATCTGAAGGGTTAAAAGTCCTATTCGAAAATATAACCAACCCGTGAGCCAATTTGCGTCCGAATCCATCCAGCCATTAAGTGTGAAGGAGTAACAAACATACACACCCAAACTTTCGGCTTTATAATATTAGTGTGAATAAAAACGCATACTAATAAATGATCTCCAAAAAGTTTCATTTTTAGGGTTCCATACCTCAAAAGGAAAAACGGAACCCTTATAGAATCACTTTGTTGTCCGTCGATCTGTTTTTCAAGACCATCTATATTAGGGAATGCGTGGAGGTATCGAGTTGAAATTAAAACCATATACTCAGGTCAATCTTCCGAGAGTCCATTCCGGAATTGAACTATTTACATAGGTAAGTTTGTATGGAACCCTCAGAGCGCGAATGCGACACGCACTTGCTCAGTTTTATTAATTTCTAAACCTTTTCACCCTCGTAATAGCTATGATATACATATATGCCTAAACAGTAAATAATACTTTTTTTATAATTGATATAAAGCAATGCTTGATTGCGATCCCACCTGATTGTAAGCGGTGATGCAATCGTTGATGGTGAATAGCACTAATTTATTAAAAGCCTGTTCACTCTAGCCTTGAAGACACCTAAATTATAATCGGACGTGAAGACCGCAGCAGGCAAAGTTGAACGAGGTTAACTAACTAGAACCTTTTACAAATTTCATCACCATCATCATCATATCAGCCGAAAGACGTCCACTGTTGGACATAGGCCTCCCCCAAGCGTCGCCACAACGACCGGTCCTGTGCGTCACGCATCCATCGGATTCCCGCGTCCTTGACCAGGTCGTCGGTCCACCTTGTTAGAGGCCTTCCAACGCTGCGTTTCCGGTACGTGGTCACCACTCCAGAACCTTTCATCCCCATCGACCATCTGTTCTGCGTGCAATGTGCCCTGCCCGTTGCCACTTAAGTTTGGTGACTCTTCGAGCTACGTCGGTAAACTTGGTTCTCCTGCGGATATCTTTATTTCTGATGCGATCAAATACAAACTTCAAGTCTTTAAAATGGCTTAAAATTCATTTCAACTACAAAAGTCATAACAAGAACTGAAAACCAAAGAAACACCAGCATATACAAAGGCTTAGTAATAATTCTATAGCACTACCTGTTCCCGACACTACCTATAAATCGCGAACACTCGCAACTGTCGGCCATGTCCAATATACGAGAGTTATAGGCCAGGAAATTAATTCTGTCGACGCAAGTAGGGTTACGCGTTTGTGTGGTGGCTATGTGCGGTGGCTGGGTCGGATAGTTTGCTGGGATTTGTTACTGTGGGAATCGGTTAAAAGGGCATTCCCTACCACCTTCTATGGACAGTTGTTTGACACATTTTCAATAGCTGTCACCCAGACGGTTGGGTTGGACATCGATTTGAAATTGAAAGAAATATTCATAGCAACTAATTGTAGGAACAATTTGAAATAACTTGACCGCTCTGTAATTCAGACAATTGTTTGCGCAGTAATTGAAAACCTGGTCTTATCCTCGCAATTTACTGTTTTCGGCACTAGCGTGGAAAAACCGAAATGGAGTAAAATCTCTGCCAGCTGATCGATTTAGGTGATTTCTTGTTAATACCTTCTGGCTACAGTGACACATGTAATATGAGCGGTGACAATGTGTTGTGTATAATCTGCTGGGATTTGTATTTCCAAATAGTAATTTTTATTTAAAAATAGGTACAATCTTTATTGATTACATATCTAAGCGTGCTCTACATAGCATTATTAGTTGCAGGATGTCCTTAGTCAATAAAAAGAAAACAGATTTGAGTAAAATCAATGTAAGTGCTTATAATATTCCCATAAAAACTTAATTTTGAGTTACAGGATGTGAAACACCAGACTATTTTTCTAATGAATTCAGAAGACACCATTCCGTTCACTGTTAGTTAATTTTTTCTGTCACCGCTATTTGCTATTTTTAGGTAAATATATTATTTTTGTTACAAAAGCACCAAAAACCCACTATAACGGCGTCAAAAGTCAAATAAAGAAAGTACAAACTTGTATTTATCTATATTTTTTTATCTATATAATTTATATCCCTACTATCCCTACTAATGCGAAAGTAACTATGTCTGCCTGTCTGTCTGTTACGCTTTCACGCAAAAAATACTGAACGGATTTAGATCAAATTTGGTAGGTAGGTAGAAGAGACACTGGAATAACACATAGGCTACCTATAATTCCACTGCTGAGCACGGGTCTCTGCCAGCGCGATATAAACTGTAGACCACGCGGGCGAAGCCGTGGGCGGAAAGCTAGTTGAAAATAAAATAAACAATTATTATTAAAAAAAATAACGAGCAAATACTACTTCTAGCTAAATTAGGCGACAAAAATTCACCTGCATCGCTATTGGATAGAATTGAATCCAAAAAGTGGTATTGCGACGTTCTGTGGCAATATTTGATCTCTGGGCGAGGTAAAATCCAGGTGTTTGTCACTCAAACTGTCATTTAGGCTTTTAGATAAATATTTAAATTGTGAGTCAGTACTTGTATCCCACGGCCCAAGAGCTCCAATCCTAAACTACTGGCAAGCTTGTAATACTTCCACAGTTTTAATAAGTTAATAAATAATAAGCTACAAATATGTCTGTCATAAATACAAACACTCAATAAAAATAAGAGACGCACATATGTTTTATTACAAAATTGATGGTGTCCCTAGCGGCTACGACACACGAAATTGATTTTTCCCATAAGCCGCTTAGATATCGGAGTCGCTCAAATAATAACTATGTTTTGAAGGTTTCATGTAACATTACCGCTGTTTAGTTGGTCCTTTTATAGCGTGGCTATTCTGTGAGGAGCATACTTTGACATTACCGTAAGATTTTTTAGTGATTTTGTGTATTGGTTAGCATAGTATAGCGAGATTAGAATTACGTATTTTATGGAATGCGAGAGAGTGTGGCGTGGTGTGCAGTAGGCTTCGGTCCTGCTGGGCTGTTGCTGACAACTCCTTGAGGCGCGCGAGAACATTTGCGTGCCGTCGTCGACTTGGGCTCCGTCTGGACGGTTACCAGACGGTCGGTCAGCAAGCTACCTATTGCTCGCCGTACGCAAGCCCACGACCCAAGGGTATAAGGGTTTCGTTGCTTATAAGCTTTTATGTTCTGATGTTTGTCTGTAATCAAATCTTGCAAATTATATTTGACCCATTTCTCAGGTACCGATTGAGCTGAAATTTTGCATGCCTGTGTAAATTAGATGACAATGCACAATTATTATGACATGGAGCTGATCTGATGATGGAACCGGAAGGTGGCTATAGGAACTTGGTAGTTAAACGACACAACCCCATCGAGTTTGGGCTCGTATAATTTGTCTTGACGAGTATTAATTATACCGAGCTATAAAACTTGCTATGAAAAGATGATTTTCATTAAAAACTTGTTCCTGTTGAAGTACGGAATCCTGAAAATCTTCAAAATACGACCAAATAGACCTACGTTTCCTAGAAATCATTATTTTTTCGCAAGCATAGAGTGTTAGAGTAGTAACCGTATAGATACAGTGATAGATTACTTTTCATAACCATCGATTTGCAAACCCTAGTACTCAATCATCTTATTCGGGTCTAGCATTATCAAGAGCAGATTTTCTAGATCACTATACCTACCTACAGAATTGATATTATTCCTCTTTATACAACGTAGGCACACATCCTGAAAGTAGTATATTCAGAATAGGTTACTTTAGCTTTTTTAGATTTATGTTATAGGGGATTTTAGCTATTATTAAAATAGGTAATTTAAGGATAAACAAGTTTTTAATATTTTTTTCATAGCAAGCTTTTATAGTACGGTATAATACATAAACAATTAATACTCGTCAAGACAAATCATACGAGCCCAAACTCGATGGGGTTGTGTCGTTTAAATACCAAGTTCCTATAGCCACCTTCCGGTTCCATCAACAGATCAGAGCTAATAATTTTGTACTGTCATCTGATTTACACATGCATTCAAAATTAAAACTCAATCGGTAACCGGAAAGTGGGTCAAATTTAATTTACAACGTTTGATGACAGACAAACATCGGGACAGGTGAAACTAAATAAAAGCCTATAAAAAATACCTATTTTAAATTCTACGAAATGATTGCGTCACTAGCTTATTTGCGTGTGTGTCCATAAATAAATTACCTACCTACGCGCTACCAATATAGTGCGTCGATTCCAATTATTATTAGTTAACTAATTTCTTAACTCACCACTGCTCTTAAAACGGTGAAGAAAAACATCGTGAGGAAACCGGCATGTCCTAGAACCGAAAATTCGAAGACATGTGACATTCATCAACCCGCACTGGGCCCGCGTGGTGAATTACGGCCCATTCCCTCTTCAAGAGAGGAGGCCTGAGTCCCAGCAGCGGGAACATTAAAAAGGCTGATGATGATGATGAATTTCTTAAAACATACTGGGTAGGTATCAAAGTGTATTTACCTAAAGCTCGCCGTCCGATTGTCCAGGAACCGTCCGAACCGAGCCCGAGTGGACTGAGCACGTGTGGACCATGGGTTCGCTGCTGAAAGGAAAACACGGGGTTTTGGAACACAAGGCAAAGAAGAAACATAGGAGTGGGTTCTTGTTAATAAACAAGTCCTCCTAAAACTTCCTCTCGCCTTGCCCTAGAACGGGAGAAGTCATTGGATGATTTCCCATCTAAAAAAGGTGTGTGTAAGTAAAGTTACGGTGAAGTTACGGGATCTTACTTATTTTTGTTTTAATGGGTTTTATAAAAGTCATTATTCCAGTTACATGTATATGCACCTAGAAGTAGTTTCACGGCCCACTAGTAGTTCGTTCGTTCGTTCGTAGTCTGAGTCCCATCCAGGACAAATGTTTGTGTGAAGAGCACGATTACTGGTTTTGCCTCAGGGTGCAATTTATCTATAGTGTGTATTTATTAAGAAATATATATCAGTTGTCTAGTACAGCTTATAGCATAAGCTCTGCTTAGTTTGGGACTAAATGGCGGTGTGATAGTTGTCTAATTATTCAAATTCCCTACTCTATAATAAGCTACATCTGCTAGTCATTATCAGTATTCAGTCCACATGAAGTGTTGCGCAAATGGAAAAACAGTCCTTTCAGCGCCATTTCTCATGCCAACATAAAGCTCTATCTCATCCTCTACAAGTACACCATCCTTTCTCAAACACTTTAAAACGTCTTGCAAGGGTCCTTTACGTCCCTGTCTGGGAACGGGCGAGAGGGAAGCCTCGTGTGGGGACGGAAAAACACGTCTTGTTCTAAAGAGGTGGTCATTAGACGCGGTTTAGCTGGAGGCAGTTGGGAAGTGTCTGTGCGTGATAGGAACTGTTTTGTGGACTGTATGTTCTGACTTCTTGGTTGTTATTGTTTGTTTGTAGTTGTGTGGTAGTCGTTTTTTAACAGTGTTTTATTTCAACTTGCAAACTTTTTATGTATGGTTGTTTAAATTATTTTAGTGCATACTGTTGTCTCCTTTAAGTGAAGGAGTTCTTCCAAAAAGATACTGGCTTGTTTCGCGATTCGAATCGCTTTTAGCGTTATGACCGTCCATTGTGACCCCCTATTGATTTGCGGACGGCGAGCAATGGGTGGCCCGCTGTCCGACCGTCCAATAACTGTTCAGACCGAGCCCAAATCGTCGACGGCGCGCACTGTTCACGCACGCCTCAAGCAACGGCAGGGGCCCAGCTGGGTCAAAGCCTACTGGGGCCAGGGTTAGCTCCGAAAGGTAGCTCAGCCCCTGGTACGAAAGGCAACGAAGGAACTGGAGTGGGTTTTTAGTCAGTAAAAGTTTGAGATTATCTCCCCCTCCGCCCAAAAGCGGGGGAAATCATTAGATGATTTTCCCACCGAAAAAACAAAATAACAAATGATGTGTACATTCGTTGTAAATCACGATCCTAAATAAGTAAATAAATAAACGCTGTAAAAACTGTTCGCCCATGCAATTGTATAACAATTACATGCAAACATTCAAATGCATATAATCACTTTTCTTGGACTGACCGACATTTGACTATTCAAAAGCGCCTGCACTTGGTCTATTTGAAATAAATGATTTTGATTTTGAATTTGAAACCCGATATACATATTTATTTATGTACAAGCAAACACTTAAAAATGAAAAGAACCAATACAGTTAGAAGACCACATAGCTACTGATTATTTCAAATGAAATTTCTTCCAGCAGACCTGCGACACGAGAGTTGAATTAAAGAAGACACTGTGTATCCGATGTGTTAAGTTAGTTAGTTATAACAATATTTGTCTGTTATTTAGATAACAAATACGTCTTGATGACCCCAACTGAAAGGCAATTCTCCCATTACATCTATGATTTCGCCCTCTAAAAGTATTTATAACAGTCAGAATACAACAACTTGTACTTAACATCCAACATGGAGAGCCATTGTACATCTTGAGAGAAAAATTATCTTTTCCGACATCAATGCGATGAAATATTGAATTGCATTTGACGTCCCGATAAGAATGAATAGTTGGAGCATTCGATAACCTGCTTATGACATCTCAACAAATCTATAACGACTTAACATCCCTTCCTATCTCGTTCAAAAACCAACCTTGGCGTGTGAAGATAGATTTGAATTTTCAATGAGAAGAGAAAAGAATAGATAATGCCAGCTATAGGTGGGAGCTCGTTGAATCTGAGTAATGCATCATTAGGTAAGCTGTGAGTTTGGCATTCAAGGTCCTCCCTCCCTCCGAGGGCACAATTTCGCGATTGATATTTCCCTCCGTCGCTGTCGCCCCTCTGTTTGTCGGTAATGCCATTTGGAAGGCGTAATGTCAGCTACAGGGCGATTTGGGAATTCTTTAGAATAACTCTAACATAAATACCTATAAGTGAACTAGCGACATACAGTTGGTTGGTGAAAAATGGATTTAATCCATTTTTCCTATCCGTAACGTAACTAAAAAAATACTGGCCCAGTGTGAGTCGGATTTGAACGTGAAGGGTTCCGTACTACAATATTAACATCGAGCATAAACACGCCGATAAAATAAGGGTTTTTTTTATATGGGAAGGCCTCTTAACTTTTAACTAAGTAGATATATTATTTTTGGCAATGATGCAATGAGAAAAAAAAATTGTGTATAATTTGTATCCGTGTAAAACCAGGGCGGGTTACTAGTGTTTTTCTTTAAGTTACTTTTTTCTTTAAATTCATTTTATCAGATTTTTTTTGTTTTTTTTTATTTTATTTTTTTAATCAAATTAATAGTCTTATAACAATCTGCCACGTGGGGAGTGCAAATATTTGGTACTTCTTTAAAAGACATAAAACACATATTGTAAACTATTTCATTTGAACGGTATTTATTTTTACGTTTTTGAAATTATCTATTCACAAACTGCAAAATAAATCAATACAAACTGACAGTATATGTCACATAGCTATAGCTACCAAAATAACTGTTATGGGGGATATTGAGAAGTTTTCAAACGCGCGCAACGCTTATACTTTTATTTTTCCGTCGCGCATTTTTACGAGCAAGACAGCGAATGTTTTTAATCGCACTTCCCCACAAGTTGCGCGACACTATAACCGTTTCCTTGGCTCTCTAATAAAAGAGGAATACAATAAAAACAAAAGAAAACTAAGAATAGACGCAATAGATGCGTTTTTGTTTTTATTGATCACACAATAATAGACATCTACTTTTTTTTTTTTCTGTCGACGGGGAAAATCATCATTGACGAAACCCGCTCTTGGGTGGAGCGGGAGACAGTGTCAGAGTCTTACTGACTAAAAACTCCGCGCCGTTCCTTCTAGCCTTCATACCGGGGCTCTAGTTTCCTTTCGGATAACCCCGACCCCGGTAGGCTTCGACCCAGATGGGCCCCTCCTGTTGCTGACAACTCCTTGAGGCGCGCGGGAACAGTGCGCGCCGTCGACGCCTTGGCTCGGTCCGGACAGTTACCGGACGATCGGACAGCGAGCTACCCATGGCTCGCCGTCCGCGAGCCCGCGTCTACGGTGGCCGGAAATCGGGATCGGAATCCCGGCGGTGGCGGCGGGGGCGCCGTTGCCTGACGCGGTCTGCCTCCTCCTTTGCCAGCATTACTTCTTCGCAGAAGGAGGCGACCGCCTGCCACTCCTCCTCGCTCCGGACCATGGCCTGAACCAAGGCCCGGCGCGAGAGGTCTCCGCCGCCGATCGCCCCCACGAGGGCACGGCGTTGCTCCGCCCAAGCAGGGCACACTTCAACTGTGTGCTCCACCGTGTCCTCCGGGCGTTCCGCACAGTGGCGGCACCCGGGCGTCTCTTCCGCTCGAATCCGATGCAGGAACCTCCCGAACTTGCCATGTCCGGTGAGGACCTGCGTCATGCGGAAGGTAAGGACGCCGTGGGGTCTTTCCAGCCACGCCTCAAAGAGGGGACTTACCGCCATAATTGTGGCGTGCCCAGCACTGGGTTGCGATAGTCGCTGACGCCATTTCACCGTGAGATCCCGCCGGAGCTCTGTCCGCCATACCTCGACCTGTCGCGGTAGTGGACTTTCACCCCGGCGTTGCATCTCCACGCGCTTATCGTGCATGTGTGCAAGGACTGTTGCCTCCAGATCCCACGGTGGTAGGCCAGCCAGAAGGCTCGCCGCTTCGCGGGAGATCGTGCGATAACCCCGCATCATCCGTATTGCCATGACCCTCTGGCAGGCGTTCAGTATGGACGCCGGTCGCTTTGCCAGCGACGGCGCCCACACCGGCGCCCCGTAGAGGGCCATGGACCGAACGATCCCCGCGTAGAGCCTCCGGCAGGAGGCGTCTGGACCGCCAAGGTTGGGCAGGAGCCGCTTGAGAGCAGCCCCGGCCCGGTTGAGTTTGGGAGCCAAACGTCGGAAGTGTTCTCCGAAATTCCATCGGCTGTCGAGAACGAGTCCCAGGTACTTCATCGTCGACCCGACGCCGATGCAAACTCCTCCTACCGTAAGTTGGGAGTCTGATGGTGGCGCATTCCGAGGGCCGTGGAAAAACATGGCCTCGGATTTGTGCAGCGCCACCTCGAGTCCCAACTCCTGGATCCTATCAACGACTATCGCAACCCCGCGTGTCGCTAGAGCGACCGCCGCCTGGTGCGACTCTCCCTGCGCTAGAACCAGCGTGTCGTCTGCGTAGCAGACCACGCTGACCCCGTCAGGGAGGTCGCCGCGCAGCACGTAGTCGTAGCCGATGTTCCACAAGGGTGGGCCTAGAACCGACCCCTGCGGAACACCGCACGACATCTCTCGACGTTTCCAGTCTCCTTGGTGACCGGGGTAGATAATTGACCTGTCCGACAGGTAAGCCTCGACCACTCGACAGAGGTATTCGGGCACCCGGTGGTACCGGAGTGCCCTCCGGATCGTACTCCAGGGCAGGGAGTTGAACGCATTGGCAATGTCCAAGGACACTGCCACGACGCTCCTGCCCCGGGACACCGCAACCCCTGTCGTGAGGGCTCGCACGCGCATGATGGCGTCCACCGTAGAGCGCGCCCTGCGAAAGCCGAACTGTCCGTCCGACAAGTCCGGCCCCACCCGTGTTAGCCGCGCGACGAGGCGGTTTGCAATGACTCTTTCAAAGAGCTTGCCCACCTCGTCGAGCAGCACAATGGGCCGGTACGCGGACGGAGAGTCCGCAGGGCGCCCTGGCTTCGCGATGAGGACCAGTTTCCCCGTCTTCCAGCGAAGTGGAAACTGGCCCCTCTCCATACATGCGCTGAAGAGCCCTCTTAGTCGAGGCCCGAGAGCCTCCATGGCCAGGACCCAGGCTTTCCCTGGCAAGCCGTCGGGTCCTGGGGCGGTGTTCTTGGCACTCAGCCTTCGCACCGCCACTCTCACCTCTACCTCGGTCACCTCTGGAGCGTTGTCGTCGTCGTCGCTGTTGTTGTCGTCGTCGTTGTTGTGATAGACATCTACTTCGTAAAAGTACCTAGGTACAGTGCGTTTCACTTAAGACGTTCCGTTGGCGTAATGTTGGCTCCCCTGTCTGTCTACACAAAAAAGAAGGGAAAAAGGAAAGAGTTGCCTACTCTACCAAAATTGTTCCCCGAAATGCGCAACGAAATGGATTTTAACGGTAGTTGCAGCACTTTTTGGAGAATTATGAGAGGAATGGGACTTTATTTAAAAAAGGCAGGTCTAAAAGGACGTTGTTACAGAGAGATACGATATTGTGGCATGGCGTTTTCGGTATTTGAAAGAATTGCAAGACAATCGGAATGGAGCCCAGCGTCCTATGCTTTATTCAAAAATAGTAAAAAGAAATAAAAAAAAAAACGCAATTGTTAAAAGTAACGAAATATAAGTTAATCTCCCTAATATTAAGTAATTTAACCCTTCAGATACCGTCAATTAGAGACACAATAGTAAGACAATAGATGCGCGGCCACCGGGTGTCGCTTGGGGATTCATGAATTAATTGCTATAAATATTGCATCCCTGTTTTTCCCTATTGCCAACATTAAGGCAAAGGAACCTCATAGGTGAAACGCACTGTCCTGGTTGCGAGCGCTGCTGGGAGGAATGTCTTAGTCCTGACTAGTAATGTAACAGCCTGAAGTCTGGAGTCATTATTTATAGGTTAGTTATTTTTGGGTTCTGTATTTAAATCAGCAAAAACGGAACCCTATAGGATTACTTTTTTATCCATCTGTCCAGACCTTTTTTTTTCAGGGACGCGTGGCGGTTAATTAAGATGAAATTAATATGTATATTTTTTTTATAATGTATAGGCTCACGTTTGACCACTATCTGACCTGATGGTAAGCGATGATGTGGCCGACGATGGAACACGCTTGCCTAGAAGCAATCTATTCACTCTTGACTTAAAGACCCCTAGGTTGTAGCTATCAGGAAACACAGACTCTGGCAGGGAATTCCACTCCTTATTAATATTTAATACTCAGATCTGCTACAGATCATAGTCGATTCATAGTCTTGATTAGTAAATTCTTCTTCTTTTTCTTCTTCCTACCCTTGTCCCATCTTATTTGGGGTCGGCGCAACACGGTTTTTTTCTTCAATTTTTGAGGCGCTAGCAAACAGCTGGGTGCAAGTGCAAAACAACCCTTCAATCGCCTGGGTAGCCCGCTGACTATGTATTTTTGGTGACATAATAAGCTTATAACTTCGTTATTTTGTATAATATAGTTATGAAATATACTAGACATGAGTTTTGGGTTCGAATCTACTAAAATTAAAGTACAACTTTAATTTTAATTTTAATTTTACTAAAATTAAAGTACAACTTTAATTTTAGTAGATGCGAACATAAAAATATTGAAACATCTAAAGATAATCATAAAAATGAAAAAGAAAATATAACTTTTCCTAAATCTTTGAATATAGAAGCATGATAGTATATTCACAATAGTAGTTCATCGCAAAAACGCTGACTTCGATCTTCAACATTTCCCACATCAAATTCCAAATTCGACCAAGTCACCCTGATAATTTGACATTCGAGCAAAATGTCGAGCTATTTGCGTTCAAAGAGTACTCGATAGTGGCGTCGGAAGTTTAAATTGCAATATATCGCGTTCTACCTGAGCGCGGGTTCCGCCTAAGTCATGTAGCTGAAGATATGTAGATAGGTATAAGTGCGTAACGGTAGGTATACCTATGGTTATAAAGTAGGCAGAAGGATTCTCAGAACCTACGAAAGGGCACTGAGTGTATGGATATGTACTATCAAGGACACCTCCGCCTGACCACCGCTAAGTTCATTTTTGCTTGCACTCGAAACGAAAATTTACTGTAGTCGTGGGCTTGCGTATGATGAGCAATAGGTAGGTTGCCGTCCATCCATCCGGTAACCGTCGGTGCGTAGTGTTCCAAGTGCCCCTAAGAGATATCAGCAACACCGTAGGGACTTAGAAGGGCCAAAGCCTAATATGGCTATGGGTCGTCCGAAAGGGAACCTCGGGGTCCTGGGACGCAAGACAAAGAGGGAACATAGAAGTGGGTTTTAGTCAGTAAAAGTCTGACACGCTACTCCTTCTTTTAGAGAAGAAGCGTATGGCCCAGCAGTGGGAACATTAAAAGGCTGATTATGATATGCTCCTGCTGAAGAAGTTATTGGATGATATCCCACCTTAAAAAACAATGCTATAGTTTAGTAAGTCTTCTATATTTCAAAACTGTATCGTTTATTAAATATTCCGCCATACATTTTGTATGAGCTATCGAGGAAACTCAGTTTGTCCGCTCTCTTCCCGCGGGGAATCTAGGAAATCTCGTCTCGAATACGTGATATCGTCTTTCAAATTTAATAATGTTAGGACCTTTCGTACTGTAATATAATTTACAACCAGAAATATTTGAAAGTCTTGATGCACATTATTTGTCACTTTCATTTTGGAAGTAGCTATCAAATTGAGTCCTGTACCTACATATCCTTACTTAACCCTTCAGATACCGTCAATTACAGACACAATAGTAAGACAATAGATGCGCGGCCACCGGTGGTCGCTTGGGGATTCATGAATTAATATTATAAAAGCGAAAGTGAGTTTGTTTGTTTGTTACGTCTTCACGCCTAAATGGCAAAACCGATTTTGATGAAACTTGGTACACGGATAGGACATGGTCCTGGAATAGGATATGGGATACTTTTTATCCCGAAAGTGTGTTCCCTTGGGACAATTTTCTGCTATCACGCGGGCGGAGCCGCTGGGAGCAGCTAGTAAAGAATAATCGTCCAATATCGGCCTTATACCTTTTTTTATATTAGTAGTTTTAAAAATAACAAGCGATAACATTAAAAAACAAATATTTTGAACAATCTTGCAGACTTTTTTGAGGTGGCAAATTATCAAATGACTTCTTCAGCTCTTAAATTGAGCGAGAGGACGTGTTAGACTGTTACTGTCTAAAATCCACTTTTGTCTTTCAGTTGTCGTTTGCGTTGCAGGGCCTCGGTAATTCTCCAAAATGTTTCCGAGGCCCTAGCGGGCTACCAACAGCCAGCCCAACTGGGCCCCTACAGTATTTCAGTCACCTCTTTGAAGTGCACATGGCATGTTGAGGTCGGCTCGGGCTCGTTTCTTACCGGAATGCCGAATGGCGAGCTACCCATGACTCACCTTCCGCAAGCCTGCGCCTTTAGTTGCCCGAAATCACCCTGCGACTCCCGACACTCAGGGTGTCAGTTCCCTCACGGTCCTTTACTCGGATTACTGCTTCGCAAAAGGATGTGCCCACGTCCACGTCCCATTCCCTCTCACTCCGAACCATGGACTTACAAGAACCTGATGAGAGAAATCACCGCCACTGATCGCCTCCATGAGGACTAGGGAATGCAAATCTCGCGAGATCTCGCGAGATTATGAATACAATATCGCGAGATCTCGCTAATTTCGAGATCTCGCGAGATTGGCAGTTTTGTGTTTTATTTTTTTGCAAATAATCACAATATTTGAGGAAAAAAATAATAAAAATTATAAGTATTATAAGACTATTTACTGCTCCGCCCAAGGGCGGGACATGTCATTTGGATGCTTTTTACCCACCAAAAAAAAAGTATTATAAGATAAACATTTATTTTCACGAATATTTTTCAATATTTTTTTTTGCATTAAACATTGTTTGACGTATCTGTCTATAATATTTGAACGTCCGTGTCAATCCGCGCTTCAAATAAGACGTTTTTATGCTCGAGTACAATCTCGTTAATCTCGCGAGATCTCGCCCTTTTTTCGACCGAGATCAATCTCGCTAAAAAAGGCCATCGAGATCTCGCGAGATCGAGATTGCATTCCCTAATGAGGACACATTGGTGCTCTGTCTAAGCGCGGCAACATTCTCCCGTATGCTCTACCGTGTTCTACGGGCGATTCTCACAATGGTGACACCCGGGCGTTTCAACCCCGCAGCCCTAGGGCTTCATGATGCCTTAAGTTATTCTACCAACATTACTTGTATTAGTGCTAAATTAATTTGAAGCTTAATCAAAGGTTAGTTCATTGTCGGGTCTTGTCCTTTGAACGCCAAAATTAATAGAACGTTATTACTCCAACAATTACTGAGCTAATTTACATGCTGTTATATGAGTAATTAGTTGTTATTATGATTATAATATAATATTCCACAACTATCACACAACGCCGTCTAGTCCCAAGCTAAGCAGAGCTTGTGTTATGGGTACTAGACAACTGATATACATACTTATATATTTCTAAATACATACATATTATAGATAAATTACACCCAGACACAGAACAAATGACTATGCTCATCACACAAACATTTGTCCTGCGTGGGAATCGAACCCACGACCTCCGGCATAGCAGTCAGGGTCACTAACCACTAGACCAACAGGCCAGTCAAATATTTATATTTGTGCATGAATCAAAGCCATTAAATGTCTGCAAAAAAAAAGTGTCAGCATGTAAAATCAATTTGAAAATCGACTACCATTATAAAAAAAACTATTAAAATCTCCACTCTTCATTATTTTTATGTAACGCTACGAACATAGTTTGAATAGACACTTAAGAAATGTACGCTCAATATAAGCTAGCTCTCTTCCGCGGTTTTATCCGTGTCATTGGTTACTGATCCGGTTCTATTACTCTCCCCGTACACGGGCTAAAAAAAGCCACTTCAACCTTCTTTTTAAGGCGGTCTTTTTTTGTGGCTCGTGTGTGGTGGTGCCACCACAAAAAAACGCTTACTGTCCCCGCACACGGGCTTCAAAAAAACGCCACGGCCTTTTTTTGTGGCTCATGTGCGGCAGTGCCGCAACAAGCTGTCGCGCGCTTCAGCCTTTTTTTGTGGCTGCTTCTAGCTTCTTTATATAACTTAGTCGTAGCGTATAAGCCTTCTTCGGTAAATGGGTTTTCCAACACTATGTAATATTTTTTCAATTTTAAATCCTAAGTTTAGTTTTCCTTGGCGTTCCTTATCGTTCCTTACCAGTACCGTTACGCTCAGAAAAAAAAGTTCCTTGAAAGTTGAGTGGGGCGAAAATCCGGTGGATGTGTGACGCAATAAAACCGGTCGTTGCAGCGACACTTTTTTTAATGGTAGAGAAAATCATCCAATGACAACCCCCGCTCTTGGGCGGAGCGTGAGATAGTGTCAGACTCTTACTGACTAAAAACCCACCCCGTTCCTTCTAGCCTTCATAACGGGGCTCGAGCTCCCCTTTGGATTACCCTGGCTTCAGTAGCCTTCGACCCTGCTGGGCCCCTGGGACGATTGCTAACAACTCCTTGAGGTGCGCGTATAGCACTACGCGCCGTCAACAACGACGGAGAGCTATCCATTGCTCACCGTCCGCAAGTCCAAAATCAGAATCGAATCTCGGCTGGGGCGCGAGGGCCACTGCCTCGTGCGTGCGGCCGCCTCTTTTACTAACATTACTGCTTCGCAGACGGAGGTATATTGTTTTACAATCTTGATCGGTTTCAACAATGTTTCTATAGAAACTAAGCAATTAATTACATACCTGAATATAGGTCACGATTAACCGTAAGTGATCGTTAGACTGTGTCACGATATTGCTTCAGATACCTATCTAATACTAATATCACGCTTGAGAGAGTTGCGTGATCACAGTTTGATGTTGCGGCATAGTGCATAGTCCACAGGTAAATTGTCGTAGTGTTTACTCAACCAAATACTATCCCAATTAAAGGCCTGCCTGAACTGTTGTAATATCAAAGTGTAGCCGCACATGGGCCACTTGTCACAACCACAAGCCACTTGTGGCCGGTGGCTACAATCTTTTTTAACCCATATGCGCAGTATCATAATGGTCTGTCGAAGTAGTTTAGAGTGAATGGCGTGCGGCGTCCGGTTTGGGCCACCGGAGAGCAGCGGCAATTTCTAGTGGGTGGCGGCCACTGGCGTCAACCGTGTGCGGCGTTTCGTAGTTGTGGCCAGTGGTCCGTGTGCGGCGACCCAAATGAAGAACAGCATCTTTCTCACAGATGATATTAGACTTGATTGTTTGGTTATGCTTAAAACTTTTCTTTTAAAAATGAGATGGCTGCGTCAGGAAACGGACATCCTTACACCCCAGCCGTCGAGACCTTGAACCCGACTACCAGCCACCGTAGGCGTGAGTATTCAGACGACGAGCAATATGTTGCTTTCCCCAGTTGTCGACGGCGCGTAGTTTTCCACGCGTGCCTCAGAGATGCCAGTAAAACCCCCAGGCATAACCCCAGGGCCCAGGAGAGTAAAACAAGCAAAAGAAAGATTCTGCCGACAACTAAATTCCCGCGACTACACCCGCGTACATAAAATATAGCCTATGTCACTCAGGAATACAGCAGCTTTCTATCGGTTTCGCAATTGGACCAGTGCAGAGTATCAGAGATTACCGCCTATAAACAGAAACAACAAAAAAACAACCTTTACCTCTATATAATATTGGTGTAGAAGTGCAGACGAGAGTAAAGATTGTTTGCCCTAAATGTAAGATAGGTACCAAGTAAAGGAACCAAAAACCATGTACAACTTTGTGTAACTCTTACACTTCAGAAACATTGTTTCGGTGCACGTAATATCCTCTCTTACACTGACTCGTGGGTATGAATGAGACAACCTGACACAGTAATTACAAAAACACAGATGATGGTTATATGTACAAGGTATTTCTATTTTTACGTATGTCACCAATGAACTGGTTCTTCAATTGAATAAAAATGAACTAAAATTGTATTAAAAGTAGTTTGAAAAAAAAAGAAATTAAACACAGGATTTGAAAGAATGAGTAATTGAGTTGTTCAAACAAAGAGACAATAGATTTGTCAAAAACCGAAATATCTATTACCAATAATAGCTTTCCATTTTCTGAGTAATTAGAATTACTTTCCAGTATAAAAAGAAACCACTTCATTTTGGGAATTTTACTTTATAAAATATTTTATTGTTAGTAGTGATAACGTCACGTTTGATAGGACAGAATGGAAGAAAAAATAATAATAATAATAATAATAATAATATTCCACAACTATCACACAACGCCGTCTAGTCCCAAGCTAAGCAGAGCTTGTGTTATGAGCTTGTGCTTGTGTAAAAAACGTATTGCACTGACAAGAGCAGGTTAATAATGATAATTTGGAAGTTCTAATTACCAAAATTAGGGATTTACTAAAAAGTATAAATTAAATAAATATTAAAGTGCCTATTAAGAAAAGTAACGGAAAACAATGCCATCGAGAGAACTGGTTTGAGGTGGCACTGGGGAAAAAGGTTGCTGGAAAAACTTCAGGGAGGTTTTTATTGTAGTGTTAGGAAGTGAAAAAAGAAAGAATACTATTTTTTTTAAACAGGTTTTTCTCTAACAAATACCTGAACAGTTCATTCCCAACACTTCCGCACTAGCGTTACATTGTCTTATGCATACTTCCAGGTCGTTCCTAAAAGTCTACTCATGAAATAGGTCTATCAATGCTTTGTGTGATAAACTAAGCTCTTTATAGCGTAGACTTTGCCGTGATAGACGACGTGTAGTGTATAATGGTTTAATAATGGTCAGTAAAGTGCGTTTAGTTGGTGTTTAATAGAAGAGAGTGGAGATTTTAATAGTTTTGTAATGATGCTAGTCGATTTGCAAGTTGATTTTATATGCTGTCACTTTTTTTTTTGCAGACATTTAATGTTTTTGATTCATGCAAATGTAGATACACTATTTTTTCTCTGCATCACCCAAAGGTTGACTGGAAGAAAATGCCTAAGACATTAAGTCCGACTCTGTAGGTACTCATGTGTGCATAAAGTATTAAAGAAATAAAAAAATATTAAATAAATAAATAAATGCACCTTAATATTTAAAAGTGAAAAAAAAAATGAAAAATCAAACAAAATTCATTTATTTACTTACTAATATTATAAAAGCGAAAATGAGTTTGTTTATTTGTTTGTTACGTCTTCACGCCTAAATGGCAAAACCAATTTTGATGAAAGAAAGAAAGAAAAACGTTTATTCGACTTGATGAATTTTGGTACAGAGATAGTTGGAACCCTGGAGACGGACATAGACTAATTAAAAAAAAAAAGTGAGAAAGGGGGAAAAAGAGTAAAGTATAAATGCGGGCGAAGCCGCGGGTAAAAGCTAGTTTTTGTAATAAAACTTTGCTCCACACTAAGAAATACGCCTGTATTGTGGGTGCGTCCACATATTTATTATGTAAACTCACATACCAGACTTGAAACAACTATCTGTAGGACATACAAATATTTGTACCGCGCGGTAATTGAAACCGTGACATGTAACACAACAGTCAATCACTGCGCCATAAGAACAGATTTCTAAACATATTCGCTGACCTTCAGAATGAGAATAGATAGCAAAACAAGAATGATAATGGAGAGACCTGCCTAAACCATACAACCACGTAACTGTCCGGACCGAGCCCAAGTTGTCGACGGCGCGCACTGTTCCCGCGCGCCTCAAAGAGCTGTCAGCAACTGCAGGGGTGAAGCCTACTGGGGCCTGAGTTAGCTTCGAAAGGTAGCTCAGCTCCGGCATGAATGGCAAGAAGGAACGGGGTGGGTTTTTTAGTCAGTAAGAGTCTGACACTATCTTCCGCTCCGCCCAAGGGCGGGGGATGTCATTTGGATGATTTTTACCCACCAAAAAAAAAACCATACTACCACAAAAATGTCAATTTATTTACATCACAAGGCGAACCTTGTTTTCATTCGCATTCATTTTCGGTATCCATCTAAAAAATTCGAAATATTCGTCGCTCTGTATGGCATTCCGATGTACGGCCGAGACAAACATCATCAAAGGGCTGGTTGTAACAATTTGCCGTCGCTTGATTGGGCCGGGAACGCACCTGGCGCCCTATGTTACTGCGGACCCCAAACAAAGGGTTTTTGGGCGTAAGTTTTGAGATATAAGCGATTGAGAACGGTTGATACCAAACCGAAAATATAGTTTGTCTCTTGAGGACTTGAGATAGCCAGCACAAACCAACTTTAATACAAATGGTTTTTTCGCAATCATGACGATCATCCAGCGGAGCGCCTCTCTATTAAGGCGCACAGAACAGTCTCCTGAGGGTATTGTCCGAGCGGTGGGACCTGTCTCAGTCGCAGAGGTGGATGCAGCTTCAAATTAGCGCTTCTCCTCGTATTATTTGACCGTATCGTTTTTTAATTCATGAATCCCCAAGCGACCACCGGTGGCCGCGCATCTATTGTCTTACTATTGTGTCTCTAATTAACGGTATCTGAAGGGTTAATGCGTGCATTAATCATTGTGTTTGTCTATTTTGGTATATTAATGTGTATTATTTCATTTAAATTTAATTATATCTACGACATTGTGTTTAATTTAAATGTGTGTAGCATTCAGTACGTAATTTTAACGTCTAGTTTTGTAATTTTTTATTTGGGTTGATTATAATTTTGTGTGTCACTAGGGGTGAATAGAAACAAAACTTCGATTCGGACTTTCACAAATTTCTCCTAATATTGGTTCCTAGAAAGGGTTCCATTATTTTTGTATAAACAATTAAAGAAATAATTGCAGTAAGTGCTGCTAACAATTTCTTAATAACGTGAAAAATCCCTTTTAAAGTTTTGTTCCTAGACATCCCTGAGAAAATACTCAAATATACAAGACAAGAGGTTCTTTCGATGATACTTGTATCGAAAGAAGTGTCTTTACATTAAATATTTATGTTCGAATCAGTACAAATTCTTTTTTTTGTTCTTTCTTAAATAAATATTTCTGTATATACGCCTACCATAATTTCTCTGCACCACCCTAGGTTGACTGGCAGAGAATGCCTAAGGCATTAAGTCCACCTATGTACTTTGTGTTGCATGAAGATTAAATAAATAAATAAATACAAATCGCTTGTAACTTGCGCCTGGCCATCATCGGCAGGTGTGTAGCATTGTCGTCGGTGCCACTTGAATACTTGATGCAAAGGGCTGAGTTTTGAGCTTTTAGCTACAAGTGCTGTCGCCCTCACTAATACAGTGGGTGCGCGCCTTTAATTCCACTGCACTATGGTACGGTGAGTTGGTAGGGTAACCTAGAAAGCTTTGCATTGCTTTTAAGTGGTAGAGCTGCAATTAGTAAGCTGTACCCCTAGCCAAGTTGCTAATCTGCAATAGTTAATGCAAGTAGAACTCTTCAAATCTTCGTCACGACGTCATCTCAACGCTCAGTCACGTGGTCAGAACAAAAGAATCGGCGGCAAGGTCAACTCGAAGCGTTCGACATAAGCGAAACGGTTGTAACTTGGCTAGGGAGGCTGTACCTCTAGCCAAGTTGATAATCTGCAATCGTTAACGCTAATAGAAAGCTTCAAATGTACGAGAATGACGCGCCCTCAACGCTCAGTCACGTGGTCAGAACAAAAGAATTGGCGGCAAGGTCAACTCGATGCGTTCGACGCAAGCGAAACGGTTGTAACTTGGCTAGGGAGGCTGTACCTCTAGCCAAGTTGATAATCTGCAATCGTTAACGCTAATAGAAAGCTTCAAATGTACGAGAATGATGCGCCCTCAACGCTCAGTCACGTGGGCAAAACAAAAGAATTGGCGGCAAGGTCGACTCGATGCGTTCGACGCAAGCGTAACGGTTGTAATTTGGCTAGGGGGACTGTACCTCTAGCCAGTTGATAATCTGCAATCGTCAACGCTAATAGAAAGCTTCAAATGTACAGGAACGACGTCATCTCAACGCTCAGTCACGTGGTCAGAACAAAAGAATCGGCGGCAAGGTCAACTCGAAGCGTTCGACACAAGCGAAACGGTTGTAACTTGGCTAGGGGGGCTGTACCTCTAGCCAAGTTGATAATCTGCAATCGTTAACGCTAATAGAAAGCTTCAAATGTACGAGAATGACGCGCCCTCAACGCTCAGTCACGTGGTCGGAACAAAAGAATTGGCGGCAAGGTCAACTCGATGCGTTCGACGCAAGCGAAACGGTTGTAACTTGGCTAGGGAGGCTGTACCTCTAGCCAAGTTGATAATCTGCAATCGTTAACGCTAATAGAAAGCTTCAAATGTACGAGAATGACGCGCCCTCAACGCTCAGTCACGTGGTCAGAACAAAAGAATTGGCGGCAAGGTCAACTCGATGCGTTCGACGCAAGCGAAACGGTTGTAACTTGGCTAGGGAGGCTGTACCTCTAGCCAAGTTGATAATCTGCAATCGTTAACGCTAATAGAAAGCTTCAAATGTACGAGAATGACGCGCCCTCAACGCTCAGTCACGTGGGCAAAACAAAAGAATTGGCGGCAAGGTCGACTCGATGCGTTCGACGCAAGCGTAACGGTTGTAATTTGGCTAGGGGGACTGTACCTCTAGCCAGTTGATAATCTGCAATCGTTAACGCTAATAGAAAGCTTCAAATGTACAGGAACGACGTCATCTCAACGCTCAGTCACGTGGTCAGAACAAAAGAATCGGCGGCAAGGTCAACTCGAAGCGTTCGACACAAGCGAAACGGTTGTAACTTGGCTAGGGGGGCTGTACCTCTAGCCAAGTTGATAATCTGCAATCGTTAACGCTAATAGAAAGCTTCAAATGTAAAGGAACGATGTCATATCAACGCTCAGTCACGTGGGCAGAACAAAAGAATTGGCGGCAAGGACAACTTGAAGCGTTCGACGCAGGCGAAACGGTTGTAACTTGGCTAGGGGGGCTGATAATAAATACTAAGAACTTCCGATGCCTAGCAAACTGATCACACTGGTATATAGCTCTATTTTCTTCAACTTTCCTTTCACAGGTATGTTGGAAGAGATTTCTTTAGAAATAAGCATCATCTTAGCACAATTTTTTGTTTCCTTCTTCTTTTCTTTTTCATGTGTGTGTACATAAATCCTTACTATCCTTACTTATATTATAAAAGCGAAAGTGAGTTTGTTTGTTTGTTACGTCTTCATGCCTAAATGGCAAAACCGATTTTGATGAAACTTGGTACACGGATAGACCATGTCCTGGAATAGGACATATGATACTTTTTATCCCGGAAGTATGTTCCCTTGGGATAGTTTTCTGCTATCACGTGGGCTAAGCTGCTGGGAGCAGCTAGTAGTTAAATAAATAAAATAAAAAATTGTGTTTAGTACATATAGTGTAAAATGGCTTTGGCTGTAGGTACTATTTAAATAAAATAAAATAATACTTAAGTAATACTAGGTTATTTATCATTGTTGTCAGCAACAGCAGGGGCCCAGCTGGGTCGAAGCCTACTGGGGCCAGGGTTATCTGAAAAGGAGCTCGAGTCCCGGTATGAAGGCTAGAAGGAACGGGGTTTTTTTTTTGTCGACGGGGAAAATCATCTTATGACAAAACCCGCTCTTGGGTGGAACGGGAGACAGTGTCAGACTCTTACTGACCAAAAACCCCGCGCCGTTTCTAGCCCTCATACCGGGGCTCTAGTTTCCTTTCGGATAACCCCGGCCCCGGTTGGTTTCGACCCAGCTGGGCCCCTCCTGCTGCTGACAACTCCTTGAGGCGTGCGGGAACAGTGCGCGCTGTCGACGTCTTAGCTCGGTCCGGACAGCGAGCTACCCATGGCTCGCTGTCCACGAGACCGCGTCTACGGTGGCTAAATTTTTAGTCAGGAAGAGTCTGACACTATCTCCCGCTACACCTAAGAGCGGGGGTTGTCATTTGATGATTTATGCCCACCAAAAAAAAAGAAGGTTATTTATCATTTTACTACATAAATAGTGTTAAACAAAGCATGTGTAAATTATTATGTCAACTCTGAGGTATTCAGGGCAAGACAAGACTAAATAATAAATATCGCAGACACGATACATGAATTTATTAGACCGAAATAAACTTATATTATACGATATGTAATATTATTTGTTATTGTGGTTGTATTTGTTTTGTTATTGTTAAAGTAAATCCCAACCTCTTTGATCACTACTATTCGTGTTTACTTCGTTTTAAAAGATACAGGTATAGTACGGCTACCTAATGCAGCCATGAAATACTGCTTTTTTGGTTTAATTTTATCGTCTTTCTTTCTTAGCAACATTAGCCTAAAAAACTGGTAGATACTGATATATCAGTTATGCAATATTGTCTTCGCTCTAGTGTTTTTCCCACAGAAGCCGTTCATTTATCAAAGGTAAAAGTAATCTATAGCACTGCTTTTAACCGGGGTTTACTCCCATCTCGGTACACTATGAGTTTCTTTATTGTGCCCAAGAAAAATTCCAATCTCAGCATTCTGCGATTCATTGGTACCTACCGATATGAGCCTAAAATTAAATCTGATCAGTAATTCCAGTGATGAACCTTCGACTTTAACCATTTTATTACTGTTTTCATTTAGATTCTACAATTATAAATAACATATACCTGGCTGTTTGCAATATTTGTACGCTATAGTATGACAGGACATGCTGGGACCAACATTGTAAAATCTATTGTACCATATTGATTTTGATTATTATTATAGGCGCGCCCACAAGGAGTTCATTTGTGGAATAATGCCAAATTTATAATATCATATTCCTTTTCTTATGCCTATTTATTGTTTCAGTTATACAACGTTCCGATGATATCATAGCAGGCCTTATAACAATACCAAAGCTACTTATTTTTTAATGTTTTTTATATTAAATAAAAAACATTAAAAAATAAGTAGCTTTGGTGTATAAATATTTTTTTCGTTCTTCGCTCAAAGAATTAGCATTGCCATTCAACGTGGCAATGCTGCCAGTCTTCTGGGCACATTTCCGGATGACAGCGATGTGGAGGAGCGTGCTTTGTCGTTTTGTTTTATATTTATGTACATAGTTAGGTTTTAGTATAAATAGTTTTTTTAGTATTTAAGGGTTTTTAATGTACATATGTATTAGAATGTATATGCATACAAAAATAAAAATTATTTTTTTCAGTTTTAATTCATATTTATTTCAGTTTTGTTAGACAAACATTATTTCTTTCTTTCTTTGGTCTGTGCACATAATGTTGGGAAAAAAGCGGCGACACTACATCATGCCTGCGCTTTTATGCTAATTGTTTGGAACAAAACGTTGTACCTACACTGTAGGTAAAACACGAGTGCTCTAGATTCATATTTATTTCTATACAAGCTTCTACTACCGACTTTGTTTAAGTAGAATTCAAAATAAAATTTATTATCACAACCTTTTGATTCCGACCACGTCCTTTTTAGTTATATCTTCTTCTTCATATAATATATTAAACTGTTTTTTTTTTTACCGGTCTGTGCGTCATGAATCCGTCGGATTCCCACGACTCTGACCAGGTCATCGGTCCACCTTGTTGGAGGTCTTCCAATGCTGCGTCGCCTTCAATCACTGCATTGGACGTTGTTGTGACGCGTGACGCTTGGGGGAAGCCTATGTCCAACAGTGGACGTCTTTCGGCTGATATGATGATGATATTTTTTATTTCGTACTTTCAGTTAAGCTCTAACATAAGTTATACTGAAAACCAAGAAATTAATATCAATAATTCCGCCAAGCTCGTTCCATCATTGGACCACCAGGCGTAGGTACGGCGATGCGCCAGCGGTACATGGTGGACATCCCACCTACACGCACAAAATGCTGTGGGAACGTATGGAGCGGAATTCCCTGTCGGAGTCTGTTTCCTGATGGTTACAACCCGGGAATCTTTAAGTCAAGAATGATAAGGTTACTTCTAGGTAAGCGCGCTGCATCGTCGACCGCATCGCCGCTTTCCATCAGATAGCGGTCAAGCGCAAACCTATCAACAATAAAAAAAAAAAAACTTCAAACAAACATCAAAGACAAAATATTTTTACAAAATTTCATTCTTGTACAGATTTTTCTACAACCATTTTACTATAGAATAAAATTTTAATAAAAATTCTTAACGGCTTACACGTTAGCCACAAAGAATTTAGTTGAGAAGCAGTTAGTTAAATATGAACTACTTTTATAACTAGCTAAAGTTCAACTTAACGGCTACAGTAAAAGTCAAGTAAACGAGTTTTACTGCAACACTTTGTAGTTTATTTTTCACTTTTTTATTAAATTTCTTTTGCTTGCTTTGCTGCTAGGCTTTTTTTGCAGTTGTGACGTTGTTAGAAAGGAGAATGCCGGATTTTGTATGGGCACCATCCCCACCCTCCAACACACATGAGACAGGGGTCATTCGAAGTGTCTAGTAAAATAGAGTATTATTTATTATGGTGACACATCTCTAAAGTATGGGGTTTAAGTTTTAAAAAGCATTACATTTTTACCTAACTTTAAGTTAAGTGTTTTGGCTAGGTCAAAATATTAGGGTGCGTCCACATCTGGCGAATGTGCGGCGAATGTGCAGCTCGCGAGCCATTTGCGAGCTGCCCGCGAGCTGCGCGCGTGCAGTCACGGCAATGGTTTGGTGCGCCACTTTAGCGCAACTCATGCAATGATCGTAAAAGGCGTGCGCGCGGCTCGCGACCTGCGCGCACTTAATTCTCGCACTTACAGTTCCGTTTTCTGGCTCAGTACTTTCGAACATGTCGGACGACACTAGTGCTTTTAATAATTCTCCTCCATTCACTCCACGACAATACATACTTAACCTCTAGAAATCAGAAACGAACTGAGCGGGTAAACAACCATTTAATAACTAAGGCGCCGCCCGCGCGCTGTTCGCGTACGGCGCTTAGGTCGCGCGCGAACTGCGCGCAGGCGGCGCAGAAGCGGCGCACGAACAAAAATGCACGCGCGCAGTTCGCGGGCAGCTCGCAAACGGCTTGCGAGCTGCACATTCGCCGCACATTCGCCAGATGTGGACGCACCCTAATGTTTTGACTGATGGATGGGTGACTGAAAAAAAAACATACCATAAAGGGAATATCAGCACATAAACCAGTAGGTATTAATTCTAAACGTATACCGTGTAAACACCACTATTTCAAACGACTGTATAAGACATCGTCAAGTTAATTAAAATGGGGTAGTTATCCGATCAAGATAATTTTCCCCTTCGACGGCAAAGAAAATCTCCTTTGGAGCTCATCTCACCTTGTTGAGCTAATGCGAATCTAATGTACTTAGAAAATGTCGTTGTGGGCTTCAAAATTTAGGGACAATAGTAGAGAAATGTATCTAAGCTTTTAAGCTCATATTTATTTATTTTATTTATTTATTCATTTTGTGGGTAGATCATACGGCCAGTGAACTGATTTATTATATTCTTTGTAAGTTGAAACGACTATTCCTGCATTCCTAGTTGAGTCAAAAGCGGTTATGTCGTGAATCCGACCAACGAGCAATGTCATAGTTAGTATCCCCGCACTCGGGCCACAAAAAAAGCTGCTTCAAGCTTCTTTTTGTGGCGGCCTTTTTTGTGGTTCGTGTGCTGCCAAAAATAAAAGCTAGAGGCCGCTTCTAGCTTCTCCGGCCACAAGCTGTCGCACGCTTCAGCTGTTTTTTGCGGCGGCTTCTAGCTTTTTTTTGTGGCCGCTTCAAGCGTTTTTTTGAGGTCCATGTCGTGTCCGTGGACAGTAAGATAAAACGACTATTCCTGCATTCCGAATTGCGTCAAAAGGCTGATGATGAATTGGATGGACTAGAATTTCATCTCCTTCATCAGCCTTTTTTAATGTTCTCACTGCTAGGACTCAAGCCTTCTCTCTAGGAGAGGGAATGGGCCGTAATCCACCACGCGGGCCCAATGCGGGTTGGTGAATGTCACATGACTTCGAATTTTTTTTTCTAGGACATACCGGTTTCCTCACGATTTTTCCTTCAACGTTTTGATAGCAGTGGTCATGAAATAAATTACACAAAGTAATGCACCTGGTTGGGTTCAAACCCGCGACCTACAACTCGTAAGTCAAATGTCAGATAAATTTCGTATTAAGTCGAACTCGTAAGTCAGATAAATTTTGAAAAATCTTTACTTATTCTTTGTATACCTATCTACATCGTAAAAAGAATCTCGACACTGCTGAATCTAAAACGAATTTTTGAATTTAATCAAATGTGAAATTAAGCAGTGTTAACAAAAAATCATAGGTTTTTTGGTGAAACCCAGAATATACGGCCCAACTCTCAAATTTCACCAAACTCTCAACGACCAATCAAACCAAAGCGCTCATAATTCAAGCAACACGGCCTACTTCCTCTCTACACAGTTCCAGCAATTCAGCATATTTGTCATGCCAACTGTTGGACTAACTTCTTAACTACCAATCAGACTAAAAAACATAACATCTACTCTGGTTACAGTGTGTTTCTTTTTACTCGACTATTTTTTAAACAACCAAAGTACCAAACCCAATGATATAGTGCACCATTGTAGCCTCCACCCGTTTACTTCACCCGAACTAGGACGGTAATGACTTGAAATTAAAACAGGTGTGTACCAGTAACAAATATTTATTGCCTAGCAGAGCCGGAGGCACACAAATTTGTAGGTCGTGGATTGCGAACGTCTATAATCACTTCTGCAGGGAAAGGTACTTCCCGTATCCCGCAGGCGGAGACCAGTACACCCCCAAGGCCGGAGATGGTGGTTGGCTGATGCGCAGGAAAGCAAGGCACGGCGAATCTTGCTGGTGCGGCGACCCGCTGGTACGGCGACCCGATCGGGACGTAGTCTCACCCGTAGGCGCAATATAAACTGGTTGTAGCACCTGGAATCCACCGTTCCAGCATATTAAAATGCGGCCTCAATAACCTCCGTGCCGGGGGGTACCACCGATGACGACAAGAAAGTACCTATATCATTGTAGTAGTATTGTCGTGGTGGCACCTACCAGAACAGAGTTTACATTATAGACAGCCATAAGCTTAAGCAAAGTAAGAAAAAAACAGTTGGGAAGCTACGTATTCAAATTCTACATTATACGTGCTTGAAGGTAGATGAATATTAAGTTGATGGTTTGTGTGCTATTTAAAACTTAATATCTCTGTACATAATTAAGCTTCTAGTGTTTGAGTTTGTAATAAGACTTACCCTAATTCGGGATACCACAACACTCGTTAAATAGTTGTACGTTAAATAGTTACGTTGACAACGTTCCGCGTTCGAATCTATAACCGCTTTTGGCGTGACGTTAAGCGAAAGTAGTTATCTTATTCTGTCTAGAAGCGACTGCGCGCCGCTGCGCGGACGCACTCCCTTTTTATCAACTCGGTCTCCCCGAACACTTCACTCCGTACCGCAGACATTCGAGTGACGTTTCACTTTGCTCACTCTGCACCACAGATATACAAGTAACGTTTCGTTACACCATGCACAGAATTATGTACTTTAAGAATTCATTCAATTCAATTTTGTTTTTGACAATTCAGAAGTGCCTGTAATTGATATATTTGAAATAAATGTTTCTGATTTCTGATTAAATTTATGTTTTAATTATGTATTTTTAAATTAATTTATTTGATGAAACTTAACTTAATAAATATCTTTTCAAAATAGTTTTTGAGGTAAATAAATAGCAATTGACAGCCGATGTGGAAACGCTTGGTGGGGAACTAAGTTAGATAGGATGTCTTTGTCAGCAGGCAGATAGGATGTCTATAATATAAAAGGTGTACGTGTTTCTTATGAAAATCACAACGTTCTTAGTTTACTAAATAATATTCATGAAGGTATACACTGATAATATTCACAAGATATCTGTACCCCTAGCCAAGTTGCTAATCTGCAATAGTTAACGTTAGTAGAAAGCTTCAAATGTTCGGGAATGACGTCAACGCTCAGTCACGTGGTCCGAACAAAAGAATTCGAAGAAAACTTGCGTTGAAGCGTTCGACGCAAGCAAAGCGGTTGTAACTTGGCTAGGGGGGCAGATCTGTGTTTCAAAGATGTCTGAAGATAGATGTGTAATTACGTCACAATTACGTAAGAGCGGTTGTACAGTATAGAAATGTATCTCGAGTTAGACGCTATTAAAGGTAGAATTGAAACAAAATGAATAATCATTATTATTTTGTTTTTATGCACCTGCCATGTTTTCTCTTCACCACCTTTGGTTAACTAGTAGAGAATGCCTAAAGCATTAAGTCCGCCTTTGTACCTTGTATTGAAATAAATATTTATACTAATTTATACTAATAATATAAAATCGAAAGTGAGTTTGTTTGTTACGTCTTCATGCCTAAATGGCAAAACCGATTTTGATGAAACTTGGTACACGGATAGACCATGTCCCGAAATAGGACATAGGATACTTTTTATCCCGGAAGTGTGTTCCCTTGGGATAATTTTCTGCTACCACGCGGGCGAAGCCGCTGGGAGCAGCTAGTAAATAAATAAAACAACTTGAACCGTATCGAACCATGTTTCGATTTTGTTTACTAAATCAGGCGTGAACGAAAAAACACCGTCTACATGGCCTATTTCCCCCACATCGCGAATCTAGCACATTCTATACATCACGTCGCCGTATAGGGCAGACACATAAATCAGGCGTGTCGAACGTTAACTCTGGGCCCACTTAGTCGGTGCCAACAGCCGGGCTTCGGGAAACATTGGAAGTCACTCGCAATCTGCACGGCTCCATTGTAGCTATGAGTTGTAGGATTAGAGGAGAATTGATTCAGTTTTAAGACTTCTAATAACGAGACTAAGTTCTGGATATCTGGGGTGTCTTTGACGTCGACCCACGAATACCATGGATTCAGGACATGATTCTGGACTGTAATGTTTTTTTTTTAATTTTTACGTTTTTTAGTTTAGACTATATAAAATCGCGCTGGCTTGCACAATATAAAATTTATGAATTTAATCTATGCTTCTCGAAAAAGTTTCCTTTGCGCATTGAACTGACAGTTTCTAGGCTAGGATTCTCTGGGACCAGGGTTATCTGAAAAGAAGCTCGAGCACCGGTATGAAGAGGCTAGAAGGGACGGGGTAGGTTTTTAGTCAGTAAGAGTCTGACACTATCTCCTGCTCCACCCAAGAGCGGGGGTTGTCATAAGATGATTTTTGCCCACCGTAAAAAAAAAACAAATAGGCTAGGATTCTGGGATTATAAATAAATTACTCGCCATGTTCTACTCTTCTTCTTCTTATTCTTCTCAAAGTTCTACTGTTCATAATACATTAAAAAATCTGTCATTTGTAGAATTAGTCAATTGTGGAAACGGTCATTTATAGTTTCAGTCAATTTGAGAATCAGTAATTTATAGAATTGTAGGTACATTCCGAGAATCCGACTATGTAGTCATTTCGCGAATCTGTCATTCCTAGACTAAGCCGTATCAGCATCATCATTTCAGCAGATATGCGTCCACGGTTGGACATAGGCCTCCCCCAAGCGTCGCCATAACGAACGTTCCTATGCGTCTCGCATCCATCGTTCATCAGCCGTAACTCCATGTAAAATACTGCTATTCAGTTCCATACCGTTATATATATAACTCTAACGTCGTACAAAAGAGGCTAGGTAGACTATTCTTCCATTCTAGATGAAGTTGACCAGTAGCATAGCATAGCATAGTCGGCCTTATAATGTTCCCACTGTTGGGATTCAGGCCTCCTCTCTAGGAGAGGGAATGGGCTGTAATCCACCATGCGGACCCAGTGCGGGAAGTTGACCAGTATCTTGAACAAAAGATTTCATCAATGGAAACAGTTTATGTCCCCATAAACCGTGTTAATACTTTCAGCAAATACTTTGACGTATACGAGACAAACCTCACACAAACTTGAGGGGAGTCTGACTTGAGACTTGTTGCGGCCACCCTTTGTTACTAAGATCACCAGAACATACTTCTAAATACTCTTACCACACCTAAATACGACCGTAAGACTATACAATTAAGGTTGAGACCAACCGCAAATAACTTTGCAGATGCACTTTCAAGAACAACTTCTATTGCAGTTGATTCAATCAAAATTGAACTCTATTTAGGGGACGATAAGGTTGTAGTATGGGGAATGTATGGTAAGTATAATAAACGTGAAATATGATAATCGTCTGGTCTGATGACGGTATTCATAGTTGGGGTAAGTGAAGAAGGAAGCCTTAGGAGCCAGGGAGGGAAATTAGTGTGCATTTCATAAGATTGCTTGCTGTGCGAATATGTGCAGTATGTAGAGAGGTGGTTTCTTTTGAAGGGCTTAGAATGTTCGTAATGGGATATTTAAGTACCTTAATATCTTACGTACTATATATCATCTACAATAAAAAAATGAAGAGGTAAAGTTTGTTTTTTTTTTATGTTTGTAGGAGATAATCTCTGGATCTGGAAGTAACTGGTCCGATTACTAAAATTTTTTCACCGATAGTAAGCTGCTTTATTCCTGAGTGACAGTGGCTATATTTTATGTACGCGGGCGAAGCTGCGGGCAAAAGCTAGTCTTTAATATGTATGTTTTTAGAACTATATAAATATGTTTATCACTAGCTCAAGTACTGCTTATTTTGGAACCCGATAGCGTGGTGTAAAAGTTATGGAATATTATTTGAAGCCACCACCTACACCTCATATGTTAGGGCCGTTACCTCTGGGCCACTACTGCTCCTGCAATTGCGGCTTTTCCCCTTGATGTATCAGATATGAAGCAAACACCCACATGATACACCAACAAAATAAAACCAAACAATAATTTTATTTCAACGTCATACTAACCTAATTACGCATTCATTTATAAACACAATACCTACATATATATAATGTAAAACACAACAATTTCGGTATAATACGGGATAACAGTACGAGAATATTTCGTTAAGTCATTTTAATCCGAATCGTGCGTTTTCAATGTAATCGCGTAAAACATGCGTGTAAGCCTATTGTGGAATGTACGCACTCATAAATATGAGAACCGTGGAATTGGTAATGTTTTTGTTAAGGTATTTTTATTTATTTATACAACATTATTTTTAGTATATGTGCAAAAATCCAGTCATATGTATAGTATTTTTATGTAAAGAACCTATGTACAAAAATTTCATAACTGTATCATGAAAAATCACAAAGTTATAAGCTTGTTATGACCACAACTAAATAAAAAAAATAAAAAATAATAATAAATGTTTGTCCTGTATTTTTGTTTGTGTGGTGTAGGTACATTAAATAATATAATAAATTAATAATTGCCTGTTCTTTCTTAGAGAGGAGGCCTGAGTACAAGCAGTGGGAACATGACAAGGCTAAAGTGACATTCAGTCAGTGTTGTTGATTGCTAAATGTATGGGATTGACATACACTACCCAAATGTCACATGAGACCATTTGACCATCAAGCTCAAACGTAAAACTGTAACATAAATGCAACAAAAAAGTAAAAAATGGTTGACATCCCACTCACACGCACAAAGCGTTTTGGGAACACATTTATAGTGCGTACAGCCAAGGAGTGGAATTCCCTGCTGGAGTCTGGTTTCCTGATAGCTATAACTTGGGGGTCTTTAAGTCAAGATTAAATAGGTTATTTCTAGGCAAGCGTGCTCCATCGTCGACCACATCATCGCTTACCATCAGGTGAGATAGATGGTGGTCAAACGCGAGCCTATCAATAATAATAAAAAGCATAAATGTACAATTCATGTTTTGTTTACTTTTTTTAGTACGCGCACTTTTCCGCGCTAGTGCGAAAAACAGTCAATTGCGCGCGAAATAAGGGGTTTTCGAGTAGGTACCTAAGTGCGTTGAAAAGTCATTTATCTTAGCCTACAGTTCATCGGCCTCTGCATCGATGCAAACAAACTTACTGAAGAATAATAAACCAAAATATACCAGTAAAGCTTACAATATTAGTAACATGAGTTGTCGTTATGTAAGCACTCCTGTAGGAATCCATAGGAATAGTCTTCGGAGGACTGCCCGCCTTGCCGATATAAGTTTGTATAGGAATAGAGATCGTGGAGACGACAATACAAACTAAATTTTAAGTTCGCGTTATTTTATTTGCGATCTACAAACTTTTTTAACTGGTATGAGTCTTGAAAATTTTATTGATGCTATTGAAACAAAATTTAATTAGTATACTTTAATGGAAAAACTTTACCTTTGTGTTTGGTTCTCATAATTTTATTTACCGAAAGTAAAGGCATTTTTGATATCGTCCGGATTTGATCACACATGCAGAAAATTTCTAAATGCAAAAAAAAAAAACGCGTCCCACGTGTGTATACTACGCACTACAATAAAAACTTGCATGAAATAGACATGCGGAGCAATCCAGTATGCGTGATCAAAAACGCACGATAATAAAAACACCCTAAATTAATCAAACGCAAATTAATCTCACCAATCTTTAATTATCATTTCAGTCATAAATAAATACGTAGGTAAGTTATAGTCTAACAAAATCTCAATTTGACTTTCACATGTCAATGAAACTTAAAAGGCGTAAAATAAAGATAAGTTCGATAAACACGATCCCTTTCCCTATTCCCTGTGTTCGGGTAAGCCGTGTAATTCAATTACAACTCCTTCGAGTCGCCGCGCGAAGGAAAATAATACAAAAACTGAATTAAAAGGCTTCATAACTTATTGAGCTGACTGTACTCCACACGCTGCACGTATTGGCCGTGAAAGAACTCTCAAAGAACTTTGAAAGTTCTTTCAAAGGACTTGTTATTGCGAATGTGTGAAAAATGCTTCGGTTCTAGCGACAGTTTTTAATGGGATTTTGAGAGCTGATAAATGGAATTTATTGAGGGTTTTCTTTTTCGTTTGATTTTTGCGGTTTGAGCTGTGAACGGAACGAGGTTTTAGTAAAATGCTAGGTTATAAGGTTTCCTCTACTTATGATATCCTCCTCCTAAAGTTGTATCACAGATTCAAGCATCAGCGCCACACCATGCAACGTATTTTAATACAGTTTTCACTACCAAAAAAGAGTGATAAACGAGGAAGAATTCATTTGCAGAGACACATCATCATCACATCATTTGCCGGACAGATTCATCATCATCATCATCATCATCATTACAGCCGAAAAACGTCCGCTGTTTGATATAAGTTTCCCCAAAGTGAAGTCACAATGAACGATCCTGTGCGCCACGCGCCCATCGAATTCCCGTAACCTTCGATCCACTTTGTGGGGGGGTCTTCCAATGCTGCGCCTTCCAGCACGCGATCGCCACTTCAGAACCTTTCGGCTCCAACGACCATCTGATCTGCGTGCAATGTGCCTTGCCCACTGCCACTTAAGTTTGGTATTCTCCGGTCGGGTTGCTAGTTATTATTCAAAAGCTATAACTTTGGAATAATAACTGAAAATGCTAACCAGTAGGCACGCCAAAGTTTCAAATAAAGTTCCGCTTTTCTCTATCCCGAAAACGGAAATGCGTGAACAACACGCGGCAAACTAGAAACAAAATTGAAAATTTAGACATGTTTGCGAAATGCGAGTATCAAACTATTTCGCACTTTTCAAACAACAAACAAAGTTGGAGAACTGAAAATCTGCCTCAAAACTCTCCCGAGTATGAGATAACTTCGAAACTCGATAGTGTTCCGTATCAAAGGCGTCGCAATTTATATTTATTTATGCAAAATTCATAAAACGTTCCCCCGGGATCGGCCCGAGCAAAAATTATGCAAATCTAGCCCTTAAGCGCCACACAATTAGAAGCGATTATCGAGTGAAATTCAATTCTGTAGTCGCAAATTTTATTTCGTTTCTCTCTAGAGGCATTGTTAACGATGCATTCAACCGTTTATTTAGAATTTAAAATGTTTCATTTTGTGGCTTTTTTTTTTGTGGATTCTAAACGAACCTTTGAAATATTTTGAATGCAATTGAATTTTGAACTTTCTGTTTTCTCAAACAAGATTTTATTTTAGCATTTTATGTTGCTGTTGTATTTTGATGTCGTGTGAGCAATTTGTTGAATGCGATAAGGGCTTTGACGTTGCGAACATTGTTTATTTATTGCTTTTAATTTGTACACGTTTATGTCGCTTTGTGTAGGTAGCTTTGAATAGCTAACCTTATCCTGCGGCGTGGTTTCCGTAGCTTATCTCGTAAGGTCTGTGCATTTTTGCAAGATAAAAGTCTACAACTCTCAGCAATATTATAGGTTCACCAGTAATTTTTTTCGCTGCTGTTATTTTGTTAATGTTTTTGCCATATGCGCTTCTTTAAAAATAAATAACAATATAACATGAGTTTTAAATTTTCTATTATTATGTTGATGTGGTCGACATTGAAGAATGTTTTTCTAGAAGAAACTTCTACACTTTTGACTTAGATACCTCTTGGTTGTAGCTATACTGAGTTAAGTTTCTATACATACACCTGTGTGCCAAATAAACGTGTTTTCTTTCATTCTTTCATCTTTATTTCTATAAGAAAGCACTAACTCCGTATGGACAGGATCTCCAATATAAGATACTGGTGTCATCACCGTACGTCTACGTTCCATAAATTTCATTTTACAAACCAACGAACACTTTTCCTTCTTCAATTCCCTGCTTATGCAAAACATTAATTTCCTATCCTACAATATCGGATGCTATCTAACCTCAAAACCAAATATTAATACTCATCACATGTACGGTATCATTCAACAGCGTGAAATTACTTGTCGGATTATGACGTCACGGCCCCAAATGGGCATTCGTAATTATTTGCCTTTGAGAGCTACCCCTCACCGCGGGCAACCAAATTTGAATATCTGGGATGAATGAAAAATAAAATTTTGTTTGTAAATGCTGCGACTGAATGGATCGTCTTGAATTAGGCCTTTGGAATTTTTGAATAAGTTTGAATAAAATGATCGGTAATGGGGACGAAATTTTGTATGTTAAGCTTTATAAGGGATGTTTATCTGCTTTGGTATTCAATAAGAAGACATACTTGTACATAATGGAAGGTTTTTTAATCCGCTTTTAATCCAATTAGCGGTACAGAGATATATAAAATTCTTATTATAAAAGAAAAAAACATAGACATAGTATATAACGTGTAACGTTAAATGCGCTAAACCTGAAAATAGTTGATCAGAATAACGAGCAGAATCAATTAAACCACTTTTTAATATAGGTTACATTTTTCACAAAAATCTTCATTAAAAATGTTGTCTTGTCTATTTATAAGTCAAGCCATCATGTGCGCAAACCCGCCCAAATAGGTAAACAAACACAAATGGATGTAGTTCAATCAAATTTTCTCATACGCGGGATAATAAAAGGTCTTATTCCAATGCAGATACAAATTTTAAACAAACTAAAACTGCTCATAAAACCTTTAATTTTTTTTTATTGATTTGTTTTCTCACATTATTAGGTCAATTGAATTAAAAATCATTTGGGGTGTCTGAGGTTTTGCGCATTTAATGTTACACGTTGTTTAGTATTTAATATTTTTAATACTTCATTAATCTGCAGAACACCGCAGACTATCTTACAGTCCATCTTATGGTTGTCTGGTAGATATCGCTGTTAGCAATATGATCTTCATTGTACCCATATTTATTTATTTATTCTTTATGCACACAAGAGTGCAGATGCGGATTTAATGCCTTAAGGTATTTTCTACCAGTCAACCTTTGGGTGATGCAGAGACAAATAGTGGTAGGTGCAATATTAAATATTACTTACATATTATAAAATTCCTAATACATAGATTTAATGGTTAAAAAAATTGTTTTTTGGTGTACAATAAAGTTTATTCTATGCTTTTTACCAAAAACATTGATTACGCCATGTCGTGTGTTACACGCAGAAAATTCAACTTTGACCCAAATATTTACATTCAGTTTTATATTAACAGTACACGAAAAAAGCGCTGTAAATCGCGGAGCCCCGCTGAGTTTAGCCCGCAAGCGAATGGCACAATAAAACTATAAAATCATAAATCCCTATGAGAAATGCTATGGCGTGACTTCCTAGGCACCATGCTTTGTTAGTCCAAAGAAAGTTTAACATAATTTCTATAAACGTAACAATTTTTAATAGTGTTAAAGAATAATGATGGAGTTATTTGTTTTTAAGCAAGAATCCGACGGATGCGAGATGCACAGGACTGATCGTTGTGGTGCCACTTGGTGGAGGCTTATGTTCGTCTTTCGGTTGAAATAATCATGATGATGATGATGAGCTTTTCACCTACCCATACGTACAAAAAGGAATATATATATTGTACCTATGTATAGCTAAAGAATGGGGTTCCCTGGTGTTTTACAATAACTTAAACCTAATTTTCAGACCTCTTTAGTCAAGAGTAGAGAAGGAAGAGATACGAGTAGGTTACTTGTAAGCAAGCGTGCTCTACCATCGACTACTTATCTCACAAGAATCGTCTTTCTTAATTATGTATTGTAAAAGAAATAATTTAAAAAAACTTGTAGTTTCAACTTAGACATATTTTGGCTTAGTTTGTTTTTAGACAGGACAATTTAAAAGCAAGCAAAACTGCTAAGCTCAGGTACACCTAAGCATTTGAGTATAGCATAATAGGGATGCGTAATTGGGATAAATATCCGAAGAGGATCGCAGTAGAAGGTCAGATTTGTGCTTGAAAACCATTTTTTTATGTTACCTCAAATTCTGTATCGTGGGAGCGTTGACAAATATGTAAACAACTCATATATTAGTAAATACGAGACACCCAAACCCAGAACAGCTATCTGTCGGCTATACAACAGTACAGGACTGGAATCTACGACACGCAGTAAGCAGCAGCAAGCAATCGCTCAGCCACTGCGCCAAACGCCTCGTCAAACTAACCATATAGGTACCATAAAAAGCTACAAATGTAGAATTTTAAATTAAAATATGGGGTGACGTGCATGTATAAAATAAATACAGAAATTACACAAGACACACTGGTTACAAGCAGAGCAAACCTCGACTCTGTCATACCGTGCAATCACACAACAGGTTGCCGCTATAAAATTAATGTGAATTAGATATTTATGACCGTAAATTACTTTGGATTTAATAGAGACGAGTTTTTATTTCTTTTATGGTGGAAAAGTAGAAAATCGAAACGGAAAATTAAAAATTATAGTATATTGTTTTTTTTTTTTTAAGGGTTGTAGATAATAATGCATCATTCTTTATTCATGAGATTTATTAAATTTTATGTACATAAGCAAACTTCACGCAACAAGGCATTATCTGCTTGAGATTAAAAGGTGAATGATGTACGGCATGTGTCCATAGTTGACACCTCTACGGTTCAGACTAACCGTTTCGTTTCGTCATTTATAATGAGCACATCCATTTTTTTCCCTATACTTATATCATAAGCATAGGAAAAGTATGAAAACTGGTTGCCACGTCACTTTGGTTCATGTCAAATTTTCAAGATTCTAGGTCAACCGGAAGTACCCTATGAATTTTGATTCCTTTGAGAGTATCGAAATATTCTCTTTTGCGACATAAACGGCCGTATCTTTTTTGTTTCTTTAACTAGGAAGCTATAAATAATCATTTCACAGTTTCAATGTATCGCAGACTTTAGTATTTGGTTTTAATTTTAACTTGATATTTTCATGCGTTCCTGAAATAAAGGGTCTTGACAGACAGACAGTCCAACAACAAAGTGATCCTATCAATACATACATATTAGAAAACAAAACCCCCACCGCGTCTGTCTGTCTGTACGCAGTTAACTCAAAAACTACTGCACCGATTGTCAAGCGGTTTTCACCACTCAATAGCGTGATTCTCGAGGAAGGTTTTAGTACATAATTTGTTAAGTTTTTGTATTTATTTCTGTGTACATTAACGATATTTGTTGTAAATGTCGGGAAAAAATAAGCCTAAGGGAACCGTGTTGCCCCGAATTTAACGCAAGTGAAGCCGCAGTCAAAAGCTAGTAATAAATAAGAAATAAAATAAAATGCCTTGGAAAGTTATTATTTCCTGAACTAACTGGAAATCTGATTGGGTACATCGGTTCTATTTGAATAATCTCTACCTAATACTGTATGTATTAAGTAGTCATTGTTCAAACGATCCTTGTTCCCAATGTCGTTAATTACCAATTCAAGATGGCACAAAATGGAAATAGGTTATATACTCTTGCAAGTTTAGGGCTTCTGTAAAGTTAGGGCTTTACAGGAACCCTAAGTTTACAAGAGCATGTAAATTATGACCATAAAGGGATTGACCTTGTTAGAGAGTAATATTTCTTCTCTAATGACTTGTTGATCTAGCTAGTGGTTAGTAGCCTTGACGGCTATGCCAAAAGTCGTGGATTCGAATTTCATCCTATACAACGTGTAACGTTAAATGCGCATAACCTCAAATGATTTTTAATTTAAAAGAATAAATTCTGTGAAAAAAATATTTTAGGTTTTATGTGCCGTTTTCCTTTGTTTGAAATTAATATCTGCATTGAAATAAGAACTTTTATTATCTCGTGTATGAGAAAATTTGATGGGACTACAACCATTTGTGTTTGTTTACCTATTTCAGTGAGTTTGCACACGTGATGGCTTTTTTTTTTTTTTTTTTTTTTTCTGTCGACGGGGAAAATCATCATTGACGAAACCCGCTCTTGGGTGGAGCGGGAGACAGTGTCAGAGTCTTACTGACTAAAAACCCCGCGCCGTTCCTTCTAGCCTTCATACCGGGGCTCTAGTTTCCTTTCGGATAACCCCGACCCCGGTAGGCTTCGACCCAGATGGGCCCCTCCTGTTGCTGACAACTCCTTGAGGCGCGCGGGAACAGTGCGCGCCGTCGACGCCTTGGCTCGGTCCGGACAGTTACCGGACGATCGGACAGCGAGCTACCCATGGCTCGCCGTCCGCGAGCCCGCGTCTACGGTGGCCGGAAATCGGGATCGGAATCCCGGTGGCGGCGGCGAGGGCGCCGTTGCCTGATGCGGTCTGCCTCCTCCTTTGCTAGCATTACTGCTTCGCAGAAGGAGGCGACCGCCTGCCACTCCTCCTCGCTCCGGACCATGGCCTGAACCAAGGCCCGGCGCGAGAGGTCTCCGCCGCCGATCACCCCCACGAGGGCACGGCGTTGCTCCGCCCAAGCAGGGCACACCTCAACTGTGTGCTCCACCGTGTCCTCCGGGCGTTCCGCACAGTGGCGGCACCCGGGCGTCTCTTCCGCTCGAATCCGATGCAGGAACCTCCCGAACTTGCCATGTCCGGTGAGGACCTGCGTCATGCGGAAGGTAAGGACGCCGTGAGGTCTTTCCAGCCACGCCTCAAAGAGGGGGCTTACCGCCATAATTATGGCGTGCCCAGCACTGGGTTGCGATAGTCGCTGACGCCATTTCACCGTGAGATCCCGCCGGAGCTCTGTCCGCCATACCTCGACCTGTCGCGGTAGTGGACTTTCACCCCGGCGTTGCATCTCCACGCGCTTATCGTGCATGTGTGCAAGGACTGTTGCCTCCAGATCCCACGGTGGTAGGCCAGCCAGAAGGCTCGCCGCTTCGCGGGAGATCGTGCGGTAACACCGCACCATCCGTATTGCCATGACCCTCTGGCAGGCGTTCAGTATGGACGCCGGTCGCTTTGCCAGCGACGGCGCCCACACCGGCGCCCCGTAGAGGGCCATGGACCGAACGATCCCCGCGTAGAGCCTCCGGCAGGAGGCGTCTGGACCCCCAAGGTTGGGCAGGAGCCGCTTGAGAGCAGCCCCGGCCCGGTTGAGTTTGGGAGCCAAACGTCGGAAGTGTTCTCCGAAATTCCATCGGCTGTCAAGAACGAGTCCCAGGTACTTCATCGTCGACCCGACGCCGATGCGAACTCCTCCTACCGTAAGTTGGGAGTCTGATGGTGGCGCATTCCGAGGGCCGTGGAAAAACATGGCCTCGGATTTGTGCAGCGCCACCTCGAGGCCCAACTCCTGGATCCTACCAACGACTATCGCAACCCCGCGTGTCGCTAGAGCGACCGCCGCCTGGTGCGACTCTCCCTGCGCTAGAACCAGCGTGTCGTCTGCGTAGCAGACCACGCTGACCCCGTCAGGGAGGTCGCCGCGCAGCACGTAGTCGTAGCCGATGTTCCACAAGGGTGGGCCTAGAACCGACCCCTGCGGAACACCGCACGACATCTCTCGACGTTTCCAGTCTCCCTGGTGACCGGGGTAGATAATTGACCTGTCCGACAGGTAAGCCTCGACCACTCGACAGAGGTATTCGGGCACCCGGTGGTACCGGAGTGCCCTCCGGATTGTACTCCAGGGCAGGGAGTTGAACGCATTGGCAATGTCCAAGGACACTGCCACGACGCTCCTGCCCCGGGATACCGCAACCCCTGTCGTGAGGGCTCGCACGCGCATGATGGCGTCCACCGTAGAGCGCGCCCTACGAAAGCCGAACTGTCCGTCCGACAAGTCCGGCCCCACCCGTGTTAGCCGCGCGACGAGGCGGTTTGCAATGACTCTTTCAAAGAGCTTGCCCACCTCGTCGAGCAGCACAATGGGCCGGTACGCGGACGGAGAGTCCGCAGGGCGCCCTGGCTTCGCGATGAGGACCAGTTTCCCCGTCTTCCAGCGAAGTGGAAACTGGCCCCTTTCCATACATGCGCTGAAGAGCCCTCTTAGTCGAGGCCCGAGAGCCTCCATGGCCAGGACCCAGGCTTTCCCTGGCAAGCCGTCGGGTCCTGGGGCGGTGTTTTTGGCACTCAGCCTTCGCACCGCCACTCTCACCTCTACCTCGGTCACCTCTGGAGCGTTGTCGTCGTCGTCGCTGTTGTGGTCCGCGTCAGACACTGCTGGCGGGGGCGGAGCCATGGGCGGGGGGGAGTGTTCCCCTCGCGCAGGGAACAGAGTGGTTACCACACCCTCCACGAGTTGGGGCCGGAGACTCTGAGTCAGCGGCGGAGCCCAGGGGCGTAGCTTGTCCCGTACCAGTTTGTACGGGCGCCCCCAAGGATCCGCGTTCAGAGACCCCAGCCACACGTTGCGGGCCTCGAGTTTGGCCCGCCTTATCTCCGTTCGGAGGGTGCGCTTTGCCTCTCTGTACCCCTCATACAGCTCCGCCTCTCTGACCTCCGCATCCGGCTGGCGGTTGCGGCGCCTGCAGTGTCTTTCGTACCGGCGGCGCGCGTGGTTGCACGCGTTGCGCAGTGCGCCGATCTCCGGCGACCACCAGTACACACGGCGCTTAGCACGACCTGGAGGGACTCGGGGCATTGCCGCGTCGCAGATTTGCGACATGGCCTCCTGGAACCACTCCGCCTCGACGTCGATGTCGACAGGCCTGTCCGGTGCTTGCACCCAGGCCTGTACCGTCGCGGCTTCCAAGAGGAGCTCCCGGTCCATCTGCTTAAGCGCCCACCGCGGACCACAAGGGCTCTGTCGGACCGGCGCGGCCGAGGTTTCGGCGGAGACGTCCAACCGGATGTACCGGTGGTCGGAGTACGTCTCCACCTCCTCCATAACGCGCCAGTCGACGACACGCGGCGACAGAGCGGGGCTGGCGAACGAGATGTCCACCACTGATGTACCCCGCATCCGCACCAACGTGGGGACAGAGCCCCGGTTCAGGACGACCAGGCCCAGCTCCAAGGCCCAGTCCTCCACCATCCGACCCCGTTGGTTCGTGCGCCGAGAACCCCAAGCCGTGTTCCAGGCGTTGAAGTCCCCGCAAACGACCACGGGGAGGGAACCGAACCCAGCGACGACGGAATTTAACTCCATCAGGGAGAGTTGGAACACGTCGAGAGATCTGTTCGGGGGCAGGTAGACGCCTACCACGGCGATGTCCCCGAACCGTGCTGCCACGCAACCCCGCCCCCTCGTGACGGACTCGGGGGGCGGGGTACCGGCGGCGGCCGACGAAATTAATGTCACCGAGCCGTCCAAGTCCTGAACCCAGTTTCCACGGGGTTGGACAAAGTACGGCTCGGCGACGACGGCGATATTGATCGACCACTGCGCCATGCTCTGGAGCAACAGATCCTGAGCGGCGGCGCAGTGGTTGATGTTCGCCTGGAGGAGACGTAATGGCGTGGTTATTGGTATTCCATTACCGTCTCCTCCTGAGCCCTTTGCGAGGGTCCTGCCGCGGCGGGAGCGGCGGCGATGGCGGCAGCAGCCAGGGTAGTGGCTGCGGCGGTGAGGACGTCAGGGTGGATGCCCCTCCTGACCTTGCCCTTGGCCTTGGTGGGAGGGTCGCAGGACCTACCCCCAGCCCGGTGGTCGGCCGGCTTGCCGGCCGCCGCACATGCGTAGCAGTGCGGCAATGCACGGCATTCGACGGCCTTGTGTCCGGGCTGTCCGCACTGGTGGCAGCGGTCACTGCGATCCACCTCTGCGGCGCAATAGGCGCCCACGTGGTGCCCGACGTGACATCGGTAGCACCGCAGAGGTCTGGGTTCCAACATCTTGACTTGGGCTGAAACCCAGCCCACCAGCAGCCTTCGGCCCTCGGTCGTGATGGCCTTGGCCACCGACACGGGGCAGCTAACCGTGACGGCTCGCATGCCCGTGCTGTCAGCGCGGATGGTGCCCGCCCGAACCTGGTCGGTCGTGCACCCTCCCGCCCTGACGATGGCGGCCACCACTTCCTCCACCCTGACGGAGTCGTCCAGACCCATGATGCGCATGTCTATGCTCTTGGTGGGTCTGGACACTCGGGCCTCCTCGACGTCCAGGGATGCCCTGATCTTGTCGGCCAGGGCGTCGGCGAGTTCGCCGCTGTCTGCCCCAAGGACCTCCAAAATTCGGGCTCCGGTTGCGGTCCGCCTTATTCGGAAGCCCCCGGAGGCTCCGAACTCGTCGAGGTGGCCCACCACCGCCTGCTTCGCCTTGGCCATGACTATATCATAGTCGACGCCCCTCTTTTCCGCAGCTGGCTGTAGTGTGATCACTACAGCTGCGGAAGTCGGGGCGCGGAGTCTGGCAGCCATGGCCCGCTTCTTCCGCTCCTGTCGCCGCTTGCGCTTTTTGGCCGCCCTAGCCGCCTTCCTCGCCTTCTCCTTGGCGCCGACGACCGTCCACTCGGCACCAGCCGAGGAGTCTTCGGGCGGAGGAGGCGGCAGGCGCGACCTAGTCGCCGCCGCGGCAGGAGGCCCCGCCGGTTTGGTGGCAGCCGCCACCTTGCCCTTCGGGGGGGCGGCAGGCTTCCCCTGTTGCTGCCGCTTGTTGACCGGGGCCGGCCTCGCCGCTTCCGGCGCCGTGGCCTTGCGCCCGACTTGCCCCGATGGGCCTGCCTTCGGCGCAGCAGCAGTGGCTGCGGCGGCAGCGGCATATGTCACCGCTCCCTTCTGGTTGGAGGCCGCGAGCGGGGGACGCAGCACGATGCTCTCCAGAACGGAAAGCTGGCGCCGGATCTGCTCTTGGAACCTTTGCTGCTGCTCCTGCTGCTGCTCCCTGGCAGCAGCCAGCTCTTGCCGCAGCAAGGTCAGCATTCCGCCTTCCGCCTGCGTGCTCCGCCCTTCCGATGACGGTTCGGGACAGGGGTCCTGGAGACCGGCCAAGGCCTCGAGCCGGCCAATCCTCCCTTTGAGGGTCTGCTCGTAGGGCTCGAACACGAACCCCAAAGCCCCCCCAATAGTGGCATTGGCCAACTCGATGGAGCGCTTCTTGGCCACTCTCTCCCGCTTGTTGGCCACGCTCATGATGGCGGCTGCCACGACCTCCTTAAATTTGGCCATGGCAACCTCCATTCCCTCCGGCAGCTCGGTAGGGATCTCCGGCGGCGTGAGGCTGGCCTGGCGTCCCTCGCTGGCGCTCTCAGCGGGGAGCCCTCTCCCTTTGCCCGTCTTTCGGGCGGTACCCCGCCCCGAGGTCGAGACCTTCCGGGCAGGTGCCGCCTCGTCGTCGGATCCGGAGCGCAAAAACTCCGCCTTCCTTTTGGTGGAGGTGGATTCTTCCACCTCCATCACGTCAGAGTTGTGTGAAGACGCGGCATCAGAGTCCGACGCTGCGTCTTCACTCACCTCTCTGAGGCCGAAAGTACGGCCGGCCTCCACCGGCGTCGCGGACGTGCTGGGAACTGGTCCCAGGGACTCCGCGCTGCCGGCTAGTGAGCCACCCTGGCTCCTTGCGTCCATGACGGACGGTAATAACAGGTCCTTTACGGACCTGGCGCGATCTTTGCCCCCCCCAGAATACGAGGGGCAGCCCGAGCTCTGCTCGGGGAGGGATTCTCCGCCTGCGGGGCAGGCGGTACCCTCCTGGGGTAGTATTTCTTGGAGATGCGCGGCCATAATTTTGCTGTACTCAGCTTTGCCTTTTTGGCAATGGGGTGGGGTCCCCAATACACGTTCGCCATCGTGGTCGTGTCTGATAAACAGACACGTACCCGAGGCGAACCGAGCTCGCTGTCGAGAAGGCGCCGACAGCTGTTGGTGCCAGCGCTCCTGGACAGCGCACCCTCCGGGCGGTCCGACTGGACTCCGCCATGTGTTCCTCTTGGTCTGGTCTCTCGCTTGAGGCCTTCCGGCATGAGTAGCTCTACCGGCATAGCCCTCAAGGTCATTGAGACACGCAAGCCCCACCACGACGACAACGTGGGAACACGGTTGGTGGGGACACGTGATGGCTTGACCTATTCATAAATAGAGAGGGTGACATTTTTAATGAAGATCGTTTTGAAAAATGTAACCTTAGGTATTAAAAAGTGGTTTAATTGATTCTGCTCGTTATTCTGATCAAACTATTTTCAGGTTTTGCGCATTTAACGTTTCACGTTGTATAAATGTTTGTGTGATGAGCATGGTCATTGTTGTATGTCTATTTAGGTATTATTTAGCTATAAATGTATGTATTTAGAAATATATAAGTATGTTTATCAGTTGTTTAGTACTCATAACAAAAGCTCGGACTAGATAGCGTTGTGTGAAAGTTGTGGAATATTATAATTATTTATTATAATTGAAACCGGTATGATTATAAATATTCTATACAAGTTGTGTGGCGGACGGCATGATTTTGTTCGATTTTAGTACTTTAGTAGGTATGGTGCCCTTCGTGTTTGAGTCCTACTTAGACTTAGCCAGTTTGTTAGTTGTTGTTATTACGCATCCAAGTTTCTAATCAACCCATTGTTTTAAAAGCATCACAAAGAACTTTTGAAGCCTAACTACAATTTTTCTTTTAATCATACCTCAAAGATCCCATTCAAAAATATCATCTATATACACAAACCACCCTACATCTCCCACTTTGATGTGTAGCAAACAGTCCTAGTATTATCACGTTCTGTGCGAGGAATTAAGAAGCGCGAAACGAATGAAAAGTAAAAAAAGGCTGCGCCGCCATTGGGGCTGGAGCTGGAACAATGAGAGCCCCTTATTTGTGGTGTGCGCTATCGTTCCATCGAGAGGCAGGGTTCGCGGGAATGTGAAGTGGTTTGATACTGAAGAAATATGAATTAATACATTAAACTCCAAGCGAACGTGGTAGCGCTGTCATTGTCTTTCTCTAATTGTCACGATTGAACAGTTGAAATTGTCTCTTCTCCTCTGGTCATTTAAATTATAGAATACTAGCAGTCGCGATAGATGATGTCCTTCCCGAAAAATAGCAATTTGTTAGAAAAAAGTTGAGACTCGATTGCAGCGCCATCTACCGGGTCCAATCGTAGTTTTTTAAACCATTCAGGGACCCACTTAAATATACACACAACGAGATATTTGGTCAAACTATTAAGGAGTTAGGGTGACAAACACACGTAACAAACTTCTCAGAGTGTCAGCCTTTTTCTAGTTAAAACATACAGTGTTCCTTCAGTTGCCTTCATTTCAGGCCCACGGTTTGTTTGAAAAAAAATCCCTGGTAACTTCTAATCACTTAAAAATAGAAGACACTTCAAATTAGTCTATTTATCGAAGTAGATTTAGTATTCACTCAAAGCCAATTGAATCTTTCCCTGCTCATGCAGTACTCTTTAATGCATTAAACCCCAAGCCAACGCCGGCGTTCGCGCACCCATTGTCTTTCTATCGTGTCTCTAATTATCACGATTGAAAGGCTAATTGAAAACTGTTGAACAACATTAAAATAAACCGCATCGAATGCCTCACCATCAACGGGAGTGCCCCCTAAATCGTCGATTGTTTGACGTCGGCATTAAAACGGCGAAATGTCAATATTTGTCGGCAGTACTCTAGGGCGGAGGGCAGGCGGTAATCCCCTGTTGGCAAATACTAGGAGATTTCGCCGATGTCGCCTGTTTCGGGGCCCCAAGGGAACCTCTTTTGTTTGTACTCTCATTAATATACATGGGAATTTGTGGTAAGACGCAGCATTATGGTGAAGGATTTTTTGGGTCTTAAGTAGGTGTGAAGATGTTAATTTGCAGTTTTGAATTAATTAATATCCCTTTGTTTTTGGGTCCAGGAAGAGTTAAGTCTCTCTGAAAGTGGATAAATCTCTGAATGTTTTCTGATGTTATTTAGTATTGAATATTTTAATAAAACATTAAATTTGATAATGTATGTAATGTACCCGGAGAAGAAGAAGAAGAAGAAGTATCCTTTAACAGTTCTACACGTAGTAAATTATAATTTTTTGTACTTACCTATATATTTTGTACCTTTGTCCAGCAGTGGATGGCGAGTTAACCATTACTCTCCGTCCAAAAGCTCGCGTTACTGATTTGCAAAAAAAGGTGTCTGTTTCTTTTGCTCTCTCGCTCTATACTATGGCCTGATGGTAGACGGAAGATGTTCTCACTACTCAAAATCTATCTGAACTTTCACAATCTTTTAAAAGTATATTTATCCGTCCTGACAGCATACTAAAAAGGTACGTTTCTTATCGTTATGTCCTTCCATATCACAATATCTGCACACAAAACCAAACCTCGGCAAAAAAACCACTCATATTTCAATCACCCACAGAATAGGCCACATTATTCTCCCACATACATACCACACAAAAAACAAATATCCACCTACCCGCGCGCATATTTTAAAATATAACAAACGTGGGTCAAACATTTATCCCACGACAAAAGGTACACTTGTAAATAGGAAGAAAAAAATGCAAATAGGGTTGGGACGGCTATCAATTTCCCGCAAATTTCTCGGGACCACACGGTGCTATTTGGATTTAGTTATGCAAAAAGCTGCCATGTGTGAAAAATTACAGACTTAATAACGAACCAACTATAGCATTAAATATAAAGAGAGAAATTCTGGACACAAGAGTTTCTCTGTGATCACTGCAGCAACGATTAAAAATAATGTTCCATAGATTCTGACACATGACATGAAAACTTCCCACAAATTGGCATGGCTCGTAGTAATGTGGCGAATAATATATCAGACAAAAGCAAGAATTATTAAAAAAAAATAGATTGTCTGGTTGCAGAATACAAAAAAGAAAAAACAACAAAAAAATTATGAGATTTTTTTTTTGTGAATGTGTTGGTTCACAACTATATAGTTTGACTGTCTTCGGCAATTTTAATATATCAGATTGTAACATTTACTGAATTTTATATCATAACGATTATATCTTCTTTTACTTTTCTTTTTCTTTTTTTCTTTCTTTTTTTTTCGTTGTTTTTTTTTTTTTTACTTGGCATGGAATTTTATCATTTAATTCATGAATCCCCAAGCGACACCCGGTGGCCGCGCATCTATTGTCTTACTATTGTGTCTCTAATTGACGGTATCTGAAGGGTTAAGCCCGTTTCATAATTAGACCAATAGTCGTACGGCGCCACCACCGGTACATAGTGGACTTCTCACCTACATATAGAAAACATTTTGGAAACTGTGCTGAATGTAGAACGAGAGTGGAATTCTCTGCGTCTATATCCTGATAGCAATAGATTACTTCTAGGCAAGCGTGTTCCATCGTCAACTACATTATCACTTACCATCAGGGGCACGATCGGTCAATGGTCTCGTAATAGAGTGGTGGTAGAATGACAATATCGAGCTTATTAAAACCAATAACTGCACAATAACGTTCTAATGGTAGGTCACTGATCAAAACAACTGTCAAAATTTTTGCAAATTACCGCATACGTCAGACATTAATTTGTCATTATGTACGAGATTACCATTTTATGCCACTTCTTTCAATGAAGTGTCAGTGGGTGACCATCGGAAAGTCATTATGTCGCCATTATACTAGTAGATTACCAAAACTTTTCAAAATCAACAATTATGAAATCAATTATAGACCATTCTGACACTATTGTAATGGCAGACTTGAGGCCCAGTTCAGATAGTAGTCAACTACTAATTTTCGGAAAATATGCCGCATGGTTGCTTTCTGCATAGCTAGGTTCATTCACATCCCGTATGTGACCCGGGACTCACACTTCAGCAGCAGTCTCCTTTGTGCGCTGATATATCGGAGACCCGTCGGAGGTGTGCTCGTGAATCATTTAGTTTTTGTGGACAGAAATGATCATTTTTGATCGGTTTTGTTTACCTTAGTTTTGAGATACTGAGCAACATTGGACAAAAATCGTGATAATTTTTAGGTCATTTTATAATAGTATAATAATGTGTTCAGGACACTGTTTAGGCTCCCTCGATACTGCAGTGCATCCGGCATGTTTGCTGACGCCAGCGTAGATGACTTTCATGCAATTATGCGCAAAAAAGTTGCGTCGGTGGTGCGACGAGTACGGGGGAGCCCGAACAGCGTCTTGAGGATGATTGGCGAGAGACCCGATACTGTTCTGCTCAGTAGGTTCACTGAACTCCATGTGTTGCGGGACCGGTGAGTCTACTGTGCAGAGGTAGGTAAGAGCTCTAATTTCATAATTATATATTGCTGGATTTTTACTAAAATTAGTTATAAGTTAAATTCTTGTTACTAACAACTTTTATGGGCTGTTTTGCCTGAAATAAAAGTTTTTTATTTTTATTTTATTTTTATAATCTCTCAGTTTATTCATACATTTTTTTTATTTTTTATCAAGCACTAAACTGACAATAAAAATTAAAATAAAACACTTAACTAATTAAAACTATATATAATATACACTCAAGGCAATAACTACTAACTAAAATTTGGGGTCATAAAACTCCTCCGCATCGCTGTCGACGGCATTGCCATGTTGTATGGCAATGCTATTCACTAAACCCTAAGCGAACTTGAAGAGTTGCGAGTAAGCGAGAGCTCGAAAAGTTGCGTTCGCTCTCTCATTGTCTTTCAATCGTGTATCTAATTGCGGTATTCTAAAAGTTACCCCTTACACCTTATTAGGGCTTAGTACAGCGCACCTATATGTAATATTTTTTTATACTTACCCGTAAAAATGCCGCATGGTTGCTTTCTGCATAGCTAGGTTCATTCACATCCCGTATGTGACCCGGGACTCACACTTCAGCAGCAGTCTCCTTTGTGCGCTGATATATCGGAGACCCGTCGGAGGTGTGCTCGTGAATCATTTAGTTTTTGTGGACAGAAATGATCATTTTTGATCGGTTTTGTTTACCTTAGTTTTGAGATACTGAGCAACATTGGACAAAAATCGTAATAATTTTTAGGTCATTTTATAATCTCTCAGTTTATTCATACATTTTTTAATTTTTTATCAAGCACTAAACTGACAAGAAAAATTAAAATAAAACACTTAACTAATTAAAACTATGTATAATATACACTCAAGGCAATAACTACTAACTAAAATTTGGGGTCATAAAACTCCTCCGCATCGCTGTCGACGGCATTGTCATGTTGTATGGCAATGCTATTCACTAAACCCTAAGCGAACTTGAAGAGTTGCGAGTAAGCGAGAGCTCGAAAAGTTACGTTCGCTCTCATGAGAGAGACAATGATGTCTTTCTATCGTGTATCTAATTGCGGGATTCTAAAAGTTACCCCTTACACCTTATTAGGGCATGGTACAGCGCACCTATATGTAATATTTTTTTATACTTAACTGTAAATATGCCACATGGTTGCTTTCTGCATAGCTAGGTTCATTTACATCCCGTATGTGACCCGGGACTCACACTTCAGCAGCAGTCTCCTTTGTGCGCTGATATATCGGAGACCCGTCGAAGGTGTGCTCGTGAATTATTTAGTTTTTGTGGACAGAAATGATCATTTTTGATCGGTTTTGTTTACCTTAGTTTTGAGATACTGAGCAACATTGGACAAAAATCGTAATAATTTTTAGGTCATTTTATAATCTCTCAGTTTATTCATACATTTTTTAATTTTTTATCAAGCACTAAACTGACAAGAAAAATTAAAATAAAACACTTAACTAATTAAAACTATGTATAATATACACTCAAGGCAATAACTACTAACTAAAATTTGGGGTCATAAAACTCCTCCGCATTGCTGTCGACGGCATTGTCATGTTGTATGGCAATGCTATTCACTAAACCCTAAGCGAACTTGAAGAGTTGCGAGTAAGCGAGAGCTCGAAAAGTTGCGTTCGCTCTCCCATTGTCTTTCTATCGTGTATCTAATTGCGGTATTCTAAAAGTTACCCCTTACACCTTATTAGGGCATGGTACAGCGCACATATATGTAATATTTTTTTATACTTACCCGTAAAAATGCCGCATGGTTGCTTTCTGCATAGCTAGGTTCATTCACATCCCGTATGTGACCCGGGACTCACACTTCAGCAGCAGTCTCCTTTGTGCGCTGATATATCGGAGACCCGTCGGAGGTGTGCTCGTGAATCATTTAGTTTTTGTGGACAGAAATGATCATAGTATCGTTTGGTTTTGTAGGTTTTGTTTACCTTAGTTTTGAGATACTTGAGTAACATTGGACAAAAATCGTGGTAATTTTTAGGTCATTTCATAATCTCTCAGTTTATCATACATTTTTTTTTTTATCAAGCTCTAAAACAAGAAAAATTAAAATAAAACACTTAACTAATTAAAACTATATATACTCAAGGCAATAACTAGGTATTAACTAAAATTTGGGGTCACAAAAATCCTTCGCTTCGCTGTCGACGGCATTGCCATGTTGTATGGCAATGCTATTCACTAAACCCTAAGCGAACTTGAAGAGTTGCGTGTAAGCGAGAGCTCGAAAAGTTGCGTTCGCTCTCTCATTGTCTTTCAATCGTGTATCTAATAAAAGTTACCCCTTACACCTTATTAGGGCATGGTACAGCGCACCTATATGTAATATTTTTTTTATACTTACCCGTAAAAATGCCGCATGGTTGCTTTCTGCATAGTTAGGTTCATTCACATCCCGTATGTGACCCGGGACTCACACTTCAACAGCAGTCTCCTTTGTGCGCTGATATATCGGAGACCCGTCGGAGGTGTGCTCGTGAATCATTTAGTTTTTGTGGACAGAAATGATCATAGTATCGTTTAGTTTGGTAGGTTTTGTTTACCTCCGTTTCTCAAAACTACAGTTCAGGAAGGAAGTATATCTATAAGGTTTTTCTGGTTGGTGGGAAATCATCTAAGGCGCGTGACAGAGTTTGACTGACTAAAATCGCACCTAAGTTCCTTCAGTTTTGGGACTACGGGTTTCCTTTTTAGAAGTTGACTAACAGGCTAGTCAATGTTACAATAATCACCCAAAATAAATGTTTGTGTGATGAGCACGATCATTTGTTCTGTGTCTGAATCTTTATCTGTAATAAATATTATGTATTTAGAAATATATAAAGAGAAAGAAAAATCATGTTTATTTTGCCCGAGTAGACGCATGATAAAATACAGCAATCTGTCAGGCCATGTGTGAACCGGGCATAACTGTGCTGTAACATAGACACTAGACAGAACATAGTTGCCTAAGTCCTTGTTATCTATAAGTATGTATATGTCGCAGGTTTTTCATAAAATTAGGTTTTTGATGAAAAACCGGAAGATGACACATTTTAAACTCAATTTCATCATAAACCTGTAACAATCCAGATTTTTTATATAATTAATTAAGAACTGGTTCATATAATTATTATACTATACTTTGTCCAATTCCAAAAAAATCTTCCTTTCATAGAACCATTCAAAGGATATAAGGCTTTGTTTGGCACAGAACCTAAAATAGGACTGAAAACACACATTCCAGCAGAATATTGTTTTTTTTGATAAATAAATAATTGTTTTCTTTCTACAAAGTTGCAAATGATGATGGATTGTTTTATTCATTTCATTTAAATGATTTATTTGTCATAAAAAAAGCAAACCCGTGATTTTGACAAGAACTTTGTCATAAACTCAAACTAGTTCAGGTTTTTGATCAAAAATCTAGACTGTTACAGGTTTATGATGAAATTGAGTTTAAAATTTGTCATCTTTCGGTTTTTCACCAAAAATCTAGGTTTTTGATCAAAAACCTAATTTGATGAAAACCCTGCGATATATATAAGTACTATGCTTTCCAAATGAGAATAGGATCGATTGCATGGTGTGAAGTCACGATTTACTGTCAAATCAAAGAAATTTTGTCAAAATTGAGGAACTCAGAGATGAGTAAAATTGAAGAACTGGATTCTGATTAAACTTTTTTCGATCACAGTTCGTAAATAAATTAAATTTTTCGTAAAAAAGTTAACGTTTAAAAATGTCTTTCCTCGATTTGACAGTAAATCGTGACGTCACAACTTGCAATCGATCCTATTCTCATTTGGAACGCACTGTATGTTTATCAGTTGTTTAGTACTCGTAGCACAAGCTCTGCTTAGTTTGGGATTAGATTGCGTTGAGTGATAATATTGAAATATTGTGGAATATTTTTATTATTACTGGACCAAAATTTAACATTGTGGCAATTTTTTAAAGTAATTTCATCATCTCCCTTTGCTTTTTCCTAACTAGCTTGATGTCAGCTTCCAGTCTAACCGGATGTGTCTGATTATTTATACTTGTTTTTCCATGGAGCGACTACCTATTAACCCTTCACAACCCTGGTTGAAAGATAATCACAAAAAAAGATCTATGAATAATGATAAACTATCTGTTAAAAAATCAATACTGAAACGAAAATTACGGCACCTACTAACTAAATTCAAATAAAAAGTAATTAAAAGTTTTAATTACATTTTGGTATCTTTTAAATTAAAACGCTAAGTCAGCTCATTACTTTTGGATATCTACGTATTAAAAAGTTGAGTTAGAAAGATGTCCCAATGAGCTTATGCCATTTTTATGTGTGTAATTCATGTGAATGTGTTTAGGTGAGTATAGGCTGCAACATTTTCTGGAGCATTTCTGTGTAATGTAACATTCTTACGAATGGTACAATACAGGCAAAAGCTCAGTTTCCTAAGCATTTCCATGTAATGTAACGTTCCTGCAAATGCTCAGCGTTATGTTACGGGTAAATGCTCACAGCGAGTGTGCATTTACCAACATTTCGTTGTACCTTGCGTCGTGCAATACGCTCGACGAAATGTTACACCAATATGTTCGTTGGTTTGTAACAAAGAGGCGAGCGTGCTCGACGTTTCGTTCATAAAAGGATGATACACTAGAACATATCATAGAGCGGCTCGTTGTTCTGTTACAAGTAAATGTTGTAGTTTATACTCACCTTTAATGTGAACTGGATAAGAACTTTCTATTGTAATCTTTCTCTATCACTCAAAAGTTTGCTGTAAGAAAACCCAACTTTGAGTTAACTTCGCCTACGTACTCGTACATGCACTCTGTAATCTTCTATTGTACCTTTTTATAGTCCTTACTAATATTATAAAAGCGAAAGTGAGTTTGTTTGTTACGTCTTCAGGCCTAGATGGCAAAACCAATTTTGATGAAACTTGGTACACGGATAGACCATGTCCTGGAATAGGACATAGGACACTTTTTATCCCGGAAGTATGTTCCCTTCGGATAATTTTCTGCTATCACGCGAGCGAAGCCGCTGGGAGCAGCTAGTATACAATAAAGCATTAAAGAATTAAAATCCAAACGATTTACAAAATCGTTAATTTTATTTTATTAGAAAAAAAATAAACAAAATCGTTAACATAAAAACCTATGAAATAAATCTCAATAACGACTCTATTATCAGTCCCAAAAGGATACCGCAAAATTAAAAGCCCCGCCACTATAAATCAAATCTCCATTAATAACTCATCTCCATACTTCCAAGCTCGATGACCCGCCGCCAAGCAACCAGCCAGCAACTCGCAAGCAACTCACAACTAACTCACAAGTACAGTGAGCAACAAAAGTCACACACATCTATATTAATTATTATCTTGATATGTTTTTGAAATAATGAATGATGATATTGTCAGAATGTTTAAATTTTTGTGAGAATAAGTTTAAATGCATGTCTTAGTTACATAAATATATTAATAATATTTTTTTAATTATTTAATATTTTTTTGGACTACCGTGGGGACTGGTTCGAGGTGGCTCGGGAAAAGAATGCCTGGAAGAAGTTGGGGGAGGCCTTTGCCCAGCAGTGGGACAGCACAGGCTAATATAAAAAAAACAAATTTTTTTGTTAAACTTAAATGGCGTAGTTTTTATAGTGTAAAGCTAGATAATAGCATGGCTTACTCAAAAACAACGTTTAAATATGCGTCGTTAGATTACACGCTGTCACAGAATGCGTAAGAAAAATAAAGATTCACAGCTCCTCCCTCGTAGGTGATAGCGTGATAATATGTAGCTTATAGACCCGACCTCTTAGTAACATTCATGCAAAATTTCAAGTACATCTATGCAGTACTTTTTAAGTTTAGCCCGGACATACATATAGACAAACAGACAAAAATTCTAAAAACTATATTTTTGGCTTCGATATCGATTGTAGATCAGGCCTCAAGTATTAAAAAAAAAAATTCAATGTACAGTTTTGACTTTCCTACGATTTTATTATATATATAGAAGATAGTGTAATTGCTGTCGGTGTTTGAACGCATTGCGAAATAAACGTGTTTTCTTTCTTTCTTTAGCGCGTTTTACTGCTTCAATGGTCCATTAGTATAATTATTCTTATAATTGCCTTTTTCGCACTCTTTTATTGCACCTACCACTACCTTTCTCTGCATCACCCAAAGGTCAACTGGAAGAAAATGCCTAAGGCATTAACTTCGCCTTTGTACATTCGTGCATAAAGTATTAAATAAATAAATACACAAAATATTTTAGTTTTGGATAGTCCATTTATTGACGAAGGCTTATATAACATTACTCTAGCGGCAACTAACATGAGATACCAAACCAAGTTGCCTAAGACGTGAGTGGAGCTGAAATATTAAAAAAAAACTACCTTGATTCGATTGTTTTTAAATATGGTAAGGTTTTCAAAAAGAAAGCAAAATATTATTGTTTATTATTTGTTTCTCATTATATCAAATTCGTTACAAAAGTAGAGTTAACCCATATGACACTTTACTTTTCATTTATCATATCAAGGGTTTTATTTTTTCGGTTTCGTCACAAAAAACATTGATAACCATACACAACCGTTCAATTCTCTTAATGCGGCGTTTTTTTTTTAACGCGCAAGTAGCAAATTTTGTCTAGGTCGCTACGACAAAGTTTCTCCACTTGTATCAAAGTACAATTTCTTTCAATTAAGAAATCTGAAGTGTTAATCAATTTATGTTGCCGAACGTCCCTCGCAAGTCAAGTTACATTGCAGACAAGCCGGCGGCGGCCAGCGGGGCGGAAGACGTGAAATATGGCCGACACACTACATTTAACCAGATAACTGAGTGGTGAGATCGTTCCGACGGCCGCGGTAGGGGTAATGGTGTACGAGAGGTACTAACTGATTGTGTGAGGATGCTCTTGGTAAGTCCGAAGACCGTACATATCAACAGCTAAGTATCTGATGGTATGAAATAGCTCAGGAATGGTATTCACTTGTCATTTCAGTGGTATTTAAGTCAAATGTGAGTAGCGAAGCAGTAATGCTAGCGAAGAAGGTGACCGCATGCGTGAAGGAACGAATGTCCTCACAGCCCAGCCAGGAACCCACCAAAATACTAAAACAGCCTACAATATTTGAGAAAAAAAACATCCAAATCGGTTTGTAAATTATGAAGTTTCGGTGTTATAAACATAATATAGAAATATACAACGGAATTGACAACAAGGTTTTTTTATGTCGGTCGAAAAAGAGCGTAAGTTCTCAACGTGATGTATACAGCCCTGTCAATCCGGCTGACTGAATACTTTTTGGCAAGTCCTAAGAAACACAAGATGATCCTTGCATTTTTCCTTTGAAAAATATGTCTTAAGTTTAGCGGAAAATCTGAACTTCATTGAATTTCTATATCGACTATAATACTGCACGCTTTAAAATACAATATTATAAACAAACACAAACGTTACAGATCATTGGATCCGTAGCTGCTGCTACGAGTTGCTACGAAGTCGCTACAAAAATGCTACGATGGTTATTATTATTTGCTATTCATATAAATGTTGTAGCATAATACGAAAGGTAGTTTTGAAATGTTTCCATTAATGATATTTTTTGCAATAATTATTAACTAGTTAAATATGTGGTATAAACTGAAAATAATAATATGTACAAACGTGTAGGAAAAATCAGCCAACTTCGCGTGACTAGAGGGTTAGGCATTTCTTTGGTCAACGAATCAACATTGCTATCCAAAGAAGTGGCAATGTTTTCAATAGGTAGTTTTTATTTAATTGCGTTTGGCCACTATCTCACCTGATTATAAGCCATTATGTGGCCGACAATGTAGCATGCTTAGCACGCTTTGTATTTATAGGCGAGATGTCTTTTATGTACCGTTGAGTGATTCGATGATGGAACGGAATTGACAGAATCAAATTGTGCAGTTATAACGCACACTCCCCGAAATGTAATCGATAGAAAACCGACAGAATAGCAACTTGGCATCGATACTCAAGAAATCGGAGTTTTGTCTAGACAAGTGCATCATTTATGCAAGCTTGACATAAACGCCTAAGAGAAACCCCATCGGACACAAAGAAATAATAATTCAAGAAAACGATTAAATCTATTTCAAACCTCACACATCAAAGCGATATAAAATCTATTTCTAAACCGACAAAGAATTTTATATCAGACAAAGGCGTCATTTAATTGAGACAATTAGTCGTCGATAGCTGTTGGTTTTTCCAACATTTTGCCGTTTGCGCCCATAATTGCCGACAATCACCTGCAGGAATAGCATTATAAAGAACGGTTGGACACCACAAAGGTATACTTAACGTCAAACGTCGGCGTCGTACCGAGTGGTAGTCTATAAACCAGGGCTGTGAACGTTCCCTCCGCAAACGCGGAACTTTCGGAGTACCTGACCTTAATGACTGACTGGTCTGATAGTTAGTGACCCTGACTGCTATTTAGGAAGTCGTGTATTCAATTCCCACCCAGGGCAAAGGTTTGTGTGATGAGCACAATCTTTTTCTGTATCTGGATGTAATTATCTATATGTATTACATACTGCTTACAATCAAGTGAGATCGCAGTCAAGTACTAGTATATATCAGATAAAAAAAATGTATGTATTTAGAAATACATAAGTATATATTTATCAGTTGTTTAGTACTAATAACACAAGCTCTGCTTAGTTTAGGAATAGATGGTGTAGTGTGAAAGTTATGGAATATTATTATAATAAATACTACAGGCCTCCTCCAAGCTTTGCCACAACCACCGGTCCTGTGCGTCACGCTTCCATGGGATTCCCGCGACCCTGACCAGGTCATCGGTCCACCTTGTGGGAGGATATGTCCAAAAGTGGACGTCTTTCGGCTGATATGATGATGATGAAATAATACAGGCAGATATGTATTTAAAAAAAAAAAAACAATTTTTACACCTCCGACTACGTAACCATAAAGTAACCTAACCTCTGCTTCCACGGAGGTCAAACTCTTCACCTCTGTTTCCACCAAGATAGCCTCCATTACATCCCTATGTCTAACATTCCCATCACATAGTGTAGTGATGTCTACTGTCAGGTATTTACGAATACGTCCCGCAAATTATAGTGTGCCTTATATCGGAGACGTATTTCCTTCTGTTGGCTTATGAAGCATGTAATCAAGTCTGATTGGTTGGTAAGAGGTTACTTATTAAAGACAAACCGGGTTGGGGAATTCTGTTAGTGTGTTATTATATAATTTCGATTCTAATATGGAACACTGTACCTAAACTATCAACTATTTATTTGATAATTAGCTACTGATTGCGGCTTCGTCTGTGTGATAGTAGAAAATTATGCCAAGGAATTATCATCATCATCATTTGAGTCTAAGCGTCGCCACAACAACTGATCCTGTGCGTTCCGCATCCATCGGACGGACCCTGACCAGGTCATCGGTCCACCTTGTGGAAGGCCTTCCAATGCCATCAGCATCATCATTTCAGCGAAAAGACGTCCACTGTTGGACAAGCTTTTCCCAAATGTTGTCATAACGACCAGTTCTGAGCGTTTCGCATCCATCGGATTTCCGTGAACCTCACCAGGTCGGTTTACCAGTCCACCTTGTGGAAGGCCTTTCAATGCTGCGTCTTACAGTACGTGAAAACAAAAAATCATAAAAAAGCTATCCCTTTAGTGTAGATTAATAAGTCATTAATTTTGTGGCACTCACTTTCAGTGGACTGCAAAATTGATACTACTTAAATTATTGTTAAATATTAGTATGTATATTGTGACTGTGGACCCATGACCTGGTGAAGGTTGCGGGAATCCGATGGATGCGGGACGCACAGGATCGATCATTGTGGCGACACCCGGGGGAGGTCTATGTCCAACAGTGGACGTCTGTCGGCTGAAATGATGATGATGGTTGTGACTGTTATTTGAGCCTAAATAAAAAAAAATGTATCAATAAAATTACATAGGAAAAATATTTATTACTTTCGTCATTCGTCAACAAAAGTAATTTTAATAAATAAAAACCTAAAAATCTTTTAAAAAGTGAAATAACTACTAAATAACTTAACTATCAACGACACAAAAAGTGAACTATGTCAAAGAAATCAAATCAAATTACTCTACTAAGAAAGTTTTGTAACTGTTAACAAAAAAAAACTTTCCAACAACCAAATCCATTACAATAACTATTTAAAAAGTCAAATATGTTACAAAACTCTAAACCAACAATCTGCTATCAAAGCTATCATCAATAAGAACTACAAAGAAAGCCGCTATGTCCGAGCGTTTATTAGGCGGTATTATCAAAAGAAGACCGTCAAAGTGTCGTGTCGTGATGTACCGGCTGCCGGCGTTCCCTCATTATTTATTTAAAGCCCGATCCGATTGTCGTATGTACGTTCTCAGAATGTAGTACAAGTTATAGGAGGTCGGCTGGTAGATTGTGTACCTAAGGTTAAATAAGAAGGTTTAATTTATATTTGTTTCAAACAATAAAATAAATATTAAAGAAACAAATATAAATTAAACCTCAAGAAGGTTTAATTTATATTTGTTTCAAACAATAAAATAATTATTTCTAGATATAAACTTAAATTAATTAAAACTAACTTAAAAAATTAAAATAAAACAGAGAACCTCAAGCGGCGGAAATATAATAACCTTGTTGGTAATTATGTTTTCGAGCCGTTTGGGGTTGAAACTCTTGGATCGTGGGGTCCGAGTGCTCACAAATTATTTAAAGAACTTTCCAAACGCCTCGTGGACACTTCGCGTGACCCAAAGGCTGGCTTTTACTTCGGTCAAAGGATAAGCATTGCCATTCAGCGTGGCAATGCCGCCAGCCTTTTGGGTACATTACCAGTCGACAGCGATGCGGAGGAATTTTTCGACGCCATACTCTAAATTGCCATTTTTGTTTATTTTTTTTATTTTAGTTCTCTAGGGTTTTATTTTAACAAGAAGTGAAAAGTTTTTTGAGTAAGCTTAAAGCTTGAAATATTTTTGATATAATTAAAAAAACATATAGGATTTTCAATCGTTTTTATTGAAGAAAAAAAATTTGAGTTGTTTTTTTTATTTGTCTTGCAGTATGGCACTGTACCATTAATAAAAAGGTATAGTCGTATCATATGTTTTTCAAAGCCATTCAGGACATTTTCAACTACCTGTAACTTCGTTGTGGGTTAAAAAGACGTATACGTTGACATGTCATAAGAAATGGTACTTTCATGCCATCTCAAATCATAAGTTAAAGCAATGGAGTAGGTATATACAACGTGTAACGTTAAATGCGCAAAACTTGATAATAGTTTGATCAGAATAAGGAGCAGAATCAATTAAATCACTTTTTAATATAGGTTACATTTTTCAAAAAAATCTTCATTAAAAATGTTGCCCTGTCTATTTATGAATAGGTCAAGCCATCACGTGCGCAAACCCGCCGAAATAGGTAAACAAACACAAATAGTTGTAGTCCAATCAAATTTTCTCATACACGGAATAATAAAAGTTCTTATTTCAATGCAGATATTAATTTTAAACAAAGGAAAACTGCACATAAAACCTTTATTTTTTTTTAAATTATTTTTGTTCACAGAATTAGGGCTTTTAAATTAAAAATCATTTGGGGTCTCTGAGGTTTTGCGCATTTAACGTTACACGTTGTATAAATACAATATGATTGCCCGAAATCAAACGTAGTTGTTCGAGTAGGTACGCTTGATTTGGAACATGTTTGTTCGTCTGTATATTGCGCGGCCGTAGAGAAGTAGTTTTCTCCTAAACTATATGCATACGGCAGTAGTTTGACCAGGAATGTCAGTAATAATATATTCAATGGCAGCACTGATGTTGATAGCGTGTGATGTTTACTCGTTTTTATGACTTTTCATTAATAATACATAGTATCATGCATATGCACATGCTAATGTTATATGAGTCGCATTAATGACGTATATATTATTACTACTGGAACTAATATTAATTTATATTGCTAATTGGTTTCTTTAAGGATGCTATTATAAGCTACACAGTTGACTTGACATAGTGTTACACAGTGCCTCTGGTTTAGTAACACAAAAATCGCTTTAACATTACAACTTACACCACACCCCTAGCCAGACAGAGTGCTTTTAAAACTTAACCCTTATTTTCTCACTTTGAGCACTTTAAGGGATTACAAGAGCTGCGTCGGTCCCGTCGGGCACAGCGTGAAGATGCGTCTAGCACTGCACCTGCCGACAACTTTCGTCTCAGGGTCTCCGTTGATTTTTTAAAGCGGAAATGTTAATCGGTTCTTAAGTCTTATTTGTACAGATTTGATGGGTTCGAAGTGAAAAGTTTTTTAGAGGAAACTTGAAGGTTGAAAGATTTGAGATAAAATGAAAAAATTTGGAAAGAATAAAGGATTTTTAAGTCGTTGTTCATTTTAAAGTGGATAGGGTTAACCAAAAGGAAGCTCGAGCCTTGGTTAGAAGGTTAGAAGGCTAGAAGGAACGGGGTGGGTTTTTAGTCAGTAAGAGTCTGACACTATCTCCCGCTCCACACAAGAGCGGGGGTTGTCATAAGATAATCTTTGCCCACCGTAAAAAAAGTGGATTTTGTTTTGTTTTATTTGTATAGATTGGTTTAGCGGTACAGCAGTAGGAGCCAAGTTGAGCAAAATAGTGCAGTCATATCATATGGTTTTCAAAGGCATTTTTAACTTTCTCTAACTTTGTTGTGGGTAAACCTGGAAGCCAGAATTTTCTGTTATCAAGACTTTAAGAGTCATTTAAAGTGAAAGTAAGTAAAAAATTTTCCTTATCTCTAGTCACAAATTAGTTTTTGTTAATATTTATGTTAAATAAAGTCAAATAAAATTTATTTGTAAATAGAGATGTATTGTTATATACTAAGTATTTTGTTGAACAAACTTAACTAACAGGTAGTTTGTTGACAGACAGTTAAATGTAAATATCAAGAAGACTTGACGTGGATCTACATAAGATATCACAACTTCGACGGCAACTGAGTACGAGACTTGGCCATTTTTTTTCACACAGAATATTTTTGATGGGATTTTTATTTTATTACTAAGTCCGAAGTTAAATGAACTTAACTGGTGGTAAGACTAACTACTAAGATGTTATAATCAAGTATGGAAGAAGAAAGTTTGATGCTTCAACCCCAAACAAAACAGGTTAGGGGAAAGACAATGATGATATGTCGGAAATTGAATCTGTCCACGTAGATAAGTATCATGGCCCTACTTGCCTGAGAACGGTAGGCAGGTTATTCCGGCTGTCATACATATAGACACAGCTATATCATGGGTGGGGTACAGCTATATCACGGATGGGTGGGGTACAGCTATGTCACGGATGGGTCAGTCTTATAACACGGACTTTAACCAACGAGGACCAGGTAAGGGTTCGGTTGTTGAGGAAATATCGTGCTGGCAAGACCTAACTTGCTAAGGTGGAGAAGAAGAGGAAAAAGCCTCCTTGTCAGAACCAGTGCGGTACCGTGCTAACAGGACCCGACTTGAATACAGATTGACTTAAAGTTTTTCATCGTGACCGAGGCGGAATTCACACGTGTCTGATACGCCCTCTGCCCTAGAGCGAGAAAGTCATTAGAAGAAAACACACATTCACAAAATTTCGCCTTCTTATTATTTATGATCGTGTGGAAAATTTTCCGACCTTCGTGAGGACAAAACTGCTAGAGCTAGTGGATAATCAAAACGCGTGTTTTCCTTAAGGAATTATCTGGCTAAGAAAATTAACCTCATTAACTTGTTATGTACAACCTTGATTTGAATTGCTTCGTTAGCTGATATTATTTTTGTTATTCACCATTTTCTATGATTATCATGCTGTGACGTCTCCATTTTCGTCGATTACCTTGAGTGTGGTCCAAATAACATTTTGTAAACATCGGACGCAGGAGCAGTGGTGGCCGAGTGGTAATGGCCCCGACTTACGAGTTGTAGGTCGCGGGTTCGAACCCAGCCAGGCGCATTACTTTGTGTAATTTATTTCATCACCACTGCTCTCACAACGGTGAAGGAAAACATCGTGAGGAAACCGGCATGTCCGAGAACCAAAAATTCGAAGACATGTGACATTCACCAACCCGCACTGGGCCTGCGTGGTGGATTATGGCCCATTCCCTCTCCTAGAGAGGAGGCCTGAGTCCCAGCAGTGGGAACATTAAAAGGCTGATGATGATGATGATGAAACATCGGACTAATAAATATTCTTCTTCCCCTTAAAAAAGAGTACTTTTTGCAATCGATATGGCAAAAACTTGATTTTTTTTTTATTACATTTTATTTTGTAGTGATCAAAATAGAAACAAGTGACTTTTTTTCGATGAGAAATTATCAAATGACTCTTCCTGCTCTGATCGGAGCGAGATGGAGTGTCAGAGTTTTACTAACTAGAACTCGCCTATGTTTCTTCCATTGCCCTTTATATATTTAACAATTCATGTACACACAATAATAAAAGAAAAAAAGAAGGAAACAGAAGAATAGTACAGAGGTGATGCTTATTTGACTTTCCCTTTGTGTTTCAGGACCGCGGCAACTCTTTGAAACAATCCCGCAGCTCTTATGAAATGTATTTTTGGTTTTGTGAACTGCATACGCACTGTATGCAGTTCATAAAACCAAAAATAATCCAACCAAAAGTTATGTTTCGGTGATCGGAAATTGGCTCCGAGTAAACATGTCTTACGATAAGTTAACTCGAGTTATTCACAGTATATAATCGCAAGGGTCAAACTAACTGCAATGCAATGGGGAGGCTTCGCCTTGGAGGTACCGCCTTTTTGATCACGGTATCTCCTAAGCCAGATAAGTATTCCCTGCAGTGATAATAACACTCCTGCACACCTTCAGCCCGCATTCAAAACAATAAACGCGAAAATAGCAAACAATAGGTCTTGCCATACACATAATCCAAATAGTCCATTAATTCGGGCGCACAATACTAAAATCTGAGAAATATTTAAACAGGCAAGCTTTAGTAAAGCCTGCGACCACATACTGTGTACTTCTGAAAAAGCATTCCATATAAACCGCAAAGGGAAAGTTGTCCTGTAGCAAGCATTGTTTACGTGGACGACGGAACGCCGCTTACAGGAGTGTATGGTGGCTGGAAGTGTCAGCTGTTGTTTTAGGTATTACATTCGAAAGTGAGCGCACATGATGGAACAAGGATTCAATAAGTAAAAATCAGAAGAAATAAATAATTTGTTTGATACAGCAACATAGAATGCTAAAAAGGAGGATTTATTTGTGCACCTAAATATTAACAGCTTTACAGAAACTTAATTCTGTGGGTATAATGGCGGTCTAATGGCCGCCAGTCTATCTGACAGGCAACCCTAGAATGCGATGAATATTTTTTTATGGATTGACTTGAAAATGATAAAAACAGTAATCAATACGTTTAAAACCATTAGATGAAATCCCGACCGCAGATTTATCGATATCTGGGATTTATTAATACACACAAATAGGTAGATAAAAAAATTATACACATAATATTGCTCTGCACAAACAAATAAGTACATAAAGTATAGAATCCTTTATGCAGAAGCAGAAGAATAAAAGGTGCCTTTGACATCGACGCACAAAAGAATCCCATAGATCCAGTGCATAATTCAGGACCCCTAGTAGAATTTTTCGTTGTTAGCTAGATCTCTAGCTTTGAGCACGAGTTTATTCAAGCACATGTATAATCTTTTACCTATGCAGAAGTCCCATCCAGTAATTGCTCCTACATCCGTGTGGGCGTGTTTCGGGCACGTGAGGTGGACGATAAATTCTATGCTTTGTGCTTCCAGTCTGCTCGGCGTTTTTTACGCCGCCGTTTGTGTGCGCCTGAGACCGCTGCGGCTTCAAATGATGAAAAATCTACGGTCGTTTGTTTGCTTTTCAATGTTACCTGCGGTAGGTAGGATATTATTGTGTTTTTCGCCAATAGCAAAAATAGGATTTTTTTTCCATTCTTACTTTCACCTCTTTGGCGGTACCACTCTCATTGGTTAATGATCGAGCCCCCCTTTTTTATTGTAGAGTATTCTACTGGAGCTCTGCATGGAGCAAGAGACAGTATCAAGCGTCATTCTAATTGGTAAGGATCTTAAGGTGACACAATGCGCTTTTGTTGCTATTTACATTGAGTATTTTTTTATTTATTATTAAATATTATTTTATTTTACTCTATCTACATGTTGACGAGTTTACACTATCGTCCTTGTAAAAATCATTTTTTTTTAAAGTAAACACATAACTTGCAGTTGCAGTATCTTTTTTTATAGGAAACAACCAATAATTGGAACCATGCTATGCTCTAACTTCTGACGTTTTATAAGTGACTGTTTGACATAAAATATTTTGAATACTATAAAATAAAAAAAAATACGGCTGTTTATGTCGCTCTGTACTCTTGCGTGCATGAAGTATAATAAATAAATAAAATTGAATGAAACACAGAAAACTATAAGCCATAGATACTTCAACAATGCATCATAAACGTATTATCTATTTCAATATCGTATGAAGTATGCATGAGTCACAGAATGACTAAAGAATGAAATATTCACACTTTTATACAGCGATATAAAATCCTCATCGGATTTCATACAATGCAACGTCACATTGCATTCAGCATTACGTATTCACCCGTATCTTTTATATGCCATAGGATATTCACTCGGTTTTACTTGCACATAAAAGCAAGATTTCTATGGATATAAAAGTAGTGATAAGTCAAAAGATTAGTTCCGAAAATAAAATCTCTAAGAACATTTTCAAATAAGATTGGCGTCTTTATCTTTATTATTGCCGTCACGTATGGCGCCATTTTGGAACAATCGAGAGAAATATCTCCAAATAACTCGTGCTGTAGGTAGGTAGAATACAGAGAACTATTATTTTTTTCTACACCCACTCTTTCTTTTGTTCCCTCGCTCTGTCTCTTTCTCACTCTCTTATATTATCTTTTATCTTACTATGTCTCTCTCCCTCTCACTCTTTATCCATCCTTCTCACTTTTTCTCCTTCTCTCTTACTCTTTCTCCTTCCCTCTAAATATCTCGAATTATATTCCCTCTGTTTTTTTTTTTTTTTTTTTTTTTTTTTTTTTTTTTTTTTTTTTTTTTTTTTTTTCGGCAGGAGTGGGAAATCCTCATGGACGGCCACCGCACTCCTGCCTTACATTTAAACCACAGACTTGGCGTCCGTGCTCTTTTTTGATTTTACATTGTTTGCTTCTGGGCAACTCCACGTGCAAGTGGCGTCACTCCAGAGCACCTTCCAGTAACTATAACAAATCCCGTCAGAATTTCAGAGCTGAGAGGCCACCAATCCGAAGCGAAACTCAAGCAGCAACGAGCCATACATGCATAAAAAATTGGGGAAACTCCCAACCTTCAACACACATACAACCCTCCGCCCCCCATCAAATGGCCCCCAGCTCCAGACTTAACTATAATTAATTCTATATAATACATATTAATAACCTTAAATATCAATAACTTAAACTACAATATGCTGTAAATAGTGTTTTTTTTTTCAGTTTTTTTTTATTATATATTTTTTTTTTTTATTATTATATATAATTTTTTTTTTTTTTTTTATGTATATATGTATTTTTTTTTTTTTACTAAGTTAGGTAACGCTATGTTAAATTTATAACTATGGGTTTCCACCCCAAGACCGGTCACTGTTTTCTGCTAAGAACCGACCGCCCCGAGCAATACCCGCGTCATCCAAAACTACTTCAGATCATCACTGCCTAAGTAGGCGGATCAGTGCCTCGACGACTGCTCTGTCCCGATGCCGCATGGCGTTTTTCATGTTGTTATTGATAATGTCATTGGTCGACGCCTCCTGTGCCCTCCTCACAAACCTTCCAATAGCGTCGTCAGCGTTGTCAGCGTAGTACACGCAGTGGGCAGTATGTCTGGAGACTGCCACCACTGCGTGGGGGACGCTGTTGTGAATCCGGATGTTGGTGGATTTTGTCTTCAAGATGATGACTGACTCGCTGGTAAGCCCTTGAGCTTCGTGTATGGTTAGGACGCATGATCCAACCCCAGCCCCATAACCCTGGTCAATGAGGGTCTTTTTCTCCCCCTGCGTGTAGACCAGGAAAAGCGTGTTGGGAAGAGTGTTGGGAATATGCGCGCCCGTGAAACTCCTTAGCTGTAGGGAGTGGACCTGGTTTTTTGACGAATATATGCCAGGGTACACCTCCCCTAGGGCATACGCAACATCCATTGGATTCCGGTGCGAGCAGGGCAGTTCGTGGCTGATGGTCACAACTGAGTCCGGACGAGCGTAACTAATAGGGAAAAGATTTTCCCTGTCCAGATAGGGCAGTTGATTAATATCTCCGACAAGGACCGCGCTACTAGCGCCCGACAATCGGACTGCCATTACGATGGCCCCGAAATGGTTCATGAGTGCCTCATCTACCAGAATGCGATTGCATTTTTGTGATCCTTTGCACCCGTTCGATAGAATTGAGGCCATCGTGCGCACCTTGGTTCTGTTGTCTTCACCAATTTTGTGCGCTAACTTTTGCCGCAGGTCTTTCGCCGCCTCGGTTGTTGTAGTGACTATGACGTCGCGGTCCCTATCAAAGTTATTGATCACCCAAGTGGTCTTGCCGCACCCTGGGACACCGTTAATCCAGCTGATGCCCGGCAAAACCCAGCCTCCAGGCTGGTCTATCGATCTTGAGATTGTTTCCGCCTGTTCGAGAATCCTGTCATCCAGCATAATCTCAGTGCATCGAGCTACCACTACAATTGGGTCACTTTCGGGTGTCACAAAAGTAATACGGCCAGAACGTGACGTTATCGACTCGTCCAACGGTATAAACCCACACGTGGCGTTGTATGCAGCCATATATTGACCAGTCATTTCTCCCTTGATGACTTGGGAGGTAGCATTATTATATATGGCTGCCGCTGCCTCCTCCAGTCTCTCCTGAAGCAACTCTTCGGTCTCTAGTCTCTTCTGGTATGACTGCATAATTTTCCGGCAAGTCATGAGACTGACCGAGTTGGTTGCCTTTGTTATTGCTTGAAACTCGAGAAACGCATTCGCCACGTGATCGCTTGGCTCTGTTACCGTCCTGAATTTCGGCGGGGTGACCTGCCCTCTGTCGGCTCTTGTTGATGTTGGTCGCTTTTGTTTCGGTGGTTCTGGGATGACCCTGATAAACTCCTGCACTGCATCTATCTGTCTGATATGACAGGGCCTCGCACCAAATCCCAGCCTCCTGCTTAGAAAGTTGGAGACCGATTTCCATCGATCTCTGGTGTTTATCTTCTTCTCTAAACTGCGGCTGATTTTTTCTTCAGAGGCGGCCCTCTCGGCTGCTATCTTCTGCTGTACTCTCTCTGATCCGCATGGGGTTGTTGGGACTGACCTCGAGGATGTTAGCTGACCAGTCTCTGCTGTTTCCAGCACGGTACAATTTTGGGATGGCCTAAGAAAACTAAGATCTTCTCCCCTGGCCTCATACACCACCAACTCGTGATCTTTAGAGGCTTTAATGCAACCGTATTGATCAGCAACCTCGACTCTTTCGTGAACAATCACCATTGCATCCACGCTAATGATTCGGGGGCGCGTATTCGTGGTTCGGTCTGATTCTGCGATTTCGGTGAGCAACGAGCATACTTGGGCAAACGGAGTCGCCTCATGCCACTCGAAAAGTGCGATCGTTTTATTTTGAAATCGCACAATACGGTATTGGTGTTCAGCTATAGCTGCAGCGGGCAACGCATTGAACTTTGCGCGTTTCATGTTTGTTTTGAAGGTGCTCCCGTTTATCAAAGCAGCCAGTCCTGGTGATATATTGACGCTATTTTCACTTTCTGCGCGGCAGAAGCTTAGACCGAGTCTCTCGTTATCTCTGTTCATAAAGAGGGCCACACCGCGTAGTCTGATGCCTGGTTTCCCATCCCCCCCGGATTCCAAGAACTTCCATAATGGCAATATGCTTGGTGTGATCGTCCGCTGGGAACTACTATCAGTGGATGCGGTAGCGGTGACTGTTCGGCTTTCTTCAGTCAGGGCCTTGCGTGAGTGTTTGTGTAGGTGTTTGTGTGTGAGCTTGTGCACGTGTGTATTGTGTAGAGCCGTTAGCTATCGCTACCGCTCGCATGACCCTGCTCGCGAATGCCAGGAATGGTGTTCTGGTGGCCTGAGTCTCCATTATAGGTTGCAATGTAGACGGGGTTACTGACATCTGGATTTTAATTTCAAGGACCATCCTTTCTCGTTCAAACCGTGGGCACTCGGTGAGCACGTGCCATACCGTCTCGTCACAGTTGGGGTCACAGACACAAGCGGGACTGTCCTTAAGGTGAAAGCGGTGGAGGTAAGCCCCGAATCCTCCGTGGCCGGTCAAGATTTGGACATGAGTAGGTGTTAGTACCATGTCTTTAAGGATCTTCCTTGCCTTTTGGACAGTGGGGAAGAATACTTTAGTGACCGAGCCTGTGCTGGAAGTCTCGTAGCGCCGCTGCCATTCGTTAACAGTTTCCTCCCGTATCTGCCTCTTAATAAATGATATTGGCACCTTGTCGTAGTCGGGGGCTGTCTTTTTAGTGAGCGCTGCTTTCTTAGCCAGCTCGTCTGCTCTTTCGTTACCGGGAGTGCCAATGTGTGCCCTTAACCAAAACAGCCTCACATCTCTACCGTCTTCTCGGATTTCACGCACTAGCCTCTTTATACCGAGTGCCAAGGGGTGAGTGACGGATGGGCTCTTCAGTAAATCGAGCGACGATCTTGATATTCCCTCTGTTAGTTACCAACCACTTCAGACGTTTTTAAAATTATTGCTACATTTTTATTTTCTGAAATACCAATGTCATATAAATAAACAGACATCCAACCATTACACAGATTAAATAGCTATTTCCACTATTCGATCACAAATTTATATGTATAAGGAGATAGGCATCTCAAAGCCAGTCTCGAAGGTTTGTAATAAAACTTCAACAAGACGCTAGGTGGCGCACTATTCGTACTGAAGGAGAATTAATTTAAAAAGTGAAATTTTTGAAAAGTGCCGTCAGTTTAGGGGAAATTCAAAGGAAAATATACTTTCAGGTATTATTTAATTTAACCACTTTATATGTCATTAAAATAATGTTAGTTTTGTTTTTGGTGAAAAATTAAGAGGAAAGTTCTTAAGGTGGTGCATCACGACTCACATTTTCACTGTTTTTCATACAACCGCTCATAACTGATTATGACGTTATTACACACTTTTCATTAGATATTTTGGAAACACAGTATCTTGTGGATATTGTCTAGGTTTCTAAAGAAACCAATTTCTAAATTTGTGTAAAACTAATCCAGTAAAAATCTCTGAAAATGTCCTATTTTGTATGAAATTTGACACTTCATAATTTGCCTAAAAATTATAAAAGTCAAAAAAGTAATCCTCTAGAGACCTTGCAAATTTTATTAAGATTCTAAATAATGACAACTTTTTCCAAAAACTTTTAAGGGTTTAAAAAAAACAGCTATTTCCTGGAGCAAGTTTTGTGAAATTTTCGAGTAAATCTCGGAATTACCGAATACTAACAGAGTTTCCAGGCGTTATCTCTCTTTTTTTGCGTTGCCTTTTCGTCAAACATCGTGTTGGATTGCATTAAATGAAGTAACAAGCTTTTAAACCATTTTCGATGTTTACGATAAGCGAGTGGAGAAGGACCCTCTTAACATCATCATTTCAGCCGAAAGATATCCACTACAGAACATAGAACTTCCACCCCTGATCTCCTTAAGCATTGCCCCACAGACTGGTAAGTACTAGATGTAGACTTCAGCAACCCTTAGCAGTTCAGCGTCCAGTAACCGTCCGGAGCGAGCCCCAATCGTCGATGGCATCATACAAAAGGTAAGGATGCTGAAAGGTCTTTCCAGCCACTCCTCAAAGAGGGGACTTACCGCTATAATTGTTACGTGCCCAATCGTTTGCCACCAGGCGGGATATTGGTTGAACGCGGACCCATTAAAAAACATAGTTATTTTTATATTTTAATCAAGTAAATACCATACAATGCCGCCAGTCTTTTGGGCACACTTCCAGTCTTCAGCAATGCGGAAGAATTTTTTGACACCATATTTTAGGTAAGAGTTTTCATGATCTTTCTGTTTAAATAAATAACCTATTAGTAAATACTTGAACTACAGAATATATTTTCATATAACAAACCGTAGGTACAAAATAAATCGGTATAGAGAGTGCGATTTGTAGCGCGTGTCAATAAACGCTCGCTGCGTCGGCTCGCAGCTTCACATGCGACAACTTGCTTTAATGAAAACAAATTGAAAAGCGCAGATCGGGGACACGAGTTGGGAAGTGTGCACACAACTGACTTTAACACACAGACTGGTCAAGTCTTTGTAAAACAGTGCGAGAGTAAGTTTCCAAAGTGAACTGTTGATTTTAAAATTAGAGTGTTTATTTCTGAAAAGTTGGTAAACAACAATAAGAGCCCAATCCCTGCAGGAGGAAATAACATTAATGTCACTCAGTTTTTGAGGCAAAAATCAGAATACAAATTGCCTAAAAGTGATATATGAATGTACGTAAAAAACTTAAATATTAAATAACTATTTATATAAAACACTAGCTTCTGGTGACGCCGTTCACCCATGAAAATAAGTTTTTCCATGTAAAATTTTAGAAACCTTTTTCTTTTTCTTTGTACACAAAATAAAGAAAACCTCTGTGCAAAATTTCAGTGATCTAGGTTCAAGGGCGATACTATTTGGGGTCGGCTTCCAGTCCAACTCGATGCAACTGAGTATTTAACATGAAGCGACTGCCTACCTGATCTCTACAACCCAGTAACTTGACAACACGATGATTGGTGGCAGATCTCCTGGCTATCAAGGACGTGTTACGTCAGAGATCTTCAATTGTCACCGGCTGAATTTCAGTATATTAAGATGGACACACACCCAAGAATGGTCATCAGTCTATCTTGTCCCATTCTTTAAAAATACCTCTATTAAGCACAATAACTGTTAAATTCCAATTGTAAAGTAACCCTTATTTCCACGCAACAAGGCGACACCTCTCCGCCGCACGCCGTCGAGTTTTGACTGCGAACAAATTTAATCAATTAAAGACCAACCCACGTTTTTTGTCAAACGCCCGCCATTCGTTCGAATTACGCTATTTTTTGTTTCCTCTCCGTTTGTCGTTTGTTTTCGACTGTACTTTGAGTTAGAGAATGACGTGATTAAAAGGTGGCAGTCAGAATTAATAGTAAGGTTTAATTATGGCTATGTGCCTTTAGGGGAAGTAGATTATTTTGAATAGCAGTCTTTATGAATAGTATGCAGTTAATTGAGGAATGATGGGAAATTACCAAGGAATTTTGTAAAATACTAGCTTGTACCGGTGGCTTAAAAAATAAAAGACTCGTTTTAACATTTGAGGAAGATCTTAGAATGTAACTTGGAACGAAACTGAAAGGCAGAATTAAATAATAATTAGGAATCCGGTGCAGTAGTAGTGCGGTGTAAAAGATTGCATGTTGCGGAGATGAGAATGTTGAGATGGATGTGTGGTGTGACGAGAATGGATAAAGTGAGAAAAGAGGATATTAGGGGAAGATTGAAAGTGGCGCCAGTGACTGAAAAGTTGAAAGGAAATCGTTTGTCTTGGTATGGTCATGTAAAGAGGAGAGATGAAACGCATGTTGTTAAAAGAGTTATGAATTTACATGTGTATGGATGGAGAGGGAGAGGGAGGCCAAAGAAAAGATGGATGGATTGTGTGAGAAGTGATATGAATGAAAAAGGAGTTAGTGATAGCGTGACGAGTGACAGGACAGAATGGAAGAAAAAAACATGTTGCGCCGACCCCAAATAAAACGGGATAAGGGCAGGAAGATGATGATGATGATGCGGTGCAGTAGTAGCACTACACCAGACAAGCCGCTAAAACGGGCCTTTTATTTTGTGACAACTTTAAATGCTTCTTAATTCATGAATCCCCAAGCGACACCCGGTGGCCGCGCATCTATTGTCTTACTATTGTGTCTCTAATTGACGGTATCTGAAGGGTTAAAGCATACAGCACACACACAGAGATACAACATTAACTATTATTTTATCCAAGTTAAACTACCTTCAGAAAGCAATTTTCAATTGCACTATGGTATTCAGAGAACGAAACCGGCATGGTTTTGTATTGTAAACTACCAATACGTGTTCCAAATATATTGCAGCTAACTAATAACACACGATGCATCGTATTGAATTGCAGTTTCTAAATATTTGGACACATTCTGCATCGCTTTCTGTACGAGGAAAACTAAAATAACCTTTAAGGGTGTTTTTATTATCGTGTAGATTTCAAAATGATATGATAACATTTGCGGAGGTTACGCTCGAAATTAAACTCTCGCGCCGGGCCTTGGTACAGGCCATGGTCCGGAGCGAGGAGTGGCCGGCGGTCGCCTACTTCTGTGGAGCAGTAATGCTAGCAAGAGGCCGACCCCCAGCTGCCTGCACCGCCGCGGTAGCTCGCTGTCCGACCGAGCTCAAGTCGTCAACGTCGCGTATTATTCCCGCGCCTCAAGGAGTTGTCAGCACCTAGGCTGCTATTCTTTGCCCACATGGTTGATTCCAACCGCAGTAGGAACATTATGTTTATAGACAGCCTATTGTGAAAAGATTTTTCATAGCTACAAGACCATGAGTTGCATTACTAGTAATGCAACTCATGGTCTTTATTCTATAATTATGTTTGTTTTAGCTGAAAACTGCTAAAAACCGTATAGTGACTGTCTGAAAAACAGTGTGAGACGTCGACAAAATTGTAACAGATTCGACGTTATTGATATTTTGTCACCGCAATGCGTACTTAGAATAAATCAGCGCAGTAAACCTAAAACAAAACGGGACGAAATAAAATAACAACAGTGATCGTACAACGTGACAGATGGTCAGATCTCAAGATGTACTGAATTGAACGAATCAATACAAACAGACGACAGCAATAATTATTGTTTAGGGAAATTGTAAGTGTGTTTGAGTAGAAGAAACAAAATAATTGTGACGACTTTTGCGAATTATTTTCTGGGAAAAAAAAATTGGTAGGTAGAGCTGTTGTCAATAGGTTATTGAGTACCATATTGAGGAGCCCAAAAATTTAAATTAATGTTTCAAATACATTCATCGTCGGCTTTTTAATGCTGCAACACTGCTGGAACTCTTCACTAGGAGATTGAATGAGCCGTAATCCACCACGCGGGCCCAGTGCGGTATGGTGGATTTCACATGTCTTCGAATTTTTGGTTCTAAGACATGCCGATTTTCTTACAATGTTTTTCTTCACCGTTTTAAGAGCAGTGTTGATGAAATTACACAAAGTATTGCGCCTGGCTGGGTTTGTACCCGCGACCTACATCTCGTAAGTCAGGGCCGTTACCACTCGACCACTACTGCTCTATATATTCCCCAAATACATTCTATTTGAAATAAGTATTATAAAAGTAATGTAAAAAGTAATATAATAGGAATAAATCCCACATTCTGCGTATTATTTTCATTCTTGATTCGATCACGCAAGGAAACTCCGAGCATATCCTTTTCCATTGCCCTTAGGGTGACTTTAAGTTTTCTGTTGAGGCTCTTTGTAAGCGTCTTCGTTTTGGAGCCGTATGTCATCACTGGTAACATGCACTGGTCATCGATTTTCGTCTTGAGACACTGTTGTATGTTAGACAAGAAAATACCTCGAAATCGATAAGAACCAAGGTTAACGACATAGCCCGAAATATCACCAAACTTAACACAAACCTTACTTTTGGCTGTGGGCTATATTGCTCTCAGGACTGGTGGCCATTGGAACCGAAAGGTTTTTGAGTGGCAATATATGCATGAAAGTACTAATTTTCAAATGTTTTCTTTTGTAACAGTACCGTCTTGGTCATTCTGCCTGATCATTTAAAAACTTTCTTTTGAATCTTGCGGCGCGGTGCCAAACCAATCCCTTTGAAGTTTTATTTTTGAGTGCAAGTAAAAATGAACTTTGCGGTGGTCAGGCGTTTCAAATGTTTTTGATGGTACTAAGCTATGATGAACACACTACGATCAGACAAGAAGTCAACAGGCTGCAACCATTAAAAACGATTATCTTCAGTAATATCAATGGCAGATATAGCACCAAACCCACCGCCACAGCTCTTAACAGCTAAACCAAACACAGCATTCACCATCACAATACAACAACAGGGGGCGGCTTTTAACAACGGGGGGGGGGGGCTTTTATCAACAACGGGGGCGACTTCCAACAACAGAAACAAAACAACGGCCATAAGAATAATCTCCATCGTCCGTAGTTTTTGTCACAGCTCTGCATATTCAAATAGCTTGGAAAGCGCAACTTTAGCCGTAAAACATTTTCGTGGCTAACAAACAAAAAACGCACAGAAACTCAGACAAAACCGCGGGTAAAAAGTTGTAAAACAAAGAGAGGAGACTGTTTTGTTTCTACCTTTGCGATGTTAGTTGTTTTTTAAATATTATTTAGGGAGATAAAGCTGCAAGCGGCTCTTCAGGTGAGCTAAATTGTTACGGTTGTTTATTTTTACCAGTTCTGGAGAGGCAGTAGTACCTTTGCACCTACTATTTTTTAAAATGATCTATCTTTTCCTGTTATAAGTGAAATAAATAATAAAATAGATATTTAATACTCAATCTAGGTTCAGGTGGCATACATTTGCCAAAAGAAAAAGCTGTGCCTGTGCCCCACAGTGTCGTCGGGCATAGCAAAAGAAGGAGTTTTTCCACTTAACAGCGGCTTATTCTTTTTGTAAATATTTGTCCTGTTATAAGCTAAGGTGTGCAAAAAAGTAATAAATAAAAGAGGACATAATCATTTAGGCATCTTGTATTCTAACATTTTTATATATATATTTTTTTTATCTTATATAATATATAGTACTTGACTGCAATCCCACCTGATGGTAAGCGGTGATGCAATCGTTGATGGTGAGGCGCACTAGTTTATTAAGAGCCTATTCACTCTAGCCTTGAAGACGCTCAGATTGTAATCGGACGGGAAGACCGCAGCAGGCAAATTGTTCCAGTCCTTCGATGTACGCGGTATAAATGACGAAGCGAAACGCTTAGTCCGGACCGTGGAGGTTTCAACAACGTAAGGGTGGATACTCGCCGTACGTCGGTTTGTAATTGTTAATAATATCTAAAAATAATTAATAATGCCAATATATAAAAATGGAAATGAATAAGTCAAATAAAGGAAATAATAATTAAACAGTTATACTTATTATATTCTTATAATTACGTTTTAATGATTTGTCATTTAAAAATTCGTCCATACTAAGTAATATTTGCTTTTATTCGTAAATAAATAAAGTTTTTTTTTCTCTAGCTTCGGCAAACATGTTATAGATAATCATCATCATCATCATCATATCAGCCGAAAGACGTCCACTGCTGGACATAGGCCTCCCCCAAGCGTCGCCACAACGACCGGTCCTGTGCGTCACGCATCCATCGGATTCCCGCAACCTTGACCAGGTCGTCGGTCTACCTTGTTGGAGGCCTTCCAACGCTGCGTCTTCCGGTACGCAGTCGCCACTCCAGAACCAATAAAAAAAGAAAGAAAGTTATAGATAAATAAACACGTAATCTGTCACCCACAGATCATCAACATGCATACATAGACTACGTCACTGCGCCACGCTCTTGTTCCACTGTACAGCTACCGGCCGGCCGCTCCCGCCTCGGTCACGTACACAGGAAATTGTTTTTGTCACTCTTCCTTTAATTCTCACCTGTTGCTGACACACGTTGGGTTTGTTTGGGAGATTGTTTATGTTATAAAACACATAGATTTTAACTTTTGTTTTTCTTTGTGGACTTTAGATATGTTTTGTTGCTGTAGTCTCAATTTCAGGAGTTGTATTTTACTAGCTGACCCGGTAAAATTGTTCTGTGATATATGACAAACAATAAATGATAAATAATTAATTTAAAAAAAATATATTATTATCAAAGAATAATTGGGGGTGGGTAGGAGGGTAAAATAAAGTCTACGACCTTTTTTGAGTTCGATAACAATCATTGGTTTATTCCAGAAATCCCCACTGACTAATTGCGACCAGTGGAGATTGTTACTTTTTTTTTTTCAGAAATCCCCACTAGTTCGACAATATCAAACTAGTGCGGATTTCTGGAAAAATAAGTAACAATCCCCACCAGATGTAGTTGTCTCTGTCGGTTTTTAGTCTATAAAAGTCTGACACTATCTCCCGCTCCGCCCATGAGCGAGTGATGTAAAAAAAAAAAACTTAAAAAAATGGACCAAACTGTAATGTCTTACAAACATGATTTCCTATCTCACAGCAGTTTCATCATGGTTTTCATACACCGAAGAAGGAAGCCAACTTCATTAATAACTCAAAATAGTCCACAACGTTAAAATTCTCTTCTGAACAGTTTTGCGGCTAACCGACAGACAATTCATATTTCATAGTAGGTAAACTCTCGTAGGAGGTTCGAATAACAAACAATCCGCTTATAGACAGACAGACTGACGTCAAATAATATTCATGGAAAAGTTTTTGAAATGAATTCATGTTTTCTGCGGTTTTTGTGGTCTCTGTATTTGGAAAAGGTTGGAAACTGAAACAATAATAATAATTTTATATTTCAAAATAAATATGTTTTATTTTTCCGTACTAGGTAGGTATCTACACTAATATTATAAAGAGGTAAAGTTTGTTTTTTTGTTTGTATGGAAGTAATCTCCGAAAGTACTGTTGCGATTGCAAAAATTTTTTCACCGATAGAAAGCTGCTTTACTCCTTATTGCTTTAGTCCTAAGTGACATAGGCTAAATTATATGTACGTGGACGAAGCCGTGGACAAAAGCTAGTCATAATAATGTAATAAATGTGAAAGTAACTCCGTCTGTTTGTTACACCTCCAGTCCTTCACTTAATCACCAAATGGATTTGTATGAAACTTGGTTCACTGGTAAACAATAGGATACTCTCTCATATTTTGTCTCACGAATATGCGCGGGTGCAGCCGCTGGTTTAAGCTAGTCTTATCATACTTTTGCATGCAGTTGATGAATCGTTGTCATTCATTTTGTTTGACAACGATTCATCAACTGACTTTTTATATTCTTTAATTCTTTAATTCTTTATTGTACACTATAAAAAACTTATAAAATAGGTGGATAACAAAATATATTTAATTATTCATTATTATTTTATTTTTATTCTTTCCATATTAGTAGAATATTTTATTTTACTGAAAAGTACTAAAAAGTAGTATGTATTTAAAGTGTGCGTAGGTATTTAATTTAAGGTAACTAACATAATTTTTAAGTACTGACAAAAAATACTAAATAAAATATGGATCTGTTTTGTATCTGAGACAAATAAATTATTTTCATTACTGCGTCTCTTGAAATTACCTACTTTGATTGAACATATAGTTTGTCATTATAATGCGAAACCCGATATAAAATAATAAGCCTTTTCAAATATTATCATTAATTACCCAAATACATATATATCAACATTTACACAGAAAAAAAAACAACTAAACAGCCGAAAAAAAAAACTTCGAATTAAAAGGAAAAAAAAACGCAGTCTCAGCAAGATCGATATAATCCTATTAATCTTAGTGACAACATAATTCAATGGGCGTCTGAGATACGGCGGGAAAAAAGGAAAACGACGGGAATCTGTGGAAGCACGCGGTCAGTGAACTGTTGGAGCCAAGCGTTGGCGCCAAGCTGTCAGGGACGCCAGTCACCAACGACTTACGCAGTATGACGATTCGATCTGATATAAAGAAAGATAATCCTGAAAGAATAAATTAAGATGTCTTCAAAGTAAGATAATGTTTGGCAATATGTATTACTAGCTTTTACCCGCGGCTTTGCCCGCGTTTATTAATATACTTTACTCTTTCTTCCCCTTTTCTCACTTTTTTTTTAAATTAGCCTATGTCCGTCTCCAGAGTCCCAACTATCTTTGTACCAAAATTCATCAAAATCGATTTTGCCATTTAGGCGCGAAGACGTAACAAACAAACAAACTCACTTTCGCTTTTATAATATTAGTAAGGTTTTTTTTTAAATAATAAAGACTCTGGTCAAAATAACATTAGAAATTTATGAAAACTTTTTATTACTGTCCATTCAACCGATTTTGGATTTTATTACGTTGGTGGCATGACAAATGGTGGCTGCAGGTTTCTTTAAATTTCTATTTTTAACGCGAATAGGGTATAGACTCGTTAAAAAATAAAAGATCCGTTTTGACATTTGAGTAGGTAAGACCCTAGAATGTAACTTTGAACGAAACTGAAAGAGACAATAAAATAATAATTACGGGTCCAGCGTAGTAGTGCCTATTTCAGTAGTACCTACACTCTGCCGTCCACTAACTAAAAGGCCGTTAAGCCACAGTTGGTCGTTTTTCACTTCTTAATGTAGTCTTATACAACTTTCGATGCTCTATCTTTTGGTCTAAGACTCATTTTCCTATGATTGATAGTTTTTGAGATACAGAACATTAAATCACAATGTCTGTGTTTAAATAGCTTAGCTAAAAGTTAGAAAATGAATTTAAATAAAATATAATAAATATAAATGAATAAAATATAGCTAACTAAAATATAGTTAACTTGTAACCCTGTTCCTAGGTAGCATACTTTTCAAGAGACATCAATTCCCAATTTTTGTGTTTTCTCGAAAAATACTTTTTGCACTTAGCTGCCTTTTAGTTAGTGGACGGCAGCACTACACCGGACAAGTCGCTAGGTAGTCAAAATACAAATGTCAAAACGGGCCTTTTATTTTTTTTAACTTTTAACTTATAGTACTTGACTATGATCCCATCTGATGGTAAGCAGTGATGCAATCGGTGATGATGAGGTGTACTAGTGTAGAGTTAAGAGCCTATTCCAGTCTAGCCTTGAAGACACCTAATTTATAAAGGAACGGGCAGACCGCAGCAGGCCAATCATTACAGTCCTACGATGTACGCTGCATAAAAGACGAAGCAAAGTTAAGTCCGGACCGTAAAGATGATACGGTGGACACTCGCCCATGGACTCTCGTCCGATTGTAAAAAGACCATGACGGGATCAAGTATGTAATTGACGCGTAACTCTCCAAATTAATGATAACTACATTGTAGCGACCTCTATTACGTCACATAAGAACTAATCCTACGTTGCGCAATTAAAGTTCTCTTCTCTATTAGAACATATAGAATAGCCCGAAATCACATATCGGGCAGTTGCCCACCAGACATAACACCCATCTGGTCAGAGGACCCTCCGTTTTCATCGGGGGTATGTAGGACTTCACTCTCTGTTCCGCTTACCTCCATAACGTCAAAGTAAAAAAACATTTACCTACTTCAAGTTTTTTCTTACAGGAAAGAAATTAACGAATTCCTTTTAATCAACATCGACAGCAAAAAAGCAGGCCACTCACACGACCTCCCTAATTCATCAACCGTCACTTGTCTATTACCTGACGAATATAAAAAGGTCCTGTCTTCTTTCAGCGTTGATTAAGGTAAGATCCCTCTACAAATTATCCGGGCTATAGGGCCAAGTAACGTACCTTATTGGATTATCTCCGGCTTTGATGTCCGCGCCAAGTTCCGTACTCGTTTACTGGAAGTTAAGGGCAATAAAACGGCAAGTAATTCTTTAAAGGGAACTCTTATTAGGAAAAAGAAATTGTGTAAGCTTACTAAGTGCAGTATCAGAGGTAAACGACGTCTGATCTCGTTGGACGTCATCCGATCTTTGAGGAGACAATTTGGGAAATAAGATTTTTTGACGGGTACATTTTTGATTTGGTTGGCGAGGTGGGTATAAATTGTTAGGGAGAGAAACTAACTATAGGTATGTATAGAGTATTTACTAGTATTAGGGATCGTGTTTTTTTACATAATAATAAAAATACGGCAGTTCTTCCTCAGTTTATGGATTCATACACATGTAAGCTCGTTTTAATGATCTTTGTTAGGATTTTTTTCTTTGTTATGGCGGACATTTCTTTGAGGCGCATGTGTAACATTACACACCAACAACTACTCGGGGTCACCTCTTATCGGACGGGCAGACGGCGAGCTACACATTGCACTTTTATTTATTTAACAATTTATGTACACACATAAAAATAAAAGAAAAGAAAAAGGAAACAGACAAATAGTGCAAAGGTGATGCTTATTTCTAAAGAAATCTCTTCCAGCATACCTGTGAAAGGAAAGTTGAAGAAAAAAGAGAAGTAAACACCTCTTTTAGGTCTTTCTTATTCTTTATCCGTGAGTTCCTTTTAAAACACAATGAATTATAAAGCAATTTTCACTGATAAATAAAAAGAGTTATAAACGAAAAATATTTATGCACATAGTACTACATCCGTGCAAAGTCGGGGTGGGTCAATAACAGTAACGCTAAAATCCACCTCTATACGTTACCACCATTGAAATCACAGAACAATCACCAATTCCTGCACCTATTTACTTCACCTGCAATCCATTCATTCTGTATTTGCCTTCACAACACGAATTCACGGGTAAATCAGCATCATTCACTCACTGGATCACAACAGGGCGACTAGATTAGTTTGCCGTGATAATTGACAATACAATGGCCGCCATTCCCGCCCGCATCACGATCACAATCCGACTGCATCGATCCGTACATGCAACAAACAGTCAAACAGGCCGAGTAAACTGAACGATACGAGCCTGTGGATATCAAACTTTACAATATTTTACATGGAATTCTTTTTGCTAAGGATACCTTTTACTGCTACTTTGTAGTGTTATCTTTTAGTGGTACCTTAAAAGATAACACTACAAAGTAGCAGTAAAAGATATTAATACAAGGTGTTACTAAAAGGTGTCACTAAAAGCTACCACTAAAAGGTACCACTAAAAGATAACACTAAAAGGTACTACTATAAGGTACCACTAAAAGGCAGGACTACAAATTGCCACTAAAAGATACCACTGCAAGATACTACTACAACGGGCTCTGGTCGAGGCCATGGTCCGGAGCGAGGAGGAATGGCAGGCGGTCGCCTCCTTCTGCGAAGCAGTAATGCTTGCAAAGGAGGAGGCCGACCGCATCAGGCAACGGCGCCCTCGCTGCCGTCGTAGCTCGCTGTCCGATCGTCCGGTAATGGACCGAGTCCAAGACGTCGACGGCGCGCACTGTTCCCGCGCGCCTCAAGGAGTTGTCAGCAGCAGGAGGGGCCCAGCTGGGTCGAAGCCTACTGGGGACAGGGTTGTCCGAAAGGGAGCTCGTGCCCCGGTATGAAGGCTAGAAGGAACGGCGCGGGATTCTTAGTCAGTAAGAGTCTGACACTATCTCCCGCTCCACCCAAGAACGGGTTTTGTCAAAGAGGATTTTCCCCGTCGAAAAAAAAAAGGTACTACTACAAAGTAGCACTAAAAGATACCAATAAAAGGTACCAATACTGGTACCATTGTAAGGCATGCTACAAGGTAGCACTTCAAAATTCTACGCCTAGGTACCACTACAAGGTACCACTTTAAAGTACCACCACTATATATATGTACTAATATTAAATATTGATTTACTAGTAAATTCACCCGAAAAATGTAATGTAATGTCTTTTAATTTGAAATGTATTTTTTTAATGAAGCAACAAGAATAACCCCTACTTCAGCTTCATGTATAGATAACATTTTTACTCATTCTAATATTAAAGACTCGTCCATAATTAGTGGCGTTAGGTCTGACCATACTGGTCAACTCTTATCTTTCGAGTTAGTAAAAAAGTTACAATTAGATTCAACTGCAGAGTTTAGACTGCTAACTAAAAATAAATTAAATAATTTTAATAATAATGTTCTTAGTAGTCTCTCAACAGCCAATTTTGAATCGCAAGACCCCAATGTCAACTATAGTGCATTATTTTCTACAGTATGCCAAGAATAAGGCGTGTCCAGTTAAAAAAAATCAAATCAGTAATAAATCTAAATTTAATGAATGGGCTACTATTGGAATAAGAAAAAGCAGAGATACTTTATATGAGCTGTACTATAAAAAATCCTTGTCGTCTGATCTTAACTTGCACAACCATGTTAGAAACTATTCAAAAATATTTAAAAGAGTCTGCGCCCAAGCTAAATCTAAATCAATAAGTAAGATAATCGGAAACTCTAATAATAAAATAAAAGCTGTCTGGAAGGTGATAAACAAGGAAACTGGAAAGACAAACCAACAAGATCGGAATGAATTGTCGCTAAAAATCCATAGTAAAGTCATCTCAGACAGGTCTGAAGTGGCCGAGACCTTAGTAAATTTTTTCACAAACATCCCAATTGAAGTTACGAAATCTCTCCCATCTTCATCTTTGTTAGCTGAATCTTTTTTGAAAGAACATTTCACCAAAGATATACCAACCTTTGAATTTAAGCGTATCTCCGTTGATACAATTATTAAAACATTCAAAAGACTTAACATGAAAAACTGAAGACTTATGGGGTATATCTGTTAAGATTCTCGGAGATATTATTGATTCAATTGCTCCTGTCTTAACAGGCATATTCAATCAATGTATAGACAGTGGTACATTCCCTGATTTAATGAAACATAGTAAAGTAGTACCAATTTTTAAATCAGGTAGTAAAAGTGATCCTTCTAATTATAGACCAATATCTGTGCTTCCAATAATTGTGAGCATTGAGTAAAATCTATGAAAAAATCATGCTCGACCAGATGTTGTCTCATTTTAATTCTAATAGGATTTTGCATAGTCATCAGTTTGGCTTCACGAAAGGAAAGTCAACGACGGATGCAGGAGTGAAACTCATCAGTCACATTTTGGAATCCTGGGAGAAATCTCAGGATGCTATTGGCATATTCTGTGACCTCTCTAAAGCATTTGACTGTGTTGACCATAATACTCTGATCTGTAAATTACATCATTATGGAATTTGTGGACGAGCTGCTGATCTTGTTTTTTCCTATTTATCTTACGGGCAGCAAAAAGTATCCATTAATGGAGCGACGTCCTCGGGATCTTTAGTAAAGATGGGCGTGCCTCAGGGTTCAATTCTTGGCCCTTTCCTTTTTCTGGTTTATATTAATGACCTTCCTTACATGATGGCTAATTTATCCGATATAATTTTATTTGCTGATGACACCTCTCTTATTTTTAAAGTAGATAGAAAAGATGGGGATGTCTTGCGTGTTAACGAAAGTCTGGCTGTTCTTTCGAAATGGTTCGCAGCTAATAATCTTCTATTAAATGCGAATAAAACTAAATGTATAAAGTTTTCATTACCGAATGTCCCTCAAGTTGGCGTCAGTCTAATTCTTGATGGCAAAAAACTTGATGTTATTGCGGACACTGTGTTCTTAGGTTTAACTATCGATTCTAAACTACAGTGGGGCGCTCATATTAGAACTCTCTCGAGAAGATTAAGCTCAGCTGCATATGCAGTTAGAAAAATAAGGCAATTGACAGGTGTTGCCACAGCTAGGTTAGTTTACTATGCTTATTTCCACAGTATTATGTCTTATGGCATCTTACTGTGGGGATCTGCAGCTGATGTAGATTCAATTTTCATATTGCAAAAGAGAGCTATCCGGGCTATTTATAGGATGGGTCCTCGCGAGTCCCTCAGAAATAAATTCAAAGCAATCGACATTCTCACTCTGCCTTCTCTTTATGTCTTAGAATGCATTTTGTATGTTCGTAAAAACTTAGGACTCTTTAAAATTAGAAGCGATTTTCACAACAAAAATACACGAAATTGTATTACCCAAATGGAGATTAGCCAAGACCAGCAAGTCATTCCTAGTAAACAGCATACGCTTTTACAACAAGCTGCCAAAGGCGGTAACTGAACTTAGTGAGGGAAAATTCAAAACTCATAAGCGTGTCCTAACCAAAAAAGCATTTTACAAGGTTAAAGACTATGTCGAAGACACGCTTGTTTGGCAATGACTACCTCTGCACATGTGGCCCCTTGGTAAATCATCAATATTATGTCTATTAACTGCTCCACCTTTGTTTTAATATACATAATTATATTTATTTTTCCTTTTACGATTTTTTTTTGCAATATTTTTTATTTTTATTATTTAGACTTCAACTGCATTCAATTTGTTAGTAATTTATTTTGTTAACTGTTGTAATTATTTAAATTTTTCCTGCTTTTTATAAAGTCTCTTTTTGGAATGTGAATGTGAGAACACTGTATAATCCACAAACACTTAGATAACTTTCTATTACAACTTACTTTTATTTTTATTTTATTATTATGATTAATTTTGTGCTTTTGTGTACAGTGTTGACTTGTCTACACTGTTCTTACATAAATCAATCAATATTGTAATATACACATTTTTTAAAAGAGTAACCATGGAGTTTCTTGCCGGTTCTTCTCCATAGGAAACGACCAATTTGGAACCGTGGACTAGCTTCTGACGTTTTATAAGTGCCCTTGTAGGCCTATATGAAATAAAATATTTTGACTTTGACTTTGACTTGACTTTGACTTTAATAACTTTATTTTAAATTCTTCTATTTGAAGTATTTATTATTTGATTATTGTGCAAACCTACTACAGTGTTGTCTTTTTTAACCCAAAGGTTGTCTGGTAGAGAACGCCTCGTTGTATTAAGTTCGTCTATGTACCACTACTGTACATTAATTTCAAATAAATAAATAAGGAACTACAGTACTACAAGGTACAATGCAAGCTGGTACTACAAGGTACCACCACTATAAGGTACCACTACAAGGAACTACAAAGTGACACTACACGGTACTACTATAAAGTACGCTACATACTGCTGGCTTGTTGTTCATTCATCATTCCTTAGTTGATCACCAAGATTTTTAATGCAAGTTGCGCCGTACTTGTCTAAAAATAACATGAGTGTCACCTGTCACTATAGCAAAAAAATTTATGAAAGAAAATTACTATATTGACAGATTGTCACTTGTCACCTGACGCCTGTCGGTTTTATTAAATTTGTCCCTATTTACAGCTGCCAATACTTTCGAATGAAATCATAAATTATATTGCTCTAGAGTGAGATCACTGACATCTACTCATTTCTTTATAGTCATCATGTTCGGCGTTTAACGAACGTCCTAGGCGTCCAATTGGATGGCTAATTTAACCAGATGGCGGCGACATATATAATTACTAGGCACTGCAAGAAGAGATCAACATCTTGAAATAACAATTGAAAATGTAATTCAAACAAGTTGAGAAGCAGTGGTATAGGCTATTGTATTAATATTAGGTACTGCCTCTTCCATTTTTTAATCATATAAAACTTTTAAAATAATGACCAAAACCCCTTACAATTTCACTCAATACAGTATAATTACGCCTAAACAATACCCAATTCATAATAAATTGCATTCACCCTACGCAACGGTAAAAAATATTCCCTTTTATACGAGTCATGCTCCCCAGGGGTTAAATTGAGAACCGTTGCACAGTGCAGCAACTATTGTATGCCCGGTTTTTGCTAATCGCCCATCAGGCGTACATATCTACGTTTGGACTACGCGGCGCGCGCGCACGCCGAAGAATTATGGGTAGGGCATGCTAATGCCACACTAATCTAAATGTAAATCTGTATCTCGACTAATTACTATCGAGATTAGGTATCTAGTGGCTACTGCACATCGCTCAGTATAGCTCTTTAGAGCCTTTGTTTATGGTATCGTGTTTGTGGATTGCGGGCTTGTGTGTTCGTTGCTCGATATGGAAGAAATGTTTTCATTATCAGCTTTTGAGATTAGTATAAAGGTGTTTTTGGGCGTGAATTTTGTATCGCTTTCTGTCAAATTAGAGTATCACATACTTTCGTTGTTAGGATAAGTTTTGTACCTATTTGAAACAGGAAACTAACTTGCTAGGGGTACATCATATTTTTTATAAGAGACGCGTGGTCAGTACCTAAAATTTATTTGTTATTTTGTGGTTTTTCATTTAAGGGTCTTAGGTTTTGAATATGTACATTTCAAGTTCAAAATATCGGAAATCTAAACTTGGTACAGATAGACTAGATTCTTCTCGCACTGGGCCCTGATACAGAGAGAGCGATGAGGAATGGCAGGCGGTCGCCTACGTCTGCGAAGCAGTTTTACTTGCGAAGGAAGCGGCCGCACGCATGAAGGAACGGCCTTCACGCCCCAGTCACGACTCCAATTTCCAGCCGACGTAGGTGTGAGTTAGCGGACGGTGAGCAATGGGTAGATCGTCGTCCGGCCGTCTAGTAACCATTCGTACTGAGCCCAAGTCTTTGACGGCACGCAGTGTTCCTAATACGCCTCTATGAGAGGTCAGCAAATCATAGGGGCCTAATAGGGTCAAACTGGGGCCATGAGTTAAGTGAAAGTGAATCTCGGGGCCCTGGAACAAAGGCAAAGAAGGAACAGAAGTAGGTTTTAGTCAGTAAAAGTCTGACATACGTTCTACGCTCCACCCAAGAACAAGAGATTTTATTGGATTATTTCTCACCATAAAAAACCCATCTAACATTCAATTGACCTTTGGAACTAAACGACACTAAAATAGATGAAAACTTTCAGTCTTCTTTCAATATTTTACAATGAAGTAGACTGTCCGCTGTTGTAAAGGATTCATGCGTTTGAAAGCGTTCATTTATATGCACGAGGAGTCTACCCGTTACCTACATATTTATGTTCGTGTGGTCGGTTGCACATAGCCGTGCTTAAACGTTTGGTTACGGCGCGGTCTAACCAAACGTTTAAATTTTAGAAGTACAGGGATTTTATCTTCAGATTTAGTGATGCTATTGTTGTCACGTCTAACGGTTAAGGCACCTACTTCCCATGAACGCGGATACAAAAACGTTGCCCGTTTTTTGCCCACAAATGTGAATCTTGAAAAATTTACAATGGTCCTTTTCTCATATTATCTAGGACATTACCGACACTCCATGCCTCCGAATGCACGTTAAGCCGTTGATCCCAGTTGTTCTTTCTCGGTGCGGGGCTGGTGGCCACTGAGATACTTTGATAAATAACTGACAGTTGTTACAGGTGCCAGAAAATCTGACATTCAAAGCCATGGGTAGCTCGCTGTCCGACCGTCCGGTAACTGTCCGGACCGAGCCCAACACGTCAAAGGCGCGCACTGTTCCCGCGCGCCTCAAGGTGTTGTCAGCAATAGCACAAGTCTAGCTGGATCGAAGCCTACTGGGGCCAGGGATATCCGAAAGGGAGCTCGAGCCCGGTATGAAGACTAGAAGGAACGGGGTGGGTTTTTAGTCAGTAAGAGTCTGACACTATCTCACGCTCCATCTACGAGCGAGGGTTGTCATTGGATAATTTTTGCCCTCCATAAAAAAAAAATGATAAGTTGTCATGCACATTTGTATTTTAACTGTAGTATTGGTGTAGTGTAGCTACTACTAAAATAGCTACTTTTAACACACACCAACCCCTAATTATTATTTTATTGTTTCTTTCAGCTTTGTTCCAAGGGTCTTTCTCAAATGTTAAAACGGTTCTTTTATTTTTTAATGAGTTTAGGTACCTATTACATATTCCCGATAAAATTTAAAACAAGACAAACATCCACTGTTTGAAGTTTACGACATTAGTAGGGATATCCAAAGAAAATGAAACTTATTATGTACCTTAACTTTTTCTAGCTATTACATCTTTAACTCAAAACTATCACTTAAGTACTTTAATCGGCGTTTATAAGTAAATTGGTCCAATTTACTAAACTACAGTCAACTCGAGACCAATTTGTAGTTTCACCCGATCATTTACAGTTCCTTGTAATTTTTAAATAATTTATCAAGGTTTTATAATTATGAAAAAGACAGAAAAACTGGGTAAGTGCGAGTTGCACTCGGGCACTGAGGGTTCCGTATGAGTGCAATAAATTCCCAAATGGAGTCTCGAAGATTTTTCCAAATTGCCATTATTTTTGTGACGTAGGTAACAACAAATTTCCTGTTTTCAGATTTATTCCTATACATACGAGTATGTTATAAGACCTCTCCTAGAGAGGAGGCCTGAGTACCAGCAGTGAGAAAATTAAAAAGGCTGACGATGATTATAAGCCCTTGATTTATGCCAAATGTCAGGATTCTGGATAAACAAAGTATAGACATTTTCCAGTTTTTTTTAGTGTACAGTAGTTTTTAGGGTTAGTAACAAATATCAATACAAAGATAAGTTCGCGCTTGACCGCTATCTCACCTGATGGAAAACGACGATGCTGTTGACGTTGAAGCGCGCTTACTTAAAAGTAACCTATTCAATCTTGACTTAAAGATTCCCGAGTTGTAGTCAACAGGAAACACAGATTCCGGCAAGAAATTCCACTCCTTAGCGGTACACACAACGAATGTGTTGTGTTTCGTAAAACATTTTCTGTTGCAGCGAAATTGTTACCGTTTTCAAAGGTACCTGCAGAACGCCGACTCTCTACCTGCTTTCATGAAATATTGCCAGAAGTCACTTCACTCCCAGTTAACCGAGAAAAATTTAACTCCAGCTGAACTTATTCACAAGAAAGGCTTCTCAAACAGTTGTAAATAGAGAAAAATATTTTAGTAGTGAACTCTTTTAAAAGGAAACTATAAATATTTTCGTGGAAGTCGTTCGTTCAAAATGTACAGCGGTTATGAATTGTATGCGGGTGAAATACTACTTCTTTGGGTTAAATAAAACTATAGAATTCTTTTTAATATTATTTCTTTTATTTTCTATATTTACTTATAAACAACTACACTAATATATAACTTAACATTATTCGCCCGGAGGAGATTAAAAAACTCTTAAAGCTAGGAGTATTCTAGACTTCCTGGAAGCCTCCGGGCTAAAAGAGTTACTCTAACAAGGTGGCGAGTCACAATAATTTTTTTTTGTCGCAGTGGCTTTATCATCTACGCTACGGAAGATGCATAGCCTCATCTTCAAAATAATAATATATAACTTTGTAGATATTTGAAAAAAATGTAGGCTAAGGAGTAGAATTCCCTGGAAGAGTCCGTTTTCCTGATAGCTATTATAAATACACCCAGGGTGTATTTGAGTCAAGAGTGAATAGCTGACTTCTTGGAAAACGTGCTCTATCGTCGGCCACATCTTTGCTTACCATCTGGTGTAAGAAACAAACGCAAGCCCATGCATAATAAAATAAAAAAATGTACAAACGCGTAACCAAAAAATTATTCTCAACATTGTCAATAAAAAAAATGGCAATAACGCAGGCAACATTACCACATAATTCTTTGATTTTATCACAATATTTTCATACCTCGGTAATTTTAGAAGGGTCCAATACTTCAACATATACCTTTCAATACTTTAATAATAAATACTGTAAACTAAATTAGGTACAGTTTACAACTTAAAGGAAAGCGATAAATACTTTTCCCTACAAATAAATATTCCTCAAGTATCTTATCAAAGTATATGCAAAGCAAAAACGAAAAACTTACAGCCCTATTACAGCAGAGTAACTAAATACTTCAGAACAGTATTTCTAGAGATGAAGTTAAATAACGCTGGAGTTTTAACTACGAGACTAAGGTGAAACTTATAAAATGGGTTCTATTTATACAGCAATTAGGTCGCGTTGTAAAGCAAAATAAAACAAATGGTGTGAACCATCAACAACTCAGGACTTATTTTTCGTTTTTTTATTTGTAAAACATATCAGAAATCAAATACCCTATTCTTTTCTAAGTTTATTTCGGTCAGTACAAAAAAAGGGAAGCTAAAATAAATGCATATTAAACTTTCATTCTCTTTCTATTTTTTCACAACTATTACACAACGCCGTCTAGTCCCAAGCTAAGCAGAGCTTGTGTTATGGGTACTAGACAACTGATAAACATACTTATATATTTTCTAAATACATACATATTATAGATAAATTACACCCAGACACAGAACAAATGCTTATGCTCATCACACAAACATTTGTCCTGGGTGGGAATTGAAACCACGACCTTTGGTATAGCAGTCAGGGCCACTAACCACTAGACCATCAGGCCAGTCAAACAAAGCATTTCATGAACACTAGTAAAAAAATTTTCAATTTATTCTGTTCTATAAACCAATAATATTTTTTTGTAATACTTTTTATGCCAATAAAAAGTATTCTCAAATGTAATCCAAATTTATGGTCACCTGTGTTCCATCTAAATCGTATATAAACTGCTGAGGCGTTATTTTGTCAATCATCTAAAGTAAGATTAGGAGGTAGATTGAACAAGCGAGACAACTCGAAAAAAAAATTTAGCTACGATTCGATTGAGGGCCCCTCAAAGTCTACTAAAACTCAATTAAAACAATCTACCACAACCTACATTGAAACGGCACCCGGCGCCGCCTGCACTTCGCACGTATAATTCCAGTAATTTTCGAGCCCATTGGCCGGGAAAATATGAATTTGCCAGCGATAGCTCAAAGAGTTCAGAGAATTAACGTGACGAGTGCTTGCCGAGTATCATTTGTAATTAGTAGCTTGTAAGGGTTGTGTGTGTAGGATTGAAGAATCAAATTAAGGTAGAACTACTCTGAGTGCTCTGTGACACGTGTGCCACACACGCCTATCTGGGCGCGTCGGTCTCCATACATTTTATATAGAAACTATACGCCATCTGTTTAGGTAGATAACTATTTTTATTTTAAAAAATCATATTAAAGACTTTTTAAATCATACAATATTAAATCATATAAAAGATTATTTAAATGTAGTTAATTACCTAATATCGGTTTAGGTAAATACCTAATTATAAACATTTTTAGACATTTTAAACCGACTTCTAAGCCGGAGGTCTTCAATTCGGATGTTTGTTTTTATTTTTTTATTTTGTTCGCGCATAACTTTGTCGATTGCCAACCGATTTGAAAAAATATTTTTTTGTTGGAACGGGCATACTTCCCAAATGGTCCAATAGTCACCAAGTTGGGATCTGATGATGAGATCTTGGTGAAATCGAGAACTCTTCAAATTAAATTCAATTTTTAGTGAAGGCGGTTATTTATTTTTTTATGAAAAGGTTTTTATTATTTTAGATAAAAGACATGTTAAGATTGTTTACATTTAGTTCACTACCTAAACAGATGGAGTATAGACTTGTAGAGCTACACTAGATCCACGCCACGCGACGCCACACGACGTCGTTCTACGCACAATTCAAGCGTGTTACACGTGTGCGTTGGTTTAATGTAGTTCTAGCTGAAAGATAGAACTACACATGTGACACGCCACGTCGATCTGGGCGCTTCGGTCTCCATATATAAATATAAAATAATTATTTTACTCTCTAAGGGCAGGCTTTTATCGATTAGACCGCAATTTACACCAGCCAGTCCCCAAAAATGCCGCAAGCACAATACGACCACGCTTGCAAAAGTGTCCGACACTGCATGACGTCATCGTTCCCATTCACATTCATTCACCGTTCATTCATTATTGAACGCCTCACTGGGTATGATGGACACGTGTCGAGTCGTGTCGTGTTTGATTGTTCTGAAGAACCGCCATTGTGCTTAAAAATCTCGGTTTGGTAAAATTTTCTGGATTGAGATTTTTCCTAATGTTTTGATTTCTATTGAAATTTTTGACTTTACGAACACTTGAAAAGTTTCTTACTAGCGAAAATTTGTTCAAACAAAGAAAATTAAGAAAAGTAATGATAATATTTTTTTCTGTTCGTGGTTTGCCGACCGAAAAACTATTTTATGGCTTATAACTTCCGACCAGAACGTTGATAAAAGTTTTCAATAAAAACTACTTACAGGCTAAGTATTTTTTATTACTACTATTTATACAATACTAAATTAGATTCAACCCCTAGCATTTATCTTTTAGCCAAGTTACAACCGTTTCGTTTCGATTCTCTTTCGTCGATCGTCGGCCACGCCTCTGATTCCTTTATTCTAACGTCATCTCAACCATCAGTTACTTGGTCAGAACAAAGGAATTAGAGGCGGGGCCGATTCGAGGCGATCGACGAAAGAAAATCGAATTCTCTATTATCTATTTCACGAGGCCTGCAGAGTATTGATGGCCCAATGGTAAGGGCCTGACTTACAAGTTGTACGTCTTGGGTTCAGAGCTAGCCAAGCACTTTACTTTGTGTTATTTATTTCATGAGTACTGCTTTTAAAACGGTGAGCGAAAACATCGTGAGGAAGTATGTCTTAGAATCAAAAATTCACTAACCCGCACTGAGCCCGTATGGTGGATTTCGGAACATTTCTGTCCTATAGAGGAGGCCTGAATGAGTCCCAACAGTGGAAACATTATAAGACTGATTATGTTTATGCTACCTTAAATTTTTCATGAGTGTCCTGACGTCACTCTCACGTTTTTTTTATGTGGGAAAATCATTCGATGATATGGGTGGGGCGCCAGGGCGTCTCAAACTTTAACTGCCTTCGTTTCTTTGCCTTCCTTTCAGGGCCCCGGGGTTTTCACTATCACTTTCGCACAACCTGTGGCCCTAGTAAGCTTCGACCCTGCTGGGCCCCTACGGTTTGCTCACAACTCCTTGTGGCGCACGTGGAACAATACGCATCACCGTCACTCTCCCTATATACCTATCCACGATTGACTCATTAACAGTAACTGATTCATAGAGCGTAAATTTCCCTTTTGGTTCCCTTGTAATGGTTTTATGGGGAACCCATTATAGTTTACGTTTCTTTAGTACAGAACAGTAATTATTTTATATTATCTCTCTGATTGCGCCGTTTATAGTATTTACTCATCAAGACCATTCCACAAAGCCCAAATATGACGAAGTTATTTTGTCACGCTTAGTAGTTCCTATGGTCACTATCCGACTCTATTATCAGACCAGCTCTATGGAACCATAATGCAAAGTCATCAAAGTTACATAATTATATAGGTATACCTTATTTCAACTTGAGGGTTAAGTGTACCTATCACATTATGGTTTTAAAATAAATTTTAGTAAAAGTACGATATTAGCTTCATTTTAACAAATCACTCAGTGAAACTCCTGTGCTTAGCAAGCAACATAACTTTTACCGCATCAGAATAAGAAGAACAAAAAAAATGAAACAATGAAAATTAACGCCCTCTTTTTTCCACCTCAAAACACAACCCAACCAAAAGAACACAAACTATTTTTTTCATCCTTTTAATCCTCAAACAGAAACGATATTTACTTTGACATCGCACTTTGACACATGATCATCGACGCGAATTCCGCAGTTGCTCGTTAGATGGCGCGTGCATTGCACGTGCGCGCGCGCACCCCAGTCTAATTGATTATAATTACGACCCTTAATTTGTCCCCTTTCTGTGTTGAATTGCGCTCTAATTGGCGAGTAGATTTTTGTGTGACATTATTCGGGAACATGCTTCGCGTGTGACTAGAATTTTGAATCGTGTGTTTTAGTTATTTGACTAATTATTGGATTTGTCACACATTTATTCATTCGTTATAGCCTAAAATGTATTCCTATTAAACATGAAAGGGTTTTGTTTACAATATTGCAAAACTTACACGCATGACTTAGTAATATACTTAGTAGTATTGTAGTAATGATGGTTTAAGTACATGAGTGAATTCAGCTTATATACGAATGAGTTTTTTGTAAATTTATTTATTTAAATATTAAATACAGTACAGGGTTAAAAGGTGAACTAACGAAACATATCAGACTGTCACAATGAAAGCAACTTTCGAAAATCATGAATCCGAAAACAGAGAAAGAAAAATAAAATATAGTTTCCACTTACCTATCAAGCAAGAGGTCCTAGAGAAGAGGCCTGTGTGAGTCCCAGCTGGGAGTGGGAACTTTATAAGACTGATTATACTTAAGCTACCTTGGATTTGTCTTGAGTGTCTTGACGTCATTTTTACCTTTTTTTAGGTATGAAAATCATCCAATGACATCTCTCGCCCTGAGGCAGAGCGTGAGGGCGTGTCAAACTTTTACTGACTAAAAACCCACTCCTGTTCCTTTTTTGCCTTCATTTCAAGGCCTCGGGATTCATTTTTGCACAACCCTTGGTACTTCAGATAGATAGACATCATCATATCAGCCGAAAGACGTCCACTGCTGGACATAGGCCTCCCCCAAGCGTCTCCACAACGAACGGTCTTGTGCGTCACGCATCCATTGGATTCCCGCGACCCTGACCAGGTCGTCGGCCACCTTGTTGGAGGCCTTCCAACGCTGCGTCTTCCGGCACGCCACTCCAGAACCTTTCGTCCCCATAGACCATCTGTTCTGCGTGCAATGTACCCTGCCAATTGTCACTTAAGTTTGGCGACTCTTCGAGCGATAGACATATTTAAACCTATTTTAAGTTTCTATTATAATTTTATTGCTTGTGTTGTAATTCAAACTAAAATTGAGATAAACCCAGTTGTCAAACACAACTTTTTCTTATAGGTTCTCAATAGTTTATTGATATGTCTGCCCCATGCCGAACAAGCGGTGTCCTGAAATTGGACGATGGGGTCGCGGCAGACAACGATTGAGAAATGTCTTTTTAAGGAACTAGTAAGAAGTAACCCAGAGCAGGTAAGGAATGGAGCCTTTGCTAGTGGGCAAAGGCGAATTCAAGTCAGTTCAAGTTCAAGCTAATAAAAAACATGATAGTTCATATTCAGAAAATAAAATAAACAGTTTCGATTGATACATCTTTTAACAAAAGAATCAATTTGCCACACCGACACACGCTGATCCAATCGCAGATTTTCATCAATTGCACAACACAATCAATTTTAAAAAACCCTATTCGCCCCCTATTTACATGACAACAAATACAACCCTTATAAGTTTCAACCACAAAAAAGAAATGATAATGAATTTTGATTCGATAAAAACTGGAAGCGTCCACATCAAAGGAACCTAAGTCGATGTAACGAGTCTAAAGCCATACAAATTATGTATTAACGTTTATGTTAAGCCTATTTATTTGCCTCTTTCGTCACAAATGAGATCGTCCTGCCCGCACAAATCTGGACCGCCATCTGTGACCGAATCTTTGAGACACACGGTCGTCGCCTTTGGAATAGACTTATTTAAAATTGTGAACCCAGCTTCGTATGTCCCATAAGTGGTCGTGATGTAAAATATAATGTTTATGTAAAAATGTGAATTTGATGTTTATAAAAAAAAAATGTGTACATAAACAAACCTTTAATTGATTCCGCTAGATTGTTTAACGTGTTTCAGTTTTTTTCTTCTTAAATCAAAAATCATAAAACAATTGATACTTTCTCACTAAAAAGAGTAAGACTTAATTAATATTTTTTTTATTTAGCTACTTATTTTTAACTATTACTTTCTTTTACTATTATTTTCTTATTTTTCTATCACTTTTACACAGTCATGTTGTCTGCATCTCTTTGTTTTCCAATTCTCTTTTCACAAGTATGTTGGAAAAGATTTCTGTAGAAATAAGCATCATCTATGTACCTATTTTTTTTGTTTAATACATGAATTCTTAAATAAATTATTTTATTTCTTTGGGAAATCATCAATCCATTCTGGCTCTGGGCGGAGCTAGAGAAGTGTTAGCTTGTACCTGTGTAAACCCACCTATATCTTTTAGTTACCCTTTGCGTTCCAGGGTCGCAGTAACAATCCCATTACCCTGTTTTAACCCTTCAGATACCGTCAATTAGAGACACAATAGTAAGACAATAGATGCGCGGCCACCGGTGGTCGCTTGGGGATTCATGAATTAAAAGTACTACTTGATTTGCGAAGTTTAAAACTTACTAATAAGTATCATGGTTTTAAATCTACACTAATATAATAAAGACGTCAAGTTGTTTTTTTGTTATTACGTTTGTAGGAGGTAATCTCTGAAAGTATTGATCCGATTGCAAAAAAATTGCATCGAAAAAAGCTCCTTTATTTATTAGTGACATAGGCTATATGTACACAGGCAAAGCCGCGGGGAAAACTAGTTATTCATAATTGCACTCGTAACTCTCATCACAGACATTCTTTAAAATAAAATATAATATTATGCAAATTCTCCTACACCTTACACTGTTCTCGTCTGTATGTCCGCAGTATTATAGAGGTCGTTAAAATTCAATTGTTGCTAGCTCCCCGGCCAGCGCGGGCCCCCTCTATTGATGTAATAAGTCCATTGAGACTGCATAATTGCAAATCATTTGTGGGTTTTTGTCGATAGTTCCGACGCAGGAGACCTCTATTATAGAGTGCGGTGAAACGCAAATTCTGTTATAATCGATATCTCATTTACTGGCAACCGTATTGGGGAGAATGAGTTTATTATTTTGATATAAAATCTAAGTGATATAAAATGCCTTATGTTGATAAATGGGTGTATCAATTTCGTATTTTGCAAGTGTTTTTATAGAATTATATGAGCAGTGGTGGCCGAGTGGTAATGGTCCCGACTTACGAGTTGTAGGTAGCGGGTTCAAACTCAGCCAGGCGCATAAATTTGTGTAATTTATTTAATCATCACTGCTCTCAAAACGGGGAAGAAAAACATAGTGAGGAAACCAGTATGTCCTAGAACCAAAAATTCGAAGACGTGTCATTCACCAACCCGCACTGGGCCCACGTGGTGGATTACGGCCCATTCTCTCTCCTAGAGAGTAGGCCTGAATCCCAACAGTGGGAACATCAGGCCGACAAAGCAATAATTATGTCAAATTTTAGGTTAGGTTAGGTTACCTATGAAAATAGCATTTTTTAAATAGAAACTTTAAACTTTGACATCTTCGGATTAACTTGGCATTATAAATTCAAATTTACTTTAAATTAAAGGTACTTACACTATTCTTTTTTCGTAATTAGTAACTATTTAATGGTTTCTTTGTTTTTGAATTTTCTGGCATATTGCAGTACCTGATATAACAATCATAACGAAGACCATACCTATCATTCTACTTAGTCTACAATACTTCATCATAAATTGATCTTGTCCATTAGCTCTTCTATTTTCCAGCCAAATATTCGTTTTCCAATATTACTGTCTTGCCAGACGACAGAGCTGCCTTATTCATCAGTCTGAAGGTCTTGTAGTATCGCAAATTATTCTAGATCGATATACAGCCGCACATTCCAACATTACGACACCAAAGACATCAGCTGCTTCCAATATTCCATAGACAATTCGGCTCATAAACTACAGACACAAAAGCCGTTTCAGACAGTCATCACAGGGGCATAATAATAAAAATACGTCACCTATTAACATTTATATCTTCGTCTGGAAGGAACCTTCTAAATGTCCGCAACTTTCCCTTATTTCGAACGGTGACTCATCTCTACCCTCGACAACGGTCAATGTCATATGATACGAGAAAATACCAACATAATTTTACCCCCCAAAACTTACAACCACACTTCTATGTCCTCAAACCCAAGGTTCAATATCAAATGGATTCTTGTTTGAAAGTTGTGTATATAAGTTTGTCCAATAGGCTGTATGTAAGAATGTCTAATGGGGTGGACGCGATGTATTCGCGAATTGGGGCGACTAAGATAACATTGTATAGGTTTATTATCTGAATATTGGACGTATCATATTAGGTACACGCTATATTTTTGCTGTTATACTTTACCAATGAACATAGATGAAAAGTTACAGGTAATTAGAAGCCGGACAGTCTGACAATTTATTTATTTCGCGTACATTTACTGACTGACCTGTTGGTCTAGTGGTTAGTGGCCCTGACTGCTATGCCGGAGGTCGTGGATTCGATTCCCACCCAGGACAAATGTTTGTGTGATAAGCATGATCATTTGTTCTGTGTCTGGGTGTAATTTATCTATAATATGTATGTATTTAGAAATATATAAGTATCTTTATCAGTTGTGTAGAACCCATACGGCAAGCTCTGTTTAGCTTGGGACTAGACGACGTTGTGTGATAGTTGTAGAATATTATTATTATTATTTACAAGTACGTAATAAGACCTATCATACTGTATGGATCAGAATATGGCTGTAAAAAAGATAGATGAAAAAAGATGGATCATTGGATGATTTCCAAACTAAAAAAAAAGTTTGAAGGTACAAGTACACATACATCTATATCTAGTGCACTTTTGCCCAGAAAGTAATTTAACACTTGGTCCAAAGTCTAGAGAAAGAATTATTTTCGCTCTCTCTTCAAATAAACGACCAGTTACGACGTTTTTATTGCAAAGATACCTGCGGGGTTTCCTGAAAATATTTCCGCACTTTGTTCAAATAGATAATTTACTTAACTATTTAAAAGTCGTTTGAAAAATCTTAGTTTTCTTTTAATAACAAGCCATTAGACGATATTAGCAAGAGGTAAAGTGCATGCAATTTTAATTTTTACTAAATTAATTTATTTTTGTCGTTAAAATTTTTTTTTTAAATATTAAATATTATCTATCTACAACTAGCAACAACATAGCAACAAATAAAGCAACAACAAGGTTACAAAACTTCAAAGTTGCAATTAAGAAAGAAAAGTCCGTTATAGACCATTGACATCAAATTTCATCTCACCCGTCATAGAAAATGGCGTCTTGGTGAGTTATAATGACGATCAGTCCTGATTTTTGTAAGCAGACTTATAGCGTCAAAAAAAACAGTAAATAATAATAATAATAATATTATAATAATATTCCACAACTATCACACAACGCCGTCTAGCCCCAAGCTAAGCAGAGCTTGTGTTATGGGTACTAGACAACTGATAAACATACTTAAATATTTCTAAATACATACAAATTATAGATAAATTACGCCCAGACACAGAACAAATGATCATGCTCATCACATAAACATTTGTCCTGGGTGGGAATCGAACCCACGACCTCCGGCATAGCAGTCAGGGCCACTAACCACTAGACCAACAGGCCTGTCAAATAAAAATAAATACTGTGAAGAAATTATTTAAATCGGACCAAAAATGATAAAGATACAGCAATTTTAGTGTATTGGTTTGAGAAACGTGCCTGAGATTGAAGCGACTCGCTATGACGTCATCTGTCATGATCAGACTCCACCATACAATTAAAATGGCAGCGCATTCTGTCGGCATTCGTCACACGGATCATGAGAGATGACGTCACAGCGAGTCGCTTCAATCTCAGGCACGTTATCGTAAACAGTCCAGCACGAGCGTGCGTTTCTAAGTAAGTAGCCGTTCAAAAAACTTTAATAAATCCACCATTTCTTGACGGATTTTAATAATTAAATTATACACATACTTAGTAAAATCGGATTTACTATTATATGATTGAACCCCATTGTTAGATCTCATTTGCTTTTCTACCAATTTTGATATTATTTTCACAATTACTATTCTATTTTGTATATTTATTGATTACTGCTGAGTAATTAATACTTACATGCTTATTCCCTATTTATAATAAGAAAAACCAGTATTGACAGAATTCAAATAAAAAATAAAAAACGAACGCACTTAAATAATGACCAACGCCCTTTACCAGTACATGCGCTCAATGCAAAAACTATAGTAATAGGCAGAAGGCATGCACTTTCGCACCCCTGTACCCAGGGGTTGGTGTGGGCCAATTATCCAGGGGTTTCACTAATTCTTTACCTACTTAACCTCATTTGTCTGGCTTATTTAAAGACTCATGGTATTAGGACGGCTCGTGTCCGGATTATCGCCGGCAATATTTGAGTTAGTGTTACTTGTAATTGGGGAAGATTGACGTAGACAAGTGGATCAGTTGTACGTCATAGCCAGCTTGTTAAGTCAATCAATACAGCTAAGGAGTGGAATTCCCTGCCAGGGTTTGTGTTTCCTGATGGTTACAAACTAGGGGTCTTTAAGTCAAGAGTGAATAAGTTACTTCTAGGTAAGCGTGCTCCGTTGTCAACCACATAATCACTTACCATCAGGTGAGAATAGTCAAGCGTGCCCTATACATAATAAAAAGAAACGGGATTGTTCGAAAGAGTCACTATAAAGAAAGAAAGAAAACACGTTTATTTAGCACACAAGTACACACAATGAGATAACAATTATAATTATAGTATACAAACTTAAACCTAGAGTACATCTACATTGCATGTCTCACGGCTGCGCCAAATAGGTCCAGTTCAGCATGATGCCAGGCCACTACGTAGCAGTTGCCTGATGCTGGTTTTCAACTGAACCTTGCTATGAGTCTACGGATGTTAATCAGTTCTTAGGTTATTATGACACTGTAACGCAAAAAGCAACTGAAAGAACACGGGTAGGTTTTAGTCTGTAAAAGTCTTACTCCTTCGCGCTTCATCCTAAATGAGAGAAGTTCACCACACAAGAAAGAAAGATAGCTATTAAAAACCGGCTATATTGTTATATCCATGTAAAAAAATAAACTACATATAAATAAAATTGTAATATAAAACTGCAACACATCGGCAGATTGTCAATTAGCAGAAAATAATAAATCCGACATACAACGCAGAGTGCGCTGTTTATCTCGATGGTATCTTCATCCCTCGCCGCTGGGGGGCGGGCAGGAGGGCAGCAGCTAGTAATTGGGCGCGATGCCGGAGAGATAAGGCCGTCTGGACGCCGGCTGATTAAATGCATGTGCATATTTCTGGGACGTTGGGTTTTGGATTACGGAAGATTGGGAAAGTATTAGGTACGTTGTCTGTATTGAAAAGATATACGTTTGATTATGATTACTGGATTATGATGATTAGTGGCAATGGGCAGGGCACATAGCTCGCATAACAGATAGCTGTTGGGGCCGAAAGGTTCTGGAATAACAACCACGTACCGGAAGACGTACGTGGTCGCGTTGGAAGGTGGACTGATGACCTGGTAAAGGTTGCGGGAATCCAATGGATGCGAGACGCACAGGACCGTTCATTGTGGCGACACTTGGGGGAGGCCTATGTCCAACAGTGGCTATCTTTAGATAGACATAGATACTACAAGTAGATGATTTAATGATCCATAATCAGTAACAATGTTTTTTCACAACAATAACCAATTACTATGTACACTAGATTCCGTTTAACTATCGTAAACGTTGCTAACGATAAACCATACACGCTACGATATACCTGACAGGTTTGCCTGTACAGTTGAGTTGTACAGGTAAACCGGAGCATGTATATTGCACAACCGTGCATGTTTCCATACATGCTTACCTGGTAGGTATGTATAACTGGGCAGTCAAACCTGTCAGATACACCCTAGAGTGTATGCCTAGGAATATCGCTTATCATTTGTCACAGTTCGCATTTCGCAATTTTTATCACTGTCGAAACAAAACTGAATCACTCCCAATTAGAAAATTACAAAAAAAAAACAAATCAATAAAAAAAACACAACAACAACAAAACACGGTAACTTTATGTAGCAGTACGAGTAATTTTCATTATGTAATTGTTAACATTGATGTACGGTGGTCTGTACATAGATAAACTGAACTTTCCAAGATAATTTTTGCACCATCTGTTTATTTTCATCACAAATCGCTAAAGTTCAATGAAGAAAAGGGTTTCCCACATACGAGGCAATGTTGTCACAAAGTGATTTGCAACTCGCAACTTTGCCACCGCTTAACTTGACAAACCGGCAAACTCACAACAAAATTACCATATCCCACAGCTTTTGGTAATTAAGTGTCTTTTTAAAGCAATGATAATTACCGATTCAGCCTTTGTAGACAGGCTTTTAATCACGGGCCTTTTGTAACGATTCTGCTTACCCTAATGACGTCATCGTGACATAGTGTTCAGGATAGGGTTGGTACTCTGTAATTACCCAGAATCAGGGTAATTCGGACCGCTGAGTATGCCGAGCTTTTTGCTCGTTAGCTTCGGGGTGTGGTCGTAGATTGAGCGATGAAAGGAGCAGAAAGTTGCCTGCAAGTTTGTTTTATTTGATTTTTCAGTGATAATAATAATAAAACGTAGTGGGAATAGCAGGACAAAAATACCCTATGACCTATTTTAAATATAAATACACAAAAATTTTCATAAAAATCGGTCAAGCTGTTTCGGAGATGTTCGATAACAAACAAAGTCAAGTGGTGTAAGGCATTAAGTCCGCCTGGCGCCTATGTACTTTGTGTTGCATGAAGATGAAATAAATAAATCTGAACATATCTGCAAAAAAATTAAACCTAATCAGTTAGTAGTCTTTCGCAGGAATTTTCGGAAGAGTTACCTCTGGAACACAAAGAGCAACTGAAGAGCACCAGTGGGTTTCAGTCACAAAAAGTTTGACACGCTCTCTCATTCCACCCAATAGTCATTTGATGATTTATTTATTTATAAATCTAGAATTTAATTAACAAAACAAACGTACAAGCATTTCAAGCTAAACAAAAGCTTGTACTTCAAAATAATTAAAAAGAAATGATCACGAGAAAAACGTGAAACCGCTGTCACTAGCACCCCACATCAACCGCGCTTCATAGAGCGTGGAAGAGCCGCGTCATCGCCGCTCAGATTGCCGGTGAAATGGCTGGAACGCGAGGAGGGATGTCTCTAACCTCTCAGAGTCGATACATCGCTGTATGAGGAAACACCAAGATTAATGAGGATGTAATGAAGGAAAAACTTTGATAATACATGATGGCTTTAATTTATCAAGTAAAACAACAACGGTTTTTACCGACTTCCCAAAAAGGAGGAGGTACTACGTTCGGCTGTTTGTATGTTTTTTTTTTTTTTTTTTTTTTGTATGTTTGTTCGTCGAATACTCCCCCAAATGTGGACGGATTTTCAAAATTCTTTTTTTGTTCGAAAGTAGATAGTTCTGAGGTGGTCCCATTATCACCAAATTAGGATCTGATGATGGGATCTTGGAGAAATCGAGGGCAACCTTCAAATTTTATAGGCTCACTTATTGATTTTCGCATATTTTATGAAGTATCTTGTGTATTTGCGTATGGTCGTCACCATCTCAGGTAGCTGGGCTGATGATGGAAGGTACAACTCCTTAACAGTAAGAAGTTACTCGAACAGGCAAGGACTGTTTTAGTAAATTGTTTTGATATTTGATAGGGCATTTGCCACATTTGGTTTCACGATCATCAAGACATGACCTGATGCTGCAGTCAGGATAGTCTGCAGAGTACCTAAGTCCTCGACAACAAACAGCAGATATATCGAGTTTAGGCTCATTGAAAACGGCTCGATGTGTGGATAAACGTACTGCTAATAAAGAACACCGAAGTACATAGAGACCTGATGCTGAAGCCAGGAGCATCAGAAAAAGTACAAACCTTGAAATTACAGCACCGTAGTCGTGTTTGGGCTCATTTTAAACAGGACTAAATTTTAAGTTCATTGCAATGTTGACATAAATCTGGCCTGATGCTACAGCCGGGATTATCAGCATCTAGTCTAATGACTGATTGAAAGATTTACCTTTCGGCTTCATCATCAGATCAGTTCGATATATCCTTTCCCTCTCCAGCATCTAGTCTAATGACTGTTTGAAAGAAGAGGGGGAGAGGATATATCGAACTGATCTGATGATGAAGCCGAAAGGTAAATTAATGTAATCTAACCGTGTTTGGGATTATTAGAACCGTTATGAGATGCGCTCTGACTATAAGGTATTTAAGTTTGACTGAGGGGTACTTTTTAGTGGTGGTACCATAACTAAAAAGTGTAAAATAAAAAAAACTTTTTACAAAAAAAATATAACCGACTTCAATGATAAAAAACACTGAAAAGTATCAAATAACTTTAATTTTAGAAGTCGGTGTTAAATAACGAAGAGACTAAAATATTATAGAAACACCGACTTCTAAAATTAAAGTTATTTGATACTTTTCAGTGTTTTTTATCATTGAAGTCGGTTATATTTTTTTTGTAAAAAGTTTTTTTTTTCCTTTCATTGTGACGAAGATAAAATGCCATGGTTGATGGGGACGAAGTGGAGAGTCATATCGGCAGACGCAGCGTTGGAAGGCTTTCCACAAGGTGGACAGAAGAGAGAGAGAGGTGGTGGAAGGTGGACTTAGTGTGGGTCACGAAAATTCGATGGATGTGAGACGCATGGAACTGCCCCCTAGGAATGTACAATTAGTATCATCTATCTGACTGATGGACTTTTTGAGAATTCAAAAGTGCCTGTAAATGGTGCATTGTAAATAAATTCTAAAATCTTTAAAAATGAAATGAAAGTGTCCAAATAACAAAATTTTGGAAAGCGACAGTTGCAAATCAAAACAAAGTTTCATAACTTAAAATAGTATTTAAGTATTAATCAAGCTCTTTAAACATTAACGGCCGACTAAGTCGCTAAAAGTCTTGCCAAGAGAAACAAATCTAACATCTAAAAGCACTTAATTTAATAACCTCAACGTCCAAGACTCGAGAGATTTTAACGAAATCATCCAAACGTTTGCTCTCTCCATAATTAAATAAACTAAATGCTTTACGGCTATCTTCTATAGCCGCGTATTGTGGAACTGTTCCCGCAAGGAGGTCTCCAAACAATGCGACAATGCGACAATTAGACAATAAGGTCTGTGAATAGCTTAATCTGGGAGCAAATGCTGTTAACATTCCCCCTCTCCGTCTTTGTGGCGACAGACGGGCGACACAAACGCTGCTGACTGGAATTTTAATTGATTTCTGTGACCCTAGGTTTTGTCAACGTGTCTGTGTGTGATACATAGCACAAGGGAAGTATGGGATTCGATATTTTCTTTTGGTTGATTTAGTTTCTAATAAATAATTACAGTTGCATCTGCATGCCTTTTCTTTCTAAAAGCAAAAAGAATTTCGCAAGTTTTTCTTTATTGAACTTCACAGTTACGAGGGCTGTGCGTTCCAAATATATCATATTTTTCAACATGTTTGCAAAACAAACATTTCTTCTATAGTTTTCTTTTATTTGCGTGATGTAACAGTAATACGTGGTGACTTTTTAAATAGGAAGCTTCTACTCATGGACTCGACTTTTCACATCAAATCAAGTTATTGTCGATCTAAATTATTATGGGAGATAATCCTTTTTTTGTGAATAATAATAGAACATAACAATTATTATACATTCAAAATTATTACAGGTCTTTAGTGTTTAAGACACAGATTTGAGTATAAACCTAAGTCCGAATAAATCACTCCAGTAGATTCTAAGCAAATTGGCTGTGACAGACGGACAGACGAAATTATTTTATAAACAAAAGCAACTGTGAACAAGCTTTTATTTATTTTTTCATAGCAAGGTTTTATAGCTCGGTATACCTATACAACGTGTAACGTTAAATGCACAAAACTCAGACACCCCAAATGATTTTTAGTTTAATTGACCTAAAACAGTGAGATTTTTTTTTTAATGTAAGGTTTTATGTGCAGTTTTAGTTTGCTTAAAATTAATATCTGCATTGAAATAAGAACTTTATTATCCCGTGTATGAAAAAATTTGATTGGACTACAACCATTTGTGTTTGTTTATCTATTTCGGCGGGTTTGCGCATGTGATAGCTTGACTTATTCATAAATAGACAGAGCGACATTTTTTATGAATATTTTTTTCAAAAAACCTATATTAAAAAGTGGTTTAATTGATTCTGCTCGTTATTCTGATCAAACTGTTTTTAGGTTTTGCGCATTTAACGTTACACGTTTTATAATTAATGTTCGTCAAGACGATTCATACGAGCCCAAACTCGATGGGGTTGTATCGTTTAACTACCAAGTTCCTATAGCCACTTTCCGGTTCCATCATCAGATCAGCTCAATATCATAATAATTTTACATTGTCATCTGATTTACACATATTTGCAAAATTTTAGCTTAATCGGTAGCCTAAATTTAATTTGCAAGATTTGATGACAGACACACATCGGGACAGGCGAAACTAAATACAAGCTTATAAGAAACGAAACCTTTTTATTTGGACTTACGGAATCCAAAAATATTAATATTTTACCTTTTTAAACCGCTGGTCTACTTCCCCACTTCTCATTGTTACACCGCAGTGTCACCGCGACCTGCTTTCTTGGAAATCTTGGTAAATGTCATTTGCACTTTTCTTACAGTACAAAAACACTGAAGAGATGAAAAATGAAATATCACGAGCAGTCCTCGGTTCACGAGAGCTTCAGGCTATTTGTTAGCAGATAATACGTTTTCTGAGAAAACAATGCGATCTGAAGATGTTCTTATGAAGTGCCTGAAAGTATTGTTGGTTTGAAAACGATGTGATTGTGGCAGTTTTATTTATTGCTCTTCTGGGAATGTTTATTTGTTGATACATTTTCTTCATACATCTATTTATTTTTTGTAATCATTTTTTATTTTATTATTGATAGGCTTGCGTTTGACCACCATCTCACCTGATGGTAAGCGACGATGAGGTCGACGATGGAACACGCTTGCCTAGAAGTAACCTATTCACTCTTGACTTAAAGACCCCTAAGTTGTAGCTACATTCATATATAATTGTGTATGTATATTGATGCGATCTGAAGATGTTCTTATGAAGTGCCTGAAAGTATTGTTGGTTTGAAAACGATGTGATTGTGGAGTTTTATTTATTGCTCTTCTGGGAATGTTTATTTGTTGATACATTTTCTTCTGACGCTATTGAGAAGACTACATTTCAGTATTGGGACTGAATTTTTGGTCTGTCGTCAATTTCTTTACTCATTAAATGTGTACTATATATATAGTAAATAAGCGACTTTTCGGTACCTCGGGTCGCTCGTCCACCGGGATGTTGAGGTAGACCGAGACGTAACACGTCGGATCAACGCAGGATGGATGAAATGGCGAGAGGTTGCAGGAACAACTTCTGGCCCACGGATGCCCCTCAAGTTGAAGGGTAAAATCTACAAATCCTGAAGGCCTGTCATACTATATGGATCGGAATGTTGGGCTTTGAAAAAAGAAAATAGATTGCATGTAGCGGAGATGAGAATGTTGAGATGGATGTGTGGTGTGACGAGAAAGGATAAAGTGAGAAATGAGTATATTAGAGGAAGTTTGAAAGTAGCGCCAGTTACTGAAAAGTTGAAAGGTAATTGGTTGTCTTGGTATGGTCATGTGAAGAGGAGAGATGAAGCGCATATTACTAAAAGAGTTTTGAGTATACATGTAGATGGATGAAGAGGGAGAGGAAGGCCGAAGAAAAGATGGATAAATTGTGTGAGGAGTGATATGAAAGAAAAGGGAGTTAGTGATAGTTTGACGGGTGACAGGATAGCATGGAAGAAAAAAACGTGTTGCGCCGACCCCAAGTAATAAGGGATAAGGGCAGGAAGAAGAAAAAGTAAATAAATATAAGCGTACTATATGTTTATATATATAATACACCACTAGTTTTTAATTACTACAAATACGCAGAGTTCTAGTCATATGGGCATATAGCCAGGTACAATGGCCACAACCTTGAACAGCTCATCGTAACTGGTATGGTTGATGGCAAACGACCAAGATGACGCAGCCCAAAAAGATGAACAGATCAGGTCCGCTCCACATTAGACACCCAATGCACGTCACATTTCACGACGCCAAGAAGCGACACAGCGTGACAACATCAGTAAGTAGCTAATCTATCGGGAACTTAGTGACTCTCAATAATCAGGAACACGACTTGAGGAGGAGGAGGCCCCGGTTTCGAATCCCCAACCAATGCAAGAGAGGTGACCTTAACCACTGGGTTACCATGACAGAAAATAAATAAAAATCTAAAGCTCTCTAACATAAACAAAATCCTTATTTATTTATATTTTTCTCCACAAGTTTCTACCCTCTCTCGAAGCTCCGATCACACAATTCCGAGAGCGACAACCTTTTAGCGGCTCTTTCATCGCGACGCGAATCAATTTGTTTGACAGACACAATTTACATGTTACCGTAAAAACAACAATACTTTGTACATACAGGCATATATAGGTATATGTATGTACATGATATTGATGGTATGGTTGTGTTTAGAAGTCACTTTCCGGAAAACGCAACGCGGTAAAATTGGTTTTGTTGGCAATGATTTAGAAAATATTGTTCAATATCTGCAGTCAATCGTTGAAGGTATTCCAGAAATGTGTGAAACTAGAGAAAAATACTTTAGGTACATAATTTATGTACCTAAAGTACATGTTTGTATGTTAAAAAGAAATAATAAAAAGTTTTTTTTTATATATTTATAGGCTCAAACTTGACACTTGATTTGTGGAAAGGCTTGGTTCTCAAAACTTTTTTTTATTGATGTTCTCGCCCTTGGCCTTTATCTCTCACTTGATAGTAAGTGATGATATGGTAGACGATGGACTGCGCTTATCTAGAAGCTATTAGGAAACACAGACTCCGATAGGGATTTTTACTCCTTAGCTGTACCCAAGCGTTTCGGGCGTATGGGTTGTGCCGGTGGCGCAACGCCGTACGTCTGGTAGTTCGATGATGAAACGGGCTTAGTCGAATTAAGTTATGCGATTCCGACGCACACTCCCCGAAAAACCAAACGGTAGAAAAACGGCAAGCTAGCAAAGCCGCGTTGGTGTCGACGTCAACTCAACGCTCAGTCACGTGGTCAGAACAAAAGAATTGGCGACAAGGTCAACTCGAAGCGTTCGACGCAAGCGAAACGGTTGTAACTTGGCTAGGGGGGCTGGCCGTTAAACTTGTTACGTTTCTAGCAATTTGTTTATCTGTTCATATATATTACTGCTATCATAATATTGCAAAAACATTAATATTTTTTGGGGTTGCCATACTTACTTGTCAATTAATAGAATTGATTAAGCTATCCATATTACTGGTGTTACGCTGCCTTTTGTATCGTATCATATGACATAGTGATAAGGTAAAAGCGGTAGGCCCGAACTAATAGCATTCACCTTCAGGCCGACATGATCGCAGTTTTTATTGGTTTACTGTATGTGTAGAATAGAATAGAATAAACTTTTCAATACACTTGCTCATAAAGTGACTCTTATTGCACTGCACTTAGGTATATAATGGCACTTGTTACCAAACTGTGACATTTTGATTACCATTACGCACTAGTGCTATAATGTAGTTAAAACCTTATTGTTCAACCTCTCCGCTGCCATTATTTTGACATTTATCGCATCAGTATGGCGCAGGTCGTCCCCCACGAGGAATAAAAAATGGGCGCGTATATGAAAACAGATTCTTCCGCCACAAAAGTTTACTAGTTTTACAGTTATTTTATTCACAAGTGTATTGAAAAACGTCGTATGATACACGTGAGTAATTAATGATTACCGTTCTCGGCTCTCTTAAGACCCTCGCCATGGCTCGGGTCTAAATACTGCCTCAACTGTTTACAAAATTACACACTTATATCATAATGTACTATTATTGTACTAAAAAGTAGCACAGCTGTACTTCATCATCGTTACAGTTCTTCTTCTTTTCGAATCGATTGTAAACTTGTTAAGCCGTTGGGGTCCAGTCGGTGGCTATGTTAACTGCAGCGGCTTCAATCAATGGATGGACTTTTTTATATTTAATATATGAGTAGGTTATGGAGGGCCAAAGTTCACGTAAAATAACAGATTTTCAGAGGTTTAGTTTTAGTTTAACTGGATTAGTTTAACACAAAATGATTTAATTTCTATAGAAGCCTAGATAATATCCTCAAGATATCTGTGTATCCAAAATATCTGGAGATAGAGTAATAACATAATAATAATAATAATTAGTGTGCAAGTCACCCCCTGCCTTTTATCGATGGATATTAATGACATTGTTCAGGCAGGGGCCTTAGTCTTAACATAGTTCCATGTTATCAGTCCACTTAAGACTCCAAAAACCATAGCCCTATTATTTAGTTTTCCATATTATATCGCAATAGTTTTTAAAACCGGAGATTGTCCTTGGGTGCACTAGTATGGCGCGTACAGGGATAATCGTCGGTTGGTATCAAGTTTCAGCCAGCCAGGACCTCAGGGTCCTGTGATAAATAAAGAAATAATAATAACTGCTTGATTCAGAGAGCGGTATTCCTGGACACGGCTCGTATTGTTAGGAGGTTCCTCTCTCTGGAGCCCTGACCGCCGGTAGCTTGGACCCTGTTCCCGATACCGGTGGGCTACTATATATATTTTTTTATACTTATATTGAAATATTTAAAAATATAATTTAAATGTTACTACAATTAATAAACAAAATAATAATAAAAGTGTACCTTGAGTTCATTCGTGCCTTCGCACAATATTTCCAAGAAAAAGTGCCACTCAAATACGCAACAAAACCGGAACACCGGAAATGGCATTATTAGAAAAACATCAAGAAAGATGTCTTATAGAGAGCGAAGACACCGGAAAATATCATTAAGTATTGACAGCAATGGGGTGGATCGAAAGCAGACTCATGTCCGTATGGGGTGCGCCCCACGCCAGCCCAATGACGCCAAGTTGTCATGGGACTGTCAAGGAAAGGGTAGTAGAAATGAATGGAAAAAGCTTTTTATTTGAAGGAATTAGTTTGGAAGTTTCTGGGTTATTGATGGAACAGAACTTATGCCTTAAAAGTGGGGGGTACATTTTTTATGAGACATGCAATGAAAACAAAAACTGCCCCCAAAGTAAAGTTACAACCGTTTCGCTTGCGTCGAACGCTTCGAGTTGACCTTGCCGCCAGTTCTTTGGTTCTGATCAAGTGACTGAGCGTTGAGATGACGTCATTCCCGTACATTTGAAGTTTTCTACTAGCATTAAAGATTGTAGATTATTAACTTGGCTGGAGGTACTGGTCACTTGGGAAGATGGTGATTTAATTCTTGGACATTTGTGTAAAAAAATAGGTTGACAGGTTCTTGTTGTTCGACATACGAACAATAAGAACCAACCGTTTCCACCGAGTCCACAGCTGTTAGGTGGCATTTCGCAGCACCAGCCCATATATGGCTGCAGTACTCCACACACGAACGGACCTGTGTTTTTACCTAAGTAACCTGAAAAGCTATAAATTCGTTTCCAAATCACGATAACATAATTCAGACAGCCGTTTCCTAAACTCCACCACAGACCCTACTTCAACACTACAAATTTTACATACTCCCAAGTTTACACACTACTTATGTAAACTACGTAAACTGTAAATTTCACACTAAGTTTACATAAGAAGTGCAGTTAATTCGTTCGGCTTCCGATCGCAGTGCAGTGTTGCGGTGCTCGCATAAATTGTAGTATCGTGCCGTTCGATGTTATTTATGTTACGGGGATGCGCGATCTCAGACGCATAAATACGATGCGGAGACTTGAAGGCCGTACTAGGGGTCAAGGTATCACTGAAAAAGAAAAGTTAGCGAGACTTTCAAAACAAACAAAAAAATAAAAAAGGAAAGAAATAAAGAAAATACATTTATTTAGCACACACAATGACAAAAACAACTTATTTAAATTGGAATTCCCTGCCGGAGTCTGTCTTTCCCGGTAGCTGCAATCTTGGGGTCTTCAAGTCAAGAGCAAAGTGGGAGAGCGTATCAGTCTTTTAGTGACTGAAACAACACAGTCTGAACGATTACCAGACCGCCGGACGGCCAGATGGCGAGCTATACATTGCTTGTCGTCCGCAAGCACATGCCCGGTGGCTGGGGTGTGAGTACTTCCGTTCCCTCTCGCCTGCAGCTGCCTCCTTCGCTAACATAACTACTTTGTAGAAGAAGATGACCGCCTGCCATTTCCCTCTGTTCTGGATCATGGCCAAAAATAGACCCCGGTTTGAGAGGTCGCCGCTGCCAATGTCCCCACGAACACAAGGGTGGCTCACGTCCACCGTCTGCTCCACCGTGTCCTCCAGGCAGTCCGCACAATGGATACATTCGGGTGTTTCTTCCGAACGAATCGCAAGTATACAACTACTAAAGTTACCATATCCGGTGAGGACCTGCGTCATGCAGAAGGTGAGGACGCTGTAATGACTTTTCAGGCACTCCTTAACCCTTCAGATACCGTCAATTAGAGACACAATAGTAAGACAATAGATGCGCGGCCACCGGTGGTCGCTTGGGGATTCATGAATTAAAGAGAGGACTTACTGCCATAATTGTAGCGTGCCCAGCACTAGGTTGCAACAGTAGTTGTCACTATTCTTCCATGACATCCCGCCGGAACTCTGCATCTCCATGCGTAAATCGTGCATGCGTGCAATGACTGTTAATTTGACTCTAGTATTCTATTATCTGCAACGTGCAAGTCGACAACTAGGTGGGTTACCATGACGTCCAAAGTAAGATTGTTTCATTCTTATTTCAGTTTGGGTAAGAGATGGCACTAGACAACCTGTATAGCTCTGTCTCTTACCCACACTGGAACAAGAGTAAAACAATCTTACTTTGAACGTCATAGTGACCTACCAGGACATAGTTCGTACTCTTTAATCTGTGCTACTGCTCCTAATATCGTGCATTTTTTATTTTTTGAATGGCCTGTTGGTCTAGTGGTTAGTGACCTGACTGCTATGCCGGAGGTCGTGGTTTCGATTCCCACCCAGGACAAATGTTTATGTGATGAGCATGATCATTTGTTCTGTGTCTGGGTGTAATTTATCTATAATATGTATGTTTTTAGAAATATATAAGTATGTTTGTCAGTTGTATAGTACCCATAACAGAAGCTCTGCTTAGCTTGGGACTAGATAGTTGTGGAATATTATATTATTTTAAATGTCCAGCGGTCCCTGAATCCCTGGTAGGGGCTACTTCACGAGCGACTACCTCTCTGAATTATAAGACGTACTAAATTCGCGACTCAATTTATGAGTTATCGTAAATTTTGACGAGTTCCGTCATCGCCTGATTTAATTAATTCAGTTGTAATTATTGTTTCACTGTTGTCGGAATAAATTGTTTACGCGAATGTTTAATATTTATGTTTTACTTTGGAGGAAAAGGCGAAAAGTAATAAAAATTGACGGCCTTGTATTTTTATTTGTCCTGATTGGTTTTTCCCCTTCAATAACAATGAAAACAGTTTATCTTCAGGAATTACTTCAGCTTTATTTAGACAGTTTTGAGTGCAGCAATTTAAACACAAATTCTAAGCATTTATTTCAATTATACCATTTACAAACACTTTTAAATTGTCGGGGTCCGTCAATCACACAAAAAATTAAGATATTTGCACTTTTTAAAGCAAAGATAGTCTCAATAGACAAGAACCTGACAGAAACTCAAAGAATAATCTTTTAAATTAAAATTGCAAAAGAGCAGCGAATGGTTCGACACAGTTACCGCGGCCCTTGCAAAATGCAACTGACACTCCCTCTCGAACCGCAAGAAGTCGTTTAATAATTTCCCACATAAATATGTATATATTATTTACACCACCTACTCGTATGTACCCGCACTTGCAATGGTGCGACCAGATCTGGCGAATGCACCGCTCGTAAGTGGCTCACGGGCGGCTCGCGAGCGACTCATTCGCCATACACCATTAAGAAATTATTTGATGTTTGAAATTATTTTTACTGAAAAATACCTGAATGTTAATAAAACCCTGCCCATCTGCAATTTTTTTTCTCTGATTCAAAATATCGGTCCATTTATACTCAGAACTAAGTTTAATCTACCAGAAGATATTTTTAAAACTGGACCCAAAAAATAAAAGCCCTAAACCGCTATCAACACACTATTAACACCCAAACCTTCAGAATCCGGACCCAACATTTTCGACTACAAACTTTCTTTCAACGCGACCTTTCTATAGGCCGTTATCACACGACCTATTGAGAGAACACGACGCACGGTGATTGATATTAATGGTCGCCCCGTCGCTCGTGTGTAAGAAGCCTTATCTCCACCGTCTATGAACGGAGGCCTTTTCATAAAGTAGGACGGAGATGGGCAAATAGTTTGTAGTTTTAAAGAGGCCTCCAACTTTGAAGTGTGGACGTAAATCCGGCGTTTGAAAGGGTATGGTAAATAGACAAAGTTTTGGTTTAGGAGAATTGATAAAGTATGTTGGTGGAAAATGTTTTCTTAGTAAAAGTTTACTTGTCCAGAGATAGAACGGGTTCTTAATATAAAAGACTAGCTGTTTACCCGCGACTTCGTTTGTGAGAACAATATAATAATAATAATATAAAACGTTATTTTCTCATCACAAACTTACTTTATGCTAACATTTTACAAATTATACACCGCGGTATAACTGACTGGTGCCTGAATTAGGTTTCCATAAGAACCTGTATTACAAGTCACCAGGTCCCTCCCACAGCCACACAACTGGGTATAATCTAAACATAGTTTCACAGTTCAGAGAAGCTATTTAAAGATTAGATCAATTAAAACAAAATAAAGATAAAAAAAGAAACAATGAGTTAAAATATTTAGGAATTAGCAAAGATTGTTTGAGTAACCATGGTATGGTGTGGTGGTGGTGGTGGTGTGGTGGTATGGTATGGTGGGTTTGGTAACGATATTATTATTATTATTATTATTATTATTAGTGCGAGAAGAAAATATTTATGATAGTGCTGGTGTGTAGTGGTTGTGGAGTGGAATGGTGCTTGTGTAGAAGTATGCATGAAAAAATCATGGCAAAAAGAACTCTTTGAAACGAGACCATTTCTTATAGATAGTAGATTACCTATACAAGACGTACATACGAAGATCCGTTCATCCATTTTCATTTCTTCTCACTTTTATCCTAGATAGCAATATATTAGTGGTGCACCACGGAGGCGTTTCCGATACGAAACGATAAATTACACGCAGTCCCGGCTACGGTGCTACGGTGCTACGATGCTACAGGGCTGCTCTAGTGCTACGGCACTCGGTTGCTACGAGACCACTCATTGGCTACGAGCAGCGATTGATGCTACGAGGAATGTGAAAATGGACTGGATAAGAATTCATAGTTCATTATTCCGACCTTCCAGCGCAGCAGTGAGGCACACACAATATTTTTTTTTTAATATTTGTCTCATTTTAATTTATTTCTGTTGTGTGAACTTAGTGACTGTTGCCAAGATTTTTTTATTATTTTTTTTGACAAAGATCTATAAATAACAGTCGAGACCAAAAACTGACTGTAATGCATCAGCTGTCCACGGTGTGACAATCTTTGCTTAACTTTATCGTGACACGATTGGCAAAGTGGAAGTTCCTATTTCTATTCCCGCACAGAACCACTATTTTCTTAACTTTGTGAAGTGAGTTTACAATATTTGTGAACACACTCACGATACAGGAGTAACCTAGTCCTAGCGTGAGCTACGTTATTAAAAAAAAGAATACAATCCCGACCATTTTGATACTTTGTGAAAATAATCGTGGTTCAGTGAAAATATACATGCCTGGGTTATTAATCCAGTCGACGTATTGGATTGATATTTCCAAAAGGATTGAATCACTCGCTTAGAAGAAAATAATGATATGCGTCGCTGAAAGTGGGTCTCAGGGTAAAGTTGGTTACGCCATATTTTCTGTAGATTTTTAACATAGTCGTTTGTATAATATGCTAATATAAACATACTAATATTATAAAAGTGAAAGTATCTGAATGTGTCTGTTTGCTAAAAATAAATCTCGTTTTTTTTTATTTGATGCTAGCTTTTTCGCGCAGCTTTACAAAATATAGTCTATGTCACTCAGAAATAAAGCAGCTTTCTATCGATGAAAAAATTTTTGCAATCGGACCAGTACTTCCAGAGATTACCTCTTACAAACAAAAAAACAAACTTTACCTCTTTATTATGTACCTACCTGATGGTCGTCCTTTTCTCGTCTCTTCCTATTTCCGTCTATTTACTGCAGCTTCTGGTTAGTTAGAATGCATGCTGATCAGAAGATATTTAAGCAAAAGTTAGGGTAGTTGTGAAACTTTTAGTGTAAAATAAAAAAAATATGACAACTTCGGTATCAGCGTGTTACGGGAAATATCTGAAAAGGAAATCTGTGATCTTAGAACGAACTAGTTTATAGTCAGTAAAAGTGTCACACGCCCTTTCAGTCCTCTTTAGGTCGAGTCAAGTCAACTTTATTAAGTCAATTCTTATCCACACTTCTATAATCCAAGCCAAACATCGCATCGCCGTCGTCTTGGCGCCAGTCTTGACCCTGCCGCATTCACGGCGCTCGGCGCTCTACTAGTGCTCACAAATCTTACTAAACACACAACTAATGGCCGGCCACCATGAATAGGATAGCTTTATGGCTAAAAATGGGACGCCCACTAATTGTAAAACTTTAATGGATCCTGTAATTTGCTGAAAATAGTACCTACCTAGTCTTTAATTGGGTAATTAGTGAAGCTAATGTGGAAATTGCGTTTTAATTTGAAAAGAATCTAGTGTTACTATAGTGACCTAGTTGAGGGAAACTAGATTTTTCCGTTACAAATCTATTGATAACGTTGGGGCTGTGGTAATGTTCAAAGAAATTCACCGCTGCCCTAGGAGTGCCAGAAGTCGTTTTCAAAAAGAAAAACTATTTAAAATTTCGTAACTGTATTCCTGTAACCTAATGATGACGTCATTAGGTTACAGAAATAGAACGTGCTGAGACTAAACTTTACTTCTCATAGTGTAAGTTTTTAGACGACATAAAAACAAAGGAAGACACAACTACAATTTTTTTTTTTAATTATCTCCGAGTTTTTTTAATTGTCACGAGACATTTCAAAATCCTCATTTATTTTCCTACTAGCTTTCCGCCCGCGGCTTCGCCCGCGTGGACTACAGTTTATATCGCGCGGGCAGAGACCCGTGCTCAGCCATGGAATTATAGGTAGCCTATGTGTTATTCCACTGTCTCTTCTACCTACTTACCAAATTTGATCGAAATCCGTTCAGTAGTTTTTGCGTGAAAGCGTAACAGACAGACAGACAGAGTTACTTTCGCATTTATAGTATTAGTAGGGATTTAATTAGTACAAGCGAAAAACAAACCACTACGAAAACCCGCTATAAACCCTTCACAGATAAGAAACACATCTGACGTGGCATTACCAACCCCGTAGCACAGTGTTACCAACTATTAGGTACAAACTAATTGGGTACAAAGCGAGGGGCGATCCCGCGCAATTAGCACGGTCGATCTAATGACTCGGAAGTTTTGTAGCGACCACTAATTACTGACCGCGGTGGCTGGGGTGGGTGATGAGCGGCAGCGGGTAGAGAATTGGGGATATGGGTCAAAGGTAGCTAGAATATTTTCTTGCAAATCAGTTATTTATAGAAGCAAATTAAATATCAACTAAACTATACTCCATTTTTTTAGGTACATAACTAGTTAAGTAACATGTAAACAACCTTGATACTTATGTATTTTTTTTTTTAAATCGTATTAAAGACATACAAAGATTATTTAAATTTAACCCTTCAGATACCGTCAATTAGAGACACAATAGTAAGACAATAGATGCGCGGCCACCGGTGGTCGCTTGGGGATTCATGAATTAATTAATTATGTAACATCGGTTTAGGTGAATAACTAATTGCAAACGTTTATAGAACATTTTTAGATACCTAAGAAGACATCGAGCCTTTTCAGGAAGAACATCGTAAGCGACAGTGAGCGTTTTTGCAGTACTAGTAGATTTTCTCTTCCATAATTAAAAAGTATTAATTCATGATAATAAATAAATAAAAAAAATATAACTTCATAGAACTACCGATCTAATAGAATTGTTGCTACTGCATATTTTCGTAAATACTTTATAATTATGGAAGAGAAAATCTACTAGTACTGCAAAAACGCTCACTGTCGCTTACGATGTTCTTCCTAAAAAGGCTCGACATGTCTACATTATTTACATTTAGTTTAGTACCTAAAGCTTCTAGTACCTTAGCTCGCATAGCCGACGCAGTTTTCCATACTTATGTGCAGACCGCAAGCTATGCGAACTAAGCTATGTGAGCTACCTAAAATATGCAAAGCTAAGTTAGTTGTGTATGCGATGCGTAGCTTGAAAAACTGCGTCAGCTATGCGAGCTAAGCAAAACTAACTTAGTTTAGCTTTTGGTCTGCAACTGGCATAAGTATTTATACTAAATCTAACTATTCACATACATGTTATGTACATATAGTACAAAAACAGAAAATACACTCAGGCGTCGAAGTACCTACTCCTCCACATCGTTGTCATCCAAAAATGTGCTCAAAAATTGAATTGTCATGTATTAAGGAATTTTTTACAATATTTTAAATTACCCCCTACATACAAACTTACAAACTTACAAACTTACAAATTTTACCTCTTTATAATATTAGTATAGACTAGCTTCTGCCCGCGACTTCGTCCGCGGAAAATTTCTTGTTTTAAAATAAGATTACACTCGATTAGACGCTGCGCACGTTCAGCGCTAGATTCCTGAGCACGGGCCTGCGATGTTATGACATTTTGCCTACCAAGCCGCTGCGAGCGCTCAGCGCTAGTCTCCCTATCCCTTGTCTCAGAGACATGCTGCCTTAAATGAGATAGACGCTGCGCACGTTCAGCGCTAGATTCCCGAGCACGGGCCTGCGATGTTATGACATTTTGCCTACCAAGCCGCTGCGAGCGCTCAGCGCTAGTCTTCCTATCCCTTGTCTCAGAGACATGCTGCCTTAAATGAGATAGACGCTGCGCACGTTGAGCGCTAGATTCCCGAGCACGGGCCTGCGATATTATGACATTTGGCCTACCCAGCCGCTGCGAGCGCTCAGCGCTAGTCTCCCTATCCCTTGTCTCAGAGACATGCTGCCTTAACTCAGATAGACGGTGCGCACGTTCAGCGCTAGTTTCTCGAGCACGGGCCCGCGACGTCCTCACATTTTGGCTAGCGAGGCGCTGTGAGCGCTCGGAGCTAGATTCTCTAGCGCATGCTTGCGAAATATATTCTCTATTTCTCGAGAGGCGCTGCTCATTTTCAGGGGCAGATTCTTCCGTACGGCGTACTCGAGCGGCTCTTGTCTGTGATGTCTGCCGGGACAGTTGAGATTTCTTTTTAGACATGCTCTCAACAAACTACGCACAGACTTGAAAACAATTATGAACAAAAGGAGAGCGACTCGAACACCGTCCGCCTTTACAAAACAAAACAATCGTAATATCGAATAACTTGTATCGATTATTACGATAGAACGAAGTACGAAACTACGAACATACATAACATTTTGTATGTTCGTAGTTACGATATTTTCGATTATGAGGTATCTATCAACAACAACAACCATACGAATGAAACAACCGAAACCAATAAGCAACTGACAGAAGAACTCCAAGTAACGACAACGTGGGCCTAATACTTCGAGAGGGTCATCAATCCACAGAAAGTCTTAACACCGCGATTCAGAAAAATTACGTAATTGCAGAACGCCATCCATGGGCAAATAGGTAAAACGTTGGGCACGCCACAATTATGGCGGTAAGTCCCCTCTTTGAGGCGTGGCTGGAAAGGCCTCACGGCGTCCTTTCCTTCCGCATGACACAGGTCCTCACCGGACATGGCAAGTTCGGGAGGTTCCTGCACCGAATTAAAGCGGAAGAGACGCCCGGGTGTCGTCACTGTGCGGAACGCCCGGAGGACACGGTAGAGCACACAGTCGAAGTGTGCCCTGCCTGGGCAGAGCATCACCGTGCCCTCGTGGGGGCGATCTGCGGCGGAGACCTCTCGCGCCGGGCCCTGGTTGAGGCCATGGTCCGGAGCGAGGAGGAATGGCAGGCGGTCGCCTCCTTCTGCGAAGCAGTAATGCTAGCAAAGGAGGAGGCAGACCGCATCAGGCAACGGCGCCCCCGCCGCCGCCGCCGGGATTCCGATCCCGATTTCCGGCCACCGTAGATGCAGGCTCGCGGACGGCGAGCCATGGGTAGCTCGCTGTCCGATCGTCCGGTAATGGACCGAGCCCAAGACGTCGACGGCGCGCACTATTCCCGCGCGCCTCAAGGAGTTGTCAGCTACAGCAGAGGCCCAGCTGGATCGAAGCCTACCGGGTCCAGGGTTATCCGAAAGGGAACTCGTGCCCTGGTTTGAAGGCTAGAAGGAACGGGGTGGGTTTTTAGTCAGTAAGAGTCTGACACTATCTCCCGCTCCACCCAAGGGCGGGGGTTGTCATAAGATGATTTTTGCACAACATATAAAAAAAAAATAGCTAAAACGTCTGCACGACTGCACAATGAAAGTTATGCTAGGGGCATTTTGCGTTTTAGTAATTTTACATTATCTCCGAAACTGTATGACCAATTGATATACTGTAAATGGCAAATCTTATCTGTATGATGTTCTTGTGATACTGAAATAATTTATTGTCATAAGAATTAATATTTTGTTGCTCAAATAATCAACCAAACGTAAGTATGCCGAAAAAATATATTTTTCATGCAATAAAAGAAGTATAAAAGATGAAATATAAAAGATAGAGATATGGTATCGCGGACTTTTTTGTAGAAATAATTAAGACGAATCAGGTAGTCATAAATTGTTTTTAATTTTAAGCAACTGTTTAGGCAGCGCACGCCAATAATTCTGTTTTATGAGGTATTTTTTTCCGACTTGCTAGACAAAAGTTGTGATAGCTCGGTTAATATACATGCTATAGAAACAATTTATAGCCTATAGCACTCAGGAATAATGTAGCTTTCTGCCAGTAAAAAAAATTTTAGTATTGGATTATGAGTTCCAGAGATTACCCCCTACATACAAACTTACAAACTTACAAACTTACAAATTTTACCTCTTTATAATATTAGTATAGAAGTATAGATTATTATTGATAAAATATTGTAGTGGTAATGACTCTATGCACTTGGTTTTTCTGTTGAGGTATTTGCTGTGGTCTATAACGACTTTGAGGTTTTTATTTTAATTAGTCAAGTTTGTTACTAATCATTTCATAGTTTACCAGTATATTGTACTTATATTCTATCATAAATCAAATAGAAATATTCCAGAAAATTTAAGATAACACACATTAATTCATGAATCCCCATGCGACCACCGGTGGCCGCGCATCTATTGTCTTACTATTGTGTCTCTAATTGACGGTATCTGAAGGGTTAATAAATGAAACAAAGTTTACTATCTCTAAAATGAAGCACAGAGTCAGAACATTAATAATCAACACCTCATTACCTTCTAGATTAATCGCGAACCTCTTCCAATTTACACCACATAATGAACATTTCCACGTCAATGAAAATACAATTTAAGATGTAAACTTTCTTGCTTCGTGTTTAAAATTATATCTGCAAGTAAAGCGAAAACTCAAAATGAAAAGTAAAACCTCAAATTCTGCGAAACGTAATGATAATTTATTCATAATTTTATGTAGGAATTAAAAAAAAACTAGTGACATAGCCAGCCTTTTTAATGTTCCCACTGCTAGGACTCAGGCGTCTTCTCTAGGAGAGAGAATACGCTATAATCTGCCACGCGGGCCCAGTGCGGGTTAGTGAATGTGACATGTCTTCGAATTTTTGTTCTAAGACATGCCGGTTTCCTCACGATATTTTCCTTCACCGTTGTGAGAGCAGTGGTGATGAAATAAATTACAGAAAGTAATGCGTCAGGATTTGAAACCGCGACCTACAACTCGTAAGTCAAGGCCGTTACCACTCTTATGGCGGTAAGTCCCCTCTTTGAGGCGTGGCTGGAAAGACCTCACGGCGTCCTTACCTTCCGCATGACGCAGGTCCTCACCGGACATGGCAAGTTCGGGAGGTTCCTGCATCGGATTCAAGCGGAAGAGACCCGGTGTCGCCACTGTGCGCAACGCCCGGAGGACACGGTGGAGCACACCGTCGAGGGGTGCCCTGCCTGGGTGGAGCATCGCCATGCCCTCGTGGGGGCGATCGGCGGCGGAGACCTCTCGCGCCGGGCCCTGGTCGAGGCCATGGTCCGGAGCGAGGAGGAATGGCAGGCGGTCGCCTCCTTCTGCGAAGGAGTAATGCTTGCAAAGAAGGAGGCCGACCGCATCAGGCAACGGCGCCCTCGCCGCCGTCGCCGGGATTCCGATCCCGATTTCCGGCCACCGTAGACGCGGGCTCGCGGACGGCGAGCCATGGGTAGCTCACTGTCCGATCGTCCGGTAATGGACCGAGTTCAAGACGTCGACGGCGCGCACTGTTCCCGCGCGCCTCAAGGAGTTGTCAGCAGCAGGAGGGGCCCAGCCGGGTCGAAGCCTACTGGGGACAGGGTTGTCCGAAAGGGAGCTCGTGCCACGGTATGAAGGCTAGAAGGCACGGCGCGGGGTTTTTAGTCAGTAAGAGTCTGACACTATCTCCCGCTCCACCCAAGAGCGGGTTTTGTCAAAGATGATTTTCCCCGTCGACAAAAAAAGGCCGTTACCACTCGGCCACCACTGCTCATCCTCCAATATTATTAATTAAAAGGTCTCAACATTATAAAAATAGAAATATGGGAAGCAGTGAGGTAGCCCCAACACAAGTCTATTTGCTGCTTACCCTTTACCTACTTACTGGGTTTCAATTTCATCTGTGACTCTGTAACGCAGTTTCATTTACAAGAAACAATAAAAAGTATTTTTATTTTATTAGATTTTTTATAAGAGAATATTTTTTGGCTCTGAAATATTTTAAAGATAAAAGAAATTCTATCGGAAACCGTGATTTATTTCTGATCAGGACGACTCGCATCTGTGCACTGACTCGCATTCGATTCATATTGTCAAGAATTCGTAAAATAATCACGACTATGAATAAATAATGCAATACAATGTACAAAACCAACCCTTAAAAAAATAGGTAGGTACTTATTGAACGTGAATAGGTATGTAGCAAAATTTTCTGCAGTTTTAAAAACCTCAGAATAAATTATAACACGTGAAGGTTTATAAAGACGTTCTTGAATTAAATATTCATAGCTTTATTCAACGAAACATGCACAAAATAAACGAGGTCTTTGCTTGGCACGCAGCACTTTTTCTACCTCAACAATTAGGTCATATGGAAAACTGATATTAACATTAATTGTAACGAAGAAAATAACGAAGAATATTTTTTATTGAACATCTATTTTATTTTGAAGATGGAACATTATTAAATAACTTCTTCTTCTATTCATAAAACGACATGGAGTATCAGACTTTTGCAGAATAAAATACATTTTTATACTTTGCCTTCCAAGATCGTGGTGATTCTAGCTACCCTCGGGCCCCATCAATTATACTAACATGTCAATGAGAGACCAGGAGAACCAAGCCTGGTACATATCAAACTGCTAGCTACCCATTGCTCGCTGTTCGCAAATCTGCACCTACGGCAGTCGGGTTTCAGGTAAAAATCTTTGCCCCGTAGCGCAGAATTTTAAAATCTTTTTGTAAAGAGGGCACGCAGTAAATATCTGAAGGATTTCCGGTTCAAGCAACTATTGTACAAGTGTTTGTAAATAATTTATAGTTTTTCTAAGTTTTCCTCTCCTAGAGAGGAGGCCTAAGTCCCAGCAGTGGGAACATTGATTACGTTGGCTAAGTGACTAATTTTTTTTTTTGTAATATTCCACAACTATCACACAACGCAGTCCAAGCTAAGCAGAGCTTGTGTTATGAGTACTAGACAACTGATAAACATACTTATATATTTCGAAATACATACATATTATAGATAAATTACACTCAGACACAGAACAAATGATTATGCTCATCACATAAACATTTGTCCTGGGTGGGAATCGAACCCACGACCTCCGGCATAGCAGTCAGGGCCACTAACCACTAGACCAACAGGCCAGTCAAATTTCGTAAAACTCTAAACCCAAAGCCTAGATTAACCTACAAAATATTTCTACAAAATAACATAAAATAAATGACCAAAACGTCTCGATTCGTTGAACTAGTAAAAAGGGCGCGGTAATCCAACATTACATCTACCCTCATCCGGGGCATTTCAATTAGATCCAGCATTATCTACATCTTACGGCCGGGGTCCGCAACAGCCGCACGAGTCTGCGATATTTCTTAAGATAACGGACCTTACTTGTTATTGTCGGACGTGTGTACCGTGTGAGTTATGTGGTTTGTCATAAATCTTGGTATATTAATTATAGAGGGATGTGTGTAGAAGGCAATTTGTATAATGTATAATTACGTTGGTAATAATTGACGTTTTAGTAGAACAGACGTAGGCATGTTTAAAGTCACCCAAAATGCAGATGTAGGTACACTTTGGGCACGCCATATTATCACTTTGAGGAGTGGCTGAAGAGACGTCCGTATTCACGTTCCGCATGATGCAGGACTTTACCGGACATAGTAAGTGCAGGAGGTTCCTGCACCTGATTCGGAAAAAACGGTCGGGTATCACAATTGTGAGGACTGTGCGATGTGCTCCGCTTCAGGACAATCGGCGGCGGCAACCTCTTGCAATGGGCTGGTACAGGCCATGGTTTGAAGCAAAGAAAAATGACAGGCGGTCGTCTCCTTCTACAAACCAGTAATGCTAGCGGAGGAAGCGGCCGCACGCGTTAGGTAACGGACATCCTCATGCCCCAGCCACCGGGACCCTAACGTCAATTTCCAGTCACCGTAGGCGTGGGCTATCGGACGGCGAAAAATGAGTAGCTCGCCGTCCGGCCGTCTTGTAACCGTCCAGACAGAGTTCGAGTCGTCGACGTCGCTTAGTATTTCACGCGCGCCTCATATAGATGTCAGCAAACCCTAGGAACCCAGGAAGGCTGATGCTACTAGGGCCACGGAGTTTTTTTGAAAAGGAAACCCATGGTCCTCGAATGCAAATGAAAACTAGGGGCCACAGGCATGGTTTTTGTCAGTAAAAGTCTGAAACACCGTTCTGTCGTTACCTTAAAAAACCTGCTCTAGTCCAGAATACTCTAATAGATGAGCTCATTATCTATCAAGACTGGTCAACCTATCCATTTAGTGTGGCGTTATCCTTCGTGGCCTATCCCGGTTTAGCTGCACCATTGCTTCTTATATAACAAATTGTTGATCTTGAAACTGAGACATTATTGGAGAAAATGACAAAATGATATTGATATATTATGTCCGCACCCGCAACCCGATACATAACCGCTACCCAAGTTATCATACCTGATAAATTGACATGTAATACTAAACTTTTGTTTTGGCTAGGAAGTCATTAAATAAAGCCTACTCTGGGTGGAACGGGAGGACGTGTCAAACTTTTACTGAATAAAACCATACCGCTCTAGGACTACAGGTTTTCTTTTTAGAAATTCCCCGCGGTCCTAACTAACTAACTGTTTGCTGACATCTCTTTGAGTGGAGTGGGAGGAGTGGTGGGGTGTGCTGTTGACGATTGGGGCTTGGTCCGGTCGATTAGTGGTCTGCCGAAAGGCAAACTACCTATCGCTCGATGTCCGCAAGCACGCGTTAGGACGTTTATTCCCATTATTCTTTGCTAGCATTACTGCTTCGCAAAAGAAAGCGATCACTTGCCATTCTTCCTCCCTTCGGACCATAGCTTGAATCAGGGCCCAGTGCAAAAGGACGTTGCTGCCGATTGACTCCACGAGGCTATTATTATATTATATATATTAGTATATTATTAACTGCATATGTTATTGTTCACTCAAATGCAAAACAAAGCCAAGCGTATAAAACCTTTTCAGTATAAACACTATGTTTTCACCCACAGTTCCTAAAACCGTTAACATTTATCTCCCGCAGGCTCCTTTACCCATTTTACATAACACACGTATATTTTAGCGAGCAATCTAGCCGTGAAATACACACAGCGAAAACAGGAAGTATGTCGAAAGGGAAATAATAAAACACTGTTTTGGTCTTCAAAGAAAACTGTGGGTATTATGTACAGTCACGATAAAAAATATGTGACAATCATGTAAACTTTAAAATTGATTTTCTTCTTCTGTGATATGATCGTGGCGGCAAGTTCTCTTTTTGATCATGGCGTCCTCACTTAACGTATGTCAAAGATCCTCACTAGACATGGTAAGTTCGAGAGGTTCCTGCATCGGATTCAGGTGGAAGAAACTCCCAGGTGTCACCACTGTGTGGGCTGCTCGGAACACCGCCGTGTTCTCGTGCAGCAATCGGCGGCCGTGATTTCTCACGCTGGACTTTGGTACATGCTACGATCCGAAGCGAAGAGAGACGTCAGCAAACCGTAGGAAACCAGCAGGGTCGAAACCTACTGGGGCCAAGGGTTTGCTTCTGAAAGGAAAATTCGACCCTGGTATGTAAGGCAACGGAGTAACAGAAGTGGGTTTTTAGTCAGTAAAAATCTGACCAATGACATCTCCCGCTCTTTCCAAGAGCTGATGATTGATTGGTGATTTTCCCACTTATAAAAAAGCTATCAGTAAACACAGACTCTAGCAAGGAATACCACTCTTTAGTTGGACGCACGACTTCTTCGAAACTATTCTCCCACCGACTCAAATTTTTCAAACATCTGTATTATATGTCCTCAAATATTTTCGCTGTATGTGCACCAGATGGCGCTCCAGTCGCTTCCATAGCTCAGCTTTGACAAATTGAAAAATGTGACAACGCTTTGAGGCTGTTTAAATTTTTCCTTTGACAACGTTGTAACTTTAGGCACGCCGGGTGCCGAGCGGTTGGTACACTGCTTTATTTTGTTAATGTTAAATAATAATTTAATCAGTCCTTTGCGTAGCCTAATTTTTTGATTAAATGTTGGTGTAAATTGTTTTGGGCTTATTAAAAACCGTATTATACGCTTTTATCATATTGAAACCAAATTGATGTATGACAGACCACAAGATACAGCGTTAGCCTGCATGGTGGACCGATAACTGATCCAGAATTCAATAGATTGATCGTTATGGCGACACTAGGGGGCAGCCTATGTTTAACAGTGGATGTCATTCGGCTGAAATTATGATGATGACGTATTACAGATTACACGTATCGTAGGTAGAATGTAGACACTAACTGACTTCTCAAGAGAACACGGGATCTCGAAATAAAAAGTATCCTACATGCTATTCCAGAACATGGTCTACCATTACGCCTTTCATGCAATTCCGTTCAGCCATTCAAGCGTGAAAAAGAAACAAACACACAGTCACGGCGCGCACTGTTCCTGCGCGCCACAAAGAGTTGTCAGGAACTGTAGAGGCCCAGCATGTTCTAAGCCTAGTTCCGAAAAGGAGGCTCGGCCTCAGTATGAAAGGCAACAAAGGAACGGGGTGGGTGTTTTAGTCAGTAAGAGTCTGACACTATCTTCCGCTCGGCCCAAGAGTATGTCATTTGGATGATATTTACCGACCGAAAAAAAACACAGTCACAAACTTCCCCTGCATTTCAGTAAAAAGTACATTCAACCGAACATAGAACCTCTTTCTTTTTAAAGTCGGTTAAAAATAAAACAAGCCTCATTTTCTCTTCCTTTTTTGAAAACAAAACATAAAGTTAGCAACTCCCCCATAGTTTGGTGTAAGTAATTAATAAACAGACCAGAAATTCCTGAACACGCAAGAATCTGACGTTCAGGCGTACCCTGGCTCACCCTGTTGTACCCTCGCATACCCTGTTGCACCCTGGTTACTTAGGGTACTTGGGTACTTGTGAGCTACTCGCTAATTACTTCGCTAAATATTTACTTTGCCCAGATTCTCCTTTCTACAAGGAATAGGGTAGGGACTATGTGAAAGTAGCGATTTGAAGATGGATTAGAAATATTAGTGTATTTATTTTGTGTTTTGCAGGTTTGAGGTAGAAAACACAAAAAAATTATAATATATTACGGTGGCTTAAATGACACGTGGGTGCGGAGCGGTGACGAGAGAAGCGTAACGGATGCAATCATTTGGCGACCTCTTGCACTTCGATGACTTGATTTAAATAAATTGTGGCTGAATATCTATCTAGAAGTGATGACTTCGCGCCTACTTTGGACAAAGCCGCCGCGTTGCGTAAAATTTTCGCAAACTGTATCAGATCGCTTCGCAATCGCATCTGCGTTGATTCGCCCATGTAGGACACTGCAGACAGTTATTAGGGTTATACATATTAGTTTATTCATAGCAAAGCTTAAGGCCTACTGTGTACGGACGCGTAGCTTAGTATTCTTCATATTCTTTATTATATGCCTACTCACAGCTTACATACAAAATTATGAAACTGTGTCGAAGAAGCGGAAATGTTATGCCGCCGTGTCGTGCTGAGTAGCTGTGAGTAGGTGTAAGGTATTTGTGATACGCGTATCATGACGAATACGCGTCTACGAAGTTACGCGCCTGAGGACAGTAAGCCTTAATCTTGTTCTAAAAGCCTCTTTATTTACTCCTTACTAATATTATAAAAGCGAAAGTGAGTTTGTTTGTTTGTTACGTCTTTACGCCTAAATGGCAAAACCGATTTTGATGAAACTTGGTACACGGATGGACCATGTCCTGGAATAGGACATAGAATACTTTTTATCCCAGGTTCCCTTGGGATAAATTTCTGCTATCACGCGGGCGAAGCTGCTGGGAGCAGCTAGTCAATAATAACAGATTTTATTGGGATTAATACGAATTTTAAGAGTCCCGTACAGCGTAGTATACAAGAATATAAAGTCGCTCCTCTTATCACGTTGTCTGCTACCTCAGGCATGAGCGGACCGCCTTTGCTGCTAACAGTCACAAGTTAGAACATTCTTGACAGTCACTCAACAGATTGAAACAAGATAAGATGAATTTCAAGACTGATGACCTTTGAATACATTTATTAGCTTCTTTTGAAATAATTAGCAGGCTGAGCCAAGTTAATAATTTACAGGGTGTGGCGTAAATAGTAGTCTAAAGATAAGGAGTCGATACACCATATATTCAGCCATCACATACCACAATTTGAACCACTTTTTACCATAGGTCCTGATCTTTATATATTTTTTGAAAAACAACACCTTGCGATACTAATTTGGCTCTAATTTCAATAAAAACCAATATTTTCTTATTTTGTTTTTTTGTGTATTACTGCTGAATACATGTGCAAATAATTGTTTTAATGTGAACTTTACAATATAAAAGAAAAAATGTGTTTATTTCAAATTTTAATTACTCAAATTGTCAATTGTCTTCAGATATACACGAGACTTTGTGCGCAAATGGTGTAAAAGAAATGTACTACACTGTCGGTGTACTTTATTGAAAAAAATATGTCCATTAAATGCAGATTCTATACTAATAATATAATATTATTGTATAATCGTTAACGAAAACTGACAACTGCCACTAAATTCGGCGATTCTTTGGGCTACGTTAAGTAGCATTAGTCCTCCTTCATTATATCTTCATTTTTGATTCGATCACGTAAATAAACTCCGAGAATCCACGGATTTTCATTCCTAGTTTGCCAACATCACAGGATCTACAAATCCCAATACTAGATCGGATGCGTGTAGACAAACCAAAGCAATGTTCTACGTCAGCTAAATGCTTGGCGATACTGCAGTGACCCAATACCGGGGACATAGCTGGTTGTGGTGTGTGCAGGCACGGACACTAGTTCAGGCATGCGTGGATTTCCATTACAGTTTAGGTAGAATAGGATAGAATAAACATTATTGTACACCAAAACATAACACAACTTATACATAAAAGTATTATATAAGTATTTATTAGTTTGGTTTAGGAATTTACTAACTCTTCTTTACTTATTTCTGCACACTACTATCTACATCTCTTCTAATCTTTCCTTTTCGCAGGTCTGCTGGAAGAAATTTCTTTGTGAAATAAGCAGTACCCTTGTACATAGTTTTATTATATGTTATCTCCTTTTGTATTTTTGTGTGTACATAAATTATGAAATAAATAAATAAATTTAAGTCTATGGGTACAATGGCGGTGGGTATTTAGGCTAGAAACTGTAGATATTGAGTATGATAGTTGAAGTCTCTACAAATTTATCTACACTAATGTTATAAAGAAATATAGTTTGATTCTTTTGTTTGTAGGAGGTTATCTTTGAAAGTACTGATCCGATTGCGAAAATTCTTTCATTGATAGAAAGCTGCTTACATAAAATATGCAAAGCCGCGGGCAAAAGCTAGTTTAAGATAAAGGATTCTTTATGGGCGTTATCTATATCTACAAAAAGGAAAAACTGACTGGCATATCAACGCACAGCCGAATCTACTGGGACTAAGAGCGTGATGCCCGAGGAATTTTTTGTGACGTAAGCAAACACTATGAGAAGCTTATCCAAAATTGACGCTCTAAAGGCATAAAATGGAATTCCAAAGTTTGTGTGGAGAAACCTACTTTCACGTGGCAGAAAATGTTGACATAAGTTAGTTCATTTTTTTTTTTAATTAGGAACAAATCTTATTTCTCGAGCAAAAATTCGCATTCCTTGGCTCCTCATAGTGGTTGTAAGCTCAGATCTGTTGCTTTGTTATTAAAAAAAATTGGGCAAGTGCGAGTTGGACTCGCGCACCGAGGGTTCCGTGCATACTACAATTCCCGAATGGAGTCTCGAATTTTCCCGAATTGTAATTTTTTTTTGTGACGCATGTAACAAAAAATTTACTGCTTTCAGATTTGTTCCTACATTTGTGCTATAAGACCTTGCTTTGTGCCAAATTTCTGGATTTTGGGTCAACGGGAAGTACCCTATGAATTTTGATCTTTAAGAGTATCAAAATATACGTTTTTTATTATTTAACTAAGAAGTTTGATTTTCTTCACTACTTGAAGGGATAGCAGACCTGAGTAAGGAAACTAGAGCCCCGGTATGAAGGCTAGAAGGAACGGCGCGGGGTTTTTAGTCAGTAAGACTCTGACACTGTCTCCCGCTCCACCCAAGAGCGGGTTTCGTCAATGATGATTTTCCCCGTCGACAGAAAAAAAAAAGACCTGAGTATAGTATGGTTTTAATTTCAACCCGATGCTTCCACGCGTTCTCAAGATACATTGTCTTGACAGACAGACAGATGGACGGTCAACAAAATTAATAATAAGGGTTCCGTTTTTTCCTTTTGAGGTAGAGAACCCTAAAAAATAACTACCAACTTTATCATATATGTCGGTTGGTACAAGTCTATCCAAACACGGCCACACTCTCATTCACATTACAATATCCACAGTTTTGAAACGTCCCCCGCCATCCATCACGACTGTTAATTGAGTAATGGCCGAGGTGACAGCTGGATCTGATTGATCGCAACCGCGCTAAATATGATGTATTGCCAGCTTAGACTGCTGTTTAGGGATTTAAGTTAAATGGACGTGTTGGGACCTCTTTAGTTGGGCTGGGTTTAGAGTATGGAGTAAGGTTTGCTAGGGAGATGTACGTAGGAACATGGGGTTTAAAGGATATATGGTAAGTGTAAAAAAGTTTGCCGAAAGAGTATTGCCCTCCTTTTAAAAAATATCTGCGTCCAGCGGTTTCGCCTGTTGAAAGAAGATTTTTTATCCTATGTCCTATCCTAGAACATGCTCTAAACGTGCATTAAATTTCATTTAAATATGTTCAGCCGTCGAAAGCGTGAAGGAGTAAGAAAGATACACAAACACACCATCTCATAAATTTTCGCCTATTAGTGTGATTTGAATCTTGTATAGTATCATGTATTACTTTAATCAAACTTAATATTATAAAATCCAAAGTTTTTAGTATGTTAGTACTTTACGTTCGAGCAGTCAAACGGATTTCGATAAAATTTAGCATACGAGGAGACCATGTCCTGAAATAATTAATAATCAAATTTATTATTCCTCCTCGTTTCCTCTACGTTATATTCTAGTAAAAATACTACTAAGATAATTTTCTACTAATACGTGGACGAAGCCACAGCAACTCGTTTTACTAATGAACTTAAAATAAAAGTTATTAAGAAACTATAAATTTCAAAAAGCGTGAATATCGACGATATTTACATTATTTTTCGAGGCTATTAAAGATTTTCAGTAGACAGCCATATTTCTGAATTCTTGAAAGAATGTATCTAAGGTTATTCTGAAAAGAAATTCAATCTTTAACATAGAAGAGACGCACTAAACACACTATCAATAGACGGTAATCCTTGTAACTTACTTTGCGGCCGCTACGCATGGAGCTACGGCGTAGCACTTTGCTACGACTTCGTAGCCTCACCCTCAATGATTTTCAAAACATCATTTTAACTTAACTCAAACAAGAATGAATAGGATTATTATGAAATGAATGAATAGGTTATGGTAAAAAAACGCCTAGAAGCTTCTCCGCTGTCACGCGCTTCAGCTATTTTTTGCGGCGGCTTCTACCTTTTTTTTGTGGCCGCTTCTAGCGTTTTTTTGTGGCGGCGTGTTTTTGAGGCCCGTGTGCGCGGATCAAAAGTGAACAAAAATCAATCTTGTATACCTAAGTATTCCATGTATTTATTAAAACAGCAACCATAAAATACAGGCTCATTCGTAACCATGCTGGTATAACAAGAAATATCACGAATACGAAATAAGTTATTTACATGACCCAACCTACTTCATGTTCATTCTATGTGAAGGTCGCGACGATCGATACAGCACATTACACATACAAACAAGTATATATTATTCTTATTATGTTTGCGACATGTCAATTTAATCAGGCGTATTTTTTCGTAGAAACACATGTGACATCATGGCCTGATTTCGTATCGTGATCTTGAAGTTATAGTCGAATAAAAGGTTCTCTTGTGACATATCAAAGAAGGATTTATTCAGACTCCAGACATATGGTGACGTGACACTGGTATGAGGTCGACATCCCATCCATATGCTCAAAAAGTTTTGGAAACCCATTGATTGTGCGTACAGCTGAGGAGTGCAATCGCGCGTTTTTTTTTTTTTTTAATATACAACGTGTAACGTTAAATGCTCAAAACCTGAAAATAGTTTGATCAGAATAACGAGCAAAATCAATTAAACCACTTTTTAATATAGGTTACATTTTCCTTAAAAAATCTTCATTAAATTGTTGACCAATCTATTTATGAATAGGTCAAGCCATCACGTGCGCAAACCCGCCGAAACAGGTAAACAAACACAAATGGTTGTAGTAGTGTAGTAATAAAAGTTCTTATTTCAATGCAGATATTAATTTTAAACAAACTAAAATTGCGCATAAAATCTCTATTTTCGCAGGCATACCGTTATTATCAAGCCAAATCACTATATACTTATAGCCATAATATCTAAGGTCAAAAATGCCTGTAAATAAGTTTTTAACATCTCACTCCAATTGAGATAGCTTTTTACGGCTTAGCAGTTTATGCCTACAAAACATCACCAAAATACAAGCAAACTTTATTCAAAATAACAATTTATCGAAACACCAGTACAAATGAAGCCCGCCGCACTAGCACACATTATTAAACTGACAGAGACTCATTGGAAAAGTTAGATCGTTATTAAGTTGTTACTACGAATAACTGGATCCTGAAGCTGCAAATATTTGCCGAGATCCCCTCGCACCTGGCGAGTCGATTGGCTCAATTTGAACGAGGCACGAACTGGTAGCCAGTAGCCCGGAGATATATTGTTGTCCTTATTATTATGTTATTATGGGAGGCATTTTTCTGTGGGTTTTTGAATGGCAAGGGGAGTTTAAAATGGAAGTTGAGTGTTTTTTTTTTCTGTCGACGAGGAAAATCATCATTGACGAAACCCGCTCTTGGGTGAAGCGGGAGACAGTGTCAGTCTTACTGACTAAAAACCCCGCGCCGTTCCTTCTAGCCTTCATACCGGGGCTCTAGTTTCCTTTCGGATAACCCCGACCCCGGTAGGCTTCGACCCAGATGGGCCCCTCCTGCTGCTGACAACTCCTTGAGGCGCGCGGGAACAGTGCGCGCCGTCGACGCCTTGGCTCCGTCCGGACAGTTACCGGACGAATGGGAGTTGAGTGTGGAAAAGTTCAAGTTTTTTCGATTTATTTTCTACCTTCGTTCTAAAAAACGCAAATGCGGTTGCATTGTTCTGTTTATGATAACATTTTGGTTTACCTGCAATTGTGTATTGTGTGGTTTTGATCACGCATGCGGATTGCTCCGCACGCGTAACCCCCGATAATGTCCATTTAATAGATGTATTTATTTAATGTGTGGAATACGCACGCGGGATGCGTTTTTTGCATTTGGAATGCAGAGCAAACCCACATGCGTGATAAAATCCGCACCATATTAAAAACACCACAAGGGAAGAATTTTTCCAGGGAAAATTACACATATAACTACAAAAATTTGTTTTTTTTTTTCAAAAATCTTAACTGCGAGGAAGGAGACTCTCCCTCTCGCTTCGCCCAAAGATATAATTTCCCACTTTAAAAAAAGTATATCCTTTTATAGAGGTGGAAATTGATGGTATCAATACTGATATTTAAATTTGCTTGAATTTCTTTGGTACAATTCAATCTACTTTTACAAATTCATCTAGTTGCAAAGAAATAATATGTTTTAAAAACATAATCTGATTGGGATTTAAAAAGTATTTTACTGGAAAACGATTTCTCCATTAATTTTTCATAAAAAAATTCAATCTCAAAATTCATAAACGCGCAACCGCACATTTGCATTTAATAAAACAGAATTCTAGTCTATCTTCCCAAATAAAAGCTAGACTGGAGTCGCGCAGACCCCATCCAGACATTTCATTGTATGTCACATATACGCGACTCGTAAAAGTGGTATAATTCTGAATTGTCAAGTATAATTTGAACTTTTATAGTTCCCGAGATCACACGAAATTATTGTTGATCTTTTAGTTTTCCAATTTTATCGTCACTTAAAAGTGTATAAAATTTTATGGCAGCGATAATAATTTTAACGAGTTTTCTATTACAGACGCTGTTGTTTAAGGGTAGTTTTTTAATGCTAGTTAAAGTAGGTATACATCTTTATATTCAATTTAGTATGGGTTGAAGCACTTAATTGGTTTGATGTTGATACTTCAAACAAAAAGAAGGCCATATATTATACCTATTCAAATACTAAGTAAAATAATATGTTGAATATAAACAGATTGAAAATAAATTGTATGTATTTTGTAAGGAGATGGCGGGACGACCTGGATGGCTTCCTTAAGAATTGGAATGAGAAAGCCAGGAACCGTGATCGTTGGAAGGAGTGGAGAGAGGCCTTTGCCCAGCAGTGGGACAATATGGGCTAAATATAATATAATAATGTATTTAGAAATATACAGGTATATTTATCAGTTGTCTAGTACTCATAACACAAGCTCTGCTTAGCTTGAGACTCGACAGCGCTGTGCGATAGTTGTGGAATATTAATATTATTAATTATCAACTTGTTAAATTATCGTTATCCATTTAAACACTACAACGAGCGATACTAACACTATTTTTATCGAAATACCGAAATAAATCCTTTCATAATCCCCCAAAACATAATCGTGACGATAGTTTATACAACAAACGCCTATTATAAATGAGTATCGTCGACATTTTCCCTTTTCGTGCACAATCTGATAATTCAATTACGCCTCTATTGCTAGAGGCCGTTCACGCGAGCGAGAGAAATACCACAAACAATGTTTTTACTTTCACGCTACGTTAGTGTTGCCAGCGTTGTTACAGTGTTGCAAGTTTACGAGGTTTAATTGGGATTAAGATGGAAACTTAAGTATAATGTTTAAACACTTTGTAGTTTTATGTTTTGTTTGAAATAAACTGTTACAGATTCATCTTGTGTTTATGTGGTAATTTTATTACCCGGCTGTCCCAAAACGAGGTTGTCTCTTTTTTTTTCAAATTGAATTCTCTATTTATTTATATTTCTTTGACATGCTCTAGAGTCTAAACGGTTTGTTTCTATTTAGCTTTAGAAATATCGTTAGATTTGTGAAAGTGACACTAAGTATAGGTACTACAAAAATATAAAAAATGGCGGATTTTGGCGTCATACTGTGTATGTGTTTATTCGTGACAATCATGTAGGGTAACAAAATAAACGACTCAAAAAAATTTTTAACCCTTTACCCGCTTGAGTCAGATTGGTCCGAAGAGAGTTTTCACATCCTGTTCGCGAGAGTCCTATTTTTGCGACTGGGTACTCTATCTCGTACGACTCTTCGATCCCCTAAGGTGGCAAAAGAGCTGACGAAATGGAGCTGATGGATGGTATTTGGTCGTGGATATGTATTTTTTTTTTCGGTGGGAAAAATCATCCAATTACAAAACCCGCCCTTGGGTGGAGCGGAAGATAGTGTCGAACTCTTACTGACTAAAAACCCACCCCGTTCCTTCTAGCCTTTATACCGGGGGGCTCGAGTTGCCTTTCGGATAGCCCTTTCCCCAATAGGCTTCGATCCAGCTGGGCCCCTCCTGTTGGTCGTGGATGTGTGACCCTGGCGTAATAAACGCGAGAGTTTTTGTCCAAAAGACCTACCTACCTCATAGAGCTTGGTATTATCGAAGCAGGCGAGCTGTTCCAGGAACTCGCTGACTTTGCCCGTACTCTCACACATCTCGCAGATCAGCACCGCGTTGTATAACGTCTGGTAATAGTTCAACATAAAACATTGAATTAGTTACTGCTGCTTTTAATATTTTGAGCGCGAACCTGTCTCGAATGCAATGAAATGTCCCCCAGCGCCAAGCTATAAATGTACAATTAATACTAGGTACTATAATTTTGATGTAATTAAAACAAACAAAAAACCCTTTTGAAAAATATCCTTTACTAACACTAGGCTAAGAACATTGTTACTAAGAATATATGGAAGTAATTCTGAAATAAATTTTATTATTATTTATTATTAATTTTGAAAGTATTGCTAACGAAAATGTAGGAAATCAAAAAGTTGACTGTGTTTAATCCTGACAGAAGAAAAAGAAAAAGAGTTCAAAAGTACTCGTAAAAGTAAAAAAAGAAAAATCTGTAATTGAACCAAAGTAAATTCGACTAACTGCATCAGATAACAAAAAGTAAATTGTTTCGAACTTTTAGTAGTTTTTTTTTGGTCTAGTGTTTTTTTTTAAAAAGGTCAATTTTAATATTTGGAACTTTTTAGACTTTTAATGAATATTTTCTGTTTTCGAACATAATGTCACCCAAGGGCTGCAGTTGAAAATCAGCGTCAAGTGGTGGCCACCATTTAGCATTATGCTGAGCTTTTGTTTAATTTTAAGGTATTTTCATTTTTGTAATGCCAATAAATGCATTTTTTTCCTTTTCTTTTTAATATTTATTTTGTTGTTTGCATTTAAAAAAAGTTTAAACTACCTAGTTATATAGTGCGTACTTTCCTTCAGTCTACGAAAGTTTACCGTGTAAGCTTTCCGTAAGTGCTTAACCGTCCGTCCATTGTACATTCGCTGCCAAGTTTCATAATGCTATTTGTCGTTTATCGGAGGCTCTGCTGGCAATAGCCGACCTGAAATATTAATAATTCCAAACTGGCGTCTGCCTACGGCTTCGCCTGCGTGACGTTATTTTATTAGAATTAAATTATTTTTTTCCCATTAAAACTTATATCACCATACTGTGCAGTTTCATCGAACTTCGTTCAGGCCTGAGAGCGTGATGGAGTAATAAACATACAGATACACACACCCAAAATCTTTTGCCTTTATAACATTAGTATGATCAGTATGATAACAGAGATACATATTTTATATTAGATACATAATAGTAGGTACATTATGATATAAGTGTTTAATGTTAATGATTACCGTCGAGGCGGTATTTAGACCCGAGCCAAGGCGAGGGATTTAAGAGAGCTGAGAACGGTAATCATTAATTACTCACGTGTCATACGACGTTTTTCAATACACTTGTGAAGAAAATAACTAGTAAACTTTTGTGGCGGTAACAATTTGTTTTCATATACGCACCCATTTTTTTTTTCTTTTCCTCGTGTGGTACGACCTGCGGCCTTCCTGATACGATAAATGTAATAAAATTATGGCGGTGGACAGGTTGAACAAAAAGATTTTAACCACATTATAGCACTAGTGCGTAATGGTAATCAAAATGTCACGGTTTGGTAACAAGTGCCATTATATACCTAAGTGCAGTACAATAAGAGTCACTTTATGAGCAAGTGTATTGAAAATGCATATATAACATAAAGGCCATAAAAATAAATAGCATCGTAATCAATGAATGGGATGAGTGGCATGACGCCTGGCCCTGTGCATCTCGCATCCATTAGATTACCGCGACCCTCACCAGATCATTGGTCTACCATGTGAGAGGCCTTGCAACGCTGCATCTTACGGTATGTGGTCACCACTCCAGAACCTTTCAGCCCCAACGTCCATCTATTCCGTGAGCAATGTACCCAGCCCACTGCCACTTAAGTCGAGCGATTCTTCGGACTGTGTCGGTAACCTTGGTTGTCCTGCGGATATCATCATGTCTGATCACTAATTACAGGCCAATTAGAGCAGTGGTGGCGAAGTGGTAACGGTCCCGACTTACTAGTTTTAGGCCGAAGGTTCAAACCTGTCCATGCGCATTACTTTGAGTAATTAATCTCATCACCACTGTTCTTAAAACGGTTAAACATCGTGAGGAAACCAGCATGTCCTAGATCCAAAAAATTCGAAAACATGTGACGTTCACCAACCATTACTGAATACGGACCAGAATTACGGCCTATTCCCTCTTCTAGAGAGAGGAGGCCTGAGTCCCAGCGGCGCGCACTGTTCCCGCGCGCCTCAAGGAGTTGTCAGTAACAGGAGCCCAGCTGGGTCGAAGCCTACTGGCCAGGGTTATCCGAAAGGGAGCTCGAGCTCCGGTAGAAGGCTTAGTCAGTAAGCGTCTGACACTATCTCCCTCTCCGCCCATGAGCGGGGGTTGTCATTGGATGATTTTTGCCCAACAAAAAAAAAAGTGTGGATATTAAAAAGGCTATGCTATATGCTATGCTAATTACAGGTAACGATTGAGCGCGTTTTATTGCGTACTTAGACAGTACCGCGTGGACGCATCATTAATGATCTTAATATGCCTTAAAACGACTCCTAATTCTTTAACTACTTTCAAACGATACTTTGATCTTCAAGCTAATCGAGTAACAGTACCCTTCCTATTGCTATTTCATTTTAAAGTCATTCGTCTCAAGGAATTTAATTATTTCAGAAGATAAAAAGTACTGGCGATGCTGCAGGTCGGAGGGGACGCAGCAAGGAACGTCTCTTATACATTTATTTATTTCTGTAGAATTTTAGATTAGCTTTCAATCGTAGGTACATTAGGGGATGAGAAAGCCAATTTCTTGAACGTTCTTATACTTTTCTGTGACTTAAATAGGTACTTTATTTGATGAATATCATCAAACAACTTCGACAGCATGTCAGACTGTTATTGACTAAAATCTATCTATGTTAAATATGGCGGGGCGAGCTCGCGCACTTTTCCGCACTAGTGCGGATAACAGTAAATCGCGAGCCTAAAAGCGGTAGAGTTAAGAGCGGGATTTAGAGTAAGTGTATTTAAAGATATTGGTCCTATAATAAGGACCCATTTTCCCTTACACAAAACGCTTTCCATAAAAATACTTAATCGTGCTGAATTGAAATGGTTGGCTTCATGTCACATATATAATTATCGCAGGAGGTATTCGCAAATTCCAAAGCAATCTTTGGAATTTGCGAATACCCTCCTTTTTTCCATTACAATAAGCAGGTAAATGTTTGAGTTTGACTTTGAAAAAAGGACGGATAGCTATATAAAATTATTGCATCATTGCTTACCATCACCTGGGATCGCAGTCAAGCATTAGTTTATTTATAAAAAAGTTAAAAAAAAAAAATGTCGGAGATAATCTCTGAAAGTACTGGTCCGATTGCTAATTTTTTTTTTACCGATAGAGAGCATCTTTATTCGTGTCATAGGCTATAATGAAAGTACGTAGGCGAAGCCGAGGGCAAAAGCCAGTATTAAATAATAAAATTCTAATCAATCTTCAGAAACACTATCAATTCAAAAATAATAAGACCGCAGTCAGTAGTTGCACTGGTCTCTGTTAAAATACTTCAGTTTGACGCTTACGTCACCGTACATACAGTAAACTTGACAGGTTTATGCTGTAATAATTTTAACTATTGTCAAAGCCTTTTATTTGGTTAACGACCGTAAGTACAAAATGAATTAAAAGCCCATAAAAACGCACATTAACTTGAATAACGCCACCGCAGAGAATTGAGAGCAATAACTTTTTAATTTTAAAGTTATGGCTATCGTTTTCTTTAATAAAAAAGCCGGTCAAGTGCGAGTCGAACTTGCTTATGAAGGGTTCCGTACCATTGTTTTTTAATGACAAAAATATGCATGTAAAATTGGCGGAAAATCTCAACTATGAAATTAATCAATTTTATTCTATTCACTGATAAACTTAAACTAGACATGTAAGTTTGTAATCGCAAAAAAATACAAACAATGTTTCGGAAACCTGTTTCCTATTATTACGAGAACAGTGCGTGGGAGCCGTAAGTAGATACGGCAAAATACAGAGTTGAAATATGTTAGATAGAACAACGAAATCTTGAAGGTTGGTTTTTGTAAATGTATTATGTTTTCTAAAAAGTCATAGAACAAAAGTTGTTGTTTATGATGTTAGTAACAGTCTTGAGAGGTTGCTAGTATTTTACCAATAACCCTATATAACAGGATTAGGTCGGACTATGAATATTTTATCCTTACGAACCGACTTGGGTGAAAGCGTGCCCTTTGCTTGAGACCGGCACGATTAAAGAAAGACCTATGCCCTTCCTGTCTCCTACTTAATTTGGAGGGAAATAGAAATTGTGTTTTACTTTTTAGGGTACCGTAACCAAAGGGTAGAAACGGGATTCTATTACTAAGACTTCGCTGTCTGTCCAACCGTCTGTCTGTCTGTCACCAGACTGTATCTCAAGAACCGCGATAGCTAGACAGTTGAAATTTTCACAAATTATGCATTTCTGTTGCCGCTATAACAAAAATACTAAAAACAAAATAAAATAAATATTTAAGGGGGGCTCCCATACAACAAACGTGATTTTCCTAAGGACAGTACGGAACCCACCGTGTGCGAGTCCAACTCGCACTTGGCCACTTTTTTCTGATTAATTTCGATGTAGGATTCGAGTCGAATTCGAAGACATGTGACATTCACCAACCCGCACTGGGTACGCGTGGTATATCGATTAAAAACTATGTGTTAAAATATATTATAATATAATTTTCAGTTCGTACATCTACCTAATAAGTTCTTTAGAGGTAAACTTATTATAGTATTGTATTTTTGTTACAAATAAATAGACTACTATGAACTATTTAAAACATATTAAAACATTTTCAATTCTTACACCAATTAAAAAACATGATCATCAAACTCCAAACTCTTAATTTCAAGTAATCACGATTACAAATTGCTTGTAAATTGATATTTCCGGGTTCGGAAACAATTAGATATCCTTCGAGGCATCCTAATGACGACCCCGCATCGCAATTTAGCGATATGCGAGGCGACCTGCGAGGGGCAAGGTTTTCGTTCGCGTGAATAAATTGATTCTTGCTGTAAATTCTTTGTTGAAGGCTATTGTTTTACAGATATCTATTGGTATATACAGGTATTGCGGTTGTTTTTTTGTTTCTTATTTTTAGTATATGCGAAACCTGAAACACCTGTAATTTTATGTAAAGAATCTATGTAACAAATCAAAACTTTATCATGAAAAATTAAAAGTTGTAAGCCAGTTATGGTACCTGTTTGGCGACATAAATACATGGTCACCGGACCACCCAAGTGACTGAGAATTTGTTTTGCTTTCGCACTCAGATGTGCGCTGGCACCTAATGCCCGCTATGACCTGCCGTGCCCTGTTTTGTACTACGTGTCGGTGATTTCCAACTTGTTACTTTTTTAAATATTTTTGGGAAATAATATAAAATGGTGTTAAAACTATTGGAATCCATTCGGTTACTGATTCTTAATATGTTATATTTTGATAATCTGTCTTTTAAGTAAGTAAGTCTACTAAGTTGTGGTTGAGCGATTGGCTGTTGTGATATGTGTAGCGGATTCCATTGACACATAGAACCAATAATAATATTATGGTCTACGGATACTTGCTCCGGTTCTGGATGTCTTGCGATATGAGTTTAAATATTTGACAGCCCAAATAATTAAAACAACCCCTGAACTTCACTTTAAAAAATCCCGACAAAACCTCCTGTCAAGAAACCGAACAACTCAGACAATAGCATTTTAAACAACAGCAAAAGCACAGTTTCAAAAATTTAAACAAGAAAATTAATAAAAGCAGGCACTCAATCACTACGAACACACATCAGTTCATCATTACTTTTACTTAAATAAAAGCGCATTTCGCACGTATGAAAAACTATTGGCGCGTAACATATCACACGGCATAAAATATTGGCGTGCATATCCGACGTTGGGCCTATGAGCCCCAATTGTATCAAAACGGTCTCTTTCACAAGTTTTTTGTGTAAAAAATTGTGAAAAGTGAGTGAAAAATGAAAACATCACGAACATGTACCTCCCTCCCCGGCCCTCGCCGACCGAAGCGCATTGTCACACTACCCTCCCGCAGAGCAGAAAAATGACAATCGACATAGATTATGTAGTAGATACGACTAGACTAGAAAAGTATTATGCCTACTGGCTATCGAAATGCTGGATCAACAAAATAAAAATAAATAAATATCAGTTTGTGTGTCTGTCTGTCTCCTACCTTTTTACGTCTTAACGGTTATATTAAACTTGGCACTTGAGTTGACCTTGTCCTGGATATACTTTTTTTTCCGGGAATATTTATTGTTTCTTTGGTATAATTTCCTATTATCAACGTGGATTGACATATCATCAAACATTAACGTTTGAACGATGTGGCCAGTTTTAGTTGACCATATCATGAAGTGACTAATTTTAAGATCTACTACGTCTTACACTAATATTACAGAGGTAAAGTTTGTGTCTTTGTTTGTAGGAGGTAATCTCTGAAAGTACTGGTCCGATTGCTAAAATGTTTTCATCAATGGAAAGCTGCCTTATTCTTAAGAGACATAGGCTATATTTTATATACGCGGGCGAAGCCGTATAAATGAATAACTCTTTCGAACAATCTAACAGCCCTGGCTGGCTCAATCGATTATCTACACAGACAAATAAACCAAACAAGTTTGTCAAAAAATATTGTTCTTACCAATGAACCATTCAGAGAGTAGCATCTTTACCATATCCATAATCTTTGATCTCCACAAAGGGCGGATATGTCGGAAATTTTTCAAAAGTTTGCTGTTTCCTGCTTGTTGATTGTATGCATCCAAGTGAAAGAGTGATTTTTTTTGTTTGTATGTAGCCTTCACGGGGCAGCTCACACAACGTAGTAATGGAGCCAGTCAGTTGCACTCTACTGCATGGATTTTGAGGATCATTGTGGTACTATACGGTATTTTTAGTTGGTCCTTACTGGGCCTCGAGTCTGCTATTACAATAGTGTCAGAATTGTCTATCATTGTTTTCATAATGATTGATTTTGACAAGTTTTGGTAACTTGCTAATATAATGGCGACATTATGACTTTGCAGTGCAACCACTGACAATCCATTGAAAGAAATGGCATGGTAATCTCGTACAAAATAAAAAAATCAATGCGTCAGACATTCATTTTTTTATTTATGTGTGTATGCGGCAACCTACTAAAATTGTGACAGTTCCTTTGATCATTCATCAGTCAGTCATCGTGCAGTTATTGCTTTTAATAACCTCGATGTTGTCATTTTAACACAACTCTATTGTGTGACCATTGATCGATCAATGAACGATCATTATGCATTAGCACATTACGAACTTTTACTTAGGCCCCTAAACTACAGCTTGTAATATGGTTATTAAAAAGGACCCCACATTCATTTGAGCTCCTTAGTAGCTCTAAGTTGAGCTATACGAATACTGACAAATTCTTGCACTGACTGGACAGGTCCACTCAAATCTGAATGGTTCTTTCCTCTAAAGACCATCTCAGACATATTGCATGGTTATCATATGATTTGACCATTACATGTTTGCTGACATTAAAAGAAACTTTAAGACTTTCTTTCGGTATTTCTTCTCAGGATAGTCACCTATGAAACACTGGCTTCATCTAGTTTATACTGGCGAAAAAATTGCGTTCTCTACATCATCGTTTACCATCTGGTAAAAACAGTGGTTAAACGCGAGTTTAACAAAAAAAACTTCTTTATTATACTTCGTTAGACTCAGGTCAAAACATTTGTACATACAACAAAACTAATTAATTCCCTTTTGCCCAACAGTGGGGCAGTACAGGCTAGATCACTACATAGTATAAAACAAAGTCGCTTTTTCTGTCCCTTTATCAGTATGTACGCTTAAATCTTTAAAACTACGCAACGGATTTTGATGCTTATTTTTTAATAGATAGAGTGATTCAAGAGATTTATATGTATAATAACATCCATTAAATAGTGGAGAAACACCCGAGCGAAGCCAGAGCGGGTCGCTAGTATAATAATAAAATTAAAAAATATAATACACCAAAAGCATCTACGTTACACAGTTCACCACTACCCACCTCACAAAACATTTTCTCTTTCACATTGATTTGTTATTTGACAAAGATCAGAGGCGTCGTTAGCGATGCACCCAAGTAAGTTGATCCTGATCTCGTTATATCAATCTTCCTTGACAACTTAATGGATTATATAAAACGTCTCTGCCTCCTTGGGGGCAACAAAATGCCTATAGAACAAAAAGCTTCGAATACATGTATCAGTAACTGTTACTAAGGCTTTGATTGAAGGCATGGTGACTGGGGCGAGTGCGGGCACGGTAGCGAGCCCGCACTCGCCCCAGTCGCGCGATTTGTGTGTAAAAATCAAAGAATCAAAGATTCAATGATCAGAGATTCAAGAATCAAAGATTTAAACGATTAAAAATACAAGAATCAAAAATTCAAAAATCAAAGATTCAAGGATAAAACAATCAAAGATTCAAAACTCAAAGATTAATAACCCACCTAAAAAAAAAACGGGCTAGTGTTGTATTTTTAAGCCGATTTATTTAAATACTATTTGTATTGAAAGTCCCATAATAGGTTACAAAAGAATTTAAACTTTGTCTTGTAACCTATGAAGTTTATTGTTGTTTAAATACTTTCGAATTCTGAATTTAAACGTGTTTCCTCTGAGTAAAACAATAGACTATCGCCCGCTAGCTAACCCGCTCTGCCTCGTCGCTAAAGTCCACCTCAGACACTCAGTCTGGACGCTATAAACATAAGTCATTTAAAGAAAGAGAAGCAGATATCTCCCGTCTTTATCATATGGTTATGTTAAGACTTAAGAGTGGTTGTAATGATATGGACCCTTAAAAGCCTGTATGAATAATCTGATATTTCCTTTACAGTGAAACGAATCGTGTATGTATACTGTTTTTGTCTGAAAACGTTTTGTTGATGAAAGTACGTCGTATTTCAAGTTGTAAATTATAACAGTAGGTGTCTAAATTAATTATGATACTGGATGGATTAAAAGAGCAGATAAAACCACCTATACAATAGGACACTAACAACTCAAAGTAGATATATCGCTGGTCTATTACTTTCAAAAAGAAAAAACTGGATTGATTCAACTTTCAAGTGCCTGTGATTAGACATTTCGTAATCATGGCGGTAAGTTCTCTCTTTGAAGAGCACATGGTGGAAGCGTGCCTCGCTCGGGCGAAGCCCCGCTGTGTCCTCGGGGAGGCAATCAGCGGCAGCGATCTCTCGCGCTGGGCCCTGGTTCAAGCCATAATCTTCTTCTGCGAAGCAGTAATGCTAGCGAAGAAGACGGCCGCACGCGTGAAAGAACGGACATCCTCAGGCCCCAACCGCAACCCTGACTGGGTCTGACACGCCCTCACACTCGACTCAGACCGGGAGAACTCATTAGAAGATTCCCACCTTAAAAAAGGCCATAATAATATTCCTAGAACCCTAATTTGCATAAATACACAAATAAACTTAAGCAAACATACCGACTAGATGAAATTACTAAGTACTTCGTGATTCTTCTTTTTAAAAACAAATAGAAAATATCAAGAGTACCTATCCAAGACCCAGCCCTAGTATTTTCATGTCTTATTAAACGGGAACGTGCATCAATTTCGGCTCCGCTGAAGCGGTCACGCCCCCGCTTTTAGTCCGGGATCCCATACTAATAAATTCCCGGGATTGGTGGGAATGCGTCCGGGACTGCAGCGGGATGCGACGCCGCGGCGCCATCGGATTTATATGCAAAATTCATTTTGAGATAAAAATCGAGTAGAAAAGCGTTTGACGCTATCAAGTTGTGTCAACGAGGTATTACATTTTAAAGTGTAGAATAATGTAACAAACAATGCAGAATAATGCATTTTAAAATAAAACAATTTTTTTTATCGATTAATTTTCATAATAAGCAGCCTCAAAAAAAAACGCCTCCACAAAAAAACGCTAGAAGCGGCCACAAAAAAAGCTAGAAGCCGCCGCAAAAAAACAGCTGAAGCGCGCGAAACGTCTTGTGCCCTTCAAGCTTGAAACTTGAAGTCGCTTCGAGCGTTTTTTCGTGGCGGCACCGCCGCACATGAACCACAAAAAACAGACGCTACCGCTACCGAGGACCTATGTCCTGAGGAAGGTAAGGGCTTCTGTGTTCTTTTTCCAACCACTCCTCAAAGAGAGAACTTACCGCCATGATTATGGCGTGCCCAGCACTGGGTTGCAACAGTCGCTGTCGCCATTCCACCAATCATCACGCACGATCAAGAAGAAAATCTGTCCGCCGAGCCGCGAAGTCGCGGCAGCGGACAAGACTGGTCGTTGTGGCGGCACTTGGGAGAGATTTATGTCCAACAATGGACGTCTTTCGGCAAAAATGATGAGATTTAACCCAGTCATAAGTCAATCACAACAATTCAGCTTTTGAGTTTCATTTTTCACATAGAAAACTAAAATAACAGGTCTGTAATAGCTTTACAATAAAGATATTTCATGTTACGCCATTACAACGTCATTGGCAGAATCACTAAATGCCTTTACGCACAATGAAATACTGTCATAAAAATACTGTTGACATTTACGAGTGGTACGGTTGCGCGGGAAAATAAAACTGGTGTTATTAAATTAATAATGCTCGTAAAAAGTAGTTGGTGTAACTTGAGGCCGTGAATAGTGATTTCTCTTTTAATTCATGAATCCCCAAGCGACACCCGGTGGCCGCGCATCTATTGTCTTACTATTGTGTCTCTAATTGACGGTATCTGAAGGGTTAATAAGACAAATGTTGGAAAGTTTCCCTCTATGCGGACTAATCCCTAAAATACAAGTTAAGTCTAGTTTATGAACTATCGTTTAATCGACCAGACAGAAAAGACTCTTACAGATAAGATTAAATGGAAGGTACATGAAAACAAGCTTTTAATGAAAATCTTTTTTTCATAGCAAGCTTTTATAGCTCGGCATACATATATAATTAATACTCGTCAAGACGATTCATACGAGCCCAAATTCGATGAGGTAATGTCGTCTAACTACCAATTTCCTATAGCCACCTTCCAGTTCCATCATCAGATCAGCTCCTTGTCATAATAATTTTGCATTTTACACGAGCATGCAAAATTTCAGCTCAATCAGTACCCAGGAAGTGGGTCAAATTTAATTTGTAAGATGTGATTACTCGGGACAAATGAAACTAAATAAAAGCTTGTAAAATATACAAAAATAGAATACTAGTCATCAAAACAATATCAAAATTAATAGAAGATGTAACAATAATTTTAAACAAATTATATCTGTTTCTCTCACCAAGACGCCGTTTTCTTCGGCGGCCGTGTATAAATTGATATAGTCTGTCTAAATTTGTATAATATTTCATTTGTTGGGAATTTTGTATAATATTTAATCATTTAAAAAATACTTATATTCGATACTTTTTATGAGGTTCTTTTATTAAACTATGATCCAGATCTCTTAATCAACCTTGATTATTAAACCAGTGTTGACTACAACAGATTTCATTTTGCTCTAATAATTACACAAGTCGTTTGACTTTTTAGACAGGCTTTTAATGTATGATTTTATGAGTATAACGCGAATACAATCGCAAGCTACAACCGGCTTATTCGATCTCAAACAATGCCACTCATGGTGAAGTGAATCAAGCAATTAAATATCTTGTTTAAGTCTTTATTCTCTCATCCTAATTTTCATAACATTTCTGGAGGTTCTAGTCATAAGAGTGGTGACCTCGTACTGGAAGACGCGGCGAAGGTGGTGAAGGTTGCGGGAATCCAATGGATGCGAGACACGCAGGATCGATCATTGTGGCGACGCTTGGGGGAGGCATATGTCCAACAGTGGACGTCTGTCGGCTGAAATGATGATGATGATGAATTTTCATAACATTTCGCCACCAAACAGCTACCGTTAATAATATGTTCTACAAAAACGGGGAGGTGAAGACTCACCCCTTTTATTATGTATGAACCAGCCTGTCATACAAGATGAAATTCAAATGAGCGCAAATAATTTTTGATGCGTTTCATGTTTCAACCCTCTAAAACTCAGAATATGGGAGAGACAGGAGAAATGTTATGTTAAGCTGGTATAAAATATGATGGTTGGAGACAGTCCTACGATGTCCATTGATTCTTTTATTAAAACCATCAATGAAGGTAATAAAACATCATTGTATGTTATACTTTTCAACCTTATCACTAAAGATATAAGAGCGAGGATTGTTTGACTATTGCACAAACGTCAAAATGATACTAGTATGACCACAGTTTTGAAATCTATTGTCCTTTTTGTTTTAGATGCATCAATGATGGATAGTAAAAAAGTACGTTTACATCTTGACCACGGAAAACCTGAAAAGAGTAAGGCAAAAATGCTGGTAAATAACCGTCATTTTTGTCAATAAAATTTTATGGTAGAAATGTTTTTATTGTATAAATAAGGGATATGCTTGTTAAATGTTTATTTTTTTTCTTTTGAAGATTTTACGGTAAATCGAATTTATGTTTTCCGCTTTTTGGGTTTTGTAAAGAAAACAAAGAATATGGTGTGTTTCTTTACAGTGCACCTGAAAAAATATACTTACCGTTTTGGAAATATTTTAGACCTTTTTTTTCCTTTATTTGTTTAGTAACTTTTGAACTTTCAAGCATGTGTAGTGTGACATAACATATAGGTTTAATAGAAAAAACAACATGTGTTCAAACGCTAGCGACCTTTAAAAAATAGCCGAAGGAGCATCACTTTTCACTGAAATTGTTTTATTCGTCTTGATATTTTATTTATATTTTTGATTTTTAATTTGTATTATATTCATGATTATCCTGTTAATATAATTTATATTATTTGTACACCGAAAGCCCTAAATCTATCTCCTTTTCAACCTATTCAAAGGCCCAAGGCAAAGGTTCAAGGCTAAGAATGCCCTGTGCGATAAGACCGCCCGTTATACACTTGTTTTTGTAAATGTTTGGCATTGGATGGGATGACATTAGATGATTTTCCCACTTACAAAAAAAAAACCCCCGACGTATGTCCCTTGAGATTGTATTTTACTTTCATATGCCTAAAACCTCTAGCAAGAAATGTATAGGTTTCAATACGACTTCTGAATGTAAAAATAAATAAGTGAGAATCATTTTTTTGGTAGTAACTAAGACCGTAGTATTTTTCATAACACTGGTGAGATTGACACACCACGTCGAGTAATTTCTGAAACTTGTCCAACTGAGGAAGTAAAATGCTCCATGTCAACCGTTCACCGTGTCGTCTTTCCCACATTAACATCGAAAATTAATTTGCTATCGTAAATGTCCACCGAAGCTGTACCGATCGACAATTCAATGACTATTGGACCAAGTTACCAACTGGATATTAACATAAAACATCAAAACTCGCATTAAAGTGTCTAAATTTGGCATGCCTCCCCTTGAAATATTCCCCCTCACCCCTGTCTACTGTGTTCATTGAAGCGCGGGGACAACCCTGTGATATTGGGTCAAGTCTTAAGCGCAAGCGAGGAAGAATGCGTGATCTGCAGCATTCTTATGCATATACTGAAGGAGTGTTATGTTTTCAGGGTTCATTTAAGTATGTGTTATATTTTTGATCGACTTCTAAAAAAGGAGGAGGTTCTCAATTCGGTTGTTTTTTTTTATGTTTGTTCGCAAATAACTTTTTTCGATTTGAAATATTATCTTTTTGTTGGAAAGTGTATACTTCCCAAATGGTCCCATAGTCACCAAGTAGGGATCTGATGATGGAATCTTGGCGAAATCGAGGAAACTCCTCAAATTCAATTCTATTTGTTAGTGAAGTCGGTTATTTAATAAAAAAAAAGTTTTTTATGAGTAATGGTTAAATTACTACATTTTATAGACCACTCGCCATCTTGATGTCAATATGGCGGATTAACCTTAGTTGTAAATTACTTCGTTGTAGTGTAATTTTTTTTAGAACTAGTTACTATTTAGTATATTTTGGCACAAAATAGATAAGTAGAGAAGACAATCTACATAGAAAGTGCGCTCGATCAACACGGACACGATATCTCGGTTCAATCGCCCGGTCGCACTCGTACAGTTCGAAGCAATGCGCTGACGTGTGTACGTTCACCTAGCGTAGGTATAAAAAGTGAAGTATATACATGATGACTTCTGCACCTATACAACGTATAACGATAAATGCGCAAAACCTCAGACACCCCAAATGATTTTTAATTCAATTGATCTAATAATGTAAGAAAAAAAACATTAAAAAAAATTTAAGGTTTTATCTGCAATTTTAGTTTGTTTAAAATTCATATCTGCGTTGAAATAAGAACTTTTATTATCCCGTGTTTTAGAAAATTTTATTGGACTACAACTATTTGTGTTTGTTTACCTATTTGGGCGAGTTTGCGCATGTGATGGCTTGACCTATTCATAAATAGCTCAAGCCATCACATGCGACATAAGGTTTTTTTTGAAGTATATAGCCTAAATTAAAAAGTGATTTAATTGATTCTGCTCATTATTCTGATCAAACTAATTTCAGGTTTTGCGCATTTAACGTTACACGTTGTATATTTTGTGATTTTAGATACACTTTGGGTAATTAGTATTCTTTTATTTGCAGTGGTACACCCGCCATTTTGACTCTCACACTCCGGACCGTAGAAATGCCAACAATGTGATAAACGTCGAATTGTCCGATGGTAGAAAGGTGATGGCGGAATCAAGTGATGTAATTTCCACGCACATTTCCTTTAAACTTTGGCAAATAAATGAAACGAATAAATTTTATTTTCCAAGCGCAGTTTTCAGGCTACCAACTTTTCTTTTGACTTGGACCACATCTTAACAGTGCCTATATATTATTCAGCTACATCGAAATACTTGAACAATATAATAATTATCATTTATCGCTGCAGGTTTTATGTCGTGGAAGAGATCGGGGGTCCGCCGAGCCGCTAACTCGAGAACACCACTAAAATAAGAAAAATCGCAACGTCATCTTTCATAGTTACAGCTTTTTATTACTCTTTTGTTTTATAGAAATAAATGAAGAAATTGAGTGTGGCTTTGTATTGGATTCTTTTGTTTTGAAACTTATTTTTAGCTTGAGATTCTGTTGCGTCATCGTCACCTTTTTTTTGATCTGGGGAGTTCCTATTTTCGTTCATCTCCAAGGAGGAACTGGCTCCTGAGATACAAATATTTATTTTACTTAGTTTAGGAGTCAAATGATAATTTCCAATGAGCAGTGTTTGTACAACTATTGTGTCTGTTCATATATTTTTACTGTGTGTGTTAAATGTACAAAATAAATATTATTATTAAAAAAAAACTCAAATTACTTCTCCTGCTCTAGGATGGATCGAGAGGATGTGTCACACTTTTACTAACCAACACTCACCTGCGTTCTTTAGTTCTCCTTTGTGTTCCAGGGCCACGATTACTTTTTCAAACGTTACCGCAATCAGAATTGATACCTAGACAATTAACTAGGTAGAAGTACACTGATATTATTGATGCGAAAGTTTATATGTACCTACCACCGCGGTCATTTCTGCCTGATCATTTAAAAAAATTTTGCTTGAATCCTGCGGCGCGGCGCCAAACCAAACCCTTTGAAATTTTCGATTCGAGTACAAGCAAAAATGAACTTAGCGGTAGTCAGGCGGAAGTGTTTTTGATGGTACGTGTGTGTGTACGTTTTGGATAAAATTAGTCAGCACATATGATTTTTTTTCGGGTATATGTTCCCTTAGCACAATTTTCTACCTTCACGCGGACGAAACTTCTAAAGGCAGCTGGTTAATAAAATAAATAAATAAACTACTTAAGTAAAAAAAAATCGAAATAACGCTTCTTCAAAAAATTTACCCACTTAAAAAAAAATCAAATATATTTTTATTTCACACAAAAAAATATTTTTGGGCACATATAAAACTTCAGAAGCTAGTGTATTTATGTTCTAATACTTCTAACGTTGCTTATCATAATTTATTATTTTGCTATCCCCTATAGAAACTATTTTTGATGTACGCACTGTTAGAATAACTCCACCAAAAAGTTTTATCTAAAAACAAAAAAAGTACGTTACAGGAAGAAATAAACAGCAAACTAATGGACTTGTTTTCCACATAAAACGTACCTAGCCACTGAATTCTTGCGTCTGAATCAGTTTGATTGCCAAGTGGTCTCTACGCACTGAAACGCCTCATTACGGCATACTTACCCGACGATTTGCTCATACGCTCGTCTGGGAACCAGACAATGTCTCATTAAGACGTGATTATGAACTTAGCAGTTTGAGGGAAACTGCAGCGAGCAGTACTTTTGGATTATGATATTATATTGGAACTATGGTTAATCTTAGCATAGAATAGAATGGAATAGAATAGAATAGAATAGAATAGAATAGAATAGAATAGAATAGAATAGAATAGAATAGAATAGAATAGAATAGAATAGAATAGAATAGAATAGAATAGAATAGAATAGTGTACGGTCCACGTACATTGACCTTATTTTTGCATGACAACGCGAATCAATACGTTCGCTTGTCACCACAAATATTACTACTTAAACTTAGTGTGCAACTTACCAACTCGCGGAACATACGTGCATGTGAGAATCATCAATCTTTACGGTGTACTTTACTACTTATAAATAAACTTTGATTTTTACTATGTGAAGTGTTTTACATGTTGGTCACACTCGCTACCTAACACACAACCAAACACACAAACAATTATAGTGTACAGTTCAGCAACTAATCTGTCCCGTACATTAAATGGTCCTTCGAGCCGGATATACTACTAAGCTTAAGGTACGTACCAACTATACTTACATACCCTAAGGCAAACTTACCACTTTTCCATTGTAAACCAACTACTTACTTACAATGGACCTACTTACCAAACAAGTTGGTATCTTTGAAGATATCAAAACTTTATGTACCAACTACAAAAAGGACAGCATAACTAGGAAAAACGTTGATTACCTGGAAAAACGTTTGAGGAACTTAGAAGAATTATGGGGAGCCTTCGATGAGCAGCATAAAATACTGTTAGAGACAACTGAACATAAAAACATCGGATACTTCAACAATGACGTTTACACGAAAACAAAGAACATGTACGAGTCAACTAAACGGCATATTATGGATCTATTGTCTTTTCAAAAGAGACAGCAGCAAAAGGACTTAGACTTCGATCTAACGGGGTTAATGGATGAAGAAACCGAGGATGACGTTAAGAAGCTCATCACTCAGCAAGAACGCAACTTTAAAGCTTTAACTAAAGCTATGTCAAAGGTAAACATTGACTTTATAACTGAGAAGTGGGAGTTCGAAGAACATCTAGCAACCTTGAAATCAAAGTGGCAATCCATCGACAAGATACACTGGGAACTTGAAGATGAGCTGAAGGTCTCCGATCTGAAAGAAGATTACAACGAAAAGTACGAAGCCATTGAACAAAAATATGACAACTTAAAAAGAGAATTAAACAGTAAGATTTGGTCCAATATTCATTATCAACAATCTACACCTAAAATTGAAATCCCGGAATTTACTGGCAAATATGTTCATTGGATTACTTTCAAGGACATTTTCCTTGAAACCATACACCACAACCCGAGTATCCCCAAAGCGCAGAAGATGCAACACCTGAAGACGAAACTAAAAGGTGAAGCAGAACGCCTCGTTCAGCATCTGTCAATCAGTGCTGACAACTATGACTCCTGTTGGGAAATACTATCTCACCGGTACGATAATCGCCGACTTCAGTTCACCTCGTTTATGAGCACTATGCAGCACTTACCCACGATCCAGCAACCCAACGCCAACAACCTGAAAAGGATGCATGACGTGATAACCGAGTGCCTTAATGGCCTCGGCAACATGGGTGTGGAAGTGAGCAGTTGGGGACCGATAATTGTTTACATGATGTCGCAAAAATTGGATCCTACTACTCTTAATGAATATACGAAGGAAACGCAAAACAATAAGGAATTGCCAGACCTGGAAGAATTTCTTAGTTTCCTGGAACTCAACTTCCTCGCTCACGAAACAGCAAAGAGCTGTTTAAAGGACTCGAGTGAAAACAAAACTACTCAGAGACCAAACAATAAGAGCTGGAACCATAACTTCAAGTACAAAAGTAACTTTAAGAAGTCAGAAGATCAAACGAAAGTGGGATACTCCAAGATATTTCACGCGTCATTCGGAAAATGCCCTCTCTGCAATAACGAGCACGTGCTGATGCAATGCGATAAGTTTATTAACATGGATGTTTCGCAACGAAACAAAACAGTGTCGAAACTAAAACTTTGCAAAAACTGTCTATACAGCCATGGCAACAACAATTGCAACTCAAGAAAAACATGCCGTGAATGTAACTCAAAACATCATACACTACTACATACAAAAAACCCTTCTGACCCTGAACCGACTGCAGAGAAGAAGTATGACTCAATCAAAAACTCACGGCCGTCAACATCAACTCAGCCTGCAGTTCACCATTTGATTGGCGACAGCACTGAAATCTTATTGACTACGGTCCTAGTTAAAGTTAAATCAGCTGACGGCACTTACGTAACACTACGGGGTCTCCTCGATCAGGGGTCTCAGATAAACTTAATAACAGAGAATGCCGCTCAACTGTTGCGCTTACCTCGAAAGAAACTTGACGCAGCTGTAACCGGAATAGGTTCTACGTCACGAACTTGCAGGGGACTCCTGCATCTCAACTGTCAATCGATACATTCTAGCTATAAATTCAACGTACAAGCATTGATCTTACAAAACTTAACAAACAAGTTGCCCAGTAGTACTTTCCAAAGTGCTGGCTGGACACATCTTCGAAACTTAAAGCTGGCCGATCCTAACTACAATGTGTCAAGCTCAATAGATCTTCTCCTGGGAGCTGATGTTTACGCAGACATCATCCTAGATGGAGTTTTAAAAGAAACAAACAAACTCATTTAGGTTGGATCTTGTGTGGAAAACTCAAGACCTTCAACTGTCACCTAACGTTATTCGATACTACAGATCTATCGAAATATTGGGAGAGTGAAGACATTGCTCCAGGGACGGAAGATATGCAGAGAGACGATCAATGCGAACTTTACTACCAAGAAACAACCAAAAGAGGCACAGATGGAAAATACATAGTAAAAATGCCTATGACTCAAAACTACCAAAAAGATCTTGGAAATTCCAAGTCATCTGCTATTGCGCAATTTTTACAACAAGAAAAACGATTAGGTAAAAACGAACAACTTTCAATCATGTATAAAAACTTTATCCGCGAATACTTAGAACTACAACACATGAAACGTGCAGGTCAAATCACATCAAACCAACAAGAATGTTATTTACCTCACCACGGTGTCCTAAGGGACCAATCAACAACCACTAAGCTAAGGGTTGTTTTCAACGCGTCACAAAAAACTTCCAGCGGCAAAAGTTTGAACAGTCTCATGGAAAAAGGTCCAAACCTACAAAAGGATATTCAAGCCCTTATCCTAAAATGGCGAACCTATAAATACGCAATAACTGCGGACATAGAGAAAATGTACAGATGCATATGGATATCTGAGGACCAACAGCAACTTCAAAAAATCATATGGAGAAATTCCCCTGATGAACAGCTACAAGAATATGCTCTTCGGACTGTGACATATGGCACAAAATGCGCGCCATGGTTAGCCATGCGAACTTTACAACAATTGGCTACGGACGACGGTCATTTATACCCTGAAGCAGCAAAAATACTACTAAAGGAGTTCTATGTTGATGACTTAATTAGCGGCCACAACTCTCTCGAAACTGCTAAACAATTACAAAGCGACTTGATACAACTACTACAGCGAGGAGGCATGAACCTAAGGAAATGGTCTAGCAATTGTACCGAATTACTACAACATCTCCGGGAAGACCAAATATCTAAAACCAACTTTGACTTTAAGCAAGAAGATTGCATGAAAACACTTGGCCTTGGCTGGAACCCAACGTCGGACACATTTACGTTTAACTGGAACCTGAAACAAGAATCTCAAAAAGGACTGACTAAACGAACCCTACTATCACAGATATCACAACTGTATGACCCACTTGGCTGGTTCTCACCGGTCACTATACGAGCCAAGCTAATTTTTCAAAGCGTCTGGATACAGAACTTATCTTGGGATGAACCTTTACCTATTAGCATACAAGAAGAGTGGCTGAAACTGAAAGATCAACTGGAAGAAATGAAAACTGTAACAATAAATCGTTGGATTGGAACTATCCAAAACAAAATAGAACTACTCGCATTTTGCGACGCAAGCGAGAAAGCATACTCGTGCGTCATCTATACACGGGCGTTGAACGAAACCGGAAAACCTACACTGAGTCTGCTTGCGGCAAAGACTAGGGTTGCTCCACTAGCACAAAAGCTTACACTTCCAAGACTTCAACTTAGCGGGGCACTACTTCTGGCACAGCTCGTAACCAAAATTAACGAGTCACTAACAGGTTACACCATAACTGTACGGGCCTGGAGCGATTCAAAAGTGGTGCTGGCTTGGCTTCAAGGAGCGACATCCAAATGGGAAAAGTATGTAGAAAACCGAGTCGTCAAGATCAAGCAAGTGGTACCAGCAGCCCATTGGTTCTACATAGAATCAAAGAACAACCCTGCAGATTGCGCAACTAGGGGGTTATATCCAAAACAATTAAGAAACTTTGAGTTATGGTGGACGGGACCCGAAACACTGAGAACGTTCACAAGCAAACCTGAAGAACAATATAGTTGTCTACTTACAACAACGGTGGAAGAAAAAAGTATCGCGCCAACCCTAAGCCAACCAGAAAATATAATAATCAACTTATTAAACAATTGCAGCAAATTAAACTGGGTGACGCGCATTGTCGCTTGGATTATGCGATTCAAGACAAATTCACTTAGTAACACTAAACAAATGAAGAAATTTGATGCCGATCAACAATTACAACACAATGACCTGACGGCCAACGAACTTAATTATGCAATGAATATAATAATAAAGAACGTTCAACGATTAGAATATAATAAAGAATATGATCTATTACAAAAAAATCAACATGTTCCCACAAAAAGTAACATTTGCAAATTATGGCCTTACCTAGACAAAGAGGGCATCTTGCGTGTCGGTGGACGCCTGAACAAAACTAACTTACCTCAGGGAATGAAAAACCCCGCTATTCTACCAAGAAAGCACAGACTCACACAACTTCTGATCAACCAAGCTCACTTCTCGACTTTACATGGTGGAGCCAGGTTGACGCTAGCCTTCATCCGTCAACATTACTGGATAATAGGAGGCAACAGGGCAGTAAAAACTCAGCTGCGACAATGTATACGGTGCCATCGATTCAAAGCTACGGAAAACTACCAGCTCATGGCTGATCTTCCACCACAGCGTGTGACACCGTCCCGCCCTTTTACTCACACAGGCGTGGATTTCACGGGTCACGTAGATGTCAAATTAAATAAAGGAAGAGGGGTTAAAACATCTAAAGGATACATCTCAATCTTTGTTTGTTTGGCGACAAAGGCGGTCCATATCGAATTAGTTTCAGACTTGAGTACTGAAACCTTCATAGGCGCTTTCCAGAGGATGTGCTCAAGACGTGGTACACCAAGTCACGTTTATTCGGACTGCGGCACAAACTTCATAGGAGCCTCTAAAAAATTGAATAACGAGTACGAAATGTTCAAAAAGGAACTGCCCTCTGAATTTTTTAACGAAATAAGCAAAATGAAAGTAGAGTGGCATTTTAACGCTCCTGCGTGGCCAACCGCGGGAGGACTATGGGAGGCGGCGGTGCGCTCTATGAAACACCATTTGCGTCGAGTTCTAGGGGAACAGAAACTTACTTACGAAGAATTTACAACCTTACTAACAAAAATAGAAGCGTGCATGAATTCCAGACCATTATGCCCCCTCACAGAGGACCCGGATGAGTTCTACAACTATCTGACTCCGGGACATTTTCTTACTGGTAGTCCAACTATGACACTTCCACTATCCAGCTATGAAGATGATCGCAACTTAGATCTACGCAAAAGGTGGCAGTTAACTGAAAACATGTTTCATCAGTTCTGGAAGCACTGGTCTTCAGATTATTTAACATCACTACAGGCTCGCAGTAAATGGCAGAAACCTGCACCTAACATCAAAACAGATGACGTAGTTTTGATAAAGGAAAACAATATCCCACCAGGAAAATGGGCCCTGGGACGCGTAACTGAAGTGCATCCTGGGAGCGACGGACGCGTCCGAGTCGCAACGATAAAAACGCAAGGTGGCACATTGAAGCGACCAATTACGAAATTGTCACTATTGCCGATTGAATCTACACTAAGCAAATAAATATAAATCACTAACGCCTACACACTCACTTGCTTACCGAAATTACTACAAACTGCACTGGAAACTCCCAAAGTACTACCATGTCAACCACGCTGCTATTCATCTACTTGGTAGCTAGAATACACGGGTCGGTTATTCCACAAGAAACATCAAGTGTACAAATAACCACATTAGGAACCAAGCGCCCCATATACTACGACACCATCGGAAAAGTACAGCTGATCCACGACGAATGGAGATTACTGATGTACTACAACCTGTCTACCTACTGGAGTGGAGTTCAAAGATTCGAAAACTACCTACGAGATATATCGGACCTCTGCAATAAGTTGGAACCAAGATTCTGTCAAACCACCATACATCAACTTTCGCACGAAATGGAACTTCTGCACTACTACAACGACATACTAATGGCACCACATAAACACTTGCCAGGTCGCAGCAAACGAGGTTTGATCGATGGAGTAGGATACTTGGCAAACAGCCTCTTCGGAATTCTGGACCAGAAATTTGCAGACCAATACCATGAGGATATTCAGAACGTGCAGAAAAATGAAAATTACATCCTGCAACTCGTAAAAAACCAGACTTCAATAGTCGAAATCGAAAATGACATATTGAAGAAAAATGAAGAGAACCTCGATCAGCAGTTCACACTTATCAACAACTTTATGAATGAAACTGACTTGAGGTTAGCAAAAATAGAATCAGGAATTGAGATAGCCATGGCTACGAGCTTTTTCACCACAACTTCGCTCACTGCCCACTTATTGTTGAAAAATTTAAAAAACATACAAGAAACTTTTTTCAACACTTTCCTGGATGTATACAAAGGACGGATGGATATTCATCTTCTAACTCCGGTCAAATTAATTGAACAGTTAACAATGATATCAGGAAGCCTACCGAAAACTTTATCATTACCAGTGGACAATATCCAAGATGAAATAAAAGATATGTACAAACTAATCTACGTGAAAGCACGCGTAACCGACAGCTACTTTCTGTACGAGCTTCACATCCCACTGGCAAGCGACGAGGATTTTGTGGTATACCGAATCATCCCACTGCCCGTGAAAAATCCACAGAAGGAAGACGAAACCACAATAATTCCTGTGTTATCCAAGTACATCGGAGCGAATCTGGAGAAGAATACATACATCAGATTACACGAGAAAGAATTAAATAACTGCATCCAGAGGCGACCGGAAAATCTCGTCTGCATTACGAACTTACCTGTATTTAGTTTACAAAACTCCAATGCGCCGTGTGAAGCAAAACTACTAGGTCAACATTCAACCTTGCCATGCTTTACGGAACAAACGAAATGTGAAACTACCTGGATTGAATTACATAACACAAACACATGGCTAGTGACGTGCTGCAACTCATGCACAATACGTACTGTGTGTAGCGATGACGTCAGATCACACGTCATCAACTCGTCATCTATCGTGTCGCTAAAACAAGGATGTCTTCTACAAACAAAGGAGCTGAAAATACACTCGCACAACAACTACGACAGCAAAGCGAGATTAGATTACGACATCCAGGTCCCAACCCTGGACAACACAATAAATAGCATCATAAACACCCACACGACACCTCTGTTGCAAGTCAAACACAATGATGGCATAGCTGTCGTCGAAGAACGGCTGCGAAACTTGAAAAGTATGGAACAACTTCCGGCAACATTGACGACACACGATATACATCAGTACGTCATTTCTTACGTACTACTCACTGTCATTGGAGCTGCAATAATTGCATGGGTGGCGAAAAGGCGCGGCTTTTGTACGAAGAAAACCAACAAACAACAAACAGATGATCTAAATCGTGTCTCTCAACATAGTATCACAGACATGGAAATGCAGTCCAGGAAACCTGCGGCTGGGAAGAACTGGCCGTTCAGGTCACGTTCGGTAGTAGAGCGCCCGCCTTCAAAGAAGTCAAGAGATGACATCAAACAAACGAATAGCGACAAACAGTCAGTGGCATTGGATTCCACCCACGACATTGAATTTCACTTTTGAGAATTTATTTGTGTGTACTTTTATGTTATTATTTTTACATTTTTACTTTTTACTTATGTCTACTTTGTGTTATTATACTTAATGTTATATGATTTTAAATCATATATTTTCTCTAATTTCTTGCTTTGTACTGGTGATTCTTACATGGTCATATTCTCTTCATCCTTTGCTTGGGTTAGGAGCATGTACGGTCCACGTACATTGACCTTATTTTTGCATGACAACGCGAATCAATACGTTCGCTTGTCACCACAAATATTACTACTTAAACTTAGTGTGCAACTTACCAACTCGCGGAACATACGTGCATGTGAGAATCATCAATCTTTACGGTGTACTTTACTACTTATAAATAAACTTTGATTTTTACTATGTGAAGTGTTTTACATGTTGGTCACACTCGCTACCTAACACACAACCAAACACACAAACAATTATAGTGTACAGTTCAGCAACTAATCTGTCCCGTACAAATAGAATAGAATAGAATAGAATAGAATAGAATAGAATAGAATAGAATAGAATAGAATAGAATAGAATAGAATAGAATAGAATAGAATAGAATAGAATAGAATAGAATAGAATAGAATAGAATAGAATAGAATAGAATAGAATAGAATAGAATAGAATAGAATAGAATAGAATAGAATAGAATAGAATAGAATAGAATAGAATAGAATAGAATAGAATAGAATAGAATAGAATAGAATAGAATAGAATAGAATAGAATAGAATAGAATAGAATAGAATAGAATAGAATAGAATAGAATAGAATAGAATAGAATAGAATAGAATAGAATAGAATAGAATAGAATAGAATAGAATAGAATAGAATAGAATAGAATAGAATAGAATAGAATAGAATAGAATAGAATAGAATAGAATAGAATAGAATAGAATAGAATAGAATAGAATAGAATAGAATAGAATAGAATAGAATAGAATAGAATAGAATAGAATAGAATAGAATAGAATAGAATAGAATAGAATAGAATAGAATAGAATAGAATAGAATAGAATAGAATAGAATAGAATAGAATAGAATAAACTTTATTGTACACCAAAAAGTAACACAGCTTATACATAAACTTAAATTTATGGGTACAATGGCGGTTTTATCGCTGACAGCGATATCTTCCGGACAACCTTAGGATGGATAATTATGAACATCAACGCTTGAGCTTCTGGGTTACGCCTGTTAGATACGAGTATACAATAAATACTAAACCCAGCACAATCATCATGGATCTTACAGTTATTGTTAAAAGTACCTTAACTGTGTAGCAACATCTATAGTGCCACATAGGAATTATTAGGTAAAAATATTTTTTGTATTTTATATAATTTTATACTAATCTATATATATAAAAATCAATGCCACTTTTCGTTGTTATTTTATAACTCGAGAACGGGCTCACCTATCCAAACCAAATTTTTAGGCTTTGTTCGGACTATTCAGTAGATGGTTTATGTGAAGTTTGGTAGGGTAGAATAGGGTATAGTAGGGTATAGTAGGGTAGGGTAGAGTAGTGTAGAGTAGTGTACGGTAGAGTAAGGTAGAGTAGGGTATAATAGAGTAGAGTAGGGCAGAGTTGGGTAGAGTACGGTAGAGTAGGATAAAGTAGAGTAGGGTCGAGTAGGGTAGAGTATGGTAGAGTATGGTAGAGTAGGGTAGAGTAGGGTAGAGTAGGGTAGAGTAGGGTAGAGTAGGGTAGAGTAGGGTAGGGTAGGGTAGAGTAGGGTAGAGTAGGGTAGAGTAGGGAAGAGCGGGAGCGAAGTCGTGCGGGCAAAAGCTAGTTATATAGTAAATTCCAATTCAATAAAGGCAATTTAAGCCAAATGATAAAAAAACAAAATCGAATCGCTTTAAACTGACATTGACTTTGAATAAAAAAACTATTCTTCATATGTTTATTTTTCCAAAGCGTTAAGTGATTGCAAATTCCCGTCTGAGCCGAACTTCGACAGGCTCGGATGTTGCCAGACATCGTATAAGGTCGATCGTTATGCAAATTTCAACCCTTAACTTTGTGCACTCCGCAAGGTTTAATCGCTGAAATTTTCTCGAAGTTTCCGCAAGAAACTGCCGAAAATCGAAGGGTGAATAAATTTAAAAACCTCTTAATGCTTAGTAGGTGGCGAAAAGTTTATGTTTACGCCAATACTGCTAATATATTTTTTTCCTAATCTAAGCGAGTGCTTTCCGGCATTTGAGATATTTTTTAACAAGTTCATAAACTTCTTGAAGGGTTGGATCCTTGATTTATTATTTACGTAGTTAAGAGCGTCTGCGAGATCGTTTTCGATCAGCTTGTTTGAAGGTTTTGGGGAAAATTAATTGGAATTTTTTGGATGGAAATCTCGACTCCGATTTTCATCCACCGTAGACGTAGGCTTGCGGACGGCGAGCAATGGGTAGCTTGCCGTCTTGCCATCCGGTAATCGTCCGATCCGAGCCCAAGTCGTCAACGGTACGTAGTGTTCCAAGCATACTTTAAGGAGATGTCAGTAAAACCGTATGGACCTAGCAGGGTCGAAGCCTGCCGGAACCATGGATTTGCTTCTGAAAGGAAAACCCAGGGTCCTAGGACACAAGGCAAAGAAGAAACCTATAAACTTTGTTTTAGTCAATAAAAGCCTGAACCGCTTTCGTTTCGCCCTAGAGCGCGAAAAGTTATTGGTTGATTTCACACCTAAAAAAAAAGTGAATATTTATCTAATGCGTGAATCAGGGTGTCGTGTTACGAAGGGTATTTGTTTAGGCTGGCATCATTCCCCATGGTGTTGACACGACAATACACTTTGCACTCTCCCCTCGCTAAAACAGAGATTGACAGGAGTCAGTGGCTCGAGCCACCGGCTGTCACTGGTTCTTAACTAAAAGTGCAATACCTATTTAATCACAGTTGACATTAGACAGGCAATGGTCTTGCTCTTCGCTTTACAAATTACTTAAAAGCTTTTCAATTAAATCGATGCTTAGGTATGTGATTTTATAATGTCTTACTTACATTGAATTTAATATCGCTTAGAACTTGTGGTGGATTACGGCTCATTCCCTCTACTAGACACACTAGCAGTGGAAAGACTATAGTGCTGATTATGCTATTATTATGCTAGAACTTTATTTCAAAACGCCTTAAGGTATCAATTGCATTATTAACGTTTCCGATTGTTTGTATTGGTTCCCAGAAAATAATTATTTTAAGACTTAATATGAAAATCTCACAACAACCATGTCGACTACCGCTTATCGATATATCCTCTAGATTTTTTTTTTAATTTTATATATATTTACGCTTACACTTAAAGTTTTTCAATTCTCTTATTTATCAGTAAAATACTATACAAGGTGTAAGGGACAGCCCTCAGCAAACTTTAAGGGCTTGCTTGGTAGACGAAACTGAAAAACCTATCACAAGCAGTTTTTTCCGGAAACAAAAAAAAAATCAGCCTCACCATACAAAATTATAAGCTTGATTGGACAGTTTGTATGGAGAGACCGATTTTTTTTAGTTTCCTGAAAAAAAAATTACACCTTCTATAATACACTTTAGCGAGAACAACCGACGACACGTGCGCGCCTTATATTTTCTATTTTTGTAGAATTCCCTTGGACATACATACGTTTGTCAGTTTTTCTAATCCACTGCCTTTTTATTCTAGCTTAACCGTAACACAGACTGTTCAAAGGCTTTTAATAATTTTTCACTTTTTTTTATTACTATTATATTATTTGACATAACCTCCGTCACACATATTTCGATGGTCTATGAAATACAACGTCCCATTTATCAAAAGGCCATTATAATCTAAGCTCAACAATAAGACATAGAAGTATAAAGGCCCCTACACCGGAAGGTTAAGCTGGAACATCAGAGCAGAACGGATCCAAATACATATTCTACACGTTAACATACGAGCCGAGACGAATCTCCGCATAAAGTTCACGATTCACCGCTTTTCAGGAAAGAGGGGACTTGTGACGTGACGTCAGACAATGGGTGATGCGACGTCACATGACGTGTGACGACGTCGACGTCAACTCATGCGCTCATCGCGTCTACTTCCGCGCAACGCTCGCCGTTTTACTGTGACAAATGATGGGGCTAAGTCCGTTTTGTTTTGCTGAGTGTTGTAAAGAATTTTGGGTTCGATTACCTGTGCTGAAATTTGATTTCGTATTCCGCTGCCCTGGAACGTATAGGGCAGCTGAATGAACATAGGTGGGTTTCACTCAGAGCGGGACTCAGCAACAGCAGGGGCCCGGTTGGGTTGAAGCCTAATGGGGCCAGAGTCATCTGAAAAGGACCTTGAGCCCCGGTGTGAAAGCTAAAAGGAACGGGGTTGGTTTTTAGTCAGTAAGAGTCTGACACTATCTAGCGCCACCTCCAAAGATTTTCCTACCAAGAAAAAAAAAGTATTATCACAGATGTATGAACGTAAACGTTATAAAATAAGCATAACCTATTGCAGCATTATCATGTTGCTTAATTCGTTTAGCTAAATAAAAACTTTTTCGTTCGCGTTAGTTTACCTTTTTCTAATATTATTTTTTTTTTTATTTGAACTTAGAATAGGAAAATTTGGAGGTTTGACAAGGAAAAATTTTATTTGTCATTCGGCGACGAAATTTTCTGAGAAAAAGTGCTTGATGAACACGAATTAAAAAGGAAATGTGATTATAAGTAATGATCTAACTGCGAAATGTTTGGTGAAACTCGGTAGTGAATAAAAAAAAACCGATAAGTGTTAGTCAATATAAAGAACCGGTATGTATTTTAAATATTTTAAGTTTTGGCTGCTTTGAAGGTTCAGTTTCGTGTCTCATAGTGATAATTTTCCTTTTCTTCTCACGATAGATTATTTGTCAATCGGTTCTTCGAGTATTCTTGGAACATTCTTGGAGTATTCTTGGAGCTTTCTGGATATAGACATAGAAATTCACAGAAGTGGACAGTACAGCCCACTGCAATTCATAAATGCGTGCGCCAACTAGCGCATGACGATACAAGACAAAACCCCGGTGGACATCGTGACGTCACTCCACGTGAAGTTTTCATGATCCCTATTTTTCCTTATTCTATAGCAGTAGCAAGTAATATTTGAGTAGTTTTTTTTACGCTATCTGTTTTATATGTATAATCACAGCAATTCGTGTAAAAAGGTTGCGGAATGAACTGATTTCTTTGATAGTTTACGAGTCCGCGCCTGAGGTCCCGTGATTGCAATCCCGCACCTATAGGCACAACTTCCAAATTATATTTTTTTTTTTTTTTTTTATATATCCATCTCGCCACCTTACTTAAACCCTATTTTTATATATATAAAGTCGCCGAATTTTTTTATTTCCTTTTATAATTTTTCCTATGTTGTTTTTTTTTTTAAATGCAAAATTATACGTGTACAAGTGGTGATTTTCTTTTTTTTAACGCTACACTATCTACTACTACACTAATATTATAAAGAGGTAAAGATTGTTTTATTTGTATTTGTAGGAGTTAATCTCTACAAGCACCTGCCCCCCTAGCCAAGTTACAACCGTTTCGCTAGCGTCGAACGCTTCGAATCGACCTTGCCGCCAATTCTTTTGTTCTGACCACGTGACTGAGCGTTGAGGTGCCGTCGTTCCCGTACATTTGAAACTTTCTACTAGCGTTAACTATTGTAGAATAGAAGTGTGTAGCAACTTGGCTCGGGGTACTGGTCCATTGCAAAAAAATTTCCACTGATAGAAAGCTGCTTTATTCCTGAGTGACATAGGCTATATTTTTAAACGCAGGCTAAGCCGCGGGCAAATCTAGTGTACTATATTGCGTGTCATTTCGTAGTTGTATCCACCTTCCACCTCCCATGGAGAAAAGGTATAAGTTTATGTATTTTTGTCTCTTTTAGTTAGCTATCTACATACTCATTCGTATCTGATCTGTCATGTTGAGCTGAGTGATTCAAGTTATTTTTTCGACCCTAATTACTTAACCCCAAAATAACACGAACCCAAATCACTCGGTCCCCAATCAACCCTATTCCTGAAACGCCGAGGCTGGGACCAGATTAGTCAAAATCATTGGATGGATGAGTAATTTTGGTACTGTGGCCAGGTTTAGGCAAAATTATAAAAAAAAAAAATAGGGACCTTTTTCTTTTTCTCTACTAATATTACCTACAGTTTCTGCCAGTGGCTACGACCGCGTGAAAATTGTAGCCTATGTTACTCGATGAAAAAGTTACATTCTAATGGTAAAAGAATTTTGAAAATTGTTCCAGTAGTTTTTGAGTTTATTCATTACTAGCGGTCTGTCCGGCTTTGCTCGGGCAATAAATATAGCCTATGTTACTCAGGGTGAATGTAGCTTTCCAATGGTGAAGAATTTTTGAAATCGGCACAGTAGTTTTTGAGTTTATTCATTACAAATATACACACAAAAATAAAAAATTTCTCTCTTTATAATATAGTGTTGACTAGCTGCTCCCAGCGGCTTCGCCTGCGTGATACCAGAAAATTATCCCAAGGGAAGATACCGAGATAAAAGGTATCCTATGTCCTATTCCAGAATCCGTGTACCAAGTTTCATCAAAATTGGTTTTGCCATTTAGGCGTGAAGACGTAACAAACAAACAAACTCACTTTCGCTTTTATAATATTAGTAAGGATTAGTAAAATAAGTATATCTTAAAAGAGAAAAAGGAGTTAATTCAAAAAAATTACAATTATACCTACCACAAATGCCCGCAAAACCAACGACTTAACACGCTTTCTGAGGCACAGAGGAATCTCAGTATGTTAAGATGGTCACCCATTCACAGTTCGACCTCGACAAGAGTTGCTTAATTGTGTGGCTGTTAACATTTAGCAATAAGCTCTTCAAGATTTTTATAAATCTCTTTAATATAATATAATAATAATTTTCTACAACTATCACACAACGCCGTCTAGTCCCAAGCTAAGCAGAGCTTGTGTCATGGGTACTAGACAACTGATAAACATAATAAATATTTCTCAACTATCACACAACACCGTCTAGTCCCAAGCTAAGCAGAGCTTATGGTATGAGTACTAGACCACTAATAAAAATACTAAATATTTTTTAAATAATAGATACATATTATAGATAAATTACACTCAGACAAATGATCGTGCTCATCACACAAACATTTGTCTTGGGCTGGTATCGACAGCAGTACAGTGTGCGCGTAATGCCAACAACCGTCAGAAATGGAGAGACATCGCTCGACATGCCGTAGCCTTGGAGGCAAACGACGGCGGCACGCCGCAGGCCTGTTCATCAACAGCCACGACCACTCTGACAAGAGTGCCCGACTAAGAAGAAGGTATCGAACCCACGACCTCCAGCATAGCAGTCTGGGCCACTAACCAAAGACCAACAGGTCAGTCAAAAATATTATAAATCAACAATTGGTTCACAACGACCTAACAATACTACCACGTATTCACAACTTCTACCTAGCAAAAACCTCACTTTTACCAACTTATCACATCCCATAACCCACGCATCGTTGACCTGATGAATCGCACTAAATCACCGGTAGGTACATCTACAAACAAAAGTGCTCGAGCACTATACTGCAAACGATTGCGTTAAAAGCACAATTTGTTATCTTTTGTGCTCAAAGTACTACATTGTGCAAAGATTGAGTGTGCGTATAAAAGATATGAACTGTGCTCTGAGGAATGCGGAATGTGTTCAGGGAAACAATGGCCGTGTGGACTTGTGGAGTTTTTGGATAGAGAATCTGCTTTATTAATAAGGGTACCTAAGGGTTTCTGATCTGTTGGTATCATAAAACTGAAGAATTTGTTGGTTTTGAACGCGCTAATCTCAGTAAGTACTGCTCCAAATCGAAAACGTTTTTAGTTTTAGATAGCCCTTTTATTGAGAAGGGCTGTAGACTGTATAATATCACACTACGACAAACCCTTTTCATAGGGTAAATAAATATAACAAGCACAGCATATATTTGTTTTTTTTTTGTTGGTATCCAAGGGACGCGAGATTCAGACCGATCGTTGTGGTGACACATAGTATATTCCTATATCCAGCTGTGACCATCTTTCCGCTGAAATGATGATGATGATTTTAATTTTTGATGGAATTAGTCCTGCACTAACGACAACGATATAGAGAACTAGCTTATGCCCGCGGCTTCGCCCGCATACATAAAATATAGCGTTTGTCACTCAAGAATAAAGCAGCTTTCTATAGGTGAAAAAATTTTAGCAATCGGACCAGTACTTCCAGAGATTACCTACTACAAACAAAAAAAAAACTTTACCTCTTTAAAATAGTGTACAAAGTGTAGTTTAACATAAATAAGCATCAAAGGACTTAACAAAAATACTATAAGTAACAAATAAAACCATTTACAAAAATTGGCTTCTCAACTTTTAAATTATCACTCAACCAAGCAAACTTCCCCAGCACAGGCTCAAAGTCAAAACTATAGGCTCTGCCATCACTTAACTCAACCAAATCAAAAATAGTCTCCACATAAAAGGAACATCACTCAACCGGAAAGCTCAACTTTTAAATGACAGCCCAACTGTGTTCGCTATTAGTATAAAAGCCGTAAGATCGTCAAGCACGGTTGTTCACACGGAGAGCTCGTGAAATAAGTGCCCTCCAATTAAGACTTGCCTCTAATAAGTCTACCTTGTGGAGTTGTGGCTGTGTTTTTCAAACCTGTGAAAAAGGAAGTCTTTTTCTTCATTTTTCTAGCTTTCTGTTGAACGGTTATTGTCTCTGGTCTTCAGCAGTGTTTTCAGTTTTTTTAGCAACTTTATAATAACATAAAATAATTTGATAGTAGATGTCTGGCATTTTTAATGAACTGGACTTTTTTTGGCGCAAACGTGGTATATACGATATTAGTTTTTAGTTATTTTTCGTTTTGTACATGTTTTTGTTGTCTACAATGTTTTGTGCACCAAAACAAATATTTTCTTTCTTTATTTATTTCTTTATTTACTGCTTTCTTCCTTTCTTTCGTTCTGATAGAGTCTCTGAATTTAAACAAAACTGATGTAGGCGTGTTCAATAACGTTCTATCCCAACCAAATTCTGACAATGAAAAATATTTATTCGGATTATAGTCTACGTCTTGTGATTCTTTAGGAAATGACAAGACTACTTCTTCTAATCAGATTACTTCGGAAAGCTTTTAAGAGCAAAATTTATAGTGATGTGTTTTTTTTTTTTGAGAAAGAAGAAAAAAGAAAACATGTTTATTCAGCCTGAATAGACGCACAAATCGTTACAAAAAATAAAACAGTTTTCCCGCCAAGCCATGTGTGTATACATGACACCATTTTATCCTGAAAAACTTTGGTATTTAAGTACGGTTTCAAACGTTGCGAACGTAAAATTCAAATCTCAAATAAGATATCGGCGCTCATCAGAAAATTACCCTTAGACGTATTTTTTATACGCCATCTATAAAAAATAAAAAAGGTTAAACGCCTGTTTAGTTTTTTTACCAGCAAACATAATCTTAGACTTATTTTATTTTATGGCTAGGATCGATACTGCTACATCACTAATGCAATCATCTGATTTTTATCAGCATGGACTTTTATTTTAGATACGAACGCATCATCAATCTTGCCTTCATTTAATTTGGTCCCCAATTCTAATTGATTACAGCGAAATCCTATCTAAATCAAATGACTTCTGAAACCTAACATTTTTCCAATTTCGGCCAGATGAAAAGAAAATATGTGAGTCAGGATATTTTCTTTTAATTAAAGTTATATCAATATCGTTTCGTATGTTCTAATATAACTTAACTACTGGGGCCAGGGTTATCCGAAAGGGAGTTCGAGCCCCGGTATGAAAGCTAGAAGAAACGGGGTGGGTTTTTAGTCAGTAAGAGTCTGACACTATATCCGGCTCCGCCCAAGAGCGGAGATTGTCATTGGATGATTTTCCCTGCCATAAGAAAATTAAAAATAAATATAACCTCACTAGTTTCTGCCAACGGATTTGCTGCCGTGAAAGTAGTTTTCTCCGTCCCAACCCCTGTTTCATCCAACCCGCCCTTGAGCGGAGCGGAAAGTCATGTTAGACTTTTTACTGACTAATCCACTCCTGTTCCTGCTTTGCCTTCATTCCAGGGTCCGAAGTTCTCTTTCGCACAATCCATGGCCCCAGTAGGCTTCGACCCTGTTGGGCTCCTACGGATTTACTGACTTCTTGAGCGCACTACGCGCCATCGACGACTTGAGCTCGATCTGGACGGTTACCAAACGGTCGGACGGCGAGCTTTTATTGCTCACCGTTTGCAAACCTACGCATGTGGTGACTGGAAACTGGGAAGCTCGCCTATGCTACGTCATAAAAAGAAACCTATTACAAAATTTCAAACTCTTAGACCCAATAGTTTCGACTGTGCGTTGATATGTCAGTCAGTCAGTATCTAATTTTATATATATATTATATATATTAGTTAGGGTTAACAATAAGTAGTTTATTTATTACTATCTGATTATATTTCTATTTTTTTTGCCTAACAATCGAGTATCAAATGAAACATAAAAAAAAACATTTTAATAAAAAAATACACGCCACAAACCTTACAAACACATGCCATTTTAAAACAGAATGTCAGAACACAGATCACGATCTTTATTACACCGCAGGTGGGTATAGTCATGACCCAGAGCATAAAAAGTAACATACCATGAATACGTACTGACCTACGTGAATACAAAAAATTGAATCCATTCGCCTCCCCCTTACTACTTAACAAAAGACAATCTAATCACGGAGAATATTATAGCGAGTCCAACAAAAAATCAAAGAACAATTTGTACGTCGGAATTCACTTAGCGTTCCGAAATTCATGTCGAGATATCACTAAATAATTTGGTCGGTATCGCAACACGATACGAGCGTATATTCCACGTTCCCTGACCCAAATACTAGGTATTCAAGTATTAAAGCTAGGGTTGTGCCGGTCGAGACGATTGCATTGTTTAATAATTAATTGAGAGTACGTTCCTACGGTGTACCTGGCTGGTACAAGTGAAATACGCAGGCGGGGTGAGAATTTATTGGGGCTCTTGTACCTGTTTTCGTTTTTTTTTTTTGGATTTATTATGTATGCGTCTGAAGTTATTATGTTTTTTTTTTCATACGGAAATAAGTTTGTGAAGAGTCTTATTAAATTTAATGCTTAACTCTCCCTGCACACGGGCCTCAAAAAAACGCCGCTTCAAGCTTCTTTTTGAGGCGGCCTTTTTTTGTGGCTTATGTGCGGCGGTGTTGCCACAAAAAACGCTTGAAGCGGCTTCAAGCTTCTCTGGAGACAAGATGTCGTGCGCTTCATCTGTTTTTTTGTGGCCGCTACTAGCGGCGTTTTTTCGAGGTTCGTGTGCTGGGACGCTTAGTTGCATAACGCAAAATCACGGACGTTTGTTGGGATTATGTTCAGTGCGTAACTAGAAGTTATTATCGACCAATTTCAAATTGTTTAGTTTTATAAGAAGGTTCATCCTCAACAAAATTATGAGGTTTTTGATGGGGTTTTCTCTAGTAAAGTTCAGTGGTTAATTTAATTATTCACTATACTACATACTAATTTAATTTACTAGTAGATATTTTATTTTAAGTTTTGTATCTCAAGTGTCCTCACAACTAGACAATAAATGTGGAACCATTGAAACAGGTGTGAACTCTGTAAAATAAAGCCGTAAATTTTATTGTTATGTTGGAATATTACAAAAATATTTAAATGTGTCATTATGAAAAACACAACGAATGTATTATAGTGTTTTTATTCATGTCACATTACACGTGACGTCACGTTTCGTGTTTTATGACTTTAAAACGAGTGCTTTCTAGATTTGATACTGTTTAATTATTTTTTGAAGATATTTTTTTTTATTTTGCCTGCTAAAAAAATGGCTGATGATATTCGTTTAACATGCGGCACCGAAAGATGATTTAGTTCTATCCCATATATTTATTGTGTTAACAATGGTTTCAGAAGATAAAATGACACTTTTTGTAAATGTTCAGCATCATCATCATATCAGCCGAAAGACGTCCACTGTTGAACATAGGCCTCCAAACCTCCCAAGCGTCGCCAAAACGACCGGTCCTGTGCGTCACGCATCAGTGCACAATATTCATCATACCTATATATTATTAGGTTACTTTTTATAGACGGATCTAACTAGGTAAACTAACTTCAATAGAAACTAGGATCTATCTAAAACTAAGAATCGCTCATTTCTCATGACTTGGACCAGAAGTAACAATTTTACCAGTTTCCGCTCGATTCCATCGAAGAAATCCTCTCGTAAAGAAGAGGTGTTATGGTTATTATCTCTTTAACCTATTTACTATTTCATGAGGGAACTCGCTTTTGTAATACGGGCCTCGTTTCTTGGCACCTATTACGAAGTGTTTGAGGTACTGCTTGTACCTTCTTCTGTATGTCTTTAATAGAGTTTTTTTATTTATAACTGACTAGTTTTTGCCAGCGGCTTCGCCCGCATACATAAAATATAGCCTCATCACTCAAGAATAAAACAGCTTTCTACTGGTAAAAAAATTTTAGAAATCGTACCAGTACTTTCAGAGATTACTTCCTACAAACAAAAATCAAACTTTACCTCTTTATTATATTAGTGTAGATAGATACTCTTTTTGGATTCTTCTTTTTCTCTCTTCCCTGGTTCCTAAATTTTGTTTTATTTTACAAGAATTATATGGGATAGTTTAAATACTTTTGTGACTTTATTACCTACATTTCAACCTTAAAACTTTATCTTATTTTAAAATGAATCTGCAAAGGCCTTTCCTAAGCTGAAATAGGATGAAATGTACTACTCTATCAATGATAGCTGTTCTATATTCAACGGCCTTGAAACTTTGATCATTTCCAGTATATTTATTCAACAAATATTATTGTTATCAGACGAAGGTTTAAATAAACAAAACAACAAATTCCAAATGTTTACTTTAATTCAAAATTTGAAATCACTACTTAATTTTCTTATCTAAACAGTATCTATTTGGTTCATTAATATTTATTTATATACAACTAATAATGTTTTTCAAACATACTCTTTAGTAAAATATTAAGCTTCCCTAAGTTAACCTCAATACTGATTGAAACATACTATAATGTTTGTTAAAGTATCGAAATTCTAAAAGAAAAAAAAAAGTCTCGATAATAGTGAAGAAAGTGTTAAGAAATCTAAATTGAAAAAGGAAAACTGACCTTATAAACAATAGCGTTGTTAATGTAAGTAAATAAGCAGCGGCCATATAATAACAAACACTGAGTTTGAATAGATGAAAAACACAAAACAAAAACCAGCGTAAGATTGTTCACAAAATAACAATTATAACAAACATTAAAAATACAATAGAAGTGGGAAAAAAAAAACAAAAAAAACAGCGCTGACATAATTGGAAAGTAAGTTCAAATATTTTCTCAAAAGATTGACTCAGTTAAGGAAGTAGAACATTTTCCTCCATTCGAACTCAACGATTGTTTCACATTTCTTTGTATTTCGTTCAGTTAGTAAAACAACGCCTTTCAACAACTGTTGCACAATCAATCCTACCCATTTCCCTGAATATCCGCGACAAATTGACTAACATGTTGACGTCGTTATTTCTACACAACCATAAGTTCAATATATTTTCTGTAGGAGAACAAGTATTGGAGAAATAATAATAGTAAGAGCATACTTTCAACTTCTCAGCCAACAATCTCCAATCATTCCCCTTCGCTGTCTGAGAGTCTAACAGTTTACAAAGTATCACCCTATCAGATTTAGTCAATACATTAGTCCGGTAATTATTGTCAACGCTAAAATAGCTCCTAAAGCTGTGATTCTTATACACAAAGTCATACCTACCCTCTTTCTTAGTCAGTGAAGAATAATTGAACGGGTTCTCTAATATATTAACAGTCTCTACACTCGCACAACTGAATCTCTTACAGTTGATATTAAAATTCAAGTCGTTAGTCTTAAAATTGAAATTGACAGAATTTGATTGCTTTTGCTTCTGGTAAACAGACACGTTCAACTCTAAGCAGTTTATTGAATCCGTTTGTTGTAATACAAATATACAATGCAAAGATCTGACAGTCATGTTCCAAACTTGAGGATACGACAGCTCTTGGTATTTACCTCCAGACTGAACCTTCCATCCGACTCCTACCTCTCTAATATTAATACACAAATCAGAACAGTTTTCTTGAAAGTATATAGTTTTTGGATCACAAAGCAATGAGCCACCCGACCTCTTTTCACTCTCAAAACAGTCGTAGAAAGCATAAGGTGTATCGTTAAACACATGAATTTTCAAGCTGTAGTAGCTATCGTCCATTCTTTTAGATATAAACAGCGCGAGTTTGTACAACTTGGCGTCTAGACCGCTAAAACTTCTCCCGACTAGAACAAAGTCGCTTAGAAATTCGCTCACTAAGTAAACTTTGGAAGGGTCGACTTGCGCGAACAGTGGGCTCCCGGGCGTTTCCTGCCCCAAAGTCAAAACTTTTCGCCACTCCCTCGAGTTGATTTCTTCGGGTCTTTGGAGGATGGAGAGAAGCCAGCTGGTGTTCTTCAAAGCTGCGCAATGCGGAAAGGATAAAACCACACCCTTGCTGAAGTGAAAGTTTTTGGGTCCGCACCGTATAACTGGACTAAGTTGAGTTTCACCTATCAAAGAAAAAAAAACTTTATTAGAAAATGTTCATTTAGTTCATATAATAACTTCTAATCTTTTCCGCTATGGTTGATGGAGAGTTAGACTTTAAATGACCAAACGCGTAGGGTTTCTTCATATTCGAACAATTCTGCAACTCTAGTATGCGTCGGACCTAGTGGTCCCCGTAAATTTTGCTGACAGCTCTTTGAGGCGCGAGTGAATCACAATATAACCCAACTCAAATATTATGGTTGAATTAGTTAATGACCGTTACAAAATTATGTAACTGTATTCTTCACATTGTGGGCCATCGTTCGCATTCCACACAAAACAGATAGAACCATTGTAATCCTACGAATATCTAATAAGCTACAGTCTTAACTATGCACGATCATATTTGAAAGCAATCAATTGTGACCCGGCTCCAAAATAACACCGCCAGGCTGCCAAGCAAGTAATAGGTCAGAACAACTTGACATTTGAGATTTAGGTCAGACCACGGCTCAATGTAATCTACTTCGGTTCTGAAATGGCCAAGTTTAAATACAACTTTCTTGCGTCACCTATATTTGTTGCAGGTGTTCAAACGAAGGTAACATTACTTGAAGAGTTGGGGATTTAAACTGTTTGCAGTTTATTGTTTGTTGGAGGAAGTGAAAGGCTTTTTGAAATAATATGAACAAGTCCTTGACTGCGATCCCACCTGAAGGTAAGTAGTGATGTAATCGTTGATGGCGAGGCGCACTAGTTCATGAGGAGCCTATTCACTCTATCCTTCAAGATACCCTAATTAGATTCGGACGAGAAGACCGCAGCAAGCAAATAGTTGCAGTCTATTGATGTACGCGATATAAACAACCGGGCGAAACGCTTAGTCCGTACCGTAGAGGTTTCAACAACGTAAGGGTGGTTACTCACAGTACGTTGGATGGTCCGATGGTAGAGTGCTTATAGGTTTTCTCTTATACTGGTAAATCGTAAATATGAAACAGCAATGTGATCAGTTACAAATATTTCTCAATTGAAATAAATTATAAATTTTCTCTTCACTTCAATTTCAAACGTTCCAATCTTTTACATCGCAAAATTCACTTTCAAACTAAACCAGCCCCTATTTTAAACCTGATCTAAATCTAGCGCACCGATCTCGATTCCCTATCCAGGTCAAAAGGCCTAAACTTAAATCCAATTTACCTTCTTGCAGCAGCGGCCTATTCCAATCGTCGTCTGCGACCTCAATTGAGAATAACTCCTCTCCCTTATCCACAACTCCATCAGGAATAAACAAGCTTACTCCACACTTATTTAGATTCAACCAATCACCATCGGCTGCAACTATTTTTGAAGTAGCTACATCTACGTGCTTTGCAAAAAACTTGGAATCTATTGATGCGTTGTTTTTCAGTGATGGTGACATTTCTACACTTTCATTACCATACGACGAACCGGCTGAAAGGAAATTTTATGTTATAGAGTAAACCAAATACAATGATCTGGTGATTGTTAAAGCCAATACAGCTAAGAGGCATTAGATTGAGGATATTGACGATGTAACAGTGATTGAACATGGATTGTTAGGTGACATTAATCATGAAGTATAATGATGATTAAGTTCTGAAGTAGTTTAGTGCTTTAGAGAAATTGATATGATTTTCACAATCGGGTGCCTCTCTAAAGTGCATAGAAGAACTCACAGCTCAAAAAGCAACTGGAGTCAGATCGGTCTGACTCGACGCTGTCCTTGCAAGCGTAAATCCTTTCGCTGCCATTTCTTTCGGTTCTTACCTCGTGGTCTATAGGTGTGATGTAGCTGCAAATAAAAGTTACGTTAAAAATAGAACTGTTTTTCGGAAATACTTAAAATAATTCTAGATAATTTCAATCCATCGTCAGTGTTGGCTTTACTGTCGTGTGTGTTTTTAAGCAACCATTTATATTAAAAATGTCACACAAAACAAATTTGAAATCTGTCATAAACGACACAGAGATTGTTGTTGTCCTAAAGCCAGTATAAATTAAATATCAATTTAGGAGATATTATTATATACATATTTTATTTCATACAGTAGTCTATTTTGTGAAAAACTTGCTTCGAAATGATAAACAAATAAGAAAATATTGCGAAAAGAGCGGTCCATATGAACTTATTAATATTTTTTTACTATTCTTCGCAAAAGTCACGGTCAAATGCTATCTTTTTATTTGAAGATTTTAGTAAAACTACAGATTTGTTTCGAATGTGAATGTGTTTTGTTTATAAAATGATTTCGTTTTTCATTTGGCAAACACATAAACTAAAATGGAATACCTGTCTTAGCTGGCTACTTTCCCAATCAATAGTTTACTAATTCCATCTCCAAGGACTAAATAAATCCTTCCACAGTCTTAACAATGAACTCAGACATAAGTACCTACCTGTTAGCTAACTGTGGTACTTCATACAAATGTTCGTGTCGTGTGTTAGTGGATGTGCTCATATGTCTGTGGGTCCTTCGAGAATCAATTGTTTGGAACTCTTCGTGAATGGTCAAATCCGGCTGATTGGTTAGAGTTCTCTTTATTACATTGCCGAAGTAATTTGAACCTGCGTATGAAAGGAAAGTTAATGGACCAAGTAGAACAGTAAATAACGTAGATGATGAAAAAAATTTCACTCTACAAAACTCTAGGGCATTATTTTTTGACTAAAGTAAATATTATTTAGAATATATATTTGCTTGAGTCAATTTTGTTTAGATTATTAGAAAAGAGAATATTGAGGAAAAATTTAAGAAATTATTACCTGAAGGTGGTTTTACATACGGTGAAGTTTCGTTCATTCTAATTTTTATATATTTGATTCCCAATATGACCACAACTATAAATATTAGGAAAGCTATCGACAACGCAATAAATAAAGGCCAGTATGAAGATCCTGTAAAAAAATCATATTATGAATATACCTACAGACGATTAAGAAATTATGTGTAATAATTTTGACTAAATTTATCATAACTATTGATATATCATAACTATTGTAATAACTGTGACTAAATTTATCATAATACATATAAATACTTAGTTAAAAAAATAATGCGAAACAGAGACACAATATAATCAAAAATGAGTTTTTTTTTTTTTTTTTTTTTTTTCTGTCGACGGGGAAAATCATCATTGACGAAACCCGCTCTTGGGTGGAGCGGGAGACAGTGTCAGAGTCTTACTGACTAAAAACCCCGCGCCGTTCCTTCTAGCCTTCATACCGGGGCTCTAGTTTCCTTTCGGATAACCCCGACCCCGGTAGGCTTCGACCCAGATGGGCCCCTCCTGTTGCTGACAGCTCCTTGAGGCGCGCGGGAACAGTGCGCGCCGTCGACGCCTTGGCTCGGTCCGGACAGTTACCGGACGATCGGACAACGAGCTACCCATGGCTCGCCGTCCGCGAGCCCGCGTCTACGGTGGCTGGAAATCGGGATCGGAATCCCGGCGGCGGCGGCGGGGGCGCCGTTGCCTGATGCGGTCTGCCTCCTCCTTTGCTAGCATTACTGCTTCGCAGAAGGAGGTGACCGCCTGCCACTCCTCCTCGCTCCGGACCATGGCCTGAACCAAGGCCCGGCGCGAGAGGTCTCCGCCGCCGATCGCCCCCACGAGGGCACGGCGTTGCTCCGCCCAAGCAGGGCACACCTCGACGGTGTGCTCCACCGTGTCCTCCGGGCGTTGCGCACAGTGGCGACACCCGGGCGTCTCTTCCGCCTGAATCCGATGCAGGAACCTCCCGAACTTGCCATGTCCGGTGAGGACCTGCGTCATGCGGAAGGTAAGGACGCCGTGAGGTCTTTCCAGCCACGCCTCAAAGAGGGGACTTACCGCCATAATTGTGGCGTGCCCAGCACTGGGTTGCGATAGCCGTTGACGCCATTTCACCATGAGATCCCGCCGGAGCTCTGTCCGCCATACCTCGACCTGTCGCGGTAGTGGACTTTCACCCCGGCGTTGCATCTCCACGCGCTTATCGTGCATGTGTGCAAGGACTGTTGCCTCCAGATCCCACGGTGGTAGGCCAGCCAGAAGGCTCGCCGCTTCGAGGGAGATCGTGCGGTAACCCCGCACCATCCGTATTGCCATGACCCTCTGGCAGGCGTTCAGTATGGACGCCGGTCGCTTTGCCAGCGACGGCGCCCACACCGGCGCCCCGTAGAGGGCCATGGACCGAACGATCCCCGCGTAGAGCCTCCGGCAGGAGGCGTCTGGACCCCCAAGGTTGGGCAGGAGCCGCTTGAGAGCAGCCCCGGCCCGGTTGAGTTTGGGAGCCAAACGTCGGAAGTGTTCTCCGAAATTCCATCGGCTGTCGAGAACGAGTCCCAGGTACTTCATCGTCGACCCGACGCCGATGCGAACTCCTCCTACCGTAAGTTGGGAGTCTGATGGTGGCGCATTCCGAGGGCCGTGGAAAAACATGGCCTCAGATTTGTGCAGCGCCACCTCGAGTCCCAACTCCTGGATCCTACCAACGACCATCGCAACCCCGCGTGTCGCTAGAGCGACCGCCGCCTGGTGCGACTCTCCCTGCGCTAGAACCAGCGTGTCGTCTGCGTAGCAGACCACGCTGACCCCGTCAGGGAGGTCGCCGCGCAGCACGTAGTCGTAGCCGATGTTCCACAAGGGTGGGCCTAGAACCGACCCCTGCGGAACACCGCACGACATCTCTCGACGTTTCCACTCTCCCTGGTGACCGGGGTAGATAATGGACCTGTCCGACAGGTAAGCCTCGACCACTCGACAGAGGTATTCGGGCACCCGGTGGTACCGGAGTGCCCTCCGGATCGTACTCCAGGGCAGGGAGTTGAACGCGTTGGCAATGTCCAAGGACACTGCCACGACACTCCTGCCCCGGGACACCGCAACCCCTGTCGTGAGGGCTCGCACGCGCATGATGGCGTCCACCGTAGAGCGCGCCCTGCGAAAGCCGAACTGTCCGTCCGACAAGTCCGGCCCCACCCGTGTTAGCCGCGCGACGAGGCGGTTTGCAATGACTCTTTCAAAGAGCTTGCCCACCTCGTCGAGCAGCACAATGGGCCGGTACGCGGACGGAGAGTCCGCAGGGCGCCCTGGCTTCGCGATGAGGACCAGTTTCCCCCTCTTCCAGCGAAGTGGAAACTGGCCCCTCTCCATACATGCGCTGAAGAGCCCTCTTAGTCGAGGCCCGAGAGCCTCCATGGCCAGGACCCAGGCTTTCCCTGGCAAGCCGTCGGGTCCTGGGGCGGTGTTCTTGGCACTCAGCCTTCGCACCGCCACTCTCACCTCTACCTCGGTCACCTCTGGAGCGTTATCGTCGTCGTCGCTGTTGTGGTCCGCGTCAGACACTGCTGGCGGGGGCGGAGCCATGGGCGGGGGGGAGTGTTCCCCTCGCGCAGGGAACAGAGTGGTTACCACACCCTCCACGAGTTGGGGCCGGAGAATCAAAAATGAGTTGCTAATTCAAATTGTATCTACGAGCATTATTAAAAAATCAAACGCAAACTAATATGCAACATAATTTTAATTAGCTATATTTTATTATACATTATAAGAAGAAAACACAATTTAATAACTAGTAAACTCAAGACAAAACCATGTACCTAGGAGAAAACAATAAATACCACTCACCATCATTGATATCAGACTTAGAAGTCCTTACACACAAAGGACATTGTGCAACTTGGTAGTCGATACCTCGACAGGCATTTATATTAAGACATCGTCTCCTTCTAGTTCGAAGACAGTCTAAGTCGCATCTGGACCACTCAGACCATTGAGACCAACGACCTGAGAAGATCAAAAGTATATCAATTTTGTTGGTTTTAGATACAAACAATTAAAAAGTTCAAAACAAGTCACTTTAGGCAGTTTTTGCACCAAACTGCCTATGTAATGGTAATGTCAGTGCCACTGTTAATGATTTTTTTTTCTTAGATTTGACGCCACCAATTGCACCAAACTGATTAAAGTAACTTATTTTAAAGTGTTTTTTTGACAGTGTCCACTTTTCTATTCTACTTTATTTTAGAGAAAATTTCTTCTCAAGCCCTTTAGTTACCCTACATGACCATGTCATGTTATAACATAGATACTATTTGGAGCCAAAAATCGAACATTTTAATTTTATATAATTTTTATATACCCAGTGTCACTGTCACAACTAAATCGAATCGAAATGCAACAATTATGTTTAAAAGGGCCTTTGCGAGTTGGCTCCAGTCCCTGACATGCTAAGGTCTTGGACCCAAGAGTTCCAAGATATATAAAGACATATACCTAATATTAAATCCGGTGATTCATCTGCCAACTCGTCTAGTTCCTCTGTTTGAAAGAAAATGAATATTTAAATTCTGAATTCGTAGGTAGAGTAAAAACAACAATTCTCTTCGTCCATCATTTATTATTAAATATTATTATAAAAATAATAATAAGTGATGAGTGAAGTAAATTAAATGAGATTTGATTTCATTATCTGTAATATTTATTACGTTTTCTATTTTAAGAACCTTTACAATAACAGACATTGTTTTTCTGTTACTTTTATTCTCGTTTACGTACCCATATCACAGTCCAAGCAATCCTGCGTCTTCTGTACATTAGGTCCCATACAAGGTTGGCCTCCATTCAGAGGCCGTGGTGCAGTGCAGGTCCGTTCTCGTTTCCTCCCTGAGTGGCCCTCCCTTTCTTGGTTATCGCAAAAACAGTCGCTCCAAGCTGACCATGTACTCCAACCACCATTGACTAAGATAAAGGATATTATCAGATATCCATTGAACAGAAACGAACAGATTTATCGAACATTCTTAAAGTATTCATGCGTATTCTTTAATTTTTGTTTAAAATAAACACGATTTTATAAATAATTACATTGTTTCCATCTGAGTTTTAATTTTATGTATAATATTTTATTTTAATTTTAATAAGAAAATTATTTGGATGATATAATTTGTTATTAAATTTTGCAAAATAGAAATATTACGAAATCTAAATATGGGGCAAACTAAAGGGAGCAAACAGCAAAATGGTTTTTATATCAACTTTCAAAGGAAAAAGAAATAAACAAGTATGAGTTGGAATTTTAACGTACCGAAAACTGTCAGCAGGGCCGGCTCGGATATCCTTTTCCCCGCTAAATTTTCTGCGACACATGTGTAGTTCGCCATGTCCTGAAAATTGTTTCACAATTGAAATCTGTCCGGACCCAGTGCCCGTGGAATTTAGTTCTTTGTTCACTTGTTTAAGGAAGTTTCGACTGTAACAGGCATGCACGCTTTTATTTAACTTAATTTATTCCAACAAGAATGGAAAACTCATTCGTAAAATTAAATTTTTGTGTGTACCAACACTGGCATTATCATCATATTATTGCTACTTTGTATGGAAATATTGATTCTTTAGCCAAAAAAGGCTAATTCTTGGTCACGTAAAATCAACCAACTGCTTGCTGATATCCCGGATAATTTAAGTTCATTACTTTAGTTTTGCTAGTTGTATCAAGTAAGTGACATAGCGCCTGGTCAAAGATTACCGTAACAGATTGTACCGTTCGTGTATTTTCATTACCATTAGACTCACCAATAATGTAGCTTGTTTGATAAACAGATCTCCTTCCTTCGACACTTGCACGTTATCATCTTCGACGACCGGTGCTCCATTCTTTAGCCAGTATATCTGAACGAAGGGGGCCGCTGGAGGAGGCTCGCAGCGGAATGTCACTGCCGTGTATTGCTTCACTAGCTGCGATTGTGGAGCCACCGAGAAGTGCTTCTTTATGTCTAGAGGAAACATTTTTGGTTTATATTTTGATAAGGTTGAGGTTTACATAGATGAATATCGAGAATTTTACGGGCAATGCTTTTACTATTGATTCACGTATTGTGATTCTGGAGACACGAAGAACTGCTCCTTTAGGTACATCTAGAGGAAGTGTTGATGAACTTATAATTTGTATTATGATTGAGGTCTTGTTAAATAACAAGAATTGGGTTTTCAATCTTAATCCAGTTTGTATATTAGTGTACGACGGCCGAAGGAGGCACAATGGAATGTCATTACTATATACCTACTGTTTGGCGAATTGAGACTGTGGGTCCACGGAAAAATCCTCTATATATCTATTGTAGGTGTGTTGGTTATATTGTATGATGGAAGGCTACATATCTGCTCTATCTATCGTGATCCTTATCATTTTCTAGTAATAAAAAACAGTTATTGTAACAATGAATAATAAACATTATTCTTATTCTTAGTTAATTGTTTGTTTTCGGGTACTTGTGAAGATATCAGGAAAAGGTCAATGTACTTTATTGCACGTTTAACTGGCACTTCGTATATTTTTTTTATATATAGTTTTACACGATGGTCTTCGAGTAGATACTTATATAAGACAGTGAGACTGCCAGTAGCATATAGGCATAATTTCCCAACACACTACTTTTGGCTATTAGCCCATACATTCACTTAGTTAATGAATACGAAAGCTGACCATGTCAATCCCATATAGAAAAAAAAAACTATTTTTTATTATTCAAGTCTTAAAGTAGCTTCACTAGTACTTACTCGTACTATTAAATAAATAAATATTCACTTCACAATATTTTCCTTTCTTAAAGCAAAAGTTATAGGCTTAAGTGAGGCCATATTATAATAATAAGAAATGGTGCTTGCAAAATTCGACATTTCACTTTATTAAACTTTGTCAAGTTAATGCCTTAAAATCCACCTAATTCTAACTATTCGTGTCTATGACTACAGTACTGAGAAAATGGCCATTTCAGTTTGCTATTTTTATAAATTCTTCATTCCAACACGATCCCATTGTCATTTTGCTAAAAGTTCGTAATCTACTTTTTCATAATGATCGATCATTGATCGGTCAATGGTCTCGTAATAGAGTTGTGATAAAATGACAATATCGAGCTTATTAAAAACAGTGACTGCACAATGACGTTCTGCTGGTACTCGTAGGTCACTGATGAAATGAACTTTTGCAGATTACCGCATACGTCAGACATTCATTTGTCATTATGTACGAGATTACCATTCTATGTCATTTCTTTCAATGGAGTGTCAGAGGTTGACCATTGGAAAGTGAAAAAATGATGAATTTTCCAGTTCATTGAGCGAGTTCGTTTTGCATTACACTTTTTATGTTATATTGGAACTATGTTATAATAAATAATTTTTAAAATTAACTAATTGTATTATGTAAATAATTAATTGATATACCATATAATATAAGATATTATATGGTATATAAATTTAATTTTACTGTGTCGTTTTTTTATTATTTTGTAAATGTTATGAATTGAATCTGATGGCATAAAAGTATTATTGTAAGTTTTATTTTTATACTACACATTTGCATTGGATTGGTCTGTAAAGATAGCTAAAATAGATACAAATATGTAAAAATAGATTAATAACATTTTACATTTCACTTACAAGCTAGTTCAATAGTGGCAGGCTGGCTCCGTATATGCCCTCGACTGGTCCATGCAAAACAAGAGCACTGGTACTTGTCACTCCCAAAGTACTCCTCCACGTTTTCCCTCGTCACTTTGCACTCTCCCTCTATGATGCGCACCCCAGTTTGAGGGTCCACAAACTCGAAGTTAAGCGCTTGCGTTTGTACTCCATTGCATTTGAAAAATACCTTGATGGTTAGAAATGGCATTGGTTTATTTTAGTTTTGTTACTATTCATTCACATTTTGTGATATTTTCTATTTGATTTAAAGAGTTCAAATCGCTAAAGACTAGGATTGGCAACTATACTATAATATATTGTACTCTATTTTGAATTGGGATACTTGATAAATCTATAAAAGCTATAAATTACTAAACTATTATATTTATTATAACTCGTATAAATCCTGCCATTTTATCATTTCACAGAAGGAGATTTTGTCATTTGGATCTTAACGTAAAAAAATACTGTGAATTTATTGAAATTATATAGATAGTGTTACAATTATTTTTAAAATAACCAAACGTAGGGGTCGTAAAAAGTAAACAAATAAAGGATTCTGTTTTTTTCTAGGACTGCATTCTTTTTTATGTACCTCTTCTATATTTACATTATAAGCCTTATTCCTACAAAAAATATTATTAACCCTAGTAGAATTTAATTAGCATAATTTAGCAGGCTTATAAAATATTTTTTGATGAATTTTGACCAGTGTATTTCTTATTAACGCAAGTTAATAAAGATTCGTATATTCCGCAAAATTTGTGACATAATATTTATTTTTACACAACAATTTAAAAACAAAAACATTTTGTATACGCCATGAAAGTTGTATCATAAGCGAAGCTGTCCCATATCATATTCAGTTTCAATTTCATCTGTATGTAAATAAGTAATATATGGAGCAAGGACGCAAGGTGTACGAGGTACAACCCCTTCTGTTCTTAAAAATATAATGAGGTATACGAATACTGATATCATACGCTTGCACTCTTGTTCACATGCTGGCACAGGGCACGACTCTGCCCTGCTTATTATAAATACCGTACTTGCAAAATGGCGTGGTTCGGAAATAAACGTGGTAAAATGATTTTTTGATATCTAAACTACAAATCTTAGTAATATATTTTCAAAAGTGTACCAAAAGTATTTAAAAATATGTTTTTATGTATCCGCCTTTGAGATATCATTTTTGTAAAAAAAAGTGAAAATCCCAAAAATGACGATTACTGCATTTACAACAGAGCAGATCTGTGTGGTTCTTTCCAAAAATCTATCTCAGATATTAATTTGCATGATTCTCATACGAGTTGACCATTACAAGTTTACTGTATCGACTTTAAAAGAGACTTCAACCTTTCAATTTATTTCGGTGTTTCTTGTCATGATAGTTAGCTAGGAAATACCGGTTTCATCTAAACCAAATTGATGTGTAAAAGTGTTATTTTTAAACTTACAACATTTTGACGGCGCGTTTGGCGTAGTAGTTGAGCAATGACTTGCATGCGACAAATATTTTTACAGCCTACAGATATAGGTAAATCTAGATTGTATGTGAGTTATGTTTTTTAACGCACCTACGATACAGTATTTATTCTTAGTGTGGGTAAACTTTTTGTTAATATCATTACATATAAAAGGATGCAAAAGAGATATCTAACTGTGTAGTCCAATATACGTAATTATATTGAAACCATACTAATGTTATTCTTAAAATTTTAAATATTTTAAACTTTTTTAAAAGCGTTATGAATACGTTACTTACTTTTAAAGCATTAGCAGCCCGACACTTTAAAGAAGCCGGTTTATTTTTAACTACATAAGTATTTTCCGGTTCCAGTAGAAAAATTGGCAAGTTATCTTTTGCCGTATGCAACGGTATCTTATCATCTATCGAAGATACGTCGTGAGCATCGCTACGAACTGTTGCCAAGTCTGGAGAATCTTTATAATTCGAATCTTTACCATCGTAGTCATAATCTAAGTAAGTATTTTCATCTTCTTCGTCATCTTCTTCAATATCTTCATGGTTAGTAAAGACTGGTGGTAGAAAATAGTCTCTTTCTTGGTTTGTTTGCTGGTTGACTAGGAATTCTAGTGGCTTCTCTTCTTTTATATCCGTGTTTACCGTATCATCTGTTCGACGATGAGAATCTATAATAAAAAGTTTTATGCTAGTTTTTCTAGTAATAATCTAATTTAAAATGGTTATTAACTGACTTTAAACTAAATTTAATAATAGATGTTAATTTAACGAAATATTTAAATAAGTTTTGCGTATTTGTAATATTACAAAAAGCTTACGAGCTAATAACAAAGCTCAAATTAGTTATATCTTATTAAGTGCAATTTATCTGTAACGATAATTAAGTGCAGTGAAGTTCACTTTAATAAAGTACCATATTTAAATCTTTAAGAATATCTAAACATATATGTTTTAAATATGTATTAAAAATTTATTATATAAAACTCAAATTTCATTATCACTAACTATAAACCTTTGTATTAAAGTCAGTTAACAACAAAACACTATAAACGTTCAGCAAATACTCACTTTTGACAGTGTTTTGTCCTTTCACATAAAAAGCCAATTGAATTTGTATTATAACCAGCCAGATCCAAAAATTCACTTCCATTTATAAACTTATTATTTTCCCAATTATTTAAAAAAACAACCGAAGTTTGGCGGACATCGTGTTCCATTACTGCTTTAAAACTCTTTTTACATTTCTCCACTTTTATTTTATTATCATATTCGTAACACAAATTTTAAACGTAATCCTTGTGACTTTTTACCACTGGAGAAACCGTAATTTCATTTAATTCACTCCACTATTGTATTCGAAAAACCGGTTTATCAAATACGTAAAAGTTTACGTTTTCGCGCCAAAGCTCGAGTAGGTGTGCGCCCCTCGACAAATGACATTCAACTGGGATTACAGGGATGAATGAGAACGACTGCTACCCTAAATACGTTTACTGCGCATGTGTCAGACTTTCAAGAGTTTTAATAGAACTTGGAATATTTTCGGTTATTAGTTTCCGAGTGGTCAGGACGTAGATAACCTGGTGTTATCTTTATGGGTCAGGATAAGAGAGTGTAAGACGTGTTCGTGTCAATCAAACAGTCATGCTATTCTTGGATTTGTGGAACGTGTAGGCCATGTCTTAAAATAGCACAATCATTTTAAAAATAGTAACGTAGTACCATACCTATACCTAGTATCTTTTTTTTGGTGAGCAAAAATCTTCCAATGACAAGCCCCGCTCTTGGGTGGAGCAGGAGATAGTGTCAGACTCTTACTGACTGAAAACCCACCCCATTCCTTCTAGCCTTCATACCAGGGCTCGAGCTCCTTTTCAGATAACCCTGGCCCCAGCAGGCTTCGACCCAGCTGGGCCCCTGCTGTTGCTGACAACTCCTTGAGGCGCGCGGGAACAGTGTGCGTCGTCGACGTCTTGGGCTTGGTCCGGACAGTCACTCAAGCGAAAGAGATGTTTTCTTTATTTATACCGCTAATCTCTGGAAGTAGCAGTCAGATTTAAAAAAATCTTTATGTACGGAATAACCAAGTTTATAAGGAATATAAACTCGCTTCTTGCTTAACAAAACACAATGTAAATAGAAATAGAGGGAGTTATCAGCTCAGCTAAGCTTAGATACTCATTGCTTAGGTAAAAAAGCGAATTAATTACTTATTAGTAAAAAATATCTTTGCGATTGATTAAACTAACGATTTTATACACTTTGAAACAAAAATATAAAATTTGCAGACTACGTATGATTGTTTATATGTCACCGAAAACTTGCAGACTCCGTGTGATTGTGTATAATATGTCACCGGAAAATGGCAGACTCTATATGATTTTGTATAATATGTCACCGAAAAATGGCAGACTCTTTATGATTTTGTATAATATGTCACCAGAAAATAGCAGACTCCATCTGATTGTGTATAATATATCACCGGTAAATTGCAGACTTCGATATGATTAAAATCTTTATTAAATTATAATTCTCGATATATTATGAATGACATCCAAATACATTAGTTTTCAATATGTGTGTCTTACTTGGAAAAATCAGTTTACAATTTCTCGAGATATTTTAAAATGTTACAGCATTTGTAATCCGGTGACATAGACTAGACATACATTACAAGTCCTGGACCGTCGATTGTAGTTGATCCTTAGGCAGTGGTTAAAAGTAATCAGAACAACCAGCCAATAAATAACTACCAATCGTAAGTCTCATGAGCATAGTCATCCTAATAATGTTCCCACTGTTGGGACTCACGCCTCCTCTCTAAGAGAATGAATGGACCGTAAATCCACAATGCGGGCCCAGTAATAATAATTAATTATTTATTTCAGATTTATCTTGTGATTACATTCATATTTGGTAGTACAATCCAGTCCAGTGTGATTCGTAAATGTGTCATAATAGGTCTTCAAAGTTTTTAGTTCTATGAAATGCCAGTTTCTATACGATGTTTCCCTTCACCATTTTGAGAGCAGTGATGATAAAATAAATTACACAAAGTGTTAGGGTCTTGACTAGGACTTTTTTTATTGATGTAAACTAGTGTTTGACTGCGTTCCCACCTGATGGTAAGCAGTATAATCTGTCTAAAAAGTCAAACGACTTGGGAATTTTGTATAACATTTAATCATTAAAAAAATATCTTCTGTTAGTAAACAATGATCAAGATCTCTTAATCAACCTTGATTATTGAACCAGTGCTGACTACATCAGATTTCATTTTACCCTAATAATTACCCAAGTCATTTGACTTTTTAGACAGACTCTAACGCAAAATCTCTGATGACGAGGCGCAGTAATTTATGAGCTTATTCACTCTTGCCTTGAAGACACTCGGTGTAAACGACGAGGCAAAACGCTTAGTCTGGACCGTAGAGGTTTCAATAACATGAATACTCGTACGTCGGGTTGTCCAATGGTAGACTTGGAGTTAAATAAAAGGCAGATAAACTGTAAAAACTGACAAACGTATGTCCAGAGGAATTGTACAGAAAGAGAAATTATAAGGCACGCGTGTGTCATCGATTGTACTCGCTAGTAAAGTCTAGTACCTAAGCCCCGATGTGCCGCTTATCCTGACGTGTCTTTACCCGTGGAGCCTAATGAGTGACAAAGGTAGCCGACGGAGCCCGAACACAAAGTAAAGCGCCTGCCAGGGTTTGAACCTGCGAGGCTGCATCATACCACTCAAAGTCGGGACCGTTACCACTAGGTCTAGGATTTTGCTAGGACTACCTATTGAGATATTGTTGGTACCATTAGCCAGCATTTAGAAGTCAGACAGGCAGTCGCTCTGTGTAAAGAATTGGTTATATACTCGTTTTACCCTCTTAGGAATGTTTTTTTTTTTCATAAAATCCGTTCTTAGCGGATGTCTACACCGTATGGAACCTACCTGCCTTTTATGTTTATAGGTATTATAGTTTCTGAGATTACTTGATTAATAAGTCAGTGATATTTCGCTTTTATATACGACTATATTAGATAGATTTACATTATATTCAACATTTCAAGCCGTTCTAAAACATAGACCTCTATGGAAAAAAAAACCAGGGAAGACTCTTCATGTATACCTAATGTTTTATATCTAAAACACATAAGCATAAAGTTTCTCATGTCCTTTATTAATTAATTTTGTATTCACATTATCCTGAATATACTCCAGAAAATAACTGTTCTCTGTAAACCACGATGTAGAAGAGGAATGGGCGGTCAGCGCGGAATATAGGCTGATTCAGCGTGGCAGATACTGGGCGAATTTGTATTCCTGCAATCATGAACATATTTAAAACGATCATCATTATCATTTCATCCGAAAGATGTTCACTGTTGGACATAAGCCTCTCCTAAATATCGCCATAATGACCAGTGCTGTGCGTCTTGCTTCCATTAGATGCCCTCGACCCTCACTAGGTCAACGCCACCTTATGGGGGATCTTATGTATCCTCGAGTGTAACCCATTCTTTTCGCTAACCCTTATCAATCGCGTCTTCATATCCGCGGTTATTTTCATGATGATACTATAAGAAAATGAAAATACAACATGTTTCCAGACTTAAACTTCATTTATTGATAACACTAATATTAATAAATTCCCGAGAAGGTTCCCGAGAACAATTGCTCTTGATAAATCTTGATGTAAAACAGAAACGGACGATCCACACGGATGTGGGGTAGCACGACTGAGGACAGTGGTTTTAGTATCATTCCTGAAATCACGAATACACAAGTCTCACTCAAGAGATCGTCTTTAAGTTAATAAAGAAAGAACCCAGTATTAAAACAAAGCTGACATGTACCATCAATAACCTTCCGTCTGACCACCGCAAGTTCATTTTTGCTTGTACTCGAATTGAAAATTTCAAATGGCAAACGACAAGAAATCATATTGAAACTAAAAAGGTAACAGATAAAAAGATACAGAAAGTAATTGAACTACTTAAACACTTCACAGAAATGAAGTAATCGCCAAATTGATAAAACTTTGCTTGGTACTGTGATAGAAATGACGAAACCAAAGTACTAACGGTCTTATTTCTGTCACAGCAAGTGCAAGTCAAAACGGGATCTAAGACATAGCATAGTCAGCCTTATAATGTTCCCACTGTTGGGGAGTGTGGAAAACAACACAAACAACCATGTTTGTGTTGTTAGTAACACAGTCCTGAGAGGTTGCCAGTGTTTTACAAACAACCCTGTATGTGTCATTATAAACGTAACCACAGTTTCCAAGAAGTAGAATGGAAGAAAAAAACGTGTTGCGCCGACCCCAAATAAGATGGGTCAAGGGCAGGAAGGAGAAGAAGAGTTTCCAAGATGTAATATTTTATATGTAAGTGAAAAGCAGACTGATGAAAATATTATAGGCATACCAGTGACTGCAGCAGCCTTTGTCCCTTTCTCATTTACTTCAATAATTGCCTTGTGTATAGCTTTGGATACATACACTTCTTCATCTTCGATTATTCCAGTCAAGCCTGATGATCTAGAGTTAAATATAGAACGTAGCCCAATCTGAAATTTAAATAAAGTTGATTTCTAGGGTTCCCTTACCTCAAAAGGAAAAAACGGAACCCTTATAGGATAACTTTTAAAATCACAGCTGCGCAAAGTGACGGCCGTGACAACTGGTCTCGGGATATAATATACTATAAGCACCTCTCTGTGACAGGAGTTACAGACAGCCCACTTTGCAAAGCCTCCATGGAGGAGGACGAGACAGCATCACATTTTGTTATAAGCTGCCCAGTTGTCGCTGGATACAGAGCAAAATACTTCGGAAACCTCTGCGAAATGGTCAGTAACACCAAGACGCTACTGGCCTTCCTTGAGGGGAGGATCAAATGAGACACTTGTCCCACCCGTACGTAAACTACGCGCTTTAATTGTAGAGTTGCGGACACCAGCCCGTAATGCAAATACAATACAAAAATGTAGATATCAGAACTTACATCATCATCATCATTTCAGTAGATAGACGTCCACTGTTGGACAGAGGCCTTCCTCAAGTGTCGCCACAATGTACGATCCTGTGCGTCCCGCATGCATCGGATTCCCGCAACCTTCACCAGGTCATCGGTCCACCTTGTAGGCCTACCAATGCTGCGTTTTCCGGTACGCGGTCGCCACTCCTAAACATTTCGTCAACGGCCATCTGTTCTGAGAGCAATGTGCCCTGCCCATCGCCACTTAAGTTTGGCGATTCTTCGTGCTATGTCGGCACCCTTGGTTTTCCTGCGGATGCCATTTCCAGAACGTACACATAACTTCAAATGAAAACTCACCTTTTCATACAAATGCTTCAAATCCAGTTGCGACTCTATTTTGAACTTTGGCATCGATAATATTACTTTTCTAAACTTCATTTTTTCCAACGCCGAGTTCAATAGTTTGATCGAGAGTTTTAGAGCTCTTAAGAGAACTGGCAAGCCAGTGTTGCTGAACGGTAGCACTATTACCATTGATGACTGCGAACCTTCATAGGGGATTTCTATGACCTGGTGACATTAACTAACATTTATTTAAGAGTGACTTTGGCGCACGTCTTTGTTCTTGTGAAACTGAATTTTCAGGGGTAAAAAGTGATAAATCATAAATTATATTTATTATGAAAATAGGTTTAAAAAAAAATTAGATGAGACTGGTGTTTCCTAGCTGACTACCCTGTCCCCTAGCCAAGTTGCTAATCTGCAATAGTTAACGCAAGTAGAAAGCTTCAAATGTACGGGAACGACTTCATCTCAACGACCAGTCACGTGGTCAGAACAAAAGAATTGGCGGCAAGGTCAACTCGAAGCGTTCGACAAAAGCGAAACGGATGTAACTTGTCTAGGGGGGCCGAAAAGAAACACCGAAACAAACCCAGGGGTCAATAAAGCCTCTTTTAAAGTCCATACAGCAAACGTGTTGTAGTCAAATCATATGAGAACCATGCAGATTAGTGACTAACTGCCGCACACAGAGACGTCATTTTACTTTAATGTCAATTATAGCAAAACCTAAAGTACTTAACATCATAAAGATTTATACTATAATATTATTCAATGACAAAATTAGTAAATCAGAGATTAGCGTTAATGGGCGCCTCTGAGTGCGGCAGTAAGATTGTCTTTTGAAGAAAGAACCACACAGATTTGAGAGGACCTGTCATTGACTAGACAGGTCCTCTCAAATCTGTGTGGTTTGTTGGCAAGCATTTTTCAGTATTCATAACTTAAACTTAGGACTACTAAGGAGCTCAACTACTAGCTAGTAATTTATCATCATCATCATCATCATTTCAGCCGACAGACGTCCACTGTTGGACATAGGCCTCCCCTAAGTGTCGCCACAATGATCGATCCTGTGCGTCTCGCATCCATCGGTTTCCCGCAACCCTCACCAGGTCATCGGTGCACCTTGTAGGAGGCCTTCCGCCGCTGCGTCTTCCAGTACGAGGTCGCCACTCCAGTAATTTATATTAGTGGTAAAAGGCACCGTGTTACTCTGTCATTATTTTGTTGTTTCTCTCATGCGAGCGACCTAACCTTCGCCAGCATTATTGCTTCGCAGAAGGAGGCGATTTCCCCTCAGCGCCACCGCCTCCCACCTTCCTCCACGAGGGTACGATGGTGCTCCATCTAAACTAAGCACGCCTCTCTATCTTACGTTCCAACGTGTCCTCTGTGTGCTCCGCAAAATGGTGACACCCGGGCGTTTCTTCAACCTGAATCCGATGCAGGGAAGTTCTTGCACCGAACTTGCCGTGTCCGGTGAGGACCTGCGTCATGCGGAAGGGAAGAGTACCGGGAGTAAAGTAGTATTACCTACCTCAGCGTTTATGACGTCACACTTCCAGTATTTGTACAGTCCTTCACGGCTCATCATCGGAACTCGTCGGATTCCAGACGGCGAGTGAAAGTCACCCGTGTATGATTTTTCAAATTCATGTTGCCACTTACCCTAGAAAATAATCATTGTTGCCAGTTTAGAGGTATGCGAAACAGAAAGTAAAGTCCCACATACCTCCGTTAGAAAGGGTGGATCCTCTGACCAGACGGGTGTTATGTCTGGTGGGCAACTGCCCGGGAGATGATTTCGGGGTGTTCTATATGTCCACGTCACGTGGAGATCTTTAATTGCGCAATGCAGGATTAGTTCTTATATGACGCCATAGATGTCGCTACACAAATTTTGAAGAATATTGACTATTAGTAGTACAATATAAAATTCCGCACTTGCATCCCGTAGGGACATGCACTTAGTACACCAAAATTGTTCACCAATTATGTTTATAAGGCAGCCAGTGCTAATTCCAGTAGAAGTCTCATTTCTCTGGCTCGGGAATAGAACCTTAGGCCCTCACCCTCAGCATTACCATTTGCGTCTATTGACCAAACGAATATACATGTAGGTACCATCAAAGATACTTTCATCTGACCACCGCTAAGTTAATTTTTGCTTGCACTCGAAATGAAAACTTCAAAGGGTTTGGTTTGGCGCCACGAAACAGGATTCAAGCGAAATTTTTTTTAAGTGGTCAGGCAGATGGTACCTAGGTGTACTCCTTGAATTTCCTCTAGTTGATATTCAATTCAGGCTACTAAAAGCAGAAGTATTTCAAGGCGCTTTAATGCCGGCTATACACCATCCTACATATCGTCCAATCGGTTTGACGGTTTGACGCTACAGGTTTGATCCAATCTGTAGTTCCGTGTGTGGGACCCACACACGGAACCATGACTCATACCAATCCACTCCCACACACGGTCAATTCTATCTGATCCATTCGGTAGCGTCATACAGATTGGACGATAGGTAGGATGGTGTATGGCCGGCATAAAATATCGTTGTACGTTCATGTACCGTCACTCAAGCGCTGTGAGTGGGATACTATGGTACAAGTAAATAAAAAAACCGGTTAAATGCAAGTCAAACGCACGCACTCAAAGTTCTGTACAACCTGAACCTTCCTATCTAAACAGTTAAATCCCGAAACTCAATAAAAAACTAAAACCCGACTCCTACAAAAAAAAAAACGATGTTGTAAAAGTATGAAACAAGGTTTTCAGGATAAACAAGGTAACGGGAAAAACAAAAACAGAACGAAAAGAAAAGCCGTAGTCACACGTTATTAAAGTGTTTCTGTTGTTTAGATAATTATAACGTGTGACTGCAAATTCGAAATTGTAGGTTTCGGATTCAAGGCAAACGTCAAAAAAATATGCGCCTAAACGGCCTTACAATTTTGTTGACTTTAAGAAGTTTAATTTTTTCACTGCTGCAGCTGCTTAAATTGATATTAATTCCAGCTTCATATATCCACGAGTTCCTGATAAAAAGGGTCTTGACAGAGAGACAAAAGAAAAGACGGACAAACGGACAACAAAGTAATCCATACAATTAAAAAAAAATGTTCTTACAAATTGAGAACTTCCTCCTTTACCGTTTATATAATTATACTAAACTTGAAAGTACCTGCCTCTTACATATATATCGATCACTTATAAAAAATCTCCTAAACCATAAACGTACCGCAAACTTATATCATGTACCATAAGCTTACCGCAAACTTATATCTTGTACCATAAACGTACCGCAAACTTATATCTTGTACAATAAACGTACCGCAAACTTATATCATGTACCATAAACTTACCGCAAAATAAATAGCGTTGACCAGGATCATCGAGGTGTCTGTTGAGATATCTGACGAACTAACGAATTTTGTGAATTTATTCCTCGTTTTTTCAGCAACCTGATTCGAAAATACATTTAGATTAGGGTTCAAGACTGATTTTTTTCATGTTGCAGTTACAAACTTTTATTCTCAATATCCCCTTGTCTGTGGCGCGGAGCCGCTCCAGCTTTCTATAAGAATGTCCGTGTGTGGGAGAGCCGCAGCGGCTCTCCTGTATCTGTGCTTCATTATTTGACATAAACAGACAGAAATGAGAATTGGTTGAACAGACAGTAAAAAGATTTCTTTAAATTTCTATTCTTAACGCGAATAGGGTATAGTGGCTCTAGCAACGGCGCGCCTCAAAGAGATGTCAGCAAAACCGCAGGGGCCCAGCAGGGCGATACCTGCTAAGGCCACGGGAAATTTCTGAAATAGAAACCATACGCAAAGGGTAACTGAAAGACACAGGTGTGTTTTAGTCAGCAAAAGTCTGACAAATCGTCTAGCTTTATTCTAGAGCGGAAAAACATCCAATATCTTCGCCCGCGTACCTAAAATATAGCCTATATCACTCAGGAATAAAGCAGTTTTATATCGGTGGAAAAATGTTTGCAATTGCTCTAGTACTTTCAGAGATTACCACCTACAAACAAAAAAGCATAAACTCTACCTCTTTATAATATTAGTGTAGATAAACCAGTGCTTGACCACCTGATGGTAAGCAGTGATGCAATCGTCGATGATGAGGCGCTGATGAGTACAAAAAAAGGAAAAGAGGGTTTCTTTCTATAAGAAGAAAAACTCCATTTTCTTACCCACTCGTTAATTTTCGCTGCAGCTTCGCTTGGATTGTATACATCGATCTTCCGAACAGAGGACTGGAATATTTTTTTTGAGACTCGCTCGAACGTGTCGTTGATACTTTTTTCAGAAGATACGAATACTCTGCTGGCCACATCCAGGGTTACTCCTTGCAGATACATCATGTTGGTAACTAATACAGCGACAGCGTTCTGTAGCTGTTTAAAAGAATATATAATTTATTTTTGGCACTGAGGGTTCTGTGCAAACTACAATTCCTGAATGGAGTCTACTTTGAATGTACTTTGTGTTTTTGTATTTTATTTATGTACGTTATGTATTTATTTAGGTTTTAGTATAAGTAAGTAAATAATTTAAGTTATTTTATGTACATATTTATGTAAATTTTATTTTTATCAATAGAATGGAGTCTCGAAGATGGTTTCGAATTGCATTTTTTGTTGTTACTTATGTAACAACAAATTTACTGTTTTCAGATTTATTCCTATACCAATGTAATAAGACCTTGCTTTGTGCCAAATTTCAGGATTCTGGGTCAACGGTAAGTACCCTGTGAATTTCGATCGTGAGACTATCAAAATATACGTTTTTTGCGACATAAACGGCCATATCTTTTTTATTCGTTAACTTAGAAGTTTGATTTTTTCACAGCTTGAAGGGACTGCAGACTTGTGTATATGGTTTTAATTTCAACTCGATATCTCCGCGCGTTTCTCGAGAGAAAGGGTCTTAACAGACAGACAGACAGACAGACGGACGGACGGATGGATGGACAACAAAGTGATCTTAGAAGGGTTCCGTTTTTTCCTTTTGAAGTACGGAACCTTAAAAAATACTTATCCGATAGTCGACCTGGCTATGTAATAGTTGTACCGTTTCATTTACGAATTTTTGTATTCACAGAGTACCTATTTCGGAGGGTTTAGGCCTACGTCGACTTTTCGGCCCCGTAATTCAGGGATTTTATTTTTATAAAAAAAAAAACATACTGTTACGCCGTTAAACTTCAACACGTCATATCTCCGACAAAATAAAGAGTGGCAACGAATAATTAAAACGCATTGCTGTTCGAAAGCTCTAGAACCAAAGTACCTACCTAGCCTGGCAAGATCTGGAACATTCCTTCATAAGTACTTGTTGTACCTACTATTTAGTAGGTATGTAATCTGTAGGTATCTGTAGGTGGATTAGGGAAATGGTACTTTCCGCCATTAACAATAGAGTCGAAATTCGCGTGAGTGACTCGCGAAGGACAAAGTAATAAAATTGATTTATGGCCCCGCGATGCGACTCTATTGTTCTGGAACTATCCTGAGACGTCGGTATCTAGAATTTTCTTTGCTCCGCGTATAAATACGAGCCCCCGAACGGAAGTGAGTCAGTTTTGATTTCGACTGCGAACGAGAGCGATCTACCTAAGTGTGCGAAGTGATTTTATCTAACGACCGAGGCGATAGTGTAACGGAACTCTAGTGCCAACTGTGATTTGGATTATTGTTGACTGGACAAATTATTTATTGTTTGTGGTGAATAAAGTTCTTTATTGGTAAATCGGCATTTAGTTACCCACGTACGTAACAATACCAACTATTCAAAAATTGTTTTTTACCAGGTCCTTTTAAAAACAAGCTTTATTTATAAGTTACAAAAAAAAATTGTACTTAACAAACAATTGTACTTAACAAATATTTCCGTGACGTAATCTCGTAGATATATAATAATAATAATAATAATAACACACCCCTTATTATAATTACACACCACAAACTATTCTACAAAATGACACACATAAACTGTATTATGACAGAGCTATTCTCACCGACAGGACAATCCACTATAATAGGCCGGATATCATTCTACAGGATAAAATAAATAAAATCATCTACCTAATAGATATTGCTGTTCCTAACACACATAACATACAGAAGACAATAACGGAAAAAATTAGTAAATACGTAGAACTTAAGGAGGAAGTAACTAGAATATGGCGACAAGAAAAGGTTTATGTGGTCCCAATCGTGCTTTCCACAACAGGTGTCATCCCGCATCATCTCTTCCATAGTCTTAAGTTATTAAATCTTAAAGACACCTTTTACATACCCTTACAAAAAGCTGCCATCTTGAACACATGTCGCATTGTCAGAAAATTCTTACAAATAGACGAACACGAAATAGGTCTACCTCATAACGTATCCTCCACATAACACACCACACGCTACATTTACTTGGCCTGGCCCGTAAATGTAGTTAAACACCAGCCCAAGAGCTGAGAAGTAAAAACCGAAACAAAAATAATAATAATAATAATAATAATAATAATAATAGCCAAGAGCCTCGACCAACACCTTAGGAGGCTCTCGTTAGGCGGCTGGATCAAGGGCTTGATTCAGAAAGCGGTACTCCTGGACACGGCTCGTATAGTCAGGAGGTTCCTTTCTCTGGAGCCCTGACCGCCGGTAGCTTGGACCCTGTTCCCGAAACCGGTGGGACACTATTTTTTATATTTTTAAATGTTTTTTTAGTTTTTATTTAAATATTTAAAAATATAATTTATATGTTTGTACAACGAATAAAGGAAATAATAATTTATTCAAATAACGTTTACAAAAAATTAACGTAAAGCCAACAATAATAAGGTTTTTCATACAGTTCAATGCCTAAAAATATACTAAAACTAAATTATTATTAAAGGTGCAAAATAAATAATCGTGGTTCGGATAAGCAATGTTTGTTAGTGGACCACCCGAACTAGGTTAATTTAAACCTGTGTTTCAGGCCATCACTTTACAGTTCAGTTTCAATGCGACAGTAAAATTTAAAATTAGAGTAATATTATTAAAAAAAATACATTCTATTTATATCTACGAAAATAAGCTTATGGTACGATAATACCTAAAAACTATGTCGATAAATGTATACAAAAATAAACATTAACGAGTATAAGGTATATATTATATTAGAGAACATTATGCCAAAATTGAAACATATATTAATTTGCGCACTTTCGTACACAAGAGTTCGATATGTTTACGGAAATTTAGATTTGGCTCAATCGTGACACCTAGATATTTTAAATCGTCAGCTCTGGCTAAAGTGGGGCAAGAGCATGCAGTGTCAGCATACGTGCAGTTACTATGTGCGTGAATGTTTAGGTTACTAAGCGGTATGTTAGCATTTCTCATAGTAAATGAAATGTGATTTGTTTTATCTGCGTTTAGTGTTAAGAGTTTAAGAGATTATTCTGGAGCCATTTGGATACAATATTAAAACCATTTTGAGCATATTTAGAAATTAGTTGATTTGTCATGACAATTTAAAAAGTAAAAGAAAATATAAATAAGCTACTTTTTTATCTGCTAAATAACTTAACTATTAGATGACGCTCTCAGGCGTCTTCATAGTCAATTGAGTTTATATAGTTCATTTCTGCGTGTTTGCGGGCCGGGCAATTTACATCACCAGTTGGATGGTCACATTTCCTTTTGAAGCGTTTGCAGGTTGCGCATAGAGGGGGTGAAGATTTGCTGCTGCATTCCTTGAATGAGTGTCCGCTCTCTCCACAGTGGTTGCAGGTGGGACTGGTTTCCCGGCAGAACTTGGCTGCGTGTCCGAACTGCTGGCAATTGAAGCATCTGGTGACTATGGTGAAATCTCTCACCGGGCATGAAGTCCAATTGATAAAAACTCGGCTTTGGTTAATGAGAACCTTTCTTATGCTAGCAGGAAGTTCTATGATGTAGTTACAAGTTTGAAGGTCTCTCTTGCCCGATTTATGGCTTAATTTGATGCACTCTAGGAAGGACTCGCGCGTTATATTCGGCAACTTGTCTGATAGGTTCTGCTCGTAAATACATTCAAATACCTCCTTTTCAGTAAGAGCGACGGGGACACCAATGACAACAATCCTAGGTCGGCGTTTGGAAGGTTCTTCTATTTTAAGGCCAGATGATACTAGATTTACAGATTTTTTAAGTTTATCAATATCGTCTTTGTTTTCAGTGCTAATCAAAACTCCCCCATTTTTCACCTTTTTTAGGCCACGAACATGAAGCTTAAGTTGTTCTGGGGAGATGATCTTTTGGACCAGAGACTTGGTGTCGTCACTTGTTTGGGTTTTATCGCTGGGATAGATGGCGACTGATCTCAAATTTGCAGGACGGACGATGTCGGTACCTTTCTTAACCATGTTGGCATAAGACGTATCTTCTGGTAGCTTCAATTTTGTTTCGACGACCTCTCTGAACTGCTGGAGAGAGTCCACAACATTCTGCTGAGCCTGAAGGTGCTGGATTGTGGTATAGGCCTGGATAGTTTTTGTCTTCAATGATTGGTAAAAGATGGCCATCTGAGACGTGTTACTTGACACCTTACGGCAAAGACCGGAAACACGAAGCTTCTGGTCCGAGTTCATTTTCCCGTCCGCAACCATATTGCAAACTTCATGCAGGATTGAATCTATGGATTCTTTCCACTTCTGCATCTCCTGCGTGCTGATGATCGGCAATTCATTTTCCGTGGGTGCTGGTGGACTTGGGTCGTTAGGGGTTAATGGTTGGGTAGGCGTCGGTGGAGGACTACGCCGTAATAGTTGGCTGCGGCCAAACGGGCTCGCTCCGGGGTCGGACATATTAAGTACCGAAAACACTTTATGTATTGTTTAAAAGATCTAACTAGTTCATTTTGTTTATGTAAGTCGGTTACCAAATCACACGCGACACACTTTAATTTATACTGACGGAACAATATTTATATTTATTTATCGTAATTGTTTATTTCATTTTTCTTTATTAGAAAACACGTCCGCTTAGTCTCGCGACTCGTAAAGCGATCGTGTATGTAGACGTGTCAGTCGTGATTTTGGTCAAACCAACCAACCAAACTTGGTTTTTTAGCAAACCAACTACTTTATTTATCATGTATTCATTTTTGCCAAGGGATTGATCATATAGTCAATTTTAATAAAATAATTTTTCATGTGGTTCTCTTTTATGTATGTATATCCATAGAGGTACATACCATACCATAGAGGTACAAAAAGTACTATAATATTAGAAGCTGGCCTTAAAATAGGAACACATACCTGTACTCTTCTCGTAAGACCTATGGCAGTTAATAATTCTTTTTCTGCACTACTTGTTGCTCCAACCAGCAATTTGCCCAGAGGCATCAACGCTGTTAATGGCGAACAAATCACATTTCTGCCGTGATCTAGCAGTGCTGCCTCCTGCAAACGAACATAAGTTTTAGGGAGCTTAACATCATCACCGTTATTTTAGCCGAAAGACGTCCACTGCTGGACATAGGCTTCCCCCAAGTCTTGCTATAATCATTGCCGGCGTAAGGGCCACTGACACCCCGGGCGAAAATATTGTGGCGCCCAGGTGGAAGTATCGCACTAATCGTAAGCGTAAGCGCAGTCGAGGAGCGACTCTAACGATATCGTTAAAGTCCATTAAAAAAAAAACTCTATAAAAAATATGCATGTGTACAGAGCGTAGAGCACAGTTTTGAGGGTTTGTACCAGGGGAGGCAAGAGACTCCAACTCCAAACTTTGGCGCCCCTCTGAATTTGTCGCCCTGGGCCGTTGCCCCACCGTGAAGTACCACGCAAAGTAACTCTGAGCATAGCCCTTCTCGTTGCGCTTTAGGTGAGTCCTCCAGACTTGAAAATCATAATTTAAGCACTGAAGTTTTACTTAAACGCACTTAGGTAGTGTTTTTTAAAGAATTAGTTTTCCTAATTGTAGGCAAATAATAGCTATGGGCATCGACGCAGTACATTGGTCGCGCATTGGTATTGGTATCAACGCACGCACACATGACGGACATGCTTGTGACGATTGATGGGTATCTAATTTTTTATAGAATAAAAAAGAACTAACAAAATTCATCTGCGACGCAATAACCATGCCTACCAGCGCTGCAGAATCATTCAAAACATACGCAAAGGGCAACTGAACCACACGTCACAATAGGGCAGCAAATTGAAAAAAATATAATAGTTATCAGTTGTATCCACTGGTACTGGTCAGGGTCGCGGGATTCCGATGGATGCGTGACGCACAGGACCGGTCATTGTGGCGACGCTTGGCGGAGGCCTATGTCCAACAGCGGACGTCTTTCGGCTGATATGATGATGATGTATCCGCTGCTTTTTTCAAATTTATCTTGATTAAGATCTTGCCTGATTGCAAGCAATGAAATTAAAATGTAGCCCTTTTTTATGGTGGGGAAAACATCTTATGACAACCCCCGCTCTTAGGCGGAGCGGGAGATGGTGTCAGACTGTTACTGACTAAAAACCGACCCCGTTCCTTCTAGCCTTCATACCGGGGCTCGAGCTCCCTTTGGGATACCCTGGCCACAGTAAGCTTCGACCCAGCTGGGCCCCTGCTGTTGCTGACAACTCCTTGGGACACGCGGGAACAGTGCGCGCCGTCGAAGATTTGGGCTCGCTCTGGACAGTTACCGGCCGGTCGGACAGCGAGCTACAGAATGTTTCACGAAAATAAAACTTACCAGAGCGAAATATTGCCTGATGTTTCCTTTAGTGTTGAAAAATTCGTCACTGAACGGTAAAACTTCTCTCTCATCGCTGCTCTCACTACTAGTGGATGCACTTTTATATTTTTTTTTCGCCAAAACTATGAAGAATAAATAAATAACTGCGAAAGAAAACATAATTATCATAAATATGTAACGCTGCAAGTAAAAAATTCTGAAAACCTAGTAAAGATTCATTGGATGCCGAAGGGTCAGGACCGCTGATGTTGTGTGTGACGCTTAGGGATGCATAATTATGTCCAGCATCACTGGCCTGTTGGTCTAGTGGTTAGTGGCCCTGACTGCTATGCCGGAGGTCGTGTGTTTGATTCCCACCCAGGACAAATATTTGTCCGTTTGATCTAGAGCTGTATGATTTCCCAAATTATGGGTCGCGACCCTTTGATGAGTAGCAAGCGAAAATGGAATACCTCCTGAAAAGCATCATTTACAATAATCTAGAGCATAAATTAGGTAATGCTCCTCTTTTCTTTATGAAGGCCTAGCGGTTTTTGGAAGCTTTTCTTGGGTAGGTCGTGATTCAATCAACTGAGAACCACTGCCAATTGAATAAGTTTTTCTTTTTTTTTAGACTTTATTGGCTAACCAGGAGAAAACTATTGAAGTCTTTCTAAGTAGACACGTGTTAAAAAAAAACATACTCACAAATAAAAAATACTTTCATTTTATGAATAGCCATGCTAGAAGATTTAAAATTAAGTGAACCAAACAATAAAAATAGACATGACTACTAACTGATAAGCGCACCTAAAACGTTTTTTCAATCAAGTGATTCGTTACTTCTGATTCTGCGATCACCAAAACCAATCGGAAGTTATCATATCTCGGTTTAGTTTACGACTATGAAATCAATGATAAAAGTTGGTCAAAACCAGCAAACATTTTTACTAAGCGAACTTTTCTTATTTAGTTAGTTCAGTGGCGCTGATATCTTGGGTGCTCGGGGGCTCAAGCATCCATGAGAAATAAACTGAGGCCCTGAGAATAGTCACCAAGAAACAGAGCAGTAATCGCCTTCCAGGGGATGGGCGTTTTTGAAAAACATGTTTCATTTTTATCATGGTTTTATTTTATATTTTTATCAAACTTGATTAGTAATTTAGTACGCACTAAGTAAGCAGGTCATACATTAATTTGTGGGTCGATCAGTGTGCATTAATTTCTTTTCGCACACTTTGCACACACAACACCTAGTAATACCAAAAGCACGATTTTTCGAGTCTTCAAATGAGCATGTGCACACATGAGGTTTTCTAAAAGCGGGCGCCTCTGAGAACTGAAAATGAACAGATCATTTAGTAAATCTTTAGTGGCTAAAACTTGCATCATTGGATTTCAAAATCAAATTCACAGGTTTGAATTATACGCCACGTGAAATATTGATACCAACAAAAAAAAATGTAACTGGTGTTACAATAATATGAAAAACTACTATCAACCTTGGCAGTAACAAATTATATCAAAGGAATAAAAAAGATTCAGCTGGATGCAAATGAATACCGCGTTTACGAGTCATTTTTATTTCGACTGATCACACGTGATGTATTGTAATTTTCCATTTTGATGGTAAGAATTGTCCGCATATTGTTTTAATAAGCAGCAAAACTTCGTTGGACTTCATTTTTAAGGGTTTTATTAAGATTGAAAGAACAATCAATAATCAAAGCCACGAAACAGTAATTAAGGCGACCGACGACTTCACCCTTTAGAAACAAAATAACATCTTCCGTCGATCCTGGCAACATTCGAGGTATTGATTTTTTATTTAGTCTGTGAACCTGAACTGAAAGTGACAGCAAAGATTTTCAAAATGTCCGGGAATAATTGTTATGGTCTTAGGGCTCTTCCCCGATCATTAGCCTATGCGAGAGCTGAATTATCACCCGAAGAGCATTATTACTATCATTACCAATACCAAATGCTTCGTCTTTTAGCATTACTCCAGGAGTACACGGATAACTAGTCCGCTTTACCGTTCAACGTTCGCTTACATCAATATTTCAGTTCTGTGTTTATCGATCGATCGCCTAAAAATGATTCCAAGTGAGATTTTCGCTGAAGATTTGATGAGTACAGTGATTCGATATGGCTTATACATCGGTGCAGCCTTCCAGCTTGTCTGTCTCATGGCTTGTGTGACTCTAACTGATGAACAAAGCGAGCCGCATCCATACGAAAAGGTAAACCTTTGTTTTAACACTTAACGCATATTTTTGACTTAAATATTCGAATTAGTCAATAAAACCAGGCTCATTCATACATCTAAAACGACCTCTTGACTATGTCTAACCATTTCAACTTGTAGCAAATTGGTACTCAGCATAGAACTCGTTATTGCGACACTTGGGAGTGGCCTATGTCCAACAGTGGACGCCCTTCGGCTGAAATAATGATCGTAAAACTCTAAAAGCTTACCTGCTGATTATAACCTGATCATCATCAATCAATAATTTTATATACTTGTGGTCCAAATCTAACGTGTCCAATTTATTCAGTCCGTTTTTTCATCTCGATTGTAATGGGCTTTTATTGTTGTTCTAGGCATACACAGACAGTGATGAATGCAGCTCTGAGCAGTCATCACCAGGACATCGGGCAGCCATGTCACGAGCCAGGCGACATGACAAAAAGAAACGGCGCTAACTTTGGCAGCTTCAAAATGTATTGGATCTCGGAATCATTTTATAACTGCATCTTTTGGTATTACTAGGTGTTGTGTGTCTTTATATTGTAATGAATATAATATGTGGCACCATTTGTAAATAAGACTTGAAATGAACTTTGTGGTTACATAAATATTTCCATAGACAAAATCTTTATTGGAAACAAACATGTACGATGCATAATAGCATAATTATAATAAAACGGAGGAGTTTTGGAAAAAGTCTTATCTCTGGTAATCTATACTGGATAACCAAATTCATGACGAATAGCTGCAATCACACAGCAGCAGGAGCTGCAGCTATAAGCTGTATAACATCATACTACAATCCATGGATGTGAAGTAGTAACCAAAGACGCGGGAGCTAGGTACAGCTAGTTTTAATTTTATTTATTTACAAATGGTGCAATACTTTCTCTACAGTTTTACTCTATTTAATTTTTAAGTTAGAAACTTTTTGTAAGTGTATCTGTAACATTCCTATAATGTATTTGTTGATGATCAATGTAGCAATACTCATACTTTTGAACTTGTAGAAGTTTCTCAAATCATGTATCTTTTATCTATATAAGCACATACAATGAAAATCTGTATTCATTCCCATTTAACTTATGCATTTCAATATTTAGGGAAGTATATCTGAAATTATTCAATCTGTACTGTACTTGATGTATTAATCACAACTTTATAATATTCAAGACCCAGGAGGTGAAGTAAATAGGATAATTTTGACATCTATAGACCCTTTAGTATCCCTCAAAAATGCTTAATGAGATAATCCTGATAGAAAAACATTGTATTGACGTAAAATAAAACCAACAAAATAATATAAAGCATTTTATTTGTTATTTGGACTAGAAACCTTATAGCATTAAGATTATCGCATCTAAAATAAACTATGAATAAAAATCTCATATAAAATTATTCAACATTTGTACAGTTTAAGCACATTGTAAGTACAACAACATATAAGGCACTGAATAACTTAGGACTATAGATAGCACCAAACATTTACATTTCTCACGTCATTTGATGAATTTAATTATCATTTTGTATAACATGTCAGAACTGTTTATTGGTCAAAACTAACTAAGATTAATATCATCATCATCATCATCATATCAGCCGAAAGACGTCCACTGCTGGACATAGGCCTCCCCCAAGCGTCGCCACAACGACCGGTCCTGTGCGTCACGCATCCATCGGATAGATTAATATCAGTTGACTTTAAATCACAAAAAAAAAACTTATTTGGTTGGTAGATTCTTTCATTACTATTATATAAACATTTTTGTTACATCCTGAACTGACAGACACTGTCCTGTCTCAGCTATGAACATTCTGTCAAACACGCGAGGGTTAAATAGTCGTTAAATTATCTACGCAATTTTCATTCTTTAAGAACCTTGCAAGTGATTAAAACGAGAAAAAAAATAGTTTGCGTTTGACCTCTATCTCTCCTGATGGTAAGTGATGGTGGAGCACGCTTGCCTAGAAGTAAACTATTCACTCTTAGAAAAGTTGTAGCTATCAGAAGCGAGATGAGACTGCAGCAAGGGATTTCACTCCATAGCTGTACTTTTTTTTATTAATATTTATAGGCTCGCGTCTGATTGCTATCTCACCTGATGGTAAGTGATGTGGGTTGACAATGGAGCATGTTTGTGCGTATCATGGATGAAATCAGTAGTCGTAAATAGCATACCAGACACTACAACTAGTTTTGTCTAATAAACAGTATAGACTAACATATGCTTTCACATAATTAATATGACACTTTCAATTGGCACTCTGTCTCATTGGAGAATTACTATAAAATAATATCTTAATCTTTTAATTGTACATTAGTTTCATTAGTGTTTTAAAGGTACTACGTTACAATTACTGTAGCAGCCCATATCGCGTATATAACTTGGTTGTATTTTCAGACAGAGAGCAATAGTACTGGAGAAGGTATAAGTTATCGAAACTCTTAACATTACATACAACAATACATATAAAAACAATTGACAAAAATCACGATTGCACAAATTCATTTGAATATAATATAATTCTCTATCAATTTCATACTTGTATAAAATTACTACAGCAAAATACATGTTTATAAAAAACAACAACACAGTTATTTACATAAAATATTGCTTAAATTGGACAAAATATCACTTAGGGCAGACTAACAGCGTATGGATGGCAATGCAAGAAACTCAATGCTTTCGTACGTAGTTAAATGCAATGTTTTGTAAAAGCTACAGTTATTAACTTGTTGTTAGATTAAAGTTATGCGTTTTCAACGCGTGGATGAGGTCGTTGTCAGAAAGAAATTGTTTGAACGCGTCAAGTTTCTTGAAGCATATCGTAACGCAACACGATTTGTTGCCTCCACAACACGGTTCCTTCTCGGCCGTCGTCGGCTTTTTGTCGCTACAACACGACTTATCCTCTGAACTGGTTACTTTAGTGCTGCAGCACGAAGCCTTCTCTTCACCAGCCGACTTTTTCTCACTGCAACACGACTTCTTTTCAACCCTATTTCGATCGCATTTATCGCTGGGTTCCGTGTGAGGGCTACATGAACACGACAAACTTTTCACCACCGCCGACGTCTGTAAACTTTCGTCGCATTCGTGGACTGTGAAAATTCCTAAATCTTCCAAGTTTGAATTGTTGTGTCGTCTATGGTAATGCAAGAATGTGTTGTGATTGGTGTCTGTGGCCTGGCCGCAGCCTACAGCGCACTTCATGGCCGCATGATCGCATTTACAGTCAACACAGGAGCAGGTGTCCTCACCACACCCTTGCTTCTTAGGAGGATCATCAGGCTCGATTGTGCCCATACAGTCCCTGCACTCTCCAAGACTCGGATCACACTTACAATCTGAACACGAACAAATGCCAACGTCAGCTGCTAACTGCTCCAGAGTATTCCTTTTCGCCACTTTTCCAAATATATTCTCAGTCCTCACTACATACATATCAGAGGGTGGCTCATTGTCGAACAATAATGTGTCTTCCAAATCTAAATCAGTGTTGAAGAGGACCGAGTTGGCTGGGTTTATTTCGATGTTCTGCTGCACTTTAGATGGAGGTGGAGTATTCAGAGATCTATCATCATCAGAACCTAAAAACAGGTCTATATCGGTGTCAATTTTATTTGTATCGAGATTTGTAACTATTTCACTATCGTTGAACACTTTATCGCCGACGTCTAGTACGCTTGGGGTATCTAAATTGAACGAGTCGTGTGTAATAAGATTCGCCGTTGGTGCAACTTCAACATTCAGGTCTATGTAACTCTGCATGTGAGTGGGGACGAAAGTCGCTAGGGTAAAAATGCTTTCAGGTGTTTTTTCTTCGATGCAAACTGGTGTTTCTGATATTGAAGCCGCCAGAGCGCTGACGTCTACCCAAGGCGCCTGGTCTTCGATTTCATTAGCTAAAGCGAGTTGCATTGCCTTAGACTTAACTTCTAATTTTGGATGTCCCATTTCTATTGAAGGTGATTCCAAAGGCACTGTCGGTTGTAAATCGTTGACGTCGACCCAAGTTTGTTCGTGAAGGTGTTTCTGTTCAGTCTTTTCGATCGCGAATGGAGATAGAGTTAGGCTTGCCAAGTCGTAGTCTACAGCTAAGTCGTCAGTTTCGATATTTTTAATGTTGTGAGTATTATCTGGGAAGAGGAGGTCGGTAATGTCGACGGTGTTGACTTTCGTGATGTCCTCCAGGCTGCCATCGGTTGAGTTTGATTCTGTGGTGATTCTGCCGAAGGATTCGAGGAGACTGTCCCAGTTCATGAGATCGTCGGCCATTTTGGTCGCTTGCGTTTGTGGTTGTTTTTGTGCAGGTTCGATAACTTCTTTACTGACTATCGGCTCGGCTTTTAACTGTGAAAGAAGAACGGTTAAGGTTAATATTCGTATTTTTTGCAGTCTATAAATAAGCTGATGGACATGTATATTCTCCCCATTCTGACTTATGGTTTGTGCACCATAAGTCTACTTGACTAACATCCAAAAGTCCAAACTCAAGGTTTGCCAGCGTGCTGTGGAGCGCAGTACACTAAATGTTAAATTAACAGACTAAGCGAAACACAACACTGCGCTCCAAAACGAAATCATTGATGTGGCTCAAAAGGCTGCCCAACTTAAATGGGACTAGTTTGCCGCATGTCTAACAAGCTGTGAGCGCGTAAAACGCAGAATTGGAGCCCGGACACAGCGACGCGGGGCCGAGGCAGACCACGAAGGAGATGGCGGGACGACCTGGATGGCTTCCTTAATAATTGGAATGATCAAGCGAGGAACCGTGATCGATGGAAGGAATGGAGGGAGGCCTTTGCCTGGCAGTGGGACAATATGGGCTAACTATAATAATAAATAAGTTTTTACGTATGTGAAGTTGACTTGGACAGTTAAAACTGTGACTAAATGAAACTTCCGGGATGTTACTGTCTTCAACTAATTAGAAATGATTGAAAGTCACAAATATCCGGTAACACCTACGCTATCTGTAATAACGCATTTCTGCAGATGACTCACACAATTTGCGGGGGTTTGATCTGACTCACGCTGTTTTTCAACCACTATCAAAACACACAAAAAACTAAAGTAATGCGGTCCTAATCAACTAGGTGTATGCCTATAAAATTGATGCACTTATATCCAGAGAAACACAGAACGATTGCAGAAGTTGAAAAAATAAATATTTTTTGACCTGTCTACATGTTGAATGGCCAACCGTTTATCTATCCATCAAAAAATTATTTGTACGATAAAATTTTATGTTTGGGTGCACGCCAAAATATTTCTTTCACTAATTGAAAATATCATCAGCTTGCTTTCGAATATTACCGCATACTAAAACTGTTTTTCAATGGACTTGACAGTCAAAATTAAAAAAGAAATATTCTGTAATTTTAAAGACAGTCTCTGCCAAAATTACCTGCACTTTTTCGAAAGCGTGTTGCCTTAGTCCTGTACCGACCGTATCGTATCGTTTAGGGACCCGATTTTTAATTTTGATAATTTACGATTCTTATTTACATTCAGGAAAGCTGAATTAGCTTCAAGACGGATAGTCTAATAGAGTGCTCTTTTTAGTGTCCACAGCAACCTGGGTGTGACGTACTAATAAAGGGCAAGTGACGTATACACGTGGACGGTACAGAAGTGGCATTACTTGCTCAACCGTCAGCGGGTGCGCACGTGTTTACGGCAGCTTGGTGAACCCATTGTGAGTGACTTTTATTTATCAACCTAGCAGCAACCCTGGACACCACACTGGGAAATAACCTCACCATGCGGGCTTCAGGTCATACCATGCGGTGAACGTCTTGTCGCAGCCTTCTGTTCTTCATCCAGTTCCAGTACCAGCTGACTCACTTGATGCGATGAAGCATATGTTTTCACATTTGTGGTGACAGAGAACAGTCGTTCTCAATTGGATCCTCCGCATGCGAGCGGCCGTGTCCCCGAATGCGAGCAGCCGTGTGCGTTTAGGTGATGCGATGCGGTAAACGACTTGACACAACCTTCTGTTCGACATCTTGTTAACAAACTCACCTGATGCTTCATTGCATATGCGATTCAGAATTGTGATGGTAGAGAACAGTAGCCCGCAACCAAGCTCCCCGCATGCGTGCATTCAGGCGATACGATGCAATGAACGACTTGCCGCGGTCTTTTGTTCTACATCTAGTCAACAAACTCACCTGATGCTTCATCGCATGAGCCTTCAGACTTGTGGCGGTGGAGAACAGTCGCCCGCAACCGGGCTCACCGCATGCGTGCGGCCGTGCGCCCGAATGCGTGCGACCGTGCGCCTTTAGGTGATGCGATGCGGTGAATGACTTGCCGCAGCCTTCTGTTCGACATCTGTAAAATAGAATAAGGACCTTTTAATGAATACGTAAGGCCTCTATATCTCCTCTATAGGTCTTCTATATCCTTAATGCCTAACCCTTGTGGGTCTTATCTGCTGAAAACATATGTATGATGAAATTCTTACAGTTACTGAAAGATTCTGTTTGGTAGTCAAATCTCTTAAGGAGTTAGAAAGCGTCATCATTGTTTTTGTCGTTCTATAGACCAATAACAGATTTTTTTAAAGTATTGACAGTAGATTTACTGTTCAGACAATTTATCAGGCTTTTTTAAACTACCTTTCAATCGTGTCAATTAGAGACACAATAGAAAAATAATGATAGCGCGAACGCCGTCGTTTTAATGAATTAAATCGCCTACATCGGAAGTACCTATCCGACAAACACTCTCGCGTTAAATCCGCCAGGATCAAATTCACGACCAAATATTCCATCTTGTTAGCTCTTCTGTCACCTATGGAGATTGAAGAGCTAAACAAGATGGAGTACCCAGTCGCAAACACAAGAGCCTGAAGAATAAGACACGAATACACTCGTCGAAACCATCCGACGCTTGCGTTAAATGGTTAATAAGAAAGGTGACAATACGCTTTTTTTTTCGGTGGGTAAAAATCATCCAAATGACATACCTTGCCCGACATCCCGTCGACATCTAAGAGTCTGACACTATCTCCCGCGGCGGAGCGGGAGTGTGTGGTAGTGGTCAGACTCTTATTGACTAAAAAACCCACGCCGTTCCTTCTTGCCTTTGGGCCGAGCCTCGGCCTCCCTTACGGAGTTAGACCCTGGGCCCCAGTAGCCTTCGACCCGGCTGGGCCCTTTGAGCTATCCATTGCTCGCCATCCGGAAATGGGATCGGCGGCTAGGCCGCTGTGAGCGCCGTTGCCTGATTCGGTCGGCCTCCTCCTTTGCTAGCATTACTGATTCGCAGAAGAAGGCGACCACCTGCCACTCCTCCTCGCTCCGGACCATGGCCTGTACCAAGGCCTCTTTAATAAGCTAGGCAGCTAGGCATAATGAGCTTCACCTATCAACAACTGTATTTTGATCTACACACGCAACATGAACAGTAAAGTCTGCCAAATTTCCAGACAGCCTCCTACGGACAATAATGACCTATTTATCAGTGCTACAACGAACGATAACATCTTAGAAAACACGTGTTTACTAAACTTATAAAGCTGGCTACACGCCAGGATACACTTTCACAGAGACTTTGGCAGTAGACCCACAAAAGAAACATAAAACCTACTACATCACCCATTTGTCTTGTCAGTCATTTCTAAAATTATGAAGCGAGAGCAGTAAAGAAGGGAACGTTGACTGATGATCAAAGAGACATAAGCACATGGCAGACAGTTGTCTTGTTTCATACAGCAATGATATATTCTGTACAATGTTTTAATGATATTGACAGCTTGGATAGGCCAACATGTAATTCTGTATGGATGATAGATTTGGGACGTAAGCTCCGCCTATGTAGAACGCGTTGGAAGACTGAAATGGATAGACGGTGTCTATAGTATTGAAAGACTTTGTTAGACTAGACTAGATATTATTGGATGATTTTAAATCGTCGACCCTTACGGTGTTTTTAATGTTTTGATCATGCATGCGGGATTGCACTGCACGCGTAACCCCCGCTAGTGTCCATTTCGCGAGACGCATTTTTTTGCGTTTTGAAATTTTCTACATGCGGAGCAAATCCGCATGCGTGATGAATCCGCAGGATATTAAAAACTCTTTCAGCATAATACAAGCCTGATGAGCAAATTTATCCTACAAATATTTTTTAAATCTGAGATACATGTTGTTTTTTATTAAGTAACAAGAGTTTATGTTCAGATCGCTATAAACACTGGCCAAGTACGACTAGGGCTTGTTACCCGGTCCTACCACAATACTTAAACTTAAATTCATTCTTGTGTGGAACTTCTGTTATTTTTTAAACCTTATTTTAATTATACATATCATTTGTTGTTGTTGCGATAATAGAAATACCCATTTTGTGAAAATTTCACCTGAGATTCAGCCCGTTGACAGACGGACAGACAGCGGATAGGATCCCATTGGCAGCTTTCGGTTACAGAACCCTAAAGATAGAGTAGAATAAATGAATTAAAAAAATAAACTTAGGCCTACATGGGCACTTATTAAACGTCAAAAGCAAGCCAACGGTTCAATTTCCGCTAACATGCAACAAGATCCTACATCGAAGATAAATTACTAGTTTCTAGTTTTACTAGACGTTAATTTTTTTTTTTTTTTTTTTTGTTCTTTTCTGCACCATGGCAATCTGTCCTAGGACAATAAACCACTGGGTTGACCGACTTTTAGTCCGTTTGCAGTCAATTTATATTAAATGAGAGCGGTTTCAGGGTAGCTCTCATCTCCCTATGCAAATCTGACTAGACGTTAATCATCGTCATAAAAGCAAATGCCGCAATGCGATAAAACCTCGGCTCCATTTATCCTGAGGTCGTATCAAAAAGACTACCGGAATCCAAGAAATGTGGTTTCTAACTAACAAGTACATAACATATATGAATTATTTATTTGCATGAACGAGCAAATGCATATTTTATCACTTCTCCAATAATTATTATTTTGCAGAATTTGATTAAGTACTTTGACAGGCATGCTGCAGAGCTGCTCGACAGAGTTACCACGGACTTACCGACCTGAGCTCGATTCGGTTGGTTGCCGGTCGGCGAGCTAACCATTGCTCGTCGGTCGTCCGCAAGCCTGTGCCTATGGCGGCCGGAAATCAGGATCAGAATCCCGGCGGCTGGGGCGCGAGCACTACTGCTCCGCAGAAGGAGGCGTCCGCCTGCTACTCCTCTTCGCTGCGGACGATGGCCTGTACCAAGAACCGATGCTAGAGGTCGCTAACACCGAGCGCCCCCAGAGGGCACGGCGGCGGCGGTGCTCTTCCCAGGCAGGGCACACCTCCACCGCATGCTTCACCGTGTTCTCCGGGCGGTCCACACAATGGTGACACCCGGGCGTCACTTTCGCACGAATCCGGTGCAGGAAGCTCCTGAACTGACCATATCCGGTGAGGACGCCTTCCAGCCACGCCTCAAAGAGGGGACTTACCGAAAATTCTGCGACTGCCTCTCGCTCCTCATAGAGCTAGAGTCTATTAACTACTACTTGACGGTTGTAGATTTACCCCCGATTTCTGAATTAAGCATGTGAAGTTATCGCTAATACTTGCGAATATATCGCAGATGCTTGCGAATATATCGCAGATGCTGGCGATACTATCGCAGATAATGCAGGAGAGCAAAAAGCTTTCTTGTTACTTACTTGTATGGCCTTTCCTGTGTATGTGTTCGTATATGTTTCTTTAGATCGCTGAGTGTCGTGAAGAACTTCGAGCATCCGTCCGCGTTACAGTTGAATGTGTCGCCGCTGTGCAGTCGTTGATGTGCCCTTAACCTGCAGAGAGACCAACCAAACATTTAATAGTACATTATGATAGAAGTGTGTAATGTTATTGATTACTGTTGAGGCGGTATTTAGTCCCGAGCCATGGCGAGGGTCTTAAGAGAGTCGAGAACGGTAATAATTAATTACTCACGTCTATCATACGACGTTTTTTAATACACTTGTGAAGGAAATACCTATGTACTTAACTGTAAAACTAGTAAACTTTTGCGGCTGTAAAAATCTATTTTCATATGCAGGCCTATTTTTTTTTCTTTTCCTCGTGGGGACGACGCGCGCCCATCCATGATACGATGTTTTTTACCGACTTCCCAAAAAGGAGGAGGTACTACGTTCGGCTGTTTGTATGTTTTTTTTTTTTTTTTTGTATGTTTGTTCGTCGAATACTCCCCCAAATGTGGACGGATTTTCAAAATTCTTTTTTTGTTCGAAAGTAGATAGCTCTGAGGTGGTCCCATTATCACCAAATTAGGATCTGATGATGGGATCTTGGAAAAATCGAGGGCAACCTTCAAATTTTATAGGCTCACTTATTGATTTTCGCATATTTTATGAAGTATCTTGTGTATTTGCGTATGGTCGTCACCATCTCAGGTAGCTGGGCTGATGATGGAAGGTACAACTCCTTAACAGTAAGAAGTTACTCGAACAGGCAAGGACTGTTTTAGTAAATTGTTTTGATGTTTGATAGGGCATTTGCCACATTTGGTCTCATGATCATCAAGTCATGACCTGATGCTGCAGTCAGGATAGTCTGCAGAGTACCTAAGTCCTCGACAACAAACAGCAGATATATCGAGTTTAGGCTCATTGAAAACAGCCCTGCCTTTCCCTCTCCAGCATCTAGTTTAATGACTGTTTGAAAGAAGAGGGGGAGAGGATATATCGAACTGATCTGATGATGAAGCCGAAAGGTAAATTAATGTAATCTAACCGTGTTTGGGATTATTAGAACCGTTATGAGATGCGCTCTGACTATAAGGTATTTAAGTTTGACTGAGGGGTACTTTTTAGTGGTGGTACCGTAACTAAAAAGTGTAAAATAAAAAAAACTTTTTACAAAAAAAATATAACCGACTTCAATGATAAAAAACACTGAAAAGTATCAAATAACTTTAATTTTGGAAGTCGGTGTTAAATAACGAAGAGACTAAACTATTAAAGAAACACCGACTTCCAAAATTAAAGTTATTTGATACTTTTCAGTGTTTTTTATCATTGAAGTCGGTTATATTTTTTTTGTAAAAAGTTTTTTTTTAACTACATTAAAGAAGACAAGAAGGTTTTAACTACATTATAACACTAGTGCGTAATGGTAATCAAAATGTCACAGTTTGGTAACAAGTGCCATTATATCTTAGTGCAGTGCAATAAGAGGCACTTTATGAGCGATTGTATTGAAAAAACTATAAAGTATCTTTAATATTGTTACGCCGATGAAATTTCAACACGTCATATCTCCAACAAATTAAAGAGTAGCAACGAATAATTAAAACGCATTACTGTTCGAAAGCTCTAGAACCAAAGTACCTACCTAGCCTGGCAAGATCTGGAACATTCCGTCTTAAGTACTTGTTGTACCTAGTATTTAGTAGGTATGTAATCTGTAGGTATCTGTAGGTGGATAAGGGAAATGGTACTTTCCGCCATTCATAATAGAGTCGAAATTCGCGTGAGTGACTCGCGAAGGACAAAGCAACAAAATTGATTTATGGCCCCGCGATGCGACTCTATTGTTCTGGAACTATCCTGAGACGTCGGTATCTAGAATTTTCTTTGCTCCGCGTATAAATACGAGCCCCCGAACGGAAGTGAGTCAGTTCTGATTTCGACTGCGATCAAGAGCGATCTACCTAAGTGTGCGAAGTGATTTTATCTAACGACCGAGGCGATAGTATAACGGAACTCTAGTGCTAACTGTGATTTGGATTATTGTTGACTGGACTAATTACTGATTGTTTGTGGTAAATAAAGTTCTTTATTGGTAAATTGGCATTTAATTACCTACGTACGTAACAACTGGTGTCAGAAGTGGAATGCCGTTACCACAGAAGGACGACGAACAGCGACCACGAACAAGGAGGCAAGCAGAGATGGATGCTGCGCGTCATCGTATAGAGGAGGAAGATCAGGTTGGTATGGAAGCAACGGCAGCTGCTGAGGTGCCAACGGGACCATCCTCGGAATTGAACCTCGCGGCGGTGTTGGCCGCTATGCAAGCTAGTATGGAGGCCAACCAGCGTAAGCTTCAGGACCTAATCGCGGCTAATCAAGAAGCTGCCCACCGCGAACAAGAGGCTAACCAGCGTAAGCTTCAGGACCTAATCGCAGCTAACCAAGAAGAAGCTCGCCGCGAACAGGAAGCCGCTCGCCGCGAACAGGAAGCCGCTCGCCGCGAACAGGAAGCCGCTCGTCGCGATCAAGAGGCTAAGCAGAACCTGATCCTCGATAAAATCGACCACGGCCTCGTCACGTTGGGCGAGAAGGTAAAGAATCTTACCTTAGAGGTAAAGGAGGTTTCCGCCCGAGCTGATAGCCTCGAAACAAGAATTGATGGCCATGAAGATCGACTGCTGGACATCAATAAAAAAAATTGTCAAGCTCGAAGCACGCGAACCCATAGCTGTTGGCTCACCATCGCATACCCACTGTGCATCAGTCGCAAAATTTGATGTGCCGCGTTTTGACGGCACGTCTTCCTGGACGGCATTCAAATACCAATTTGAAACATTGGTTAAGACTAACCGCTGGGATGATGAGCAGTCTTTCGCGGCATTAACTTTGGCTCTACGAGGGGACGCTCTGCTGGTCCTAGAGAACCTTCCTCCGGACGGCAGGACATTGGAGCGTCTCATGGAGGGACTGGACACTCGCTACGGTGACAAACACCTCGAGCATGTTTTCCGTGCGCAACTTCGCGAAAGAACGCAGAGGTCGAACGAGAGCCTCCAGCAGTGGGGAGTCGAGGTTGAATGGCTGGTCCGGCGTGCATACATGTCGATGACACCAGAGACGGTGGAAGTAAATCTGGTGCAAGCATTCATCGACGGCCTACGGGATCCTGAAGTCAGGGCTACGGTGCGACTCGGACACCACCAAACTTTAAAGAGTGCGATGGCACACGCTTTGGAAGTGGAAGCCGTACGACAAGATTCTCGTACGCACAGAGTTCGGGAAGTGGTGGTCTCGCCTACAACGCAGCCACGTCAGCGAGAAGTGGTGGCTTCTTACTCGACAAAGTCCCGCTATATTCCGACGTGCTACGGGTGTGGGGAAAAAGGGCACATTCGTACCGATTGCCCCAAGAGGAAGAGGGGAAGTGTGGACTCCGGAACTCAAGTTAACGAGGAGTCGTTAAACTAAAAGTCGCCAGGGCCGCGGGGCGGGTGCTGGCTGGTCAAGTGAAGGCCCCAACCATGACCATCAATCAAATTCACGACGGAAATAGTTTGATCATCGAAGGGATGCTGAATCATAGTGTTTGCAATTTTACCGTTGACACCGGGGCGTCGCGAACAATTGTAAGACCTGAGTTGCTGAAACGAACCATCTCGTGGCAAAAAAAGTCTCCATCCTGCCAACTTCAGACAGCAACCGGCCAGCCAGTCTCCGTCCTCGGTGATACAGAAATCGAGTTAAAAATTGGTGATCAAGTGTATACCCATCCTGTGTTAATTGCGAATATTACGGACGATTGCATACTGGGTCTCGACTTCCTGCGGAATAACCGATGTATTTTAGATATCGATAGGGGAGTATTGAAGTTCCCAGATCAAGAAGTCTTCCTGCGAGGAAATAACTCATGCAACCTGTATTGTTTAAAGAATGTTACACTGGCTCCAAGAACCGAAACCTTAGTCGAAGTAAAATTTCCTAAGAAAATCAGGCAAACAAGATGTGTTTTGGTTGAAGATACTGGCCGGCACCCGGAGCTCATCACCGCGAGAACATTAGTAATGACGAAAGGGAGATCCAAGGTAAGGATTGTGAACCTTGGGAAAGAAGAGGTCCAACTGAAGAAAAACAGTGTTGTTGGGAGATGTGAAGGAGTGAATTATCTCCGGCCAATCAATACATCTTCAGTGAAACAAGACGCAATAAAAGGTGAACCTGATCACATCCAGCAACTTCTGGAAAATTCTAAGAGCAATCTATCGGCTTCGGAACTACAGCAAGCCAGGGAATTTCTGCTACGGTTTCGAGATATCTTTGCAACGGGAAAAGACTGCGGAAGAACAGGTCTCGTCAAGCATGAGATAGATACAGGTGATGCTAGACCAATTAAACAGAGACCGCGCCGTATACCCTGGGCTAAGGAAACTGAGGTAGCAGAAATGGTAAAGGACATGGCTGATAGCGGAATAATTGAGCCTTCTACGAGCCCATGGTCCTCTCCAGTCGTTCTGGTGAAAAAGAAGGACGGCAGTACAAGATTCTGTGTTGACTACAGAATGCTGAATAATGTGACGAAGAAGGACAGTTATCCATTGCCGCGGATAGACGATACGCTGGATATGCTCAGTGGTATGAAGTGGTTTTCTACCATTGATTTGAAAAGTGGCTACTGGCAAGTGGAGATCAGCGAGAAAGATAAAGAAAAGACAGCGTTCAGTACTGGCATTGGCAACGGCCTGTGGCAATTTAACGTAATGCCTTTTGGGTTGTGCAATGCTCCAGCGACATTTGAACGCCTCATGGAGAGAGTCATGGTGGGCCTTCTTGGTGACGTCTGTCTGGTTTATTTGGATGACGTCATTATAATGGGTCGCACTTTTAAGGAAAACCTAAGGAACATGGAGAAAGTGTTCACCAGGATACGAGGGGCTAACCTAAAACTAAGCCCGAAAAAGTGTGCCCTGTTCAAGAAGGAGGTCAGCTACTTGGGACATGTAATTTCCGCTGATGGAGTGAGAACCGACCCTGAGAAGATAAAGGCCGTCCAACAGTGGCCGGTTCCTAAGAACAAAACGGAAGTGCGTGCATTTCTCGGGCTGTGCACATACTACAGACGGTTTGTTATGAGTTTTTCGGACATTGCAAAACCGTTACATCAGCTGACTGAGGATAAACGAGATTTTATCTGGGACAAGAACTGTGAGTCAGCATTCAACGAGCTAAAGCAACGGCTATGTGAAGCGCCTATACTGGGGTATCCGAGCAGGGACGGAAGATTTGTCGTTGATACCGATGCCAGCAATACGGGAATTGGAGGCGTGTTGTCACAAGTGCAAGGTGACAGACAGGTCGTGATCGCTTACTTCAGTAAGGCACTTTCAAAGCCGGAAAGGAACTACTGCGTGACTCGACGAGAACTGCTGGCTGTGGTAAAAACTTTGCAGCATTTCCACAAGTACCTCATAGGAAGGGAATTTACGTTAAGGACGGATCACGCTGCATTGAAATGGCTTCTACAATTTAAAAACCCTGAGGGCCAAGTCGCAAGATGGCTCGAGCAGCTACAAGAGTTCAACTTTGTGACGGAACATCGCAGTGGAAAAGGGCACAATAATGCTGACGCCTTGTCGCGACGTCCGTGCAATGAGGACTGTAGACACTGCCAACAGAATGAAGCCCGAGAACAAGTGAATTTAATTAGGACTGAAGGCAACTTCAAGAAGTCCCAGGAAGAAGATGAAGATATTCGACCTATACTGGACTGGAAGCGTAACGGAACTAGGCCTCAGTGGAGTGAAGTATCGTCACATAGTCCCGTCACAAAGAGCTACTGGGCACAGTGGGACAGTTTAGTCCTAGAAAATGATGTGCTTTGTAGGAAATGGGAATCGAACGATGGCAAGGAGGTGACCACACAAGTGATAGTACCACGATGTGAAGTGGTCCCCCTGCTACAAGAGATACACGATGGTGCTTCTGGAGGACACCTGGGAATTAAGAAAACTCTACTGAAAGTGAGACAGCGGTATTACTGGCTCAATTGTAGAGATGACATAGAGCAATGGTGTCGGAAATGTACAGCGTGCGCATCTGTGAAAGGACCACAGACTAGAAGCAGGGGCAGGCTTCAGCTGTACAATGTGGGAGCCCCCTGGGAACGCATTGCCATCGACGTCGCTGGACCTTTCCCAGTTACGGATGACGGAAACAAGTACATAGTGGTGATCCAGGACTACTTCACAAAGTGGCCCGAAGTCTTCGCCATACCCAATCAGGAAGCGACGACAGTGGCGAAGAAGGTGGTCGAGGAAGTAGTATGTCGGTATGGCGCACCTTTGGAAATCCATTCCGATCAAGGCCGTAACTTCGAATCTGCGCTGTTCCAGGAAATGTGTACTCTTCTGGGAATTTATAAGACACGCACAACACCTGCGCATCCTCAGTCGGACGGAATGGTGGAAAGGTTTAACCAAACCCTGGAGAATCATCTGGCTAAGGTTGTCGATGACCATCAGAAAGACTGGGACCGGTATATTCCACTATTTCTGATGTCGTACCGATCGGCAGTGCATGATAGCACGGGACATACCCCAGCAAGAGTGAATTTCGGCAGGGAAATGAGACTTCCAGTCGATGCCATAACTGGCGTGCCACCTGACAAGACTAAGCCAGTTACGGACTACGTAAGTGACCTTCAAGATCAATTGGACGAAGTGCATAAACGAGTACGTGAGAATAGCATGAACACCAGCGTTAAAATGAAAACGAGATACGACCGTAATGCCAACGCCCAGGGATTTGAGGAAGGTGCACTGGTTTGGCTCCACAACCTGCTTCGACGAAAAGGGAAGTCGCCGAAACTTCAAGCTCGATGGGAGGGACCTTACACCGTACTAAAAAGCATTAACGATGTAACCTACCGCATTAAGAAAGGGTTAAGAGGGAAGCCTAAGGTTGTCCATGTGGACAGATTGGCGCCGTATCACGGATCTAATAATGCTCGGGACGAGCATGACTAAGAGGGGGGCACTGTTACGCCGATGAAATTTCAACACGTCATATCTCCAACAAATTAAAGAGTAGCAACGAATAATTAAAACGCATTACTGTTCGAAAGCTCTAGAACCAAAGTACCTACCTAGCCTGGCAAGATCTGGAACATTCCGTCTTAAGTACTTGTTGTACCTAGTATTTAGTAGGTATGTAATCTGTAGGTATCTGTAGGTGGATAAGGGAAATGGTACTTTCCGCCATTCATAATAGAGTCGAAATTCGCGTGAGTGACTCGCGAAGGACAAAGCAACAAAATTGATTTATGGCCCCGCGATGCGACTCTATTGTTCTGGAACTATCCTGAGACGTCGGTATCTAGAATTTTCTTTGCTCCGCGTATAAATACGAGCCCCCGAACGGAAGTGAGTCAGTTCTGATTTCGACTGCGATCAAGAGCGATCTACCTAAGTGTGCGAAGTGATTTTATCTAACGACCGAGGCGATAGTATAACGGAACTCTAGTGCTAACTGTGATTTGGATTATTGTTGACTGGACTAATTACTGATTGTTTGTGGTAAATAAAGTTCTTTATTGGTAAATTGGCATTTAATTACCTACGTACGTAACAATATAAAGTTTATCTAAACTTAAATTTCCAAGTTAACCCAAAGATGTCATAATTTCATAAAGACCATCACGAAGTTGAAGAGAAACAGTCCACCATCAGGTGGGATCGCAAGAAATAGTTTATATTATTAAAAAAAAAAACGACTTTGTTGTAGCGTGCGACGTGTAGCGCGGATCTAGTCTAGTGCTGCGTTGTGGGCACAATGGGCATGCGCACAACAATAAATAAATGGGCTTAAACAAGGCTCTCACTGATGGTGACACTCAAGTAGCGCCATCAGTAATCTATATATATAAAAATCAATGCCACTTTTCGTTGTTATTTTATAACTCAAGAACGGGCTCACCTATCCAAACCAAATTTTTAGGCTTTGTTGTAGGCTCACTAGTTTATGTGAAGTTTGGTAGGGTAGAGTAGGGTAGACTAGGGTAGAGTAGGGTAGAGTAGGGTAGACTAGGGTAGAGTAGGGTAGAGTAGGGTAGAGTAGGGTAGAGTAGGGTAGAGTAGGGTAGAGTAGGGTAGAGTAGGGTAGAGTAGGGTAGAGTAGGGTAGAGTAGGCTAGAGTAGGGTAGAGTAGGGTAGAGTAGGGTAGAGTAGGGTAGAGTAGGGTAGAGTAGGGTAGAGTAGGGTAGAGTAGGGTATAGTAGGGTAGAGTAGGGTAGACTAGGGTAGAGTAGGGTAGAGAAGGGAAGAGCGGGAGCGAAGCCGTGCGGGCAAAAGCTAGCCATCTTTTATAAAGAAAAACATTAAAAACCCAACCTAAACGTATTTTCTTAGAAGATACGTCGTAATAAAATTGAGTAAGGTTCGTTATCTAATCTTGGTAAAAAATACGGATATTATGTTAACAAGCAATAAATAATAACGTGTAGATCTAAGATTCACGTGCCCTAGACACATGTTGAGACGACACCAATTTTAATGCTATGCTGTATAAAAAAATTTGGAGTAGCGTGCAATACTACTTTTAATTTCATTTGTTAGTAAACTACTTGATAGCTATTGATGACCTCAGTCAATAGCTCTGCTTTACCAGTTATCGTATAGGTATGCGAAACAAGTTAACCCTTCAGATACCGTCAATTAGAGACACAATAGTAAGACAATAGATGCGCGGCCACCGGTGGTCGCTTGGGGATTCATGAATTAAATTCCTACATAGACTCCGGTATGTTTCCTGATTAAGTTATTTTTAAGAAATCGAGAAAAAAAAATGCTGAAATGTTTTATGTGCCTGTAAGTAGGATATCCGATGATTTGTATGAGCATGTCATGCAGACAAAAGACAGGTAAAAAGAAATGTAGTGTAGTCAACACTGGTTCAATAATTAGGGGGAGATCTTTATCATTGTTTATTAATAGAAGAACCTTATAAAACAGTATCGACTATACGTACCTTTTAAATGATTAAATATTTAATAAAAAAAAAATATTTAAAAAAAATATTTTTTCCTTTTTTTTCTTTTTTTTTGACATTAATATTCAGTTTTTACAATTTGACATTTTTTATTAAATTATTATTATTATTTTTTTATTATTAACTTTTGACATAAATATTTACTTTGTAATTACATTTTGTAAAAAAATTATTTTCTTTTTTTATTGTGAATGTGAGGACTACCTACGTTGATTACTTTTTTCTTTATCGTAACCGTATGTATGTCTGGCAATTTGCGTATTTTCTGCGGCCTACCCAAATTTCCTTTCATTGGTATTGTTCGTCGAGTCGTTTCGAGTTCCTTAGTAGTCCTGAGTTGAGCTTTGCGAATACTGACAAATGCTTACACTGACTGGACGGGTCCACTCAAATCTGTATGGTTCTTTCTTTAAAAGACCATCTCAGATTGATTGGCATGGTTCTCATGTGATTTGACTATTACATATTTACTGTATGGACTTTAAAAGAGACTTTGATCCCTAAGTTTGTTTCGGTGTTTCTTCTCAGGGTAGTCAGCTAGGAAACACCGGCCTCATCTAGCTATAACAGACGAAAAAAAAAAATTGACGTGTAAAAGTGTTTTTTAAACCTATTTGCAAAAATAAATATCATTTATCATTTATACAAAATTCACAAGTCGTTTGACTTTTTAGACAGACTATACTTACACAAAATATTGGTTAAAAATTATTAAATTGATAAAATTGGTTTGATGATGTTAAGAGTTTTATTACTATCAGAAGATTATAAATAGATATTAGTAATAGTGTTCTATTGTGATGTAAGAATTCTTTATCCCATTATTGACATCTTATCTTAGGCGGTTTCTTTTTATCTTATCGGTCACACCCAAAAGTAGTAATGAAATGTGTTGGTATGGTGTAGGTTAGAAAACAGTATATTTTAGTATATTAATTAATTGGTAGTAACTACTTTTTTGGTACAGATGGGAAGATGATTTAGACGCGGAAAAATTATAGATAGACCATAGATTCAGGTTTGTGTAAAGTTTTGTTACTATTTTTGTTGTACAATAAAATCTAATTTATACTGATCAGAAACCAAACGAGAGAAGGATATCTGGGAAGATTTGAGGGAGGGCTTTGCTCAGCAGTGGCACAATAAGGGCTAGGTAAAAATCAAATACTCGACAACACTAATACAACAAACAACACAAAACGAATCAAACCGAATATATACGACAGCCTGAAATCATATATCGGGCAGTTGCCCACCAGACATAACACCCATCTGGTCGGAGGATCCTCCCTTTTCAACGGAGGTGTGTAGGACTTTACTGTCTGTTCCTCATACCTCCAAAAGCACTTATCGTGATTGGACCGGTCATTTCTATCACATGTTAGATGGGAATAGCTAAAAGCGAATCAGTAAAACACTAGAAGGCATCGCGGCAGACTAAAGTAAAGATGGCAAGACGAGCTCAAGAACCTACCAAAATGGCATGATCGACAATCGATCGACTGGGGTGGTAACACCCTTACATGGCATGGCGATCCCTGTACAAACCGGCCTACACAGGCAAAACTGTAGTGAAGCTAATAAAGTGATAACGCTCCATAAAATGATGGTTAGTTTAATCTTTGTTGACAAATCTAATGATAGCTGCTATCATTTTCAGCGTAGTCGTTACATAAACCATTAAAGGTGTTTAATTTAGTTAATATCTCATTATGCCTATATTGTTGTAAATCCGATGAAGCAATTGTTTTTGAGGCTGATGCACGGTCATACTCGTGAACGAACGCTGTAGTTGAGACTGATCATCTTTTAACTGCCTTTTCAATTACTCTTTTTTTTCTAACTCTTAACATGATTTAAATGCATGAAGCATAAAGTCATATTAATACACGTAATTAAAACACCCTGTCGTCAAATAGTTGTAGTTAGAGTGAGTGGGGATTGCGAATGACAAATACTATCTGGAATCGTGAACAAGGTCCTGATTACCAATTTCTATTAGCAGTTTTACTTAACTCTCCTTTGGCATTTGGGTAACAGGTTAAATACCCAGCTCTCTGAACTTAACAATGAGCATTTATCTCTGGTTAAAAAATTATCGCAGCACACGAGCCACATGCGACACCCACAAACGCCGCCACAAGAAGCTAGAAGCAGTCACAAAGGAAGCTAAAGCGCGCAACTGCCAGACCGGTGGCTGCTACTTTTTTTAACCCATACGCACAACATCATAATGAACTCTGACGAACAAGGTTTAAATGCGCAAGTGGCGTGTTCGGCGTTTAGTGGCCAAATGGTGCCACAAGAAGCGAGCAGCGGCAATTTGTATCGTGTGGCGGCCACCGGCGTCAACAGTGTGCAGATGGTCCATATAAAATATATGAAACCTACAGACAATATGCCGGTGACGGCGTTTAGTGGTTGTGGCCGGTGGCCCGTGTGTGGCGACCCATAAAGAATGCGAGAGTAATGACGAGCTTTTGGCAATTTTACGATGCTAGCTTCGCGCTTTTTACGGTTCACTCGTTCCACAAGTTTCTTGAATTACATTTTATGCATAAACACATCTTTATTAACACCCAACATGAGAACTGTTGTTGCTATTTCGTTGATTCAATTGGCGAACGTCCAAAGACATAAATTACGACCACTCTCTGACTCACGCTGTTCTGTTTGAAAATTTTATTATTTATGATTACAGAAGTCAAAAAAATTGATCGACTTGTTGTTGTGTTCGATTCTTATTTCGTTGTAAACATTTCGCTTTCATTTTATGCAAGGCAAGCCGTCATTTTGCATATTAAATATGATTCCTTTGTTTGTTATGCTTTTCCTGGTGCGGATATCCTTCGCGTAATGCCCTAGGGAAGGCATAACAGGCCTCCCATTGCAGAAAGTGAATATCTATAGTTAATAACATTTTTTCGAGTCCTGATTCTGATTCAAGACGTGCAACTACTATTGCGCAAGCTTCTAGGGCTAACTGAGGCGATTTTTATCGAAAGAAACTTTCAAAAACTCCACTAATTTAAGAACTTGCCAGAAGCAAAGTACTTAATTCATGAATCCCCAAGCGACCACCGGTGGCCGCGCATCTATTGTCTTACTATTGTGTCTCTAATTGACGGTATCTGAAGGGTTAATGTGCTTTAAGGATAACAGAAGAACTGCCTCTTAATTAGGTGGTTATGTGAAATGCAGGCTAAACCATGACTGAAATAGCACTTACGAGTGGCAACACTTCTTTTACTGTTCTCTTTCTTCTTCTATAATGGCTATAATGTATTGCGCCAGCCCAGAACTTCACTACAACTGACGCAAAATTTACCCCCAATGCCTGGTTTAAACATTTAAACTTGAGCATTTCTCAAAGTCTACTTTAGACTAAAAATTAGTCATTTAAGCAGGGTCTGATACGTTCTAAACTAGAAATACTCAATTCAGAAACCTGCCCTTAGTCAACAAGGAGTTTTTCTCTTGCTGATTGAGTAATATTTGTTACAGAAAGTATGCAAAGGATGTTGTTGAGGAGACCTACCAAAAAGACTGGAGTGTAATGGGTTCAAACAGACGTTCGGAAAAAAGGGAGAGGGAGGCGTTTGCCCAACTGTGGGACAACAGGCCTATTAGTTAGTCAGACATGAAAAGCTAGTGTGTCTATCAATATGTCTATAATATATATTAAGAAACATATTGATAGACTTTTTTTTCGAGATCGACCTCTCGTCAATTGACCTCTTGTAAAAAAGTTTTTTTTTTTATCTTAGTATAACATTTTGTCTTCGTACGTCTGACTAGGTACGCCCAAATCATGTTTCATTGGCTTTGATTCTTGCTCGGAATAAATATTTGTGTGGTTTACAGATGTCCCAGATCTAGGTGTATTGTGGATGTGGGCTTAAATATTTGAGAATGCACCCACTATGACGCTTTCAATTTATGCGGTAGGTACGTTAGTCATACAGCGTACAACTGATCGACAACCGGACAGCAACGTCACAAGCATCACGTATTCAATTCGGTGTTGAATAGTGCGTTGTTGAATAGCGCATCACTGGCATACAAACACACGGTAGTCAGAAACGTTTTCAATTTAAGCGCTTATTGTCGGACTGCTAACGTACTGCAACCAGCTGCGGCAGGGTAATCGTGCGGCAGCCGGCCAGTTGCAGTACGCATAAATTGAAAGCGCCCTAAAGGAATGATTCCTTCCTAGTGTGGGCACACCCACACTAGGAAGTGGGAGAGATATTTTTTTTTATCTAGTTCGTACTCATTTACTATATAATTTAATTCAAGCTATCTGCTACGGTTGAGTAAATATATAATCTTTTTGTATTAGCTCCTTATCACAATTAGGAAGAATAGATAGATAGCTGAACAAATATTGATTTGATTAGTACAATTAAATAATAAGTGGAGTGTCTTATCTTTATCGACAGTGTCGACAGTCTGAAAAAAATTATTGATATGTAAACTATGTAAAGTATAGTCAAAACAAAACAATGTTGACCGCACTGAAGTTGGCGTTCCGAAGTATTGCGTATATTCGAAGAAATACGCAATACACCGTATGATACTTAAAACGAATTACTGCGCAAACAATGTCTCGAAGTTCGGAGCAGTCAAGATGTTTCGGCCGTACAGTATATGATTAAGATTCATTGTTTGTCTCGCTTTTTGCTTGTTTTTTATCCGCAAAAAATTGCTGTCGCTTAAAATCTTCTATCCGTGAGGACATACTTAGAGACAAGAACTAGGAAGCTGTTTAATCTTTACAAATCTGTACTAATATTATAAAGAGGAAAGTTTTGTTTGTAATGAATTAACTCAAAAACAACTAAACCAATTTAATTCATGAATCCCCAAGCGACACCCGGTGGCCGCGCATCTATTGTCTTACTATTGTGTCTCTAATTGACGGTATCTGAAGGGTTAAAAAAAAATACAAATCTTTCCTCTTTATTATGATAGTATAGATTTTGCTACTGCTATGCTACTCACTTAGTGACATAGACATATATCTTCACACGGGCGAAGATGCTAGCAAAAGCTAGTATTTCATAAATATGAAAAAACTCTCTTTCATTCATAAATAAGAGAGTTTGTTTGTTTGAATGCATCAAAATCAGTCGTTCCTGAGATTAGCTCTCAGGAACGACTGATTTTATTTGAAACAAATCTTTAAGTGCTGGATTACCCATATAAAGAGGAAGGCTATAAAGACACGAATTGATTTATCGTTTTTCCGTACAAAGTGTATAGGAAAAGTTGTTGACCATTTCTGTGATTTGTAATACTCATGAACCTTATAATTGTCCCAGTATTTTTTCGTACATGAAATAGGATCGTCGACTTTTTTTTTAGCAACTGTAATTTTTGTTTTCAAAATGAGTATATTAGGGGAAGTCGCGCCAGTGACTGAAAAGTTAAAAGGAAACCGTTTAACCGTTAAAGAGGAGGGATGAAACGCATGTTGCTAAAAGAATTTTTAGTTTACATGTGAATGGATGGAGAGGGAGAGGGAGGCCAAAGAAAAGATGGATGGATTGTGTGAGAAGTGATATGAAAGAAAAGGGAGTTAGTGATAGCGTGACGAGTGACAGGACAGAATGGAAGAAAAAAACGTGTTGCGCCGACCCCAAATAAAAATGGAACAAGGGCAGGAAGATGATGATCTCCCAGGAACTATTTCCTGTAACTATATCGATTAAGATATCTGCCCTTACTGACCAGTCTCAAAGATCCACCCCGTATAGCATACAACCCAGAAGAGTATAAAACCGTGAAGTACAGCTAGTATTATAAATATAATTATGGCTCAAGTATAAGACTATTCATATATGCAAACATTATTATATTTAAATCCAGTCATGACCACAAAAAAAGTGTTTGATCTCTGTGGTTATGTTCGTCTGTTGTGTAGAGCTAATATAGATGACGTCACAGTATTACTTGTAAATGAATCCGAAAACAAAAATATAAACGATTGTGTTTGTAGAATCGATAAGTGGCAACGGACAGGGCACATTACTCGAAAAACAGATGGCTGTTGGAGTCATCAGGTTCTGGGGACGACTGAGTACCGAAAGACCTGGCAAGGGTTGCGCGAATCCAATGGATGCGAGACGCACAAGACCGTTCATTGTGGCAACACTGAGAGAAGGCTTATGTCCAACAGTGGACGTCTTTCGGCTGAAATGATGATGTTTGATACTCGTTCACGGTCAAACGTCTGAACGGATTCGGATAAAAGGCACACGGATGGATCATGTTCTAGAATATTAGTAGTGACCCCAAGGGTGGGGTAAATATCATCCAAATGACATCCCCCGCCCTTGGGCGAAGCGGGAGATAGTATCAGACACTACTACTGACTAAAAAACCCACCCCGTTTCTTCTAGCCTTTCACACCGGAGCCGAGCTACCTTTCGGAGCTAACCCTGGCCCCAGTAGGCTTCGACTCAGCTGGGCCCCTGCTGTTGCTGAAAACTCCTTGAGGCACGCGGGAACAATGCGTGCCGTCGACGACTTGGGCTCGGTCCGGGCAGTTACCGGACGGTCGGACAGCGAGCTATTCAGAGCTCGCCGTCCGCAAGCCCGCGCCTACGGTGGCCGGAAATCGGGATCGGAATCTCGGTAGCGGACCCCGAGGATGGTGCAGATTAGATATATAAAAGTAAGTTTTAGTAAAGTATCTTACCTGTACAAAGTATTGAAGGCTTTCCGGCAGCCGCCAATGGTGCAAGCGAATGGTTTCGCTTTCGTGTGCGCACGTATGTGGATCTTCAGACTGTACGACGTTAGAAATGCTTTCTCACATGATTGCATCGGACATTTGAACCTGTATTCACCTGGAAAATGAAGATATAAATATTACTAACAATACTGACAAACCCACGTGACAATAATGACCCAATAATGACACGATAATTGGGAAGCGATCTGCGTTTCCTCTTACTAAATCCATGTTTTTTTTTTACAATGTCAACTATGGATGTTTTTAAGATCATACTGATTTCATCACGCAGGCGTGATTGTCCCGACCCGCACGCGTCCCGCGTGTATATTCCCCGCATTACAATAAATACTTGTATGAAAAGGACATTTGCGGGGGTTACGCATGCGGATTTGCTCCGCAATGAAATCCGCACGATATTAAAAACAACCTAAGTAACAAAAACCACAATGGTCCTCAGGTACGCGGAATTGTTAGCGATACCTACTAGAGACTTTACCATGACGCCTTAAAATATAAGGCGTGAGAGCGAAAATGGATGGAGCATTTCATACGTTTAATAGCTCAGTTCGTGTTAGGGCCTCTGGCCTTCTACTATGCCGCGAAAAGACCATGTGGCTGTCAGCCTGCTGCAGTTTTGATCACAGCCTTTTTTGAATCAGCTCCGCAATTGAATTCTAGTCGGTTTGACCGACAGACCCTTCCATCTTCCTCCCTTAGGTAGATACACATACAAGCAAACAAAGGGCAGAGATAGATTGACAAAAAGAGGCACTGTAATCTAGGTAAAGGAGAACTGTAATCTAGGCAAAGTAAACAAGCCGAACGCACCAAAGCAGTAAATTTGTACATGGAAAGTTGTGAGTGCTTTTGTAGAGTTTAACAGTGAGCCGTGAAGATTTGAGACGATCACGTGCGACCAAGTATGATAGTTTGTATGTTTTGTTTACTAGGCATTAAATTGAAATTTTAGTAGGTAAGCAAACTCTATATCTATAAAGTTGATAAGTAAAGTTCAAGGAGTCAACGACGTAATATTATATTATGTATAATGTATGTATGATGATATAACGCAATATATCGTAGAATAACGTCGGCAAAGAAAGTGTAAGTTGAAAACTTTCTAGTTGGTTTGAGTTACAGTGTAAGATCTCTTCCTAGGATAGGGTTACATTGTGGTTCATTAAGGTATTTGTATTGCAACATACAACTTAGTAAACACTGGACGAGATCTTTATTGAAAAAAATAAGAAAAATCATAGCATAGCTTCTCCCGTTTTAAGCGCTGCGCAAATGTAGACAGTTTAGTTGTCAGTTACCGACACCGAACACTTTTTGATCGTCATGAGCATGTTAAAGTGGAAGAAACTGGGCACAAAATATGTTTACGTATGCGCAGAGAGTGGATGATTTCATACTGGTTCTATAGAAATGAAATATTCATTGGTAGCTTGTATCTGACACAAGACACACGTTTGCGCCTGTCTTAGGGTGAAGCTAAAGGGCGTGTCCAGACTTTTACTGAAACTGCCTGCATCCTTCAGTGGCTCCGTGACTACCTTCGGTTTCCTGCAGCCCTGATGGATGAGCACCAAATAGTGAAATTAAGCTAGAACTACATTAGACTGACGCACGTGAAGCACGATGATTTATACGTAGAATGACGTCGCGAGGCATCGCGTAGCGTGTATCAACTGTAGCTCTACAAATCTAGTTTCCATATAAAATGTATGGAGACCAACGCGCCCAGATTGGCGTGTGTGTCACACGTATGGGCATTGTAGTTCTTTATTTAAATTAAATGCGTGTTTCTCTCCAATTAGAAGTTCTATAAGTATTTCTATATACCGTGCATGTCGGCGCTGAAAACGTGGTGTGTATCTCCGAATGAGTAATTAGAAAACCATAAGTGTGTATTTCAGGGTTCCTTACACAAAAATGCGATGCGATGCGACGCCGCTTCATAGAAACCTGCGGTGCGAATTGCTGCGATGCAATTTTGTGCGCAGAACCGATGTTCAGTGTCCATACAATGTGCGATACGAATCAATTCGCAAGTTTTTGCGATGAGTCGTGCGAGATCGCAGATTTTTACGATGTGACATAGCATCGTAGTTTTGTGTTTGAGCCATAAGTGTCCATAGAACAAACGAGAACACACAACACAGTTGGGAAGTGTAACAAAGAGCGTGGGTGACCGAGATTGACCTACTGCAGCGAATGAGTTATGTAGAAGTTTTCGCCAAATCAGTGTCGTTACGCATACCCTCGCAAACTTGGCGAAAACAGCTTTGTCATTCAAATTTAAGAAAGTGGGATTTTTTGAGATCCAATAGCTAGAAACCAAAAAGAAGATAACTTCTTTTTGGTTAGGCGAAGTGTATGGCCTTTTTTGAGTTGGGAAATCATTAAATAACTCTTTTCGTTCTGAGCGGGAGGGAGTGCCTGGTTCTGGCTTTTACCGACTACAATACATCCTTTTTGTGATCTTTTCGTTTTCCAGGGCCACGGCAACAATTTCGCAGACCTAATTCTATTATTTTTTTTAAACAAAGAACGCTAAAAGATAGCTTGATAAATAATGATCTCTCTTCTTCTTATTCAATACATATAATGCTAAAGAAGACTTTAGTCAGCACGCGCTCGATGTGGAGCAAGTAGAACATCCTGAGTAACTGGATTAGGCAGCATCAGTCTCTAGTGGCAAGCTGTAGTTTTAGTACAACGAAGCTTTAGAAAGCCGTACTGAAAGAGCATAAGTATATCTGCAGTAGAAACGCCCTAGGTGTCGGGGGTCGCACGTCGATTTCCGGCCACCGTAGGTGTAGGATTGCGTACAGCAATCATGGGTAAGCTCGCCGTCGGGCCGTCCGATAAGGACTAGCACGGGTCGACGACTCACCTTAAAGACGTTGAAGAAGGAGTTACCATGGCCCCCGCAGATTGACAACTGAATTAACACTGTGAGTTTCAGCCAGTAAAAGTCTAACACTCCCAACTGCTCCACCAAGAGCGGCAGAAGTCATTTGTCGATATCCCAAGTAAAAAAAAGAAAGCTCAAGCTATTGGCCTCAATGATCGCAAAACAGACGAAGAAACACTTCACACAATCAGATCACTATACAATAGCAGGTTCCACTCAACATCCTTTTCAGACAGATTTTTTGCGAGGAATCTAACAACCTGCTCACTTATAGGCACACAAAAACAACCTAACAAAAGCTCTCCATATATGTCCAAGGTCGTTGAACCCACTTATATTTTGCGCAGTATTTGAACACTGCTAACCAACTCAGGGTGTTTTTAATATCGTGTAGATTTCATTACGCATGCGGGTTTGCTCCAATCGCGTAACCTCCGCAAATGGATGCAATAAATACTTCTCATCGTCAACATCAGCCTTTTTAATGTTCCCGCTTCTGGGACTCAGGCCTCCTCTCTGGGAGAAGGAATGGGCCGTCCACCACGCGGGCCCAGTGCGTGTTGGTGGATGTCACACGTCTTCGAATTTTTGGTTCTAGGACATGCCGGTTTCCTCACGATGTTTTCCTTCACCGTTTTGAGAGCAGTGGTGATGAAATAAATTACACAAAGTATTGCGCCTGGCTGGGTTCGAACCTGAGACCCACAACTCGTAATTCGGGGCCTTTTTTTGTTTATTTGGTGGCCGAGTACCACTCGGCATTAATAGAGAATTGGGATTTAATATAGAATAGAATTTATGAAGCCTACTTATATAAAAATTTATGCGAACGCACGACCGCCTAACTACAGAATTCGTTTGATATGGGGTGAAATGATAATATAATATTATGTATTGTGCTAAGATTTTTATTGTGAGGTTTATGTGTACACACATTCTGTAGATATTGTGTTCTTAAAAGTACTTACACTTATTTCAATTTTGACAGACTTCTACACTAACCATTATGTTATCATGGTATAAAATACGTCCCTGGACGTATTTTTGTCTAAAAGAAACAATGCATTAATGATGATGTTTATGAGCGGTTGTTGAGATGATCACTAATGGCCAGTATGACAGAAGAGATGGATTGCCAACCCCTACTAAAGATAAGGGCAACAGCATGATGAAGATGATGGATGTTTTATATATAAATATATATATATCCTTAGTCCCTACTAATCCCTACTTAATATTATAAATGCGAAAGTAACTCTGTCTGTCTGTCTGTCTGTTACGCTTTCACGCAAAAACTACTGAACGGATTTAGATCAAATTTGAAAGGTAGGTAGAAGAGACACTGAAATAATATATAGGCTACCTATAATTCCACTGCTGAGCACGGGTCTCTGACCGCGCGATATAAACTGTAGTCCACGCGGGCGAAGCCGCGGGCGGAAAGCTAGTAATATTATAAAAGCGAAAGTGAGTTTGTTAGTTTATTTGCTTGTTTGTTTGATTGATTGTTACGTCTTTACGCTTAAATGGCAAAACCGACTTTGATGAATTTTGGTACAGAGATAGTTGAGACCCTGGAGACCGACATATGCTAGTTTATTTATTTTTAAGTGAGAAAAGGGGGACAAAGATTAAAGCTAGTTAATAAATAAATAAAAAATATTTAGCTTCTGAATTAATCTTAATAAAAGTAAAACTTGAACTTTAGTGGTATTCAAATGGTTTCTTCTTAAAACTATAAAACAGAAATATCCTGTGCATTCCGTGGTGAGTAACTACCTATAATAAAACTTTGTAAACAGTTTGCAAAAGTTGAGTTCAACAATGTTGTAAGTGGCAGTAATAACATTTTATGATATAAATATTTCTAGTGGCAGCATTTGGTTGGTTTGATCTTGAGAGTAAACTGGTCAAAGTAGAGATAAATAGAATATGTGATGAATTTAAGAAGTTTATGAAGCTAGAACTACATTAGGCCGACACACACGTAGGCCACGTCTGAGACTGGCCTATTGGTCTAGTGGTTAGTGACCCCTGACTGCTATGCCGGAGTTTGTGGGTTCGATCCTTACCCAGTACAAATGTTTGTGTGATGAGCATAACAATTTGTTCTGTGTCTGGGTGTAATTTATCTGTATATATGTATTTAGAAATATATAAGTATGTTTATTTTAGCTTGGGACTAGACGGCGTTGTGGAATATCATATTATTTGTAGGTACCTGCATAGAACGAAGTCGCGTGGCGTGTATCTCTACAAGTCTAGTTTCCATTTTAAATGTATGCAGATTGACGTACCCATGCCGGCGTGTGGCACACGTGTAAACAGTGTACCTTGACAGTGAAGCACATCATAAGGGTACGATGATGATGAGTAATTTGGTTAAGCTCACAGGATGGGTATCACACCCAGAAAAAGACCGGCTTACTGACCACAGACGTGCTTGGTGTACGTCTGCTCATAGCTTACACACAAAACTATGAAACTCTGTAGACCATATTATATTAGGAAGGGTACAGCTTTATCCGAGAGTCTATGGAGATACCGCAACTATTTAAAACTATCTTAGATCAGTGTAGGAGAGAGACGGAACTATACACGGTTTAAAGCACTATCTCTTACTAATCAGATTCATGACATCAAAAAATAATTTTTAACTTTAGACAAGTGATTGAATAGTCATAACAAACCAGTACTTCCAGAGATCACCTTTAAAAACATCTAAACGGTCTTACTTTAGGTACAACGGGCTGTTTTCTGCGACTCCATGACCGAGGCGCATATTTTGCGTACGGACGGTTTTACTTTATTACGATATTACTATTACCACAATATGAAAGGGATTCCTAAAAATTCCTTCCATCTCACCTGATGGTAAGCGATGATGTGGTTGACGATGGAGTATTTACCTCTATTGCCTGTTGACTAACACAGGTTGGCAAACTACAAATTAACCTTATGAATACCATAATTAGAGACACAATACTAATACAATGAGAGAACTCTTTGTATTTCTGAATGCTGGCATTCACTTGGGGTTTAATGAATTAAAAAACAATTGCTGAGTCAGATGAGCTAGGTACTTAGTGCAGTATAGCTTATTAATAAAGCTTGCAAGGCAGGTATGCTTTTCTTACTACTGTAGGTTCATATAAAGATTTGCATATAAATGTATGCAAAATTGTAAACATTGTAGGCATAAAATGTAAATGTGTGAATAATGTAAATTAGTCATAGTTAACTTGTTCCAAATATAATAACTATATGGAACTGCGAGGTTTTGGTTTTGTTTATAATTAATGATTGTTTAAAAGCTATTGTTTATAAATTTTTTTAACTATCGGTAGATAGCCATTTGATGTTTAATTAGCTAACAATTTAATAAATTAGTGTAAGTGTTGCTTTAACAAGTTTTATATGGTTGTTAATGAACCGTAAAGTTTTTATGCCAAAGCTTGTGCTACGCATAAATGAAGGGTAAACCAAAAAACATTGTGTATGTACATTGCGGTACAATGATCTCACCCTTGTGTGTTTTCATGTGTGTGCGCAGGTTTCCAACAGTGCTGTATGTGCGTTCACAACCCTCATATTCACATTTGTACCTCGCACTGCTGTCCTCTTGTTTCCTCTTGCCCTTATCCATGCTAGATGTGAGGTCCGAGTTTTGCATATCTGATACTGTGTCATCATGACTGAAAAAGAAAATCTTGTCAAATTCATACTTGTCTATGGAAGGTATCAAATATCTTGGCAATTTAATTTGTTCCTAATTGGCATGTACCTAAGTGGAAACAACAAATGTAAACAAATTATTTATAAATGTAGAGAACTGATATGTTTGAGTTTTACTATGAAATTGTGGGTGAGTGAAGGGAAATAGAGGAGAATAAAAATAGTCCTGGAACAACACGGGTTACTGAAGTGGTTTTAAGTTACCATGATCAAATTCCTCCAAGACAGGTACTAAATGAAAAACTAACTCTAATTAACATACCTCTTACTCGCCTATCAATAGTGTACTCATAGGAGAACACAAAATTAGGATATTCGCATCACATCGTGATGGTAATGTACCAAAATAGAATGCCCAAAAACGATACATCGGCTAAAAGACCACTTATATACAACCCCGCAAGTGTGAAAGAGATAGAACACTATTGACAAACAGCTGATTGGATCCAATTGGATAGAAGGACCAAAAAGCGGCGAAATACGCAATATTTGTTATGATTCTACAGCAACAATAAAAAATACACAAAAGTAAAAAAACATAACTTACGAAGAAGATCCAATCAGATTTTCTGTGTTTTTGTCCTTGGGATTTATTTCGCTTTCCGACGTCACGCTGCTTTCAGGAGCTTTTTTGTCGTAATTACGCACTTGAAAATTATCAAACTTGCTATCCAAGTCAAGGTACTTTAAATCTGTGTTAGTATCATTTGAATAATGCCCAATAGTAAAGGGTTTAAATGTGTTTTGTGTTGAAATATCGAAGCGGCCGCTGTCACCGAGCCATGCGGCCATGTTTCGGAATAGTGTTGTCCTATGTTGTTCCGTATCACAAGACGAACTGTCATAATGATGTTTTGTAAAACCGGCAAAAGATGAATCGGCAAATTAAATCATGTTGCGATAAATAGATGGCGCTAATTTCAAATGTCCGTAGAGAGAGCTACCGCTGTCGAAGGTAAAGTAGGCGCCCGTACCCGCTCTGAGGACTCCCAGCGTAACTCCCGTTATAATGAACACCACTTGTTGTCTGCGCGGGCAGTGCGTCGACCGCACGCCCTTCTACTCACGCGAATGTATCATCTTCACATTCGGGCGATAATTCGCGTATAAAGTGTGCCGCACAATTTTTAATATTATTGTCTATAGATTTAAATAAGAGTTTAATTCATAAAATGTGTTCAAAAAGCTTATCTATTTATATTAATTTGGTAAGTAAATAAAATTTATATTAAGCACATAAAAGTATTTTTATATTTTCTTACAGTTCTTATAATCAATAGATTATTCGATTTCATTTATTTAAATCTGTATCTTGTAACAAAATATATTTTTTGATGAATGCGAGTTTTCAAATCCTATCGATCGCTACTTATCAAAGTTTTACCGCTCATTTATGGCATGTTGACTCGTTTTGCGCCCTCATTTTTTTACTATGAGATAAGGAAAATCAGTGGGTTCGATAGATTAATGAAAACTTTTTCCAATTATAAAGTTCCTTGCTTCATACTGAATTCAATTCCACTTTTGATTAAGTACCTTAAAGTTTCAATAGCTTGTAATATCTTCATGAAATTTTAAATTTGCCACATTTCAGAGTATTAATATTATTGAATATAGCTTCCGTGATAATTTTATTTCCAACCCAGACAAAGCATAAACTTGAAAAGAACCAATAAAGCTATCTTAAGTGTTATACTGCATGGTTGACTGACTCATTGCCTATGCATTTGGAGCGAACAAGCGCTCAGGAAATAGGTAAAAAAAGCATAAAACAGTGGGTGAAGTTTATCTTTATTTTACTGTTATCCACAGCACCCATTCACCGTCCAGGCGCATTAACGTATCATTAGTCGAAGGTTGCTGACCGACATCATGTTCTATATCTTGACGACATGGTGACTATCCGCAAAAGGAAGTTGTAAGACTTTTATGTAAACCAATATCACAAACCGCAAACCTCGTTCCAATACTTTAATTTACAGTTTGTCCGTAAGCTTAGAGCGTTAATTATAGACTCACGTATAGATCATTAAGTTTATACGCATGGTAGGCAATTATTATAATTATAGCCTATAACTACAAGTATTGTTTTTATAGGTAACTAGGTGCTTAGTATTTATTCGTTGTTTAGTTTAAAATCAATTTCTTTTTTTTTACAAAAGTTTTATAATTTTTATTTAACATCAGCAACTATTTGTCATTTAAAACTATAAAAATGACTAAACTACACCAAAATTATTCATCCTGCATCTTAATTTTTGGTGTAACAAAGTTGCTATCACGGAGCTTTTCTTTTTTACCCAGAAACTCATAGGTTTAACAGGCATCATAGTAGAAAGTTGTATGTCTAGTAAATATTAAAGCGCATGACTAACAGTTGATAACGTGCCAAAATAAACAGAGAAACTATTGTAAGGTAAGCATGGACGCCACCTAAGTGTTTCAAGCTTTCGAGATCTCTCTAACTCTCTTATCTACACGTCTTTGGGTAAATGCTAATACAATGACTATGATCGTTACTGCTCGGTAATCGAGCTTCAAAATGTCGTTCAAGAACGTGTTGTCCATTACAATAGCCCCAAGAGACCGATGAGCACTTTCGCTGCTTTTTCCTTATTCAAATTTCACTTTTGATCTATTCCTTGTGTCCGCTGAGACTTTCAATAGGCATTATAAGAACAAAGTAATCGATCCCATGGGCCAAAACATTGCATCAAAGGAAACACCGTGGTGAGAATAACAATTTCTGGAAGGAAGATTGTGATGCAACTAAAATGCAATTTACAAGCTGGATTACATTTACAAAATTCTGCTGCCTGATTTCAAACACAGACTTTGTTAGGGACAGTTAATATTTTCAAATAAAAAGACTAGTATAAACATTTACATGTACATATATCTAAAAAATAATTTAGGACAATTGAAATAAAATAATAAGACAATGTACACTTGTCACTATACAGCCTGTATTACGAAGTGAGTTCAATGACATGTTATTCACATATGACCTAGAAATCTGACACTGACACTTTCTTCTTGAGGGTCTTTTCGATTCACCGCACATCACTACGTTACCCTTTCGTTTCCAATGAAATGAAATAAACTCCGGGCATGTCATATTGATTTCGAATTTTTACTAGATACTTATTAAGGACAAAATTTATCTAGCAACGCTAATTTCATTTTAAGATCAAAGCAGTAAAATGAAGAGCTTTTAAAAATTAAAAATAAGTCATTGGATGTAGCATTTCTTTGGAATTTAATACCAACAAGTTAAGAGAGTTGCCTAGACTTCATTGTTGGCGAGAGTTCATAAATTCTTTTTTTATTTTAAAAATCGTGTGTGATTTTACGAACTCAAGTATTAGAAAACTATATTCTTCCTAACTCATACATATATCGTACACAAGTTGGACAGTGACTAATGTCTTTAACTTATGTCTAAAATATCTTTACTTAAACAAACAGTAAATAACTGAGTCAGTATGATAAAGTCCCCGATTAAGATTGTATTATTATTTCACTAAAGAAGTATTACTTTCGGAGTCACGATTTCGGTTAAGGCCAAAAACAATGTTCTTTTTTACTTGCGATAAGCTTGTGATGTGCAGTTCCTGTGATAGCTATCCAATAGAATTAGACAAGTTAAAGGACTGGTTTTGTTTGTCAAAGATGGTCCGTGGCAGGGGATCTGTGTCATTCGGCCACGACACACATACCGTCCTGACGGCGACTCACGCGCCGCCGATGAATTCGTGCGGCCAATCATATTTTATTTATATAGTGGCTTTTTACTCCGTACATCGTCGGAGGCTTATTAAAATTGTTAGGACTATGAAAGTACTTTAAAAACAAAGTTAAAATTATAGAGCTAGAGCTTATAAGAGTGTTTGATGAATCCAACTCAGCGATCTCATTAATACACAACACGCTACAAAATCAGAAATTACAAAAGTTACAACTGAAATTCATTTATTGTCAAACAAAACCAAATTAGATATTACGCGTGCGTGCACTGCATTAATTTATTCTTCATGATGACATTTGTTAACATTTCTTTTCACGTACATTCCAGGCACTCGTAGTATGTTGCGTGGTTGCAGATTGCGGTCCACGACTAAAGTACACATGGGGTGATGCATTACAAGGAACAGATTGTGCAGGTCCGGACGGAACACCGTATCCTAGGTAATATATTTTATAGTTTATCGGTTCTTTATTTCCGGTTTTCCATATTGCAAACACTATCCGAAAAAAAAGCAAAGGACTGAAGTTTTTGGCGGGATTTCTTCGAGTGTTTTAATTACTCGCAAATTGATTCCTAATAGGTATTGTGTTGTAAAATTGATATAGTTTTGTATCTCAAATGTCTGCGCAACTAGAAAACACGTGGAATCATCAATAGGCGGGATCTCGGTAAAATGGAGTTGAGAATTTGACTTCCTCAGTGAATTGTGCCGAGGGGGTGGTTATGATACATTTGCTGCCAATTATTTATCACAAAAAAATTACAATGTGTAGGTACATCCTTAATCTAATGGTAAACAAATAAACTTCATTACGAAGATATGGTCTTAGTATCAAGCCATTCAAATTAAGCTTTACTAAACTGAACAGCTGCTTCTACTTGGACCCTTTTTAAAAAGAGTGTGTGTGTACCATAATCCATCAGCAAATTGGGTTTGCATGAGCCTTGCTTAAAATGATAATAGAATACCTTTGTACAATAGTTCCGAAAATCCGTTTTCAACCTAATCGTCAATCTTGAAAATAAATTAAAAAGGTTGACAGTAAAAAAGAGTATTGGTCGAAGTGAAAAAAAAATTACTCGTAGGTAAAGTGTAGGCTCAATTTTGAAAAAGGCCGCTAATAAACAGTTAGCAAGTCCACTACGTTTAAATAATACAATTACACCAACGTTATGTTCATCATCTGCTATTCATACAAGATAATTTTCGTTTGAGCCCAAAATAAAATATACAGGTAGATACCTACCTACCTTATGCTGCAAAGACTTGTATTGCCTCAAAACATAAAGTGTGTCAAGTTCTATGTAACGAAGATAATCCTGTTTCCATAACCGGGTCCATCTAATGACTCAGACTTTAACGAACTCGGTGTAGGTACCCCGACGACATGCGACGGCGCCGGCGAGCGCCGCTCCGACCAACCGCACGACGCATGCAAAATCTTATACTCGACATCCAATTATACCTAGAATGCAGCCATGTATGACCCATCCTAACCAATTTAGGTTGGTACCTGATGCGCGGTAGTCGGAGGTTTTGAATAATTACTGGGATTTCAGCCTACGAGGCTCTTCGAATAACGCATAATGTGTTATTGACCTCTATAGAATATAAGCTAAACTAAAAACAGGCTCTAGAAAGTAATTTTTGCGATTACCGATATTCATCATCATCATCATTTTAGCCGAAAGACGTCCACTGTTAGACATAGGCCTCCTCCAAGCGTCACCACAACGACCGGTCCTGTGCGTCTCGCATCTATCGGAGTTCAACTATCCTGACCAAGTCATCGGTCCACCTTGTGAGAAGCCTTCCAAAGCTGCGTCTTTCGGTACGCGGTCGCCACTACAGAACATTCGTTCTGCCCAGCCCTTTGCCACAGTTTGGCGATTCTTCGTGCTATGTCGGCAACCTTGGTTCTTGCTTGCGGATATCTCTGATTCGATCACGCAAAGAATCTAGGAGCATAGGCCTTTCCATTGCCTTTTGGATGACTTTAAGTCTTCCTATGCGCCATCTATGACGCCACATAAGAACTACGAAGAAAAACACGAAATCCTGCATCGCGCAATCAAAGTTCTTCGCGCGATTTGAACATATACGACAGCCCGACATCAACTATCGGGCAGTCGCCCACCAGACTATAACATCCTGTCTGGCCGGAGGATCCTCCCTTTTCAACGGAGGTATGTGGGACTTTACTCTCTGTTCCGCATACACCCAAACTGGTGACCCTCGACAAAGAACGTCAGCGCAGCCTTCGTGCAGCTACTACTTCGTGACGTCATCATCACTTCCTCAAGCTTTCGAGCAACGAGCCAAACAGCCAGCACCCTCGGCTAAGGGTATCCTGACCACCAGTATGCCTACCTGGCCATACCTGGTCACCACCTCAGCCGCATCAGCGACCTTGGCACACCGCACCTTCGGCCAGTCATATGAAGAGCCATGAAGAACCTCTCCTGGTCGACGCCAGCAATCAAGCCCTACGTCGCACAAGCACCGCTCCGGCTCACTGGAGCCAGCAGCACTACTCCGACTCACTGGAGCCTGCAGCATCATCCCGACTCACTGGGACAGCACCACCCCGACTCACTGGGGCATCATCCCGACTCACTGGGACATCATCACCCCGACTCACTGGGGCATTATCCCGACTCACTGGGATAGCAACACCCCGACTCACTGGGGCATCACCGCAGACAGTTCCGACTCACCGAGAACTATGCGGCATCGGTTCCGACTCACTGGAACCAACCTACCGCTGGCCTGGCACACATCAAGAAGCATCAAGAACCATCGATCTCCGATCTCCGGAGGGGAGTGATGTAGCGACATCTATGACGCCACATAAGAACTACGAAGAAAAACACGAAATCCTGCATCGCGCAATCAAAGTTCTCCGCGCGATTTGAACATATACGACAGCCCGACATGAACTATCGGGCAGTCGCCCACCAGACTATAACACCCGGTCTGGTCGGAGGATCCTCCCTTTTCAAAGGAGGTTTGCGGGACTTTACTCTCTGTTCCGCATATCTCCAAAAGGCCCATTGTAAGCGACCACATTTCGGAGCCAATGTACCTACCTTATCACCGATATTCACAAATTGGTAACAGGTTATTACGACCTTACAAACTGTTAAATTTAAAAAAATGCTAAATTTAGTTACGCTTAGTAGAGTATGGTTTTAGTAGATTGCCCTGTCAAAAACTATAACCGTAAAAAAACGATAGAGATAGATGCTGCTTCGTGCATTATAATATTTCTAACGGGTTAGCCTATGTGGTCCAGAGTTGATAGTGTTACCTTTATTCTTAATGACAAAATGCTTGCTTACAAAAAATAATAATAATAATAATATGTACTTAGTTTAATTGTGCAGGTAGAATAATTCGATTATTTGTTACGATTTTTTTGCAATTTTTCAGATCCATAACATTCTATTTTGATTAATTTGAACATTTGGTTCAAATTAATCAAAATAGAATGTTGCAGTATAATTATATATGCACATAAAACCTTCCTCCATCGATATTTTATCTGCTGCAGATACTTACAATTATTTCAAGAAAATATGATATACCTATTGCAAAAATAAATACATATTTATAAAATTGGCTAACCTAGGTACGCTTGGTTTAAATTCTACTGTAGGTAAGCTGATACTAAATTTAAAGTCTCTTTAGAAAATCTTAAATTACGAATTTGCTGATCTAAACAGTGTATTTGGCGGGATTTTTGCTAATGAAATTCAGTTTAGTACAACCCAGATCACGGCAGGTTATTGCGGACATAAGGATCCAGCGCACAGCTGGTGGGTGCGTCATTCGCAAAGTGATTCCTAGTGGATACTGTTGGTATAAAATTGGTGTGGTTTTATATCTCAAGTGTCTATACAACTGGATTGAACTGGACAATAAGATTTGAAATAGGCGTAAGAATTTTACTATAGATAATATTATCTCAGTGAAGCTTGTTAAAGAAGGCTGACTCCACATAAACACATTAAACATATCTATATAGGTACGTTTGCTGGCAAATATTGCAAAATCATTAGGATGTAATAAGTAAATCCGCATTATAAGAAAAGCGCAATAGAAAGACAATGACAGATCGAACGCCGGCGTTCGCTTGGGGTATTTTGTGCTTGCAATTTGGTAAACATAAAACGTCAAACGACAAGCGACGTTCTATAGATCTACCTACAAATTATAATTTTTTCTAGCACTCAACTAAAATGTATAGATAATATACATATAAAGATGTAACAATATCGTGCGAGCATATTACCAACATTCATTTCTCAAAATACTACAGCTATAATAATAACTTAGCTAGATAAGTAACCGGTTACTAATTGGATTTGGGTATTATGCGTTTCCCCTAGGTGGTGTGGTGTGTTGTATTGGCTGTATGCTAGAGAAACACGCGCTATGTTCGGCTCTGTCCGGTTCGCGCACTCGGACAACTTCGGGCATTGACGCGCCCGCCATCTTGCCATTTCGTGCCCTCCCCAGTCAGTGTAAACATAATACACCGTCGAGGCGTATTTGTGTTTGGTTTTGCACGTTTTATCCTAAAATACCCGGTTAGCTGTAGGGTTTCATATTCAAAATGGATGACTGTGAATCTAAATCAGGTACAACGCCAAAAGATAATAATGATGTGGATCGAGATGCATATTACCGGAGATTATACAATGTGTTTAGCAATAAGAAGACGCCAAATTCTGTATTGTTATCTCGGGATAAGTATTACTGGCTCATTGAAAAGATTAAAGCTGCAAAAACTGCTACGAAGAAAACTCCGGCGGACTATCGTCGCTTGAAAAAGTTCGAAGTAGTGGAATCGCCTAATGGAGAACGCCTGTTCGCGGCTCCGATACCCGGCGACGACCGACGGCAAATGTTGGTACCGATGAACGAGATGTATGACATTATATCTGAATGTCATCTAAAGTTGAACCATGGTGGGCGAAGTCGTATGATGGTGGAGTTAAAACGTAAATACAGAAATATCACTACTGAGAGTGTTTTAGTTTACTTATCAATGTGCGCATCCTGTAACAAGAAGGCCTCCAAAAGACACCCAAAACAAGTGCAGAATTCTGAAAACATGAATGACACAATTATAAATGAAACTTTTAACAACACCTCTTGTGATCAGATCGCCGATTGGTCTACTTCTGAAGATTTGATAAGAGATCTAAATACTACAACTTACAAAAGTCCAGAGCTTTATTCACGTGGGCAAGTGGACATCCTAGGTGTCACTAACGAAGACGGAGATGAATATAAGTATCTGATGGTGTACAGAAATTTTATTTCGAAATATACACACTTGAAACCAATGAAAACTTTGAGTGTTGCGGAAGCGGTTGACGAGTTATTAGAAATATTTTTGGTATTTGGTGCTCCCAATATTTTGCAATCCAAAAATGGTCTAGCTTTGGTGAAGCCTATTTGTAGACGGATTTCTAGTTTATGTCCGCAAATTAAGGTTGTCGCATCAGAATCTGTATTCACTGACATTGATTTTAAAGGAAAATCAAATGAAGACATTCTTAAGAAATTAAATGAATGGCTGTTCAAATCACAGAACACAAAGTGGCAGGATGGAGTGAAGTACGTGCAGCATGATCTAAATACAACTTTTCACGAGTTATTGTGTAGAACCCCCAGTGAGATGGTGTTTGGTGAGAATCCGAAAAGTGGTCTCGCTGGTTTTATGTCAAAAAATTTATACGAGGATTTGGTTACGGAAGAAGATCTGATAACGGTTTTGGAACATAAAGATCCTATAGCACCAAAGCAGCTTAAATTAGATGAGTCATTGATGTTACCCACGAATTTTATCAAATTGGAGGACGATCTGGAAGACGAAAATGAAATGAAAGAGGAAGAAGTTAATGTTTAAATTGTTAATTTACAACATTTCAATGAATATAATTAAAGAAAATAATAGCAGTAGTGATTCGGTAACTATTGTTTGATTTTTATTCATGTTTAGGTACATCTACCGTCTAGTAGACGTAGATTAGACTTATAGTAAATAGGTACTCGTAGATAAAAAATAAAAACAAGAAATATAATATAGACTATAAAAGTGTTTCCCAAACTAGTCGGGACCGCGACCCATCTACAAGAAAGTTTAAAGGTCGCGGCCCACCTTGTGTCATGAAGACAAAAAAGCAGCGGTATGTTGCTGCCGCAGCATTTACCTGTTAATTCTTATCGTAGTTCACCACCATATCATCATCAATACTCGAAGGCAAACAGTACAAACAGTGCCGGACGACAGACGATAAGACCATTAATCTCGCGTCTCGTGAGTACAGTAGACGCAAAATAACTTGGCAGCCCCGAACTTCGTGCAGAATCGTGATCAGTAATTGTTTTTATTACCAAAATGGCGGCGTAGGTCTAGGCTTGACTCTATGTAAACACTATCGATCCTTTATTCAATCAAATATCGCAGCCGATTTTAATCGATTCAAAGTTTGTTTATATGAAATATAAAACGAAATAGATTTAAGAATATAGTGAATGTTGTAGTTAGTAAAATGACGGATAACACTCGCCGCCCGCGCCTGCGCAGACTGCAATTTTACTTGGGCTGCCGCCCAAACGACACGGCTTAGTCGACGTCTTGTGTACGACAATCGTCCTATAGTTTCAGAGCCCACCCAAAATCTGCCCGCGACCCACCAGTGGGTCGCAACCCACACTTTGGGAAATACTGGACTATAACATTGTTTTATCTTTTTTCGTATTGGTTTTATTTTTTTGGCTTTCTTTTATGTTAGCTACATATGCTTATAAACTGGGCTAATTTAGTACCTACATTATGACATACTTAAGTGTGCAAAGTTGATGATTACCGCTGAGGCGATAGGACCAGAGCTAAGGATGTCATTAAATAAATTCTCACGTGTATCATACGTAGTTGTGGCGAAATAAGACACACTAATCTAAAGGTATTATTAAATCACAGTATTGAATGCAATAACCTAATGTGATTGTTTATCATACCATTATAATTCATCTTGGGTGGTAATCGAACCCACGACCTCCGGTATAGCAGTCGGGGCTACTAACCATTAGACCAACAGGCCAGTCATTGGTGAAATAGTAGCCGTCTATCAGGCACCTAAGTGACTGAATTGAGGCCAGGCGGCCTCAATTTAGTCTCGGCACCGGGCTGTAAAACTCCTGTTTTAGGTACCAGTTTGGATAGTGGTACTTATGGGAAAGTCACTAGCTTGTAAACATGATTATTTAGACATACGTTGCGAAAACAATGGCATGTTAATCATGTAAAATCCAATTTTGGATGACATGTAATAAAGCATGAAGTACCTACCTGCGCAAAAGTTCCGTTAATTCAACTGCACGTTCCATTCATTCTTCATTCGTGGGAACTTTCTCACTAAGCTCCATCTTTGTTCTTTTGCTACCTTAATGCAGTGTACCTAATATTTTCCGCACTTACTGTAATTGCAAAATGATGATTATTACGTCTGTTGATTACAGAGCGTAGCGGAACGTTAAAGCTTCGTTATTCGGTTTTGCGACATCTAGTGGTGAGTGGTGTACAACGGTGACAAAAAAATAGTTTAGGAAATAGTTTACAGTTATTCTCATAGATGCCGCTACTTTGATGTTTAGTTCGTATTTTGGGACATTCTATTAGAGATGGCGCTTAGATTGTCCCACATAAAATGCCATTATGGTCTTCATAGCTGTTTCGAATTTGAGATTTTGAGATGATCATATCTAGTGCAGATAATGCATGGTTAGTCATTGTTTAATGGATTGAGTTTGAATGACTTTTATTGCCATCTTCCGTCCTTGGGTTAAGTGGTCTTCGCCGTCATGCCTGCCATGGGGGTGGGGCGTTCGGCAATGCCTACGATTAGGAATATTTACTACAAGAAGAAATAAACACTTATCACACTTAGTTAACACCTAATACAACATCATCAACATCATCTTAACTAAGTAACACTTTTATCCGATTATGGCATATTGGATAATTTCGTAATGCAAGTACGCAGTTTACTGTTGATTTATTGTATTATATTCTGCTATTTTATATGACAACACTACGTGCTATTAGAAAACATGATTGTCTGAAGTTTTCTGTGTGTGTGCTACGTGTGATCCCGCTATGGCCTGGTATAATTGTGAGAATACAATAAAAAAATACACTACTAATACTTTTACATAAATGATAAATAAATAATAATAAAAAACTGCCAATCTGAACTAATAAATAATTAAAACTATGTTATCTCTAATACTGAAAAATAAGATATTTGATTGTCTATGTTTAAAAGTTCTATCTCAAGAACTGCTGATCATTTTTTTTGTGTGTAAGCGTCGCTCGCCCGGATATGATGGCAGTGGGGTGAATCATATCGATTTTTCACAATGCAAAATCATCGAGATGTTATTAATAAAAAGGATTTGTATGTCGTGATCTTTATACGATAACTTTTTTATTTCAGGCACTTAGTGAACAGAGCTCTAAAGTCGGGACCATGGCAGTCTACGCGGCAGGGTCGAGGAGTCCGGACGGTAGACCCAGCCATCATGAGAAGAGCGTTACTAGATGCACACGCTGGCTATTCAGAAGGTTCCATTACGCCTGCACATAGTAGTGGCAGCAATAGGACAGGTAAGATTTATTTTTTATTGCAATAGCTTTTTTTTCTATTGGGAGCGCGGGCTTGCGGACGGCGAGCAATGGGTAGCTCGCCGTCCGACCATCCGGTAATCGTCCGGACCGAACCCAAGTAAGAGTAAGTGTTCCACGCGTGCCTTAAGAAAATGTCAGCGAACCGTAGGGGCCCAGTAGGGTCGAAGCCTACTATTGGTGCCATGGGTTGTACGAAAGTGAACCTGGAATGAAGGCAAAGAAGGAAAAGTCTGACACACCTTCCCGCTATGTTTAAGGGTGGGAGATGTCATTAGTTGATTTACCATCTAAAAAAAAACTACTTTTATTTTAAGGCTTTTTCCGGAGAAAAGTTTTTGGTACTAGTATCTATATCTATAAAAACCTCATTTCAACGAAAGAATTTTCGCTATCGTATCGACACTTCCTGATGAATGAGGGATTCAGTGATAGCGCTACGGTTGGTAGAAGCACGATTTGCACCCATCCCAAGTAGGTTAGCGCTGGACAAATGCAGGAAAATGATAAATCAGTGTCATCATCATAATTTCAGCTAAAACACGTCCATTACTAGACATAGGACTTCTCGAAGTGTCTCCACAAATACCGGTGCTGTATATCTCCCATTGATAGAATTTATGCAACTCTCATCTGGTCATTGGTCCACTTTATACCAGCCTTCCAACGCTGTGTCTTCCGGTAAGCTGATGTCACTTTAGTACCGCTCGGCCCCGTCGACTTTCTCTTCTGTGAGCAATGTCATTTAAGTTTGTTGATTCTTCGGGCATTGGTTGTATCATTATACTTCCAAGATATTATGGCCTAGTAGGTACGTCTAATCTCTTAAATGACTGTGAACCCAGGTTGGCTGGTCTAAACACAATCTGGCCAAATGAGGTTTCCTCGACCCATCTTTTGCACAGTGCCAGGTGTATCTAGAGCCACTGCACAGAACATACATCACCACCTGCACTTTTTAGGATCTATACAGAGCTCTACGTCAGAAAAATAATAGTTTGAGGACCATAAAAGACACTTCCGTCTGACCACCACCGCTAAGTTTATTTTTGCTTGCACTCGAAACGAAAACTCAAAGGGTTTGGTTTGGCGCCGCGCCGCAGGATTCAAACGATTTTTTTTTATGTGATCAGGCAGAACTTACCGCGATGGTACATCGACAGGAAAAGATAAATATCGCCTACGAACAAAAGTTACCTATTAATAATTTTACGGCAGGTTTCGCAGTTCAATCTAAGACGTTGGCTTCTTATGCGGATATGATGAGAATCTCTGGTACTTTTTGCTTATTTTATTGATGAGTTCCACAGCTAGTCGTGATTAAGATGTATGGAGGGTGCGAAACAGTTGCGTCGATTGATGGGAGCATTTTTTGTTAGGCAACCATTTTCTTTATCTCGCATGATGAACACTTCCCATATAACTGTTTATTATACTATGCATCACACAAATGTAAAGCTCTGGCATTTCCTTAAGAAGCAATCTTAAGACATTTTGTTTTGGTTAAGTTAAGAATACCGTATATGGTTCTCTTTTTGGATAAGTCAATAAAATTGGTGCCAATCTGGTCTGTAGACAAGACGAGTCGAAAGAAGCAGGACAAATAGAACATGTAGGCACTTTAAGAGTAGGTAAGTGCCTATGTGTTCTATTTGTCTTCTAACAAATGTCAAAATTAGTAACCAAACAACATTAAATTTTCAGCTGAAACCGAATCTAAAATGCCGAAAATATAAAAAAATTGTCTACTCTACCAGCCTTTACATAAAATACGTAACAAAAAAAAAACCACATAGATGAATGAGACTATAACAATTGTTAGCTCAAAGACGCTGGTGTCGGACAAGCCGAACATTCGGCTACATTATGACCAAAAGCAAACTCCACATGAAACCAGTTTTTTTTTTAACCAAACCTTCGACCAGTCATTCATCAACACGTATTAAGTTCACTTATTCCAATTATTCTAGGTCGCTCCTCAAACCTGCCGGGCCTATCTCCAGCGTCCTCAAACACGTGCGGTGGCACTCGCCTATGCCGGACGAGATACAACACAACAGCACCCATGTACGGAGTGTCCCTAACATCGGGGCAGCCCGTCACTATCGTGCAAAAGTTTCCTGATCTACTGCAGCAAGTCGTCTTTGAGGTTTGCGAGTGAGTATAACACATTTTTTTTTTAATTATATTATTAGTAATATTTAGGTATTCGGAAATCTGCAACAAATTCTTACAACACAGCCCGAAAAATCGTCGCCAAACTTATGTGCCAGTGAGTTGGGCACATTGCTCACAGAACAGATGGTCGATGGGACTGAAAAATTCTGGAGCTTTGATTGTGTACCGCAGTGCGGAAGACGCATCATTGGAAGGCCCACAAGGTGCACCGTTGACCTGGAGAGGATCGAGGGAATCCGATGGATGCAAAACGCATTATACCGGTTGTTGTGGCGACACTTGAGAGAGGCCTATGTCCAGCAGTGGACATCTTTCGATTGAAATGACGTGACGATTATTTGGGACCTATGTTCTGCAAATAACGTTTTTCTGTTGAAATGATGATGATGGTGAACAAATTATTATAAATTAATCAGTTCCGTTAATAGCGGGTTTCAATGTTTTGTTGTGGTAGTAGCAGAAAAACAACGAGTTGTTTTTAATAGGTAAGGAAATATCCTGAGTACCTAGTAGTAGTTAGTGATAGCGTGACGATGACGAGTGAAAGGACAGAATGGAAGAAAACAACATGTTGCGCTGACTCTAAATAAAACGAGACAAGGGCAGGAAGATGATGAGTTGCATCTACAGAATTAAATAGACCGTCGAAATGTATCAAAAAGAAACTAATATTAAATATAAATTATAAAATAGTATAATATAATAATAATATTTCTTTTCATTAATATTATTCTGAGGTAAAAAAATAAGAATTCCTGCATTTATGATTTTATATCTACTGGCCTTCATCAATGTATCACACAATATGTCTATTATATCCTTCAAAATAGAATTCCTCAAAGCTTGGTTTTACCGTAAAAGAAAAGGATAGGCAGGTGGTTCTTTATGACTTGAACTAACAAAAGTCTAGGAGAGTTTTGCTACATGTTATTAATTTTCATTTCTTTTTTCCAGATCAAGTGAATGCTCCCTGATTCGAGGAACTTGTTCACAAACATACGTACCCTACTTATTCTTGGTACTTCCTTTGGGTCCAGTAACCCTAACAGGTCAAGATTACGTGCTAGTAGAGTCTGGGTGCGTCTGCAGACCCGACCCGGCGCCATAGACACGCCATAGACGTAGACCATAGATCATTTGCTAAGAAAATTAGGAGAAATTAAAAAAAAAAATATCCGTCCATTAGATAATTTGCAAGATGGCGACTGGTTCCCGCCATTTTGCTTTTAAAATAATAATTGAGGGAAGATGACTTATTTTGCGACAGTTTGTAATAATCAGCTTGCTTTTTGCTGGCAATGGAATTATGTAATAGTTGTTTTTTGTATTTTATTTTAGAAGTCACAAAGATTGTGTAAGAAACACATCTCACTACTTCAGGGTTGTTTTTCTGGGTATGTTACTAAATACGAAACCTACAGCGTGTATGGTATATTTTTGACTAAAAATCTTAAGACTTCTGAAGCATTTATTAGATTTTTTTATTTAAATTGGTTGTAAGAGAAGTATTTTTTATAGAAGGAGACTTTACTATTGGTATTAAAGGGTGCATTTATTCAACTGTAAAATCGCCGAAAAATTCATAACTACAAATTTTTCGGCCATTTTTCATTAAAAGTTAACTTATTAAACAGACTGAATATTAATTTTATTTTTTTGTTAATTTATTATAGATATTTATATTTATTCTATGTGCCGTAGTTAGGCGCCAATATTTATTAAACAACGAATAGATTTTATGAGAGAACTTATAATTATTGTGAATAATTTATTTTATTTTAGCATGACTTCGCGAATCGCTCATGTTACGTTTAGTTACGATCAACGAATGTATCAAAGATTTAATAAATTTTAATGGAAATAATTATATTTGTTTCATTATTCTGTGCATTTACGGATTAGGGGTTTGACTATGACTTGTAAAAATGACAGACGTGCAAGCGAAAAAGAGGGATAGAGCTATACACCCTATACAGTCCTTTGAAAGTTCAGTTTAGGTCGTCAAATGGATTGCGTTAAGAGCTCATGGTAAGGCCTCAGAGCGTGGAAAAGGAGGTTAAAGGGTATAATAAAACAATATTATTTAAATAGTAATTTTATTAACATTTAATAAGCTACATACTCTGGCATACTTTTACGCGATCACAAATTTTATTTATTTTCAAATATTTTAAGTTCTTTTATAGAATTTTAAGGAGAAAATTGACTTTTTAGCACAGAAAATTACAGTAAGTAGCTAAAGCAAGAAAGTAAAGTAATGCTATCAACAATCGTTTCTTAGTTAAAGATTCTGAGATTATAAATAAGAATAATCTATATATATAAAAATCAATGCCACTTTTCGTTGTTATTTTATAACTCAAGAACGAGCTCACCTATCCAAACCAAATTTTTAGGCTTTGTTCGGACTATTTAGTAGATGGTTTATGTGAAGTTTGGTAGGGTAGAGTAGGGTAGATTAGGGTAGAGTAGGGTAGAGTTGGGTATAGTAGGGCGGAGTAGGGAAGAGCGGGAGCGAAGCCGAGCGGGCAAAAGCTAGTATTTACTAAAAATAAACTTCGCAACATCGCCAACATTTTGTTTATCTTTATTACTTTAAATAAAGATAAACCTCGAATACTCATTTCATCCACATCTTATTTTACGAGGCACGGAGTATCTACATACAAGTATAATACAGACTAACTAAAAATAAAAATGTCTACATTGTCTATGCGATTTTGGTTTGAATTACTAAAATTATGACTTGGAATTTCAAACCAATTGGGAAACCATTCTTCTATAGGTAATTTTTTTGAGATGTTATTTTTATTGGTGTCTTGAGATCTGATCTTTTTGCATTACTCATAGATACCTATTTATTTTTTTAAGTGTTATCTATTACCTCAATATCGATTTAAAATGTCTGGAGGTTATGATCTGCATCCATAAAAAAACTACATCCTATATTTGACTCAAAACTTTCACACTCTTCTTACTCTCAAACTATATTGATTGTTCTCATTTATTTTTGAATTTTCTTATTTTTCATCTTATTTTTTTTATTGATATAAACTAGTGCTTGACTGCGATCCCACCTGATGGTGCAATAGTTGATGGTGAGGCGCACTAATTTATTATGAGTCTATTCACTCTACCCTTGAAGACACCTAAATTATAATCGGATGGGAAGACAGCAATTTCCCTAAAAACACAATAAATTATGTAGACAAGTTCTCTATCCTATATCTTATTGCTCGTAGCGGTAGTACTGTTGTGGGTTTGCGATCTGGGGCTGGTGTTGGGGCGGCTGCGGCCTGGGTTGCGCGTGCGCTGCGTGTTGCACTTGAGGCTGGATCAGCTGCTGGGGCTTGGGGGTGGGGATCTTTACTACGATGTCTGTGGGCTGTCTGGAGACCTGGAGATGGAACAATCAAAATTTATATATAAGAACTTAAATTGTGTATCTATAAGTATTAGTATGTAGGGTCACCGGTTTCAAATTGTCAGTCTACAGGTCAATGAGTGTAATCACAATTGGCTAGGAAACCTTGTCTCTAATATTGAAAGTCTTAGTCAATAAGCCTAAATAATGATGATGATGAGGCGCTTGAATGTACCTATATTAGCATAGCATAAGCATAAGCCTATGTTTATGTTTCAAACCAATGTATGTTATCATAATCTGATGATGTTCCCCACTGCTAGGATACCGGCCTTCTCTAAAAGAGAAGAAATGGGTCGAAATCCATCACACGGGCCCAGTGCAGGTTGGTGGATGTCACATGTTAAAAAATTTTTGGTTCTAAGACATGCCTGTTTCCTCACGATACGAGTATTTTCCTTCACCGTCTTGAGAGCAGTGATGGTTCTATTATTTACATATAAAGAAAATATACTAAATATTTTTTGTTCTTACACACTCTTAACAGTCTATGCAAGAGGACCTGCGGAGGTGGGAGATAAAGATGGCTTATGATAATGCTTATAGCATCGTCACAGCTATTAGAAAGTGATTAATCATGATGAGTTTTTGCGACCAAGATCTCGTTCCTATTAATTGTTTTTACTTACAAAATCTATCGCAAATAGTTGCAATTTCAGTCAAACAATGCAATGAATCATATTCTGATATTAACTAGGCCAGGGGCACACTTAGTTGGCATTATTTAATCGCATTACAGATCTGGTTCACCTCCTTATTGTGAATCAAGCCCGACTTGTGCACTATTACTTATTGTTAGGAAGAACCTAATGGGTGAATTTAAACAATTTATTGGTCATAATCATTACCTCTGATATCATCTCTTTCAAATGTTTGGCAAATAAATTGAAACTATTGAAAATCTTAGAGGTTAGCAAAGTGTTACCTGTAGGGCTATTTTGTTCGGAAATCTTTATCAGGAATATAGATTTGGGCCGCGGGAAGGTTCAAAAGAGTTACCGCGGCCTTAACATGCAAATTGTATCTGAAGGAACAGGTGAGTTTTAGTCTGTAAAAATCTGACAGATAATTTCTCACACCAATAAAAGAGACTAGGTTTGTACCTGATTAACGATCCTATCGTCATTAATCAATCACAAGTACTCTTACACATACATAAATCGCAATTATTTCGTAACTGGCGATCGATTTAACCTGCAGCTCTATTTCTCCATTTAGCGAAAACGTGATTGATACTAAGATATTGAAAATTTTTGTCAACCATGTCATCCTTTGTTGGTGAAATCTCCTTTTCATGCGTCATGTTTTCTTGATTTAGAACGAGTTGCATAAAGTACCCTAATTTGTAGGTTGTCTGGTTGTATACACATATTTTTTAGCTGGTGTCGAAACAATACCAGTAAATATAATGTATAGCTAGCTACGCATATAGAACCAGGAGTAGTTTCTGGAGGTGAGTATTGATAGCTGCCCCTCAGTTTCAATTTATTGCAGCTATCATCGTATTTACACAAATTGTTATGTTTATTTCTAGTTTAAAATAAAGATTTTTATTGTTATTGTAAAATGTCATCTCTTGTCGTATAGATGCAGACAAATTCGATAAGTATTTTGCATCCATCTCTAACGAGTGCCAGTCACATATTACTTAACTATTGAGCAAATTAAACAAAGTAAGACCTACCTCAGCCTTGAAACCCTCCTTGGGATCAGCAGTGTAGGTAACAGTCCTGATGAAGCCATCGCTGTCGACAACGGAGTAGGAACCCTTGATGGTGTCACCGTCTCTCTGTTCCTTGCGGTTCTGGTAGTTAGTGTACTGGTCATCGTTCACGTCGAAACCGAACTGGTAGGAAGGGTTGTGCTGGAAGAGAAGAATAGATTAGTTATCTCCCATACTGCAGTAGAAGTACCTAAATGCACAGGACCGGTCGTCGCGGCGATATTGGGGGAAGACTTATGATCGAGTAGTACACGTGGTTCGGTTGAAATGTTTATGAGAAATAAACAATGATTACACATTCATGAATTTACACATCATAAATGCCGTCAACCTCGTTGCTACATGTTATCTGGCTGGATAATTTTATAAAAAAAAACGATAGAATTATCTGAGCAGCAATAGCACAGCCCACATATATGTATAACCGTTTCCTATAAAATCATTGGGATTGCAACAACGCATTTTACTACCATACAATTACAACGAACGATATTCGAAATATTGTGTTATATCACTTGACTTAAAAATCCTCTAAAAGAAAAAATCTTCATACGGGATATAGGACAGTTAAGTCACTGCAACATATTCATCGCAAGCAGAAGTTTGATGTGTTCGAAGCATAGCTTAAATTTTTCGACTAACTATCAAATCAAATTTTCCAGTAGATGCTAATTCTTATTTCCTATACTAATATACATCAGCACCATCAAACGCTTCAAAAGAAACCATAAATCGCCACGCAATGATCAAAGAAAGTTATTTCCTATCAGCTATCGTAAACCGATCTCACGCAGCGTACGCTGTAGCGCCATATCCACCGTTCTATAGCGGCTATACAAGTTCTAAGTGAAAGTTGCAGCCGGCCATTCCAACTCTTGTTAATTTGATCCATCCGTGTTGACTATACATTCGTTCGTGGACATTGTATCGGCTATAAGGAAATGAGAACCAAACTAGGTTGGATGTAATCCGGACTCGGTTTACGTATTTTGATAGCTTCTACTCGGTGCAGTAATATTGCGGAACGTTCACTGTTACTTTTAATTGTAATTGTCTGCGTTTACCGTTAGATCAAAAATAAACTAAGATGAGGTTTTCTAGTTTTGTCTGTTAAGTATTTTTTTTTAATTAAAGTAACCTACTTTTGTATTGCAGTTTGTTTCCTAAAAAAGAGGCTGTGCCGAAATTTTATTTCTTTTTCTGAATTTAACGCTGAAAAATAATATTTCATCAATTTAGGCTATTCGAGAAATATAGCGTATCACAATTTACGTGACCTCGGTGACCTGAGTTAGTTATTGAGAAATATACTTCTCAGAAAGCATTCGTCTATTCAGTCCAGTCATTCGTTAGTCGTCAGACGTCAGAATCTAGATTAAACATTTTGATTTTAAAACCTACTTCATCCACCGTGGTCTTTCAGGGTGAACTGTCGCCTTTGAGCTTTAGAAAAAGAAAGAAAGATAGAAAACACATCTTGTTTCACGTCGTGTGATTTCGATGATCGCCGTTAACACGGTATGATGCCATATAAAGATCGGCTCTGTTTTCTTTTCCCTTGAAGTTACAAGATTCTAATGATGTATTAGAATCTTGTAACTTCAAGGGAGCTTCAAGGGCTTGTTAGAATATTTTATTGGAATTATTCTATCTAAACTAGAATTTGGTATACATTTTTCGCCTACTTACGTCATACTCCTCAGGTTCCCTCTGTTCCTGAGCCCTCTGTGGCTGGTACTGCTGCTGTTGCTGCTGCTGTGGTGGTCTGTACTGCTGCTGTTGGGGCTGAGGTTGGTATTGAGGCTGGTGCTGAGCTTGAGGTTGGGACTGGTACTGGCTCTGGACTGTGTAAAGTTGTTGGGGAGCCTGGTGGTTACGAAACATTGTTAGCTTGATGGAGATATCAAAAAATATTGGATGGTTTTGTTGCTTATATTTTCAAAAATACGTAGCTATACTTGTCTGTGACTGGTGACAGTGTAGCGAAATCTATAACGCCACATAAAAACTACGAAAAAAATACGAAATCCTGCATCGCGCGGAGCTAGAAACGGTACAAATGTCTAAAAAGAGATATACGAATTTTCTTCTGATGTTATAGCTACTTATAAATTAGCACAGAGTCAAAGTTTACCACCTCTGGCTCTCTGATTGGTTAAGAGCTTGGAGCTGGCCAATCAGGACTCCGAACGTCATGAACATGTCGATCACAAAAGGCATTCTGATTGGGCTGCATATCATAGTTTGACTGGCCTGGTCTAGTGGTTAGTGGCCCTGACTGATATGCCGGAGGTCGTGGGTTCGATTCCCACCCAGGACAAATATTTGTGTGATGAGCATGATCATTTGTTCTGTGTCTGGGTGTAATTTATCTATAGGTATTATGTATGTATTTATAAATATATAAGTATGTTTATCAGTTGTCTAGTACCCATAACACAAGCTCTGCTTAGCTTGGGACTAGACGGCGTTGTGTGATAGTTGTGGAATATTATTATTATATACCCATCCAATTAAAAATATGAATATTAAAGAAAAGTGAGTACTGTGTTTCGATACCCGCTGTCCTCTATAACTTTCTAGGTTGATGTGAACTGAGGTTTATTTATATGGGGTGTTCTGTTCAGGTTTGTATTTAGATTGTGGCCTACGAAAAATTAGATATCTTACAGGTCTAGGTGCTGCCTGTGGTACGTGTTGTGGTCGCTGAAGGACTTGAGTTTGTGCGGGTGCAGGTGCTGCGGCTTGCTGGTCGGCCAGGTACTGTCTTAGTAGGTGAGGGTCAAAACCTGCGGCCTGCTGACAAACGAAGATGGAGGTGAGTGGTTAACTTAATGGTGTGTTAGTGGAAAGCAGTGGTGTTAGTCGGCGAAGTACTGTCTTAGGAGGTATTTTCCAAAACCTGCGGGCTGATTACAAATGAAAATGGTGGTAAGTGGTTGACTTATTGATATGTTAGTGGAAGACCATTTTGAGTTGTTGGTATGTTAGTAGACGAAAATATTGAGTGGCTGGCTTATTAGTTAGTATGTTAGTGAAAGACAGTGGTGAGTTGTTTGCTTATTGGTGTGTTAGTAGAAGACAATTATTCTGTGTTGTTGCCTTATTGGTATGTTAGTGGTGAGTGGTTTACTTATTGGTATGTTAGTGTAACACACTTTGGTGAGTTGTTGGCTTATTGGTATGTTAGTGTAACACACTTTGGTGAGTTGTTGGCTTATTGGTATGTTAATAAAGGACAGTAGTACTAGTTGGTGAGCTATTGTCTTAGTAGTTGCGGGTGGGATTTTGCGGAATGCTGATTAATGATACTGGTGGTGAGTGGTTTGAAATGTAGAACAGAGAGAAGAGATTAGAGCTTAGTAATTATATAACAGTAGGTATTATTATTTCCAGAAAGTAGTTAATGTTAGTCTGTTGGTATTCTAGACTTGAAAATTACTTGTATTAGGTCAAAGTTAAATGCTCTTGATAAACTAGTTCCCATCACCATTCACGATTGCATCACTGTTTACCATCAGCTGGGATCGCAGTAAAGCACTAGTTTACATTATTTAAAAAAAAAACTGGTATTTAGAGATGAAATAAGTTGGTTGGAGTTGTGAAGCTCTACAATGTATACAGCTATATTTATATTTACAAAATTGCAACGCTTAATTAAATAAATTTTATACGTAGTTATTCATTTAATTATATAGTTATCGCATCGTACGTACCCCAACTGGATGGTATACCGTCAAGTTGAAAAATTCAGGGCCAAAATTACCTCGCCAAAGTTATTGCGTTGGTCAAAGCTTTTGGAGCAAACAATTGGTTAACGACCAATAGAAACACAGTACTGCGTGTTTCTAGGGGTTGTCCGAACATAGGAGTGGGTTTAAGTCAGTAAAAGTCTGACACGTCCTTTCACTCAGCCCTAGTGCGGGAGAAATCATTGGATGATTGTCCACCACAAAAAAGTTGTCCCGTGTTGCTATAATTTTTTACAAAATTATACCCCAGGGCAAAAGTACCCCCAACTTTACCACTATTTACAGAACATGAGCATATAAAGTTACTTAACAATGTCTCAATTATATCAAATTAACCATCTGCCTACAATATACGAGTACCTACTCACATAACAGCCATAACAACAAGTAATTACCCACGAGCAATTAACCCAGACGACGAGGCCCAATTTAACGCTGTTGCATTTACACCCACTACAAAAAATCAAGTCAATAGCCATCTATAGAGTACTCGCTCGCGTTAATCAGTGCGATCAAGAGCTTACATAACATTAATCCAATTATAGCTCGTTTCAAATAAAATGCGCCACTGACATTACGAAACGTCAAAAGTGTAACAACATAGTTACAGAGCGTGCGCTTGTCGAGAAAATATCGATATCGAAAATAATAGGTACTGAAAAAGTATCAAAACTCGTGCTTTTGTACCTTTTGATATGGTCTTTTTTTAAACAAAAAGCCTGATTCAGAATTTTAAAGAACGCAGCATGCCCAAAAAATTACGTTGCGATATTTATTTTATTTTGTAATGACGAAAATGAAATCAATACAATACATTAAGTGGTTTCAATTTATCTATATCGATATTTTCTAACACTGAAAAATTGTGGTTTTGATACTTTTCAATATGACTTTTTAATGAAAAGTCGGTTTCATATTCTTAAAGAATACTTCGTCTATAACACTGCATCTGTTGAAATTTTTCTGAAACGATGAAAGTGAAATCAACAATTGTAAAAAAATATATTTTAAAACCTATATCGATACTTTTTGACATTGTCAATATTTCCTATATCAGTGTATGTGTGAAGTACCCTGTAACGTCTCGCTCGATTTGACATGACTTGAAGCACGTGTGTTTTATGTATGTTTGTTGTGTAAAAACTGACGTTCAGTTTTCCGGTCTGTTTGCACTCATTATCTTGCTCAGTGAAGCAACACGGTCACATGTGTAATGTCGGATGTGCTACTTTCAGATTTGATTGATTTCTATTTTTTTTTTGTTGTTGCCAAAGATTGTTATTACGGTTGCGTGCCAGTAATGTTAGAGAAGATCATTCGGAGATAATTGATTCATTCGATTATTGTTATATGATTTTTGTTCGTAAGGTCTGTCTTTGATGTATTAAGATGTTTCTAAAAAGGAAGGAAAGAGGGGAGGTAGGTATATTATCTTTTTTTTTAGGCTCACGTTTGACCACTATCTCTTTAGATAAAGAGATAATATAATAAAAGAAATAGTAGGTGCTAGATAAATTTACCATAAAGTACATTGACTTTTCTCTGATATCTCATTACTGGAAATTATAAAGGATCTCGATTGATGTTAGTTAAGAAGCTTTTTGATGTTTCCATTTTTGAAATTAAGTTTGTCAATAAATGTAGTTAATGTAGATATGGATCCGTGATATGGATCAACTTGCTGTAAAGTCTGGCGTCTACTAATAAGCAACTCCATGTTGCATAATCAAGATTATTTAGACCAAAATAGTAACATTGCAAAACTACTGAAAATATTAGAATAGAGATAAAAGAAGATCGCTCCACAATGCGTTTTGTTAAGACACGGGTTTTGCAAAAAAAAACAAAAGGAAAATGCCTTGACCTGGTCAATTTCAAACGCCTTAAGGATAGTCAAATATAAGCTCACTCATACTAATGAAGACATTGAAAAGGATGAAGTAACCACCACTACATCTGTTGAAAGCGAATGTGAGCAATTTTCTGAAGACTGAACTGAGGAAGATCTCAAAGATCGTGTAGAAAAGAGAGTAACAGATTTTGATAGATATTTAAGGACAGTTGACGAAGTGTTTTTGATTGTGTGAGATTATGCAGTAGGCAATCTGGAAATCTTTGAACTGATTACGGACTCAGGTTTGCCGCTGTAAAGATAATCTAGCCAAATGGAGTCTCGTATCCTTGACCCATCGCAAATATAGTGCCAGTGTGGAACCCCTTCCCAGGATATAAGTCATCTCTTTTCCTGCTCAGCTTGCACAAATACCTGCAACTTTCACGACCTATACGAGGGCAACGACAGAGCGGTCCAGGTGGCGTTTGGATTGGTCGGAGCAAATTTGATTCAGATGGACACGAAAGAAGAAGAAGAAGAAGGATCTGTTTTAGAATTGTAACAAACATCTTTAAGAGTGCAAGGCAGATTGAAAAAGAAGGAATAGTTAACAATCAAACCAATTCAATGATTGAAAAAGGCAATCTGACTCAAATAAACGAATGAAAAAAATGACATAGTATCAAGATGCAGAACCAATGATTTTAAAGAATTTTCAAAGTATGCAAAAACTTTTGCAAAATGCACTCACGTATGTGGAAATAATATTCTTTCCAATAACGGCAGACAGAGATCTTAATCAAACAAAATGATATGATAAGGCGTGCAAATCGATATTCGATAACCTTTCCATTGACCGTGTACTGGCTATTATGCTTTTCACGATAAATTTATCTTTCAATGGTCGTGCAGTCGGATTAGTATCTGTTAATTAAAATTTATTGACTGCTGTTTCTATTTTTTTTTATGTCTTAAATAATTCAATGACTTCTTTTGCTCTCGCGCGAGTGTGTCAGACTTTTACTCACTAAAACCACTCCTATGTCCTTCAGTTCCCCTCTGCGTTCTAGGACCACGGGATTTCATCTCAGAAAATCCCCGAGGCTCCAGTGAGCATCATCTGGCTGTACTTTTAGGTTGTATTTAGTTTAGTTTCCAAAAGCGTTTCGAGTTCTATTGATATCTTAAAGTTCCACCTTAATTCTTCTGAATGAATTTGCCCTCGTTATAGCCTGTATGATCAATGCTTCAAAGCTTCATTAGTGGCTTTGGTGCTAATAATTTTGCTCACACGTGTGAACTATTAATAGACCGTCAAACGCTGGAGAATATTTAACGACTATTAACAGTAAATAATAAAAACAAAGTTCAAAATAGACAAAATGACTACATGACAGAAACTCCCACTTCCCACTGCTGGGACTTAGGCCTCCTCTCTAGGAGAGGAAATGAGCCATAATCCACCACGCGGGCCCAGAGAGTTGGTGGATGTCGCATGTCTTCGAATTTTTGGTTCTAGGACATGTCGGTTTCCTCACGATGTTTTCCTTCACCGTTTTGAGAGCAGTGGTGATGAAATAAATTACACACAGTAATGCGCTTGGCTGGGTTCGAACCTGCGACCTACAACTCATAAGTGGGGGCACCACTGCTCTCAAAGAAATTAATAAGTACTTTGAAAATGATAATACAGTCTTTTGATAAGGTTGAAAGTTGCAAAAATTGTTGGCCGAGATAATCATATCATATTAAGTTCACACGAAGCATATCGCCCAAATAGTTCAGTCCTTGCTATTTAGGTGGAATTGAGGCTGGGCCTAACGCAATCTTTAACAATAGCTTAGAGGTGGCCTGCTCTGCTCAGCGGTTAACGACACGCCGAGTTAAAGGTTAGTCCTTATGAATAGATAGTAACAATTCTATTCTAAATAACTTTGAATTCAATTTTTTTCTTGAAAGAGAAATTAAGGAAAACATTTTGGGTTGAGGAAAACGGACGCGAGGAACAAGAAAAAGAAAATTAGAAAATTTCAGTTTCTAAAGTAAGTTAGCCGAATAGTTTTCTTATAAAATTATTCTTTACAGTTTTATTTTAGAGCTTATTCTCTTGTAGTATATAAAAATCTTGTGTCAGTGTTTGTTATCGAACTCCTCCAAAATGACTTATTTTTATGACGTTTTGTATTGTGTATTTGGTAGGTCTGAGAATAGATATATATTCTATGTTTACTCTTCCACCCTTACCCCTATTTTTTTTTAGATATTTTTTTACAGCAGAACAAATTTTGCCGAGTCAGCTGGATTTTTACATAGTTGTGCGGATTTAATTGAATAGTTTTAAAAGCTTTCAATTAAATGAATGCTGAAAAACTGTATCGATTAAAATCTAACAACTTTTACTTTTGTTAAGTAAAAATATTAAAGTTTTTTTATTGGACAATTTATTAGTTAGTCACGGTTGCTATTATTATTTTTTGTAACTATGTATATCTGAACTGAAATATATATATATATTTTTTGAATAAAAGATATTTTATTTTTACCCATTGGGTTATAAAATTAAGACTAATTATTAACAAAAATTTAAATCACCACTAAATAATAATAAAAAACTCACTTGTTGTTGCTGAGGTTGGTACTGATGCTGGGGCGCGGGAATCGCCAAAACACACCCCAATACTGCCAACGTGACGCACTGACGTAACATGTTGCACACACAAAAAAATATTTATTTCAAAAAAAGAATTAAAAAGGCCACTGCACTCGCGACGTATTTACGTAGGTATCATGCGGTGCGTGTAAGTAACTGTGACTATATATAGGGGCACCCCTTCTAGCTCGTAGGTGGTAAAGGCGGGAGTGGTGTGGCAAAATCCATGTATGTGTGTGTGATTCGAAATTTAAATTGGAGCATCTGGCTTTTTGAGTGCGTTCTCGGATTTGTTAGTTTAATGTTGTGTTTTTATTTTTTTTTATTTTTTTGGAATGTGCAATGTCGTTATTGTTTAGGTGAGTGTTTAAATTAAAATTTCCTTTCTCTAAAAATAAAACTACGTGTTTAAAACCTACAATGTCCGAAAATAGCCAACGAAAATCGTAAAGAAAAATGTCATTAGAATTATGATTTCCCTAACTACATAACTCAGTATCGTAGTCAAGTATATTTAACTACAAGATTTCCGTTTCAAGTCCTATTAATTAATGCGGCTAATACTGCAAATGATGTAGTCTGAAATAATTTGCATACTTGTAGATGGCGCCTATTTTCTATTAAAATCTCTCCGATTTTCTATCTCAAGTCTGCATCAGTCACTATATTATGTTATAACTGGTGAACTACATCCATAGACGCTTTAAAAAGATAATTACGTAGATGTGTTTATTTTTATTAGGTTTCTGCTACTTTAGTAGAAAATTTTGTAACAAAACATCAAAATGCCGGTTTTCTAGAAGTGAATCTATAGTCCGCAGGTAGAAGGTTTTAAGTCCCAAGTTACGAGGAGTGGTCCTGTATTCATCTAAAAAGGCTCTTTCAAAGATATCGACAAAATCCAGTTGAATTAACCTAACATCACCAGGAAACCTGACCTGGACCTGATGTTCTGTGCGAATTTTAGAAAGAACCATCGTGACCTTAAAAAGCAAAGGATAACTGAATGAATAGTGTGTTTTAGTCAGTAAAAGTCTGACACTCCTTTTCGGTCCACCCTGAAAAAAAAGGGGTTGTGGAACGGGACCGCGGTTCCAACTTTTACCTATAAAAATATTATTTTTTAGTTGGTATTAGTTTGGGACCGCAAATAAAATAATTCAATTTTTAGTAACTGTAGGGACTTTAATTCCTTTATGGTCTCAAAATACTAATAAAAAAAGTAAGTGGAAGTTTTTTTTTGAGAGATAGTGTCGGACTTTTACTGACTCACTCCACGCCCACTCTTGTTCCTACGTTGTCTTTCGTATCAGGACCGGATTTCCCTTTCAGAAGCAGACCCTTGGCCCGAGTAGGCTTCGACCTTGCTGGGCCCCTACGGTTTGCTGACAACTCCTTGAGGTGCGCGTGGAGCAATACGCGCCATCGACATCTTGGGTTCGGTCCGGACGGTTACCAGTCGACCAGACGGCGAGCTGCCCATTGCTCTCTGTCCGCAAGCCCGTAAGTGGAAGTTGGGACCGCAGTCCCGATCCAAAGAGCCCCACAAACATAAAAAAGGACTTCATGTACAGCAGTACAATAACTAACTCGACCATACAACAAGGTATTCTATTCACTTAGCTCAATTATTCCAATCTTAGCAGAGAGGGGAAACGAGGTCACGATTTCATTATCCTGGTTACGCTGAAACACCTATAAATCTCACGAATAAACTCAATGAAAACGTGCCCAATAAATATCGATGGATAGGCTTGGTCCCATGACCTTCGACCTAGTGACATCATCAGGGAATTGCATATAAACTTCGTACAATAGGTCTTTTTATAGTCCTTTGTATAGGAACGAGATGAGCAAATCAACCTTTGTGATAGTTTAAATTTGGTTTTCGGCTTCGGGAATATTGTTAAGCACTAGATTATTTAATTTACTGCCGGTAATCTTGTACGTTGATTGATGGATAATGCATAGGGCTGCAATATTGTTACCTCTCGTTTATACCGTTTTTTGTGTATAGGTTTATCGTAGCTGTTTATTGTTCCATAAATAAATAAAATCATTTTTTTTTATAAAAAAAAAAATAAATTAGAGGAGTTCCCTCGATTTTGCCAAGATCAGATTTCAACTTGGTAGCTATTGGGAAGTATACTCTTTCCAAGATTTTTTTTTTTAAATCGGTTGGCAAGCGACGAAGTTTTGCTCGAACAAACATGAAAAAAAATACAAACATCCAAATTGAAAAAGAAAATAATAGGTGTGGTTATTTAATTTTCTTATGATGATGATTGGCTGATTAAGTCATGCTGCGTCGTTGCCAAATGACGATGTTAGGTTGTTTTTTTTTATAATGTATAGGGTCGTTTCATATTATTAAAAATATTATCATGCCTGTCTCATCATCTGTTTAGGTTATTCCCAACCAAAGTGAGTCGATACAGTTTAACAATAATTATGTTACTAAAAATCAGTATTATACATGGAGCTACTGTTTATTTGTCCTGCACTACCCAATTACTGTATAACACTACACCTCTCCCTTCTCTGCTTCCCAACAATCGAAGTCACATTTAAGAACAAGCATCTCTATCGACGAGTGAAATGTATTTGTAATAAGCAAACTAAGGGTAAAATTGAGTTAGGTTTATGGAAACCCGGCCTTGGTACAGGTCATGGTCCGGAGCGAGGAGGAATGGCAGGCGGTCGCCTCCTTCTGCGAGGCAGTAATGCTAACAAAGGAGGAGGCCGACCGCATCAGGCAACAGCGGCGCTCACAGCGCCCCAGCCGCCGCCGGGATTTAGATCCCGATTGCCGGCCACCGTAGGCGTGGGCTTGTGGACGGCGAGCAATGGGTATCTCGATGTCCGACCGTCCAGTAACTGTCCGGACCGCGCCCAACTTGTCAACGGCGTGCATTGTTCCCGCGTGCCTCAAGGACCTGTCAGCAGCAGCAGGGACGCAGCAGGGTCGAAGCCTACTGGGGCCAGGGTTCGTCCGAAAGGTAGCTCAGCCCCCGGAAAAACCAATATTAATTTAACTTATAGACACAAATATTTTAGACATTTATTTAACTCCACTCGGATCCTATAACTAAATCATTTAGTTCTAAAAAATAAACTAAATGGGACCTAATTACTACCTAGACAATAGTTGAATAGTACCTAAGTGCACACTGTATGGTTTTGGCCTTGCAACGTTCCTAATGCCAATCGTGATGCCAATGCACTCTCAGATGATCAAAATATCAATTGCTCAACATCTCAAATGCGTTCACTTTTGTTTTAATCATTTGTTTGATATTAATTGGCCTTTGTAAGTATTTAGTATTGTTTTAGGGGCAGAGATAATTGAGTCTTTAAGTGTGGCAGGTGAAGGATTTTTTGGACACGGCCCACTCGCCCCTCCGCTTACAATATGCTTATCATGCCGCACCGTGGTATTTGGAGTTACTAACGAATCGGACACAATATATTCGGGCACTGTCCGATTTGACAGATTTTTAACCGACTTCGAAAAGGAGGAGGTTCTATGTTCGGCTGATATGTTTTTTTTTTTTTTGTATGTTTGTTCACCGATATTTCGGTCAATTGTGGACCGATTTTGAAAATTTTTTTTTTGATTGAAAGGTTATGCTTCCAAATTGGTCCCATAGAAATATTGTTATCATCTGATCATGAACTTCGAAGATATAGAACAGAACTCCTCATAGAATCATAGCAGAATTGTCGTAACAAGTAAAATTGCTTTGTTTATAAGTGTAGTCGATGACTGACTGAAAGAAAAGGGGGAGGGGGTAAATTCATGTAATATAACCGTATTTGGGATTATAAGAATCGTTATGAGATGCACTCTGGCTATAAGGTAATTTATGTTTAGCTGAAGGGTAGGTTCTTTTTAGTGGTGCTACCATAACTAAAAAGTGAAAAATAAAAAACTTTTTACAAAAAAAATTAAACCGACTTCAAAAAGTACAAAATAACTTTAATTTCGGAAGTCGGTGTTAAATAACGAAGAGACAAGATTAGGTATCTATTATAGAAACACCGACTTCCGAAATTAAAGTTATTTTGTACTTTTTGAAGTCGGTTTAATTATTTTGGTAAAAAGTTTTTGTTTCAATAAATTCTTTTCACTAACAGTTCGCACTAATTAAAGAATAATACTTCAGTTACTCAAAGAGTTCTGAGTATACATGTACATGGATTGAGAGGGTGAGGGAGGCCAAAGAAAAGATAATAATAATAATAATATATATCCGCAGGGCAGTTTTGTGGCGAACTGTTGGGTATTAGCGACCCCACGAACCCGATCTCCCGGGAGAATTCCTGTTCTTCATCTCCGGCTTGCCTTTATTGGCCGGCCGTAGTGAACACTGACGAGGAACAGAGCTCCCACCTCTCTCTTGCCTTTACTGGCTGGCTTGAGTGGAGAGTCGCAAGAGCAAACATGCTCGGGAGATGGATGCATAATCCAGTAAGGTGCTGGTAGGGATCTTGACCGTACTTCCGGGATTGTTCTGATAGCCGTGGTATGCCTCTCCACTCCTCAAGCGCCTCAGGATATGTTGTCCCCTTGTTGCTACGTCACTTTGTGCTAGCGGCCGTTTTAGGGGGCCCATTTATTGAGTGTGCAAGTCACCCCCTGCCTTTTATCGATGGATATTAATAACATTGTTCAGGCAGGGGCCATAGTCTTAACATAGCTCCACATTACCAGTCCACTTAAGACTCCAAAAATCATAGCCCTATTATTTTGTTTTTCATATTATGTCGCAATAGTTTTTCAAACCGGGGTTTGTCCTTGGGTGCACTAGTATAGCGCGTACAGGGATAATCGTCGGTTGGTATCACGTTCCATTATAGTAACCAAAAGGGCCTCTGCGAGTTGGCTTCGGCCCCTTGTACGCCTCTCAAAGGCCCAGGACCTCAGGGTCCTGAGATTAATAAACAGGTAAAAATAATAATATAATATAATAATATTCCACAACTATCACACAACGCCATCTAGTCCCATGCTAAGCAGAGCTTGTGTTACGGGTACTAGATAACTGATAAACATACTTATATATTTCTAAATACATACATTTTATAGATAAATTACACCCAGACACAGAACAAATGATAATGCTCATCACATAAACATTTGTCCTGGGTGGGAATCGAACCCACGACCTCCGGCATAGCAGTCAGGGCCACTAACCACTAGACCAACAGGCCAGTCAGATGGATGGATTGTGCCAGTAGTGATATGAAAGAAAAGGAGTTAGCGACAGTGTGACGGGTGATAGGACAGAATGGAAGAAAAAAACGTGTTGCGCCGACCTCAAGTAATATGAACACAACAAAGTTTAGCTTCTTCAGTATTAATTGATTGATTGATTGATTTAAATTTGTTAAATCATAATGACCAATAGTTGACGATCCGATAGTTAGTTATATAACGATTAGGCAGCTCCATTTTTCCTCTCCCTTTCTAAGCAAATGCAATAGATTTAAAATAAAATTATTTGAGAATGGAAATTATCTGGAAAAAAGTGTTGGACTTAAATATTTACTTTGTAAAGTTCTTACTACATTTTTATAAATTTTGTGAATGTGAGGACTATGTGAATCGTTTTTTATTATCTGTAATTTTAACGTATGTTTGGTTTATGAAAACTTTTTGCGGCTTATATAAATGTCTTTTTTTGGAACTCTGAAAACCGTCTCAGACACTAATCATCTACATGGTTCTCATTTGGTTTGAATAAACTAAAAAAAACAAACTTTGACATCAGATTTTGTTTTGGTGTTTCTTCTCAGCATAGTCACCTAAGAAACACCGGCCTCATCTAGTTTAAATTGACGAAAAAAAAAACGACGTCTAAAAGTGTTTTTTAAAAACCTAATTGCAAATTAAAAAACCCGTGCAAAACTGGGGCGAGTTGCTATACATTATGTAGTATATAAATAAAAGTTATAAAACACCAAATTGCATACAAATCAAGTTCACAATACGAAAAAAGCCTCGCGGCTTATCTAAGAAAGCTTTTGCAACTCTGCAACTATAAGATGTGAGCCATTCAAATCAGAACAATTTATTACTGTTACGTAAAAGTAAGGTACTAGCCGATACATTATAATTGGCTTGTAATATGCAGTGATACACGATAATACGACGGATATGGGCATCTATGTAACATCGCTTGAGGCTATGCGTATGAGTTTATGCGCGAAAGCAATTTAAAGGCACTGGTACACAGCCGTACATAGCTAAGCTACGCATGTGTATTTAGCTTCGCTTTATATAAAAGTTATTACCACACTATATATTATCATATATCATCATTATCATTATCATCATTTTAGCCATCCACTGTTGGAAGTACATAATCATTACATCGCATTTTATTTTTATGTGGCACTAGACAGTGTCTGCAGGAGAACCAAGGTTTCCGACATAGCTTGAAGAATCGCCAAACTTAAGTGGCAATCGACAGGACACATTGCACGCGGAATAGACGGCCGTTGGGGGCCGAAAGGTTCTCGAGTGGCGACTGCGTACCGTAAGACGCAGTGTTAGAAGCCCCCCACAAAAGGTAGACCGATGACCTGGTCAGTGTCACTGGAATCTGATGGATACGAGATGCATAGGACCGGTTGTTGTGGCGACGCTTGGGGGTGGCCTATGTCCAACAGTGGACGTCTTTCAGCAGAAATAATGATAATGATGTTAAGGCAGAGTATGTAGCTCACAAAATAGATGGTCGATGGGGTTCTGGAGTGGCGACTCCGAAACGAAAGACACAGCAATGGAAAGCCTCCCACAAGGTGGTCCGATGACCTGGTGAGGTTAGCGGAAATCCGGTGGATGCAAAATGCACATGACCAGTCGTCGTGATAACCCTTGGGGATGGCCCATGTCTAGCAATGGACGTCTTTCAGCTAAAATCATGACTGTTCTAACTAAACACAACTTCTTGCTGTAATTATACTAATTCCTATTGTACTGTGTGCATGCTTCTATAATAAATAAAATATCGTTCTATTTCTCAGTCAACATGGATAAGCTTTCTGAGCGATGTCTATATGTAGCAGTACAGGATCGACTTAGCGAGGAGGAGTGGCAGGCGGTCGCCTCCTTCTGCGAAGCAGTAATGCTAGCAAAGGAGGAGGCAGACCGCATCAGGCAACGGCGCCCCCGCCGCCGCCGCCGGGATTCCGATCCCGATTTCCAGCCACCGTAGACGCGGGCTCGCGGACAGCGAGCCATGGGTAGCTCGCTGTCCGATAGTCCGGTAACTGTCCGGACCGAGCCAAGGCGTCGACGGCGCGCACTGTTCCCGCGCGCCTCAAGGAGTTGTCAGCAACAGGAGGGGCCCATCTGGGTCGAAACCTACCGGGGTCGGGGTTATTCGAAAGGAAACTAGAGCCCCGGTATGAAGGCAAGAAGGAACGGCGCGGGGTTTTTAGTCAGTAAGACTCTGACACTGTCTCCCGCTCCACCCAAGAGCGGGTTTCGTCAATGATGATTTCCCCGTCGAAAAAAAAAAAAAAAAAAGTACAGGATCGACTTAATATCCGTACTAAAATATGATGGATGGTGTCCGGTCTGGAGGTGGTTGTACAAATTTGATCTAGTTAGGTACAGATATGTCTGTATTATATGTCCTAAAGTTTTTATTACGATTCACTGGTATTATTGTTCTCTTATCTTAACCCTTTAACCGCCCGCGTTGGATGAGTCCCATGAGTGTTTTCGCGTCCTATTTGCTAAGGCAGTGTGTTTGCGACTGGGTATTCTATCTCGGTTAGCTGTTTAATCCCCATAGATGACAGAAAAGCTGACGAGATGGAGTATTTAGTCGTGAATATGCGACCCTAGTGGAATAAACGCTAGAATGTTTGTCGGATATATCCGACGTAGGCGGTTAATAGGTTAATAAAGTGGTTGGTCTTATGTCATTGATAATGCGTTTTGTGGTTTATTGCATTCATGGGTTCGTTTCAATACCCATTTACTCATATTTCGTTTGGATGATTTTTACCCACCAATAAAAAAGAGTCTTATCTTGGACTTGCAGACTGGTTTTCACACAAGGTCACAAGTAGTTCCAGTGACCTGTCACTATTTTATCCAACCTTCCGTCTTTATCACTCAGACACTCAAAGCTGATACTTTGAGTATTTGAGACAGAATAATGGCTGGCCCTGTTTTCTACAAAAAAAAACATAAACCAAAAGTTAGAAATGGTCCAAAGCATGCTAGCTGCTTTTCGAACATCCAATCGTAACGAACATTTTTAGGGTTCCGTACCCAAAAGGTAAAAACAGGACCGTATTAGTAAGACATTACCAAGAATTTGCTGTCTGTTCGTCTGTCTTTCACCAGGCTATATTTCAAAAACCACGATAGCTAAATAGTTGAAATTTTCACCAATTATGTATTTCTGTTGCCGCTTTAACAACAAATATTAAAAAAAATAATTAAGGGGAGCTCCACATACACATACATAATTTCTTTGCCGAATTTTCCTAAAAACAGTACGGAACTCTTCGTGCGCGGGTCTAACTCGCATTTGGCCAGTTTTTTCACATAAATTTCACGAAAATTTCATTTTTTTTTCCGAAATGTGAGATAGACTTTTCAAATGTCTTGTCATCCTTTTGTCAACGGAACCCGAACAAAACAATCGCCGAACTAAATCTTTATTATAATGTCTCACTAAGACCTCTAACACAAAATAGGTACAGAAGACAATCTCATGTATGTACTTCACTTTTTATACCTACGCTCGGTGGACGCACACTAATGAGCGTTTGAGCCAGAACTGTTCTACGAACGGGCCAAGACCAAGACGCTCCGGGATATTGTGTCCGTGAGCGGTGTCTATGTGTGCTTTGCTCGAGCGCGCTCTGTATGTAGATTGACTTCTGTACGTATATATTTTGTGCCTCTAATGTACCCTTTAATACGAAGTTATCTTAGTAGAACATCTGCAAGTAAATCAGCATTACGTGTCGTTCGCTTATGGAAAGTAAGCTATGTTGCCTGTTATACTTTATGACAAAATTATGCACGTGTGTCTATTGTTATGTATTCAACGCACGTTTGTTCTAAAATAAGTAAATTTTGTAAGGATCCGTGGATACATCTGCAAGTAAAAAGATGTCAGTAAGTTGTGTCATAAGTTATTTTTGTAGTGGAGAGGTAAACTTAACTTCACATTAGAAATTTCGTCATCTCCTTTCTATCATTGGACAACCCGACGTACGGGCACCTGCTCCCCTAGCCAAGTTACAACCGTTTCGCTTGCGTCGAACGCTTCGAGTTGACCTTGCCGTCAATTCTTTTGTTCTGACCACGTGACTGACCGTTGAGGCGATGTCAATTCCGTACATTTGACGCTTTCTACTAGCGTTAACTATTGCAGATTAGCAACTTGGCTAGGGGTGCAGTTTTTCGTTGTTGAAAACTCTGCGATCCAGACCGTACAAGCATTTTGCCTCATCGTTTATAATACCGCATATATCGAAGGCCGACTATGCTATGCAATGCTATACATCGAAGGACTGGTTGGAACAATTTGCCTGCTGCGGTCTTCACGTCCGTTTATAATTTAGGTGTGTTCAAGGCTAGAATGCATAGGCTCTTAATAAACTAGCGCACTTCACCATCAACGATTGCATCACTGCTTATCATCAGTTAGTATCGCAGACAAGCACTGGTTTGTATAATTTAAAAAAAGGCTAGTCCGGGATTTAAAGTCGAGACCACTCACATCCAAAGCGAGAATAATAGGATTATAACTAGACCGAGCAGTGCAGTTAAAATCAACCTGTCTATAAATAAAAAAATGTCACTGCGCCAACAGTGTTCGCATTGTTCTCTTCTTTTCTTTTCTAAAGTCACAATTTCCTTTGAGGTGAATGCCCGTCTAGTCTGCGAAATTTATATATTTTTAAGTTTTTTGCATTTTGCAAGTTTGAGTCAAGCTGTATGGTTTTTATTTTATTTGAGACAAAAACAGTTACATGCAAGAGAAAATACAAATATCCCTTAAAGTAGATGTACAAATTATAATAAAATAATTTGTTTCAATAAACATAATATCATCACCATTTTCCTTGCCTTTTTCCCACTAGACTGGAAGCCGACCCTGGAGCTCAGTAGACCGAAAAAAATTGGCCTCGCCATACAAACTGTCGAATCAAGTTTTAAATTTTGTATGGCCAGGCTGATTTTTTTTCCGTTTCCTGAAAAAAAGTCTGGTGGTAGGTTGTTCAGTTTTGTCTACTTAGCAAAACCTTAAAGTTTGAGGAGGGCTGTCCCTTATACTCTGTATAAATTCATCATTATCATTTCAGCTGAAAGACGTCCACTGCTGGACATAGGCCTCCCCCAAGCGTCGCAACAATCGATCTAGTGCAAAATAAATTAATACAATTCAATTCATTTTAATGTGTTACTAGTAATTACATTGGTTCGACTTTTTTCGATTACGGTCGCTAAGTGTCGCTAATTGCACACGGGCCTCAAAAAAACTCCGCTTCAAGCTTTTTTTTTGAGGCGGCCTTTTTTTGTGACTCGTGTGCGGCGGTGCCGCCACAAAAAAAAAACGCTTGAAGCCGCTTCAAGCTTTTCCAGCTACAAGCTGTCGCGCGCTTCAGCTGTTTTTAGCGTCGGATTCTAGCTTTTTTTTTGTGGCCGCTTCTAGCGTTTGCGTTTGCGTTTTTTTGAGGCCTGTGTGCGGGGACATTAATCATACTTTAGTGTCAAAAAAGTCCGCCTCAAAAAGAAGCTTGAAGCGGCGTTTTTTTAAGGCCCATGAGTTTGGCCACTTAAAAAAAATTCAGGTTATTGGCAGGTTTTATGACACTGTCCTGTAAAAGGCAAAAAACGCGCTCGGGTCTTAATTATAATTTAAATGAAAATAGTGACGTAGTGAGATTTTATGTTAAATTAAATTAGTATTTCTATAATAAATATATACAACGTAGCCATTTCTCTTATAGAATTAAGTACGGGAAATGCGTAAGTATTTCAAGTGGTTGTCATAATAAATACATATAATAAACCGACGGGTGCAAAGTAAAAAAAGTTATCTGCAACTTTGCGATTTTCTGATAGTTGCAGTAACTTAACAAATATTTAATATTCTAAGACATGAGAAACCTTTCAAGTCTCAAAAATGACAAAAAAAAATAGTTTTCATTTTAATAATGTTTTTAAAAAAAAATACCTACTAAATAACTGCTTATAATTACTAATTCAATAAAGATGATAGAAAATCACAAAATTGCAGATAACTTTTTTTACTTTGCACCCGTCGAAACATTTTTCGAAAGTGCGTTCAGGTAATAGAAGGCCTTTTTGCTTCCAATAGCTTAAAAGATAGACTTCCAATTAAATGTGAAATAGGTAGTGGAAATATGTAAAGCAAATACCAAACTTTAATATTCCATCTACACTAATATAAAAAAGAGGTAAAATTTGTTTGTTTGTTTGTAGGAGGTAATCTCTAAAAGTACTGGTCCAATTGCAAAATTTTTTCACCAAAAGAAAGCTGTTTTATTCCTGGGTGACATAGGCTATATTTTATCTATGCGGGCGAAGCCACGGGCAAAAGCTAGTAAAATATATAAGTGTGTAAGTTTAGTAAGTAGTGTCTTTACTTTGTATGTTATATGTATTATTTCAAAGTGTTTTTTTTTTGTACTTATTTTTTAGTAGTGTTACAAGAATGGTCCACGGTCGGAGCGAGAAGGAATGGCATGCGGTCGTCTCCTTCTGCGAAGCAGTGATGCCAACGAAGGAGGCGGAGGGAACGGCCCTCACGCCACAACTGTAGCTGCCGAGATTCTGACCCCAATTTTACTTGAGACCTCCTTCTTCTGTTTTTGAAATCGGTTAAAAAACATTAAAATTACTACTTACCAACAAATCAACAAATTATAACAAACATACAAGTAGAAAGAACCGGTATAGGTCGGAATACAACATTCTGACATTTCCACGGCCAGACAATCTCGGGTCATCGTCGTGAAGATGTCATCGTCATCGTCAGGACGGCCAAAACTCGGTATGCATTTAAGCGGAAGTTGCGGAATCATTTTCTTCACCAATAGCAGAATCGTCTCAAAACTTCTGTCCTTACTTTAAATTAATATATATGTAGTATATACATATTATATTAAATATATATGTATGTTTATTTTAAATATATGTATTCTTTTTTTGCTCTTTCTTAAATAAATGTTTCTGTATATGCGCCTACCATAATGTCTCTGCACCACCCTAGGTTGACTGGCAGAGAATGCCTAAGACATTAAGTCCGCCTATGTACTTTGTGTTGCATGAAGATTAATTCATGAATCCCCAAGCGACCACCGGTGGCCGCGCATCTATTGTCTTACTATTGTGTCTCTAATTGACGGTATCTGAAGGGTTAAATAAATAAATAAATAAATAAATAAATAAATAAATAAGATGCTCGAAACATTGTAAATCTAATAGGTACTAGATTGAGGACCTTAATGGAGGTACATAGTTCTGTATAGAAAATTGCCAAGTGTAGCCAGAAACTGTATACAATATGCGGTAGGTTCGCGATATTTGAGGACAGGAATATGTGTTGACTAAGCTTCATTTTTACTAAACTTCATTTTTATTAAGATTCATTTTGATTAAGCTTCATTTTGATCAAGCTTAATTTTGATTATGCTTCATTTTGATCAAGCTTAATTTTGATTAAGCTTTGTTTTGATTAACCCTTCAGATACCGTCAATTAGAGACACAATAGTAAGACAATAGATGCGCGGCCACCGGTGGTCGCTTGGGGATTCATGAATTAAGGCTCATTTTGATTAAGCTTCATTTTGATTGAGCTTCATTTTGATTGAGCTTCTTTTTGATTGAGCTTCATTTTGGTTAACATTAATTTTATTAAATTTCGATTTTCATTGGATTTATGTTAAAATTATATCTTTACATAAATCCAATAAGTTTATATAGGCAGACGTTTTTCTGCCTATATAAACATCAAACAAATGAAACGTAAGTAAATTATTAATCGAAATAAAAATACTAAAATCTCGTTTAAAGAAATGGGCAGTGAAGGTAACTAATAGCTAACCTAAGCTAACCTAACAAATAAACGAAAGAAAAATTAAAAAAAAAACATCGGTCATGCCATTTTGGAGGTGTTCGATAACAAACACGAGATTTTATATTAGACCAGCTGACCCGGCGAACTTTTTACCGCCTAACAGTCAATTAATGTAGTATATCTTTCGACATAGCCAACCGATTGCGATGAAACAAAGCCTAAGTAATATATCAAGTTACAAACAATTTTAATATATAAAAGTTATGTACGTCGATTATATACATTTTACGTGATGCGCGCACAACTAAAAACATTTACAGATTTATTATATGTATAGATGAGAAACTGCGCATTTAAGTCTTTTACACATGCTGATCATTCGGAACAAAATACATAAAAAATAATTTTATTTCAAACGTCTGGAATATACTTAGAATTCACAAACATTTATTCTAACTGTCCCCGCACACGGCCCAAAAAAAACGCCGTTTCAAGCTTTTTTTTGAGGTGGCCTTTTTTTGTGGCACCTATGCGGGGCGGTGCCGCCACAAAAAAAAATGCGTGAACGCGTGAAGCCGCTTCAAGCTTCTCCGGTCACAAGCTGTCACGCGCTTTAGCTGTTTTTGCGGCAGCTTCTAGCGTTTTTTGTGGTCGCTTCTAGCGTCTTTTTTGTGGCAGGCGGCGTTTTTTTGAGGCTCGTGTGCGGGGACACTAAGTTTTTAGTAGCTAGAGCCTTTCTTAGAAGCTATCAATTGGTGGTTTCTTTATACAAGAAGGAAATAATAATTCACGTTCATGCCTTAGGTTTTTAGAATCAAATGCTTCCATCATTCAATAGGTTTTTAATACGATTGCAGCTATAACTCTTGATGCTATTTCAATTTATATTTTAATTCGATCTTTTACGATTTCCTATGAATCGAGCAATTTTCTCTTTATTTGTAAGAATTATAAGAATAGCATACCATAACAATTTCTAGGATACTCGTATGGGACCGAAAGGTTTTATGGATAAACGCCAATAAATATAATAGACCGATGTCTATTGGATACATTTATATTCATAATGATAATCCACAAGTTTCACACACGACCATCTAGTCACCAAATAAGCAGAGCTCGTACTATGAGTACTAGACAACTCATAAACAAACTTATATAATTCTAAATACATCATCATCATCATCATATCAGCCGAAAGACGTCCACTGCTGGACATAGGCCTCCCCCAAGTGTCTCCACAACGACCGGTCCTGTGCGTCACGCATCCATCGGATTCCCGCGACCCTGACCAGGTCGTCGGTCCACCTTGTTGGAGACCTTCCAACGCTGCGTCTTCCGGTACGTGGTCGCCACTCCAGAACCTTTCGTCCCCATCGACCATCTGTTCTGCGTGCAATATGCTCTGCCCATTGCCACTTAAGTTGGCTAATCTTTGAGCTACGTCTGTAACCTTGGTTCTCCTGCGGATATCTTCATTCGGTCCAGTTGGGTAGGTCTAACTTTGAGAAAGGGGTCAATCGTCGAATCCGATTCGGCTGGGCAGCGTTCGGGAAGTTGCGCGGTGTCTTCTCGTCTAATATACCACAGTGTCTCAAGACGAAAGTCTATGACCATTGCGTGTTGCCAGTGATGACTTATGGCTCCGAAACGTAGTCACTTACAATGGGCCTTATAAGAAGTCTTAAAGTCACTCAAAGGGCGATGGAAAGGGCTATGCTCATAATTTCCTTGCGTGATCACATCTAATTCATGAATCCCCAAGCGACCACCGGTGGCCGCGCATCTATTGTCTTACTATTGTGTCTCTAATTGACGGTATCTGAAGGGTTAAATACATATTAAAGATAAATTACAGCCAGACACAGACACACATTTACACCATGATAAATAACAAAATATGTGGATATCAAAAGTTCATGTACATAAGCGAGCTTAACTCAAAGCTGAGACTTCCAGCAAACCATTGAGTGATAGAGAAAGATCACAGTAGAGGGTAAGATCCAGTGCACAATTTTAATATTACAAATTTACAAGTAATATGAATAAAATAATATATGACGGAGGATCGATATCAGTGGGTCGCAACATCGGAAATAACACTCACAAAAACCTTTGATAACACCTTTAATTACTCGTAACACACACTCAGTACAAAATAATCAAGGATGCCTGAGATATGGCTTGATTAAGAATTTAGGAACGCGGGAAATTTAGCGTGGAGTAACCAACGTCTGCTCGGACCGACGGAACGATTCAAAGTGCCCTCCAAATCAACCGTCACCCGACAGGTGAACCTACCCCCATTCCGGGTAGCCAATTTACCTGTCAACGTCAGTACCTGTCAATGTCGAATAATCGATTATACCTCCGGATCGACATTTGACTCGACTATTCGCTCAGTGTTGCTATTACTCCACGCTAACCATCCCCAAGTTAATACTTGACGTTCCCAAACGTAAGCTGTTCAATCTAACTACATAGTTCCTCCAGTGAAAGATAGGTGGCGCTGATGCAGACCGACTGATATGCGCCAACGCTTCGACACGGCCGTCCTGATGATCACACGTCCTCGTGTGGAGTACCTGGAATGAAAGAAAATCCTCGAACAGTACTCATTCTAGTCGTTCGGCCAATCCTGGCCCAAGGTGGTGGGGCATAAAAGGTACTCTGATCAAAATCATCAATCATATCTAGAGGAAAATCACAACAATCTCAATCTCTCAAAGCCGACATGTTGAACAACACTCAAACTCATTCAAATAATAGGAAACTCATTAAAATATTGCAGTGCTCATACTCTGACCTCCATCCGGTCTTCATCATCACACTTATAACCTCCATCCGGCTATAAGCATCAAACCAATCGACCTCCATCCGGTCTTCATCATAACACATTATAGCCTCCATCCGGCCATAAGCATCAAACCAATCGACCTCCATCCGGTCTTCATCATAACACATTATAGCCTTCATCCGGCCATAAGCGTCAAACCAATCGACCTCCATCCGGTCTTCATCATAACACATTATAGCCTTCATCCGGCCATAAGCGTCAAACCAATCGACCTCCATCCGGTCACTAACACAACAGGCAACCTCTATCCGGTCACCTCCACATGTAACCTCCATCCGGTTACAAACAACACCATCAAGATAATCATTTCGAGCCTTTAATCAAAATAATCCTTAAAGTAGGTTTGTTCAACATGTTGCTTTATTTTTCCTATAACGTTACAGATTATAAGAAAACTCTTACTATGCTAGGTACTCTAAATGTTAAGTTGACTACTTAGTATTCAACTAGTCTTGTCAGCGTTATCATTTTCGTCATAGCTAGTCTCGTCATCATCGCCTACGTGCATGTCAACGTCAGTTATTTTTCGCAGGCGGTTATGTGCGTACTTCGAAACATAACGGTCACCATTAAGAACCTCAATCACTCCTGCGCATCCCTACAGGATCGCCAAGTCTCTCAAGACTTAATGGTTTCCCACAGTACGTCCCAGATTTGATCGCAATTTGAATTGAATACCGCGTACTTACGGACTACTGTGACCGCTAGATACCGGTTTCTATTAAGCTACGACTACAAATCAAATCTCCTATAATCAGTTCATCCTGTAAACTTCATCGTCATCATCAGCCTCTTTTTTTTTATGTTCCCAATGAAACGCCTGCGTTTCATTTTCTTTCTATTGCATTGTCACTGTCTTTCTATTGCGCCTCTAATTGACACGATTGAAAAATTTGAAACGTTAAAGGTTAACCGACTCTTTCATAAAAATTAAATTAATTCTTATTCAGTTTTCGTGGCGCCGCTGTCAAAAAAAGAAACTTTACCGCACGTTAAATCTTTAGAAGAACGGCGTGTATGGGACACGAGAATATTTAGGTACAAACCACCCGAAGTAAACTACTAGACCTATTAGCTGTCCCAACTGAGCTATGATAAACAGCATCGAAAGTAGGGTAGAGAGCAGAATCGAATGTACGCGATCTACTTTCTGAAGTTCTATATCTCCTAACTTCAGCACTTGACTTTATTTCATATCCTAAGCAACTCGATTTGCATTATGAAAAACAACCACTCTTTCAAATCTAATGAAAATCCGGCTTTAATCAACGTTTGTAATACTACATTAAGTCTCTCGAAGTTCTTAATAGATTCCAAAATAATCAAAATATTGACAACTCAAACTATGACGTAGGTATTTACCGATTTATCAAAAACCCCGTTGAAAAACAGAGATCACGTTTCGATACCGAGTGGCATAGTCAAGTGTTTATACTGACCGCTGAAACACTACTGAAATCATCATCACCATCATCACCATCATCACCATCATCACCATCATCACCATCATCACCATCATCACCATCATCACCATCATCACCATCATCACCATCATCACCATCATCATCATCATCATCACCATCATCACCATCATCACCATCATCACCATCATCATCATCACCATCATCATCATCACCACCATCATCACCACTATCATCACCACCATCATCACCACCACCATCATCACCATCATCATCACCATCATCATCACCATCATCATCACCATCATCATCACCATCATCATCACCATCATCATCACCATCATCATCACCATCATCATCACCATCATCATTTTTTTCTTCCATTCTGTTCTGTCCCTCGTCACGCTATCACTACACCTACACAACCAACACAAACACACTCAACACGCTAACCTAACCCTAGCCTATATACAATCTAATTTTTGTAAAATAAAGCGCACTATGTAAACGAGTTATTTGGTCCGAGATACGTGGCAACGAATACCAGTAAGGCACGTAATTGTTTAGTTTACAGTAGTCTTTGCACATTATTTCTGACCGGTCGAGTTTTTAAGCCGAAAGAGCTAAATTAACAGACACCGTATTACTCGGTAAAATAATATTTGCACGCAACAATTCATCTACCCGCTCACGCATTATTTTTTTTTTTTTTTTTTTTTTCGCGCTAGTCCGCTATGGTCGTCTTTTGCTAAGATGAGTCAATTAAACGAATAAGTTCACTTTTTGTAACACGCGTTTATAGCATACTATACTGTCATAGGTACACGTCAATGTCAATAACGTAAAAACTATCTATGGAGGAGTTATCACTGTCAAACAAAAATCGAAACGGTATCTACCGGATATACCGAGGGTAGATGTAATTACAATTGTTTATGTCGTGAACTTTAGCAATTTAACCCTTCAGATACCGTCAATTAGAGACACAATAGTAAGACAATAGATGCGCGGCCACCGGTGGTCGCTTGGGGATTCATGAATTAACAAAAGAAGTGTGTCACGCACGATCATACTATTTAAACTGAATCCTTGCAACAATATTTCACGGCCAAAATATCACTTCGCAAATAGATGTTGTGAATAAAACCTCAATCAAACTACGCAAGTAATCTGAACACGCTAAACTGACCCTTCAATGTAACAAAACTGTGTTTACGTTTGCCGTGAAATAGTGATGACAGACTTTAAAGTGAAAGAGATATAACACTCAGCATCAGAATTAAAATGGAATGTGAATACCTGACCTTGTTCCTGGTTCCTTTGACAGCACATACGTCATCCAGTCACTCGCTACGTGATGCCTTGGCACCACCATCGCCTTCACGTCGCTTGCTTCGTCCAATTATTCCACAGTGTAACATTTGACAGGTAGCGTTTTGTGTGAAACGTTTTCTGATCTGGTATCGCACTCGACACACTGCACCTCAGGCACGCACACACACACACACACGCGAAGCACGTATCGGAAAGTAGTACATCGTAAACGAGCCCTTGCACCCATCGCTCTTTTCCCGGTCACTAGCTGGGTGGTACGTTGTAATTTGCTCCCTGGGGATACAGCGGTACCTTGGTCCAACATTTGTTGCTCAGGATTAGGGAACAACCCCAGAAAAAAAACCTAATCAGACCATTTAAGTCAGCTCTTCAATCCGGTTCTTACTTTCTTAAAGCGACCATAAGCAGGGCGCCATGTTGGTCTTGGTCCGTCAAGCACATTTCTGCAGTCGTCAACCAAGCACGTGCATCTACATCTTGTTTCTCAGGATCGAAATCCGGTAAACGAAGGTCATGTGACGACGTAGTAGGTGTTTTCATGGCTTGAATCAGCGTCAGAAAATTGCGGTTCTGTTGTTCCAACAAACGCATCCATTTTTCGTCGCTAGCGTTTTCATTTTTGAACACGTGGGTCGTCGTGGTCCAATCCCAATTCTGATGACGGAGGATCGATATCAGTGGGTCGCAACATCGGAAATAACACTCACAAAAACCTTTGATAACACCTTTAATTACTCGTAACACACACTCAGTACAAAATAATCAAGGATGCCTGAGATATGGCTTGATTAAGAATTTAGGAACGCGGGAAATTTAGCGTGGAGTAACCAACGTCTGCTCGGACCGACGGAACGATTCAAAGTGCCCTCCAAATCAACCGTCACCCGACAGGTGAACCTACCCCCATTCCGGGTAGCCAATTTACCTGTCAACGTCAGTACCTGTCAATGTCGAATAATCGATTATACCTCCGGATCGACATTTGACTCGACTATTCGCTCAGTGTTGCTATTACTCCACGCTAACCATCCCCAAGTTAATACTTGACGTTCCCAAACGTAAGCTGTTCAATCTAACTACATAGTTCCTCCAGTGAAAGATAGGTGGCGCTGATGCAGACCGACTGATATGCGCCAACGCTTCGACATATATATTATTATACATAAACATACCTACATACATAATTACATACATATATAATATATACATAAATAAATATATTTACTATGTCACTGTGAAAGGAGATGCTCTTTAAGTTTCTTCTTGAAGACATCCAGAGAAGGGCTGTCACGTAAGGAGTGCGGAAGAGAGTTCCATAGACGCACTGCAGTGACAGAGAAAGTGAAATGGAGTATGAAGAAGAAGAGAATTGGCAGTGTGGCAGCTTCTTTTTTATAATGCGAATATTGTGTGTTTAAGATCAACCATTTCTTAAAAGAGTAATCATGGAGTTTCTTGCCGGTTCTTCTCCATAAGAAACGACCAGTTGGAACCATGCGCTAGCTTCTGTCGTTTTATAAGTGTCCATGTAGGCCTATGCGAAATAAAAATATTTTGAATTTTGAATGAATGTGTTCCCGAAACGTTTTGTGCGTATAAATGGGATGTGATAGTTACATATACAAGTGATAGGAGATACTCCCATATTTGGAGTATGTAAGTCTTTCATTACGATTTGAAACCATAGACATGAATTTATCAAGTAGGTTGGCCAGTACATGGCCGACTTTTTGTCATATGTAAGTGGTAACCGGTCGCTACGTGCGTTGCGGAACACGCTTGCCTATAAGTATTATAAGACTTATAAGTTGTAAGTAATAACCTAATTTAGAGCGGACTTAGACTAGTAGAAGTCTAGTGTGTAATGCTGGGCGTTGTCGGAGATTCTAGGCGAGTATTTGAATATACGAGTTCTACGCTTGGCTGGCTAGCTAGTGAAAGATGAATAATAATAATTAGTTTTTGGATAAATTGTGAGCCATTTTTGGGTAAAGTTTCTTTTCCTTCTTACTTCTTTCCAAAAGAAATATTTTAGCTAAATTGTGAGCCATTTTTGGGTAAAGTTTTTTCCTTCTTATTTCTCTACAAAAGAAATGTTAGCTTCAAATAAGCTAACATATTTTTTGTGTCTCAAGACAATTTTTTGAACCAGTCCATATTGACAAAATTTGTCTCTGAAACGTGGTTACTCACATTGGTCCTCACCAGAAGGTCACCCAACGGGTGAGAGCTACGCAGAATTAATGAACATATTCGCAGGAGAAGGTTACCGACATAGCCCAAAGAAACGCCAATCCCAATCGGTAGTGGACAGGGTAGAAGGCGCCGAAAGGTTTTTGACTTGTGATTGCGTACCGGCAGAATTAATATCCGATTCGGGAGTATATTGGGCCACAATTGACTGAAAAAATACATACCTATACAGCCAAACGTAAAAAAGAAAAAATGGATGGCCAAAGAAAAGATGGATGGATTGTGTGAGAAGTGATATGAAAGAAAAGGGAGTTAGTGATAGCGTGACGAGTGACAGGACAGAATGGAAGAAAAAAACGTGTTGCGCCGACCCCAAATAAAACGGGACAAGGGCAGGAAGATGATGGTGACAGCCAAACATATAATCGCCTAGCTCCTTTTTGAAATTGATATAAAAAAGGTACCAGTAAAGGGTCAAAAGTGCAGTTGCATACTACCAAAGCTAAAGTGTCTATAATTTATTTTAAGTAAAAGAGGGTCAATGATTCATGACTGATTTAATTTACAGCATAGAATCTAAAGTATTAGATAAACTGGTTATTGACGAATGAACTACTACTATAAACAAATTTTAAACATTTTAGTATCGTTAGAGCGTAACTGCACTTTTGACCCCAGACTGTACCATTCAATTATAAAAATACTAGCTTCTGCCAGCGACTTCGTACGCGGATCCTGTTGCTTATGCCAGCGACAACGGGGTCGTCAAAATCAAAGATCTGAAACGTCTGATATCGAATTCTAAGAGCCGGGGGACTGGATTCAGTATTCACGCGCGATGGCTTATTAGCGTATTTCATGTATAACTTTGGTGTTTCTATACCGATTTCTATGATTCTTTTTTTATTGAATATATAATAATGTTAACTTTTTTAAATTAGGGATGAGTGAGAGGGTTATAAACGTAAGAGTTGACAAAAATAAACAGAAAGCTCCGAATTGCTAAGCTATCGGGGGTTACACGTGTTATTGTGAGTCAACCATAAAAGATAGACATATGCTGTCGTGGGATATTTTTTATATAATTTTAAGGAGAATATTTTCGTAATACATGATTTCTGTGTAGCTTTAACCATTAAGGCTGCAAACGCGACGGAAGCTTAAAAAATTGAGTAATTTTTCCCGTTTCCCCAACATTTCCCTTCACTGCTCTGCTCTTATTGATTGTAGCGTGATGAAAAGTATACTATAACCTGCCCAGGAGTATGAAGAATGATTGTACCAAGTTTCGTTAAAATCCATCGCGTATTTTTTGTTTCTATAAACAACATACAGACAGACAGACAGACAGACAGACAGACAGACAGACAGACAGACAGACAGACAGACAGACAGACAGACAAAAATTTTACTGTTTGCATTTTTAGCATCAGTAACGATCACTAATCACCCCCTGATAGTTATTTTGGAAATATATTTCGTGTACAGAATTGACCTCTCTACAGATTTATTATAAGTATAGATTAAAAATTGTCTGCAATAATTTTTTTGTCAGCATTTAAATTAAAGTTATTCTGTACTATTATTGTTATTGTTATTTTGAAATATCAAACAAATACAATGAAATAATCGCAATGGCAGTGACAATGCACTAGGAATTAATTACCTCATTATTACACACTTCCATTACAACAGTGAAAGTATGAAGTGTTTTTTATACACTGGCGTGTTAATAAATACTGATAAAAACTAGGGGACGTTTTAACTGTAATGCAGTGTAATTGTAATGCAATCAGGCTTCGTGATCTTAGTTTGACATTTGGATGTTGCAATGAAATTGCTGATATAAGATTTGTAATACCTATCGTATTTTAATGTATTAGCTTATTTTTTGAGGTCGATCATAAAATATTTCCTCCCACTCTGGGTGGAGCGAGAGAATGTCAGATTTTTATTGACTAAACCCACCTATGTTTCTTCGGTTACCCTTTGCGAAAAAAACTGATAAACATACTTATATATTTCTAAATACATACTTATTATAGATAAATTACACGCAGACACAGAACAAATGATTATGCTCATCACACAAACATTTGTCCTGGGTGGAAATCGAACCCACGACCTGCGGCATAGCAGTCAGGGTCGCTAACCACCAGGCCAGGTTGGTTAGTTATTTAGCCTTTTGCACGTGCAGTCATTAGGACACGCATGATATCATGGGCCAGCTGTCTCGCTGTTGCTACACGACTTTTGTGGGTAACATTTTTAAAGATAAATAAATTGACTGACTTGCTGAAGTTGCTTCTTGGGATATTTTTATTTATTTATTACATCTTGGAGGACTCACAGCTTAAAAAAGCGAAAAATAAAAACTAACATAGACGATAGCAAGCCAATTACAAGTCCTCACGTATAGTATCAGAATTACAATTGAGAAGTGACCATAGCACCCTTTGCACGATGATTGATGAACCTTATTAAAATTTAACAGTTACATAAACAAAGTCAATTGCAAGGGTAAAACGAGTAGTAACTACAAACCTTTCAAAAAATGAGTAACAGTAGAATTAATAATACATTGCAGAAAATTAGGAAAACAATTAAAAGACTACTTAAAAAACCTGTAGCTTATGCGTCTTCTGGCCGACGCCACACTAGTTGTAAAGGGATCCAAGTCATGCTGCTTACACATATTATTGAACTGTCTACTATATGGTGCAAGATCTATAAAAACAATACTTTAAAACATATCTCTATACAGAATCATTATTAGTAGAACGGAAGAAGTCATTAGATGATTTTCCACCTAAAAAAACACACACACAATCACAATACACCTGCGAATCCGAGAATAATAGTTTGAATACTTATCCATGGGAGCAGTGTTGGCCGAGTGGTAATGGCTCCAACTTACGAGTTGTATGTCGCGGGTTCAACCCTGCCAGGCGCATTACTTTGTGTAATTTATTTCATTACCACTACTGAAGAAAAACATCGTGAGGAAACCGGCATGTCCTAGAACCAAAAATTCGAAGACATGTGTCATTCACCAACCCGCACTGGACCAGCGTGGTGAATTACAGCCCATTCCCTCTCCTAGAGAGAATGCCTGACTCCCAAAAGTGGAAACATTAAAAAGGCTGATGATGATGATGACTTATCCAAAACCCATGCAAACTTTTTCGTTCACATTAAAATACCCAAGATTTGCGTAATCAAATTAGCAGAACTATAAATTTTATAATGCCCTAATTGGCCAGTCAGAAATCCGACCCGCTATAGTGCCGACAGTTTTGAAGTACCAACAGTGACATAAAAATGGCGGATTGCGTCATAAAGTACTTTAATTGAACATTTAAAGCTATTACAGTCAAGAGTTTTTAAGTAACATTTCCGTTTTTGCTTTCGAACTTTCTGATGAAATGAAACTGGACTAAAGTAAGTTGAGGTAATGATCAGTGACTTTGCGACCTTTCCTTGTTACATTATCTTTAAGTACTCGTAATTTAAATAGCTGTCTCCTGCGGTTTCGTCCGCGTCTTTGGTTATTGCTCCACTTCTATTGGCATTATCGTGATGTGACGATAACTGGGCTATCCAAACGCTAAAATTTGTCAATTAAAATCAGTAGTTCCTGAGATCAGCGCGTTCAAACAAACTCTTCAGCTCTATAATATAGATTTTTATTGGGTGACCCCTGTTCACCACGTTCTGACCACGTTCCAGAGCCATGGTGTCTCTCGACCAATCCCGCTTAGTGTTGTTAAAACAGGTGTTTAAAAACTTAACGTGGAGTAGATTGGGATGAAACACAGCACACAGATAGAACATATTACCCTGATTAGGCTATGATACTTTTTATCCTGGTTCTTTCAGGATATTTTTTGAGGAACATACTGGCAAAAGCCAACTAGTCTTTACTGGCACTTTCCCTCGTAACCATAAAATGCTAATATTTGGAGTATTACTAATTCTGTTTCGCGACCTTACTATCAGCATTGCTTTAGAGCTCTTTTATTTTAATTATTGATAGGCTCGCTTTTGACCTTTATCTGAGCTAATAGAACGCAACGCAATATGCTCTGGGCCAGGGAGCCCAGCGCAAAGAGAACTGGTTAAAGGAGTGAGCCGTAATCAACCCCGCAGTACCAGTGAATATATGCAAGTACGTATTAATTTTTTTTTTCGGTCCTAGAACATGCTAATTTCCTTACAATGCTTTCTTTCACTGTTTTGAGAGCAGTGATCCATAATCCACAATCCACATTCCACGATCCACAATCCACAATCCACGATCCACAATCCACAATATTCCACAACTATCACATAACGCTGTCGAGTCCCAAACTAAGCAAAGCTTGTGTTATGAGTACTAGGCAACTGATAAACATACTTATATATTTCTAAATACATTCATATTATGGATAAAATAATTACTCCCAGACACAGAACAAATGATTATGCTCATCACACAAACATTTGTCCTAGGTGGGAATCGAACCCACGACCTCCAGCATGGCAGTCAGGGTCACTAACCAGTAGACCAACAGGCCAGTCACTACAATAACTTCAAAATAAATAAATTATTACAAAGATAAATCACAAAAGTATGTGACTCCCTGTGTTTAAAACCACAACTCGTAAGTCAGGGCTGTTACCACTGCTCCCAATCCGAGTACACTTAGTCTTAATTATATCATCTGTACCACAGATATCAGTGACAGTCCCCAATACGTAAGCTTGTACTAGATGGTGCAATGTGCAACGACCAGGCGTGGTCGACACGACCGCTGGAGCGGATAAATTGAGTTACCAACACGATCACGATTATAAAAGAATGCGTAATATGAAAGATTTGCCATGTGCTTTCTGAGAAGTTATTGTAATTTCATAAGAGTTGCAATTATTCGGAGCAGATAATTTATGTTAATATCTTATTTTCATTACACATTATTTTACAAGAGAAGTGTTACAGTTTTGGAATACAATAAATATAAAGACTAACTGAGCTCACGCATGTCACGTATGCTACGCATTATGACATCTAGACTCTTGTTTTTTTTTAATTGATAGTGTATAAATTAGTGTTTGACTGAGATTCCACCTAATGATGATTTAGCAACATACGCTAAATCATCTATTTTCAAGCAAATTCATTCACACTGTATCACTGTTATCATTAGGCTATCACACGCTTTCCACGTAAGACGTCTATTTAGAAGTAAATTCAAGAGTAGATGTCATAACGCGTAGCTTACGTGGCATACGTGGGCTCAGTTTGTCTTTAGCTTTAATTTTTACTTTATGTGTTAAACCCACCAAACACTGGTTCTTTGATTCCACAATGTATAATATTTTGGAGGTATGTGGAAAAGGGTATAGTCCAACATGCCTGCGTAAAAAAGTGTGGATCCTTCGACCAGACCGATATTATGTCTGGTCCAAGCACCAGCCCGATAGTTGATTTCGGACTGTTGATTATTATGTTCTAATGACACGAAGAATTCTAATATTTTGTACTTTAGTTCCTTTGTGGCGAAACAGATGTCGCCACGCCATCATACTTTAAATTGGCATTACATTCACAAGTTTTTTTAAATGTAAACTAAAAATAGTAGTAGTAGCGAAAAAATATCTAAGCACATAGCGGAATAAGTTAGATTCCGAATTCTAGCCACACATTAACATTTTTATCAGACTATTGCCTCATACTTCCACTCATTTGGGCCCGCTAAGGCTTGTTAAAGCTGTGGTGAGATTGAAATAAACAAATAAATAACAATCACCGTGGCCCTGAAACACAAAAGAAAACTGAAGGTACACGGCTAGGTTTGAATTAGAAGCCAGTAAAAGTCTGACACTCCCTCTCACTCAAAGTAGAGCTGGAGTAGTTGTTCAATGATTTCCCTCCCACCTAGAACGAAGGCAAAAAAGGAACATAGGCGCTGATTTTAGTCAGTAAAAGTCTGACCCGCCCACTCAGCCCACCCAAGAGCGAGAGAATTCATTGGACGATTTCCCTCCTAAGAAAAATACCGTCCAGAAAAAGAGAGACGCCCACTCACTTGGATACTTAAATCAATAAAACACTTCAAATTTAAATAAATCTAATTAAGTAAAACAACAATAACATCTAACAATACAACTAAATAAATAACATAACAATACTCTTGAAAGGAAGCGAACTTAGTATTTACGACGCGTATTTGTCCCCCACGTGATGTCGGACCCCCCATTTGTAGTTGGCATTCTTGTCCGTCTTCACAAATGTGTGGACTGGTCCCGTGACACCGCTGGTCCCTTTGTGGTCATTGTTGTGACGGTCATGGTGGTCGTGATGGTCGTAGTCGTGGTACTGACCACGCTTTGGCCGTTCCCATTGTGGCTTTTCTATTTCTGCTGACTCGACTGGAAGGACAAGGTTAATTTGGGTTAGAGGTTTTATATAAAGTGATATATTTTTTGTGATGTTCTTTAAAAATCGATTTCACCTAAGAACCTTAAGCCAAGTGGTAAATTGACATTCAAGACACACTCGTAAGATATTTAAGATATAACAAAAGTTTCAAGTTTTATAACTGCATTTAACTTTATTTTTCAATTGATCGAATTTGAAGAAAACTATACACTTTATACAGGGTTATTTGTAAAACACTAACAACCTTGCAGTGTATTACTAACATTATAAATAACAACTTTTGTTCTATGACTTTTTACAAAACATAATTCATTTACCAAAAACATCTAACAAATTTCAATTCTGTATTTTGCTATACCTACCTAGCTACGTCTGTATGATGCGACCAAAGCCCCCATACCATCGCTTACTTCGCATACTTCGAAGAACGTTCAATCAAAATATTTTTATTTTTGTATGAAAATCTGATGAACTAACATATGATAAATTTTTAAAAGTCATAGAACAAAAGTTATTGTTTATGATGTTAGTAACATCGTCCTGAGAGGTTGCCAGTGTTTAACAAATAACCCTGTATAATTAATTTACAAAAATATTATCTTATTATTAGATTTAGATGAAGGCACACGGGTAAACCATGTTCTGGAATGAGTAATAATAAGATAGGTACTTATTATCAGTCTATTCCTATCGGTCCCTGAGTGTCTGACAAATGGGACTTTTCGTGACGTGAGCCAGACAAAGAAGGGATGGGCTAAGATAATGTTAAAAACGATTCGATAAACAAAGTTTTGTAAAATAAGAAGGCAAGCTGCGCCAACCTCATAAATCGGTGTAAAAACGAGGAAAGAGGATGATAGTGACTCATTATAGTCAAACAAAGAGGATGATAGTGACTCATTATAGTCAAGCAAAGGAACTCACCTGGTGTCTTATGATGAGGCAGCAAATGAGGAGGTCCGTGTTGTTGTGCTTGTAGCTGCTGTAGCGAATGAGGATGATGAGGGGCATGTTGACGCAGATGTATGGGCGGTGGGGGAGCGAACCTTGTGAACCGCACCGGCCCTGGTCCTCTGGGCCCTGGGTGGGACGGTCTGGACCATGCTGAGGTGGCGATGATCGTGCAGGATAAGATTAACTGGAAATTAGAAAACGTGGATGACAAAATATGATTTTTAAAGATGATAGAAAAAAGAAATGAAAGGGACAATGATAAAAGAGGGATATCCCGTAATCGGTTATTTAGTGTAGATTTTAAACCAAGATTATATCGGGTGTAAAAAGACCCTTAACGTAAACGAAAACTACGTATTCTACCCATCACTGGGACAGTTTTTTCTTCTACAACTTTCCTGGGAATTCAATAGTTTCGGAGATATTCAAGGTCAAAGTTGAAACAAAAAAACCATTTTTTTTTCAAAATCGTATTCTAAACATCATTAGAAAACTTTCTTCTGAACAAACATTATCAATATTATTAATTTTTCATAACAAATTAATCATTTGAAGTTACAAAAATGCAATGAACACAAAATACTACGCACGCACACTACCGCGCGAGGTTCCGAGTTCAACGACCAATGCAATACGGGCTCAGCTGATCGACGCGCGCGATTTTACGTTTTCAACAAAAACTTTGATTATTGAATTTTGAAATTGTTTTAATTTTGAAATTGGGTAGGTAGGTACCTACTACCTAAACGCGACTGCGCTGAAGCAGATCTTCCCCAATCTGGCAGGTCCAGACGTCTCCTTCCGGAGGCTCTACGCGGGGTTTGTGCAGTCCCTGTACGTTAACGGAGCCCCGGTGTAGACTCGGTCGCACGGACTGAAGATGACTCAAAGGGTTATAGCCATCCTCATAATACAGGGATACTGCAAGGCATCCTGCGAGGCGAGCCAAATGCGGCCTGTCATCGTAGAATTTTGGAGGCGACAGTCCTCACATGTGAAGGTGCAACGCCACCGAGGGGAAACTCCGCTGCTATGATGATGGTATACCATGGCCGCGTCAAACGGCAACTGAAGGAACAACGATCGGAGAGAGAGAGAGGGAGCTTCAGACTAAAGATCGGTAAAAGTCTGACACTCCCTTTCATTTCACAAAGAGTGCGAGGGGTCACTTATCTAAAAACTAAACTTGAAATCCTAGGTTTAAACTTCTACCTAGGTTCAAGCCCTACCTACATTTAAAATAACAACGTAATAAACCTCACTAGGTACTTGTGTCGTTTTAACGAACATTGTAGGCATTTTTGAGGATGATTTCTAGTAAAGATGGCTTCTAATGCATAAGGCTGTAACGCCTAAGCAATAAAAAGCCGTCCTGTTAAGTATGATTGTAAATAAATCTCGTAAGTACCTACCTACCTCACTTTATAAAAATGTTTAGTAGGTAGGTACCGACTAAATTACATTTCAAAACATGGAACGAGCACGCGGCGCGTTTTATCTGCGTAAATTCCTTTGTTTGTCGATCGGGAGTCACAAAGTGAAACCAGCCACCTTAGACGCAGGCTTGCAGACGGAGAGCAATGGGTAGCTCTCCGTTCAATAACTACCAAACCCTGGTGGACGGCGCGATGTGGAAGCTGTCAGCAAAACTGATGGGTCCCGAAAGAAACGATGCCTGAAAGGGTCGCGAGAACGTTCGAAATAGTTATCGCGACCTTGAAACGCAAAGGCAACTGAAGGAACAACATTGGGTTTCAGTCATAAAAGTCTAAAATTCCCTCTCGCTCCATCAGAGTGCGAGGTAATTTTGATGGTTTCCCAACATCAAAATAAATCGAAGCTGCACAATTGCAGCAGTCTGAACTAAGATACTTACCGACTGCGGCCTTTACAACTACCTACTAGCTACGTATTTTACAAATACTAATCAGAATTTAGTCAGAATTTCATTTTTCTGTGTTCATTGATAACATTTTTTATAGTAATTTACGTAAACTGATTTACGCAAACCCAATTTAGGTAATTATTTATAACTAGAGCGATATTTTGTTATTACATCATGCTGGCGCTGGCGCCAGCAGCCAGTAGCATGCGAGCGGCTTGTGCTCAAAGAAAGTTACCGCCCACCGTGGCGGTGCGCACTGTGACATCAAAAGAGCCGCCCGCGGTCCGACCTCCTCCCTATCCCCGCAAACAATTTATAGGAATTTTATTTTTATTTATTGCGAATTAGTTCAATTTCTTGCGTCATCGAATGCACTCGTGGTTTTTTTTGTTGCGAATTACTGTTATTAGGTTTGTGTTGTTTTGTGTGATAGTCTGACTGATATTAGTGAAAGTGTTAGAGTGATAGGCTTAGTTTCGATATTGTGAGTGTGTTGTGTGTGAAGTGTCTTTTTAGGATTATTTTAGTAGGTAGTAGGCACCTTTCGCGAGTTAAGATGCCTTTCATGTTTATTCGGCGCGCGAGTACCTACCTACTTACGTGAATATGGTTTACTGTTACGCATGGCTCATGGAAACGCTACTGCAGCCCTGCGAGTGTACGGGATTGATGGGATTCGTGGGCGTGTCAGCCCACGGATTCACGGTTCTTCACTTCAACGATTGCTGGACAATCAATCGATTGTACCAATTTCTTTGGGAGGCGGCCGACAAGTACGACCGGCAGCAGAAGAGGCCATTCTCGTTGTGATGCGGGAAAACCCACGGTTGGGCCAAAATATTGCGGAGGCGGCATGGTCATCACGCTCGGCACACGGTTTCCCATTCAACTGTGCATAAAGTGTTGAGGAGGGATAGGCAATGGCATTACAAAATCCATCGTGTGCAAGCGCTCGTGCCAGGCGACGCAATGCGTCGCATGGATTACTGCAGGTGGCTGTTGAGCCAGGACCGAAATTTGACCATAAAATTATTTTTACCGACGAGAGTACTTTCACAAATAATGGAATGTGGAACCGCCAAAATACCCATTATTGGTGCTTCGTCAATCCAAATCAAACTATGGAAACAGGCTTCCAGACACGGTGGAAACAATGTGTCTACGGCCGGCATTGTGGGAAACCAGATCCTAGGCCCAGTTTTCTTGCCACCGAGAATGTACGGGCCTGCCTACCTCCATTTTATTACTGGGTACCTAACCGACACTTTAAAAGAGATGCGACTAGCTCAGAGGCTTGGGTTGTGGTACCAGCACGACGGTGCGCCGCCTCATGTCGTGAGACCAGTTCGTGAGCAACTGACTATGCTGTTCGGAGACAACTGGATCGGACGATTTGGGCCTCACTCATGACCAGCTCGCTCGCCTGATTTAACCTCTCTGGATTTCTTTTTGTGAGGTTACGTCAAAAATAGGGTGTTTGACCGCCCATGCGAGACCGCTGCTGAAATGCGACAGAAAATTATTGATGTGTTTGAAGAACTTAAGCTGCGGTCAGCTCAAGAAGGAATCCTAGAACGGGTTCATGAAAACACGCGGGCTAGGGCGCGCATCTGTCTCCGCGTGGGAGGTCGGCAGTTCGAACCGGAGCTCGTCAGTGTCGAGAGGCCACCTGTGTTGGATGACAGCTGAAGCGACGGACAGTGTAGGTTAGTACTCAAGCTATTTAAAAACTGTACCTACTTATTTCGTGTAAACGTAAGTAATTGAACACAACACAGAAATTTTTAATTACCAAGAGCCTACTAAAGGGCTCCATGGTTGTAATGCCAAATGCCATGTCACTACCAAGGTGACCTTGCTAGTTGCAATCCGTGGCGCGTTTTTCCAACCACCGAACCTGTTGGCGTGTGGTTTACATCCATGCAGCCGCAGCATGAACCAAGGCCACCTTGGTTAGAACCAAGTTGGAACGCTAGTTTGCAACCGTGTAGCAAACCTTTAACGTAATACCTACACCATTCAAAGCGCGCGCGACGCCCGGGCGCCGCGCCTCGCCTGTCGTATACGTACTACACACACACCGGCACAATCAGTTGGACGCTTTACGTTGCGCGCTAGGAAAAGCGTCATTTTTTTAAAGGTTGAAAAAAAAGTTTGTTTCCCAGCAATATTTTTTGGCCAAAATGACTTAGTTATATGTACAGAATGTGTAGTTAACGGGTATGTGATCGGTCTTTTTACACCCTGTATAGAACTGGGTTTAAAGATAACCAAGAATGTTGTAATACTACATACGAGTATCACTGCATAGTATAAAACAAAGTCGCTTTTTCTCTCCCTATATCTCTATGTACGCTTAAATCTTTAAAACTACGCAACGGATTTTGATAAGGTTTTTTTTTAATAGATAGAGAGATTCAAGAGGAAGGTTTATATGTATAATAACATCCATTAAATAGTTAAGAAATACTGTTACCCGAGCGAAGCCGGGGCGGGTCGCTAGTAATATAAAAAAGAGGTTAAGTTTGTTTTTTTATGTTTGTAGGAGGTAATCTATGGAAGGTTGGTCCGATTGCTAAAATGTTTTCACCGATAGAAAGCTGCTTTATTCCTGAGTGACATAGGCTGTATTTTATGTACGTGGGTGAAGCTGCGGGCAAAAGCTAGTACTACATATTATCATCGTTTATTCACTTAATAGATACATTATCTATACTATATTATAATAAAGAAGAGAAATTCGTTTTTTTTTGTAACTTTGTATTTTTGCATGATGTTGTATTTTCGATTGGAATGGATGAACTCAAAACAACTGGACTAGACCGGGTTTATCAAAATTTTGTAGCTTTTACCTACTTCTTCTTCTGCTTTTATCTACTACTTCATTTTTTGTACAATTTTTTTTTTGTTAATTTTATTTATGTATAAGGAAGAACAACGATTGCCCGGCTAGTGTAAGTCTATAAAGTTTGGATTGCTTTTTCGACACACTCAAATGACTGCGTAACTGCTATTGTAATTAAAAGTCGAGTACAGTTCATAAATACTCTTTGTTAAGATAATTGATGACTATGATATAACGCACATTTTTGCGCATATTCCCAATAATAATTAGAAAATAACCAGCTTATTTTTTATGACGTTAAAATTGACCAGAAGCGGTGAACTCATTACAAGAACTTAAGTACGCTGTAGCTAGGGTTGTCACCCGAATAAATATTACATAGTATCGTACAATAAAGAATAAAAAATAGTATCGTACTGTATTTACATAATTATTGTATTTTAGAAAAATTATATAGTACCTAAAATATATTTTATTATACGCAATATAATGTTTACATCGATAATTCAATTTTTTGTACTTTTCTCAATTCTTATTTTTGTATAAACTCACCTGCAAAAGTACTTTTTATAAATTCAGGTTTGCTGTAAGAAAACCTAATTGTGGGTTAAGTTTACCTTATTTATTATTTGTAGAAGTTGTATGTATACGGTACATAAGAATTAAAAAAAAAGTGTTTTAACTACTCCGAGACCAATGAGATAAAAGCTCGCTCGCTTGCTCTGTCTTTATCAGAGGCCCTAACATGTGCCTTTACCGCGATCCTGAACTTATAAAGAGATGGAGCGTTCCTTTTTTTTGCTCACCCGCCTGAAATTTCATCACATCAGCTCAGGCTAGGCTGCGTAATCAAATTCCTAAACCTACCATAAGCGAAGTCCAACCATGTACCATAAGTATTATGTAACTGCAATTAAAAGTAAATGTACTAGACATTTTGTTTCCTAATTTTTCAGAAAGCATTTCGTTTACTTTTTGTAATGACGATATAAATTATAATATTTCTTCCAAAAAGGTGGCAGCCCTACTTGAAGCCTATAATTAAAAGAATATGAACTAACTGGAGTACAATAATAACTCGCTAGTTACATAAACCAACAAGTTGTTTTAGTAAATAATGGATTATCCCAAATTGCAGCTTAATGAAAACAATAAAAAGGCTCGAAAATAAAAAAAAAAATATGTCTAAGTACTAAAATATTTTAAATTCTTACAAATGCTGAACTTTGTGATTGGAATAATCGAATATTAATACTGTTTTTTTTTTTAAGTTCAAAGTAACTTCGACTGGTTTTTATAATGTTCAAAAAGTTAGCGCTTTTCAAAAAGTCAGGTTACATTATTCTGGTTATTTTTTCATATGAACTGTTCTAAGTTTATATCTAAGACATTTTTCCTTCGGAAAGCATTTAAAATTATAAAGCCGTTGATCCCGGTTGCCGTTCGTAGATCAGACAGCTGTTACAGGTAGTCAGACGCCGGGATAGTCTAACCAACAGTTTATTCAAGGAGTATCGTGCTGCCTAGTAACAGTAAGGATTATGGAAGTCTGATAGGCAGTCGCTCCGTATAAAAAAAGGGTATTCAGCCTCATCCGGTTAGGCTGGAAGCCGACCCCAACTGAGGCCAGGGTTTAGTTCCGAAAGGGAAGCTCGGCCACGGTGCGAAAGGAAAGCTCGGCCCCGGTACGAAAGGGAAGAAATAACGGGCAGGGTTTTTAGTCAGTTAAAGTCTGACACTATCTCCCGCTCCACCCAAGAGCGAAGGATGACATTTGGATGATTTTTAACCACAAAAAAAAATCCGACCAAAAGTTAATTGGGAAAAGTTTAGGGAGACGATGACATTATTTTGGTTGCAGTAATGTAATATAATATTTTAAACTACTATCGCACAACGCCACCTGGTCCTAAACTAAGCAGAGCTTGTGATAAGAGTACTAGACAACTGATAAACATACTTAAATATTTCTAAATATATACATATTATAGATAAATTACATCCAGACACAGAACAAAATGATCGTGCTCATCACACAAACATTTGTCCTGTATGGAAATCGAACTTACGACCTCCGGTATAGCAGTCAGGGCCACTGACTACTAGACTAACAGGTCAATTAAAAAAAAAAACATAAAAAAATGTGCAACAGAAAGTAGTATTACTTAGATACAGATCTCTTAGGTTTTAAAATTGCTAAACGTATAAACTAGTATAACAAGCGCTAACATAACGCATTACAACTAATATATGCACGAATAATTGCAATTTAATTGCCCAATCCTTATCTCAATAGCCCCAAGCGTTAAAACGTTCATATAACTTGATTAATTGCAATCATGTGATTTATGCAATATGCTAATTGAATTAGTAAGCGAATTAGAGATTAATATACACTTAATTAGGTATAAGTATGACTTAATTTGGTATATGTTTATAATTGACATTCATGTTGCTAGTGACAGCTTTGTTGTAAGAACAATTTTAAATGGTTACTGTGACTGGTTTAATATTTAGTAGCAAATATCAAGTGAATGGGATACAGATAGTTTGTAAACTAGCCTTTATGCTGACAGTATCTGGAGCCCGACCAAAAATTTAAAAAATCATTAAAATAATGATGTTGGTTTCACGTTCCATGAAAAGGGCCTGGGTACGAGTTGGCTTCGGTCCCTCGTGTACCTTTTAATTTTTAAGTATTTTATATTTTAATATGCTGATATTAAAAAATGTAAATGGTGTGTAAATAGTTAAATATTTTGAATAAACGACATAAAAAATGATATTTCTGGTGTAAGAGAGAGATGGATCTACACAGGCCATATATAGTAAGAATTAGAGAATAGAGTAGTAACTCTATTCTCACACCGGATTAGTATTTACTCCCAGAAAATACTGATTTACAAATATGCAAGCAATATTAAGCTTTAAAATAGTTTAAATACATGTTTAAGCAATAATAATATATTAAGCTATAATGATGAACAACAAGTATTTAAGGATCGTTGAACTTTGAAACAGGTCAAAACGATTCCCGATAAAAACATTAACAATGAAAATGGTTCTGTTGACAAAAACGTTACAAAAGTCAAACTTACCAATATTCTAGTGTCCATTTCTAAATTCATGTACTATAGAGTAAGTGAACTCGATACCAATGGCGACCGCGATGTCAATCTGCTTCTTATAAGTAAGAAAGAAAACGAATTTATAACACTTTCTACCAGCCATTTTACGCTTGGGCGCGTCGATACGGCCGAGATCGATGAATCGACGAATCAGACAAAAATACAAAATAGTCCTCTGCAAACGATGAAAATATACGCATGAGCAATAAATTTGGATTACAAATAGAAATTGTAGTAGGTCTGTTTTTATTAATCGTCGCAATCGAGGAAAGTTATCTAAGAGCAGTTATACAATTTAAGTAATGTTGGATAATATTTAATCGTTGGTAGATTTATTCGAAACTGGATACTATGATTGAAGACACGCAGTTTATTGAATATAAACGGTGAAATGTTTTATGTTACGCTCGCTTTTACTTAAGATTCAAGCGGATATAATGTTACAACTGTTTTATAATATTTGGTAGAATGATTTGATTTTTTTTCTCCAATAGTACAACATAACAAGTTTCTGTCATCATTCTCTTATTCTTTATCATCATTATCATCATTTCAGTTGAAAACCGTCCATTGTTGGACATAGTCTTTCCATTACTGTGCATCTTGCATCCATTGGATTATTGCGACCCTCAACATGTCACTGATTAATCTTGTGAGAGGTTTTTCAACTCTGCGTCTACCAATACGCAGTCGCCACTACAGAACCCTTTAGCTCCATCGACCATCTGTTATACTAATAATTTGCCTATCCCATTGGATTGGAATGGTTATGGTTACGTTGTACCAAGGTTACTGCCTTGGTTCTCCGCGTTCTTCTTTGCCGTAAAAACGAGAGAGATATCTCTTTCAAATCATTAGAGGTCGGTGTCAGCGGTCTATTTTTTCATCGGTCTACTTTCCCAGGGTCGTTCATTCAGTCTTCGTCTCTATAGTCACAGCACTTTTAGTCATATCATTATTCGCATAGTCCATCCGTTGTTTTTCTTGTTTTTGTTTTATTCTCTTCTTTATTGCCATCATATTTACGCACAATTTTAGGCATAAAACTGTTCTTATAATCTATTTCTTATCCCTCCACATCACAGGCCTTTATTTGCTTTTAGCTTCTGCTAGCGGTCTCGTACGAGAATACAAAATTGTTCTAAGGGAACTTATTCTCGGGATAAAAAGATTCTGTGTGCTATTCCAGGACATGGTTTGCTGGTGTTTCAAGTTTTATTTATTTCTGTTCTGCCTTTTTAGCGTGAATTAGTGTAAAACAGACACAAATATACTTACCAACTTTCGTCTTTATTTAATTTTAAATAATTGTGCATGTGAGTTTATACTTATTATGTTTGTGAACGCACCTACGATAAAGGAGTAATTCCTGTAGCCCTAGCACGAATATTTCTAGGTTTCGTATCGGAAACGTATCGAGTTGTCGATACGTTTACGATACGAAACCAAAGTCGGAAGCACAAAGCTCTTTTGATATGTATCGAGACCTCGATACGATTACGTTAGTGACGTCATGCTAATGTAAGTAAGGATGTACAAAATAGAACGAATGATCTTAAAATTGATTGAACGTTTCGTTCAAAAACTATATACGTATTTAGTTCTTAGTGATTTCAAGGTCTTTAAAACTTTAAAACTATTCAAATGTTGATATAATACGATTAAAATGCAGTAAAAGTTAATATGCAGTTAAAATAAATGGTAAAACTATTTAATTTATTATTAAAACTTTGTGTTTAGTGAGACTGTGTTCCTAAACGAACGACGCGTAACACTTGACATTTTTTGACGCGACTCATTCAAGGTCAACTTTGTTTTGAAGTGAACTTGTATTTCTTAACATCTATGCTCTAAAATTTAACTCTCGCAGCAATAAAACGTTTCCAAAATGAGAACCAGCCACACGCAATACACCCTCATGGTAGAATTTATGGAAAAGTAAGTAAATTTCATTGAAGATTTTATTGTAAACATATCTGTTATTGTTTGTGTTTTAATGGGATATTTCGATTCTTTTTTTGTTAAGATTAAAAAAAACTACAGTTTATTTGTATACTAGACTCATTCAAAAATAGTAGACTATAAGCTTCTTAATTTATAAACAAATTTGTATTAAATTGAAATAAACTTTGATGAGAGTACTTCATATTTATTGATAATTATGTAGGTCTATAATTGGAAGGCAACACATTATTAGAATCGATATTGGAATACACAGTCCTTTAAATGTTAAAATTATTACAGGCATGGAGACTTGTCCAAACCCAGCGGGGGCCCTCGTGGTAGACATTATGTGCAGCAAAAATGGAAGAGAGAGTTGACGGATATGCTCAATAGTGATGGCACAGGGGACTCTCGAACAGAGGAAAAGTGACGAAAGGTATGTCTATTAAATCTTCAGACACGTTTCAGGAAATAGGCTTCCACTTCACACAAGTAGAAATGACATGCATGCATTTTATGTTGGTGCTGGGCATCCTTCTCTTTTTATTGGTGTGGTGTTTGCTTATGTTTAAGGTTTGGAGTGATTTCAAAAATAATGTGAAGAAAAAGTGGGCCAAAATAAATAGGGCAGCTCAGGGTACAGGCGGTGGGCCAGCGCTTCAATTAACATTAACAGACCTAGAAAACAGGGTCATGAATATCATTGGGGTGCAGGCTGCTACGGGAATGCCCATACAAGGAGCTGGATTCGTACAGGTGTGATAATGTATTTTGCTTGGTGTCATTTTATTTATCATATTTTTTTAAAGTTTATTTTAACAGTAATCAGTATATTTTCAGAGAAATATAATGAAGAGCTTAGTAATCATTTTAAAATTATCTGAATATTTAATTCCTTAGTAGGACAGAATATGGTCAAAAGTTTCCTTTGTCTACAACTAACCTACTTACTAATAATCCCTGAAGTTAAAAAAAGGGTCACCACTTAAGCGCTTTTTTGTTAGTATTGTGACACTTAAAATTCTTTAGTGGATGGTGTTTGAGTTCATTTCATGCTTTTTATTTTTAGCCTATTATTGATAATGTTGGCACATAACGTTTTTCAATTATGATTCTTGTTTAATATACAATGTCTCTGAAGTTTATGTATGCTTATTCTTGAGCAGTTTTATGGTAAGAAAAAAAAAACCATTTAAAAACAGTAGACACGGCTTTAAATCACAAATTGTAAGTAAGCACTCATGCTAAATTATTTTTTTAATTAATACAGGTTGTTGCTGGGGTGGAAGATAACTTGCCAGGTGTTCATTTACAAGTACCAACCACAGAAACTGTAGATGTCGACGAGATTCATGTACACCAATTCTTGAAGGTTGGTATATTTTTAATTTATCTTTCATTTACTTTAGGTACACAGTATGTGTTATAGTTAGTATTTAAGTTTCTTTAGTTTGAAATAAAAATATATACTTAAAAAAATTATGTAACCATATTTTTTCTAGATACGTGGAATACTCCAGGAACGAGTAGCCAACCTACAGTCGTTCCACCTCCTCCTCCCGCGCAGCCACAAGCACCTACAGCAGCTCCAATGGACTCCAATTGGAAACCGCCGAAAAAAAAGAAAAAATACGAAGACACGATTTTAAAAATATTTAAAGAGTGTGAGGGGACTGCTAGGGAGTATGAAAGAGAGTGTGATCGAATATCAGAAGAATTGGAAAGGGAGAGGATTAGACAGCGTGACATAGGGCTGCATTTACAAGCTCAATGGTTGCAATTTATGAGAGAAGCTTTACAAGTATTGGTTAAATATTTGGGGAAAAGAAACGAAATAGTGTCAGTCAGTTTTTGTTTTATTTATTGAGGTTTATTAACGGACTACTTACACTATTCACTTCTTTTTCTTAAAAATAAAATTAAAATTGTATATATGTTAGAATAAAATTTATTTTGCTCAAACTATATATATTCAAGAAAGTTTTATGTAAAAAGTACATAATAATGTTTTAATTCAAATCTTTTAATTACAGTTTTTATTCTCTAATGCTACCTATATTAAAAAGTTCTCATTCATTCTGTGTGAAGTCTATTAATCCTATCTACTAACATGTCTCTTAGTGCTCTACCATGTTCACGAAAAGCTTCTTCTGTAGAAGAAAATGTTGATACATCTAATCCTGAAGAATCTATCACATCTTCTTCAGGATCAGGCACCATAAAATCTAATGCTAGGTTGTGTAAAACGCTACATGCCATTATAATAGTTGCACATCTCTCAGGGGTATAGTGTAATGTGCGATCCTTACAAAGGCATCTCCACCTATTTTTCAGTCTTCCAAAAGTATTTTCGATTGTAATTCTAGCTTTCCCATGGATGGTAGTATATTTTGCCCCTGGAGTACCTTCAGCAGCATCCGTGATTGGTGTCATCAACCAAGGCCTCTGTGGATATCCAGAATCACCTGCAAATATTTTTAGACGTGTTAATAAATCTTTTTCAAAAGTATTACTTTTTTCGTTTTAAAGTAAAAAAGTACTTAAATATTAATAAAAATCTCAGGCAGCACTGGAACTTGCTTGCTGTCCTAGGTATTTTTTTCAACATGTTTTTTTAAAATTCGATAATAAATTCTTAACCTAAAAACCACACTTGTTCATTATTTTGGTTTAATTCCTGGATATACCTACTGGCGTGACTATTTTCCCAAATAAAAGCGTCATGGGTAGCACCTCCATACTTTGCATTAACATTTAAAATTCGGCATTCACTGTCACATATCTAGAATGTAAAATTGAAGAAGAATTTATAACTACATAACATATTAAATGTAATTTAATTAATTGTAAGTCCATGGGTAGGGAGGGTATAGGTACTGGTATAGAGTAAGGTATGATGTTAACATTATTAGTAGAAAAAAGTATATCAATATCTCACCATTTGCACGTTCAATGAGTAGAAATGCTTTCTGCAGTAAAATAAATGTTCTGTCTCTTTTAGGAGTGAATATATGAAAATGAGACCCATCTATGCATCCTATTACTCCAGGGATGCCAAATTTTGTATAAAATCTGTAAATAATAAAGGTTTGTTAGTAAATTTATCTATTATTTATCTACATTTCAACACTGATTCTAACTGGAATCCTCCTTTCACTGTTTAATATTCTGTCCACTAAATTAGTTTTTATTGGACAACTTAGGTAGGTAATATAATTTAATTATTACTTACTTGTTTTTTACAATATTTCGCTGCTCTCGTGTTGCTGGTAATTTTATAAAAGTATTTAATATTAAGGGGGTCACAAGGGCATCAGTGACCTGCCTCACATATTTACTTACTGTAGTTTGCCCTAAGAATTTGGCCATTCCTACTATTCTTTGGTAGGAGCCTGTCGCATAAAATGATAACGCACACAGCACCTACAAATACAAATAATAAATTATTAATTTTACTGTAATGTATGTAACCAAATACAAAGGTTAAAGGTTAATCATTATAAGTATAGTACTTACATAAAAATATTTTTGTTATTTTTTTTATTGTACTTAAGTAATTAAATAGGTACTTACAACACTTACTTTATGTTCCAGGCTGATCCTTTGACTGGCCCTGTTGGTCTAGTGGTTAGTGGCCCTGACTGCTAAGCCAGAGGTCGTGGGTTCGATTCCCACCCAGGACAAATGTTTATGTGATGAGCATGATCATTTGTTCTGTGTCTGGGTGTAATTTATCTATATATGTATGTATTTAGAAATATATAAGTATGTTTATCAGTTGTCTAGTACCCATAACACAAGCTCTGCTTAGCTTGGGACTAGACAGCGTTGTGTGATAGTTGTGGAATATTATTATTATTATTATTTTACTTGATCTTAGACTGGATTATCTTTTAATTCGCGACATTAATATAAAAATGCTTCCTTGCTTAGACGAAATCTGTTTCTCTTGGTACATTTCTACTTCTAACAATCAATCGCGCCGCAAGATAATAGTACAATGTACTACGTCGAGGGGTATTTCTTGTTAATCTAAGCATTTTTTAACAAAATGTATCAACACAATCACGTAAAATAATATTTTGTGCTTCCACTAAACTCCGACGAAAGTTTTCTCACTGTCAAATTTATAGTGAATAAACTTTCGAGAAACTCGCAAGCCAGCCTTCGACAATGACGATACTATACGTCATTTTTTGCCTTCGTGCTAGCTATCTCCATACAAATGGCTCAACTTACGTTACGAATTCGATACGAAACCACTTGTCATAGGTTCATGCTCCCAAAATTAGTTCAAATTACGCACACCAGAGGCGCTGTTCATGTTTCCATATAAAATGCTCACGTTAACGATACGAATACTTTTTCGCAAGTTGTTCGTGCTAGGGCTACTGGTTCCCACACTAGGAATTACTTCTGTATCGAAGGTGCGTAGTATGAATCATTCAGTTAAACAAATCGAATAGTTTCATCAACTGTAGCATACGTAACACTTATTTATTTTATTGCCTATATAACGTCATCTGTCGTTTTAAATGCTGTAATACCACCATAATCTAAATTATCTAATCGATAAAAACAAAACGTGTCTGAAACAGAAAATTCAGAAGGCAGAAAATTGATTACGCAGAAAAACTAATCAATGAACGCTAAAATCCGGTAAACTAATGTACCGATAAAGAGGTTCTATAATGAATTTCCAGATCGACGATCACCTCGAAAAAAAATCTGAAAGTAAAGTAAAGCGTTCACGTAATTCTATCATTAGTTAATGCATCTTAGATGTTGCAGCATCCATTAACAAATTAATTTGTATTAACGTGTTTTTAACTGTTTAATTATACTGATTACTAAGATTTTTTTACGGTTACAAAGCGTTTGTTTTGAAATTCGACATGAAGGGAGATTCTTTAACGAAGCATCAATGCCAAATACATGTAATTGAGTGATAATTTCTTAATTTTTGAAATGGTTTTGAGTATTGCTTTACATTGTAGCAATGGAGTTAATGTGGCAGGTTTAATTGCAATTACAAAAGGATATCTGATAGAGTCGTTGAGTATAGTATCTAGCCTTAATAAATTGTGGCCACTTTTTTGACATTCTGCAGATCGTCGAAATTAAGTGGGCTGGGCATATTACTCGCAGAACAGAGTATGAGCTCTTAACACAATCTATTTTACGACTTAAACTAAACTGTTAAAGGCATGAAGCTATAATACTATATTATAAGGTATATAGCACCATCCGTCTTTTTACAAACTTTTATTTAATTTTACCTGCCTTGATGTTTGTCTTTCATCAAATCTTGTAAATTAAATTGGCCCCACTTCCCGGTTACCGATTGAGCTGAAATTTTGCAAGCACGTGTAAATCAGATGACAATGCAAAATTATTATGACAAGGAGCTCATCTGATGATGGAACCGGAAGGTAGGATAGGAACTTCGTAGTTAAACGACACAACCCTATTGAATTTGGGCTCTTATGATTCGTGTTGACGAGTATTAATATATAGGTATACTGAGCTATAAAAGCTTGCAATGAAAAATTTATTTTCATTAAAGCATGTTTGCTCGTGCGTTCATTCATTGTAAGGCCTCAGATGGTCGATGTGGCCAAGTTCTGGAGTGGAGATCGCAAAGCATAGCAGTACCCTGTTCTAGTGCAAATATTACATAAGTTTTTTTTTAGGATTGAGTGCAACTTATCATTTATTATTGTGTACTTTACTGTAAATACATACCTAAGTTTCTACAGGATTCTGGAGCCAAATCAGTTGTTATTTGGCACTTTTACGTCACCTTAGAAACTTCGCTAAACCATGAACACAATGGCAGGAAGGTGTTGGCACCAGTGTGGTTCATATACTTAAGAGAGCAAGACCAATTCAATTCAATTTCACTATTCATACAATCGCTTTTACAAAGAAAAAGGAGTTTTTTGCACAATGCCTCTTATTGATTCTTTAGAACGATTTATCCGCATTCATTTCGTTTGTGTTTTTACCATTGAACCGATGAACTCTTACCTTGACAATGTGCCACAAAAGATTCCATCGTTTTTTCTATAACAATCTTATTTTTGTAAATCAACTCTATTCATGATTCCATGATCTCCATGGTCATGGCCTAAATTGTAACCAAAATATTAGAAACTTTCCCGATTATGGTATTGCATCGATTCAGTGAAGATTTTGCGAATATGCGAGAGGTCAACTAACATTAGTTTCGGCTTTTAAATAAACATGTTTTGCTGTCTCAAGCTTAAAGAGATTTGCTACTCGAGTAGTATAAATATTTGTTCTTTGAAAACTTAAGACTTATGAAGTAGGTATTAGTTTTTTAACCAAACAGGCTAGGCCTATCAGAGGCCTTATTCGAGCTTTTAATGCGATCCATTTTACGACCAAAGCTGAACTGTTAACGGAAGAAGCTATAATATAACTATAATAATTTATTCCTACATAATCCTAATACAGATGGAGCGAAATATACAATTGCTATGTTGATATAATTCTTTCTCGTAATTAGGCTATGTGATAGAGCATGCAGTGAACCGTATGCTTTCTGACACCTAAAGTAGGACAAGTCCTGTATCTCAGGTGTCAGCAATGTTGGGCACGCCACAATTATGGCGGAAGTCCCCTCTTTGAGGCGTGGCTGGAAAGACCTCACGACGTCCTTACCTTCCGCATGACGCAGGTCCTCACCGGACATGGCAAGTTCGGGAGGTTCCTGCATCGGATTCGAGCGGAAGAGACGCCCGGGTGCCGCCACTGTGCGGAACGCCAGGAGGACACGGTGGAGCACACAGTAGAGGTGTGCCCTGCTTGGGCGGAGCAACGCCGTGCCCTCGTGGGGGCGATTGGCGGCGGAGACCTCTCGCGCCGGGCCTTGGTTCAGGCCATGGTCCGAAGCGAGAAGGAGTGGCAGGCGGTCGCCTCCTTCTGCGAAGCAGTAATGCTAGCAAAGGAGGAGGCTGACCGCTCCAGGTGCCCTCACCGCCGCCGCCGCCGGGGTTCCAGCCCCGATTTCCAGCCACCGTAGACGCGGGCTCGTGGACAGCGAGCCATCTTAGGTAGCTAGCTGTCCGATCGTCCGGTAACTGACCGGATCGAGCCAAGGCGTCGACGGCGCGCACTGTTCCCGCGCGCCTCAAGGAGTTGTCAGCGACAGGAGGGGCCCATCGTGGTCGAAGCCTACCGGGGTCGGAGTTATCCGAAACGAAACTAGAGCCCCGGTATGAAGGCTAGAAGGAACGGCGCGGGGTTTTTAGTCAGTAAGAGTCTGACACTATCTCCCGCTCCACCCAAGAGCGGGTTTTGTCAATGATGATTTTCCCCGTCGAGAGAAAAAAAAATAGGTGTCAGCTATGTAAGATGTATAGCTCGGTCCCTCTTGCTTGCTTACACGTCAGACATTTTCAACACGTTAAGGTAAGGCTCTAGATCAAAATACATGACAGTGAAGTTAAGCAGGATGGAGCTTAATCATCATCATAATTATTGTTTTTAGGACCTTATCTACTGCTGGGTATAAGTGTCCCTTTTTTGCGGTCACGTTTCCTGGTTTTCTTATGGATTTTGTATCAAAGATGACATAAATAACAATATTAGTGAAAGTAGTTTAGAACACAACTTTAACCAATATATTAGTTAACCAAATTCTGTAAGTGCTGTAAGAGCAAACTCGTCACTTAAACGTGACCTATAAGTGAAGAGTTTGTTGCGGTGTTGTAGATGTTTTAATAAGATCTTTTTTTGTTTTTTTTTTGTCGGCGATTTATTCGTTGGAGTACCGTTATAAACTATTACGATTAACACACACGTAATCGGAATATGTAACTTAATCATAACGATATTTCAAATATCTATAGACTGTCGGAATCTGGTATTCGCACATAGGTTGTCATTTGCGGTCCACTGTGTGTGGGCCATGGCGGCCTCTCTCCAAAAACCGATTGGCCTAGGTTTTCCAAGGCAAGTAAGGGAATTCAGGAATCTTAGGGCTTGTATAAGTGTATCAGTAACACCTGTGCAGTTAAAAAGCACATATGTACATGCGTAATTAAAAAATCCTTACTAATATTATAAAAGTGAAAGTGAGTTTGCTTGTTTGTTTGTTACGTCTTCAGGCCTAAATGGCAAAACCGATTTTGATGAAACTTGGTACACGGATAGATCATGTCCTGGAATAGGACATAGAATACTTTTTATTCCGGAAGTATGTTCCCTTGGGATAATTTTTCTTGGGATAACATTGTTTAATTATTGTACACATTTACCATAGAAATTCTTTTTTATTATTTAATGAATTTTCAAAACGCCTTGTTGACACTTCGCGTGACCTAAGGGCTGGATTTTACTTCGAACAAAGGATAAGCATTGACATTGATCGTGGCAATGCCGCCACTTTTTTGAGTACATTACCAGTCGACAGTGATACGGAGGAAATTTTTCGATGCCTTACTTTAGATCATCGTCATCATCATTTCAGCCGATAGACGTCCACTGTTGGACATAGGCCTCTTCCAAGCGTAGCCATAATGATCGATCCTGTGCATCCCGCATCCATCGGATACCAGCAACTTTCACCATGTCAACGGTCCACCTTGTAGGAGGCCTTACGACGCTGCGTCTTCCAGTACGCGGTGCAACTCCAGAACCCCCAACGGCCATTTGTTCTGCGAGCAATGTGCCCTTTAATAACTTTAGATTGCTCTTTTTAATTATTTAGGACTTTTATTTTTATTTTGTAAGTTAATTTTAATTAGGTTAAGCTAAGCATATTAACATAAAATTATGTCTTTTAACATAATAAATAAAAAAACATTTTTTTATTATTTTTTTATTTACTGTAAACTGTATTTTTACTATGAGTTTTCTAGCCTGAAATAAATGAATTTATTATTATTATTATTTGCATGAAGTCAAATTTTAAATACATACCTACATAAACAAAGCTGTAAAACGCTGTTCGCTCACAACTTAGACCAGCTGAATCATTTGTTGTTAGGCTTGTGAATCGTGACGTCGGCCTATGCAGCTCGATCGGAAATCGTACAGTTGTTCTACACTGACATACTTTCTTGACGACCACGTTTCACAACGGATTGTAAGTTGTACCCTTTTGTAAGCTTCTGGTCGTTGCTAGCTCTATATGCTTTAAGACAGAAACAAAGGAATTATTTGTATTATCTTTTTCTGTTAGTTCTAGGATGGCATGTGGTTCGTTGTCTGTCAGGTATGATTTTGTATCGGTCTTGATGTCTTTACTGAGAATATCCTGTGATTTCGGTTTTTCAAAGATAAGCACAACAACACCAACACCAACACCAACACACCAACACCAACACACCAACACACCAACACCAACACACCAACACCAACACACCAACACCAACACACCAACACCAACACACCAACACACCAACACACCAACACACCAACACCAACACACCAACACAACAACACCAACACCAACACACCAACACCAAAACACCAACACCAACACATCAACACTATTATGCTGTTTTATTCAAGTAGGCAGACAAGTGGCAATGGGCAGGGCACATTGCACGCAGAACAGATGGTCGATGGGGACGAAAGGTTCTAGAGTGGCGAACACGTACCGGAAGACGCAGCGTTGGAAGGCCTCCGACAAGGTGGACCGATGACCTGGTCAGGCTCGCGGAAATCCGACGCACAGAACCGGTCGTTGTGGAGACGCTTGGAGGAGGCCTATGTCCAACAGTGGACGTCTTTCGGCTGATATGATGATGATGATGGCAGACAAGACAAGGGATGGAACTATGAAGAATTCACTAGTTAAATACACTCGAATTCTAAGAAGAAATGGAGGTTTATGTCTGCGCAATAGTGGAGCGATTTCAAGTTTGATGGCACAGTTGCCGTTGCTAGTGCATTGCAAGTCGCAAACTCACAAATTTAAATCCCGCTTCTTCTTCTTCCTGCCCTTATCCTATGTTACTTGGGGTCGGCCCAACACCTTTTTTTCTTCCATTCTGTCCCGGTCACCCGTCAAACTATCACTAACTCTCTTTCCTTTCATATCACTCCTCACACAATCCATCCATCTTTTCTTCGGCCTTCCTCTCCCTCTCCATCCATCTACACGTATACTCAGAACTCTTTTAGAACTTTTTTTATGCGCTTGATCCCTCCTCTTCAGATGACCATACCAAGACAACCGATTACCTTTCAACTTTTCAATCACTGGCGCCACTTTCAAACTTCCTCTAATATACTCATTTCTCACTTTATCCATTCTCGTCACAACACACATCCATCTTAATATTCTCATCTCCGCTACATGCAATCTTTTTCATCTTTCATTTCACAGCCCAACATTCTGATCCATACAGTACGACGATATCCTAGCAACAACTTTAAATCCTGCACGGAACAAATATTTGTATGGCCTATAGATTCTGGGTCTAAGTGTCTTGTTGTTCACATGTTTGGGAACATATCCCCTATAGAGGAGCAATTCCTAGTGTGGGTAAGATCTTTTTAAAATAATAAAATAAGTTCGAATGACGACGATGATGAAATAGAAACTTAAAAAAAGAACACAAAAATAAGCAAAAATATAAAAAACTATTTTTCAAATTAACTTCCAGGAAGTTATATACAAGAAAAAGGCAGCACGTTGCAACGATTAAAATTAAATAATATCTTGATAGAAAAGTCATAATATTCATTTTGCTTCAGCTCTTGTCTGGTACCTCACATAAGTTAATGAGCGAATGGTGTGAAAGTTTTACAAAATGTTACGTGTACCACGTAACGATCACAATTAGTTTTGTGCGGTCTGTGAGTGCATTTCCGTAAAAAGTCACTTACCTAAATACTTGTTCTGTGACAAAATCCACGCAAGATGCATACCTATAGATTTTTTTAAAAGTGGCTAGTCATCTAATGACGTCTCCTGCTCTAGGGTGGAGCGAGATTGTCAGATTTATACTGACCATAGATGACGACAGATAATTGTGGAATAAACTACACTGCATAGCATAGAATAGCATAGCCGGCTTTATAATGTTCCTACTGTTGGGACTCAGGCCTACTCTCTTTGAGAGGGAATGGGCCGTAATCCACCACGCGGGCCCAGTGCGGGTTGGTGGATGTCACATGTCTTCAAATTTTTTTGGTTCTAGGACATGCCGGTTTCCTCTCGATGTTTTCCTTCACCGTTTTGAGAGCAGTGGTGATAAAAAAAGTAATGCGCCTGGCTGGGTTTGAACCCGCGATCTACAACTCGTAAATCGGAGCCATTACCCGCTCTCAAAAGGGTGGAGCGACAGACCACGTCAGATCGTTCCTATCGTTCCGATAGCTCCACCCAGAGAAAAAAAAAGTTGCATTTAGATATCAGACGTAAAATAAGCAAACTTGCTATAGAATATATTAGAATAGCATTTATTCGATGCAAGCAATACACAAAATAATAAAAATGGAGTAAAGAAATACAATATAGTTGCGCTGAGCGTACCCGAACCGAAAGGAAATGTGCTAAGTTAACAGAAGATGACGATTTGAGTAAGATGGATGGGATGGCTCAATACGACTGCATTGTGTGAAGAAAGTTATTGTGTTCCGACAGCTATAAGAAGACATTTGACAGGTGATACAGATAGGAAGACAAAAAATTTGATAAACAGACCAAGTAAGTCGAAACTCCTCCTGACGGTGTTTCAGGAAGCTAAAAACCAAATAATCATGACAAAGTCTTGGTTCATCATCATCATCATCATCAGCCTTTTTAATGTTCCCACTGCTGGGACTCAGGCCTCCTCTCTAGGAGAGAGAATGGGCCGTAATACACCACGTGGGCATAGTGCGGGTTGGTGAATGTCACATGTCTTCGAATTTTTGGTTCTAGGACATGCCGGTTTCCTCACGATGTTTTCCTTCACCGCTTTGAAAGCAGTGGTAATGAAATAAATTACACAAAGTTTAGCGCCTGGCAGGGGCTACAACTCGTAAGTCGGAGCCATTACCACTCGGCCACCACTGCTCTCAAATTCTTGGTTGTACTGACTAAAATAAGAGGATTCAGTTGCATCACTTAGATTGGAAGCTGAACCCAGAAAAGATAGTAAAGGATCGGCAGACTCCTTGTCCTATCTAACTTAGTAATCAGCCTCCTCATAATCTCATAATACAAAGCACATCAGCACTCTCTCACAGTAATAATGTCATTAACATCATGGTAACGAGTCATATCAATAAAGTGTCGAAACGAACAAACAATGCTCTATCATTTTATAATGCATCTTCACACGGCACTGATTCGCAACCGAAGCAACGAACGGTGATTATTTGACGTTTGTATTATAGATATACACGGTTGCGACAATCATTGCCAAAAAAAAAATGTGTTTCATCAGCAACGTGCAACCCTGAAAATTCAAAATAGGGTACTTATACATTGTTGACAATGACGTGACGTCATTTCTACAATATGTGTGTGAGTTTGTTGTATTAGTTATACCTACTGCTATCTTGGAATTATAAACACTGTTTCGTTATTTTGTTTAAATGTCGTAGTATATGCTGAAATAGGTGCTTTTTGTGTTTGGAGGTATGCGGGCGGAAAACAGAGAGTAAAGTCCTGCAAACCTTCGTTGAAAAGGGAGGATCCTCCGACCAGACAAACTGCCCGATAGATGATTTTGGGCTGTCGTATATATTCAAATTGCGCGGAGAATTTTCATTGCGCGATGCAGGAATAGTTCTTAAGTGGCATCATAGATGTCGCTACATGTGAATTGCTGACGATTCGGACCCAATATATTCGGACAAGACACACACAGCCCACTGTTTAAAACAGTCAGATAGAAAGTTTTAAAATACAATAGGTATGGGAAAAAGTTACCAAAATTATTTTATGCTGGATGGCAGCAACTTCAGATATTTTTTTATATTATATTTTAAATCATGTTTTATCTGACTGTATTAAACAGCTTCAATTGTGGTGGTGTCCGAATCGTCCGTGAAAAACTATTAAAAACAAAATGTGTCGGTAAGATCCTTTTTTGGTCAAATTGCGACTAATGCGAGCATATCTATCCATATTAATAAAAAAATATCAAAACGAATCACAATAATAATTATTCGACTAATTATACTTATCCTATTTCACCCTAAAACAAAGAAATATAAAGCTATGCCTAAAACAGATACACGGGGCAACGCTGGGAACAGTAACATATTTATTTACCTCACATCAAACAACTGATTAACAGCCGTCGACTCATAGCAAGGTTCAGTTGAAAACCAGCGTCAGGCAACTGCTACGTAGTGGCCTGGCATCATGCTGAACTGGACCTATTTGGCGCAGCCGTGAGACATACAATGTAGATGTATTCTAGGTTTAAGTTTGTATACCATAATTATAGGTTATCTCATTGTGTGTACCTGTGTGCCAAATAAACGTGTTTTCTTTCTTTCTTTCTTTCTAACAGTCTGATACTCTCTCGCTTCACCCAAAGCAGAAGAAGTTGCTTGATGATTTCCCCCATCAAAAAAAGCACCTAAAACAGACGCAGTAATTACAAATTACGTAATATTGTACTACTCTCTCATTACACGGTAGACGACTCAGTTATTACATTGTTTATTTTTTTTATTTTATTTTACGCCAACCTTAACGTAATAGTATTGAAAGCTAAGCGAGAAATGAGCGAGGGTAACAAAAATGATATTAAAAAGCCTGAGAAGATGAGTTTGCAAAAAAAGTGTAGTTGCATCAATTTGGGAATATATCAAATACTTGATCATATGGATTCGGATATATCAGTGAACTAAAAACAGATGTCCATGCTACGGAAATTTTGATAGATTTCTGTGTATATAGTACTAGCTTTTGCCTCCGCGTCACCCGCGTACATATATCCTATGTCACTCAGGCATAAAAGCAGCTTCATCTTAGCTCATTGAAATTTAGCAATTTGACCAGTACTTTCAGAGATTACCTCTTACAATAAAAAAAAAACAAACTTTACCTCTTTAAGTAAGTAAGAAACAAGATTCTTGATCAAGATGATGATACAACCATAAAAGTGAGAAAATTTAATTTGGTATCGAGAAAATAAAAACAATTATTTTGAGTTTTTTTTTTGTTTGTAGTAAAACACATAGTATATTATCCCAAATAATAATAATAATAATTCAAATAATAATAATAATATTAATTCCCAGACAGAAATAAAATATTACATAACACCCGCCATCTTGACGTCAATATGGCGGGTGTACCTTAATTTTGAAAATGTTTAATTCTGAAAGAGGTACAAATATTTTAGAGCTAGGTACTGAATAGTACATTTTAGGTACATTTTAACAGTAATTACTATAATTTATTTCGCTAATGTACACCCGCAATTCTGACTCTCACCAGAAGTAGATGATAGGTACTATACTGACTGACATATCACCGCACAGCTGAAATTACTGGGACTAGGACCGTGAAATTTTGCTCAATGTTTCCTTTTATGACGTAGGCAAACACTAAGAGAGGGTTTTTCATAATTCACTTCTGAAGGGGATACGGACGTTCAGAATTTGTATGGAGAAAACTATTTTCACGCGGTTGAAGCCATTGGTAGAAACTAGCTAAAATATAAATTTAGTACTAATCCGCTTAATTTTATCTCAACCAACTTCAGATGATGCCAAAAAGTTATGTCTTTATCTGTGACTTTTATCTTTATCATGAAGTATTATATACATATAACACATAATATACTGTCTGTATGTATGTATTTGTGTTGTTATTTCTTATTAGTATCATATCTGATATTGTACACTGGTAGTCCTAAATCTTTCTCCTTTCTTTCAGTTCATCCAAAGGTTTTCTGTCCGCTCACTGTACACTTATTTTTAATAATGTTTGTCCTGTATTTTTTTTATGTTGTGTACAATAAAAAATGTAATAAATAAATAGTTTAGTTTATATAATTAAAATGTTAAAAAGTTACGATGGGGTTCGCATATTTGGTTAGATAAAAAACCTAAAATAAATAAAGGAAAAAAATTGTGCTAAATGTAATAATAACATAAACATAGAAGTTAGTAGAGTAGTAATAAAAGTAATAGTATAGTTAGTAGTAAAAGAGGTTAATTTACTGGCTCGCTCGCTCCATTTCTTCGTAATTGCGTACAGCCTTATAATAGTGATTCTAAACAGTTTTTTCCGAAACGCCAATCAGTGATTACTCAATCGTTAAAACATTGGATGACTCAATTTTAGTTTTAATGATTTATTTTATCGCCGTAAGTTGCTAAATCGTTGTTTCCTTTAATTTAGAGTTTATAAAGATCCTGTTAACTGAAAGTTTAATTTATATATAACATGTAGCTGGATGCACATACACACATACACACTTACATACTCCAATTAGAAAATTATATTACAATAATAATTTATGTACCATCTAAATTCCACACTATATTGAAAGGTATTTATCAAAAAATTAAATGGCAATGCATGACATCCTACTAATATTATAAATGCGAAAGTTTGTATGTATGGATGGATGTATGGATGTTTGTTACTCTTTCACGGAAAAACTACTGAACGAATCTCGATTAAACTTGGTACACGAATAGACCATATCCCAGACTAACACATAGGATACTTTTTATCCTGGGATTATGTACGCGGGTGAAGCCGCGGGCAAAACCTAGTACATATTACTATAAATCTGTAGAAGTTTTTAGTTGAGCGCGCGTCACGTAAAATGTACGGAATCGATGTACATAACTTTTATACATTAAAATTGTGTGTTGACAATTATATTACTTAGGCTTTGTTTTATCGCAATCGGTTGACTATATCGAAAGATATTCTACATTCATTGACTGTTAGGCGGTACGAAGTTCGCGGTCAGCTAGTACAACACATAACTGGAATATTGCACACACTTATATATTCCAATTAGACAATTAAATTCCAATAAATAATTATAGTAGGTACTGAAATTATACTTATAAGCACATCTTTTTTTAAGAAATTAGTTATCCTAATTTTGGCAAATAATATGAGGACCGATGCAGTACATTGATAGGATTTATCAAAATAGTAAATTTTGGGGTTAAAAATACGACATTTTGTGGATTTTTTGACATTTTATCCAAGAACAGAATTGTGGAGGGACAAATCACACTTTCACACTAATACGCGTATTATAAAGGCGCAATTTTGTGTTTAAATATATGTGTGTAAATATATGCTTGTTCTTCATGAGCAAATTGTGTTGTGATTTCATAACAGGAAAGCTAAAATTCTGTATTAATATATGTATAGGCTATAATTAATAGGAGCAGTGGTTGCCGAGTGTGGCCCCAATTTACGAGTTGTAGGTCCTGTGTTCAAACCCAGTCAAGTGCATTTCTTTATGTAATATCTTCACTGTTGTATCTACTCAAAAAAACTTCGAAAACGTCGTATGGAACCCGAAATGTTCTAAAACCAAAAATTCGAACACATGTGGCATCCACCAACCCGCACTCCCCTCGTGGTGGTGGTTTATATTATTTATTTATTATATTCTTTATTGTATAAGGCTAGTTATGCTCATATATACTTACCATAATTTACAAAGTTGGGATATACCTAAAATAACGCGGGAGGAGCCGCAGGCTGCAGTTAACCCTTCAGATACCGTCAATTAGAGACACAATAGTAAGACAATAGATGCGCGGCCACCGGTGGTCGCTTGGGGATTCATGAATTAATTCATAACAATTATAGTACCTAAACTCGTCGTGGGAGTAGTAATATATCATAGTACTACTGTACAATATACAACATGTAACGCCAAATGCGCAAAACCTGAAAATAGTTTGATCAGAATAACGAGCAAAATCAATTAAACCACTTTTTAATATAGGTTTTAACATTTAAAAAAAAAATCTTCATATAGGTTCTAATATAGGTTTAAACATTAAAAAAAAAAATCTTCATTAAAAACTTCGTCATGTCTATTTATGTATAGGTCAAAGTCAAGCCCCCACGTGCGGAAATCCGCTGAAATAGGTAAACAAACACAAATAGTTGTAATCCAATAAAAAATTCTCATATACGGGATTATAAAAGTTCTTATTTCAACGCAGATATGAATTTTAAACAAACTAAAACTGCTCATAAAACCTTTAAAAAAAAATGTTTTTTTTCTAACATAATTAGATCAATCGAATTAAAAATCATTTGGGGTGTCTGAGGTTTTGTGCATTTAACGTTACACGTTGTATATACTGTCATATGTTTTTAAAATACATTTTATATTACATATATCTACCTATATTATGTCCATTGGTTAGATTATGGATGTACCATTCCATTCAGCTGAAATCACATGGCACTCAAACCAATTTCCCTGACCATTGAAGAGAAAAAGGAACCAATTTGTTTTGCCGTTTGTTGAGTAAATATGGATTAAAGTTTTTATACATCCTAATCCACAATAATAGCCTATAATGGACATTTTCACAATTGGCCACGGAAAGGCGAACGAGTCGGAGTCAATGACGCGGCACGATTCGTAATGGGTTCATCTGAGATAGCCAGAGGTAGACAACATTTGACATAGAAAATGGTGAAAATTTACCTACTGAGATTTGTTTTACACTTTACGCTGCTCGCCCACGTCCGATAATCGGTGACCGATTTTTTGTAGGAGAAAAATAAAACACACTGATAGCAATAGTGCAACGCACACGTCCTATAAAAAATCGGTTAGAAATACAGAACTATATTACAAATATACAAAATCAACCCGATTATCTGTCCTACAAAAAGTCTGACGTGGGCGGGCAGCGTTATGGTGCATCTCAGGCAACTGTAAATAATGAAATTCTTGAGATAAGTCTGTGGCACAAAACTTTTTCCTAACTTTTAGCTTTTGCTTTTTTTATTTTTTGTGTGGACGCCTCGGTACGTAAATCCAGACTACAAGCCGATATCATGTTTTCAAATGTTAGAAAACTGTAATATTAATTTTAATAAAGTATTTATTATACTGAAAATTAGTGAGGTCGATAATGTAAAATCACTCTTAACTTATTATATCTATGTTAGGGTTAAAGCTATGAGTCCGAGCGTGGCCATGTTCCCGCTACATGGCGCAGAGTTAATTTCTTTTAGTTTATTTCGTTTCTAATGTATTAGAGCATTATTAAGTCAAAGAAATGGTATATTTTGCTAAAATCGGACAATCCATTTTATTGAACTTATTCAAATTATTGACTAACATTTTCTTCACTGAAGTGGAAGTTGCTGATGGTTGTGCATGATGAACAGGCAATAAAGAGACGTGTTTTTTTTTTTAAATGCAATTACTTCTGTTCTGAGTAGAGCGAGAGAAAAAGTCAGAGTTTTACTGACTGAAGCCTACCCATGTACCGTAAGTTGCATTTTGCGATACTGAGTTAAAATGAATCTTTCGAACAATTGACGCATGTCCTGTGAAGGAGTTCCATATTGTCACTGTTTTTGAAATGGATCAAGGATACCAGATCTATCATTTGATTCAAAAAACGATTTAGTTTTCAGTACTGTGACTATTTCTGTTACAAACTTAATTTGGTACGTCTATTAAATTATCTTTATCAATGCTAACTTTCCAAAACTTCTCATTAAATTTATAAATCTGTGCAATATTTCATTGACATGTCACAAGTAACAAAATACCCTATCAATGGATTGACAATAACTGTTGTCAACCACTGCATACAGTGAATTGTAACAGTCTTGTCTATAAATGTACTACAAGCGGAGTTCAGTCCAAACCTTCAATCAAGCCGCCAAGATGTCACAACGTCTTGACAATACGGTATACTCCATTTAAAATTAATACTAGTATAATTAAAATCATAACAACAACATTAAATTCAATAGATATTTGTTCTGTTAAGTGAAAGTGCCTCGTGTTTACAGTGTCTTCGTTTTCAATTTGTTTATTTTGAGACAAGTTGTCAGTAGCCTAATTTGAATTGAAGTAGTTCTAGATCTAGGCTACGAAACTGTGCTGTTTTGTTTGTGTTTACGTCTAAAACTGTTTCTACGTTATGAACTTCAGTTTATTTATGCTTACCTGTGTATATGCCATGTGTGGATACTTCTCTGTTATTGATTTGAACTTCTTGGACCTTTCAGAAATGGCTCTGGTGTCTGCTAGCACTGCACGTTGGGTCGGTATGGGGAACTGCAAGGCCTGTCACAGTCCGGACTCCTCAAAGCAATCCTTCAACTATAGAAGCACAGGCGAAATTTTTCCAGTAAGTATATTAACCACTATTTCTATATCAACTACATCTCTATTACCAAAGCTTACACTTACAAAATCTTGATAATAGTTACGATGTCCTCTATTGTGATCAATTTTAGCCCAGTAAGTTATCGTGACTTGAATTTGTCAAATAATATTGCCAGATTTTCATGTCACTGAATTCAGGTCCAATCACTTAGTGACTGATTTAGCTCTCGTGATATGCAGCCTTGTTTTAGTATCAACCTTCAAGCTAATTGGTTTCTATTGTCGCTGGCATGCAAATAAATTTCAACATAACCAAACATTGACATACTTTACGCTATAAGCATTTAGAGAAAGGGGTTTGGTGACCAAAATGTTTCTTTTGTGGCTTTTTTATTCTTTTTTTCTACGAGAAACTAATGCTTAGTAAGATCACGGTTAGATTTTGAATCATTGTCAATAGAACTTGTCTTTATAGATGCCTTTAAAATAGAGTTAGATAGTGGTAGCTGATTTATATAAACATGCGTATCATTAACTTTTAAGTTTATTCGTGAAGATTGGCTGACTACAGATCTCTATTATATGCTCCTAAATTGTTCCACAATATTATAAGTAAGGATGGAAAATACTTTGCTTTATAGGGATTTTTTCTCAGTACAGTTGAGTCCGTACAAGATAGAGTTCGGTCACGTGTGCGAGGACCCCAACACTTGGGAGCAACGATACGAGAAGAAAGACTTTAAGAACCACAGGGACATGGGAAAAGTAAAACACATCCTTTATCTCACTCTGTCTCTAACCTTTTTCTATTTTCTTTCTCTTTCCCGCTTTGCTTCGCTTGGCTGAAGGTATAGACACTTACCGAAAGCTGACCAGTTTGATCAGGGACATCGTTTGGGCAGCGATCGACACTTCACTGAGAGACACGAGAGGGCCAAGCCCTCTGAAGGAGTGTTCTCTGCCAAAGTATGCTTTCTATGCTTCATATTTATTAACACACCCACTTATTCATAAAAACTCTTGAACTATTTGCAGAAAAATCCTGATTTGTTGCTGAATAACTTCTACATAGTTCAGATATTTATGAATGAGGGGGGCTTAATCGTAGGACTTTCTTTTGCAGTAGTCTGAGGTCTGCTTTTGGCGTTAATTTAACAATCCAAGCTATTAACGTTTTTTATAATTGTAAAAGCATGGTTATGGAGCCAAAAGAAAATCCTACGAAAATTATATTTATTTATATCGACGTGATAATTATTTATACCTTTATGCATTTGACTTGTCTTATTGAAGATACTAAACTCAAGCTATTCATTTAAACTCATAAACTGCATAAATTTACTTAAAATATGTTCTAACCATTATCGTATTAATATGCTAACTCTACGAAAACTATTTATATTTAATTTATTTATCTCGACGTCTTGTATTGTGCATTTGAATTTGATTCTTAATAACAATAGCTATTAATTTTCAAAATTCTTAACTACATTTATTTAATAACAATCGTTTGTAATGCTAACTCTTTTTCTTCCAATTTTATTTTCTAATGATTCTTATACCTACTTACAAAACTAAATAGTAAACACTAACACAATAATTATTACGAAAATCTAAAAAACAAATAATAAAATTACTATTTAAATATAGGTACGATGGGGTGACAAAAAGGGAGGGTATGGCGAACACTACTGGGATCTGAACCATGCAGGAAACACTGATAACATCGGAGATGAAGGTGATGACGGTTCCTATAACGAGAAGTACAATAACGACCATTACGATGAACCTAGCCACAATTCTCCAAGTTACGATCATGATGATTCACCAACATACAGAAATGATGATACACCAACATACAGAAATGATGATTCACCAACATACAGAAATGATGACTACGATGCAGAAAAATCAAGCTATGAAGAGAGAGAACGAGCTAAACGAGCCTATCCTAAATCAGAAAGAGCACGCAAGGCAGAACGCAAACATCCAAAAGTATCGGAACCAGAACCAGAAGAAGAACCTAGGCCTAAAAAACAAAACTACAAAAACAGGGAAGAAAAAGAAGCAGCAGAGACATCTCATGAAGAAGATTATGAGGATGACGAGGATGAAGAATCTTATGAGAGGACTGAAAAACCAAAGCCAAGGCGTCAACAGCACAGAAAGAAAGAAGACGAACCAAAACCAAAGGAAAAGAATCAAGTAGTGCTAGTTGTGAGCCACAAAGACGACGAAGAGAAACCACAAACCCAGTATGCTAATCAAAATCAACCTGAACAATCACAATACTTGGCCCAAAATCAACCAGCACTAAACCAGTATTTACCACAAAATCAAGCTCCATTGCCACCGTATTTGCCTCAGCAACCTACTCAATTGCCGCAATACGCGGTACCTAAGCAGCATTTAGAACCTCCTCATTTTGTTCCATATGAAGGTGGAGCTGGAGTGAGGCAGCATCAGCAACCAGAAGTAAGTGCGGCAACCACAGTACCAAGATTGTTTTTAGAGCCTTCAACAGGCCATGTCGTCGACAGGGCGACTGGCCAAGCTTACGTGTTGCAGCCGATAGCTACGCATAATAACTACAATTAGAAAGTTGTACTAACATATTAGTTTAGTAATTTAGTTTTGTTATAGTTATTTATTTTTTAATTAAAGTTCTGTTATTGTTATATGGTGTTGTCAGTTTTTTACGACATTCTTTGTGGTATGAGAATTTGGGCTCTCGTTTGTTATGTTACTTAATTTGTCCCTATGAATGCGAGGTACTGTTAAGAAAGAACTTTCGTAATCTATTTAGTAATTTGTTTCTTATTGCCGTTTAAAAATATAAAAAACTAAAATTAAATTTATCTTTTTATAAGCAACTAGGTTTTACCTACTGCTTCGCCCGCGTAAATTTTCTACATATAATAAACATTCTCAGGGTAAAATGTATCGTATGGGTTTTTCCAGGACATGGTCTACTAGAGATCTTATTTCATCCAAAATATTCAATCGTTTGAGTGTGAAAGAGTAACAAACAAAAAGTACTTTTAACTGATTTTGTCAGTTAAAAGTACTTGTTATTGTTTAGTTTAGTAGTTATGTCGGTTAAGAATATTGACTGTTTTAACTTAAAAATTGAAATTATAGTTTTTAATTTCTATTTCACATAGGCCTACATGAGCCCTTATAAGAAGCTACTGCACGGTGCCATTTGGTCTTTTTTATGGGGAAGAACCAAGAAATTCAGGATCTTTATTTAATATGGGTATTAGTGTGATCATCGACTTTATACCGTAAGACAAGCTGTGTCATAGGTGACTCTATCTAAAGACATTAGATTATTATCGCTACTCATGTCTACCATCAGGTGAATACTCTCGTAAAATTAAGAGTCATACCATACCACCAGTTCTGCAGCAAATGCAAAATAGCAAATTAACGTCTTTATTGCTGGAAAGTAGAGTCTCAACCAGTCAGACAGCCAGACAGGAAAAGGAACAAGCTTTCCAGTTAATAACTTTAGGAAAATCGTGTTGACTGTGCGGGTATTATCTCAAAACATCTTTATGAGGTAAAGTACCGTTTAGATGGATAAAAACTTATTAGAAAAAAATTCAATGCTCTTGAGACGTGATCAGCGGGTTTAGTTTTTTTTCAACACTTTCTTAGTAACGGAAAGCCAAAGAACATTCATTGTGGAGTCACTGAAGAACTTCGATTTATTTGTGTTTTGATGTTAGTAGACATCAATCATTCGGTAGACGGCAAAAACAACGATGACAAAGATTTATGAGGAGAATAATAAAACAGTGAATTTTCTCAGCTAATCAAGCTAGTTTTTTTTGAGAAAATTGCCAATGATAATGATACTATACAATTTGCACAATATATCGTCGTTGCGACTTTTAGATCTCTTATGTGTAAAATTCAACTTTAAGAGAAAAAAAATATAGTGAAACAAACTACAACAAAACGGGTATCGGCCATCTGATTTTCTGCTTTAATTTTTCTATTGTTATTGGAAATTAAAAGTAGTATGATAGCGCAAAAAAAAAACAGTTTCAGTTAACACTTACCTATGATATTTTAAACACCAACAATTGGTAAACAAATGACAATAAAATTGTCGTATATTGTTAGTTGAAATTAGAAGTACAATAATAGCGTAAAAAATATTTCAGTTAACACTTACTATGAAATTTAAGGCTCCAATAGGTAAACAAATGACAATTAATCGTCGTATACTCGATAGAGCTTCAAAAAGTGACACATAAGAGGTCTTAAATTCGCAACAACAACGGTATGGAAATAATCTTGTCTATACTTGCTTTTAAAATAAAAATTCTTTTGCGTTCGTTAACATTCTTGCTTGAAGAATTTGATCGAATATAATAACTGTATCGCTCCGAATCAGGCTTTAGGGCAACAATATTAACGTTACACAACAAGTGTTACATAGCCTGTATTGTAACATTATGACGTCACATTTTGCTCTTGATATAATCTGCATACCACCTTATACTTAGATATAATTATTATGCGTGTCTTGTTGAGTTCCTTTGACTTTTACTTTTAAGATCCGCCTAGGTTGAAGCACGATCTAGGTAGCCATTTCATTTACTAGTTAGTTATTTTATCTTTGATATTATAACGGCTCGGTTTTAATAGTTTCTTTAATGTTAACTAGTCTTAGTTGTTAAAGGTAATGAAATATCCTACTAACGGTAGTTTCGCTTAGAAGTTCTAGTTCGCTGATATCAGATAATTTAGGTAGTTCTACTTAAGTAATTGAGAATATATCAATAGGAATTATCATAATTAACATATAAACTGTTTTTTCTTATTTAAATTCAACTTTAGAGTGAGCCAAAAATCGAATGCCATTTCATTCATAAACGACGTCCTCCAACGACACGATTCTTTAACTGTATTTTATTCACATTCAAAGTGTATTCACCTTTCTTGTCTGACAATATACCCTCATATGGAAACTTTAACGTATTCATCGGGTCACACACCAGGGCCCCTTTGAATGGGTTGTTCAGTAGGGTCAGTGGTTTCCCATGTCCCTAGTGGACCAACAGGTTTTGATGGATAATCTTGATCGTGATTGCAACCATTTTGTTACCGTCTGATAATTTGTTGGATGCGGGTGATGAGTTCTTTGGTTTCGAATTTTGAATCAAGATTTTGGTGATTTTGTTTTTATTGCGTGCCGTTAATGATGAGGAAATTGCATAACCGATGATAGCATCTTTATGTCAGTCTTTCCTTTTGAAAACACATAGAGTCGAAATATATCTAAATGAAATATGTACATATTGTTAAACCTAAATATTCTTCTAAAAATCTGTTATAAATAATATAATTAACAGGAAACTTTAAGTCTGCAAATAATGGTACAAATGATTTTCTTTCAAACACACGCGAATATGACTATAAGTAAACAAACCAATTTAATTTCCAAAATAATAAAAAGAACCAAGTAACACACGTTAAAATTATCTACATAATATTATAAACCCATCACAAAATTAAACATGATACTCCATCAACACTCTCCACAAATCGCTGTATAAAATTATAAATAAATCAAACAGGTTGATTTTTTGCATTCTGGACCAGGGGAGCGCACAATGCTCCACGGATCTACCGCTATAGGGATGCAAATTGCGCACGCGTCTAAGATGAAAAAAATCAAAGGGACGAGAAGAAAAAATACAAGGGCTGCTGTGCCGAACCCCGTTTATTGTACTAAGTGCAATGTTAGTGTAAAATTTCATATTTCATCACCTTCAGATGAACAATTTTGGTGAATAGATCTGCATCTTTTATAACTTTGTAGTGATATTGATGCGGGGGTAATATTTTTTTTTAAACTGATACACCATTTCTCCTAATGTTGGTTTATGTGAATGAAGTCTTCTTTGAAAGCATTGAGGAGAATTCATATTACAATACAAATCATAGTCTAGGAAATAATGATATAGGAGACAAATAAGTTTCAAAAGAAAGCACTGAATACTCAATTAATTTTAATTTAAGAAACTATTTGACATAGTCTACGTAAGCACTTTTAAAATATTAAAAGCTAGGACTAGGATTAACGATTACTTAAAAACAAAGATTGAGTTTTACAATATATCGCACGCTGAGAACGAAAGTGACTCAACTCAAAATTGTTATTTTTGGGAAAGAGCGAAAATGTGTTCGTCGTATTAAGCATTTTCTGTTCATTTTACAACAACACTAAAACATGGTAACAAAAGTTATGAATTTCTGTTGAAATTTATTGTTTCACTAAATAGTTATAGAAACATTATATAGTTTTTGCAAAAAAATATGATTTTCTCGTATAAAATAAAGTTTAAAAAAAAATCGAAAAAATAGGTCACTTAAGTATTAGAAGTTTTTAGATAATATAATATGATAATAATTATGATAGAATATACTTTTTTAAGTCATTCTGTATACTTAACTCATTTAACCAAAATTTTGAAATCGGTCACTTTCGTTCTCAGCGTGCGATATCCACATTACAGAATATGTACGAGATTGTAGACCCGTAAACATGTAGACAATAAGTAAAATAAAAATAATAGGTAATATTAAACTAACACAGGAATAGTCAGCAAGCAAATTCCTAATAATCTATTTAAGTTAGATCCAATTAATTAGGAATGATTTTTATTACTTAAACACTACAGTAAAGAGTGATGGCTATCTATCGTAGCTATAAGTACCGGATAAAATGTAGTGAATAGAAACAAAACTTCAAATGGTATTTTCTCGATATTTGAATATTTTTGGCAGCATTTAACTATATCAATTATATTATTAATGAATCGTTATTCTAAAAATTTGATGCTTTGTTATAGGTCGATAATATGGTATCAAAGTGAAAAACCAAACTAAAGTTTTGTTTCTATTTACCCAATTATACGGTACAATCTTTTGAGACCAATATGCACGTAGTACATTTTCCTATGTCTAAAACAATATAAATCCTCTACGTTACGGTAACGACCAGGTGTTCAGTGCGAGGCGTGGCGGCACTAATACTTCCGTGGCGTGATGGCCACACGTAACATCTGGGTTCAGAAAGTCAGATCTTGCACTGTTTCATGCTTCGATAAACTTGGTGACACACGGTTCAAATATTTAGAAAAAATCGATTGGACTTTCAACATTCATTTAACTGGATTTTATTGGACTGGAACCATTTGCCTGCTGCAATCTTCCTGTTCGATTATAATTTAGGTGTCTTCAAGGCTAGAGTGAATAGGGTCACCATTGACTACATCATCAACTATTGCATCACTACTTACCGTCAGGTGGTATCACTTTCAAGCACTTGTCAAATATCATTAAAACATATTTTTTTTATCTTGGATGAAGATAGATCGATATGATCCTGTGTCATGATGGCCAGAACTTCTGGGGTTTGTGAATAGGTAATGTTGGAGGCATGAGCAGGGCACATTGCACGCAGAACAGATGGTCGAAGTTGGAACGCCTTCCACAAGGTGGACCAATGACCTGGTGAGGGTCGCGGGAATCTGATGGATGCGCGATGCAAAGCACCGGTCGCTTAGAGGAGGCCTAGGTCCATCAGTGGACGACTGTCGGCTGAAATGATGATGATGAATATTTAATCAAAACTGAAATTTAGATTTATTAAATATTGCCAGAACATTGTTTTCAACGCTAATCCCTTACCACAGAGTTTGAAAATGCTATCGAGAAAATCAATTATTTCAATCCTATTAATGCATTTTATTTTCAACCATTGGTCTTGTTAATAACTATTACTTCCTTAACATACAGAACTACATAACGGTCGTCAAACGTTCCCACACATTAATCCATGCAAAATATCCACTGTCACGTAGCTACCAATCAGACAATGCCCAAGACGGTCACAGGGTGGACACCCTTCAAGGATGGATAGACAAACCAAACCAGAAATAACCAGTTTGACCAGTTGCAACTGTGGGAACCATTGTCCAGTTCCTTTGCAAATATTACGGCTCAAGGTAGATGGCATTTGTTTTGTGTTGTGACCCCTTGCGTGGCACTTGTTTCTTGAAAAGGGTGAGCGGTGAATGGGATGCCCCTTTTAAAAAAGGGGTGAAGAATTGATGGTTAGTAAAGATAAATTGTTTTAAAAGTGTGTTATTATGTCTTTGTATCAAGGTTTTGTTTAGGAGTGTGGTGTGGTTAAAATTTGAATGTTTAGAAATAATGCTGAGACTCAAATGATTTAGTATCTATATACGATGAACTGATGATTTACTGAAAGGCGTAAGAACGATATCTACGAGAAAATGCCGATATAAAACAGCTCGACAAATCTGGAAATATCATACTTTATTATCATTAATTTAAAAAGACGCACAACATCGAGGAGACTGGAACAATTTGCCTGCTGCGGTGTTCTCGTCCGGTTATAATTTAGGTGTCTTCAAGACAAGAGTAAATAGGCTCTTAATAAACTAGCGCGCTTCACTATCAACGATTGCATCACTGCTTACCATCAGGTGGAATCGCAGTCAAGCACTAATTTATATCAATTAAAAAAAAAGAATTAAAAATATGTGCCTTTCATTTTCATTCCGGCCCCATCTAGTTTAAATTGACGACAAAAATTGACGTGTAAAAGTGTTTTTAAAAAAGCTATTTGCAAAATAAATATCATTTATCATTATTTTAGTACTTTATTTCCTTTTCCGACCCCAAATAAAACGGGACAAGGGCAAGAAGAAGAAGAAGATTTCCTTTTCTTTAATGCTAATGAAGAATTTAAAAGCAACATATTATTTTTACAAAACTTATAAAAATATTAATAAAAAATTTATAAACCCGCTCCACAAACTCCGCGTCCGTATGTCACAAACGCAAAGAACATAAGATGCAAATAAAGGGTCATTGCTAAAACTGTCCTTTCCCACACTGAGGAAGTGGTCAAACTGGTTTTTGGCCGGACCCCTTTTTGCAATTGAAGACGTAAGGACAGTGTCTTCCTAGTCCATTGTCCAAAACTTGTCCGACTTGTTTTGTGATGAGAAAAGAGAGACTAATGGGCTGTATGGAGGTAATTATTTTTAGCTGAAGTTATTCTTAGTTTTTATGACAAGTGATTTGGTAGGTTTTTCTACTGTCTATATTGTTTACGTTCCGGACTAAGCGTTTCGCCTTGTTGTTTACACCGCGCACATCGAAGAATTGGAACAATTGGCCTGCAGCAGTCTGCCCGTCCGTTTAGAATTTAGTTGTCTTCAACGATAGAGTGAGTAGGCCCTTAATAAACTAGTGCGCTTCACCATCAACGATTGCAGCACTGCTTGCTATCAGGTGAGATCGCAGTCAAGTACTTGTTCATGTCTTTTAAAAAAAAGGTATTGATGTTTGGGCTGCAGGATTGTTAGAATAATTTACCGCGACCGTGTAATGCAAAGGACAACTGAAGGAACAGAAGTGGCTTTTAAACAGTAAAAGTCTGACGCTTTCTCTCGTTCCGCCCAGATCGCGATGAAATTTGATGATTTCGTAATTATAATTTTCAGAAAAGTACTGAAGCTTCTGACGAAGCGATACTTTCAGGTTTGTTAGAGGTAAGTACGAATTTTGCTGGGTGGTTGAGGATCGAGATAATGACATGTGATTGAAGAGCTCTATGTGCAGCTGCCTGCATATTACTGTGATTATTTCACAACAAACTGTAGCAATAGTGCTACAGTTAAAATACGGTAATTTCAGTAGATAGGCACTAGAGGAAATGAAGCTACTTCTTTTTTGGAATGACCTAAGTAATTATCAAGTAACTCCATCCGAAGTGTCGAATTTTTCTGACTAAAACCTGCACTTCACCTGCTTTTCACTTGTCCTTTGAGTTCTAGGGCCGTAACTCGTGAACTCTTTCGAACAATTCCGCAAGGAGTTGAAATCACTGTGTTCTCAATTGATTCCAAAAGCAGTAGGTACAAGCTGATGACCTTGAGAAATGTCAGTTAAAAAAAATATTACAGCTATGTCTAAAACCATCATCATCGTTTCAGCCGGAAGACGTCCACTGTTAGACATAGGCTTCCCTCAAGTGTCACCACAACGAACCGTGCTGTGTGTCTCGCATCCATTGTATTCCGGCAACTCTCACCAGGTCATCGGTCGACCATGTGGGAGCCCTTCCAACGCTACATCATCCGATGTGCTGTCGAGGATGGTTAAAATATAGTGATGAAATTCAGAATTATCGAATATTGACGAAACACTTCACGATTTATTACAAGACCTGAAGGAATTCACGTTTTGAAAGAGCACCTTGAATGGCGGAAAGTAGGCAATTAAAATAACTTCGGTATATGCTCTCGATACGACCTGTAATAAATCTACACTAATACAGTAAAGAGGTATAGTTTGTTTTTTTTTGTCTCTGAAAGTACTAGTCTGATTACTATTTTTTCCCCGATAGAAAGCTGCTTTATTCCTGATTTATTCCTGCATATATAATGTACGCGGGCGAAGCCGCGGGCAAAACCTAGTAACCTATAAAACGTTCTTTACGTATCAAAACTAATTCTCCCGACCGTATTTCGCTCACGGTGGTGACTGTTAGCACAGATTAGCCAAGAAGGTACGCAGGAGACATTATAACGCACAAGTGCGTGCGCAAACACAAGCGTACTCTCTGTTCCTTTACTCTCATAGTCCGCTCGGACACAATCCGATACGACTAGAGAGAGATCAGGCGCAGGTCCAACGACTTTAGGCATGGGGGTATTACACCACCAACTTCCAAACTCCGGGCTGTTACAGAGTAATTCGTAATAGAAAAATCCAATAGCACTTTTCGCCCAAACTTTGAATCGAACCCTGGACCGCACACTCAGCAGACGCGTTTGCAACCACGAGACAAATGAGGCAGTTAAAATATCGCAATATCACACTATCAAAAGATCGTAAGAGCTAGCACAAAGAAATGGAGTCCTAAAGAAGACAATTAAAGACCAGTGTAGCGATAAAAAAAACTTCGCATGCAAATAAAGGGTCATTGTCAAAACTGTCCTTTCCCACACTATGGATGTGGTCAAACCAGTTTTTGGACGAACCCTTTTCGCAATTGAAGATGTGAGGAAGGACAGCGTCTTTCTGGTCTTTGTCCAAAACTTGTTTTGAGATGAGAAAAGAGAGTATTAAGCGGTATCAACCTAATTATTATTTATCGACAACACTATTGCTGGGATCGTGTCCAACAAACGAGCTAGTGAGGATATGATTCAGCGTTTGAACTGGTCCTTGGAAGAACGTCTCTGAAAGAGGCGATACTGATTTGGTCATGGTTTTAAAACAGAGCCGCAAAGAATGTGAGTCCTAACGAAGTTAAAGACCAGTACTGTCTGTGACAAAATTAGAAAAAGCATAGCTTGGAAATAAAGGGTCATTGTCAAAACTGTCCTTTCCCACACTATAGATGTGGTCAAACCAGTTTTTGGACGAACCCTTTTCGCAATTGCAGATATGACGGAAAGGAAGGACAGTGTCTTTCTGGTCCTTTGTCCAAAACTTGTTATGAGATGAGAAAAGAGAATAGAAGTGGTGCCAACATAATTATGATTTACCGACAACACTGTTGCCGAGATCGTGTCTAACGAACGAGCTAGTGGGTCACAAATCCTGGTGAGCGCTTGAATTTCTCTTGAAGACCATCTCTGTACCTACGAGGCGATGCCGATTTGGTCAGATTAATGCTTCAAAAATCGATGCCTGTCTTTCTTTCACTAAAAGGAGGCAATTAACTGCCTACTTCCTCTCAGCGAGGTGTAACATGCTATGATGCTTGATATATGCGTCCGACTCGCCACACTCATGTGCATCAGCGCCTGACGGTTTTCTATCAGTTACAATTCGGGGAGTGTGCGTCGGATTTGCATAATTTAATTCCGCTAAACCCGTTCTATCATCGGACTGCTAGACGTACAGTAATACGCTGCCGGCACTGAGTGGACATTATCACATCCGTATTTACGCACTGTAAAACATTGTGGGAACATATTCATTGTCCGTAGGAGTGGAATTTCCAATCACCTGGAATTTCAGATTTTCAGGTTGATTTCCTCAACCTGAAAATCTTTAAACAGACTCCGCACCCAGGTTAAGCGTAGCAAAGACAATCTCCATAGGTGGGGATTCTCAGACGGTTCCGATCTTTAATGGTTGTGCAACGTTGCTCCGCGGACCATGTTCCACCTTCCATCCTACGTCACGTGCCCAGTTATGTATTCACGTAGGGATCTAATGATGGCTGGCCGTGGCCGAACACTGGTTTAGGTAGATATTAAACATGAAAAAAAAACCTAAGTTTTGCCATCAATACGCTAAAATACAACTTGATACAAACGTTTCACATTTTTAGGGTTCCGTGCGGAGGGGTAAACAGCGGAACCATGTTATTAGAAAGAAAACAGGTTCGGTACAGGTTTAATATTAAGTCTCTGCTGTCTGTTTGTCTATCTGTCAACGGGTCAGTATCTCATGAACCATATTAGGTAGACGTTTAAAAACAGTATGACGTTGAGTGTGTAGAATAAAAATAAAATTAAATGGATAAAATGTACTCCTACAAGAATCAATTTTTGTTTTCTTCTGGTCCGGCTCGCACTAGGTCGGTATTTGTGTTAAGTACCTACCTGTTACTAATTGCTGCGGTAGGTATTTAGTCCATGTTTATTGATTTGGAACATAGCTAAAGCAGCTCAATGTAGCGAGATATTTAGGTACCTATGTTTAAAAAGCTGAATATTATTTTAAACTAATATTATAAAGAGATAAAGTTTGTAGGAGGTAATCTCTGGAAGTACTCGCCCGATTGCTCAAATTTTTTCATAGATAAAAAGCTGCTTTATTCCTGAGTGACAATTATAGGCAAGCTATATTTTATATACGCGGGTGAAGCCGCGAGTAATAGCTATTTAAATATATTTTATCAAACTATTAATACGTTCCACTGACCTGAGGTCCAATCATGAGCTCTTTACGCAATCCATTTTACGACCTAAGCTGAATTATAAGAGGGGTGGAGCTATATAGGGTTATTTGTAAAACACTAGCAACCTTACAGGACTGTATTACTAACATCATACATAAAAACTTTTGTTCTGTATTCTTTTACAAAACAATTCATTTACCAAAAGCAAACCATCAAGATTTCGCTATCTAACGCATTTCTACATTACAACTATTTTGCTGCATCTTTCATACCTACATCTGTATGACGCGACGCGACATAAGCGCATCAAGCAGCACCACCGCGGCACCGCCGATCGCCGCTCCCTTCCGCTACTGTACCTACTATCGCTTGCTTCTCATAGAGTTCGTAATATTTAGAACGTTCAATTTAAATAATTTTATTTTGTCTAAAAATCGGATGAACTAAACTATGATAAATAATTTATAAAAGGCATACCTACAACAAAAGTTCTTGTTTATGATGTTAGTAACATAGTCCTGAGAGGTTGCCAGTGTTTTACAAATAAGGGTTATTTCGTTGCTCTATCTAACGCATTTCAACTCTGTATTTTGCTGCATCTTCTATACCTTTGTCTGTATGACGCGACGCGACATAAGCGCATCAAGCAGCACCACCGCCGATTGCCGCTCCCTTCCGCTACTGTACCTACTATCGCATGCTTCTCATAGACTTCATAATATTTAGAACGTTCAATTTAATATTTTTATTTTTGTATGAAAATCTAATGACCTAAAATATGATAAATAATTTTTAAAAGCCATACAACAAAAGTTGTAGTTTAAGATGTTAATAACATAGTCCTGAGATGTTGTCAGTATTTTACAAATTAACCTGTATATGTCGTAGGTATGTATAACTCCATCGCATTTTCCCGCCCACACGACTGAAATTTTAACAAGTCATTGTAAGGCTCCAAATCAAAATGTCTCCTTCACTTCGGTTGTAGAACAAAGTAGACAAATGCAACAATGTTTTACCGCCCCACAAACAAACTTGTAATATTTTCGATACGGGGCTGCCTACAATTACCAAGCTAGACGTAATGGAATTCCTAGAGAATTTCCATTTATCTACTCGTAATGGGAACGTAACTGTAAGTACAGTCAGCACCACAAGTTAATTGATTGTGTAGTGTAGGTGGTTGTAGGTACGATCCTGTATTTGGTATCTACAGTTATCTACAAAGAGAATAGGTACTTTTAGGGATCAGAAGTGAAACAGATTAAAAAAATAAACAATCTTTAATTTCCTTCAATTTGCAAGTCTACAAAAATATAAAGCGGAACACTGAGTATCGATCAAATAAAATTTACACCAGCAACGTTGATTAATTAGTAACAAAAAAATAACTACACACGATAATGGTCAAATAGCACGTCCGTCCCGAACGCCGTCCAAGCCAGCAAGAAGGGTTGCCTCGCCGCGTGCCTCTTTTTAGAAACTACCATCGGTCACCGGCTGATGACGTGACTTTAGGATGCCGACTCGCCTTCAGTTACTAACAGTAAAATAACTACGTAAGAGTTAGGTATCTATCATATCTCATCATCAATCGGCTTTAGTTTTGGACGATTGTGGTTTTCAATTCCAAAGACGACCACGTCGTCCCTTTCCATCAGATGACCACAGTATTTTTTATTTTTATTATTAGGTGCCTAATGGGAAGTAGGTACCTAATGAGGTCAAGTCGTGAGTAGTTTTTATTATTTAACTTACCTACAACGTTGCACTGTCCCATAGCTGAATAAAATCTTCTCACAAATTCTTCCAGATACCTGAGGTAGGTACTTATTATTTTCTTGAACTACCTGGAACCAAGAGCCCTTGCAGTAGACATTTGGGTCATCTCACTATTATTACAATAGCCCAAGTACCATTTTTGGTACGGAGCCCTGAAGAGTATTTATTTAAGATCAAAAGTGGATTAAATAATAATTAATTAGATACATAATTTTTTTTATTGATTTATAAACTAGTGTTTGACTGCGATCCCACCTGACGGTAAGCAGTGATGCAATTATGGAAGAAGGACGGATAATGATAATACTGGTCGACTGTGAATTAAAAAAAACAAACCATTTTTCTTTTCTGAGAGTCTTTCTCAGGTTGAAATACATCTTTCTACCTAAGAATTGCATTGTAGGCAACTAGGCACCTAGGGCCTAGGTACGGTGAATAAAATTATGTTGGACCACCTCTAACATTGTTTTACTATTATAATTATTTTGATGCTGACCAGTGTAATAAAAGGGTCTTCGCACGATAGCAACGTAATGCGCCTATTGTAATTTTCACCACAATCTGGTGATAAGGAGGTACCTAGTTATTATGATAACGTAGGACGTGATTCTACCCGGGGCCCATGTTTAACAAAAGTAGTAGGTATCTAAGATTTGTTTTTAAACTAAAAAGGCCCTAGTTCTAGAAAATTAAACATGAAAACTGTTTTGACTTGATTTTGAGATTTGGTACCTAATTTACAGAACTGTTAATCAAGTTCTCAGTAGGTAAAAAGCAAATCACCAGTATTGCCAACTCCGGTTTTTTTTTAACAAGATCAATGTTTAAAATTATAAGTCGAATACACATGACCAAACCCTGGCTGACATGTACAACGCCTTTGCATAATCATCTTTTATAATCCATGCATGGGGCGCCAAATAGGGCGGGGAAATCAAAACCCCTTTTAATCGAGTAACAATAGAATATGCAAAAAAGTAAGTTACTTCTATTGCGTCTTCAGTTCAATGTCAGTGGTGTACAAGTCGTGCTAGTAGATACTTCGAACTGTTAGAAGTAGTGTTTGGTTGTAAAGACAGCGAGGGTGTAAGAAAAGCCAATTTCTGGTGAAGTTAAATTTATTATACGAAGATTACAGGAAGGTACATAAATAATTTTTTTTTCTCACAATTTTAAACACTAGAGTACAATGTGTTCATGATTAGTTGATACATTTTTATATTTAAGATTAATAAAACTGGATGATTATTAATTGAATACACAACATCTGATGAAAATGACGTTTATAGTTTAAGTTATAAGATGCGATCGTATTGCTGATCTGTATGAAGTTTTAAATAACCTTTTAATTCGTCTGATATTAACGACACATGAAATACTCTGATATTGACTTGCTTGATTACATTTTTTTTTTGTATTTTTCTAATTATTTTTCTGTTTTTTTTTTTTTCTTGTCGTAAGTTTTTTAATAAGGCTTTACTCGGGCTCGTTCATCCTCAGACGGGCGAAGTCTTCAAATACAATGTTATCTTCTTCCTCATTGGTGTAAAGAGAGTTTTCATAACGGTGTCTTTCAATGGATTGCATTTTCTTCATCGCGTTGAAGCGTTGACGTTCAATAGAGCCTGGAAGTTCGGCGAAGCATAAGAAAAATATCGATCAAGAAGGTACTAGGTTATTATATTTCCATCAGTTTTAGAAAAATAATTACCTTCAGCCGGGTGGAGAAGTTTGAAAGGCACATCAGTAACGAGTTCTCCTCCAAGAGTTCCGCAGTTCAGCTTGACCCTTACGGAGTAAGAGACAACGATACCAATAGCGTCGGCTGGGCATTTGCCTTCAGGAACAAGGGTAGAACTGGCCAGGTTGACATCGTCTTCCTTGAGGTGACCGTCCAAAGCCACACCTGTTGAAGCAAGTTAATTAGGAAAGCGCGAAAACACTCAAATTATTCGGTAATCTAAATAACGTTGCAAGATAAACACTAACCACGAATGTCCTTATTGCTGCGAGCCAAAGGTACCAAATAGAAGGTTTTGGACAGACTAGCTCCAGGAGTGACAGGGCATCCTTCGCGGCTCTCCAAAGAGGCTACATGACGGCTAAACTGGGAGTTGATCATGGTGATCTCGACGTGCTGTACAACCATCGCACGAATGTTACGGACAGATTTCCTGGAGTTATTGGACACGATGACGTTGGCAGCAACCTTCTCTCCGTGATAGTAGATTTCCCTGTCCAAAGTGACCTCGAGGTTGATTTTTCCATTGCTGAAAGTGAATCCCTTGCTCACGAGAGAGCTAGGGAGACGGCGGCCACGGGAAGTTGGTGCATGTTGAAGCTGGATAAAAAGAAAAACATATTATTAAGTAATGCCTCAAATACTTAGGTGCTGTGTAAATTTCTACTGGTTGATTCTAAAAATACCTTCTTGATGGCAAGAGTGACTGAGCTCCTCTTATGGCTCTTTTGGTCTTCTTGCTCAGCAACATAAGTCCTGACGCAATATTCTACGCCCATGGGTTTGCCTTGATCTTCTTCAGCGGGCTGCAGAGTTACCTATAGAAGGAAGTTTATTTTGTGAGCATCGCCTTTTTAATTTGAATCGTGTGTTATGAGAAAAAAATATAAATGTTTTACCGAGCTTGGGGCCAGCTCAGGGAAGTTGAAAGTAAAAGGAAAAGCGTTGGGCCCAAGCTTCTTCAGCAGCTTCTCTTGTACAGGTGTTAGTTCCATTTTAGAGTTGATCATTGGTACAACTTGGTCCTGGCCGATGACCATTTCCTTGGAGAACTTCAATCCCATCACTTCATCTTCCTCCCTACCGTAGCGGTACGTGGTCACGAGCTGAACAAGAACAAAAAATAATAAAATTATGCACAAAATCGAGCAAAAACCGTTTTACACACACTGCACTTTTCTTTAATTTCACTGAACACTGCACTTTGCGTAGTAATAAACGCACCTGGCTATACACTTTTCTTCCTTTCAGGTATTCGGTATCCACCACCACAACTCCATCTACAGGATCGCAGTAATCCATATGATCAATGAAGTCACGCTTGCCAAGGTAAACCGTAACTTTTCCATTTGGAGTAGTTTTCTTAAATACTTTTACAGCAACCACAAACGCCAAAGCGAAGTAATCCAACATTTTGTTAGATTTTGTAGTTAGGGATGAGTAAAGGGAAATAAGTAGAAGAAATAAGTTTATTCAAGTGGTTAGTTTGAATAAGCTGAGTGTGAAGGTTTGAGGTGTTCACCAGAAATGATTTGGTTCAGGAAACATCGCGTTTATATAGGTAACATGTTAGGTTTCCTGCAGAATACGTTAACCGGCTAATTGGATTTTGTTCGTAAGCGTACTAATAAGATTTAAGCCCTATGACGCATACTCGTATTGGAATCGATTTGATGCCCCTCACTAAGTTTAGGTAAGAAATCGTTGCGTTCCCAAACGTCAAAAATTGACATTTGTTGTGACAGCCTTGAAAGGTTATGTTCCGTTAATTGGGGATTGTAATATTATTTAGACAGCGAAAACTAATAGGATTCTAATACAACTTGACCTAAATACCCAACTTGGTGTTTTCACAGTTGTATGTAAAGCAATGTGACGTGTTGAGTTGGAGAATCGTAAGTTGCAAAGATGATGTTATTGCAGCTTTGTAATATGCTTCTTTTCAGTATATATTTTTTTCTTTTTAGCTATACTATCAGCATGCCAACATTCCTGACGCCAGGCCGTCACGGCTACAGCGTCCGTTTCTCTCGGACGAGGCCGGATACCCTCGCGGTTGCAACCAGCCAGTACTACGGCTTAGCTGGTGGCGGAACCCTGTTCTTCTTAGAGTTGTCTCCTGATGGTAGCGGCCTGATTGAAGTTCAGAAACTAGAGTGGAGCGATGGACTGTTTGATGTGGTAAGTTAATTTTATTTGGCTACTGAATTCAAGGTCATATTTTCGATACTTAAATTGATAACAATTTATGATTTGGGTAATCCTTTTAAATTCCCCGTTTATCATGTTTTAAAATGATAAATACTGGCCTCAATATTTTCTTATTAGAAAAAAAAACTTAAGTACAAACATAATAACAGAAAATAAGAATTTTAAAAATGTGTCTTCTTAGAGATTAAAACCACAAAACCATTAGTCTTTATTACAAAACATTTTAAACTGAACATCTAATAGTTTTTAAGTATTATAATAATATTTTTTAGGCAATTATCATTGCACACATAATGCTATCTAGTCTTAAACTTAGCATAGCTTCTGCTATGAGTACTAGACACCTGATAAACATACTTGTATACATATTTTAGATAAATTACACCCAGAACAAATGATCATGCTCATCATACAAACATTGGTCTTGGGGTGGGAATCAAACCCACAACTTTTCATATAGTAGCCAGGACCACTAATCACTAGACCAACCGGTCAGTATGCTGTGTAATTGTCCTACATCATTGAATTAATTCCATCTCCATATTTGACTGACTTGTTGGTTTAGTGGTTAGTCACCCTAACTGCTATACCAGAGGTTGTGGGTTCAATTCCCACCCAGGAAAAATGATTGTGAAGAGTACAATCATTTGTTCTGTGTCTGGGTGTAATTTATGTATAATATGTATGTATTTAGACATATAAAATTAGTTTATCAGTTGCCTACTACAACTGTAATAGTAATAGAGTAATCATCATCATCATCAGATCAGCCGAAAGATGGCTACTGCTGGACATGGGCCTCCCCTAAGCGTCGCCAATAGGGTAATAGTATACTCATAATATAAACTCTGCTTTACTTGGGACTAGAAGGCGTTGTATGATAGTTGTGGAATATTATATTAATTTAACCTTGTGAATACCATAAATGTCTCTATTTACAATAGAAAGACAAAAAAGAGTGAATGCTTTTGGTTGGGGTTTAATGAATTAATCACTAGACCAACAGGCCAGTATGCTGTGTCTTGGTTCATTAAACCCCAAGTCATTGTCAAAAGTCAAAACATTTATTGTGATCTAAGTGTACAATGTTGTTGTCATAAATCATGTCAGTTTTTTTGACAAGCATTGCAATTTTAATTCATCAAGCAAGCAAGTTAGTGATAGCGTGACGAGTGACAGGATAGAATGGAAGAAAAAAACGTGTTGCGCCGACCCCAAATAAAACGGGACAAGGGCAGGAAGATGATGATGATGATGCAATTTTAATTCATCAACATTAATTTTAATTTTGTTCTATTGTGTTTCTAATTGATGGTAGTTGAAGAGTTTCAAGAAGAGAACATCATTGAATTCATTACATCTCCATATTCTCAGTCCTAAATCAGAAGGTCATAAAAACATAAACAGTGTCCGTCTATTCACACAGTGAAGCCCCGCAACACATACATACCTACTTGACATTTGTAGCATCACATAATTGGCTTACTTGTGTGTGTTAGCATTACTTTATTTATTTATAGACAATTAAGTTAAGTTCCTGGTTAACTTAAGTATGGGATTTATCATGTAATGGTACGTTAGATTTTTTACTGTTTTGTTTCATTTACATTTGGTATTTGTCCCTTGTATTAAGTTGGTTTTATGCATCATAAGGTTATCTGGTAGATATCATAATCCACGATAAGACAGCCAATGTAAGCCCTTTTTTTGATAGACAAATAGTGGCGACCTACCGCAACATTGTGGCGAGCGGACGGACACATTGCGCTCCTATGACCGCTTTTTGAATTTAGAGGTCTAAATCAAATGTGTTTCAAATCACAGCCAATTTGTGTCAAAAGTCAAAAATAGAACAACAATTAGAAAAAGTATTGCTGCATAAACAGGCACAGCTTTATTAATGAATAGTTATGGGTAACCTACTCTTTTATAGCTGACCTGGGGGTCTTGATCCACAGATTGAAACACACTGTGATACAGTAATGATACAATTTTAATATATACTTAGTCTCAACTTAATGTATGATTTTGATAACTCCTTGCCTGTGGTCCGGACATGCTCTGCCTCCTCCTATAAAAATGTCCTGTGGGAGGACCGCTGCGGTCTAACGTCATTACTTCAAAATATAAGAAAGAGTAGGTCCTCTCACAGACAGACATTGGTCGACAGAACCGGAGCAGGTACAGTTCCATAGTTGAGTCATTAATGAAATCTCTCTTCATCTTGAAGGGCCTTTGATGAAGTGTATTTGTAGTTTTTTAGTGTACCAAAAGTGTACATAAAAATGACGGTACAGAACCCTGCGTGCGCGAGTCCAACTCGCACTTGCTCAGTTTTTCTAATTTTTTTGAGGCATTCAGAAGACAATGCAGATTGAAATTGTGTATTAAATATTCATTTTTAATTAAACTAAGCGAACGGCGGCGTTCGATAAGTTCAACGTAAAACGACGAGGCGAAACGCTTAGTCCGGACCATAGAGGTGTCAACAACATAAGGGTGGACATGGTAGAAATGTTGCTGGTGCAATGAGGTCTTTGGTGTGTCTAAAAATAAAATAAAAAATAACATCTCCATTTCAGACTTGGTCAGGTACAACAGAAAGTGCGGCTGCATGTGGTGCCGGAGATGGTGCAGTCATAGTGTGGAGAGTCGGCTGTGCAGCCCCACTGAGGGTGCTGAGGGCACATACCAGTGAGGTCTGCTCTGTGGACTGGCCGAGGACTCATCTGTTGAGCGCTAGTTGGGATACTACTGTTAAATTGGTGAGTTGTCCTTTGGCTGACATAATTTTAAAATTATTGCAGCTGGTCCTCGATAATTTTATTTTTTATCGTTGTCCTTTGTTTATCTATTGCTGGTGTAGGCGGTCTAACTATAAAGTGCTAAAGAAAATAACTGAGAACGCAGAATGGGCCTCAGCCCATTCTCTCTCCTGGAGAGGGGGCCTGAGTTCCAGCAGTGGGAACATTAAAAGGCCGATGATGAGTACAGTATTTTTAAAATCCTGCTTTAGTAAGCGAATGCTGTAAAATTTCAGCCATATTTAAATTCGTAAAGTGCATGCTTAGGCCTAAGCCACGGACGCGAAGCTTCAATAGACGCATAGGTATTCGTCATTACACGCTTGGAAACTCTTAAGCTTGCAATACACGTTGGCCGAGCATTGCCGAGTGAAGACCAATACCAACATCTGGACAGTATATTTGTCTTGTCTTGCTATCGCTCGGTGTCGCTCGCCTAGTTGGTTGAGCAAAGACATGCGCCAACGTCAGCACACACGTTGGCGTCACAAGTTGGCGTTACACGTTGGCGTTACACATTGGCGTTACACGTTGGTGTTACACGTTGGTGTTACACGTTGGCGTTACACGTTGGCGTTACACGTTGGCGTTACACGTTGGCGCTTGTCTTTACTCAACCAACTTGGCGACCGACACCGAGCGATAGCAAGACATGGCAAATTTACCGTCTAAATGTTGGTATTGGTCTTCACTCGGCAACGCTCGGCCAACGTGTATTGCAGGCTTTAGACGAAGCAGCAATGACGTTGATGACGCGTCCGTGGGTGAACATAATAATAATAATAATAATAATTTTATTGTTCAGAATACATGTGTTACAACGATCACTCCATTACCTCTTCATATTTCTTCCCTTTGTAATTTTATTCCAAACCACTTATTTTAGTAATCCTATATAATATTTTTGTTGACTATTACCTAATACAACCATTTCAGTGGGACCCTGAATCCGAAGCATGTCTCAGTACATTCGTGGGTCATTCCCAACTGGTGTACACGGCTGCTTTCTCGCCTCATTCTCCGGCGACGTTTGCGTCCGTGTCTGGGGATGGACATCTAAAACTATGGACGTGTACCGAACCTTCCAGACCCGCTGCGGTGGTAAAAGCGCATGATGCTGAGGTAATTAGAATCTTGTAACTTTAGTTATAGGGTTTAATTTTGATGTAGACTGTTGTAGTGAAATAAAGGTGAGGCTTGTCAGTTAGTGTCAGAGCAGCAGTGGCCGAGTGGTAACGCGGCCCCGACTTACGAGTTGTAGGTCGCAGGTTCAAACCCAGCCAAACGCATTAATTTGTGTTATTTATTTCATCACCACTACTCGCAAAACGGTGAAGGAAAACCGGTATGTCCTAGAACCAAAAAATTCGAAGACATGTGTCATCCACCAACCTGCACAGGGCCAGCGTGGTGCCTTCCCTCTCCTAGAGAGAAGGCCTGAGTACCAACAGTGGGAACATTATAAGGCCGACTATGCTATGCTATGTTGCCAGTTAAGGTATACTAACCAACCGATGGACCTTCAAAGTTAAACCTCACAAGCACATTAGTGAGAATATCGCAGGCCCATGCTTGAACCAGGATCGTATATTGTATTATTATTGACTAGCATTTGCCCACGGCTTCGCCCGCATACATAAAATAAAGCCTACGACACTCAGGAAGTAAGCAGCTTTCTATCGGTGATCAGGTGAGCTGTGTGATATGGTCGATGTTGGAGCATGCTTGCCTAGAAGCAACTTATTCACTCTTGACTTAAAGAGCCCTTGATTGTAGCTATCAGCCAAGTTACAACCGTTTCGCTTGCGTCAAACGCTTCGAGTTGACCTTGGCGCCAATTCTTTTGTTCTGACCACGTGACTGAGCGTTAAGATGACGTCATTCCCGTACATTTGATGCTTTCTACTAGTGTTAACTATTGCAAATTAGCAACTTGGCTAGGGGTACAGGAAACACGGACTTCTTTCTGCCCTTATCCCATATTACTTGGGGTCGGCGCATCATGTTTTTTTCTTCCATTTTGTTCTGTCACCCGTCACACTATCACGAAATCAGGAAACATGGACTGCAGCAGGGAATGCCACTGAATGCTTAGCTGTATGCACAATGAATGTGTTCACAAAAGGTTTTTATATTTTATAAACAAGTGCTTGACTGCGATCCCATCTGATGGCAAACAGTAATGCAATCTCTGATGGTGAGACGCACTAGTTTATTAAGAGCCTATTCACTCTAGCCTTGAAGATACCCAAATTATAATCGGACGGGAAGACCGCAGCAGGCAAATCGTTCCAGTCCTTCGACGTACGCGGTATAAACGACGAGGCTAAACGCTTAGTTTTGCGTCCTTTAATTAATTTATGATTGAATTTGCAGGTACTGTCATGTGATTGGAGTAGGACAGAAACCCACGCCCTCGCCACGGCTGGCTCTGATGGTCTCATTCGTGGGTGGGATCTTAGGAGGCTCACTTCACCTATGTTCACTCTCAAAGGTAAATAAAATGTATAAAAATTCATTCTACTGGTCAGCGACTTTTTGTAATGTCTATGGTCGTTATGGTGACACTTGGTGGAGGCCTATGTCCAACAGTGGACGTCTTTTGACTGAAATGATGACTATGGGGCGTGTCCACTTCAGACAATCTGAAGTGGACATGTTTCAGTTTAATTTTTCTGAGTATAGCCTAAAAGAGTAAATTAAAATACCTGTTTTTAGATGGTAAAACAAACTAAAACCCACTTCTATGTTCCTTCTTTGCCTTGCGTCCCAGAACCCCGGGGTGTCTTTTTTTTCGCTCTTGGACGGAGTAGGAGGGTGTGTCAGACTTTTACGGACTAAAACCCACTCAGTAAAGAAGGTCTAGGGCCTCGGGTTTCACTTTCAAACTACTCATGGTCGAACAATCCTTGGCCTCAGAAAATTAAATTACCTTGATAATTCTAATTCATTGTTTTTATTTTTTTTTTCAGGATGTGAATGTGCAGTAAGAAGAGTTCAGTTCTCTCCTCACGCACCCTCTATTTTAGCGGCTGGCTCCTATGATTTTACTACCAGGTAACAAATTAATAATGCTGTCTTATATGGGAAAATATTAAATCTCCGTTTTGTTACTATACTTTCTTGCATCACTGCTTACCATCAACTGGGATCGCAGTCAAGCACTAGTTTAATTGTGATTAAAAAAAAACACTTTAATTTCTGATACATTTTCTTTTATCCAGGATATGGGATCTCAAACGTGGCTGTGAGCCTCTAGAAACGATAAGGCATCACTCAGAATTCACGTATGGACTGGACTGGAATGCGCTGAGGCCACATCAGATAGCCGACTGCGGATGGGACTCGCTGGTACACGTGTTTACACCTAGGTCCTTGGCCTGAGAATTTGTTTGAAGTGAGTATATTTAACAAACTTATAATTGGTATGATTGCCATATTTACTGGACTAGACTGGAATGCATTGAGGCTACAATACATAGCTGACTGCAGATGGGACTCACTGGTCCATGTGTTTAAAAACTAGGTGATTTTTGGCCTTAGAATGTATATGTTATTTGTAGTGAGGATTTTCAAATGGGCTGGATCGAACCGCGCCGAGGTCACATCAGATAGCCGACTGGACTGCCAATGGGACTCATTAGTGCATGTGTTTATCCAAGTTTTTTTTGTTTATTTTCGTCTCCTGTTTTTCTTTTCGCACAATATTTTAAATATTTACTTCTTTTCTTCTTCTTCTTCTGAGTCGGTACACTCTTGCCAGAGTGGTCGTGGTCATCAATGTGAATCACGATGAGTGATCATCTTTGTAATGCGACGCCATTCATCGCGGACTGCTGCTTTCCGGGTACATTCATAAACAGAGCACTTAGTTGCGGCCTTGACCAGATCAAGGCCGCAACTAAGTGCATCTGTCCATCTCATTGGTGATCTACCACGTGGCCTGGTAGTTGTGAATCATTTTTCTGTTATTAGACAGTTTGCCCTTTCACATTTAATTTGAATAGTTTTTAATTAAATTAATTTTGGATTTTAAAAGCTCTATAGAGATTTACACACCTGGTGCCCGTTTGGTTGCGCAACCAATTTGGTGGCGCAACCAATTTGGTGGCGCGACCAGTTCGGACGTGTGGCGACTCTGGAGTCTGTATGGTTTCTAGTTTGGTAGCTTAGGGCTATTGCCCTATTGAGTAATAAGTAACTTCAATTGTTTCAGGATTCATTGGATCGTCTGTGATTAAACTGAAAGTGTATGTGGAGGAGTATCGTGCCAAACCATAATAGTGTTTATTGCGAAGACAATCAGGGTCATAATCGCTTGCAAGCGTTCACTCGGTGCAGGTTACGGTGAACAGGGATATCGAGGTTTTTGGTGATAGTCGAATCGTGTATTGTAAATTATTATTTGTTATTATTTTAAGGATAGGTAGTTAGTGCTTTGTCTATGGTGTATTCGCAAAAAAATACATTTTAGCTGTTGAATTCAACATATTGCCATATAGGAACTGAGATTCTGAGTCTTTCCCGATAGCTACAACTTAGGGGTCTTTAAGTAAAAAGTGAATAGGTTACTTCTAGGCAAGCGTGCTCCATCGTTGACCACATCATCGCTTAACATCTGGTGAGATGGTGATTAAACGCGAGCCTATCAATAACAAAAAAAAAAACAAAACCCTGCATCACGGTATTAGAGTTCTTTGCGACAGTTGCCCGGACCAGACAATAACACCCGTCAGGTTGCAGAATCCTCTCTTTTCAATGGAGGCTTGTAAGTATAGCTAGATGAGAAGATATTACCATATTTTGAATCCTCTATGGTCTCCGTCGATCAATTAAAGCTACTACACCAATCGATCAACGTCGACCGATGTCGCTCGATGACTTCGATTGACGATCGATCGATTAGCTTTAATTGATCGACGGACACCGGTCGACTATTCAATCGATCGATTGAAGATCGATGGACTAATCTCGGCTATACGCCATCAGGTTCTTCAGAAATGTGAATTCCTCTTGAGAAGCGTACTGACGATGCTGCTCGTACTCGTATTACTTATTACGGAGACGCAAACCCAGGAGACTGCATGCGATCGACGTCAACTAATCCATTCTACCCTCGATCGATCGTCGATCGACAATCGATCGATTGGTTTTGGTAGAAACTATCGATCGACGATGACTAATCCAATCTACCTGTAATCTATTGATTGATGGCATCGATCGATGATCGATCGATTGGTGTGGCAACACCCCTATACACCTTAGACAAGGCTTAAATGTGATTTATTCAAATTACGCTTGTAATATTTTACGCGAACTCTGTGAAAGCTGTACTTAACGCAAGGCATACGCAAAGCAATACGAATTAGTTCTTATTATACTGACTGAATTTACGCCTATATACTGTTATATGTTACAACAATGTGCATTTTATTTTAGACTTTAAGTTAACGTATTTAAATTTATTATCGCTTGTTCTAACCAACGTATTTGTTACATTCCTTTTATATGGTGATATTCAACTGTTTATTATTTGTTATTTTTATATATCGGTTATGAACGGCAAACCAATACAGTCTTTATTGTGATGGTAACAAGGTCTCTTTTAACTTTTTAGTAGTATAGCAAGTTAATGTTATATATAAGCTACTATAGACCAATAAATAGTTATTATGAAATGTATTGATTGATACCCTGTTGAAATATGGTGGTAGGTTATTTCTTAGGCTATGTGCACACTTATATTATTAAAAGGAGTTGTAAAACTGTTAGCAATAATTACGGGCAAAGTAGTTGATGCCAAGTTAAAATATTGCCCGGGCAAAGTTGATTTCTTATTTTTCTATAACCAAATACTGATTGTGCTTTGTTATGTAATAATTTTGCTGTAACAAGACAGTTAAAAAAAGACAAGGTTTTATTACTTATTTATGTACACACAAACACTTAAAAAAGAATAGAACAAATAAGAATAGAAGAGTACAAAGGATCTGCTTATCTATCATCTTATCTCGTCATGTTGGATTTATTGTGACGTAGTGTTTTTCGTGTTCTTCTCAAAAAATTTATTTTAATTGGTACCCATATGATGGGGTTGCCAAAACAATAATTAGGTCACCATCTTTGGGTGTCCGCCATATTGAATTTAGAATGACGACACTTAGCATGCATGCATGCATTTGTCTGCTTGATTGGTTAGGATTAACTATTTTAAAGCAAATTAAAACATATTTAATAACTTCCTTCTTTTTGAAGTCTGTTTGTAAAACCTTGTTTGATAATCACACTATGATTTTAGAAAAGTAGATTCTGCCCATGGTTAAATATTTAACACCCTGCTTTGGTCTTTGCCCATAACATGCAATAATTGTTCATTATAAACTAACTCTACGCTTTTGGTGTTTGTTTAAATTTGAATTGAATGACGCAAGCCACGGAAGATTTATATTATATATAATTTTTTATTGCCTGATCTCAAATATTTGTTCCTCCAGAAATTTAAAACATGTTTAATTCACTAATTTACAAACTAAATTGTATTTGTTATGATATAAAAGCTAATAATATATTCTCTTCAATTGTAAATACATACTTGATTTGTATATAATTATATATCATCGTCATTGTATATTTAAAAAAATATATATATGCCACAGGGTGTCAAATCCTAGACAGCTTGTTATGTTATTGGGTAATTATTATATAGCTGAAATATTTCTGAATTCTTGTATTCCTTTGTAGAATATATATAAAACTTAATATTAATTTGTAAACAGAAAAAGTGTAGATAATTTTTACAATGCTGTTCAAATAAAAATAGGATTAAATCAATGCCATGTGACATCATAGCTGTCAAATCAAATCAACGCCATGTTGTGACGTCATAGCTGGCTTATTCCAGCCAGCCCACCTCTCTCCAAAAAAGATTAGGCCTCTCAGGTTTTTCAGGGCTTCAGTAAGGGAGTTCGGGGATGCTGTAGTTCTTGTGCGTATTTCAGTAGCACCCGTGCAGTCAAGGAGCACATACGCAATCGCATGTTCCCCCCCCCCCCTCCTTGTCATTTGAGACTTTCAATCCGAGAAGTTTTTCATTCGGTTTTTTGTTGGTAGTGGTGAAAGCGTACACGTGCTTTTGTCAGTGCTATGACTTTTTTCCATTTTAAGGTTAGTATAGACTACAATATTTTCTGAAGCATTTCTGTGTAATGTAACGTTCTTACGAATGGTACAATACAGGCAATAGCTCAGTTTCCAAAGCATTTCCATGTAATGTAACGCTCCTGCGAATGCTCGGCGTTATGTTACGGGTAAATGCTCACAGCGAGTGTGCATTTACCAACATTTCGTTGTACCTTGCGTTCATTCTTTTTTGAAATGTCAACCCGCAACCACGCATCGCCCGCACTAGTCGCTCGACGAAATGTTACACCAATATGCTCGTTGGTTTGTAACAAAGAGGCGAGCGTGCTCGACGTTTATTCCGTAAAAGGATGATATACTAGAAGATCATAGAGCGACTCGTTGTTCTGTTACAAGTAAATGTTGTAGTCTATACTCACCTTTAGTGAACTTTTTTGTGTGAAACTTGATCGAGACTGTTCCTTGTAGTCTTGGTTTAAGTTAGCTGGACTAACATCTACCACGAAGTTAAAGTCAGTAGTTAGTTCTTCAGTGGTTCTCCCTGAGCTGTCGTCTCAACGTAACATTGGCAGACTGGATTCAAGCGGAAGAAACGCCCGGGTGGAGCACACAGTCGAGGTGTGCCCTGCCTGGGCAGAGCATCGCTGTGCCCTTGTGGGGGCGATCGGCGGCAGTGATCTCTCGCGCCGGGCTTGGGTTCAGGTCATGGTCGGGAGCGAGAAGTGGCAGGCGGCCGCCTCCTTCTGCGAAGCAGTAATGCAAGCAAAGGAGGAGGCCGACCGCATCAGGCACGGTGCTCTGGCCGCCGCCGCCGGTATTCAGACCCCGATTTCCGGCCACCGTAGACACGGGGCTCGCGGACGGCGAGCCATGGGTAGCAAACTGTCCGACCGTCCGGTAACTGTCCGGACCGAGCCCAAGACGTCGAAGGCGCGCACTGTTCCCGCGCGCCTCAAGGAGTTGTCAGCAACAGGAGGGCCCAGCTGGGTCGAAGCCTACTGGGGCCAGGGTTATCCGAAAAGGCGCTCGAGCCCCGGTATGAAGGCTAGAAGGAACGGGGTGGGTTTTGAGTCAGTAAGAGTCTGACACTATCTCCCGCTCCACCCAAAAGCCGAAACTTGTCGGTTTTTTCCGCGAACACACCTTTGTGTGTTTTTGTTGAAGCGTTCGCAGTGAGCTGTAACCTCATTGAGGAAACGTTTACACGTGAACTATGTTACTGTATCCGCAACGTTTACGGGTCCTAAGTGAGAATCCGGCTTAAAATACTGACTGCAATGTAAACTGAAGTTTGATGTATACATTTTTGACTTCCTTGTTCCAAAATTTTCCATTGTAACATCTCTTTTCTAGTCACTCCTGTGCTCTGTGGGTCATACATTTGTTTCTATTTCATTTCTACACTTTCTTAGCTATAAATATCATTTTAAGTTTTGCTACAGAGTTTATATCGTATCAAATAAAACAGAAAAAATTATTACCAAGATTTTTATTTTACTTCTTACCGATCAATTGGGAACTGCTTTATATTGAAACAATACTTACTATGAATTGAGTTATAAGGATCTAAAAGTGTTTTTTAGAATTCTTTAATCATAACAGTTACAAAGGATATTTCTTTCATGACAATTAGCGACATCTACCGGTCATAAAACTAACGTACTATAAATCCTTAAATCTGATGGAGCCTTTAAACAAGTTTGAAAATCACAAAGACGAAGATATACAAAACCGAACTCTGAAAACTCCGTTCACCATATCAACAGCTTAATGTACTAAAACTTGAAAAATGCAAAAACTTCAAACAGCGACATCTATTGACAGTATGAACTAGGTGAATTCAGTTTCATCCTACGCAATCTCCCTTCTATGGCAGATAACATATAATACACTGACTTTAAATGGGCTTTATCGTATTTACAAATGTTTGTTAAGCTTGTTGCAGGGGAAAGCATGCAGGACATGTGTCTCGATGGATAATAAGCGCTATGTTTCAGTGTCTGGGTGGCGAATGCGTTTTGTCCGCTAGGTTTCATGGTGCAAGCTTCACTGTTCGAAATAGGTTGCTCAATTTTGTCCATAGATGGCGCTCCTAAGTGTCTCGTCACTGAAAATTTTACAATAAAATTCAGTGGTTCATCAAAGGTAATTGCCAATCTATGTAGGGGAGTTGGACCAAGTGCTGCCCAGAATGCACACAGTGCATTTTGTTCCTTTGGCCAACACCAATCAGTAGGTAAACTCAAGCGCTCCAAAATCTGTCCCAGGAGTCAAGAGAAAAAAAATATTTTGTTGTGAATTATTTATTTTTGGAAAGTAGCTTAATAATTCAGTAACTATATACACTGACACGAATTAGATACGATTTTGAGGCAATAATTTGAGTAGGTATGTTTAATAAAGTGGAGGGTCCGATTTAAGAAAATAAGTAGGTAATTGAACTAGTTTAGCGCTGTATATCGAGGATATGACTACACTCGGTTCCGTAGCTTTCATATAAGTAATGGCCGCTATCTGCTAAGGCGGTGTGGCCAGATCATTACGTCAAAAAAAAAAAAAAAATTGTTGACCGTGGCCAAGTGGCCAGGTGAAGTACGTATGTACTACAGACTATAGAGCTGCATGCATTTTCTTAGCTGTGAAAACTGACAGTAACGGCTTGCCTCTCTGGGGGCACGGCCGTTGATGTTCTTACTAGCGACCCGCCCCGGCTTCGCTCGAGTGCAATATACAATATAGCCTACACATAAACCTTCCTCTTGAATTACTCTATCTATTAAAAAAAACCGCATCAAAATCCGTTGCGTAGTTTTAAAGATTTAAGCACATGTTTTTGCCCTTTGTGCAATATCTTCAAGGAGGTGATGAGATGTGTGTTGCAGTAGCTAAGTGTAAGAAACTAGCTTTTGCCCGTAGCTTCGCCCGCTTACATAAAATTTAGTCTATGTCACTTAGGGCAGTTTTCTATTGGTGAAAAAAATTTTAGCAATCGAAACAGTAGGTAAGTAGTTACTTCCGGAGATTACTTACTAACAAACAAAAAAAAAAAAAGAACAAACTACCTTTTTTTATATTAGTGCAGATAAATAAACGAGAGTTGACCAGCGACTCGTGCAGGGTCACTCAGAGCTCAGCTTGATACAACACTCAAAAAACTGTGAAATACGAACCATATAATCAATTGAGCGAACGAAACGAGTTGACGCCCTTTTTTCTACACTAGTGCGGAACTGTGTGCCTATAAACAGTAGCGGTAGAAGCAGGTAATCGAGTCACTTACGATTTTGTCTGACGCGATCCAGTTGTTTTGTTAGCAGTTTGCTGTAGTATCGACACGAAGTTACCAGATGTCTCCTCATGCAAGCTTCGCAGCATTCTAGAATATGAATACAGTGTTAATGTCTATAAGGATAGAAAAGCTGACAAAGAAAAAAAGACTGAAGGAAGAAAAAAATTAAAAGGACATTGGCCGGTTTTGGACCAACCATTGCCCAGACATACCAGTACTGCCAAATGGTTTCTCACAAAAATATAACACCCCACTGAAGTGAAATAGGCCTCCCCCAACAATATAAAACAAAAAAAAAAAACTCCGTGTTATACACGGAGTTTTTTAGGTATATTTAGTAGAAACACCAAATAAATGTTGCACCTTTTCCATTATTACATTGAACATCTACTCAGCAGCTGAATATTTCCCTCCTTTTTAATGATAATATGCTGCGAGCCTTGTATCGCTTGAAAAATTTACTACCATCGAACACTAAAGCAATGCTTGTGCAGACCCTAATTTTTCCAATCATCGATTATGGTGACGTGTGCTACTATGACCTGAATGCAGATCTCCTCAACAAACTTGACCGTCTTCTAAACTACTGCATTCGATTTGTTTTCAATTTGCGCAAATATGATCATGTCTCTGCGTATCGGTCGCTTGCCTGCTTACTGGTTGCCTATACGCCAGCGTAGAGAGCACTTACTACCTAGTTCTCATTTTTAGCCTCTCCAAATTTCCCTAGTTATCTAGTCCCTCACTTCCAATACATTTGCGCCAATCACAACAAAAGTCTACGGTCATCACATAACCGTCTACTTCATTGTCCTACTCACCGTACAGACTTCATTCACAATTCTTTTTATGTCCAAGCTATTTCTCTTTGGAATGCACTACCCCAGGATATCAGGATGGCAACCAATCGATTGTCTTTCAAAGTGAAGGTTCGCGAGTATATTCGTAGGAAGTTGGCAGTGGTTTCGTCACAGCCCTAATATGTTTCATATTATTTGTTTGCACCAAATTATTGTTCCTCTGGATTTGTGTGTTCTTCTTTTCCATTCTTGTATTTTTCTATTCGTTGTTGTATAAGTGTAATTATATATATTATGTATTGTGTATCTGTATGTTATGTATTTATACGAATAATTGTATTAATATGTAACGGATATTGCATCTACCACGACTTATTTGTCTCTGCATCACCCAAAGGTTGACTGGTAGAGAATGCCTTAAGGCATTAAGTCCGCCTTTGTACTCTTTTGTGCATGAAGAATAAAATAAATAAATAAATAAATATGCACGCTTGACCACTATCTCCTCTGGCAAGTGATTATGTGGTCAACAATAAAAAAACGCTTGCCTGAAAGTTATATACCTATTCACTCAAGATTCCTCAGGTTGTCGCTATCAGGAAACAATTTCAAGGGGGCAATTCCACTCCATTGTTGTATGCACAATGAATGTTAATATACGTATATAATATATAATAAACGTATCTGTATGGGTGGGATGTCCACATTGTTTATCATGTACCAAAGGCGCAACGCCGTCCAACTAATGGTTCGAAGATGGCCCGAACTTCTTCTTCCTGCCCTTGTCCCATCTTATTTGGGACTAGCTTATGCCAGCGGCTTCGCCCGCGTACATAAAATATAGCCTATGTCACTCAGGAATAAAGCAGCTTTCTACCGGTGAAAAAATTTTAGCAATCGGACCAGTACTTCCAGATATTATCCCCTACATACACACTTACAAACTTACAAATTTTACCTCTTTATAATATTAGTATAGATAGGCGCAACACGTTTTGTTCTTCTAAGAATGGATAAGTTCGTGATATAGCCAGATACACACACAGGATACAGGGTTTCTATCCTGTCACTCGATGATGGAACGAACTATATTATGAATAAACAGATTCTGAACTTTATGATACCTACCGTCGTTATTTTCATCATGACTCTCAAGAGATGAATCTCCGCGGGATTCCTCACTTTTTTTAGCCAGCTGCACACGCTCTGTAAATAAAACCAAAATTGTTATCTTTTCTTTAATACTACAGTATGGCAACAAAACAGCAAGTCAACAACTTGATGTTAAGTGGCTCTTGATCAAATTCAGATTCTGGGCTAGGTACTTGAAATTCATAATGAACAATTTCGAATAATATTTCTAAGATCCATCTGGCTGGGAATTCAATCTAAAGACTCAGTAGTTTGGATATCTTAGAAGTAAATCTGCCTAATCACTTACTAACTTTTCTCAATTAGGTATGTTTAAGTCGATTTTTAGTGGAGGTACACGCATGCAGCTGAATAGGTACCTAGATACCAATGTTTTACATGGAGCGACTGTTTAAATGACTTCCACAATTCAGGGTCAGGTCAGGGTTGATGCTGGAAGACACAATACCCTTCACAAGACTGGTGTTACGGTGCGTAAAGGCTATATAACATATTATATAACTTGTGTTATATAACACGTCCACATTATGTAACCTTGTTATTCAAAATTGCAACATAAAACAATACTGTACACTTTAGAATAACAATGCAATATAACAATGTTATATAACCATTATCGTTTGTCGTTCTTCAGTGCTATCCGTATATAACATTGTTGTAAATATCAATAACATGTTATTATAACATTCAGTGTCCACATTATCTGAAACATGTTATACAACAATGTTGTATAACATGTTATGTTATAAAGTTTGTACACACCGTAAGAGTTTCTGGCTTCTGACTACATAATTATATGTAAAGATTCATTATCAATAGGTACTAACTGAAATGTGCATGAGACCCTTTCAGAGTTTCTTTGCAGTCTTTGCAGTGACAGCGCGATTTGGATTCCATCATAACTTCGGATGTCAATACACAGGCTGACCTTAGCTTTGGCGGGTTGAACTTTGGGGCATCCACTTCTACATGAAACAAAAGAAAAAAATATTAAAAGTTAAGCTCCCTCGGTTAATTTTTTATTTCGTACTAGTGCTGAAAAGTGCGCGTGCTCGCTTCGCCACAATTTAATACATTTATTGTATCAGACTGAGCGCTAAGTGACCTCTAAAAGTCGCGCGTCATCTTCGGAGGTGTATTTTAAAACACGTCGTTTGTGTATCAAACGACGTGTTTTAAAGGAAATAGAAAGAAATTTGTCACTGAAGCACTTGGCTCCTTAACACCCTTGCCTACGGCTCGGGCGAATTCGGTTTCGGTAGCCATGACAAACTTACTCCACTTGTACTTTAACAGTGGACTACATTTTTAAGGTGCTTAGCCCTGGACCGGTTTGGAGCTGTCTTTATGGGCTTGGATTCTTAGGTCTCCGGTTTAAACAAAGTTTTGAAAATTCCTTTTAGCATTACTGCAGTATGTACCTATTTATTCATTGTTTTTATTGTTTGGTGGAAGTAGATGCTGTTTTGATCTCAATTTGAAAGGTTGACATTCAAAATCTCAACCTTTTGTCAAGTGGAACTCTTTGCCTGACATTTCCTGGTTCCCATTGAATTAATAAGCACAAACTCCCACTCATTGGAAACCCTTAATGTCAACCGTAATCAGGCTGAATTAAAATTAAAGTTATACCTACATACTAATACATCCATACTATTATTATAAATGGGAAAATGAGTGTCTGTTTGTCTGTCTTTCACAGCAAAACGGAGTGACAAATTGACGTGATTTTTTAAGTAGAGATAGTTGAAGAGATGGAGAGTGACATAGGCTACTGTTGTGTCTTTCTAACCCTCCACTTTCCAGGGGAATCGTGTTACCCCGAATTTAGCGCGAGAGAAGCCGCGGGCAAAAGATTATAACATACCTACTGGAGTATATTGAACATTCACCATGGAATGTTTTCGAATGATAATGAACTCAGATTAGATATTCTATCTACGCTCTGTAGGTGAAGATACTGATGATATTATTGAATACGAATGTGTAGACAAAGACTACATTAGTTATTCAGCCAAATACCCTTAAGATATTTGAATGAAATGTCAGGTGCCAGTATGGTAAGTAACCTCATCAAAAACGTGACGTCTGATTTCAGTCTCAGGTGAGATAAAATTATTAGCTTAAAAAAGGTGTAGGTACAAATAGGGTGCGGCTCCGACTCTAGTGCTACATGTAAATCATATTGAGGTCTTCATCATCCTCATTTCTGATATAGGTCTTCCTCACAACAACCTGTGCGTCTCGCATCCATCGGATTCGCGCGACCCTCAACAAGTCATCGGTCCACCTTATAGAAGGTGCCTCCACGCTGCGTCTTCCGGTACCTGGTCGCCACTCCAGAACTTTTTGGCTATAAATTATCTACCTACTTATTGTTAAGTAGAAAATCTCTTTTCAAGTTAAAAGAGGATGCGCGTTTTGTATCCAGTGCTGTAGTTATCAAGTTTGTTCAAAGTGTAGGTATGTAAACATCATCAACATACATTACATTGCCTATATAATTATTTAGTGTTAAGTATGTAGGTACTTTGTTTCCTTCACCAAATGTTAAGCTTATTTTGTAATGCACCAAGTGCAACCCCATTTTATGTCCCGACAATCTCTTTTCATGCCAGGTTGCCTGGAAGAGATCGCGGAATGCGATAAGGCTGCCAATTGTATGTTTTTAAATATAAGGCTCGAATATATAATTTATGAACTTGGTGTACCTACATGTAAAATAAAGTTTAAATAAATAAACAGCCCGAAATCATCTATGGGCAGTTGTCCGGTTCAGATCAAAACACTCGTCTGGTTGAGGATCCTCTCCTTTCAACGGAGATATGTAAAACTTTACACGTATATTTCTAAACGCCTGTAAAATAAGAACTGACCTGCATCAACTCGGGCGGCAACCACATTTGAATGTACTGAAGCTGGCTTCGTGTCTTTGCTGACCACCAGCTTCGTTGTCTCGTACAGCGCCTTGTAGACTAAACAAAAAATGAAACGATTACAAATAATTCGAAAGAAAGAAAGAAAAAGTAAGAAAACAGGTTTATTTGGCACAAGTACGCATAATGGAATAACAATTATAGAAACTTAATTAAATCTTAAAATACATCAACATTGAGTGTCTCACGGCTGCGCCAAATAGGTCCTGCCCCCCAGCCAAGTGGATAATCTGCAATCGTTAACGCTTGTCGAAAACTAATCAAATGTATGGGGCTCAACGTTATGTCACGTGGTCAGAACAAACGAATAGAAAATTCGTAGCCAAGTTCATATCGTTCAAAATGATAGAATGAATTTCTACAATGTTCAACGTTAAATCCTTTGTTATACAACGCTACATTGTAGAACGAGCGGCTGACTCAGGCGCATCAACATGGCTACCAACTTATCGTTTTCTACAATTGCTGACACCGAGGCGTTACCGATTGGAGAACGGAATTCTAAACGAAACGATTGTAACTTGGCTGGGGATGCAGTTCAGCATAGTGAAAGGCTACTACGTAGCAGTTACCTGACGCTGGTTCAAAATTTTTTGTTATAGTTAGGGGGCATTCATTTATTACGTAAGACGATCGAAGGGAGGAGGGGAGTTGACCAATTTTTTCTTACAAGAGGGTTAGAGTCTTGATAGTTCTTACGTAAGATCACAAAAGTTCGCAAGGTTAAGAATTGAAAAAGCACGGGCAACTCGCGTGAGTGCCGATGTGCGGATGCATATAGTTAAACTATTCCCATGGCAACATCATTGCGCCTTCCGCTTGTGAACTAGACATTGCTCGTTTACGTAAAAGACACACTTATAAACGTGCCTAAAAAATGTTTGCTTTAAAAATACTTAAAAGAAAAAAATTAATGACGGTTTGTTGGGTTTTGAACCCAACAAATGGTCAATAATTTTTTCCTTTAGATTCTTTTGTAGGTAACAGATATTAAACATAGGGTCGGCCTATTCCTATTTTTTTTTATTTAGGTTTCCCCCTATCTAGTAAAAATTATCTTACGTAATAAATGCATGGTCCCTCTAACAAAATTCTAATGAGCAGTGTATTCTCATTAGAAGTTTGTTTACCTACTTTGAAGACTTGTTATGTAAAGAGAAAGAGGTAGATTGATATCATGAAAGACCACAAGGTACTTTTTGTTCCAGAAAATTAGGGTTACAACTTTTCATGCGGGCAGTAATTTTTGATTATCATTTTAGAAATAGTACATTTTGATAAAAGTGGAAAAAGTAACAATTTTATCTCGGTCGCAATGACAAATTTTCATAACAATGAAGCCGAGTGCTGCAGTGACTTTCCACGTGTATGAAACGATGTTTTTCAACACACTTAGGAAGAGGCGACTCGTGGGGGTACCTTAGCAACTAGCCTGATCTGATACGAGTATATAAGTACTCCAACTAGTTTCCGGTAAGTACCCGTTTATTTATTTCTACGTAAGTGTACGTCGTGTGTATAATAACGTCGTAATATACGTGGAATAACACCCTCGCCTGCCGCTCGGGTAAATTCTTTCTCGGTTACAATGAAAAAATTTCTCCACATGTATTAAAATGTATTATTCTTGTAGCTGTAGAGTCCGACAACACATAGGTACCTCTCTATTTACAAAACAAGAACAGCACAAACAAACAAAAGATTTCCCCATGAGTACGAATTGTGAATATTTTACAAGTTAAAGCACCCACATTTCCTAGTAAACAGAGAGGAAGCCGTTGATTCTGTGCCAATACTGTAGCTTTCTTGCCAACGCTTAATAAATCAGCGCCCAAAGTATCCGAGGGCGTATTTTAGGGCACTCCCTTGATGATATAGGGCAAATTACATACTGTTTCGGCACTGAGAATCTACCACAGACCTTATGTTCTCATATTTTATAGCGTCAGGCCTAAGCTAAAGGAGGTTTGTTGATAAGAAGTTTGTTTCATATAAGAAATAGCTTTTCGAGGGTTTTTTTGCTCTGCTTTGCGTTTATTTGATAGATTGAATTATTAACAACTAGCAATCCGCTCCAGTTTCGCATTGGTCTTAGATATTATTGACTTTTCTCTACAATACACCCTCTCTCTCTTTTCTCTATTTTTTACACTTTCTTTTCTCTGTATTTTTTTAAATTATAATATGCACTTAAACCTTCCTTTCAGTAGTTTTTGAGGTTATGGTGAACATACCTACAGACACAGACGGGCTACCTACTTTATTTTCTAATAGGTATTTATGTATATAGGGCATAAGGAAGGATTCATAAAAATCGAGATTGTTCCTAAAAATAAAACATTGCCATTTATCTGTTTGGCGATAAATTACTTAGGTAACTACGTATTTTAGGGTTCAATTCAGCCAGTTGTCTCATCTCTTAAGAGCCATTTAAATCGAGTGTTAATAAAGAAATACTAATATTATACATACATTCTATTATCACAAAGCTGCTGCACTATAATATGCAAATAAAAAATTACGAGTACCTATGTCTGCAGTATTTGATATGATATGATAGCTTCTACCATCGGCTTCGCCCGCTTGAAAGTTGAAAATTGACCCAAGGCAACATACTACCGAGATAACAATTATCCTATGTGCTGTTCTAAGAAGTTCGTCAAGATAAAAGTGTTCCCATAAAGATTTGTACGTATGTGGAACTATAGACGGTAGACTGAAAAATAAACATCATCGTAGGTCCCAGTACAGAACAAATATTTGTATGGCCTACAGATAGTTATTCCGGGTCTTATGTGTGTGAGTTAACATGTCTGTGAATGCACCCATGATGCAGTGAGTACCATACTCATACTTATGAATAATCATTAAAAAAAAAAACTTTCATCTTTCTATCTTACCTTTGGGCGACAGAACTTCCCTGATCATCGTGCTTGGATTCCGCTGACCGTCTCGCAAAGAACAGTGAGATGTCAGCTGCCCCACCGAATGAGTTACACACTCCCGTTTCTGATTCAATTCTGAAATTGAATTATGTTATTCGTAGACGATGCTGTGTTCGCTACATTAGTAAATTGACTCGATTGAGTGATTTATTATTTTGTTTAAGTTCTAGTTTTTGGAAAAAATGTTATAGAGCTAGAATTTGTTGTTTGGCTCGAGAAAAGAAGAAATCGAGACAACAATTTTAGTTATAGTTAAATGTTGAGCGTAGGTAAATACAACACTGTAATCAAAATCCTGCAGAACTATTTCAGCATATTGTCATTGTCATTGTCATATTGTGTGGCGGCGAAATGCATACCACCACGGAATAAAGAAAAGTAGAGGAAGTGCCTCTTAGATATCGCGCGTTTGTCAACATCAGGCGAGATTCGCCTATTACATGTGCAGGTGAATATGGCATCTATTTCAAAGGCACTAGCGTTCTGAATAGAATAAATTGGTTACAGCGCCATCTAGCGTTGAGTAGCCGAACTCGTTGTAAATTGGTTAAAACTTCTTTATTGTTTGTGTCATGTCAAATAATAACAACTTTCTTACGTTGTAATAAGACCTAATTTATGAAAGCAATAAGAATATGATTTGTAAAAGTTAAGTTTGTAATTTGTAGCTTCGTAGCCAATCATATTACTGTTTTTTTATGTGTGTAATGTACAATTTGATACGCAAATGTTTGAGTTTGGCGACACTGGTTCCCGTGCTTAGCCACGTTAGGGGCACTTCTACCTATATTTTCTGTTCTGTGCATACCACAGTGTTATTGCTATGGCGTAGCACACGTGATGGCGTCATTGCTATAGCGTAGTGAGCGTGATGGGGACATTGCATCAGGGAAATAGACGTGTTATTTTCAATGGCGGTGTAATGTATATTCTAATGTCATTACTACGTCGCAGTGGACGTCATGGGGACATCACTTCATGGAAACGGACGTGTGTATTATCTATTTTTATTTAAATTGAAATAAACGAGTGCTTCACTACGATCCCACCTGATGGTAAGCAGTAATGCGATCTCTGATGGTGAGGCGGACTAGCTTATGAGCCTATTCACTCCACACCTTGAAGACACTCAAAATTACAATTGGACGGGAAGACCGCATAGTGAAAATTATAGTGTCATTGCTACGGCGTAGCGACTGTGATAGTGACATTGCTTCAGTAAAGTGAACGTGATAGTGTATTTTCTATGGCAGCGTAGAAGAAATTTGTGTCATTGCTACGTTGTAGCACACGTGATGGTGTAATTGCTATAGCGTAGCGAGTCTGATAGCGACATTGCTTCAGTAAAGTGAACGTGATAGTGTATTTTCTATGGCAGCGTAGAAGAAATTTGTGTCATTGCTACGGTGTAGCACACGTGATGGTGTAATTGCTATAGCGTAGCGAGTCTGATAGTGACATTGCTTCAGTAAAGTGAACGTGATAGTGTATTTTCTATGGCAGCGTAGCAGAAATTTGTGTCATTGCTACGGTGTAGCACACGTGATGGTGTAATTGCTATAGCGTAGCGAGTCTGATAGCGACATTGCTTCAGTAAAGTGAACGTGATAGTGTATTTTCTATGGCAGCGTAGAAGAAATTTGTGTCATTGCTACGGTGTAGCGCACGTGATGGTGTAATTGCTATAGCGTAGCGAGTCTGATAGCGACATTGCTTTATAGAAGCAAACGTGATAGTGTATTGTCTATGGTGACGTAGTGGACATTATAGTGTCATTGCTACGGCGTAGCACACGGGTTACGTGTTGCGATCATTTTAATCGATCTTTTAGAGAAATTATTGCACATTAACAAATCGACTTTTATTATAATCTGTGACTTTTCAGCAAACAATAGCTTAAGATTTTTGGTGCTTTCTAATTGTTAGGAAAATGTTTTTATTTCACCTTCTTAAAACACACATAAAAAGTCAGAAGTTAGTGCGCGATTTCAATTGGTCATTTCTAATGGAGGAGAGCTAAAATCAAGTAGAAAGTCAGTAGGTATAGGTACCTTTATCGGCTGAAGGTTCATGTTGTGTTGCAGCATCGCTACAATCCTTGTGAACAACACACCGTGGTTCTCCATACACAAACAAACAACCTGCAAAGAAAGGCGTTTGTATTTTTTGAGCCATTGTTCCAAATGTTCAGTTTGTATTTTTGAGCTGATGTTCCAAATGATACATATGAAAAGTTTTTTAGTGGTGACGGTGTACCGAAAGACGCGTCGTAAGAAAGCCTCCCACAAAGTGATAGTGGGGCTGATGACCTGGTGACGTTTGCGGGAATCCGATGGATGCGAGAGGCACAGGACCGTCCGTTGTGATGACGCTCGGGTCCAACAGTGGACGTCTTTCTGCTGAAATGATGATGATGTAGCTGGTGATGATGTAGATGATGAAGAAAATGATGATGATGAAGAAAATGATGATGATGAAGAAAATGATGATGATGAAGAAAATGATGATGATAATATAGATGATGATGATGAACAAATCTTACCACGACTATTCGGCTTAAACACTTTCCCACCACCGCATGGCGGTGGCGGGGGTAGGACGCACTGAGTCGTCAACACACACGCAGACTTCTTGGAGCCGGTCGGGGGTAGCGACTCCGTTCCTAAACCAACATGTTACCGGTAACCATGGATACGTGGTGTAACATTATCAGATGCAAGTAACTTTAAGGCAGTCAGTTTGGGTAGTTAATTTTGATCATCTAATATATAAAAGTCTGGTCTCACAGTGTTTACCGAAGATTTCCAAAACGCAACCAAAACGGCTTGACCGATATTTTTTTTTGTATATTTGGTAGGTTTGAGAATAGGTTGGGTATTTTATACCCTCCTATCCCGATACCTCATTTTTTTTCTTTGATAATTTATATAGCAGAATCTGGCAAAACAACCTTTGCCGAGTCAGTTAGTTAAATAATAACCAAAATATGGTCAAATTATTCACAAAATTCAGAAAGAATTGGAGTGATTTATATAAAATTGACTGCCCTAAAATTATTTACACAAAATAATGTTACAAAAAAAAATAATTGATAAAAATTGTTAAAAGAAAAAAATATTGCAAAAAAACCTCCTACCTATTCCATACACTTCGATTTTGTAAAGTTTATCGAGATCACACATTTACTTTTAATATAACTGTCCAACTTTACAATTATACTCAATTTGGACCCCGTGTTGATACGACCTGGAGGTTCTAGAGGAGAAATTAACTAGAATGATTTTTTGTACAGAAGAAAAAATAAAATTTATTGTAAGGCATCAATATACCTGTATCGCAAATCTCTGGACAAGCTTGTAGCATAGATTCTTTGACATCTTTGGATACATAGTTATCTAAAATTGGAAAATCCTCGTTGATTGTTAGTTAAAACTATTTTATTACAACTATTTCCCTTACGGTTAAAACATACCTGACGTGAATTGGTCCACCATTAGTGGAGACAGAACGAGTTCAGACTGCGATTTCTTATTGTATATGTCTTTTGTTTTTAGCATGGGCAACACATCGGCAAGACTGTCTTTTGATAGAACTATTGTTGGGAGTTCTGTAAAAAAAGGTGTTTATGACAAATGGGAAGTACCTAAGTATAGTGCGTTTCACGTAAGAATTCTCTACGCCGTAATGTTGGCAATACGGCAAAAACAGTGTTGCTATATTTTTAGCAATTAAATTACTTTATATTAGGGAGATTAACTGATATTTTGGCACTTTTATCAATTGGCTTATAATTTAGTTTTTTTTTCGAAACTGTAAAAACTATTTTTGAATAAAGTATACGACGCTGGGCTCCACTTCGATTGCCCTGCAATTCTATCATTAGAAGGTTTCGGTATTAAACGAAAACGACACGCCACAATATACCTTGTACCTCTCCATTAACAACTTTTTTTTAAACCTGCTTTTTTAAATTAAATCCCATTCCCCTCATAATTATTAAATAATTCCCATTCTCCATAAAATGGTGCGACTACCATTAAAATCGATTTGGTTTCGCATTTCGTGATTTTGCTAAAGTAGGCAACTCTTTTTTTTTCTGTAGACAGACAGAGTAGCCAATAATACGACGAAAGGAATTCTTAAGTGAAACGCACTATAATCATCTTTTTCACCAAAAACGTTCTGAAAAATCAGTTAAAAAGTTACTTCTAAATCATAATAATAGTATAGTCTTTGCCTAGCGAAAAAAAACATCAGTCATCTAAATCAAGGATTATCAGAACATATATTTGGTCAAACTTATTTGTATACTTGAGTATGTAGATATAAGTTTGCAACTTAAATAGTCCTAAAACAACATTATTATTGGTCAGAAGAAGATTCTTTTTTGGACTTTCAAAATTTTATAAAATTTAATTGATGGTTTGCTACTCTAATATTATAAACATCATAATGGCGGGACCAAATCTTGTAACAGAATAATTTTAGCATGTATATTTAGTACGTTTTAGTACGATTTTGTACGCTTCGTGAAATTTTTTTACCTCACACGGTTTAAGCGGAATTTCACGATAATAATAATAATAATAAGAGAGAATTCTTCTTCATCTCCGGCTTGCCTTCATTGGCCGGCCGTAGTGAACACTGACGAGGAACAGAGCTCCCACCTCTCTCTTGCCTTTATTGGCTGGCTTGAGTGGAGATTCGCAAGAGCTCGTGCTCGGGAGAAGGATGTACAATCCAGTAAGGTGCTGGTAGGGATCTTGACCGTACTTTCGGGATTGTCCTGATAGCCGTGGTATGCCTCTCCACTCCTCAAGCGCCTCAGGATATGTTGCCCTCTTGTTGCTACGTCACTTCGTGCTAGCGGCCGTTTCTGGGGGCCCATTTATTGAGTGTGCAAGTCACCCCCTGCCTTTTATCGATGGATCTTAATAACATTGTTCAGGCAGGGGCCATAGTCTTAACATAGTTCCATGATATCAGTCCACCTAAGACTCCAAAAATCATAGCCTTATTATTTTGTTTTCCATATTGTATCGCAATAGTTTTTCAAACCGGGGGTTGTCCTTGGATGCACTAGCATAGCGCATACAGGGATAATCGCCGGTTGGTACCACAATCCATCATTAAAAGCATCTAAAAGGGCCTCTGCGAGTTGGTTTCGGCTCCTCGTACGCCTTCCAAAGGTCCAGGACCTTAGGGTCCTGAGATAAATAAATATATAAAAATAATAATAATAATAATAATATTTATTTCCAAAATAAAAATGGTGACAAAAAACAAGTAGGTACATAATTATTGGTACATAAATGAGGACACAGTAAATAACTACTGGCTCCCAAACTAGGTTTATAGCCTGTGACTTGGGAGTCAGTTACATATTCATTACGATTAGGTAGGTACTCAACAATAACATTGTGTATTCACCAACTAGTTGCTACATTTTTTTTTTAATGCAATTGTGACGTAACTTGGAAATATAATATTAAAAAAGAAAAATGGTTATATTGTTGGTCCCGCCATTATAACGCGTTATAATGGCGGGACCAAGCTTGTACGCTAAAACTATAACGAATTTCATCATTCTGATAAAACTAGTATTATGTACGCGATTTTGTACTTCCGAAAATCAACAATAGGTAACTGAGATATTATTAGTTTTTTTACAAAATCTTTTTTCTTATTTTTGACATTTACGCGCCTGAACAATTTGACGACCAAAAATACGTCATGTAAAAAGTTGCAGTTACATTTCGTGCAGGCGCTGGTAACGAGGGTCAGTCTGCAACATAATAAAGTGTCGACTAAGGTAGGCTTATAATAATTTTTTTCCGTATTTTTTAAATTTTATTTTATTGTTTACGCATTATTATAACAAAATAAAAATAAGAACACAAGATGAATGAAGTTTGAAACATCAACAACGACACATTTTTGTCTGTTTTTTTTTTAATGCTGCCATTTATGAAATTTATATTACACGAAATGTAACTGCTACTTTTTACATGACGTATTTTTGGTCGTCAAATTGTTCAGGCACGTAAATGTCAAAAATAAGAAAAAAGATTTTGGACAAAAAACTAATAATATCTCCGTTACCTATTGTTGATTTTCGGAACTATAAAATCGTTTACATAATACTAGTTTTATCAGAATGATGAAATTCGTTATAGTTTTAGCGTACAAGCTTGGTCCCGCCATTATAACGCGTTATAATGGCGGGACCAACAATATCGTGAAATTCCGCTTAAACCGTGTGAGGTACAAAAATTTCACGAAGCGTACAAAATCGTACTAAAACGTACTAAATATACATACTAAAATTATTCGGTTACAAGATTTGGTCCCGCCATTATGATGTTTATCTAATATTTATATTGCTGCAACTATATTTTATTTCCAATATTATTAATTAAAGTCTGACCACAGATATTTGCTGCTTTATTAATATTTTTACAAAAACAAAAACAAAACAAAAAAAAATAGCGTCTTGGTAATAATAGTGGCAAAAATAACTGATTGCCGAAGTCACCTTTTAATTATATTATTTTTATTATAGCTTTCCTATATTGTCCCACAGCTGGGCAATGGCCTCCTTCCATTTTTTCCAATGTCCACGGTTCCTCGCTATCTCTTTCCAATTCTTAAGGAAGACATCCAGGGCCTAGACCATGACGTTTAAAGTAAGATTGTTTTATTCTTGTTTCAGTGTGGGTAATAGATGGCGCTAGACAACCTGTATAGCTCTGTCTCTTACTTACACTGGAACAAAAATAAAACCATCTTACTTTAAGCGTCATGGTAACTCCGCAGGTCGTCCCGCCATCTCCTATATGATCTGCCGCTGCCTTGCGTAGCTGTGTCCAATCAACAACCCAGTGTTTACACAGCCCACAGCTCGTTAGACATGCAGCAATGTATGCTGTCCTGTCTAGTGATAATTCAAAAACTAAAAAAAAACTAACCGTATGGTATTGGATTGTTATCACGAGATTCAGTTTTCAAGCAAAACGTGCAAGATTGTCTTGTTTGATTTTCTTCATTAGATTGCATAAATGATTCGAAGGCTGGAAAGTAAAAAAATGTTATATCACACATACCTAAGAAAACCAACGTGATTGTGTCTTTTTTTATAAACTAGTGCTTGACTGCGATCCCACCTGATGGTAAGCAGTGATGCAATCGTTGATGGTGAGGCGCATTAGTTTATTAGGAGCCTATTCACTCGAAAAAGTTTTTGCCGGCTATCAGTTATGTTAAAGCCTCAGATACATTAGGGGACAAAATGTCCCCCAACATGACACGCAACGCTCAATTTAAGTGACGCTGCAACGTTGCCCAGTGTTCCACAACTTGCCACCCAACAATTTACAACGCATTCATGTGACGCAGATGTTGTTGGACCATTTAACAGCGTTGCGCGTCATGTCGGGTTACTTTGTCCCTTACCCGAGGGCCACAAAATGCGACGCTCTAAGCGATCTCACCAAGCCTCAGCGTCAAGCGTCAAAAACAAAATGTTTATTGTGTACAAGGCCATATAGTAGCGCTGCAAGCAGCAGTAAAGTCAGATAAAAATTAGTTAGCGCGTTTGCTATAAAACGTGTAACGTTAAATGCGCAGAACCTCAGACACCCCAAATGATTTTTAATTTAAAAGAACTAATTCTGTGAAAAAAAAAAACATTTATAAAAAATTTAAAGGTTTTATGTGCAGTTTTACTTTGTTTAAAATTAATATTTGCATTGAAAAAATAACTTATTATCCCGTATTTATGAGAAAATTTGATTGCACTGCAACCATTTGTGTTTGTTTACCTATTATGGCGGGTTTGCGCACGTGATGGCTTGACCTATTCATAAATAGACAGGGCGACATTTTTAATGAAGATTTTTTTGAAATAGTAACCCATATTAAAAAGTATTTTTATTGATTCTGCTCCTTATTCTGATCAAACTATTTTCAGGTTTTGCGCATTTAACGTTACACGTTGTATAGTGAATTGACGCCTCAAGCGTGTAACGCTACTTTCGTTGCCGTGCCATTAATGTATCTGAGACTTTATGGATGCAAAATTGTGGAGATGTTCAGTAGCTGAGCTTGCGCTAGACTATCTTTATACTTAGCTGAAGAATAGATGTGCCTACCAATGCACTGTAGTCTCGTCTGATCGAACTTCTTTTTTTGGTGTAAAACTCATCCAATGACATCCCCCGCTCTTAGGCGGAGCGGGCGATAGTGTCAGACTTTTACTGACTAAATACCCTATCCTGTTCCTTCGCTGCCTTTCGTACCGGGGCCAAACTTTCCTTTCAGAAACAGATGCTTGGCCACAGTAGGCTTCGACCCTGCTGGGCCCTGATGATTTGCTGACAACTCCTTGGGGAGCGTATGGTTGTTTGATCAGACTACGAGTGAAGAGAAAAACTAGATTCAAATCTACTAAATAATTTAAAATCAAAGCATCAACATACCCTTCTTGGAATTATAACTATTGAACGTATTTGAAAACTTCTGTTGATGAGGACCTGAAGAGAAAAATATAAATTATGCAATATTTTTTTCTTACCTCAAAATTACAGATAGATATGCTGTCCCGCATATTAATTTTTATCTTCTCGTTTCAGTTTAGTAAAATTACACATTTGTTCAAATGATTCTCTTTTCACTCGAAAATAAGTTGCTATTTGCTCACATTTTCTCGATTGCTGCTTAACCAATACAGGTAACGCAGCAAGGTCTCGTTTTTGAGCTAAAATTGGATAAATCCAATATTTTCTCGGTGTATTTTTTTATACATGTTATACATGAAGCTTTTGCAGAAGGCACTGTATTCTGTAAACTCTTGCCACATTCCTTCACTTCTATTATTCATATGTTAAGATGTGGACCGTTGGAGTGGGGTTACATATTTGTGCATCTAGCTTTAAGGATTATTTTTTGTATTTTCTCTAAAATGTAACTGTTTTATATCCCCAATAAAATAAAGAATTATTTATAAATAATACATTTTATATAATTGACAGGTTCCCACTTGACCACTATCTCATCTGATGGTAAGCGATGATCGGCGGTGGAGCACATTTAGCTAAAAGTAACCTATTCACTTTTGATTTAAATGCATCACTATACGTGTTTTTTTTCTGCATAGTAGAAATTCAGAATTAAAACAATTTGACTAAACGTCTATGTAATTGGGCACAGCTTTACAAGCATTATTTATAAAGCTAGCCAAATATGGCAGAAGCCAAAAAATCATCAAGCCTAACGAAAAAAATCATATTAAAACGAAGGATGTATTATGTGTCTTGACTGGCTTGTTGGTCTAGTGGTTAGTGACCCTGACTGCTATGCCGGAGGTCGTGGGTTCGATTCCCACCCAGGACAAATGTTTGTGTGATGAGCATAATCGTTTGTTCTGTGTCTGGGTGTAATTTATCTATAATATGTATTTATTTAGAGATATATAAGTATGTTTATCAGTTGTCTAGTACCCATAACACAAGCTCTGCTTAGCTTGGGACTAGACGGCGTTGTGTGATAGTTGTGGAATATTATTATTATTATTATTATTATGTGTCATATTACACTTATTCAACAAATCAATAAAAAAAGACTACAAATCAATTGAGATAGAGAGAAGTCTGTCTGTCATCAATAAAAAAATGTAAACTGGTCCTATTGGGTACGAATGGGTGAGTACGTAGATCCAAGAAGCCATCTGCATTTCCTATCTATGTTATTTCTGAATAGAACTTTCTAAACCTCAAAGAATGTTGCTTAGTAGATTCTTAAAAATAACCTTAGTAAAGAGAATTAGCGTTCGAAAAAAAAAAATACGACTACCTATCTATAAAACCGTACATATTTTTGTTTTTTTTTTTTTTTAAATACTGCAAATAGGAATAAATAATAAAATGAAAATACAAACTTGATTCTACACGAGAGCGTTCATTCATCCATTTGTCTTCTATCTCCGAGTTGATGCTACAATCTGTCCTCTTTTTACCGATTAGTCGGGATAGGGACAACAACTGGTTGTGAACACCTAGGAAAACAAAAAAAAATTATTAGTTGCTATTTTAGCGACGTCTACACCGACATATTATTATTTTTTTGTGGGTAAATTTTGTAAAGATATCCCCTGCTGTTGGGCGGAGCGGAATAGAATAGAATAGAATAGAATAGAATAGAATAGAATAGAATTGAATTGAATTGAATAGAATAGAATAGAATAGAATAGAATAGAATAGAATAGAATAGAATAGAATAGAATAGAATAGAATAGAATAGAATAGAATAGAATAGAATAGAATAGAATAGAATAGAATAGAATAGAATAGAATATAATAGAATAGAATAGAATAGAATAGAATAGAATAGAATAGAATAGAATAGAATAGCATATATTCGGAGCAAGCAACACAAAATACCACAACATAAAAAAGATAGTGTAAGTCTTCTTTGCCATTGTTCAGTGGGTCCGGGGATCTCTTTCACATCACCCATAGCCCCAGTAGGCTTTGACCCTGCTGGGCCCCTACGGTTGCTGACAACTCCTTGAGGCGCGTGTGGCACTACGCGCCGCCGACGACATGAGCTCAGTCCGAACACAAAACACGCCTGGTTTTAGAATCTTTCTACATTATTGGATGTTGTGGGATTTTACATCTTAGCCTGAGCTATGTTACTAAAAATAGATATCGAAGAACTATCGTAATTTGATCGTCAATCCTTACTTAATATTATAAAAGCGAAAGTGAGTTTGTTTGTTTGTTACGTCTTCACGCCTAAATGGCAAAACCGATTTTGATGAAACTTGGTAGACGGATAGACCATGTCCTGGAATAGGGTATAGGATACTTTTTATCCCGGAAGTATGTTCCCTTGAGATAATTTTCTGCTATCACGCGGGTGAAGCCGCTGGGAGCAGCTAGTATCACCATAAAGTTAAGGTTATCTTCAATTTAGTAGATTTAAAGGAATTGAATAAGTAATAATACATGTACTAAGGCTGCCTGTTCTCAGGAGCGAAGCGAGGCTGCGGAGAGGAGAAACTGAGAAATATTAACCAATAGGATTGCACAAAATCTCCGCTCCTCTGACACAGTTTCTTCACTCCGCAGCCTCGCTCCGCTCATGTAACAGAACAGACGCAAGGCACGGACCCGTCGCAGTCGCGAAAAGATACATACAGAAAAGACGGGACGCCGTCTTTTCTGTATGTTTTACGTCGCGACGGCTGTATACATTTTATATGCAAGTAGATTAAACGGGCGCCGCGACTGCGACGGGTCCGTGCCTTGCGTCTGTTCTATGTGGCCGGTGCTTAAGGTTGCAGCAAAAAGAGCTTTATATGAATAGAGTAAAGGAATTTGAAATGGTAATTACTTTTTTGTATGTCGTCCTTAGAAACAACTGGCTTACTCGTACTATTTCTGAAAATGTTCACCTCCAGAGAGTTTTTCTGAGTCTGCATTATGGAAGTCTGCGCAAGATTCTCTGAAACTGTTCAAAACAAATATGTTACTGGTTTATTTATAACTAGCGGTCCTGTTAGGCGTCCTGTCTAAAAGCTGGCTTTTCGTCAGGATAATAAAATTGAGAACCCAATTTTATCGTTACCTACCGAGTCCAATTTTATTTTCAAACCGTCCATGGTCTCACTCTAATATAGATACACACAAAACATCAACCAAATCGGTGAAACTGCTTGGTGGGATTTTACAGGTACAGGTTTTTATTGCTGTCCCACTTCTGTGCAAAGACCACGGAGTAAGTATAGAAGAGGAGGTGGCCTAAACAACTGTGCACTGTGACTCTCAACTGAGTCCTGACGTCATCACGGTGGGCGTGGCTTAAATCAGTGTATTGTTGGCGTTCGTCCTGTGCACAACTTCGTAAACCTACTTATTTGGCATTATATTCGCGATAGAAAAACATAAAAATTAAATGTTATATTTTATCTTGTAAAAACTACTTGGATAGACGTTCTGATGCTATGGATGCCATCACATTTCATTTGTAAGTAATTTTAGGCATAATTTATTAAAATACTTCTAGAACAATCTCTTAAAGTCAGCATTTCCAAATATAATTCTACTCGACATTAGATGGCGACACTTTGTGTCATGGGAACTAAATATATTTAGGCACGTAGAGCTCAGTATTAATATATTTTAATAATTATACGTATTGAAATTTGATCAACATTCATTCCTAGAGGTCCTTTAATCGCCAAAATATTATTTTTGTTGTTTTTATATAATTTTGTAAACAGGTCGCCATCTATCGTCAAACAGCAAAAATACAGGGCAGTATTTAGAAGCCAATTATTTTACCGAATGTCCCACGGCTTATGAACTTATAAATACGAGTATAATACTTATATTTCTTTAATATAATTATGATTTGGTCGACCAAATTGTTTTTTAATTACCTCACATTTGGTGTAAAAAGTAAAGTATGCACACACACACACGGGGATAACGCTGTCTTTGTCTTGGGCGGCTTGAATTCCTCACTTCACTCTGGTTTCTTTATAATCTCCCTCTCAATGCTCGGGAGTTAATTATATAAATCCCTCACTAACGTTCAGGATTAAAATCAGCAACCTTCGTTTCGTTCGGAATTCAACATGCCGCCCGCGACTTTAAGACACTGCTTTATCCCCTAGTCACATAATTTACTATTATTGAAAGGTTTCGGAATTTAAAGTATTTTTTTAAACTAGCTTTTTAATCAATCTTGATCATTCTTTCTATAAATATAAGCCTTTAAAAAAGTAAAACCTAATAAAAATAGAATTAAAAAAAATGTTACAATAAAAAGGTTTTTGATGAATTTCGAATGATCTTCATTCGTCATTCATCAAATAATAGTATAACTATTTCAATGAAAAATATACGTATCGGATGGTTTACACTTACACAATTAATTTAAAAAACAAATATCCCTGGTAATTCTGAGTGCGACCCTGTTGCATCCTGCACTTAATGACATCTAGTGTGAGATAGTTACGTAACTACAAAATAAAATCAACAGAACGAGCAAGTAGTTTTGCTATTGACCGGCAGATGGCAAATAAAAAAATGGGCGGAGTCTAACACCCCTCACCCCGCAAAATGTCACGCTTTTTTACTTAGGGAAATCTTATTACAACATCTCCTCTTTGTACTTGCTTCGTGGCAAAGACCAACTTTTTCACTCACTCGCGTATCTCAATATAAGGGCCTATGCGCACCACGTTTTTTAAACGCGCCGTCAAACGCGCGTTTAAAAAAATTTAGCGATACAGACGCGATACGCACGCAAGTCAGACGCAGCCTGTAGACCTTTGCACACCTGTATAAATACAGATGCGCGTGTGTAGCGATACAGACGCGATGCAAACGCGCGTCTGTATCGATACAAACGCGCGTCTGTATCGATACAAACGCGCTGGCATTTTGAGTTTTTAAGCAGAACCTCGTCAATAGTAGCAAGATGGCGTCGGTCGAGACAGCATTGATTACATGCGCTTTGTTATTAATTTTTTTAAAAAAGAAGAAAAATTACTGGCGTTTTTGGGTACACCCATTTACAAGCGAGAGAAGATTGTGTGGACATTATACAACAACGTTAAACGGCTAGAAGCGCCGGTGCCGCGCGTTTGTATCGATACCAACGACAACAAACTGCTCTGCAGGATAAAAACGCGCCGGCGACGCGCGTTCCCAAAACGCGCGTCGACGGCACGTTTTAAAAACGTGGTGTGCATAGGCCCTTAGGTAAAAAAAGAGTTTTCTGCAAAGTTTGAATTCGCACGTTGACGTTTGGTTAGATTGTGAGTGATTCGTCAACTGTCCAGCACGACCACTACTCAAGGATGTTTAAAAGTATTTCAACTGGACCAGCACTGTGCGCATGCGCGCCGCCACGCATCGAGGTTAAAAACAGGACGCGACGCGACGCTTCTGCTCCAGTGAGTTGAGGCGCCTTCGTGCTACGTCGTAGCAAGTCTACGGTGTAGCTTTAAGTCGCTACGACTACTACGTAACTGCTACGCGCTTCTTTGAAGCATGAGTATATACAACTTTTCATCTTATTTGTAGGTCCTTAATAAGATAAAAAAATGGAGTCTTTAGCTAGAGTTACCGGGTCAGGCAATGTGCTATTGGGATCACCAGAAACAATACAGCCCAGACAAGAGCCAAAGCAATGAAATCTTGGCAAATCCAAAAACAAAGATCTATCTCGCAATGAAATTAATTCAAAACGAGGAGCAGAGAAGTAGGAAAGTGTAGAACACACTTTTCCGCTATATATAGTATTTTACAGCAATTAGCTCACCTTATGACCTATGGGACTTGAACTGGCACTAGCGCTATCTATGTAGAATTTCACCAAAGGTTCCGCTTCATAAAACTCACTTACCTGGGATTGGTTCATAGTTGGTGTTAGTTTCTATGTCGAAGGCCAGCATACCGATGGAAGAGTGTGGTGGTACTGAAAAATAAAAACAAAATGTCATGGCCCTGGAAAATTTAAAGAGGAGACAAAAAAGAAAATTGGATCCAGTTTATTTGAAAACTACAATAGTTCCAGAGGATTCCACTCATTACCTGCACGCACAATTAATGTGTTTCCATAACGTTTTGTGCAGATTTGTGGAATTTGCGGGCAGGACATCGCCGGTTATCTTGTGGTTCGATGAAGTTTCGTTGAAGTCTAAGTTAAAAATTTATAATTTGGGTGTCTTCAAGGCTCTGAATGAATAGTCTCTTAATAAACTAGTGCGCCTAACCATCAGAGAAAACATCGCTGCTTAACATCAGGTGGGTTAACTCATGTTCTTACGAAGCTCCTGCGCCGCGGCGCAGCACGCGCGCCTTTCGCGCGCAGGTCGTTAGGGCCAGGCCACACGATGCGTTGCGGTGGCGCATCGCGACACAAATAATTTGGTCCAGCTGTATGTGTCTCCGCACAAGGCGACCGCGTTTCAATTGTTTTTTGCGGCGGCTTCTAACTTATTTTTGTGGCCGCTTCTAGCGTTTTTTTAAAGCCCGTGTGTGGGGACAGTAAGCAACTCGCGAGTGGCGCATTCGCAGGGCGTTCGCCTGGTCTAGACACACATTTAAATATATAAAATTCTGATTACACTGACCACAATATCTGGAGGTGTCGTTCTTGACAGACATCGCTGACATCGCCGGCACCTGGATGGCTGCAGGCAGACCGCAGTATGACGTCATCATTGAGGCACTCCTATGAGGCATTGCTGCAAGAATATTTTAAAATTAGAATTGTATTTTAATTTCAGTCTGGTGCGCGCAATTCCACGTTTAAAGCGTGTATTTTGCGTACGGGTGGGACAAATGTATCATTCAATCCACCCCAACTCCTCAAGAAAGGCCAGAAGCGCGGTTCTGGATGTACTTTGTCCTGTATCCAGCGACCACTCGTCAGTTTAGAAGCAGATGAGCTGCTGTAAAGTTACGAGTAAGTATCATAAACTGAGTTTATAAGAGAGTGGCAACAATATGCGACGATTAGAAATTATATGCAAAGAGTGACGACAATATGCGAAGATAAGAGATAATATGCAAAGAGTGGCGAGTATGTAATATGCTGTCGTCTTGCATGCTTTTTTATTCCGCTCGAAGTATCATCAACTGGATTTCTATGTAACGAAAAAGTAATAATAATAACGAATTCTTTTTTAAAGAAATTCTCTTTAAAAAAAATTCAGTCTATTTTAAATTTCGTCCCTTTCAAACTTTCTTTATTATATTATTTTCATTTCTCACTTTATTCATTCTCGTCACAAAGCGACACACATTCATCTCTACATTCTCATTTCCGCCGCTAGCAATCTTTTTTTATCCATCTTTTTCACAGCCCAGGCAACAAAATTAATATCAAATCAATTATTGAAGTTGTTACAGATAAGTTATTTGATAAACAGACGAAATTTCGCGTTTACTACTTTGATATAATTTAAGATTTGGAAATGTGACGTCCTATAACTTGTCACATAATGTCACACATCGTCGATCGGTGAGCAATGGGTAGCTCGCTGTCCCACCGTCCGGTAACTGTCCGGACCGAGCCCAAGTCATCGACGGAGCGCTCTGTTCCCGCGTACCTCAAGAAGTTGTCAGCTGCCGTAAAGGCCCAGCAGGGTCGAAGCCAAAGGTCTAGTTCCGAAAGTGAGGCTCGGTCCCGGTATGAAAGGAAAGAAATAACAGGGTGGGATTTCTAGTCAGCAAGAGTCTGACACTATCTTAAGGCGGGGAGTGTCATTTGGATGAATTTAACCTACCGAAAAAAAAAAAAACTCGTGGATATCTCCCCACCCTGACGAAATTTATAGATGGCCCCTTATAAATCAATGAAACGCCGTCAATTTTCGCGGCAAAGCAATGAAAAACGAAGCGTCACCTAGCGTGTTATTTCCCATACAAGCGGAATGTTTCCATATCATTAAGCAGATTCGTAAAGGGCTTTGAGAATAAATGCCGTGAAAAATTACCAAACACCGCTTGTAAAATGCAAAGGCGGAAAAATGTATGTCATGATGGAATGTTATGTATTTACACAGATTTTATGGAATAGAATAGAATAGAATAGAATAGAAATACTTTTATTCGGTACAGAACAGACACAGCACAGCACAACGGATTATAGACAAAGTAAACAATAACAAAAGTACAAAGTGCGCCGAGCGTGCAAATGGATTCAGGAAGCCTTTTTATTTATTAAGTCTCGCTTCTGTCATCATCGAAATATTTCACTAGCTTTTGCCCGCTTTTTCGCCCGCTTGAAAGTAGGGAACAGGCATGTTAGTATGTCTCGTAGTAATAAAGTCGCATTCTACATGTGAAATTTAAAAAATCAGTCAGTAGTTTTTGAGTTTATTTATTACAATATTGTCCTTAAAGAATAGAATAACTTTTATTTGCGACAGACAGCACAACGTTTACAAAGATAAAGATAAAGATACTTTTATTTTGCAAATATGGGTAGCAGTAAAGATGACAGAAAAATATAGGTAACAAGTTCAGCCATATTTTACCATGTAGGCATGCAAAAGACATAAAATTTAACACACCACCACCAAATACAATTTTAAAATAATACACAACGCAGTATTAACAAATAAACAATAACAAAGAAAATATTAAAATTAACTTAAAACACTACTATTAATTTTTTAAACCATTATATTGTATACTTAAAAATCTTTCTCATTCAGGTACTCACTTAAGTTATAATATGCTTTTACCACTAAAAAGGTTCGAAGTTTTTTTTTAAATAATGATAATGGAAGCTCTTTCCAACTCTTAGGCATCTTATTATAAATGACTGGAGCCATGCAGTAGACACTTTTGCGCATAAGTGCTGTCTTAGCTGGCTCCTGACATAGCAGGCTATTATCACGTCTATTGCGGGGAAATACATCAGCTATGCGTTTAAAACGACTAGGGTTTGTCTTCACAAACACAGCTACTTCTAGGATATACAAACCAGGCAATGTTAATATCTTGTGATTTTGAAAATATGGTTTACAACTATCAGTAGGCTTTAGCTTAAACATCGCTCGGATACATCTTTTTTGTGCCTTGAAGGCGATTTCTCTTTCGGTAGAGTTTCCCCAAAATATGATTCCATACCTCAAATGTGACTCTACTATTCCGTAATAGGCAGTAAGAAGTACATCTGTGTTGGTTATGGTTGATAATGCGTGTAAAGCATATGCAGACTTACTCATTTTCTTACATAAAACATCAATGTGGGATTTCCAATTTAATTTTTGATCTATCTGTAGACCCAGAAATTTTGTACTATCAACTTCTTCTAATGTATTATTCCTATAGTGTATATTCAAGTTAATACTAGAGGTCTGTTGTCTAAATTGAATAAGTTTCGTTTTATTCAAATTTATTTTCAAATTATTTGACTCTAGCCAGTTTAACGTCTGTTTTATACTATTGTTAATGTCACTCTCATACGTCACTATACTTTCACAAGGTACTGTGATCGTGCTATCATCCGCAAAAAGTGTTATAGGTCGCTCAATAGATTTTGGTAGATCATTAATGTATAAAATGAATATAAACGGACCCAAGACGCTGCCTTGCGGCACCCCAAATAATACTTTACGCTCTGAAGACCAAAATGTCTCTTCATGTTTAGTAGCTATATTAATTTTACTGACTTCAGTTATCTGTTTTCTGTTTTGTAGGTATGAGCTAAGTAAATTAAGGACATTGCCTCTGATCCCATAGGCTTCGAGCTTGCTTAAAAGAGTAGCGTAGTGGACATAATCGAATGCCTGGGTCATGTCACAAAATATACCACAAACAGGGTTTCGGCGATCAACATTTTTAATCACATTGTATATAAAATCATATATCGCCATATTAATCGTCCTATTTAAACGAAATCCTTTCTGTTCTTCGCACAAAATATTATGTTTATCTATAAATTTATAAAGTTCCCTATAAATATACTTTTCAAAAATTTTTGAAAATACTGGAATTAATGATATTGGTCGGTAGTTTTCCATTCTTTCTCTATTATCTTTTTTAAAAAGTGGCTTAATAATTGATGTTTTTAATGCCTCAGGAAAAACACCAGCGCTAATACTTAGATTTATTATATGACTTAAATGGCCGCTTATTTCTCTTGACACCTGTTTTAGTATTTTTGTGGCAATACCGTCATATCCTACACTATTTGTATTTTTTAATGAAATTATGATTCTTTCTATATCTAGTGGTATATTAGGAGCCATACAAAAATTAAAAAAAAAATTGTGCAAGTGCATGTCGGACTTGCACCCAGAGGGTTCCGTACCATCTTACCTGTGTAAAGGTCGGAATCTGGAAGTTTTTTTTGTGACGTTACAACAATTTCAGATTTATTCTTTAGATTTATTTTCAGATTTATTCCTACATTTGTTTTATAAGACCTTGCTTTATGCAAAATTTCAGGATTCTGTGGGATTCTTAAGTTTGATTTTTTCACAGCTTCAAGGGACCCCAGAGCTAAGTATATACCTATATGGTTTTAATTTCAACTCGATATCTGCACGCGTTCGAAAGATATGGTAGTTACATAGATGTCCAAAAAATGTGTATTGTAGGGTGCAAATGTGGTTTATTGTACAAATTTCAAGTTGTACGGTACGACATGTACAAAACTTCAAACACATTATTAAATTAGGCTGTCGTGTAATGCGTGGCGCAGTGATTTTTTATTAGAAAAAAAATGTGTGTGAACGACAAGGAAGCGCTAGCCGGACTGCGCGGCGGACGTCGCACGATATCTCGGACAATGAATCTTCGATGTTTCGTGCCTTCTCTATTAACATTTCCAGAGTTGTTATAGATTCACGAGTTACACGTTTCCTTATACGGCGATGTAATAAGCCGTAAATCATATCGATTTCCATATCACTGTGCACTCTGTATGGGAGTTTCGATATTAGCACGCGAAGGCGACTGATGAAAACCTCCGTTCGTTCCTCGGCTTGTTCGTTGGTAAATATATCGCGAAATATCTTGTGCGGAGGCCGGGGTACGCCGAACATAGCGCGCAATTTATGAAGCGCGTCCTGCCATGACGTCACGGTCGCTTTTATTCCGCGATACCATACTGCTGCTTCCCCTTCTAGGAGCATTGGTAGGCCTCGAAGCGCAAGATCATCGCTAATACATGTGCACTCTTTGTATATTTCGATAGAATCTATGAAAGCTTCGAGTACCTCTGAGTCACGGCGTTCTCCGCTGAATCGGGCCGTACAGCGCGCGAAGTTACCTTGCTTCGAAGACAGCGATGAAGACGGTGCAGCTGCAGAGTCGATGGCCGACGTAGCTAGCAGGCTCTGAACCAGTTGACGGTTCGATTCCGCTTGAGCCTGAGCGAACGCCTCCAGGAATGACGTCAGCTGCCCTGACGATAGCGGCGCGCGCGTCGGTGACGCCGGCGCGTCGCTCATGTTGTCGTCACCGTATGTCTTGCTTTTTCTGCGAGGCATTGTCCACGTATTCACACAACACAGGCACACACAAAGTCACAAAGTCTAATTATCACCGTTACCAGTTCAAATAAGTTCGCGTCGCGTCGGTTAGGTACCTACCTACTTACGCGGGCCGCGTTGGAGCGCCAGTTTGTAGGGTGCAAATGTGGTTTATTGTACAAATTTCAAGTTGTACGGTACGACATGTACAAAACTTCAAACACATTATTAAATTAGGCTGTCGTGTAATGCGTGGCGCAGTGATTTTTTATTAGAAAAAAAATGTGTGTGAACGACAAGGAAGCGCTAGCCGGACTGCGCGGCGGACGTCGCACGATATCTCGGACAATGAATCTTCGATGTTTCGTGCCTTCTCTATTAACATTTCCAGAGTTGTTATAGATTCACGAGTTACACGTTTCCTTATACGGCAATGTAATAAGCCGTAAATCATATCGATTTCCATATCACTGTGCACTCTGTATGGGAGTTTCGATATTAGCACGCGAAGGCGACTGATGAAAACCTCCGTTCGTTCCTCGGCTTGTTCGTTGGTAAATATATCGCGAAATATCTTGTGCGGAGTCCGGCGAGCGCTTCCTTGACGTTCACACACTTTTTCCTAATAAAAAAATCACTGCGCCACGCATTACACGACAGCCTAATTTAATGTGTTTGAAGTTTTGTACATGTCGTACCGTACAACTTGAAATTTGTACAATAAACCACATTTGCACCCTACAGTATAAATTATTAGTATTTGTACACATTTTTTGGACATCTTTTAAAATCATTATTTTGGATAAATTATGGCGATTTAGATTTAATTTTTTTTATTATTTGCTTTATTGAACTTTTGGCATCAAAATAATCTAATTATGATGTAACTACGATGCTTAGTTATTGTGAAAAAAAAAACATTTAATAAGAGCCAAATGTTGAGAATTTTGATGAAATTGTGACTTCTGAAATAAGAAAATGAAACATAATTTTATTTATTATTTTTTATTTATTTATTAAAAACACACACTATCTTAACAGGCTGGACCCAATGCCATAGTGGTTTTAAAAAGGAACAACATAAATTAACTTATCTCTAACACTCATCTTAAACTATAAAAATCTTAAACAACTATAAATACAAAAATAATAATAATAATATAACCTTAACCTGCAGGTAAGTAAATAAAATCAACAGTTAATACTACTACAAATAAACTTTAATAAAACTCTTGCTAATTCGGTCTCGTGGCTTGAAAATAGGTCAATCCTCTCATGCACTTCATTTAGCACGCGTATTGTGCGGGTGAGGGGTGCTTTTGACAGCAGGTTGGTTCTGGCAGCAGGTACTGCCAGCAATGGCGGTCACCACCGCCGCCACACGTACCGGTCTGGCACGCATAGCTTCAGGTGCCGCAGCACGCCCGGGTTGTGCGCTACTCCCCGCAGGAGCTTTACTGCATACGCCGCGAGTGTAAACTCCCGGCGCACTCTGAGCTCGTTGTACCCCACCATACCCAGTACAAACAGTGTCGGATACATCAGTGGGTAAAATGGGTAAACCCCATAGAAAGTAGAATTAGAACTAGCCATGAATGCATTTCAAAGATGATAATGTTGCGCTTAGTTTCCATTCGTAAAATTTGTAAATTCGTTAAATTATGCCATTAACGAAGCTCACAAACATAAGTCGAAATGATGTTGGCACGAAAGAGCTATGTTTAACGCTTGATTTACCAAACATAATACACCCAAATTGACTTAAAAAAAATTACTGGCTACTACTAATACTATGGTTAAATATGTGCTATAATAATATTTCAAGTTGTTTCATTATTTTGTTCAAAAAAAGCATTTTACAAGACTCCAGCCTTAACACTTGATGCTTCGGTTTTAAACGAATGACTCAGTCGATTTTTAGGTACTTATTACAACCGTCAGCTAGTTTTAGTCGAGCCGAAAATTCGGCCCCTTCTTGGCTGAAATAAAACTCCCGTCGAAAGCAGTTTTTTTCCCGCGTCACATTGGCCTAAAGCAGACCTTCGGTCGGTTTTTTCAATATGTATTAAGTTTTCTAAACTCACCTTCGAATTTGTCAAGTTCTTCAGTTTGTGTGGGAGTCTCATTGTTGAGCTGGTTCAGCATGCACATGGATGCAATGGGGCCTCGATCATGTCCTGGAAGTAAGACGAAGAAAAGGGTTACTATTTAAGAATACAATGGTTCCGTTTATATTGATTCTTTCTTAACAAGAAAGAATCAATATAAACCGTACATCAGCTACTGACGTTTTATTGTCCATACGTGCCAATGTGATATATACGTAAAATAATTTGAATTTATGACTTGGAAAGGGATGGCGAGACCACCTAGATGCCTATCACAAGTGTTGGTTGAACGGACCACAAGTAATAGGTAGCTTGCTGTCCGGCCGTATGGTAAGGACGAAGGGCGAGTCGACGGGACGGTGCGTAGTGCTCCACGCGTGCCTTTAGTAGATGTCAGCGAAACTGAAGGGTTCCAGTGGGGCTGATGTCTGCTAGGGCAGGAACTTTCAAAAAGTGATCGTTGTCCTTGAACACAAAAGGGAAATGAAGGTCCCAGATAGATTTTAGTCAGTAAAAGTCTGATACGTCCTCTCACTCCTTCCTAGATAAGAGAAGTTCTTTGATGATTTTCCACCTTAAATAAAGGTTGGTTAAAATGGTTAAAGAAAAGGATACTTAAAAGGATTTGCGTGAAGCCTTTGCTTACCATTAGGTGAGATAATGGTTAAACGCGGGTCTATTCAGAATTAAAAAAAAAAAATGTGCGAGGTCAAAAAAGCGTTTAACACAGTATATCTATTCTGGTAACACAAATAATATACACTTAAGAAATAATATGGAGAAAAAAATTTCAACAGTATTCAATCCATAGCGTTTAGGTTTCAGTACTGTAAGCTTGTAATGTATTTCTTAATAAATAAATAAATAAATCCAAGCGTAAATAAAACAAATCTGGTTGTAACAAAGAAAAACGACCACACAGAAATGAATGACTTTTACAAAGCCTCAATGTATCAAAACGGCCGTTTACTATAGGCTAACGTGATGCCCAAACTAGGGTCTAATCAAGCGGTTAAAGTCGCCATTTTATTGATTGAAAGTCACCAGCTATGAAGAAACACTATAAATCAAGTTGAGTCGATCTATCAATTGAGTAGATATTTCTTGCCGCCCAATACATCGGCCACGAATGTTGCCAAAATAAATATATCGTTCTGGGAATAGGTACAAAAAACTGTCTGTATGTAAGAAAAAAAGTAATTACATTACTTGTTCCGTAGCTAGTGATCAATAAATGTCTTTCTGTCTGAAAACATCGAAATTCAATCTTTTACTATATATTTACTTTACTTTATAAATTACTAGCTGCTCCCAGCGACTTCACCCGCGTGATAGCAGAAAATTATTCCAAGGGAACGTACTTTCGGGATAAAAAGTATCCTATGTCCTATTCCAGGACATGGTCTATCCTTGTACCAAGTTTCATCAAAATCGGTTTTGCCATTTAGGCGTGAATATGTAACAAACAAACAAACAAACTAACTCACTTTCGCTTTTATAACATTAGTAAGGACTAATTGGTTATTTATTCGCTTAGCGGTTTGTGAGTTTATTATAATTAGTTAAATATTAAATAAATAATATTATATTTTAATCTTTCACTACATACATAGACATAAAGTTAAAGTAGGCAGGTATATTAAATTCATTAAACCCCGAGCGAACGCCGGTTTGCGCACCCATCATCATCATCATATCAGCCGAAAGACGTCCACTGCTGGACATAGGCCTACCCCAAGCGTCGCCACAACGACCGGTCCTGTGCATCACGCATCCATCGGATTCCCGCGGCCCTGACCAGGTTGTCGGTACACCTTGTTGGAGGCCTTCCAATGCTGCGTCTTCCGGTACGGGGTCGCCACTCCAGAACCTTTCGTCCCTATCGACCATCTGTTCTGCGTGCAATGTGCCCTGCCCGTTGCCACTTAACACGTTCGCGTGAGCAACCTCATTTCTGAATGTTGGTACTGAGGCGCACCTTTTTCCCATACAAATTTAAGCAACGTCTAAAGACGTCCCGCCGTAATACGTATGTCTTAGAACCGTGTCATGTGGCGCAACGTTATTTCACGTCCAACGTTTATATACGTTGCCGCCACCACGTAGGTCTGACATACCATGCTAAACGACACAACGTTCATAGGCGTCAACTTAAATTAAGGAAATTGAAATGATACAACTGGATATATAGGAATATAAGTTTAATCAAAAACTCTTAACATTTTTATTTGTACGAGTCCAAAATCTTTATTACTTTTTAATCAGCCTTAATTATACATATACCTATTTATTAATAACTAGCTTCTGCCAGCGGCTTCGCCCGCTTGAAAGTAGGTGTCTCCTAACAAACTTTGGTAGATATTTATAAAATCTACAATTAATTAGAACAACTTTTATAGTTTAGGCAGTGTACGCAAAATAAGTAACTTTTCTGGTTGACTTTTTACACCTTGTGTCCGAAAAACTCAAATATCTTACGGAACCCTATTTTTTTCCAAAATAAAATATAGCCTATGTTACTCGTGGATAATGTAGCTTTCGAATGGTGAAAGAATTTTTAAAATCGGTCCAGTAGTTTTTGAGCCTATTCATTACAAACAAACAAAGTTTTCCTCTTTATAATATTAGTGTAGATTAACAAACAAGATAATGTTAGGAATATATAATAAAATATAAAGATGTACACTATAGGTGTGTAGCTGTTTGATTATGCCACTCTTCAAAACAAGAAGGGCATAGAGCTGGCTTGTCTGGGCACCCTTTGCACCTATAGCTACTTTCTCTTCGCGTCTTGTTTTTAGTACACATTTTGCATTTCAAAAATGTATTTTTATTAGAAGAGATTTTCTTAGGTATCTTTTCAGGCCAGTGACCAGTCGGAAAAGATGTTTCTTCATTCGAGGATGGTACAGATTCGTTTCTTACTTTCTGTCGATTATCATATCTATGATGTTTTATTAATTTGTCTGGTTTTAGAGCTGGATCTAATTTTAAGAGTTTTATTATTAAATCCTCACGAAAGTCTATAAATTCATAACTCTTAGCATTACCTTTAAGATATTTTTTATAAATATAAAAGCTGTTCCAAACTGCTAGGTCTAGTATATGGAAAAGTACCTTTTTATACCACCTTACTGTCTTACTGGGAGATGAATAATATGAGACCATTTGGTCGGAACGGTCAATACCTGACATATATTTATTATAAATCGAGACTTCCAGCGGTTTAAGTTTAGATTGACCGTGTCTGTTATGATCATTAATTATTTTAGGATGGTTTAGGGTGGTAATCATGTGTACAGGTCTTTTGTCAACCCATTTGGACACGTACACTTTATTTTTTCTCGCCCAAACATGCTCTCCTTTTTTAAGTTTTTTAGAAACAACTTCTTTAGGATTATCTTTCCTGTTTGACCTTAAAGTGCCATTGGTATGTGTTTTTAAATCTAATAGTTTTTCAGACAAGGACACCGAATTATAATAATTATCCATAAAGAGATGGTGGCCTTTCAACATATACGGCCTCATTAGCCGAAGAACGAGTTTTTCTGTTTTCTTTCCTTTATCAGAAGGATCATCAGTTTTCCCAGCATACATCATTATATTAAGAACAAATCCTTCTGCAGTGGTCAACTCGTAAAATTTTATTCCATATCGTGCTTTTTTGCCTTTCATGTACTGTCTGAACTTAATTCTTCCTCTAAACAATAGTAAAGATTCATCTAACGAAAGCTCTTTTTCAGGTTTGTAACAATGTTGAAATACTTTGCACATGTTATTTATAAAATTTTCGATCTTAGCACTTCCTTTAGCATTTAAGTCTGAAGCGTAAAGACATCTTAGTATTTGTTCGAATCTTCTTTGTGACATAGTATAAGGAAATATTGGATGATAATACAGAATGTCTGAATAAGTGAACAGTTTTCGTTTTTTAGGAACAGATATTTGTCCTTGTAATAAACAAAGTCCTAGAAATTTAAGAAATTCATCTTCGTCAACATCCCTGAACGAGTATCTACGACTATGTCGCGTCATTGGTCTATTTTTATTGCACAGAGCCTCACCATATTTATTTGTATGTTCGATAAGTTGCCTAACAATATGAGATGGAAATAATTGTCTGAATACATCGAAAACCGAAGTATTTTCATCAATATGAAACTGGACGCCTGTTGATGTAGAATCGAAATTAAATTCTGGGATATCTAATGTTGTGTGTTCCCAATTTACTGTTGTAGGTGGTGTAACGGGTCTATTATGCCTTTCCGGTACATTGCTTGGGCCTGGTTCTGGATCTAGCATTGGTATATTCGAACTATAATCAGGCTCCTGTTGCTCTTCGACCGTTTGGATAGTATTAGACTGGAGTATTGATTCCGATTGCACAGATTCACATGAAGTAATAGAATCATCGTGACTACGTGGAACATTTTCAATTAGTGTCACATCTTGACATTCATCAGAATCAGTCTGTAGAGATTCGGTTTGGTCCACATCAGATGATGACGATGAGCTCGAACTAGAATTACGATTATGCATTGGAGCTGTACTTACAGATTGAGATCTATTAGAAGAACGATTACGACGACATAACCTAGTTCTATTTACAGAAGTATTGCTGTCACTACTAACTTCATCATTACAAGGATTATAGTCTCCGTCAGATCCATATTCATCATCACCACTAACACTAAATGGATCTGGTATAGTACTTCCCGTCGATGACGCTTCTTCGAAAAGTTTCATGATACGTTCTTCTTCCTTATCCATCTATAACAATGCAATAATACACCTTTACTAAAGCAAATAGCAATGTATGATATATGAAAAACCAACCACCAAAACCATAAAACCATTTATTTTATGTTTATTACCATATTCTCACTGTTCAAAATAAGCAAATGCAAAAAAAGCAGAAAAACCGTTACGAACTTCTCTTTCAAAATTATATCAAATTCATGTTAGTTATGACATTGTTTGTTCCTCAAAAACATGCGGACACTTATACCAAGTAAGTGTAATAAAGAATTTTATAATATTTACTAACCTTTTATGATAAAATATTACGTAATCCAGATAAGTTGCACGGCGTTTACAATACACACACGTTAGGTCGTCTCACTGCGCGCAGGTCAACTGGCAGTGGGGATAGCGGTACAAGGGAGGGCGTCATAAGACGTTGCGAGTTTGTGCGCGCTACCTTTGCATGTGTGCGTACAAAACTAGAAGGATGTTTGTTTTTTGCTCATGCGGCGGTTGTGGCTTGGAAAATCGAACGTGTTGCGGCGCTAACTCGATGCGCTATAGGAATTTGCCCATTAAATAGACGTCAAAAGACGTTCCGTCAAAATAAATATGACAATCTAGAGGCCGTCATATGACGTTGCGCCATTTCATAATTATATCAACACGACGTTGTAAGACGTTGCTCCCGCGAACGTGTTAAGTTTGGTGACTCTTTGAGCTATTTCGTGAATTATCACGATATTGAAGAGTTAATTTTGACATTATAAGATTTATAAACTTCACACTGTCATAGAGCTCGGTGCTGACGGTTACTGGATGGCCGGCTGGTGAGCTACCCATTGCTCGTCGTCCGTAAGTCCGCATCAGATGTTTTTTTTTTCTGTTGAGTCTCGCGTACGAGATCGCTTACCGCTTTTAGGTAGGCACGTAATGTTTTTTGCACTAGTGCGAAAAAGTGCACGAGCTCTTTCATTTCTTCGTAAGTGTATTAAAAAACATCGTTTGATACACGTGTAAATTTGTCACTGTAGCACTCGGATCCAAACTACCCTCACCTTCGGCTCGGGCAAATTTCGGCTCGGTCACAATGACAAAGTTTTACGACTTGTCTCTAAATCTACCATTTTCAAGCTTATATTCGCATCATGCTTATTTTCTGGAGCCTTTCAGAATTATCACGCAATCACATAATGTAATCCTTTATAATGCATGTCATCCTTACAAATCTGTACCCCATACACCCTTGACACACTTAAATGACAAACAAAATGGATTACACAAATACACATATTTATGATATGTCACATAATATAGCGTGCAGGGTTTTACCCCTGGAATAACAAGCCGTTTATATTTAACTTTACGAACCTTCGTAAAGGAAGAGTTACTTACAACCGCAGTTACAGGAATGCATAATATTATATCTATCTATCTATATATATAAAAATGACCCCCGTTTTCCGTTGTCACGACTTGGCATGAAAACGGCTTGACCGATTTGGCTGATTTTTTTTTTGTTGTGATTGTTATTGTGAGGAGAAGGTTCTTATGGAAAAAAAATAAAAATTAGGGTAGTGTAGGGTAGAGTAGGGTAGGGTTTTTTTTTTTTTTTTTTTTTTTTTTTTTTTTTTTTTTTTTTTTTTTTTTTTTGTGGCAGGAGTGGGAAATCCATCATGGACACCCAGACTGCTTTGCAGAAAGGCAGTCTGGGTAGTGCCGGACTCCTACCGGCTAAAAACCACTCCTGCCATGCGGAAGGCCCCCCTGCCGTCAGGTTACGCAGGGAAGTTTTCTAGGGACGTAGGTACTTTTTGTTATTTTTAAATTTATTTATTGTGTTTGTAATTTAATAAATGTAAAGATAATAATCAATTTAAAATGTTTTTATCTTAATAATTGTATTGTGAATGTCGTCATTATAAGAGAAATCTAATTTAGGTGTGATAAATAGTAAGAATAATAATTGTTAAAATAATTGTAAAAAAAAAAATCATTGGTGTATATTGTTAAGATCCGTGTATAATACATAATTGTGATTATAAATATTAATATAAAATAACTGGTACAATAAAATTTGATGGGCCTTATAAAATTTATTTTCAATTTCTAATAAAAAGGTCATAATTGTACATAACAGATAAAATAACTTATAAATAATAAAGTGTCAATCATTCATTTCGTCTATTGACAGACTGGACAATTTTAATTATATAGTCAATGAAAGACTTCCTCTTCTTTCGGTCACTTATTAAGAGACATAAGTTTCCTTTGGTGACTTGCAGTTCGACTCCCATTTCAAAGTCGTGCCTGTGGGAGGAATACACAGGGCACTCCGTCAGCAGGTGGAGGACCGTCTCCTGCTTGTCGGGGTCGCAGGCGCACGCTGGGTTCTCCTTACACTTGAAGCGTGTCAGGTATTCGGAGAACCCACCGTGCCCCGTTAGGGCCTGGGTCAGCTTCTGGGTCACCTCTATCTTACGCACCGTCCTGTACGCTGCGATCGCGCATGGGAAGAACAACTTCGTCGTGGCCGCCGTTTCCCCAGTACAATACCTCCGGTTCCATTCGCTCAGCGTTTCCATACGGATCATACGCTTAACGAATGAAACCGGGCATTTATCGTAGTGGGGTTGCCGCTTACACCTTAGGGCAGCCTCCTTTGCGAGCGAGTCGGCTCTCTCGTTACCCTCCAGCCCCGCATGAGCTTTGATCCAGAACAAGGAGACGCTCTTGTTCTGGATACTGCTGCGGCGGATGGCGTCCCTCGTTTCCACTGCGAGGGCGTGGAGGGCTTCGGGGTTCACGACTGTTTGGAGAGCTGCCATGGAGTCACTGTAGATAGCGAACGCCGTCTCGGTCCTTCGGAGGACTTCTTTCGTGGCTTCGCAGAGGGCAAGGAGCTCGGCCTGGTAGACGGTACTATAAGACGGCAGCGCAAGTTTGAGGGCCTTGACTTCCGTCTGGTCGGTCCACACCGAAAGTGCGGCCCCGACCTTGCCCTCAATCTTGCTGCCGTCTGTAAAGATTTTCACCGCGTAGTCGCGGTGGTTATTATATTGCTCCTCGTCTACCAGGCTTTGCAGTGCAATGGCCCTCTGCTCAGCAGGATGTGGCATCTCTAGTGCCGATGCCACTCGCTCGATCTCCCCGTCCCCTAGCACTGGATGGGGTAATCCCTTCTTGGCCTCATAGAGTGAGGCCGCCTCTCGAATTCGGAGGTCGAGAGGGAGTATCCCAGCCAGCACCAGTGCCGAGTGTAAGGAGACCGTGCGATAGGCTCGGCACAGTTTCTGCGCGAAGCTCCTCTGGACGGCGTTCAACTTCTTTTGGACTCCAATTTTGGTTACGGCCGGCGACCACGCACTCGCCGCGTACAGGACGATGGGTTCGACTGCAGCTGTATAAATGCAGCGGATGACCTCAGGATGCAGACCCCAGCTGGCCCTTGCGGCCCTCGACAGCCGCTTATATATACCGATGGCTCGGGAGCAGACGTTTGCGACGTGGGTGTTAAAGGTCAACTTGTGGTCGATAGTGAGACCGAGCAGTTTGATCTCCTCAGACATGCCAACGTCCACCCCGCCCATTCTGAGACATGGGGTGTCGTGCTTAAGTTTGCGCGTTACCAGCATTGCTTTGGTCTTATGTGGCGCAAACTTAAGCTTGTTAGCGACACCCCATGCGCGCACGTACTCAAGGGCGACATTGGCATCCCTCTGGACCTCAAGTGCCGTCTCCCCATCGAACACAAGGACGACATCGTCCGCAAACGCCTGACAATAGACCCCCATCCTTTCCAGTTCTTTGAGCAGCGGGTCCAGCACCACGTTCCACAATATGGGGCCACTGATTGACCCCTGGACGCATCCCTTCTCGGTCCTGGATTTATGCTCCGCTCCCGCGTACCTAACTTTCACCACTCTCTCGGACAAGTAACTGTCATAGACCCTTCTCAAGTTCTCAGGACACTTTTCCTCAGCCAGACGCACTCGTATGACCGGCCACCAAGCGTTGTCGAAGGCTCCCTCTATATCCAAGGACACAATCGTGACAAGCCTCTTTAAATCGAGTCTGCCACGAATGTGCCCCATGAGTGTATAGAGGGAGTCCTCAGTGCTTTTTTGGGGCATGAAGCCGTACTGGCGAGTACTCATCCTGGGTAGCAGATGAAACTTGAGTCGGGCCACGAGCATCTTCTCGTATATCTTGCCGAGTACAGGCAATAGACCAATCGGCCTGTAAGATTTCGGAGTGGTGTAGTCTTCTTTCGCGGGTTTACGGAGCACAACGACCGTTGCCTCTTTCCAGGACCGTGGAAAGTATCCATGCGCCAGGCACTTGTTCATCAAGTGCAGAACGAATTCTGGGTCTTGATGGATTACGTGGCCCCATATGTCCGCCGTCAGACCGTCGGAACCGGGGGCTTTTTTGGGGTTGAACGAGGAAGCAGCTCGGCTTAGCTCGTCGAGAGTGAAGGGAGGGTCCCAGGTCTCAACTTGGTTTCCTCCGTTCACCTCTTCCGCTCTTTTCCGCACCTCTTTGTGCTCCTCGTTGTCCCCCTCCGGACGGTCTTTCGGATAGAACGTTTCGGCTAGGTACCGCGCTGATTCTTCGGGGTCTAATGTCGTCGCATCCCTTACCATCGGTATGTCCTCCTCTCTCTTCTCTGTCCTCCGGATTACCCTGTATATTCCCTCCCACAGGCCTTCGCGGTCTTGTTTCTCACAGAATCCCTTCCAGCTCTCGATTTTTGCTTGGACTATTGCTTTTTCATACTCTTCTTTCTGTTTCAGGTACTCCTCAACAACCTTTGGTCTACGAACCGGCGCTGCACATCGGATCCTCCGCTTTTTGGTGACCACCTGCCTCTTCAGGCTGGCGAGTTCATCGGACCACCACGGCACGGTTAACTTCTCGAAAGTCTTCTTTTTGGGTATCACTTTGGTACAGGCGTCTTGTACCGCCGTCGTCAGTTCCTCGACTACCAGGTCTAGCTTGTCCACGCTGTCGATTTGATCGAACAGGCTTACAGTGTATTGGTTACTAAGCATAATTTGGCGCAGTTTCTTACGAAACTGAACCCAATTCGCTTTCTTCGTATTGTAGAGCCTGGTAGTCCGGTGCACCGTGATACCCACAGATTTCTCGAGATTTATTACGAACTCTATGCCGTTGTGGTCCGACCCCGTCAAGTCATCAACGACTCGCCAGCCGTCAGTCACCGTCAGCATATCCGCTGTGCAGGCTGTGACGTCGACGCAGCTCGTGTAACGTCTGTTACCACGAACTACGTCGAAGGTTGGAGTTTCCCCTCGGTTGAGTATTTGCAGTCCAAGCTGGTCGAGAGCTCCCAGCATCTCGTCGCCTCTGCTATTGGTCTCACTGCTGCCCCACCAAACACTCCAGGCGTTGGTGTCTCCTCCCATTATGAGCTTATGCGGGCCGGTCTCGCTTTCCACCTTCTTAAGGCTGTCCAGGTATGGCCCCAAGGGCTGGTCTGGCTCAAAGTAGAACGAGACCAGAGTTACCCTCCAGGCACCAGTTTGGATCCCCACCACGACGATGTTGTCCGTGGTGAGTTCTGGGTACTGTCTAACGGTCAGCTTCGGGTCAAAGACAGCTATGGCCGCTTTGACAGTCCCTTCTCCTTGCCTGGTGCTCTGGAAGATTCGGACGCCTCTGGTCCCGCCCATCCGTTTAGCGTTGCCCACGTAGGGCTCCTGGATCAGCGCTGCGGTGGCTTTGCGCTGCTCGGCCTCGATCATGAGCTCATGGGTCGCAAGTCTCGACCTTTGAAGATTCACCTGGAGTATTTTGTGCGGCAGTGTGTCCACTGGGACCACCTTAGCAGTAGGCGACGGACGCGCGTGCCAGCCTGTCCCACTTGACACGCACAGGGCACTCGGGGTTGAACGCGTTGTGGTCCGTCTTCTCCATCTTCGCCTTGACGCAGTTATGGCATTTTGGGCAATCCGCCTTTAGCCACTGGGCACACTCTGCGCGCAGGTGAGGGCCTCCGCAATGGCTGCATAAGTCGGCGGCCTCTTTACAGAGTCGCCGACTATGCCCGTACCCTAGGCACCTCGTGCACTGCACCAGTGGCGACTGATCGTCGACGAAGACGGTCTGAAGATCAATACGCGCTCTTCCCTTATCGAGCATCCTGCCGTAAATAATTGGGGACGTGCTGACTATCACGCTATGGGTCTGAGGGTTTCTGGAGTTTCTTTTATATTTTATAACGAGTCTGTCCTCCTCGTTGTCGAGGCCGCGAAAGACATCTCGGTTCTGATTGCGTAGCGCCTCCAGCACTTCCTCATCAGAGTAGATGCGGAGGACGCCACGGAAGACCAGGAGTGGGTCTTTGTTTTTCACGTTCTCGACAATGAGGTGTTCTCCTGCCTTCATGAGTCTTTCCTTTACTTTATTTCTTTCTTCGACCGACCTACATCCCATAACAATCTTTCTGTCCTTTGCCTTTCGCACACGCTCTATTTCAATTCCACCATCTTTGGCTTTAACCGCCTCTCTAATTTTGGAAATTATTTCCTCTCCTGAATCCCTTTCGTCTTTGGACGTCACCACAATCGAGTGTAGCGCGGTCCTTCCTGGGGTCTGCCTTTTCGGTGGACCCGCCGCCACACTCGCGTAGGTGGCCGTCTTCTCCAGCAGTTCCCCCTGCCTCTCCATCACCCGCTGCAGCTTCTCCATCTTCTCGCTGCTCTCCTTCACCAGCGCGCTGTGCTCCGCTAGTGAAGCGAGCAGCGAGTTAACCTCCGGGAGGCTATTGGGTGCTTCTAGCGGAAGTGTGGCCTTTATGACCTCCTCCCTTGCCAGCTCAGCCCCCTTCACTTGTAAAGCAGCCGCCGCCCCCTCCTTCACAAGCTGGTATAGCCGTTCCACCGATCGGGTGATCCCGGCTTTCAGATCTGCCCTCAAATTGCGCGAATCGCCAAGGTGCGATTTCGCGCGCAGAAGGCAGTTGCGAGCCTCGGTCACCCGATCGGTGGGTTTGCTCGGCTGCAGTTGGCTCGACCCTGGTGACGCTCCCTGTGCCTCAGTAGAGGTTCGGCGCGCCACAGCCTTGCTGTCCGGCTGGGAAGTGGCGCGCTTTGCAACCTTATGGGAAGCCGTCACGGTCGAGGCAGTTTTCTTCGATGGGTTCGCAGCGGCTGACGGGAGAGCCTGAGAATCCGCTATTGTCCCGTTTTCCCACTCGCCAATGCTTCGCCTCACACTAGAGGCCTGAGTTGAAACACTGGGAGGGGAAATGTCCCCCTCGAAGGTGACGGAGAGAGCCACGTTCGACGGAGAGACATGGGGTCCTGTGGAGGCTTTCTTGGCCGGGGTCCTAGAGAGGAACATGGTAGTGGAGGTGAAATATAAAAATCAAATAACACAACTAGTGTACTGATCCCTGTAAAGGCCCCCCTTTGTTCAAATGTCAATAAAAATAAATTAGTCAAAATAATTCCTCAAAGGAGGTGTCAATAAAATAATTAAAAAGACAATAATTGAAATACTATATGATTTATGAAATAAATGTTCTGATCCCTGTAAAGAGGGGATCAGAAGGTCAATAAACTGTCAATAATTTTCCTCAAAAGAGGTGTCAATATAAAAATGGGTAGAGTGGGTAGAGTAGGGTAGAGTAGGGTAGAGTAGGGTCGAGTAGGGTAGAGTAGGGTAGAGTAGGGAAGAGCGGGAGCGAAGCCGCGAGTAGGGTAGGGTAGAGTAGAGTAGGGTAGAGTAGGGTAGGGTAGAGTAGGGTAGAGTAGGGTAGAGTAGGGTAGGGTAGGGTAGAGTAGGGTAGGGTAGAGTAGAGTAGGGTAGAGTAGGGTAGAGTAGGGTAGAGTAGGGTAGAGGAGGGTATAGTAGGGTGGAGTAGGGAAGAGCGGGAGCGAAGCCGCGCGGGCAAAAGCTAGTTTTGAATAAATATGCAGGAAAAATTACGGAAGCGGTCGAATTTGGTTTAAAGATGGATAAAATAAACCGTCGAAATTGGGTTAAGAGTGAAAGGCACGATATCACTGCGATTTCCTTGTATTCAGGAATAAGAAATTAGCCATGGCGGCGTCGGCGTCATTGGAACTGGTTGATTGTGAAGTAGAGAAGTTTTTTGGTGTTTGCATTGATTCATGATTGACGAACAGAGTTTTCGATGTTCGTTAGTGGTACACACGTGCGAACCAAGTTGTTGCGTATCATAAATGCAATAAATTTGTTCTTACGTGCCATACGGCTTTAGCGTGTACAAGCACCCTATACTCTGTTCAAAATAACAATAGACATTTATGAAAACCTTTCATTACTGTCCGTTCAACCGATTTTGACTTTTATTACGTTGGTGGCATTACAAATGGCGGCTACAGTAAATAGATGGTATTGTAACCACTTTTTTTGTTTTTGATGCCGTCCTTATACCTACGGAATAGGAGTTAAAATCGGTTGAACAGCCAGTAAAAAAGGTTTCTTCAAATGTCTAATCTTAACGTGAATAGGGTATAAACATGCTTGGAGACAAAAGAATGGCGAAGAAGGCTGACCTTTCTCCAATTCTTGTTCAATGTACTGTATCTCGGCATCAGTCTTCTTCGTACCAATTAGTCTGCTGACGTCAGACGCAGTTGGTCCTATGGATTTGGTTTCCAATCCAACATGAGTATTAGTACTGGTGCTGACGTATATGATGTTGGGTCGGCTTCCTGAAAAATGTAAATAAAAAAATAGTTATATTTTTTTTGGTCAGTAAAAAAATACAGTATAATCTTAAAAATTATATGGTGTAACAATGTCTTGTCGTTTATGTATGAGTTGTACGTGCATCATTCATGTTAACTTCTATTTTTCTTTTTGCCTATTGTGTGTCCCACTGCTGGGCAAAGACCTCCCCTTTCTTCTTCCAAACATCTCTGTCTAGACCGATCTGTGGCCAAGATTGCCCCACGTACAAGATCAGACCGTCGTATCACTTTCGCCGCGGTCGACCTCGACGGCATCGACCTGCTTCTGGCGTCCATTGAGTGACAATCCTCACCCACCTGTCCACGTGCATTCGTGCGACGTGGCCAGCCCACTCCCACCTCAGCTTGACTGTTTTTACCCCAACATCTGCTATTTGAGTTATGGACCGCAGCGTGGTTTTGCCTTAACACCTAATATCTGATGAAAATCGGTAACTTTACCAAACTATACATTAGTTTGGAAAAGTTACCGCTTTTCATCAGATGGGGTGAAAAGTAACCCTTCCGTTCTCTAAAGCAAGTCGGATCGCAATCAAGCACTAGATTATGTCAATAAAAATAAAAATGTCCCTACACCACTGCCGTTTTCTAGAAACTGATACAGCAATTCCATCTTCCCTGTTTAAAACTGAATTGATAAAATCACGTTTATGTACTTACTGACGCTACTATTTGACTTTTCAGAGAAATGTGTATGACAGGATCCGACGTTCGAACCAGTTAACGCCTTCTTGATCAAATTGTTCAATAAAACTTCTGTAAAAAAAATATGGTAAATGAAACATCATCATTTTAGCCAAAAGACATCCACTATTGGACATAGGCCTCGTCGTCACAACGACCGGTCCTGTACGTCGTGCATTCATCGGATTTCAGAGACCCTATCCAGGTCATCGGTCCAACTTGTGGGAGGCCTTTCAATGCTGTATCTACCGGTACGCGGTTGCCATCACTCAAAGAAATACCACAACATTTTTTATAGGCTGCTGGAAAGAGAGTTATGACGCCCATGGAACGAGAAGAGCAACGGAAAGAAGACAGGTGGATTTTAGTCTGACATTCCCTCTTACTCCACCCAACGAGGAACTATTAGATGTCCCACATAAAAATAACTCTATAATGTATCTACCTACTGAAGCAGGGCAAGAGAGTCAGTCAAAATATGGTTTAATTAAAACGTAAGAAAGGTCTTCCCTATTCCTTTCATTTTTTTCGGCTTTGGTGTACTTCTTGCCAATTTCGTCCGGCCATCTCCTTCATGCTCTGCCAAGACCTCGTCTCGCAACTACAGAGGTCCAATTTTGTAAGTCAACATGCCCAGCCTAGACCCAATTAGGCTGAGCTACCTTTTGAGCCACATCAACGATCTGTGTTTTGGAGAGCAGTATCTATAGTGGTTTGCAAGTTATCTGTTAGGTTAAAACGAAGTATACTGCGTTCCATAGCACGTTTGTAAACCTTGAGTTTGCAAAAATCTAATCTTAATAAAAATGCGTTTACCTGTGTCATAATAAGAATCCAGCCCCCTTGCCGAAGTTGCTCTGGTATAGTTGAAAGCATCCATGTTCGGGTCTGTGCCTGTTTTCAAAGAAAAAGTTTTCAATAAAACCATTCGTGACTATGTCGGAAAAATGGCGGATTGTGTAAGGAGTGATGTGAAAGAAAAAGGATTCTGAGATAGCGTGACGTTTGATAGGACAGTATGGAAGATAAATTATGTTGCGACGACCCCAAGTAACATGGGACAAGGGCAGGATGACGATGATCATTCGTAATAAATGTTTTTAATTATCAGAAACCTAGGTGGCTGCTAAAAGGGTTCTTTTTGCTGTTGATTAAGAAAGTGCGGTTATCACCTTAGCTCTCGATGCAATGTACCTTCTGTGAAGCTATCTTTACTTTTTTAATTACTAACATTTCCCTAATCATCTTCATCATCATCGGTTCAGCCGTAAAACGTCTGCTGCCGGACAGCGGCCTCTTCCAAATGTCGCCACAACAACACTCTATTTTACATTTCCCTAACAGTAAAATTTTAACTACAGTTTGCAAACTTTATTATTTACTAGCTTCAGACAATGGCTTCGCCTGCGTGATATGAGAAAGTTATCCCAATAAACTAGTCCGGAAATAAACATAAATGCAATTCTAGGACATGGTTTGCCCTTGAGCAAAATAGCTTCTAAATTCGGTCAACCGTTTGAGCATGAAGAAGTGACACACATAAATACATACTAACTTTTGTGTTAATAATATAATAGTAATACTAGCATCTGCCAGCGAATTCGCCCATGTGAAAGTAAAATTTTGTCCCATGGGATAAAAGTATCCTATATGCTTTTCCAGGATATGGCTTACCTATGGACCAAAGTTCATACAAATACATTTATCCGTTCGAGCATGAAGAAATAACAAAGATACACACAAACTTTCGCTTATATAATATTAGTGTCAAGTGTCAACTCCTGTTCAACCGACTATTTCCAACTCAAATTGAGGTTACCTTTGATGTTACCTACTAAACTGTAAACATAATTTACCTAACAGTAGATAAACATCAAAGACATGATATCAAAAACATAATTTCGATATCTACCAAAATCAATAAATGTTAATCACAATATTTGTTAAGCAAGCATATAAACCAGGTGGAACCGTGAAATGGATTCCGGGAAATTCTGATAGCTGTTAAAATAAGTCAGTGAGACGAGAAAGCTATGTCAATCTGAAGCCGACGTGAAATTATTTCGCGGAGAATAATATTTATAGAGCAATCAGACTTTTCCTAAATCTTTTTCGGTGAAAATATTTTTTATCAGCTCGCTACTACGAGCTCTTAATACGATTCATTTGACGACCAAAACTGAACTGATTTTTAATTCAATTGAACTAATTGTGTGAGAAAAAAAACTTAAAAAAAATTAATGGTTTTATGAGCAGTTTTAGTTTGTTTAAAGTTTATATCTGCATTGAAATAAGACCTTTTATTATACTGTGTATGAGAAAATTTGATTGGATTACAACTATTTGTTTTTTATGACTTTTTTTTTAAATGTAACCTATATTAAAATAGTTTAATTGATTCTGCTCGTTATTCTGATCAAACTAATTTCAGGTTTTGCGCATTTAATATTACACCTTGTATAGGACGAATAGCACTATTCCTCTTACTCACTCGCACGGTTGCCTTTTAATACGTCATGGTTGTGGCTTATTTATAAAAAAAATTCGTCGCAGTTTAAAAGAAGGCTAGAAGCTTTTTTAGCTGTAGGTTTTATTTAATTTTTTTTGGCATTAAAATATTTTTTGTGCAGGGCCAAAAACCCTTCCTAAAGTACACAACTGGAACAGTGACATTATGCTACTATATTTATACTTGTGTATTTAAAGCCGCTAACATACTGTAAGGTAGGAGCGTGAGGAATAACACACACAGCCCTCTTTCGGTCAGTAAGCGCGGACTTGTGAACGATGAACAATGGGTAGGTCGCCGTACTGGCTTTTGCTGCTGGTTTCGGGACACAGAGGGCAGAATAAGAGGTGAAGCATAGTAGTTCTACATAGTCATCATCATCATCATCCTCATCAATATTTCAGACGTAAAACGTCAACTGTTGGACATCTTCTTCAAGTGTCACCACAATTAATCGCATTCATTAAATTCTCACGACCCTCACCAGGTCTTCGGTCTAACTTGTAGGAGACCTTCCAATGCTCTGTCTTCCAGTACGCTGTCACTACTCAAGAACCCAGCGGCCATCTGTTCTGCGAGCAATATGCCCTGCACACTGCCACTTGGCGATTCTTCGGGCTATGTCGGCAACCTTGGTTCTTCCGCGTATAATTTAATTCTTGATGAGACCACGCAAGGAAACCCCGAGCATAGCCTTTTCAATAGCCCTTCTAAATTGTTTAATTCATGAATCCCCAAGCGACACCCGGTGGCCGCGCATCTATTGTCTTACTATTGTGTCTCTAATTGACGGTATCTGAAGGGTTAATACTTCAAATCGCCATCGCCTTATCATTGAAATCACAGCTTAGTTTTTGTACCGAATATGGTAATGACTTCTAACTTTTACGCCTAAAAAGGGTCTTTTTAACAGACGTAAAGAGGAAATTAGAATAAAAATCCTTTGTATGATTACAAAGGCCAATACGTGCGGCTGAAGCGTTACTGTGAGCATGGTCCTGGGCTCTAAATTTTTTTATCTAAACGGGTAACTCTACTAAAGAAGAAATATTGTAATTTCGTTTTTTAACCCTTTAGATACCGTCAATTAGAGACACAATAGTAAGACAATAGATGCGCGGCCACCGGTGGTCGCTTGGGGATTCATGAATTAATGCCATAAATCGTTATGCCAAAGTATATTAGGACAAAGAATATTATGCAAAAAGAAGGGATCCCGCCAAGTTCCAACCGTTTCGCTTGCATCGAACGCTTCCAGTTGGCCACGCACTCAATTCTGTCGTTTTAACTACGTGGCTGAGCGTTAAGGTGACATTTTTTTTTTTTTTTTATAGGTTCGCGCTTGACCGCTATCTCACCTGATCAATCCCGCACATCTGAAGCTTTCTACTAGCGTTAACCATTTCAGATTAGCAACTTGGCTAGGGGTACTGATTACAGATTCCGCTGGGTCTAATAGCAACTGTAGCGACTAATTAACTACAGGACCAATTGAAGAAGCTTTCACCAATATAACGGTATAGCTACACTGGACACACCGTGTGCCATACACGTCGATCTGGGCGCGTGGTTATCGATACATTTTCACTCACACTCGAGGGGATAGGCACTGTTACTTCTTAATACAGGCTGTTTCATAGCCTAGCAAGGAGAACAGTACGACACCCACTTGATTGTCAGATATATAATACTACCCACTTTGTAAAAAATGTAAGATGTACTACAATATGTTTTTTATATAAATAAAGATTATTATATTATTATTTTATATGAAACTAGAATTATTGTATTGTTACCAGTACCGTAACCAGCTTTTTATGCGCCCGGTGCCAGCTTCTGTAACTGCGACCCTAGAGGAAGTACAATACAAACAAAAAGGACTAGGTATATAATTTTTGCGCCCCTTCGGGGACTGCGCCCTGTACCTGGGCACCGCTGCACATTTGATCCACACCACGCTACTTCGTTCTACGTACAAATCAGGCGTGTAATACGTGTGCGTCGATTTAATAAAGTTCTAGCTTTGTGCTAATTCATCACTGTATGACATTGGCATATTTTCTACTTTCCAAAACCGCTAGTAGAAGCTAATATTGGATATCTCGGTTTTATGCTCGGTTCGCCTTTTTTGGTTAGAGCTGATAGCACGGATGGTGTAGTGTTCGGGAGATTGGCTGCTGCACTGCGTGTCGCAGGTTCGATTTCCGCACGAAACCAATATTTTTATGGTCACATACAGTTCGGGGTCCGTGTATAGAAATGAATCCTTATTTACTTTACCCGTGGTCGTGTGTGAGTTCCTGGACTTTTTTTTTGTTTTGTTTAAGAAGGTCTTTATAGAAAGAAATATTTAATAAATTGTACAGGAAATTACAGAAAACTATGTTTATTTAATTTTTGAAAGTTTTACAATTATTAACCCTTCAGATACCGTCAATTAGAGACACAATAGTAAGACAATAGATGCGCGGCCACCGGTGGTCGCTTGGGGATTCATGAATTAAACAGAGGACTTAGGCTCAAAAATTTCAGTCGTGGGAGCGAAAAAGAGGGATCCTATACAGGATCTATACATCCTATATACCAAGCTCCATCCCTTTAATAGTACAGTTTAGGCTGTAAAATGAATCGCGTTACGAGCTCATGGTAGCAATGTAGGACAACGTCAACGTCGTTTACAACATGTCGGTGAAGTCAATCGTACTGAAGCTTGAGAACGTATACAGTGCGTTTCACTTAAGACGTTCCTTTGGCGTAATGTTAGCTCCCCTGTCTGTCTACACAAAAAAGAAGGGAAAAAGGAAAGAGTTGCCGACTCTACCAAAATTATTCCCCGAAATGCGCAACGAAATCGATTTTAACGGTAGTTGCAGCACTTTTTGGAGAATTATGAGAGGAATGGGACTTTATTTAAAAAAAGCAGGTCTAAAAGGACGCTGTTATAGAGAGATACGATATTGTGGCAAGGCGTTTTCGATATTTGAAAGAATTGCAAGACAATCGGAATGGAGCCCAGCGCCCTATACTTTATTCAAAAATAGTAAAAAGAAAAACAAAAAAAACGCAATTGTTAAAAGTAACGAAATATAAGTTAATCTCCCAAATATTAAGTAATTTAATTGCTAAAAATATTGCAACACTGTTTTTCCGTATTGCCAACATTACGGCAAAGGAATGACAAGTGACACATGGCACTTTGACAGAATCCGGTCTGACGTTTGCACGAACCGAGCAGATTAATATGTCGACCGCAGAGGCTCAGCGCTCTTTCTTCTATCGGCAGCCCTGCGAATAACGTCTAGTCTCGGAGACTGTTTCACGGCTCGTTGTGTGAAGTGAAAACCTAAACTTGTATCATAATAAATCAGTTGTGTGACCTGGAATAGTTTGTTTATAGCTCGTTACCCAGTCATCGCCCACAAAACAGAATTCCTAGACAAACCTTCGATGGTGACCGGCATCCTCTACTGACAAATATTAGTAGGATCATCTTACCACAGGAGACGAAGCACGGGCTGACCGAATTCTCTTCGTTATAGTCGCAGTAACATTGTGAGGAAGCAGCGTCAAAGCTGGCTGCAGGCTGCAAAGCTGCATTGCTAGATACAGGCTGCACATCTGCATTACTGGGTGCTGGCTGCATTATGGAACTGCTTCCGACAGCCTTAGAGCTTGAGGCAATAATATAGTCGCTTCCTAAACATCTATCTTCTGTTGAAAATAAAACAAGCAATTAGGCAGATTTTTTTTTTGTTTATATTGAGACGTTTTTTATATTGGCACGTGTATAGGCTTACTTCAAACGTGAGCCTATACACGTGCCAATCAGGGATGTTGCGGATGCTGATTTTTTCACATCCGCGGATGCGAATGCGGATGCGAAGTTTTGAAGGCTCACATCCGCGGATGCGGATGCAGATGCGGATGTTTAGTTTAAGATATTATGTAAATATAGTCTGTTTGAATTTACCTTGCGATTTTATATTAGTCTAACTAATTTAAAGTTTACCCATAAACACCTATTTTGCAAACTCTTTATACACACAATGATCACTGTATTACAACAACTTTTAAAATGTCTATTTATACCGGGACCCGCCCAATTCTTTCTTGTCGCTACTTGCATGATATTCGCATCCGCATGAACATCCGCACTGATTAATGCGAATGCGGATGCAGATACAGATGTCCAAATCTATGCGGATGATCCGCATTTGCGGATGCTGATGCGAATGTTCGCAACATCCCTGGTGCCAATATATCTACTATTCAAAATATTGTTGCTTCACCAAAAAATAATCTCCATTTCAATTAAAATAAAGATCAAAGTCGAGCAGAATTACTTGTACCTGTATGGACGCGGTATTTAAAATCTCTTTGATTCAGCAATAAAAAGAAAACTTTATTATTTCGACAATAAAAACTAAATTTCATTTTTCAGTGTTGTGTATAGTACAACGTTCAAATTAGTGTTATTTAAATCAAAGATAAATCAATAATTTTACCTTTATTCGACATAGGTGTAACATCAGACAGATCTCCTGACGATATTGACATTATGTTTGGACCTGAAAAAAAGAAAAAAATCGGGTATTCTGAGAAAATATACGAGATGAATTTTAACTCACAAGGCTGCCTGTGCACAGGAGCGGAGCGAAGCTGCGGAGCGGAGAAACTGAGATATATTAACCAATAGGATTGCACGAAATCACCCTTCTGCATGCCTTTTGACATATATGTTGGGCTTCGGGCATGGGGTTTAGTCGTCACCTGATCGGTCAGGTCTGTAGAGGCGGCATGCAGAATATCTAAGCACGCTTTATGGGCCTTTATGTCCCCCGCAGTTTCACCCGTCTCATTTTTACTACTTCGCTTCCCTAGATCGAAGTGTGTTATAAAGCCCTTTATTTAAAGGATTTATGCGTACTTAATTTTATTCAGCTAATTGGCTTAAAACCTGACTTTTTTGCAGCATCATTAAAACCATTTGCAGAAACTGCCAAAAGCAGAAAAGTTAAAAAAAAAAACTGGGTAAGTTCCGTACAAACAAAGTGATCTAATAAGGGTTCCGTTTTTTCCTTTTAGGGTACGGAACCCTAAAAAATACGTTGCCCCATAATAAAAATGACTCGTGTACTTGTGGGTGCGTATATAAACCTGTAAACTCATATAAACAAGACACCTGGAACAACCATTATTGGTTGGTGTCTGACTATAAAACTTGAGTTCAAACTGACAGGAACTAAGTGCGAGTTAGGCTGCCATCAAACGGACTGCATTACAGCAACCGCGCGCATTTGAAATATTCAAATGCACGTGAAACGCATGTTACTAAAAGAGTTATGAGTATACACGTGGATGGGTGGAGAGGGAGAGGGAGGCCAAAGAAAAAATAGATGGATTGTGTGAAGAGTAATATGAAAGAAAAGGAAGTTAGTGATAGCATGACGGGTGACAGGATAGAATGGAAGAAAAAAACGTGTTGCGCCGACCCCAAATAACACGGGACAAGGGCAGGAAGATGATGATTGTTAGCTTATTAATTATCAGATATTATATTTTTAATATTTTGTTGCTTATTTATAATAATTATAGATCGTAATGTACAATTGTTATTATTTAAAGTCATTCAATTATCTCTAGAAAGTAATAGGTCATGAGTATAGTTTGTTATTTGAGTCGCCGTGGCGCCCTCGCCTTGGAAACGAGTAGTAGGTATTGTCTAGAGATGGTGGGGCGACAACATTCGTCGGAAAGGCATTAAGCCGTGAGCAGTTGAAGAGTGCGGACGCAATAAATGCTAAATATATATTGTACTGTATACAACTGTAACAAATAAAGTGTGATTATTAGCCGTACAGTGTTTCACTTCTGAGATTAATCCTACATGATGATGCAGTTTTACGTTCGACTTCGTTCAGTCATGATATCAACTTCACGCGGTAGGCGGCAATCGTGTGAAGTCAATACTTAATGCATACAGTCGTGACTTCAACGATACAGCAGACGTCTACAGTCGTGTGGTGTCGACGCACGCTGTTTATCGCTAACCACATAAAGTTAGTGTTCGGTAAGTCAAGTAGAATAACGCGCGTCCGTCGCGTTGCCACATTGACATTATGCGATCAATATTATCATTCCTTTAAGGTTCATAAATATCAAGATGGGATAGTTGCGTGTTGTCAACAGCGCAAAATTAAATTTGAGTGTAGATAACTGCTTGCAGTTGAATATATCGACTGCACGTGGTTGCTGCGATGCAGTCCGTCTGATGGCAGCCTTATTCAAAATTTACTCACCAGTAAACGCAAGCTTCGGTACTGAGGACAGTGTCTGGACGGCCAAATTCTCTTTTTCCGCATTCATAAGAACACATTCTATAACAAAATTAAACTTCTTAATGTAATCAATGGTAGGTTTGTGGTTCTGGACTGACGACCAAGTACCACAAAACGCAGAGTTGAAAGGCCTCCCATAAAGTTGACCGACAACCTGGTGAGGGCCGTTTTAACGCGGTAGTTTTAGACTGAGATAGAGAGAGAATAAAAGAGACAGATATGCATCTTACGTGACATAAAAACTTCGTCGTCTTCTTTTTGGGACGGTGTAATGCCAGTCGATATTAGACTAACTGCATTCAAGGGTGTGATTTGTGTTTCTAAATCTGTGGGAAAAAATCCTATTATTATTTTGAAGATAAGGGGCTATGCATCTCCCGTAGTGTAGGGGATGTAGTCACTCCGACCTAAAAGATCTATTGTGAATCGCCACATTGTTAGAACTAACTCTTTTAGCCCAGAGGCTTCCAGGAAGTCTAGAATACTCCTAGCTTTAAGAGTTTTAATCTCCTCCGGGCGAATAATGTGTCGACCCAGATGAATACTCCGTTTGTGGATAAGGGGCCCGCATTCACACAAAATAGTGCTTAGGCGTCTCCCTCTCCTGATTACAGTACCGGCAAACATCAGTGTCACTCAGTTTCATGTGAAATTGGTGCCTGTTTGATTTGCAGTGGTCGGTTAAGGCACGGGCTATCACACAGATGTTTGTCCTGCTAAGCTCAAGAAGCTCGGCAGTTGCTTTTGTGAGTAGCCTTCTATAAGAGATTTGGCGTGTAGCAGTCCTGGTTGTAACAACCAGTGCTACAGAAAAAATCGTTATTAAATTTAATTAATTAATAACATCGGTTACACAACCAATTAAACTAACTAAACAAAAAAGTATAAGTAAGTAAAAGTATAAACAGCACTAACATCAACCTCTCACAGCACTTCTGAGATGCCAATAAAATCATGTTCCATTCATCCGCAAACTGATCGTTTGTTGGATAAGAATCCAAGTGCGTCATAAACAACCCACGAATGCACCAGGACAACCCGCAAATACTAAACTTTCCAAATTTTTTGCATTTTGCAGGTTAGTGTTAGGTCATAACAGATTTTTTTTTTCTGTGTGAAAAATCATCCAATGACAAAACCCGCCCTTGAGTGGAGCGGGAGATAGTGTCAGACTCTTACTGACTAAAAACCCACCCCATTCCTTCTAGCCTTCATACCGGGGCTCGAGTTTCCTTTCGGATAACTCTGTCTCCAGTAGGCTTCGACCCAACTGGGCCCTTCATGTATGTACTTCACTTTTTATACCTACGCTCGGAACTGTTCGACGAGCGGGTCGAGACGCTTTTTTTAATAATAATATTATGTAATGTTTATTACCTTCTGCAGTCATCGTTACGCACTCTTCGACTTGAGTAGCAATATTAAAACGTTGTATACAGCTTGTGAACTCTACACTCAATGTTTGCGGAGGACCTGGAAATTCAGTCAGCATTAGAATTGTTAAGGGTTCTGTACTAAAAGGGGCCAAACGTACATGACTGGAGATTATAAGGCTATTTGTTTGCAGAATATTTGTAATTGTGATTATTACAATTAAAATTTCCAGTAACTGAAACGTTCGTTTCATAAAAACACTAGCTGCTGCCCGTGATCCCTTCATAAATTATGGCTTAGGTATTAATCAAGGATATAAGCTTCCGGAGTGAGGAGGAGTGGCAGGCGGTCGCCTCCTTCTGCGAAGCAGTGATGCTAGCAAAAGAGGCCGACCGCATCAGGCAACGGCGCCGGGATTCCGATCCCGATTTCCGGCCACCGTAGACGCGGGCTTGCGGACGGCGAGCCATGGGTAGCTCATCCGGTAACTGTCCGGACCGAGCCCAAGACGTCGAAGGCGCGCAATGTTCCCGCGCATCTCAAGGAGTTGTCAGCAATAGGAGGGGCCCAGTTGGGTCGAAGCCTACTGGGGCCAGGGTTATCCGAAAGGAAGCTCGAGCCCCGGTATGAAGAGGCTAGAAGGAACGGGGTGGGGGTTTTAGGCAGGAAGTGTCTGACACTATCTCCCGCTCCACCCAAGAGCGGGATTTGTCATTGGATGACTTTTGCCCACCGTAAATAAAAGGATATAAGCTATCCTTGTACCAAATTTCAGTTAAATCCGTTTACTTGAGCGTGAAAGAGTAACAAACAAACACACACAGGCAGGGCACATTGCTCGTAGAATGGATAGCCGATGGGGCCGAAAGGTTTTATAGTGGTGACTACGCACCTGAACACGCAGCGTTGGAAAGCCTTCCACATGGTGGACCGATGACCTGGTGAGAGTTGCAGGAATGCGATGGATGCGAGACGCACAGACTCGCACAAGTTTGTTGTGGCGTCATTTGGGGGAGGCCTGTGTCCAACAGTGGTCGTCCTGTGGCTGAAATGATGATGAAACACACACACACTTACATAGTGCAAATATACTTTCACTTTTATGGCTTGAAAATAATTATGGCAATTATGGGTTGGAAATATGCCTTCAAATATGGGTTTGAATTGTAGCAAATGCCTTGATCTCAATGTACCGAGTAAACGAGCGAGAAGTGCATTACGTTAAGCGAGACTTGAAAAGGTAGCCAGTCCATGACCACCCAGTCATGGCTACCTGGGCTACCTCGGCCACTACTGCTCCTATATCTACTACAATAATTTTAATTTCATTTTTGCCTCACGAAGCTGTTCCATGAAATAGTTCAAATACAGTTTTAGTTACCATTAATGACGTCATTAGAAAAGCTGGTAGTTTGTTCAGCAAGCGGTGTGGTAGAAGTGGACACGCCCATCGATACCGTCTCTACGGAATCTTCTGGTGTTATTTGGGTTGCCGAATCTGTAACTTTAGGAGAAAGTACTTTTTAAGAGAGCTGGTTTTAATTCGTGGGTGTAGTGTGTAGAACCTAGCTCCGTCCAGAAGAACATAATGTTTTTGGGATCTTTACAGGCTTTGCTTCTAGAGAGGTGGTTTCGGTTCGTTGCTTGGGGACCCAGACTAACATAGCCAACCTAGCTCCGTCTAGAAGCACAGAATGATTTTGGGATATTCACAGGCTTCGCTTCTAGAGAGGTGGTTTCGGTTCGTTACTTGGGGACCCAGACTAACATAGCCAACCTAGCTCCGTCTAGAAGCACAGAATGTTTTTGAGATCTTCACAAGATTTGAGGAGCGACCTCAGCTTTTCCGAAAATTTGTGCACGTTGAAAATTCGGTTTCGCATTCTTTAATGAGTATGAAATGTAATGTGTGTTGAGAATAAGTTAAGAAATATCTCTTTATGGATTTGAGATTCGATCTCAAATCTTTACGAAACTCTCGAATCGCTATAGCGAGTTCATACCGTTCATAGCTTTCCGGGGAAAAATCCCGAATTTCTCCCGGGAAATTTTCAATTTTCACTGTAGAGAAACATAAGCGTTTAATCGCTAAGCGTTCAAAATATGTAAATATGTGCGTGTCTGTCTATGAGTTCTCCAGAACGAGGCTATCCATGAAAAGTGCCAAAAGGGTCAATTAAATTTTATGTTTTCTTCACAAGAAAAATATACAACCAGATCTTATTTCTTAGATTCTCGTAATTGTTCGTAAATAAGAAACTATTCAATGTTGACCTAAATAGTAACCTAAATATGCATCATATTTTTGGAAACTTCGATGCATTATATTATTTTTTCCTTGAACGTATCCAATTATAGCTACCTTATGCTAAATTAAACGTTTATTATTTACCTAAATGGTCTTTGTCCCTATTCGTAGATGCTGCATTTGAATAGTATTTCCGTAAAATAGGGAACAATGCTTGTTGAGTTCTTGATTCACTAATAAGGTGTGTTATATCTGGAAATAAAAGGACTTTGACTTACTGACGGACATATCAGCTCAACAAACTCAACCTACACGCTAACCTAGAAATTTTAGAAACCTGAAATAACCATAGATTTGTCCCTTTGGGGAGAGGGATTAGACATATATAGCTTTTATTGGACTCCATCACAAATTACCGTGGGGACGTAATCTCTTGGCTAGTCCACCATCATAAAACTTTGATGATTGTAGATTGTATAGGCAGTGAACAAGCGTATTGACATGAATAACATAACACAATAAGTGTTTATGTAAACTATACATACACCACTGTTTTTTAATTAGTATAAAAAATAGGGCTCTATTCGTACCATGAAAACATCTTTCATAGTACAAATTTTGTGAAATATTCGAGTAAATCACGGAATTACCGGATGACAACAGAGTTTTTAAGCGTTATTTCTGTTTTTTCGCGTTCCTCTTCATCAAACATAGCATTCGATTGTGTTAGATAATGCAACAAGGTTTTAATTCATTAAACCCTAAGCGAACGCTCGCTTCGCTCGGGGTTTAATAATAATAATATTCCACAACTATTACACAACGCCGTCTAGTCCCAAACTAAGCAGAGCTTGTGTTATGGGTGGTGCTAGACAACTGAAAAACATACTTTTAGGTATATTTCTAAATACATATATAATATAGATAAATTACACCCAGACACAGAACAATTAATCATGCTCATCACATAAACATTTGTCCTGGGTGGGAATCGAACCCACGACCTCCGGCATAGCTGTCAGGGCCACTAACCACTTGATCAACAGGCCAGTCAAGAAAGTTTAATCATCGTTTTTCTATTGTGTCTATAATTACAGTATTCGAAAAGTTAAATCATGCTCGAAGTTGATGATGGTCTAGTGAGGGAGGACCTTCTTAATGCTTGATATTAATCGAGACCACTCTGAACTTGCAAATAGGTGGATTATATGGTACATATCTGATTATTAGTGAAAAAGTACTCTATATTTTTTTCAAAGCTTACCTGAACCAGTCATGGGTCGATAATAGGTTATATCGGAGCCAGAAGGCATTGTTTCCGAAGAGTTGTTGCCAAAAATTGGGAACTTCAAATCTGCTTCTGTTACACAAACATACATAAACGTTAAGTACTGTAAAAACCCTTAATCGTAATATTTGCTACCATAATCTAAGATTTTGCGAGTTATCTTACTGCCGCACTCAGAGACGTCATTTAACTTTAATGTCAATTATAGCAAAACCTAAGGTACTTAACGTCATAAAGATATAGACTATTATTCAATGACAAAATTAGTAAATCAGAGATTAGCGTTAATGGGCGTCTCTGAGTGCGGCAGTTAGACTTTTATTATCGCTCATTTGGTAATCTTAGTTGACGTGACCGCAACCGAAGATACCGAAACAGTACGACCGCAACTAAAAGGTATTCTTTATTCAGTATCGTAGAATCTTTCAATGAAGTCAGTCGTGTTGAACTGAGTCATTTTGTACTGTAATGGAATGCTAAGTTAGAGAGTTTGCGGTCAGCGGTTTACTGTCTCAGTCACAGACCTTTCGCATTTCGCGTCGCGCTTCTTTCAGCGTCTCGTATCCATTGGAAGCGTGCTAATCTCACCAAGTCATTCAAATCTGCTGGGCAAAGGCCGCCCTCACCCTTTAGTCCGTCTTAAGCAATTGCGGGCCAGTCCCTCCGGTAGGAGTAAAGTTCATCTCCCTAACTTCGTCTTATTCGGCCGCGAATATAATAAGCGATGAGCGCGAATATGATAATAGAGATGTGCCATTGCCGGCAATATGGGAATATTGCTGGCAATATTGCCACCAATTTTCATACATCGGGCAATATTCCCGGCAATATTCCCACCAATATTCCCACTTCACGGCAATATTGCCGGCAACAGCACATCTCTACTTTACATTCCAGTCATTAAATAACGCGATAAAAGTGTCTTAAGTAGGCGATTTAACGTAGATATTGTTACGTACGTGGGTAACCAAATGCCGATTTACCAATAAAGAACTTTATTTACCACAAACAATAAGTAATTAGTCCAGTCAACAATAATCCAAATCACAATTAGTACTAGAGTTCCGTTACACTATTGCCTCGGTCGTTAGATAAAATCACTTCGCACACTTAGGTAGATCGCTCTCGTTCGCAGTCGAAATCAAAACTGACTCACTTCCGTTCAAGGGGCCTGTATTTATAAGCGGAGCAAAGAAAATTCTAGAAACTGACGTCTCAGGATGGATCCAGAACAATAGAGTCGCGTCGCGGGGCCATAAATCAATTTTATTACTTTGTCCTTCGCGAGTCACTCCCGCGAATTTCGACTCTATTGTTAATGGCGGAAAGTACCATTTCCCTTATCCACCTACAGATACCTACAGATTACATACCTACTAAATAGTAGGTACAACGAGTAGTTATGAAGGATGTTCCACAACGGCCAGTAAAACTCACCTGATGCATGAGAGCATCTTTTGTTCAGCTTCTCGCATCTATAATAATATACCAGGGCCTATCAGAACAATTATGAAAAATGATAATTTTAAAAGGACTCTCCATGATCTGTTAGTAAACAGGAGTTATTACTCTGTAAAAGAATTTCTGTCTGACAAATCTTTACTAAAATATAGTCCCACCGAGTCATGATGTGTTCAATGACCTGAATTATTATAATTATATTTTATGTTATGATTTTGCAATTCCTCATTTTAGTATTGTGATTAATTATACTTTTTTAATTTTATGTGTATAATTATATTTCAATTTGTTATGATTTTATTCTTTTTAATTTTTTGACCTTATATGCAATTAATTTTAATTTCTAGGTAATAATCTAAATTTGACATTTCCATTAATGTTTTATTATTATGCTAAATGAAAAAATATATTTTGTAATAATGTTAATTAAATTTAATATTAATTTATTGTTTATCCAGATGTAATTATTGTATGCCCAACGGCGGGACATAGCTGATCTAAATTTTCATATATTTAAGAACTGTACTGTACATACCTATGATCCACAATAAAATTTGATTGATTGATTGATTGATTGAGATCTTGCCAGGCTAGGTAGGTACTTTGGTTCTAGAGCTTTCGAACAGCAATGCGTTTTAATTATTCGTTGCCACTCTTTATTTTGTCGGAGATATGACGTGTTGAATTTTAACGGCGTAACAATATGATCGCGAAACAAAACGGCGGTTTCAATTATGAAACAACAACTTAATTGTGCTCGCTTACGTGACCATACGTGGGTGCGATGCTGCGACAAAAAAAGCGAAGTGAACGCAATTAGTTGATTTGATATATAAGAGCAAATTCTTGCCCTGCGGTGGTTGTTTTAAATAAATTTCGGCTAAATAGCGACTTCACGTGCACGTAGAGCTGTCGCATCACGTTGGATTCACGTGCACTGCACTGAAAAGCTTTCACATTCGCGTAAGCTTTTGCAAGACTGGCTGACGAATTGTGTCAACAAGTCATATAAAAGTTATTTATCTTATTACTAAAGAATACTTACCTGCATTATTACACATGATGAACTTTTGTGCGACGGCGGTAGCCTCCGTGTTGCAAGGTTCCGTATTAGTTTGGATTTGAGGCATACTGAATAATATTGGAGCCGCAGTGAGTGTGCTTGTCTTTTCATCGGTCGTAAGGTTCGGTAGGTCTTGAGTATCTGTGAATAAATACGATTTTGTTAAAACAGAGTACCGTATCTCGTTTCGCCGACTAACGTAACAGTTTATGTGCCCACATTACCATTTGAGGTTATCCTCAGAAAGTGCTTCCTAATAGCTCTACAATCCGGTGTCAAGAGCGAGACGATGGAGCACACTTGCTTAGAAGACACCTATTGAAGGTCTTTTTGTCGACCACACCATCGCTTGCTGTCAGGTGAGATAGTAGTTGAGCGTGAGTCTATCAGTAAAAATAAAAAAAGTTCCCTTTTCTACGCCAGGTATTTGTAATTTGTCAGCTAGGGTAGAGCATTTAATGTTCGTACATGTAAGATGCTATCTCTAGGAGCACATGTTTTGGCACAATTTTTTTATTTTTTTTATTATTGATAGGTTTGCGCTAGACCGCTATCTCACCTGATGGAAAGCGACGATGCGGTCGATGATGGAACGCGCTTACCTAGAAGAAACCTATTCACTCTTGACTTAAAGATTCCTGGGTTGTAGCTATCAGGAAACACAGACTCCGGCAAGGAATTCCATTCCTTAGCTGCACGCACAATGAATGTGTTTCCAAAACGTTTTGTGCGTGTAGGCGGGACAATATTTTTTTTTTAAACTGGTGGGTGATCCCCTCACTAGGAATAACTGCTGTATATTTGGTGCGTTCACAAACATGTAAACTCACATACACAAGACACCCAGACCACCCTATCTACAGGCCATAGAAACATTTATTTTATCGTCCTGCTAATTCATTCTATAACAACTTTACGAACAAGTCTCCACATGGCTATTTATTTATTTGTTTATCCTTAAATCGGAATGCCTTACCAGCAATTACACCAATGGATCAAATTTGTTCGGAATCTGCTACTTTCTAACATCATTTGTCCGTTGTAGTGATAGTAATCAAAAGAGCGGCGTGGCGTGGTGCTGGTTCTTGTACGTTTGCTTCCGCAGCATTAGGCCAGCGCTTGTCCAGGATTCCAGATGTACCAAATCCCATATCGAACACATTTTTAAAATTTTAAAGCTCTTTCGAAAAGTGTATACCTATTTATTATTATCGCAACGATTCGACGATGACAACAATGACAAACCGCGCGCCCGGTTCGAGACGCGACGTACTCGAAACACACTTGCTTCAAAATTTTTACTCTGGTGGAACTATATAATCGTCCTGTGGGGAGATTTTCTGATGATAGCAAAGTGAATTGGCAGCATTCACTCGTTCGTAGAGTTGGTACCTTAAACGCCTAAGCCATATAAATTCATAGGGACAATTTTCAAAGTGTTAAAAAGATATTATTTATGGCTGTACAGGGATCTTTTGCGTGTAGGAAAACTGGAACAAATGCCGCCATCTTTTTTTCATCACATGCACACTCTTTGATTTTTTGGCGATTTACGTAAACAGTGCAATTTTCCAGATCAATAAACCTCTGGCGCTCGAGGGGTTAAATAGTTCTTTGGAGGTATACGGAACAGAGTGTAAAGTCCCACTTGAGGTATGAAAGGATATACGTTAAAAAGGGTGGGTCCTCTAGCCAGACAGGTGTTATGGTCTGGTGGGTAACTGCCCGATAGATGATTGTGCTTGATAGATGATGACAGGCTGTCGTATATATTCAAATCGCCTGGAGAAAATTGATTACGCGATGCAGGAACAGTTCTTTTGTTACGACATAGATGTCGCTACAGTACCCTATACATACCCTATAGTATACCCAAAAAAATAATTATTCAAGAAAGCCACTTAGCATATTTCCTATACCAATTATTTGCGATCTTCTTCACTCACTTCAGCATCCTTCATTAGTTCTCAAGTTAGTTCTATTTCTGTTTGAAGCGACGTGGTCCTGAAAATAGTTCTGTTGGTGTGTTGGTAAACAAATGATTCTATACCTGCATTATGACACACAATCGCATTCTGCGTGACGGCGTCCGTACTACAGACATCTTGGTTTGTCTGTATCTGGTGCGTGCTGAATATAATTGGAGCTGGTGCTGGTGTACTGGTCTTCTCTTCGGCCATAAGATTTGGTAGTTCTTGAGTATCTGTAAAAAAAGTACGATTAGAATATTTTTTAACCAATTCTAAATATCCTTGTCTATTACTGAGTGAATAAGTCAATTATTGAGTCAGTGAATCAGTCAGTGAATAAGTGAATGACTGAGTCAGCGAATAAGTGAATCAGTTAGTGAATCTATTAGTCAAACTGGACATGGGGTGGATGAGAACGATTAGGGTGGCTGTTTAGTAAAATTTTTTGATATTAGAAAAAAATATACAATTGGCATATAGATTTAAAACTATATTATAAAGAATTAAAGTTTTGTTTTTTTTTTTATTTGTCCTACAAATTATCATGTAATTCTAAAGTATTAAAAAGATATTATTTTTGGCTGTATAGGGATCTTTTGTGCGTAGGAAAACTGGAACGAATGCTTCCATTTTTTTTTCATCACGTGTGTGGATGTGCTCCGGAAAATAGTTCTATCAGCACGGTTATGTAACGAAAGATCCTTATATCTCTGTACCTGCATTATGACGCACAATCGCATTCTGTGTGACGGCGTCCATACTACAGACATCTTGGTTGGTCTGTATCTGGTGCGTACTGAATATAATTGGAGCTGGTGCTGGCGTACTTGTCTTTTCTTCGGGCATAAGATTTGGTAAGTCTTGAGTATCTGTAAAAAACTACGATTAGAATATTTTTTGCCGATTCAAAATATCGTTACCTATTATAGAAATTTAGTAAGTGAATTATTGAGTCAGTGAATAAGTAAATTCTGAGTGAGCGAATAAGTGAATCAGTCAGTGAATAAGTGAATGACTGAGTCAGCGAATAAGTGAATCAGTCAGTGAATCTATTAGTCAAACTGGACATGGGGTGGATGAGAACGATTAGGGTGGCTGTTTAGTAAAAATTTTTGATATTAGAAAAAAATATACAATTGGCATATAGATTTAAACTATATTATAAAGAATTAAAGTTTTGTTTTTTTTTTATTTGTCCTACAAATTATCATATAATTCTAAAGTATTAAAAAGATATTATTTTTGGCTGTATAGGGATCTTTTGTGCGTAGGAAAACTGGAACGAATGCTTCCATTTTTTTTTTTCATCACGTATGTGGATGTGCTCCGGAAAATAGTTCTATCAGCACGGTTATGTAACGAAAGATCCTTATATCTCTGTACCTGCATTATGACACACAATCGCATTCTGTGTGACGGCGTCCATACTACAGACATCTTGGTTGGTCTGTATCTGGTGCGTACTGAATATAATTGGAGCTGGTGCTAGCGTACTTGTTTTTTCTTCGGCCATAAGATTTGGTAAGTCTTGAGTATCTGTAAAAAACTACGATTAGAATATTTTTTGCCGATTCAAAATATCGTTACCTATTATAGAAATTTAGTAAGTGAATTATTGAGTCAGTGAATAAGTAAATTCTGAGTGAGCGAATAAGTGAATCAGTCAGTGAATAAGTGAATGACTGAGTCAGCGAATAAGTGAATCAGTCAGTGAATCTATTAGTCAAACTGGACATGGGGTGGATGAGAACGATTAGGGTGGCTGTTTAGTAAAGTTTTTTGATATTAGAAAAAAATATACAATTGGCATATAGATTTAAACTATATTATAAAGAATTAAAGTTTTGTTTTTTTTTTTATTTGTCCTACAAATTATCATATAATTCTAAAGTATTAAAAAGATATTATTTTTGGCTGTATAGGGATCTTTTGTGCGTAGGAAAACTGGAACGAATGCTTCCATTTTTTTTTTTCATCACGTGTGTGGATGTGCTCCGGAAAATAGTTCTATCAGCACGGTTATGTAACGAAAGATCCTTATATCTCTGTACCTGCATTATGACGCACAATCGCATTCTGTGTGACGGCGTCCATACTACAGACATCTTGGTTGGTCTGTATCTGGTGCGTACTGAATATAATTGGAGCTGGTGCTGGCGTACTTGTTTTTTCTTCGGCCATAAGATTTGGTAAGTCTTGAGTATCTGTAAAAAAACTACGATTAGAATATTTTTTGCCGATTCAAAATATCGTTACCTATTATAGAAATTTAGTAAGTGAATTATTGAGTCAGTGAATAAGTGAATTACTGAGTCAGTAAATAAGTGAATCAGTCAGTGAATCTATAAGTCAGACTGGACATGGGGTGGATGAGATCGATTAGGGTGGCTGTTTAGTCACATTTTTTGATATTAGAAAAAAAAAATTGGCATATCTATAGTCAGAGAATAAGTGGATCAGTCAGTGAACCAAGTAAAATATTTGTATTTAGCAACGTATTCACTTGAAACTCGGGCGTTTTTAGCCGATGAATCCGAAATAGGAACCTGAATCAGGTGGAAACCGAGGATGGCGGGTCGCCTTTGTAATCATTTTGTGTTTCTTGAAAACTACAACCTAGTGATCTTTAAGTCAAGAGTGAACAATTTTCTTCTAGGTAGGTAAGCGCCTTCCATCGTCGCCCAAACCGTCGCTTTTCATCAGATAACATAGTGGTCAAGCGCGAGCCTATCAACAATAATATAATAAAGAGGTACTTAAAGTTTATTTTTTTATTTGTAGGTAATCTCTGGAAGTACTGGTCCGATTACTTAAAGTTTTTCACCGATAGAAAACTGCTTTATTCCTGAGTGACATAGGCTATATTTTATGTACGCGATTGAAAAATCCTCAAGGAGGGGATTGTGGTGTATCCAGGCAGACGTACCTTTTTTATGGTAAGCAAAAATCATCCTATGACAACCCCCGCTCTTGGGCGGAGCGGGAGATTGTGTCAGGCTCTTACTGACTAAAAACCCACCCCGTTCTTTCTTGCCTTCATACCGGGGCTCGAACTCCCTTTCGGATAACCCTGGTCCCAGTAGCCTTCGACCCAGCTGGGCCCCTCCTGTTGCTGACAACTCCTTGAGGCGCGCGGGAACAGTGCGCGCCATCGAGCTCGATTCGGGGCTCGGTCCGGACAGTTAACGGACGGTCGGACAGCAAGCTACCCATGGCTCGCCGTCCGCAAGCCCGCGTCTACGTTGGCCGGGAATCGGGGTTTGGAATCCCGGCAGCGGAGGCAGACGTACCTGCATTCTCTGAGATGGTGGCTACGTTACAAATATCCTCGTTGGTTTGTATCTGGTGCGAACTGAATCGTATCGGTGCCTGCACGGGCGCGGGCGTGCTAGTCTTCTGATCAGCCATTGAGGATGGAAGGCCTTCAGTATCTGTTAAGTATGATAAGGATAAATGTTGAGCAGTTGTGATAGTGACAGCTATAGTTATGTGATGTGTCATGGTTTTCCTCTTCGTAATAATACGATATGTTTATTCTTCAGGTGACGTTAGTATCTTGTATTTACACACAATAGGTAAACAATGTAATTAGTCCGTCTTTTAGATTATTCAAAAACAAGGTACACGTATTTTTTATTTGTAAATTAACCCTTCAGATACCGTCAATTAGAGACACAATAGTAAGACAATAGATGCGCGGCCACCGGTGGTCGCTTGGGGAGTCATGAATTAAACCAAAAAATAAGTTACGTGTGACGTCACCCGTGCGAAAAAATGCAGCACGGCGTGACGTTACACGTAACTTTAATAGGCTATATCTTTATTTTTGTTTAATCGAAAAAAGAAAAAATACGTGTCCAATATTTTTTTATAATCTAAAATAAAATGTAGTTATTTTGACCCTGGAAACTACCCTCTTGTTTTTAAAGGATAATTAACAACTGTATTCACATAATGGCTTATTTTGAGATGAGTTCACGCTACAAAACATGCTGTAATTGTGCATTGGATGGCAAGGGTAGTATTTTTGTTTCGTCATTTCTATGCGGCTAGCCACAGTCCTGCCAATTTTATCTCAAAAACACGCTGGTGTGACTATTTGCGGGAGAAGTTTAAACCTCCAGTAGATTTTATCGAGCCGTTGAAGACCCTCTCTCCTGGACACGAGTTGCCATGGCCAATCTGGAAAACTCTAAAGAGACCTCGCACAAAGATTATGAAGATAATCTCCATAGATGGGGGTTCCTGGACGGTTCCAACCTTTATTGTTTTTGCGGTGTCTCTCCGCAGACCATGTTTCACCTTCAATCTATTACCTGTTCACGTAGGTATCTAATGACAACATCAGTGGACGGCTCTGGGCCAGGCATGGAATTTAATTCGTTTTGTCATCATCATGCTCTCGACACTCATCAACCGATCACATAGATGTTAGTGCAAACAACATACATATTCGGTCATCATCATCATTTCAGCCAAAAGACGTCCAATGTTGGACATAGGTCACCCCGAAGTGTCGTCATAATGAACGATTCTCCTCCATGACCTTTTTCTCGAAGCTAGATCTAGCCAACTGGACTGTCTGTCCAAGGTAGACGTAATCGTCCACAAATTCAAGTGTAGCCTTCGATGTTCATTTAAAGACCCACTCGTTTGGAAGCTTTACTGAGGTCATTAAGCATTGTACTGAGCTCTTCCGTAGTCTCAGCCATGACTACTGTGTCGTCGGCAAACCGAAGGCGAGTGATGTACTCGCCATTGATTTAATGCTTAGTTCACTCCAGTCCAGAACCTTGAAGACAATGAATATTAGAAATAAATAGTACCTGTAGGTTGATCAAACAAATTAATCTCCATTTCTTTCAACAGACTTGTTGTTTGTTCCACATGCTCTGCTATTTCAGCTGGAATTTCACAAAAACTTGTTATTTCTGTCCTTATCCAAATGTATAAATGTATAGAGGCCAAAAGCGAAAAAACAAACACATTTTTTTCCACATTGTGTGTCTCACGACTGTGCCAAATAGGTCCAAATCAGCATAGTGCCAGGCTACTACGTTGCAGTTGTCTGACGCTGGTTTTCAACTGAACATTACTATGAGTCTACGGATGCTAATCAGTTTGCTAGGTGTGAGGTAAATAAATATATATGTATTAATTAGTGTAGGTATAAATTATAAATAAAAGATATATATTATAGTGTATATCGACACTGTTTTAGTCAAACTATCCCTTCTCTTAGTACCTATCCTAATTAGGTAGGTACTAGGTTTAATTAAACAACAGCTTGTATGAGATAATATGCTGAAACACTAAATTATATTACGTATTAACCCTTCAGATACCGTCAATTAGAGACACAATAGTAAGACAATAGATGCGCGGCCACCGGTGGTCGCTTGGGGATTCATGAATTAACAGACATTATAATATTACAGCCTTTAGGACCAAAAGCAGATTTTATCTAAGTCAGGTGTAAATATTTCGTCTGTCTTACATGTCCGTGTAGAAAAACCGTCAACAATTTATATACTCGCATGTCGTGGCTAGATCTTAGAATTGATCACTAAATGATATGGATAGCTAAAACTGGCCAGATCATTTAAACATTAACATTTGATGATATGTTGCTGAAAGAGTTATGAGTTTACAAGGATGGAGAGGGAGAGGGAGGCCAAAGAAAAGATGCATGGATTGTGTGAGAAGTGATATGAAAGAAAACGGAGTTAGTGATAGCGTGACGGGTGACAGAACAGAATGGAAGAAAAAATACGTGTTGCGCCGACCCCAAATAAAACGGGACAAGGGCAGGAAGATGATTATTTGATGATATGTTAATCCTCTTTTGGCTATATCATTGATGTAGGATTTCTAATGTAATAAATAAAAAGTCTAAAGAAAGTAGGCTTTCTTGTGGTGGGGAAATCATCCAATGACAACCCATGTTCTTGGGGAGAGCGGGAAATAGTGTCAGACTCTTACTAACTAAAAACCCACCCCTTTCTTTCTAGCCTTCATACCGGGGCTCGAGCTCCCTTTCGGATAACCCTGGCCCCTAAAGAAAGCAGGCCAAACGAGGATTGACATATTATCAAACTTTAACGTTTAATAATGAAATTAGTGTGACTTACCTTCATATTGACAACTTTTAGTTGCCTTGCTGATACCAATAGCTGCGTTATTGTTCCAAGGGAAATTGGTATTGAAACTTGTACAATGATTCTGTTGGCAGTTGGAAAACTGGAAACCTGATAGGTTCCTATCCGTTGTTTTAATGTTAGAAGTTTTTCCTTCTGTAACAGATATTTTAGACAACGTTAAATGTCAATGTTATCTATAACATGTATGTATTTAGAAATATATAAGTATGTTTATCAGTTGTTTAGTACCCATAACACAAGCTCTGCTTAGCTCGAGACTAGACGGCGTTGTGTGATGGTTGTAGAATATTATTTATTTATTTTAATGTTTTAGGGTGCTTTCAATTTATGCGTTTTTTGACGGCCTGCTGCGGTGCGGATGCGGTGCGTTGGTCGTACAGCGTACGGACGCTCGTATTTTTATATGAAGAGCATGTCACGTGCGTCAACCGTGCGGCAAACGGTTCAATTCGGTGTTGAATAGCGCATCACTGGCATACAAACGCACGACAGCCAGATAAGTTTTCAATCTAGGAGCTTGTTATCGGACTGCTAACGTACTATGACCTGTCGGCTGCCGCACGTTTACCGTGCCGCAGCCGGTCGGTTGCAGTATGCTAAAATTGAAAGCACCCTTATCCCTGCGCACACTTGACACTAAACAGTCTTAGACAGTATTGGGTTTTATGGGTGTTTTCAGAGTAAAATGATAAGGATCAAGTAGTAATTATACTTATATTGTAAAAATACGGTGTGCACAACAAGAAGTTCGAGTTACAAGAGAAAAATTCATAGTCGGTGTTGCCACCCGTAGTGTTTTCTTAACATAGTTTAATTTTCTTACATAAAACCTATTTATACCAACAGACAGACTTGTTTCGCATAGACGAGTCTGCCTTGCACTTACGCTTATAGCACCTTATAGTAACAGGACATAACAAAGAATTTGTAAATGCTTTTTTATCAAGGGTGCCTATTTCTGATAGTTATGCTTTTAACCTTTCGAATCCGGGATTCGAAAGGACACAATAGAAAGACGCTCACTTGAGGTACAAAATATATCTTAGGTACAGAAGTCAATCTACATACAAAGCGCGCTCGAGCAACTCACACGTAGACACCGCTCACGGACACGATATCTCGGTAGCGTCTCGGCCCGCTTGTCGTACAGTTCCGGCTCAAACGCTTATTAGTGTGCGTCCACCGAGCGTAGGTATAAAAGGTGAAGAACATACATGAGATTGTCTTCTGTACCTATTTATTTTGTGCTTGGGGTTTAATGAATCTAATAAATAGTTTATAAGTAGATACTTGTATTAAGGAAGAAGGGAAACATCGACGGGCCCGAGTTCACCTGTCTTGACTTGCTGCTCGCCTTAGAACCTGAAATAAAATGATGGCTTTGGTTAATTATTAAAACTTCATTTAATACAAATATACAAAGGCGGATGCCTTAATCTTAACACACCAAATCCCAGGCCTGCCACAAAGTACTTTTAAATTGCTCATAGTTCAACTACCAATAGTAAACTTGCGATCTGAGTGTGCGTGGTCTGTTAGTTGCGTAATGCGCGTTCGTATTGGTTTATTGCCTGTAGTGGAGACCAGCGGTGACACTCTCTTTAGTACAAATTGGAAAGTATTTCCTTTCTTAGATCTTTTATGTAGTTTTACCTTTTGGGTTTTAGTTTGATTTGCGTCTATGAAAGTGTGGCTAGCTTGCCCATAATAGACCATCTGAGTGAAACCGCTGGGCCCGGCTTTAGTGTGTAGAGGCCATAAGGTGAAAGTGATCGTGAAGCGATGCGGAATGAAACCATCGATCCATCAAATGGGACCCACAATTGATACTCTATTGCGGTGGCGTACGTGACCACATTACACTGGTCTATGTGACCAATAACATGTGCGTGCGGTGGGGCGACGAACAAAGCGAAGTGGATGCAATCAGTTAGTCACTAGAACTCTCGTGGTGCGATACCTTGTTTTAAATAAATTGCGGCTACTTTGCTCGCACGTAAGACAGAACTGCTGCTTCGCGTTGAAATCATGTAAACCGCAACCAATCGCTTCGCAATCGCTTTTGCGTCTAGTCCACATAGCGATGGCTTATAGTGAATTATACCTCTCGTAATCACGAAATACGTAACTTTTCAGGAGGCACATAAAACCAAATTAGATCTTTATTATGATTAAAATTTAAATGTGCTTCGACGTGCTTTACGCAAATATTAAATTAAAGATATTGACTTATTTCATACACTTATTTTTCTTGTTTTTCAATTTTTTCGACATGTTTTCACGCGTCGTCGCGAGGGTATCACACAAAACTGACTCAAGCAAGGTATGCGTTCAACATCTTTGATGGCACTAGAGCTATCGTATTAAAATTTTGCTTGATAAAAGATTGTGCCTTACGAACTTTTTTTCCAGCAATATAATTAAAAAAAATTACCTAAAATTGCAAACCCCTGCTTTTCACTCTAAGCCGTCGATAGAAAATTTGGGAGACACATCCTCTGAAGTTGCAACCTATGCCCAGGAGTGAGTTTAAGTAATAATAAAATTTTACCAGTTAAGTTGGTTAAAGCCTGAAAGGTATCCATGTTGCACATAGTGCTCATCGTAGCTGATTTCTGCTCCGTCAATACACCATCCGTGCCTAGAAGAAAAATAATAAACGAATGAATGACTTTTTTAATTGTAATTATATTTAGACTCGCGGTTGACCACCAAGCCTACTGTCTACGGACACGTAGCTTCATAGATGCATAGCTTCATAGACGCGTAACTTTATAAACGGATAGCTTTAAAGATGCATAGCTTCATAGACGCGTAGCTTCATAGACGCATAGCTTCATAGATGCGTAGCTTCATAGATGAAAAGCTTCGTATTCGTCTTTATACGCCTGGCGTATGCCTGCATGAAGCTTGCATCCAAAACTATGAAACTTGTAGTCAAAGCGGCAACACGATAGCACGACGTTGCCGCTTCCTCGACAGAGTTTAAAGCTACTCTTCCGTGGACAGAAGGCCTAACTCATCAGATGGTAAGCGACACGATAGAGCACTCTTGTCTAGAAGTTACCTACTGATGATTTAAAGACCTAGGGGTGTTTTTAATATCGTGCGGATTTCATCACGCATGCGAGATTGCTTCGCACGCAGAAAGTTTCATAACGCAAATAACGCGTCCCGAGTGCGTATTCCACGCATTACAATATATAAAACGGACATTTGCGGGGCTTACTCGTGCGGAGCAATTCCGCATGCGTGATCAAACCCGCGCGATACGACAACCCTCGCAAATAAGTTGGCATATATAGCGGATAATGGAAAGGTTTGCTTATTTTTGATTTTTACAGACTACTTTATGAAGAATTTTAACTACTTATTTACGTTCTTGGATACATAAAATAAATAATAATAAATATAAATAAAATGCTCAATATTTTATAATCTATGCGGACCGGGACATTCGCTTGTGTTTAACCGATTGGTGCGAACCACGCGCAAACGTTTGCTTGGGCTTTATGAAACGCTCTATATTGTACCTGTAGCTATCATGAAACACAAAACCCGGCAGGGATTTCCATTTCTTAGCTGTACGCACAATTTACTTGACAGAATACAGGTACATATTGGTGGTAACAATTTCAAACGGTTTTACTTTAATGGAATATCTCTTCCGCGAAGGGTTCTTACAATTTACGAGGGGAAGTACTTTAATATAGTGGCCGGTTTACACGTACTTACAGGAGGAAATAGATCGTATATTAGACCTTAACGTTGAGTGATTCTGCCCCCCTAGAGTTACAGCCGTTTCGTTCAATCCTTTTTCGCCGATCGCCTCGAGTCGGCCACGCCGCCGATTCCATTGTTCTAATCACGTGACTCAGCGTTTATATGACGTCAGAACATAAGGTGTTTTGACAATTCAAAAGTGCCTGTAATTGGTCTATTTGAAATAAACGTTTTTGATTTGATTTGATTTGATTTGAACAAAGGAATCGGAGGCGTGGCCGACTCGAGGCGAAAGAGAAACGAAAACGTCGTAACTTAGCTAGGCCTGCTGATCACTTTTCAAGAGGCGAGAAGCAATTTATAAGGTTTTGTAGTGTTTGGTAATTTTTTTTTGAACGTAATCTATTTTTCCATGACAAGCTTTTTCCTTTTTTCTTGATAACTAATAAATTTGCTTCATCATCATCATTTCAGCTGAAAGACGTTCACATTCGGACATGGGTCTCTCCCAAGTGTCACCACAACAAACGGTTCTTTGCGTCTCGCATCTATCGAATTCCCACGACCCTCAACCAGGTCATCGGTCTACCATGTGGCAAGCCTTCCAAAGCTGCGTCTTCTGGCACGCGGTCATCACTCTAGAACATTCCGACCCCAACGACCATCTGTTCTGCGAGCAATGTGCCCTACACTTGCCACTTAATTTTGGCGACTCTTTGCTGTGCTGTTTGTTAGTCTCGCTAAATCTCAAAAACGACTTCACGGATATAAAAAACCTTCACTAAAACAGCGCCAAAAATCTCGTACGTACCGCATCGACTGGCTGTTGACTAGCAATGTGCCCAAACGACTGGTGGTATTACCACGCTGTAGAGCAATACTTATTCTCTGTCAGGGTAAAGTGCCTTTGGGTCACACAACGGTGCCAATAAGGCGTTTAGATATAATGATTGAAAATTGAGAGCCCTTCTAAATATAACTATCAAATTGTATAAAGACTGGCCTGTTGGTCTAGTGGTCAGGGACCCTGACTGCTATCCCAGAGGTCATGGGTTCAATTTCCACCGAAGACAAAATGCTTGTGTGATGAGTCTAATCTTTTGTCCTAAGTCGTAAGTGTAATTTATCTGCAATATGTATGTATTTAGAAATTTATAAGAATCATTTGTCTAGGACCACAAGCTCTGCTTAGTTTGCGTCTTGATGGCGTTGTGTGATAGTTGTGGAACATTATATTGTTATCATTGTCTAATATGTATTTACCTGTTTCATTGTAAAGTAGCATATTAGTTTGCACATTGACATCTTCCCATAAAACTGTTCGTACGAAATTTTGCACAAACATTTTGCGGACTGAAAATAAATAATATAATTATGTCACCAATCAATTTGTTTTGCATAAGGTTACCGGTCCTTAAAGTGCTCGTAAAATAAACATTCGTTATGTTGCTCATACTCATCATTCAACTTTTTAGCGCTAAATATTTTTTCTACTACAATTACTGTCCCACAGTTGAGCAAAGGCCCCATTCAGACATTCTTCTCCCGCGCTGTTTCCGAACAGTCCTAGTGGTATGCGTCCAGATAATCTCGCCTTTCCAATCTAGGCATCGATGACGCTTTCCCTCCACAGGAACCCATTGCGTGCGCTGAATTGTACGTAAAATTATTTTCATAGAAAAACTGATAAAATTTGGTTGTGATAAAATCTTTTTAGGGGTCATTATGGTGCCTAAAAAGAACAAAAAAGGTAACAATTGTTTATCTTCAGAATTAGATATTCTTGCGCATGTATTCGATGGTCTCCTAGAGGTAAGCAGTACCTACATCTTTTTTTTTTTTGTACCTTCATCTTAGCCCCAAAACAGGCATGATGTTATGTGACGAAGAAAGAAGATGATAAAATGGCAGTCAAAGCGCATGCTGCACTACCTACCGAATACAGGTTATGTGTGCATATTGTAGCTAGTGTTCGATATCTTTTGGTTTCTACTTACACATTCTAGACTTAGCAGTCGACCTTGTAGACCAAATCGCCCATCGTTCTGTGGTCTTTTTCCACACGTGGTTGAATCTTCGGCAGCATAAGCGACGGATCGACCCACCACTTCTCCACGATCCGAAAGATCTCGGTACTGTAAAGGAATAGACAAATATTTAAATATTCTGACAAAAAAAAAACATTGTCACAAACCTACGTGTTACTTGAGCCCAGCACCTGAATGCTTCGGATAATTCCGCAACACCAGACAGTAAGTGGGACAATTTGAAATATCTGAAATAGAATTTGGACAATTTAATTTTGTGCTACCTTCTCCATGAATTTTGCGGAATTTATATTAATTTATTTGGTTTCGTACAATAAGAGACTCTTTTGAAATTATATTTGTCACTGAGCGATATTTATTTGGAGATTTTTTTGGTAAAGCAATTTTGCTATCATGAAAGTTTATTAATAATTGTCGTAATATTATATTTTAATACTGTTAGAATCGATTTTCGTCCCACATTAAATTACTGTGAATGAACCTACTGATTCCTTTTCTAATTTTCTTCAAAAACCTATTTATAAAACGTGTCTATTCTTAGAATGTTGTTGAGAGCAATGTATACTTGAGCGTGAATGATAATAATAATGTCAAATATGAGGATTACGATGTTAAGACCCTCTATTTATGGCGCAGCATTCATCGTCTTTGTTAGTAGTAGGTACATATGGAAAATCATTGTCAGCCTTAGAACAGAGTAGACAGACAACAGAGATTATTTACAAAATCGTTCTAACCATAGGTCAGGTGAAACATTGATTAGTATTATTCTAAGTTCAATATTCTCTATAGGAAAAACTTAAGTTCATTTCAACTGTCCCAAGTACAGAGGATAAGCCTGTGCTTTTACTAAAGGAAATGGTTATTGTTACTTCAATTGATACGAAACTTACATTTATATCTCTTGCTAGGAAATCTCTTGAATCTATGGCATTTCTTGCAACGTTCTCTCATTTCATTATTACGACTATCACCGTAGTACCTCTTGCTTAGCTCACGTCCGTAACTATCTCGACAGGCGTAATCTAAAAAAAAAGACAATAAACCATTACTTGATTTTAACACTAGGTACTTGTCAACTACCCGTACTTCAGTATGCACAGAGTACTAGAGTTTTTTGGCCACATAGCAAGGAAAAATGGTCATAACTTTGAACAGCTTATCGTAACTAGCATGGTTGATGGCAAACAAACGACGGCAGATCAGGTTCACTCCACACAGGATACCCAATTGTGTGATGCCAAGAACTGTTCCAGATGGTGAGACACCATCAGTATAAAGCTAATCAAAAACAACTTCAGTAATGAAGAATACAACTCAAAGAAGAGGATGAGAGGAGATATAGCTAAGTTAATTCAGTTTAAGTTGGCTCGCGGAGCTGACGTTATTTTTATTCTAACACAGCATATGTTTGAGAATATAGTTTGCGATCTGCACACTAGTATCGTAGTAACAATCAAATTAGTTATGCGAGCTAAGTTAAAATAACTTTGTTCATAGATGAGTCATCATCATCTTCCTGCCCTTGTCCCGTTTTATTTGGGGTCGGCGCAACACGTTTTTTTCTTCCATTCTGTCCTGTTACTCGTCACGCTATCACTAACTCCCTTTTCTTTCATATCACTTCTCACACAATCCATCCATCTTTTCTTTGGCCTCCCTCTCCTCCTGGCCTCTGTTCATAGATGAGTATAATATATAATTTTCTTTATTCATCTCCTATCGAAAGGGGGAGTATAATACGAGTAAAATATATATATTTGTCCCAATTCGATTGGTATAGTAAATCTTAAACTATAGGTTCTATTACCTAGTTTAGCTCGAAATACAATAGCAAGCATTGAACCTGAATATCCTACCTGGAGAGGGTTAAAAATAACTTCCTATCGAATTTTGGTTACAAATAATATCTCACCTATTATTATACATACGTATATATATTATATATTTTGTATTATACTGTAGAGGTGTGTTCACAAGATAACTGTAATTTTTTTCTCATAGACTCGCTGAGTCGCGACCTAGCACTGTGCTATAGGTGTATAAAAAGTACCTGAACTATGGTCACTTTGATATCGGCAGGACCACTCAGTGGCCGTAGCATCGGACTTCAACGTTGTATCGTCACTCGAGTTGCTCTTCTTCGTCAGACTATCCAAAGTTGTGGAGTCCTCTGCATCACACTCGTCCATGGCATCTTTGGTCCCTTCTGTGACAGATGTCTTATCGCGCATTTCAGTATCAGCGACATTACTGCATGGTGACTTTGTTACATCAATACCTAGTTGTTAATAAAATGTTCGTTGAACGACCAGATTGATATTTTAGTTTCTTTTCTTATGTTAGATATTATTACATGATATTGTTATCTGATACTATAAGAGAATATCTAATTTAAAAAATAAAAAAATAACTAGCTGGCCAATTTTGGAAGATAATTTTTGGAGTTGGGTATATTGAAATTTTTGAAGTTCGGCAAGATAAGATCGCATTTCTGTTTATAGTTAGTAAATCAAGTTTAGATTTTAGACGTAATCACTAGCTCTATGACAAATTGTGCACCTCGTCGTTGTGTCTAGAGATCTTTAGATGTATTGACAACATGCGTAGTGAAAACTATCAAAATTCTTTAAATTATGATTAGTCCATATTTGTGACACGATATTTTTCTTTCTTATTAATTTTTAGCTAACTATACAGATGAGAGACATTTTGCCATCGATAATGATCATCGAAAAGTTAAAAATGCAACAGATTGACATGCAATACCGATATATGAAGTGGTTAATTCCAAAAATTTTAGCATTCCTATCTGAGAAAGCCTAGCCCTTGATCAAACTGTGTTTCAAAAAAGTTTAATAACTGTAGCTTACCTTGATACATTTCAAAATTTGTTGTTTTCTGAAGAACCTCTGAGAAACAATCGGTGTAAGACGGTACGGGCACCCTGGGGACTGGTGTCACTGCAGGCTGGTTTGAGTTCGAACAGCAAGTGTTATTGTTTGCATCTGAAACCATTTAAGAAGACATACTGTGCCTATGTCAAGTAGATAAACATCTTGGAATAAGAGCAGGAAGATCATCAACAAACCTTTAATTCTATGACTATTATCCTCAGTAAGTAGATGTACAAACTAGTATCTGAACAATATAAAGAAATATCCAAAATGATTTACCTGTTTTGGATAACCGTGAAGGTTTCATAGACACATAGCTTTTGTATGTAAACGTTCCTTCTTCGACTTGTTGGGGATCTGGATTGCCGCATATCACTACGGTTGGTCGGCTCAGTATCGAATTCGTGCCTGCAAAATCACACTGATATTAGAAAGCCCACCACAGTGGTGTCTCGGAGGACACGGTGGAGTATACCGTCGAGGTGTGCCCTGCCTGGGCGGAGCATCGCCGTGCCCTCGTGGGGGCGATCGGCGGCGGAGACCTCTCGCGCCGGGCCCTGGTCGAGGCCATGGTCCGGAGCGAGGAGGAATGGCAGGCGGTCGCCTCCTTCTGCGAAGCAGTAATGCTTGCCATGGAGGAGGCCGACCGCGTCAGGCAACGGCGCCCTCGCCGCCGTCGCCGGGATTCCGATCCCGATTTCCGGCCACCGTAGACGCGGGCTCGCGGACGGCGAGCCATGGGTAGCTCGCTATCCGATCGTCCAGTAATGGACCGAGTCCAAGACGTCGACGGCGCGCACTGTCCCCGCGCGCCTCAAGGAGTTGTCAGCAGCTGGAGGGGCCCAGCTGGGTCGAAGCCTACTGGGGACAGGGTTGTCCGAAAGGGAGCTCGTGCCCCGGTATGAAGGCTAGAAGGAACGGCGCGGGGTTTTTAGTCAGTAAAAGCCTGACACTATCTCCCGCTCCACCCAAGAGCGGGTTTTCAAAGATGATTTTCTCCGTCGATAAAAAAAAAACCACAGTGGTGTCTTTTTTAACCCAAAGGTTGACTGGTAGAGAATGCTTTGTTGCATTAAGTCCTCCTATGTACCACTACTCTACATGAAGTTTAAATAAATAAATAAAATAAGGCTTATAAGCTTATAAATTCTTTTTTAATTAACCTGCGCTACATTCCACTCCAATTCTCGGTGCCGAGGTTTTTGGAGCAGCATCCATTGACAAACCCACGCAGTATGTTTGGTTTGCGTTCATCGTCATGACTTCTTCTGCCTGCGATTCTTGTGACTTCTTGAGGATTGTCTTTGATTTCTGTGAGTTTTTCACACTCGATAATTTTTGCGTACTGTTTGGACTCGTGGACTTGAGTGCTGTACCGTTGAAAATGGAAATTTATGTTAGTATATTCGTACGGTAAATTACACAAAAATTTGCTAGTATAGCTTGTGTCACACAAGCTAAGCTAAGCTTACTGGGGACAGGGTTGTCCGAAAGGGAGCTCGTGCCCCGGTATGAAGGCTAGAAGGAACGGCGCGGGGTCAGTAAGAGTCTGACACTGTCTCCCACTCCACCCAAGAGCGGGTTTCGTCAAAGATGATTTTCCCCGTCGACAAAAAAAAAAAAAAAAGCTAAGCTAAGCTTATATACTGACACCTACCGCAAGGGCCGGTTCGAGGTGGCTCAAGAGAAGAATAACTGGAGGAAGTTGAAAGACTTTTGCCCAGCGGTGGGAATAAACTAAGCTTGAAAAAAAATCTTGCGTGCCATTCTCATTACTGAAGTAACACAGGTTACTCCCAATCGTACTTTGACTAGTTTAGTCCTTCTTGAATCAAGAAGACCTCCAAGACCCTCACTAGATTGGAAGTGTAGGGATATTTACAAAGCTACGTAGGAACTAAAATTCAAAATCCTGTCTCGCTGTATTAGAGTTCTCAGAACATATTCAATAGCCAGAAATCAACTACTGGGCAGTTGCCAAGACCAGACACAATACCCGTCTGGCCGAAGGATCTTCCCTATCCAACAGAGGTTTGTAAAGTCCGTGACTTTAAGTGTGCGTCAAATCTTAAAACGTGTAGTAGTTTTCATGAGTTTGGGTCAACACATCAATGACTTAGGAAGAGCAAGAAGATAATATTATAAATTTTCCATACCTGATTCATTATCCCTTGTAGGTATCTCTATATCGGAAGATAGCCACACATTGATATTTTCATTAGTAGTTTTAGATTGACTCGACAAATTTTTCTTCTTTTCATGTCCTTGAAGAACTATGGTAGACGTTTTTTGCAGGTCATCATGGTGGGAATTTGCAGGATATGCTAATTTTAAAAACAAAACAAAAAGTATAACAAAAACCATGTCAAATGGTTTGGTTTTTTGAATTATTGTCAATTTATTATTGTTTTATTTTTCTAATTTAAAAGTTTTACAAATTGTCTAACCGTTGTTTTATTTTAATAGTTCCTAAAAATAGTGATCCGTACTGCGCTTGCATGCTGAATTACAGTCCTTTTTCCTAGATATGAAGCCTGAGTCCCAGCAGTAGGACCATTATAAGGCTGATTAAGCTATGCTGTGTTATGACGATTCTACAGCTTTTCTATACAAAATATGTCAAAGTATATTTTTTTTTTAGATTTTTGTTAAGTAAAATGCTATATGACGAATAGAAACCAGAACTATAATATACTAGCTTTTGCCTGCAGCTGCACCCGCGTACATAAAATATAGCCAATGTCACTCAGGAATAAAGCAGCTTTCAGTCGGTGAAAAAATTTTAGCAATCGGACCTGTACTTCCAGAGATTATCTCCAATAAACAAAAAAAACAAATTTTACCTCTTTATTATATTAGTGTAAATTAATATGTACTTACCGGTACTTGAACTACAAGTAATGCAATCATTTTGTGCACTTGAACTCGTTGTTCTAGCATTAGATGAACCAATAGAAATTATTGGTGACCTCAATTCCATAAACCAGTCTAAAAATAAAACAAAAATTTAAATAATTCATAATTACAAAGGACATAAAATTTTCCATGAATTAATTATAATGTGTTGAAGGCGGAAAAGCCTAAAAATCCTCAGATTTGACCTTGGCCTAGCTGACGTTGATTCAGAGGCTTATATTCCCCTAACCTTATCAGCTTATAACGACTTAGCTTCGCCATCATGTTGCTGGCAAAATAAATGGGATAGATAAAAATATGGGAATGTTGAAAGCTGGCCATTATTAAATCAACCCATAAACCTTGAGCAGAAGCTGATTTATTTTTCAGCTTAGACAAAGATACTATAATATACACAGTTATTTTTTGTATATGTGAAACCTGAATATAGTTTGTTCAGAATGGATTCCAATAGTTTTTACATCATGTTATATTATTTCCCAAAAATATTTATAATGGTCAGTTGGATACCATCGACACTAATTATAACACAGGTCACGGCAGGTCATAACAGGCATTAGGCATCAGCAAACAGCTGGGTGCAAGAGTAAAATAACCGCTCAGTCGCCTGGACGGCCCAGTGACTATGTGTTTTTGCTGATAACTTTGTGATTTTTCATGATGTAGTTATGAAAATTTGTACACAGATTCTTTACATAAAATACTAGACACGTGTTTCGGATGTTGTATAGATGGTGCTGGGTCAAGTTTGAGACCTCAACACAGTGCCAGTACCTATGGAGCCGCTGCACAGAGCATGCGTCACCTGCTATGCTACCCATCCTGCACAACCGCCTGTTTTTTTCAGGATTTATACGAGGCCAATAACAGAGTTGTACAGGTTGCCAAAGAAAAATTATTCTGAGTACATCGACACGAAAAGAAAATAGTCGATGCTCACAAACAGTAAAAAAAGCACATTATACCCAATATTGATGAACGACAAGAGATTTTACAAAAAATATAGCTCCTTTAGTCATTTTATCAGTGTCCGGATCAAATACTCTAATCCTACATTGTATTCCCAAACAAGACAATACTTCAACTAGTTTACCATTGAGTCGATCACTATCAATCATATTCATGCGGCCATAAATCTGTCCCAGGGTGGGTATAGGTCTCGTTGCTTGGACTGACGCTGAAGGACCGCGATCATCTGGACAGAATTCTGGAAATCAAAATAATGGAGCAGAAATATGTACACTATTGTTTGGGATATCAGATTGAGGACAGTAGAGCTGTCTTGTTCATATGTAATATTAAGTTACAAATTTCTGCCAGCAGCTTTGCCCGCGTTTTTATAAAAAAATAGCTTATGCCCGTGGCTTCGCCCGCTTCACGGAGTTAGTATAGAAGAGGAGGCGGCCTAAACAACTGTGCACTGTGACTCTCAACTGAGTCCTGACGTCATCACGGTGGGCGTGGCCTAAATCAGTGTATTGTTGGCGTTCGTCCTGTACACAACTTCGTAAACCCACTTATTTGGCATCATATTCGCGATAGAAAACCAAAAAAATTAAGTGTTGTATTTTATCTTGTAAAAATTACTTGGATAGACGTTCTGATGCTATGGATGCCATCACATTCCATTTGTAAGTTATTTTATATGCATAATTTATTAAAATACTTCTAGAAAAATCTTAACGTCAGCATTTCCAAATATAATTCTACTCGACATTAGATGGCGACACTTTATGTCATGGGAACTAAATATATTTAGGTACGTAGAGCTCAGAATTAATATATTTTAATAATCATACGTACTGAAATTTGATCAACATTCATTCCTAAAGGTCCTTTAATCGCCATAATATTATTTTTGTAGTTTTTATATAATTTTGTAAACAAGTCACCATCTATCGTCAAATAGCAAAAATACAGGGCAGTAATTAGAAGCCAATTATTTTACCGAATATCCCACGGCTGACGAACTTGTAAATATAATAGGTACTTATATTTCTCTAATATATGATTTGGTCGATCAAATTGTCTTTAATTACCTCACATTTGGTGTAAAAAGTAGACTATGCAACACAGGGATAAAGCTGTTTTTGTCTTGGGCGGCTTGAATTCCTCACTTCACTCTGGTTTCTTTATAATCTCCCACTCAATGCACGGGAGCTAATTATATAAAACCTTCACTGACGTTCGAGATTAAAATCAGTAACCTTCGTTTCGTTCGGAATTCAATATGTCGCCCGCGACTTAAAGACACTGCTTTACCTCTAGTCACATAATGTACTATTATTGAATGGTATCGGACGTAAAGACATGTTTTTTTTTTTAAAGAATAGCTTTGTAATCAATCTTGATAATTCTTTCTATCAAAATAAGCCTTTAAAAAAGTAAAACCTAATAAAAATGGAATAAAAAAAATGTTACAATAAAAAGGATTTTGATGATTTTCGAATGATCTTCATTCGTCATTCATCTAATAATAGTATCACTATTTCAATGAAAAATATACGTATCGGATGGTTTGCACAATTAATTTAAAAAACAGAAATCCCTGGAAATTCTGAGTGCGACCCTGTTGCATCCTGCACTTAATGACATCTAGTGTGAGATAGTTACGTAACCACAAAATAAAATCAACAGAACGACCAAGTAGTTTGGCTATTGACCGGCAGATGGCAAATAAAAAAATGGGCGGAGTCTAACACCCCCTCACCCCGCAAAATGTCACGCTTTTTTTCTTAGGGAAATCTTATTACAACATCTCCTCTTCTATGCTAACTCCGTGGCCCGCTTACATAAATTATAGCCTATGTCACTCAAGATTAAAGCAGCTTTCTATAGGTGAAAAAAAATTAGCAATTGGACCATAATTTCTAAGATTGTTTAGGAGGTACCTACAAACAAAAAAACAAACTTTACCTCCTAGACTAGTAGTATATGAAGATTATTTATATTATCCTAAGGTAAATTTGTAGATTAGTAGTATAGATTATCCTAAGGAGAATTCGGAAAGTCTTTTTCTAAAATTCGTTATAATCTAACCCTATATTTCGTACAGTATGACATATTATTATGCCTATATTTTCGGGTATTTTATCAAGGTTATTCGACTGATTCATGTGGCCAACATTAATTCATGAATCCCCAAGCGACCACCGGTGGCTGCGCATCTATTGTCTTACTATTATGTCTCTAATTGACGGTATCTGAAGGGTTAAAGTTGATTTTTATCGTGATTATTATTAAATCATGTTTTTATTTAAATTAAATTATGTATGTATATTATTATTATGTCTTTGTAAAAGGAGGTATAGGTAAATTTTAACATGTGTAACAGAGTGATTGCACAAACATTTGTGCATTTTAATATTTTTAAATTGTGTATCTACGCAGCTTGATATTGTTGTAATCACGATGAGTAACTTTTACAGTATCCTAACTCAACTGTTTTAAGTTAAAATGTATGTGTGAGGTAAAAATAAACGATTTTTCTTTCTTTCTTTCTTTTTACAGTGTCAGCGTTTCACTTAATGACAAAACTAATATATAAGTATTTTATTAATGGTAGTTAGGTACCTGGTTTGATCAGAAGGTTAACTCTCTGTACATTTCTGCATTCTGGTATAAACTGATTGCTTTGTGGCGAGTTGCTTACACGACTTTTATTCAGCGGTACGCTGCTTTCTTTAGATCCATCCTTTTGGGATTTCAACCGTGGTATATGGCTTATTTTCGGTTTCTCAGCTATATTAGAAGGTATTAAATATTATTTTAAAAAAACTTAATTAGTCATACATCATTTCAGCCTATATACGACCACTGTTGGACATAGGCCTCCCCCTCAAGTGTCGCCAGAACTACTGGTCCTGTGCGTCTCGCATCTTAGAGATTCCTTCACCAGGTCGTCGGTCCACCTTGTAAGAAGCCTTCCAACGCTGCGTCTTTCGGTAAATGGTCACCACTCTAGCACATTTCGTCCCTTTCGAACATCTGTTCTGCGAGCAACGTGGCATGCCTATAGGCTCTTCGCCACACAGTAAAAAATCGAAATCATTGAAAGACAATTTGAAAAACCGGGAACAAGAGATCAATCAAGTCAACGAAATTTAGATTGACATGATAAAGCTAATACATACGTATCACGATATCGTCTTTTTTCATTTTTATTGGAACTGCTTCCAGTTTACTTGGGCCGGGTAACGAATCACCTAAAATAGAATTCTAATCAAATATTGGAAGTCAAACTAATATAAGAATATTAATAATGTCTTCAACTTGCCGGAGTCGTCGTACAATTTGGTGGAATTCTCGATTGGTTTGTAGTATCTTGTCGGCATACGAACAATTCTTGGCAGTTTACTGGTAGATTTTATTTTTTGTTGATCTGTTATGGATAAAGCTTTATTAAATTTAATATTGATCTATGATTAGAGAACCGTAATATATAATAACTTGAGTTTATATACAAGGTGTAAGGGACAGCCCTCCACAAACTTTAAGGGCTTCCTCAGTAGACGAAACTGAACAACAATCCACAAATTTTTTTTTCAGGAAACGAAAAAAAAAATCGGCCTCGCCATACAAATTGTCCAATCAAATTTATCATTTTGTATGGCGAGGCCGATTTTTTTTTTCGTTTCCTGAAAAAAAATTTTGTGGATTGTTGTTCAGTTTCGTCTACTGAGGAAGCCCTTAAAGTTTGCGGAGGGCTGTCCCTTACACCTTGTATGTAGCTAAATGGTAAGAGATTGGTCTATTGGCAAAACAATGTAAAAATTACTCTTTGTAAGTTGGAGTATAGATTTGACTAAAATGTATGTATAGTAAGTACAGGGTGTCTGGCGGCAGATTTATGTTTTTAAATAGGATTATTTCAAAAAGTAAAAAATTGTGCGAAGGGAGGGTGGCGTCATTAGAATCACAGATTGTGCGGATTTCTCAATCACGATGGCACAGTGGTCAGGTGAGCACCGCGCATTCGCCATCGAGGCATTTTTCAAGAGTAACGATTCTTACGTGATTGCTCGTCGACAATTTTGCTCACGCTTCGGTATTCGGCGGATAAGTGACGGACCGAGTGTGAATTTTATTCGTTCCTGGGTACAGAGATTCCGCGCAAGTGCTTCCGCTTTAAACACCCCACGGCCAGGGCCTAGTCGAACTTCAAGGACCCCCGATAACATTGAACTGGTGGAACGGAGTTTACATGAAAATCCACGACTTTCAATACGGAAAAGGGCGGCTTCATTGGGACTTCCAAGAGCCATAATTCACGAAATTTTGAAAAAGGATCTGAAGTTCCATCCTTTTAAAATTCAAATTGTTCAAGAATTGGAAGAAAGTGACATTCTTAGTCGCATTTTTTTGGGAAACGATGTTGGAGCGTTTTCACACGGTGAATTCCATTTTTTGGAGTGACGAGGCTCATTTCCATTTAAACGGGCACGTTAACAAGCAAAATTGCCGTTACTGGTCCCCAAGAACCCGTAACCCTCGACTGAAACACCAAAAACCATTGCACTGCCCCAGGGTAACTGTTTGGTGCGCTTTATCCACGAATGGGATAATTGGACCTTTTTTCTTTGAAAATGCCCGGGGCCAGGCGACAAATGTCAATAGTGAGAATTATGGACGCATGATAACGGAGTTTTTTTGCCGAACCTGCGAGCTCATCCATCGTTCTCATTACACACGTGGTTTCAACAGGATGGTGCAACCGCACATACGGCCAGAGCTTCGATGAATTTGCTTCGTGAAGTTTTCCCTCACAAACTGATTAGTGGCTTTGGAGACATCCTGTGGCCACCGAGATCGCTCGACTTGACCCCAATGGATTTCTTTTTATGGGGATACCTCAAAGAGAGAGTATACACTAACAATCCGCAAAATATTGCGGATTTAAAAGAAAACATTCTTCGAGAAATCGGCGCAATTGAACCGAGCTTACTACAGCGTGTGGCGCGGAACATTAGGCTCCGTTTTGAACATTGTGTGCAACTCAATGGAAGACATCTGGATGATGTTATCTTTAAAAAATAAAATCCGTACTTTTACACTGTTTACCTTTACTTTTACCTAAACGATATGTCAAATAGTTATTTTTTTATTAATTTTTGAAAATATAAATCTGCCGCCAGACACCCTGTATATGAATTTAATAACAAAATTAATGAAAAAGATAGAGGCCAACAATAGAGACGTACAGGTTGCCAAATATTGGAGAAAGTATAATATTCCACAATAATATTCCACAACTATCACACAACACCATCTAGTCCCAAGCTAAGCAGAGCTTGTGTTATGGGTACTAGACAACTGATAAACATACTTATATATTTCTAAATACATACATATTATAGATAAATTACACCCAGACACAGAACAAATGATCATGCTCATCACATAAACATTTGTTCTGGGTGGGAATCGAACCCATGACCTTCGGCATAGCAGTCAGGGCCACTAACCACTAGACCAACAGGCCAGTATAGTTTGAGAGCATCGACACGAAAAGACGAAGAAGAATTAAAAAAATATATACAAATGTAAGACAGGTACGGAAAACTGAAGGTATCATACCGTTACATAGTTTTTCTTTAGAGTTGTTTCTGCTCATCCTAATTCTTGGTGTGGAGACGTGCAATTTGAATGTTTCCTTCGAACTTTCATCTTGTGCCTTCTTTTCCATTGTGTGTTTAACATTAATATTGCTTGTTTATATTTTATTGTATAGATAACTTAATTTTGATATTCTTTATTAAAAAGTAATTGATCTTGCTTACGCTCTCTGTTCAATAAACGCATGCATTCCATGCTGTTACAAACTTTAACAAAATAACTGTTGGCGCTATACAGATTCACATTTCCACACTGAAATTGCGTAGATATGGTTGCGCACACTTCCGAATTTATTATGAGAAGATGGAATCCCTACTTACGAAATCCAAATTAAATTCCTTTATAAATGTGTTTACAGAGTTTCGATAAAGAAAACCAAATAAGTATTGCTTTGTTTTGTTTATTATTTTTTTACAACAATAATTTTATGCTTATCCAAAAATTATTGCATTTTATTTTGACACTGAAAATTTGACACGAGTTACAAAAGTCATTTTATGTTTTCTTCTTTAAACTTTTGGTAAAATGATAAGTAATCTTCTTGGTTAATCTTCAAGGTTGGGGGTTCTAAGTTATTCATCCTTTTCTTTTGGTGGAAATTGAAATGCTCTCTCTGAACCGTGATTCTGCTCTGCTTGTATCTCTGCCAATTTTCTAATCAGATCCTCTTGCACACTGTCTACTATCTCTTTTAGATTTTTAGCTGGAACAATATTATTTCTGTAATATTTTTCAGGACTACGAGTATCATGACAAGTTAGTAGTCAGGAAAACAGCCTTTTCCTTTAAAATCCTGGTATTATTACTAGCTGTATCCGATTAGATTTTAAGTCGACCCTAATATAGTTGGAAATATATTAAACAGGTCAGTTAATCATTTATGAAAAGAAGGAAGAGGATGCATACTTATATAACTGCGGGTAGGTAAGAAATATAGAGCAATTATAATTGTATTTTAAAATTATATAACCAACAGCTATAAAAATATCCAGGTTCAATTGATGTGGGCTAACTACGTCACATGAATGCAACCAGACAGTTCGGGGAAGATTGCCAGGCACTGCATGCCTAGGGGAGGATGTTGACATCTAGATCGATTACGGCGAAGGTGGTATGATCAATTGATCATGTGTGGACGATCTGACCATGCTTGTGGGGCAAAGGGTGAGTCCATTGCCAATATTGAGAGTTAAAAAGAAATTAACCAACAGAATACTAAATTTGAAGTTTGGAACCAATCATAATTCATATACTTTGTCAGAGGTTCAGAAAAAGACATCATTATGCATGATGACGGTTTATTCTAGAGAAAAGGAATAAACAGTAACTTTTGAGTGCCACAACTGCTTTAGTACGCTAATTGGTGCTATGTATCTTTTCAAACTATCATAATCAAAATTAACACGAGCAAAGCTAGTATAAACAAAGCAGAATTAATAGTATGCCTACCAGTTTTTTGATTAAACTCTTCTGCTATCAACGATATCCTCCTCAACGTGCTAACGTGTCTAGATATTTCAGCAGCAACATCAAGTTCCGTCCCAGTGTTCACTGCTTGGTCTTGCATTACCGTTTTCTTTTTCTTCGATACTGCTATCTTTAGAACTTCGCTACTGACCAATGGCATTTTAGGCATTTTGAATGATACTGGCCTATCCGCAGCTATTTCTACTTCTTGCATACACACATCGCTACTGCTTACTTCTTCATCCCCATTATAATTAGCAGGGCTATAGACTAATGTATCGCTAGCCGGTGTCAATTCTGGAGCAAATGTCCGTAAAGTTTCTATTTTCATAGGTGACGGGCATTTTTGTGGGGAGATCTTTTTGGAAAGCCTTACGGGTAACGCATTTGTGATGCTGTCTATTATTGTCTCTAGAAATAAAAAATACAACAATCTCAATACCGTTTTGTATACAATATATATGTATCTAATCTTTCGAGTGATGCTCGAGTGATGCTTAATTTTTTTTTTTGCGGTTTTAAAATCACATGTCGGAAATTTCTTACTAGGTATTGCCATAGGGTTTACTGCTTCGCCGTGTACATAAGTCATGTAGATGCCTAAGTCCTGTTCAAAACTTAGAAACAGATTCCTTATTTTTGAGGCGGGAAATCGTCTAATGACGTCTCCCCTCTAAAGTGTAGTGAAAGGGCAAGTCAGACTTTTACAGCCTAAAACCCACCGTGTTTTTTCACTTACTTTTTGCGTACTAGTACCAAAATAAAAAACCAGTGTCCCACAGCCCGTATCTTCATCATGATCATTACATTATACTTACGGATAATATTCCTTGGTTCTTCCTCTGCTTGTTTCCTTTTAGAAGCCAGTTTTCTGGTTAACTCTGCCAGAAACATTGAACAAGTAGGACCTGGAGAAATAGAATAAAATCTGTTTAGGATTTCTTTTGAAAAAAAAATTTCTTGTAAAGATTTCTGGTTGTCACATGCAGTATCTTGTCTCATTTTGACAATGAATCCAAAAGCATAATCATAATCACAAACATAACATCGATTTTCGACAAGAAACTCAGGTAAGCTTTTTTTAAATCTCGTAATAGCAACCAGTATGTTTGAAATTTGAGTTTTTTCTTTTCGGTGGGCCGTGTGGAATATGACGCATCGGTCGTAGCCGTTATCGAACTATGAGCTGCACATTGCTTGTCGTCGTTAAAGCCACGCCTACGGTGGCCAGGAGTTGTCGTGTGCCTTCCGACGGCCAGGGCGATTCACCCTTACAGTCGTCTCCTTTGCTCGTATTACTGCTTCGCTGGAGTGACTGCTTCCCTCCTATTTCCTTTTGCTCCGGACCAAGGCTTGGAGAAAGGCCAGAAACGAGTGGCAGAGTTCAGCCCAAGCGGACTAGACTTCCTTCTTCATCCATTATCAGGCAAAAAGTGAGCTGTGCTACTTAGCACCCTATACTCGAAAGAAATTTTGAGGTTGCCTATACTCGTTCTATGATTGTGACAAAGTGTTGAGGCTGTGGCAGTAGCAGGTAAAACATTTTCATTATTTCCGACACTGGACTAGCTAAAGCACATAATACAGAACTACACTCCCGCAAGTATGCGCGTAGGTACGTTAACATGCAACATGCAGTGTGCCGGCGCTGGCGCAGTGTCAGAAACAGCTGTAACAAATTGATTCACGATGAGGAGAAAGAAAGAAGAAAGAAAGAAAACATGTTTATTGAGGTCACTCACTCTGACGGCTAAACGATACACTGTGGCTTAATTTTAGTTGTTCAGTGAACTCGAAAAATTTACTACCATCCTATTAATGCCATCACCCACTCCCTCTATACCTCCTTCCAAACATTACACACTAGACTCCATCAGCAAATGTGGTAGGTCCTCAATTTTGCCACAAGTTGTGCCATTTAATGAGTTTATCTTCGTCACTAGATGTGCAAGTGAATGAGTCATTTGAAGTTATCTAGATGCAGTATATCATTTAGATGGATATATTCTTTATTGCACACCAAAAATATTTTTTTTAACACTTAAAATTAATAACAATGGGCGATTTTATTGCTAAAAGCGATTTTTTACGGACAACTTTTGGGTGGATTTGACAGAGAAGGAGAAATAAAATACGCTGGTAGTTAGTGGTGTACTATATACATAAACAAATCCAATACATAAGCTAATAAATGACATAATTATAATGCAAACAAACAAACCGGTTTCATTACTATCACTTTTACGTTTCTTTGCCGTTTTTGGTTTCGCGGCAGGCTTCTTACTTTTTGCTTTGTAGCGTGCAGGCTTTTCCATGACTGTAATTAAAAAGAAAATGTGATGTCAAGAATATTTTAGATATGTGTATTCATTTTAAATCTCATAAGCCTCCGTATTAAAAAAAAAATGTTACAAGTTCTATAATAAACAGATATATGAAAAGTTCACATGATGTTCTTAAAATTTGTCGCTGAACAACAATAAGTGTCATTTATATAATCGGGAATGATCAAGCATATGGGATTCAAAGAATATATCCAAATTATTTAAATTATTATTTAAAAAAAGAAAAAAAAGCAAACAAAAGAAAGAAAAGGGGGTTAGTGATGGCGTGACAAGTGACAGGAAAGAATGGAAGAAAAAAACGTGTTGCGCCGACCCCAAATAAAACGGGACAAGGGCAAGAAGATGTTTGTGATGATTTAAATTATTATTACTACTGACGTAGATCTATTTCACTGCATTTGGAACGAAAAGAGTTAAGCTAGAACTACATTAGACCAACGACGCACACGTCTAACACGCCTTATTTGTACGTAGAACGACGTCGCGTGGCGTGGATCTAGTGTAGCTCTACAAGTCTAGTTACGCGTCCAGATCGGCGTGTGTGACACACGTGTGCGCAGTGTAGTTCTAGCTTAACTGAGGGACATAGGTGGGCTGTAGTCATCTAAAGCTTGACACTCCTTCTCGCCCCACCCAGAGCGGGAACCATTTAATGATTGCACAAATGCAAATCTTAAAAAAAGATTCTAAACATAACTGCAAAATGTGAGTGTAGCATAAATACATTAATATCTAACTCTTCTAGGAAAACAACAAGCCGTTATGTTGATTGATCAAAAGTCAATAACAAATTATTTGAAATCAAAAGCAAGTTGATTGCCACAATATTTTCGGTGGAGCGTCGTGAGTATTTGCCGACGGGGACACTTTGACTTGCTACGGAAATTCAATAAAGCTCGGTTCCCCAGACTCTTGGTTCGAGAGGCACAAATTAATTTGTTTGGCGATTACAGGGTGAGGTCGTGCTCAAATATTAATAAGAAATTCGGATGTCGATCTTTGTCGAATGCTCGTTCTATCATGTTTGAATATCACGATGTAATTTGTGGGAAGCTTATGTTAAGCATCGTATATTTTATCTATTAAATAATCAAGACTAATATTATTTATGTATTTCTTTTATATTTTACGATTTGCAATAAGCTATTTTGTAAAGTAATAATAATGATAATAATTTTCCACAACTATGACACAACGCCGTCTAGTCCCAAGCTAAGCAGATCTTGTGTTATGAGTACTAGACAACTGATAAACATACTTACATATTTCTAAATACATACATATTATAGATAAATTACACCCAGACACAGAAAAAATGATCATGCTCATCACACAAACATTTGTCCTGGGTGGGAATCGAAGCTACCTCCGACATAGCAGTCAGGGCCACTAACCACTAGACCAACAGGCCAGTCAAAGTGTTACATTTTTGTAAATATTATTTTATTATTGTGAATATGGGCACTATGTGGGTTACTTTTCCTTTTCTGTAATTTTAACATGATGTCTGTAAATTTTTAGTATTTGATGCATGCTACCCAAATGTCCTTTCTTGAGATGTCGTTGTCGTTGAGCTCCTTAGTAGTCTTAAGTTTGACAAATGCTTGCACTGACTGGACAGGTCTACTCAAATCTGTATGGTTCTTTTTTAAAAAGACCATCTGAGACACTGATCTGTATGGTTCATTTGATTTGACCTTTAAATGTTAACTGTATGGACTTTAAAAGAGACTTTGACCCCTGAGTTTGTTTCAGTGTTTTTTCTCAGGGTAGTCATCTCAAAAACTGATGATGATGATGATGATTCACTAATCAACAATCAACAATCAAGATTTATGAGGACAGTTAATTTAATTTAAAATCATTTTGATTGTTTGTCAGATCATTCTACAAGCTACGTTATAGCGTTTAATTTTATAATGAAGTCTGTAGATTTTTAGTGAATCGTTAAAATGCTCATATATTACAAGCATTGTGTCTTTGTGAATATCTTTCTTTTGTATGCATTGTGAGAGTGTCTGTGCTTTTGGTCCTGCAATCCTCTTAACATAATGTTACATTCTTACCTGCTATAGAAAGAGGGGGAGGAGTTTCTTAACGATTTGTCCTCACATGCTGGAAAGACTCAAAGTGACGACTCCTCAATTTGACTAAAACAAATATGAAACACGATATAAACCATACTTACTGGACGGTTGGTCTCAGGAAGTCCCTTAAATAGGGACTTCCGTTAATAAATATTATTGCTATTTTACTTACGAATAGCGACACTAGAAATTTTACTGTAAAACTGACGTATTAGTGACAGGCGCCATGACGGAGATAGGGTTTGCGCTACAACAGAGGTTGTATAGTTTAAAGCATCGAATGAGTAGTAAACCTCTTTGCAGTGTAATGCCCTACGGCTTGATTCAGACTGACTACAGTGCGTTTCACTTAAGAAGTTCCTTTGCCGTAATGTTGGTAGTATGGAAAAATAGTGTTACAATATTTTTAGCAATAAAATTACTTAATATTAGGGAGATTAACTGATACTTCCTTACTTTTAGCAATTGCCTTTTTTTTAAACCAGCTTTGAATAAAGTATAGGACGCTGGACTCTATTCCGATTGTCCTGCAATTCTTTTAAATACCGAAAACGCCACGCTATAATATCGTACCTCTCTATTAACAACTTTCCTTTAGACCTGCTTTTTTTTTTAAATAAAATCCCATTCCCCTCATAATTCTACAAAAAGTGTTGCAACTACCGTTAAAATCGATTTCGTTTCGCATTTCGGGGAACAATTTTGGTAGAGTAGGCAACTCTTTCCTTTTTTCCCTTCTTTTTTGTGTAGACAGACAGGGGAGTCAACATTACACCAAAGGAACTTCTTAAGTGAAACGCACTGTACTTATCAACTACTTATTCACTTATTTGTGTATAACTTTTCACCTCGTCGTTTGTACCGCGTATATCGAAGAACTGCAACATTTTGCCTGCTGCAGTCTTCCCGCCCGATTATAATTTTGGTGTCTTCAAGGCTAGAGTGAAAAGGCTCTTAATAAACTAGTGCGTTTTACCATTAATTATGGCATCACTGCTTACATCAGGTGGGATCGCAGTCAAGCACTAGTTTATATCAGATAAAAAAAAACTTCTACCAGCGACTTCGCCCATATAAAAGTAGAATGAGCGTGCTATAATTTTGGCGGTAAATTCCTTCTTTCTGGAAAGACGTCACGGCCTCCTCAACTTTCACATGACACAGGTGCTCACCGAACATGGTAAGTTCGGGAGGTTCCTTCACCTGATTTGTGTGGAAGAAACGCCCGGGTATTACTATAGTGTGGACTGCTAGGAAGATACGGTGAAGGTGTGCACCGTTTGGGCGGAGCACCATCGTTTCTTCGTGGGAGCGATTGCCTCATCTTCTCTGTTTTTCATATGGTTAATAAAGGATGTGAATACGGTATGTCTGAACCCGGCTTTACCGCTCTTGCTGTATAAGTGTATAGTCATAAAATTATACAAATATCGCGGATGACAGAGTTCTTGAGAAATATTTAACGTTGAGAAAAGTTTAACGTTCTTTGCATTACTATGTAAGATACATAATTTCCTTGTGACTGAGTTTATGCTGCATTTACTTGATATAAGCTTTTTTAACCGAATTCGAAAAGGCCTCCTCCTTTTCGAATTCGGTGAATGTTCGGCTGAATGTGTTTTATTTGACGCAAGAAATCATTAAATGAATTCTTCCGCTCTTTGTGGATCGAGAGACATGTCTGATCTTTACTGACTAAATCCCACAGTGTTCCTTCAGTTACCCGTTGCAAGAGGTAACTCTTTCGAAGAATCTGCATCTTTGGGCTTAAAGTAGCTGTAACCTTCTCAAACCTCTGTATTGCATGATATGGTTTTAAAACATTAGGTATATTATATTATCTAGAAATATAAAATTCTGCCTTCTTTGTCGAAGTATTTTTTGATTTTTTAATGTCAGATAAGAATAAATATTTCAGAGAGAAATGTTACAAAATCCTACTGACAAGATGAACCCAAGTTTTTTTTTATTGTAGTACTAGCTTTTGCCCGCGGCTTCACCCGCGTACATAATCCCAGGATAAAAAGTATCCTATGTGTTATTCTAGGATATGGTCTACTCGTGTACCAAGTTTCATCGAGATCCGTTCAGTAGTTTTTGCGTGAAAGAGTAACAAACATCCATACATCCATCCATACATACAAATTTATAATAATAGTAAGATTAACTATCTCAGCGAAAAGTCAGACTCGATAGATTTGCTTCCTATGCTGATGTAATACATTTTAACACAGCAAAAGTATTAGAATGTATTCAAGCCGTAATACAATGAAACTGTGAAGTGACATGCCTTAAAATACTAAGTATACAATGTAAATATAGTTAAATTCCCAAATGGACACTCAAAGTTTTTTTTCCAAATCGCATTTTTTTTAATGACGTTACAAAAAAAATACCTTATATTATATTATGCCGTTTCTAAGTCCAAGTACCCTTTGATTCCTATACGAAATATACATTTATTGTGTCCAATTTTTTAACTTAGAAGTTTGATTTTTCATAGCTTCAAGCCGTGGCTTCAAGTGACCGCAAACTTGAGTACATGATTTTAATTTCAACTCGATACCTTTACGCTTTCCCGAGATAAAGGATCTTGACAGATATACTGACATACGGACAACAAAGTGATCCTATAAGGGTTCTGTTTTTTCTTTTTAAGGTACGGAACCCTAAAAAACAGTATTTTTTATTTTATTTATTATTGATAGGTTTGCGCTTGACCGCTATCTCACCTGATGGAAAGCGACGATGCGGCCGACGATGGAATACGCTTACCTAGAAGAAACCTATTCACTCTCGACTTAAAGATTCCCAGGTTGTAGCTGTCAGGAAACACAGACTCCGGCAAGGAATTCCATTCCTTAGCTGCACGCACAATGAATGTGTTTCCAAAACGTTTTGTGCGTGTAGGCGGGATGTTCACCATGTAGGTTACTATAATAATTAATTAAAACAATAATTGGTGTTGAAATGGATACTATTTTTAAATCATTTGTAAATAATATTGCGTGTGAAATGTTTTCTAAAGTTTCTTGAATGGATTTGGTTTCTGCATGTGCCGGCTGAATATGGAGTTATCTGAAACGATCGAAATTTCAAATAAATATTTATATAAAACTCCTTAAATTCTGCCGACATAAATATTTATCGCCTTTTCAATCTGTGGAAGTTATGGCATCCAATATTGCGGGTTTGATGGCTGACAAAAGAATCATGACATACGGCAGGATGGGTTATGAGGCTTATGAACGTGACCAGAGAAATCACAAATCTGTCGGTCGATATTATGGCATTTCTCGTTTATTTCTTTTCTCACTTTTGATTACCGTGTGAGTGATGATGAGGTCGACGATAGAGCAAGCTTGCTTAGAAGTAACTAATTCACTCTTGACTTGGAAGACCCTTAGGTTGTAGCTATCAGGATACAAAGACTCCAGCATAAAATACCACTGCGTAGCTGTTATCATCTTCATTTCAGCCGAAGGGCGCCCACTGTTGGACATAAGCCTCCCCAAGTACTGCCATAATGACCGCTCCTGAGCGTCTCGCATCCCAAGATCTCATCAAGTCATTAGTTCACCTCGTGGGAGGCCTGTGTATTTCCAACGTAATTCCCAAATACAAAAATTCGATATTCAACATACCAGTTAAACGGCTTACTACGGCGGCGAGGTTGGTTTCTGTAAACAGAAACACGATTAGTTTACTCGAAAGATCTCAAAAGAAATATCTTTATTATAGACTTGCTTTTGCCCGTAGCTTCGCCCACGTACATAATATAGCCTATGTCACTCAGGAATAAAAGTGAAAAAAATTTAGCAATTGGACTAGTACCCCTAGCCAAGTTGATAATTTGCAATCGTTAACGCTATTAGAAAACTTCAAATGTACGGAAATGGCGTCGTCTCAACGCTCAGTCACGTGGTCAGAAGATAAGAACTCGAGGCCTAGGCGTACGACGCAAGAGAAACGGTTATAACTTAGCTATGGGGAGGGGGGGGCAGTATTTCCAGAGATTACCTCCTACAAACAAGAAAATAAAAAAAAAACAAACTTTACCTCTTTTTTTTATATTAATATAGTGTAGAAAATGTATGTAAGTCCAGGTGTTTGCCATCAGTATTGGGATCAAATCGAGCGTGCGTTTGTGTCGTCTGTATATTGTGAATTGCTCACTGTCTTGGAAAAGGTGTGGGAAGATTTCTTTCGCCCACACGTTTTCTTTTGCCCGATGGCACGGACTGAAAAGAATTTTCAATTACTGGTTTTTGAATTTCTTTTCAGATGATTTAGTAATTGATAGAATGAGATGTGTTTTGGTGCAACGATGCCTTCTTTAGTGGGCCGAGGTTTCTCAAATCCCCGATATCTGAATTAATAATAATAATAATAAATAATAAAGCCTTTTTATTTCATATCCTTGCTAACTACAAAAACATACATTTCTCTTAATTTTATTTTTTTATTTTTTTTTATTTTTTATTTATCTAATGGATAGGAACCCCTTCTTGGGTATAGGCCTCCTCCAGCGTATTCCAGTCTTCTCTATTTACGGCTTCTCCTATCCAATTTTTTCCCGCTATTGCTGTTATGTCATCAGCCCAGCGTTTTCTTGGTCTCCCTTGTCGTCTCTTGCCTCTGGGTCCTGTCCATCGGGTCGCCTCTATGGTCCATCTGTTGTCGGTATACCGGGCTAAGTGTCCGGCCCAATTCCACTTGAGTTTTAGAGCGTAACGGAGAGCATCAGTAAGCCTTGTTTTTCGTCTGACGTATTCGCTTCTGACTTTTTGTATTTTTTTAATTTTTAATATGCTTCTTTCCATAGCTTTTTGGCATACAACTAGCTTATTTTGTATTTTTGAGGTATACTTCCATGTCTGACATCCGTAAGTGAGAGACGGTAGGATGCATGAATCCATTACGACCTTTTTTTGGTGGAGAGAGAAGTCGCCTTTTAATATTTCTTTGAGAGCCCAAAATTTTTTCCAACTTAGGTCTATCCTTCGTTCTATCTCATCTTCGGTATTTTTGCTCTTGAATGATAACTGTTTTCCCAAGTACACATAACCATTGACATATTCTAAAACTTTGCCATTTAGTATGATTGGAATGGCTATGCTGTTCGTCATTACTTTTGTTTTGTACTCATTCATTTTTAGACCCACTCTTTCACTTTCAACACTTAGTGCTTGCATCAGTTCTTCCAACTTGCTGCTTGTTTCTGCGAAAAGACGATGTCGTCCGCAAATCGGAGGTGACTTAAGTGGTGTCCAGCTACTGTGATACCTTTCTCCTGCCAGTTTAGTTTCGTGAATATACTCTGTAGTACCGCTATAAAAAGTTTTGGCGACAGTGGGTCTCCCTGCCTCACTCCTCTCTTGATTGGTATTTCCGATCCACGATTTTCCAATTTAACTCGACTAGTACTACCCTTGTAGATGTTCTTCAAGATCTCTACGTACTTTCTGTGAACACCGCATTCGTTAAGGGCCGCCCAGATCGAATCATGTGAAATGCTATCGAATGCCTTGGCGTAGTCTATAAAAGCAAGGTACAAAGGGCGATTGAACTCCTGGTATTTTTCCATGACTTGTTCCATTACATGGATATGGTCTATTGTGGAGAAACCAGATCGAAAACCGGCTTGTTCGATAGGTTGAAGCTTATTAATTTTCGGGCTTATTCTGGTCTGCAGTATTGATGTAAATAGCTTATATATACTAGAAAGAAGGCTGATTGGTCGATAGTTCCCTATGTCTTTTGGATCCCCTTTTTTGTAAAGCAGTATTATGTCTGACCTTTTCCATTGTTCTGGTGTCTGACCTGAGTCTAGAGCCTTGGTAAAAAGGTAGCTTAGTGGGCGAGCTAGTGCAAGGGCTCCTATCTTTAGGGCTTCGTTTGGTATACAATCAGGTCCAGGGCTTTTGTCAGGTTTCAATTTTTTAATGTTGATGATTACTTCCACTGTATCAATTTCTTCTGGGTCTTCTTTTTCTTCATAGTCTTTAAGTTGATCGTTATTTTCCTCTCTGCTGTGATATTCAGTATTATCTCCATATAGCTCTGTGTAGAATTCCGTGGCACAATTGATGATATCTTTTCTAGTATTTGTGTTTCTGTTTTTTGTTTTGATATTTTGAATCCAGTTCTTATGTGTGTTTAGTTCCTTAAAAGCCCTCTTCGTACTTCTATAGCGCTTTATATTTTTTTCTATTACATTATATCTGTAGTTTTTGTAATCTTTTTTAATGGCCTTGTTTGTTTCCTTAAATAGTTTGGACAGTTCTTTTTTCATTTCTCTCGTTTTTTGTCTTGTTTTTATTAGTTTTGTTCGTCTGGCTATGAGGTTTTTTGTAGTTGTGGTTAAAATTTTGTTGACTTTTTCTGTTTTTTCTATGTTTTCTTTTGTTTCTATACTCTTCTTGATAATTGATTCCAGTGTATTGTAATATGTTTGGATATTGTCCTTAAGGTGTTTTGTGTCTAATTCTTGTATGTTGTTGTTCAAGTTGGCTTTATATAGTTGCGTTTCTTGCTCTGTTTTTAAGCTGTTGAGAGTGGGCCTGCATGAAGGTCTGCTTTTCTTAGTTCCTTGTATCTGATATTTGGCTCTGACCATTCGATGATCCGATGGAAATTGCACTGTATTTAATACGTCTATATTTTCAATTTTTTTTGGGCAATTTGATAGGATGTAATCGATTTGGTTTTTTGTGTTTTGATCGGGGGAGACCCATGTCCATTTCCGATTATTTTTCTTTTTAAAATAGGTATTCATTATTGACATTTTGTGCTCGTAAGCGTACTGTATGAGTCTCTCACCTCTTTCGTTTCTATGTCCATAGCCATGTATTCCCATTATTAGGTTTTCATATTTCTTTGGTTGTCCTACTTTTGCATTAAAGTCTCCGATAACAAGGATATATTTACCAGCAAGGTTGTGGGCTTTTTCTAGTGTATCATAGAAACTCTGAACTTCCACATCTTTTGCGTTTTCGGTTGGAGCGTAGACTTGTATTATGGATAGCTCTCTATTATTATATTTCATTTGGAGCATAACTACTCGTTCGGATAACCCTATAAACTCTATGATGTTATTTTTGTGTTTTTTCTTGATTAAAAAACCAACTCCGTGTAATCCAAGTGTTTCTCCCTTATAACAGAATATGTAATTTTCATGTTCTTCGATGTTGCAGCCCATTCTTCTAACTTCTGCTAAGCCAATTATATCAAATTCTATATTTTCCACTGAGTATATAAATCCTAAAAACCTTTCCGTTGTTGCTAGAGATCTCACGTTATATGTTGCTATAATAAGGGGTTCTTTTGATTTTTCCTTTGCTAGAGGGTTGTGGTCATTTTCTCCCACGGTGACCGGCCGGCTTGGGAGAGGTATGGTTATTGTTTTTTGTAGGTTGTTTTGGTTCTGTTTTTTGTTTTAATTGCTAGCTGCTGACTTTTTCTTTTTGCTGATTCAGGCGCGCGCGAGTCATGTATTCAAAAGCGTTGGTTGTGTTTATCTTTTTTGCTGTTGATGTTGTTGTTAAAGATGTTGCGTTATCGATGATGTTAGGCTGTTCAGGTGAAAATGCTGCCTCTCTCTTTCTTTTCTCGCGACTCATATCAGTCTGTTCTTTAATAATCAGTTTATCATTTTTAATGTAAGCAATATTGCCCTTCTTTCTTTCTTCTTCTAACTTTGGTTGCAATTGCTTTCTAATTTCTAATACTTCCTTAGTAAAGTCCTCTTTCATATAAACCCCCTCGGGTAGTTTCTTTTTACTTTTCAAAACCTCTACTTTTCTCCAATTTGTAGTGAATGATATCAGAATGGGTCGCGTTTTATTAATTTTGTGTCCAATTCGAAACGCTTTGTCTATTTCTTGTTCATGTATATTAATTTCGAATATAGAATTAAGTTTTCTTTTCATTGCTTTAATTAAATTTGGTTCTTCTCTTTCCTCTTCATTTATTCCAAAAAATATAAGATTGTTCTTTTTTTTATCCATTTCTAAAACTTTCAATTTTTCTTTTAGATGCATAACTTCAGATTTCAGTAGTTTGTTTTCTTCTGTGAGGCATTTAAATCTGTCGTCTATATGCTGCATAACGTTAGTTGTAACGGCTTCTGTTATAGTTTTTGTTTGTATAACCATTTGTTCTTGGATTTTTTCTAACAACATTTGCATTTGGTTATCCATAATCCTATTATATGGATGTAAAATATTTTCCAGAAAAGTAGATGATAATCCGTTAATCAGCAGAATTAATTACCATAGACTTTTTTTTTCTTCTTGCAACACTTTTTTTGTTTCTGACAGTTGTCTAACTTGGTTTATTTACCTCTAACTTCACTTCAATGATTTTGTGTTTTTTGAAAATTTTACAGTTTTGACAATTTATTTTGGAGGTTATTTAATTAATAGTTGTTATGATTCTTCGCATTTACGTACATTATTTTCTCGTAGTTCATTTCCTCGAACTCGCACAAGATCTTGAATTACTTTATTTTCACTGTTTTAAGTTTGTCACTTGTGAATTTATTTGTGAGTTGTTGATTTTAGTGGCAGCGAACTTCAGCACGTCTGTTTACTTTTAATACCCACACCTTTTTTCGATATCTGAATTAAACATTTTAAATTAAATAAATTTGGTAAATGTGCGTTGTTTTGTAAAAAGTCAAAGAACAAAAGTTGTTTATGATGTTCTCAATTAGCACCTAAAAGGTTGGTTATGTTTTATAAATAACCCTGTATATCTACACTAATATTATAAAGAGGGAAAATTTGTATTTTTGTGTGTATCTTTGTAACGAATAAACTCAAAAAACTACTGCGCCAATTTAAAAAAAAATATTTCACCATTGGAAAGCTACATTCACCCCGAGTGACATAGGCTATATTTATTGCCCGTGCCTAGCCGAGCTGCTAGTTAATGTATTTATTAAATTCTACTTTCGACTGTAAACTTATTAAAATTTAGATTTAAAGTAGGGTTTCAGACGTTGTTAATACATAATACTTAATTCGTGGCTAAAGCATAATAGTTTATTTATTCATAGAAGCAATAATTTATTCTACCGTAGCCCGAAAAAGTGATAATAGATAACCCAGTATAATGTCATAATTATTTTTAAGTAAGAAAGCTTCAGCCTTTTATAAAATGCCTGTGACAAAAATACTGGCATGAAATTGGCACAAAACAGGAAAGATTGGCGTAAAAGAGAGAAATGACAGAAATATATCGTCAGTGAAGTTCTAACAGTGCGTAAGTCATTTTGTGAGTGTTTTGTTTGTATTAATAATTAAACACAATACGGTCTTAGAGGTACGTCACATTCATTTCATACAGTTTTTTCACTCTCCTGTAAAGTAGCCATTTTTGACTTCCGTACTGTTAGAACTTCACTGACGATATATTATATAGGTATCTCTGATGATATTATATGATAGCATGTGTGTGTATTTGCATGCTATTTTCGTGTTTGTACGCGCATACACGGCTTTAGAAGAAACCATGACACACTTCATGGTTGTATTAGGTCACTGACAGCAGTTGTGGCTGAGTAGTAACGGCCACCACTGCTGTTGCAGGCCGCGGGCTCAAACCCTACCAGGCGCATTACTTTGTGTAATTTAATTCATAACTACTGCTCTCAAAACCGTGAAGGAAAATATCGTAAAGAAACCGGCATAACCAAAAACTAAAAAATCGAGGACATGTGACTTCCACCAAACCGCACTAGGCCCGCGTGATGGAGCACTGTCCTCAAGAGAAGGCCTGAGTACCAACAGCGGAAACATTATAAGGCCGACTATGCTATGCTATAGATCACTGGAACACCGTACTGCTGCAACAATATCTTCGTAGTTTGTTAGCGTCATCATACAGAGCCACCAGAATATAATTATGATGATCATGTAGTAATTCTACTTGCCTAGTTTTTTCCCAATTATGCTAAAGTTGGCTTTCAGTGAAACCACAGATACGACTTTAGAGGGTATGCGGAACAGAGAGTAAAGTCCCACATACCTCCTTTGAAAAGGGAGGATCCTCCGACCAGACTGGATGTTATAGTCTGGTGGGCGACTGCCCGATAGTTGTTGTCGGGCTGTCGTATATGTTCAAATTGCGCGGAGAACTATGATTGCGCGATGCAGGATTTCGTATATTCTTCATAGTTCTTATGTGGCGTCATAGATGTCGCTATACGACAGCATACCAATATTTTACATAGATTGACTGCTACTGAACTATAGTGGCTCAGGCACAACGGTCTATTCAAACCAAGGCAGACAATTTACTTTGTGTTATAATTAATAATCATCACCACTGCTGGAACCAGAAATTTAAAGACGTGTGACGCCAACCCACACTGGATCCGCGTCGTGGATGGCCTATTGCTTCTGATAGAGGAGAAGCCCGAGACCCAGAAAGGGAAACATTATAAGGCTTGTAAATAAGTGGTCTATACTAACAGTAATAGCGGATGGCTCTTTATGTGCTGGTTGTGTAGAAGTCTGTTGCTGGGCCGATGACTCCTGACCGGGTGCCTTGGGATCCAGAATGGCTTCAGGCTCAGTTGCCAAGTGCGCTGCAGTTGCTACTTCATTCTCTAAAAAAAATCGAAAAAATAAATCAGAACTGCCTTGAATATATTACTTATACTGATTTCAGGAATTTTTCGAAAGAGCGGCCCTGGAATGTAAGGTTGGGGCTGTTAAGGCTGAAGGAATAAAAGGAACTTTTTTTTTTAAATAGATTCATATGCTATCGATGGGCACAAATCCTCGTGTTTTGTAACGAAGGTGGGCCTGAAGAACGAATTTATTAGCGTTTTGGCAGTAAGAAATCCTATCAAATCTATCGAGAGATCAGGTTATAACTCAACTGTGGAGCCGTACCTATTACCGGTCCGATGACCAATGTCTGCCTATGGAAGGACCTTTTCTTTCGCTCTCTCTCTTATATTTTGACATAAGACTCAGGGGACCGCAATGGTTCTCCCACAATGTCTGTCACATTGGTCGACGGACCCGAAGCGGGTACGGCGCCAGGGTTGAATTAATATAGCATGTAGCTTTCTCGTCTTCCACGAAGAAGTTATTCATTGCATGGTCAAATCAATCCGTCAAGTCTTCTTTGGAGAGACTCCAAAACAAGCCAAGGGGGGGGGGAGGGAGTGATAAGAGAAGTCCCCAAGGCAATGCTGGAGTCGGATCTTTTGGCTTCAGACTCCTTGTATCGATTGCCAAAGAACTATACAGGATTGTGGGAGCGACCAACTTAACATGCTTTCCGAAGAAAGGAGAAAACTCGGTATGTAATGAATGGACTCATTCGTAGGTAGATTTCGGCAAAGATTGCTTAAGCCTGAAGGTCCGTGCAGCTAATATTACTCGGCCACAAGTTCCTCTTTAACCAACTAAAGTTTCATTGTCAGCATTTTGGCCGAAAGACGTTTACTGCTGGACAAATGCTTCGACAAGTGTCACCACCACGTCCAGTCCTAAGCGTCTACCATTTTATCGTATCGGACCACCTTTAGGAACACCTCTCAATGCTTATTCTTCTGGTACATGGTTGCCACTCCACAATCTTGTGTCCTGCCCATAGTCACTTAAGTTTGGCGATTTTTCGGCTCCCCTGATCTTTATAACTAACTAAAGACTTCAAACTACTAAAGCATAGGAAAGATAAAATAATTGATCCACCTGGTATTACATGATAACTTTCACGCGCATCATAGAACTCTTCTTTAACGTTAGTAGCCGAGGGAGCTACAGAACTGGCATCCGACATACTATCAGTCGATAAACTAGCACGACGTTCTTTAGCAGCAGCATCACTTGCTTTCTTTTTCTTTCTATGCTTCTTGATCTTCGCAACTGCTGTTCCTATAAGAGGGTCGGTGTTCGTGGTAGGTGCAGGGGGCACAGCTGGATCATTTTTTCTTATGTCATGCAGTTCTAGGACGAAGGGGGTGTTTGCCTTGAATGGTCCCTCTTCTGATGATGGTAACGAAGGTTCCGATGATTCAGACTCGGATGTGTCAGTGAGGTCATCGATGTAGAGGTCCGGGTCTGAAAAAAAAAATGGAAGTGAGCTGGACTGTTAAAGAAATTCTTGACTTTGATTGAGGTGTTGTTTTAATTCCCTCGTGGCGGCGATCGGCAGCGGAGACCTCTCGCGCCGGGCCTTGGTCGAAGCCATGGTCCGGAGCGAGGAGGAATGGCAGGTGGTCGCCTCCTTCTGCGAAGCAGTAATGCTAGCAAAAGAGGCGGCCGACCGCATTAGGCAACGGCGCCCTAGCGGCTAGAAGGAACGGGGTGGGTTTTTAGTCAGTAAGAGTCTCCACCCAAGGGCGGGGGTTGTTATAAGATGATTTTTGCCCACCAAAAAAAAAGGTGTTGTTTTAAAATATTTTTTTTTACTACGGTCCCGTACTTGACGGTGACCAGGACCCTGTTAATAAACTTTAATTGACCGTCCATCAGTATTTCATCAAGCTGTACCTCATGAGCCGTGATAAATAGACATTAGACATTTTTGCAGAAAAAATCATAAAACTCACACTTGACCGGTTTTTGTGACAATATAGTATTCATCGACATATACGAGTATTCTAGTGATAGACAAGCCCTTTTATGGAAACTATTTGTCAAAATACTTATAATATAAAACAAAAGTTCGCTGCAGCGCTACGTTGCATTGGCATTATGTCGTCTAACGGAACTATTAAAACATGCAGCGCTAAGATAGCTTTTAGAGGATTCTTTTTTCACGACCAAAATGTCTTAAGCGTCTTGAATTTCTTGGCACTTACAAACAACATAACATAGTGTAATGTTCAAAGTGTACAGACGACATTACACCTGAGTCGACTGAAGTGAATGTTCGGCACGCCTAATCTAATTCGTAGTACATATATATATCGATGATAGTACCTAATTAAAAGTTAAGTAACCCAACGCTAATTTTGAGTAATTGTATATGGCGTTTCCATAGCATCATCATCATCTTCCTACCCTTGTCCCGTGTTATTTGTGGTCGGCGCAACACGTTTTTTTCTTCCATTCTATCCTGTCACCCGTCATGCTATCACTAACTTCCTTTTCATAGCATAAAAAATTATATCTGCTTATTCTGCTTTTATGACCACTGACATGCAGTCGACCATACCGGCAATTAAACAGCCCAAAGAAAACTAAAGAGAAGTCATTATGTAACTATTATCATAATAGTACTATAATCTTAATAGACTTTTTTTACGATCAACCTAATGGTCAATAACGGCAACTTTGATTATTACAACTCATCAAAAGTAGGAAGTCTATAAATTTTATACGAGTTACAAATTCACAAAGAGGAAAATATGTTCTAAACAACTTTTGTAATAAAGATTTGTTTCATAAAATGATGATGAGGAAATTACTTTAATTAAAATGTTCATCATCGCACGTATACCCACGCTGCGTTTTGACGGAGATTATAGACGTAGAAAAAAATACTGCCAGGCTAAAATGGGAAAATCGCTTGAAAATGGGCGACGCCGCCGAGGTCGACCTTGGAAGAGGTAGCGAGACGAGCTAGATGACTAACGCAAGGACAGGTTTGAGGTGGTTAAGGAAAAGAATACATGGATAAAGTTGGGGGAGGCCTTTACCCAGCAGTAGGACAGTATGGGCTAGTAAAAATATTAGTTTTCCCTAATCACTAAAGGTATCAAAGGCACTCATTTGCGCCCAGTGTCTTAATATACAAAATAGATAGATACGAAAACTGGGCCAGATGAATGAGACATTCTCTCGGTTTCAAAGAATCCCCTTGTATAGCCTACAGGCAGTTGTTCTGAGTCTGGGCTATCACCACCATCATCAGACTTTTTAATGTTCCCACTGCTGGGACTCAGGCCTCCCCTCCTAGGCCCGGGTGCTCTGTGCGTATATGAGTTTATATGTTTGTGAATACATCTACGATACAGAATTAATTCTTAGTGTGGGGAAAACATTTTTATCGGAATGAGAGAAAGCCTCTATAGTGCTACGGATATAATATTAGTTATTATAAAGAAGTGAGCTCTGAAAGTATAGGTCCGATAGCAAACATTTTTTCATCGTTACATAGCTGTTTAATGTTTTCTGAGCTAGTAATTTATTTATCGCAAACATTTGGGAACCGTTTTAACAGTTTAACCCTTCAGATACCGTCAATTAGAGACACAATAGTAAGACAATAGATGCGCGGCCACCGGTGGTCGCTTGGGGATTTATGAATTAACAGTAGGTTAACCGTTTTAACTTATTTTACACTTACCATCCATGTTTTTATAATGCCTATGTGCCGTTCCGTCTTAGAAATAATTGGTGGATCTTTAGGTTTCCATGTTATTTTACACTGTTATGTTGAAAAACATATTTTATTACATTTTTCTACATTTTTACTAGTTTGGCATATTTACAGACAAACGCCAAAGACATAATATGTTTTGACAGCTTTATTTGATTTAGGAATTACTGAATTAAAAATAATTCTTAATGAGGTATTACACTGAAGGTATTGTGTATTTTTAAGGCACATACAAACGTATACAAACTATGCAGTTTTTTATTAAAAAATCACGTGCGAGTTCGATTCACGCACCGATGGTTCTGTACAACCGTACGAAGATCGAGTCTCAAAGACATTTCCGAATTGCAAAAAAAAGTCATTATCGGAGTAATTTCGGTTTTCAGAAACCTTTATTCAAACTACGAGACCTTGCTTCCTGTTCGTCAGGATTTTACGTCAACGAGAAGTACCCTAAAGGTTTTGATTCTTAGCGAGTGTAAAATATGCTCCTAAACGGTCTAAATGAATATTAGTTAACAATGTAATCTGTGGCAACCGCTTTTGCCGACTGACGTGCGGAATCCTAAAAATTGGTTCTTAGAAGCCTAGTTGTAATCACTTGGAATTTATTAAACAGCTTCTTCTATGGCTTCGGAATCTTTGAGGGCTATATTTCACCGAGACACCATGGCTGCACGACCAGTCGCCACAACCAACAAAATGTATGCAGCTCTATGGAGAGTCACTCACCTGGTGTCCGTTTGGTTGCGCCACCAATTTGGCGGCATGACCAGCCAAGTTGTTTTTTTTTTTATTTTAAGAGTTTTTTCTGTAGTGCGAATATATCGCTCAGGTGTATAAAAGTTAACAAATAAAATAAAAAATAGGTACAGTTAGGTTCATAAATGATTAACTCATTAAACCCCAAGCGAACGCCGTTCATACCATTGTCTTTCTATTGTGTCTCTAATTAATATAATAAACTAGCTTTTGCCCGCGAGGCTTCGCTCCCGCTCTTCCCTACTCTACCCTACTATATCCTACTCTACCCTACTACACCCTACTTTACCCTAGTCTACCCTAATATACCCTACTCTACCCTACTCTACCCTACCCTACCCTACCCTACCCTACCCTACTCTACCCTACTCTACCCTACTCTACCCTACTCTACCCTACTCTACCCTACTCTACCCTACTCTACCCTACTCTACCCTACTCTACCCTACTCTACCATACTCTACCATACTCTACCCTACTCTACTCTACCCTACTCTACCGTACTATACCCAACTACACCCTACTCTACACTACTCCACCCTACTATACCCTACTCTACCCTACCAAACTTCACATAAACAATCTACTAAATAGTCCGAACCAAGCCTAAAAATTTGGTTTGGATAGGTGAGCCCGTTCTTGAGTTATAAAATAACAACGAAAAGTGGCATTGATTTTTATATATATAGATAATATAATATATCCCACAACTATCACACAACGCCGTCTAGTCCCAAGCTAAGCAGAGCTTGTGTTATGGTACTAGACAACTGATAAACATACTTATATATTTCTAAATACATACATATTATAGATAAATTACACCCAGACACAGAACAAATGATCATGCTCATCACATAAACATTTGTCCTGGGTGGGAATCGAACCCACGTCTTCCGGCATAGCAGTCAGGGCCACTAACCACTAGACCAACAGGCTAGTCAATTAAAACGATTGAAAGGTTAATATGGTAAAATTCGCTCTAAATAACCGACTTAAAATCGGTTTTTCAGAGCGAATTTAACCATAAATGAATGATAGGGATTATTTTATCTGAAACATTAATATTCATCTTCATGTTAATACTCATAAATTAATATTCATCAGACACATCTCTCATGTAAGGAATCTCCCAAATACAAACACATTTTATAAAAGACCTCTATTGCTCAATCAGCTACTAACCAAACGGCTTTTTACCTTCACCCACCAAAAAGCCACTTGCTCCACTCATAAAACATAGTGGGGTCAACAGCACTAGTGGCCATAAACTGAGGGAAACGACCACAAACCGATATCTCTGGACATAAGCACTCACTATGTAATAAACCTATGGACATTTTTTATATTCTTGCTATCTATAGTAACTATGAGAAATGTTTATCTGTTTGTTAATTCCATTGACTTATATTTTTAATACCTTTTACAAGCTTTTATTTAGTTTTACCTGTCCCAATGTTTGTCTGTAACCAAATATTGCAAATTAAATTGATCCATTTCTCGGTTACCAATGGAGCTAAAATTTTGCGTACATGTGTAAATCAGATGACATTGCGACATTATTTTAACATGGAGATGATCTGATGATGGCAATGGAAGGTGTCCATAGGAATTCGGTAGTTAAACGACACAACCCCATCGAGTTTGGGCTCGTATGATTAGTCATGACGAGTATTAATTATATAAGTACTGACGGCGCTATAAAAGCTATGCTAAGCTATGAAAAAAATATTTTCATTGAAAACTGGTTATTACTGACTTTGTTCTTTCAATTACCTTTTGGGTTAAGGACCACGGGTAATCTTTTCAGAAGTTACTGTGGTTTTGCTGACATTTTTTTGAGATGTCGACGATGTGGTTTTGCTGACATCTTTTTTAGATGTCGGTGGACGGCGAGGTCACCATTGCTCGTCGTACGGTCGCTAAGTCGGGATCTTGGCATGATTTGTTTTTTTTTTTTTTTTAAATAAAGTGAGCAGTAAGTAGCTTATTCTGAAGGATCACGTAAGTAAGACGTTGGTGGAGTTAATTAGAAGTTGTCTTTGTGAAATAGGGAAGTGTACAAAGGTGTGTAGTGCAGACAATTCTTGTGTTGAAAAGTTTTACCTCGAACACTAATTTCAATTACCGAGCAATGTGTAAGTTGTGATTTTTGGTTGATTATTTGAGATGGTAAGAGCACACTTTATAATATGGGAATGAAGATATCTATCATCGGAGTTGTGGCCAATTTCCCATAAGCTGGGCCAAAGTAAAAGTCAAATCGTTTATTGCGAACTAAGTGAGTAACGTTGGTGTTCAATGGCCACCCATCCATCCATCCCATTCATCATTGGTCATCATTTCATCCGACAGACTTCCACTGCTGGACATAGGCCTCCCCCAAGTGTCGCCACAACGATCGATCCTGCGCGTTCCGCATCCATCGGATTCCCGCAACCTTCCCCAGGTCATCGGTCCATCATTGGTCACCTGCTTGTTTTCTACTTTCAGGTCTACGATGACCAGGAGGGGTCTGCGGAAGTTGACTGGTTTTTTTTTATCATGGATAGGCTCGCGTGTGACCACTATCTCACCTGATGGAAAGCGATGATATGGTCGACGATGGAGCACGCAAACCTGATGGAACCTATTCACTCTTGGCTTGACCGATTGTTGTGGTGACGCTCGGTTATTATTATGTCCAACAATTAATGTCTTACAACTGGCTTTTACTAAAGGAAAAAACCCAAAGCCGAGACATAATTGGTTCGTGAGAAAAACATACATAATTTTACTTTCTTAAATTAATTATATATAAAACCTACCGTTCTTCTACCAAAATAAACATCCTGAAAAAACTTTTGCAGTAAAGTTTAAGAACACGATTTAGGTGGGCGAATCCGCGGGCGGAATTTAGTGGACCATAAAAAACCTTGGTTGAAATTTACGAGGTGACTGACAGTGACCTCTGTGACGCTCCGTTAGGTAAGTATGTGCTGAAAACTAATCATATTTTTATGTGGTCTTCAAACGTTTACGTATGGTTTGTTAAATAAAATGGTGAGGATGATCTACTTATTTTTTTTTATTGTTTGACACATATTTTTTGTTGTTGCTGGATTGTAGGGATGTGGTGTTAGAGGAAAATGCTTCAATTTTCCTGGACTGCTTTCAGTACTAAATTCAATTTTACGCGAACTTACTACTGCTCTTACGGCGTAGTCACGACTTCGACCATAGCGGCGAGTGGCGCGGCGAGCGGGGCGGCATCGGTAAGCGGGCGTGGTGCCCTATGATCAGCGCCTCTTAGCGTGCTTCAAATATTTCCATACATTTAATCTGACCGCTTTTTTTTTTGTGTCGACGGGAAAAATCATCTTTGACAAAACCCGCTCTTGGGTAGAGCGGGAGATAGTGTCAGACTCTTACTGACTAAAAACCCCGCGCCGTTCCTTCTAGCCTTCATACCGGGGCACGAGCTCCCTTTCGGACAACCCTGTCCCCAGTAGGCTTCGACACAGCTGGGTCCCTCCTGCTGCTGACAACTCCTTGAGGCGCGCGGGAACAGTGCGCGCCGTCGACGTCTTGGACCCGGTCCATTACCGGACGATCGGACAGCGAGCTACGCATGGCCCGCCGTCCGCGAGCCCGCGTCTACGGTGGCCGGAAATCGGGATCGGAATCCCGGCGACGGCGGCGAGGGCGCCGTTGCCTGATGCGGTCGGCCTCCTCCTTTGCAGCAAGCATTACTGCTTCGCAGAAGGAGGCGACCGCCTGTCATTCCTCCTCGCTCCGGACCATGGCCTCAACCAGAGCCCGGCGCGAGAGATCTCCGCCGCCAATCGCCCCCACGAGAGCACGGCGATGTTCTGCCCAGGCAGGGCACACCTCGACGGTGTGTTCCACCGAGTCCTTCGGGTGTTGCGCACAGTGGCGACACCCGGGCGTCTCTTCCGCTTGAATCCGATGCAGGAACTCCTGAATTTGCCATGTCCGGTGAGGACCTGCGTCATGCGGAAGGTAAGGGCGCCGTGAGGTCTTTCCAGCCACGCCTCAAAGAGGGGACTTACCGCCATAATCGTGGAGTGCCCATAATCTGACCGCTCGCTACCCCGCGACGAGCCGCTAACACTAAAACTGAACTGTTATGGTGTTATTATAGGGCGTATAGCTCCGTTCCTCCCCCTTGCTCTTCTTTAAAAGGACATGATAAGGCCGTCGAATATCAATGCTAGACAGTTAACTACTATTAGAGGTTGAGTTTGATTGTGAACTGTTCAAACAGTTCATTGTAACTGGGATGCCCGATGCTTCGTAAAAATACCTGTGTCGTCCAGGGTCGACAGCCAGTCAACGCCTGATACCAGCTTTTTACATGAATGCACACACAATAATCACCCAAGTCGGTTGACTTTTTGGACAGACTATAGATAGTACGGAAGAAAAGAATTCAATCCCAAATTTTACAAATAAAGTTAAGTAGCAACTTGGTGAGTGATGTTATCGTAAATTCGTCGTAAGCACGATGTCATATCGTGTCTACTGTGTGCTATACCTTTGAATAACCGTTGCTTTTACAACCTCGTTTGGTTAACCGATGGTTTACGATGGTGTAAACGGTCGGTAAAAAAAGTTTTTTCATCAAAATCTGTCTTTTGGGTTTTCGTTTTTATTTCACTTATATGTTAGAGATGACTAATTGTTGGTTATTAATTGTTATTTGTGAAAAAACTGAGAAAAAGAAAATCGTCGTGGAACAACGTCGTCAACTGAAAAAAAAAAACCCTAGGTTGCATAAGTACATTGCATGAACTTAATCGTATTGCAATAAGAGCCAGTTTTGGAGAAAGTGTTTTAAAAAACTTGCATTCGATTTTTTTTGAAGTGGCATATCATTAAGTAACTCATCCGACTTTGGGTAAAGTGAGAGGCTGTTTCAGATCCCCTTGTGTTCCTTTAGTTGCCTTTTGTGTAGCATGGCCGCGGTAACTCGGCATCGATTTGTTGACAAATTTTCTTTTCAGGATATTATTTTTAAAGTAGTTTTAAACCTTTAAAGTTTTAAACCACTTTAAACATCAACATCATGATCATCTTTTCAGCCGAAAGACGTCCACTGTTGGACATAGGCCTCTCCCAAGTGTTGCCATAACGAACAGTCCTATGCGTCTCGCATTCATTGGACTCCAGTGCTAATGGATATAGTCAGACGTTTTGTTTGAATAATAGCAATAAGATAAATTGTTAGCTTTTAGCTCAAAGGAAAACTTATTCTAGTAATAAATTAGTTTAGGTTTTTGAATAAATTATGAATTAATCAAAATTTTTATTGACCTAGAAGTTATTGAAGCCTTATTCAAAATTGTTATTTTGTAAGAGTAAATATTTGAATTTTGTTAAAAGCTAGCCGATCCGGCGAACTTCGTTACGCCTAATAGTCACTTAATGTTATGATACCTTTTAACTGAACTGTTCTTGTCTGTATTTACTCACTATGGGCCTTGACGACTTTTTTTTTGGTGGCCAAAATCATACAATGATAACCCCCGCTCTTGGGTGGAGTGGGAGATAGTGACAGACTCTTACTGACTAAAAACCCACTTCATTCTTCCTAGTCTTCATACATGGGCTCGAGTGCACTTTCGGATAACCCTGGCCCCAGTAGGCTTGGACCCACCTAGGCCTCTGCGGGTTTCCATCAGGTGACGTGGTAGTCAACGGAAGCCTAGCAATAATAAGAAAAGGTTGATTCTAAGAAAATAAAAGATTTCAGAAAAGCTTTTATTTCACGGCACGACTGGCGCAGTGGTTGAGCTCTGCATTTTATGTCGCGGGTTCGATTCCCGCACGGAATTAGTATTTGTGTAGCTTGCAGGGCTACATATTTCCGGTCTGGGTGTCTTGTGTATAAGAGTTGACATGTTTATGAACGCACCTACAAGACAAGAGTAAAGCTAGAACTACATTAGACCAACGCACACGTGTAACACGCCTGGTTTGTACGTAGAACGACGTTGCGTGGCGTGGATCAAGTGTAGCTCTACAAGTCTAGTTTCCATATTAAATGTATGGAGACCGGCGCGCCTAGACCGGAGTGTGTGCCACACGTGTGCGCAATGTACTGCCTTAATTCCTAGAGTAGGACAAAGTTTTATAAAAAAAAAAAAAATTGTATTTTAGTGTTAAGTATTTTTTTTTTTTTTTCTTCACCCAATGTTTGTTTTGTAATGCACCTTGTGCAATCCCATTTGGTGTCCAGACAATATCTTTCCATACCAGATTGCCTGGAAGAGATCGCGGAAGGCGATAAGGCCGCCAATTGTATGTTTTAAGTATAAAGCTCAAATGTGTAATTTGTTATCTTGGTGTACAATAAAGTATATAAAAATAAATAAAATAAATAAATAGGTAGGTACGTAGTAGAAAATTTGCATAATTTACGCACAAATAAAATCATATCTATACATATTTGTGACGAATTTATAAGACAACCAAATCACATCCCGTATTAATCGCGAGTACCAATTTATTATTATCAATATTTATGACTTGTATGAAAACTTCAAGTGTAAAGTTCTGCTGAGCTAAGAGCTCTGAGAATATTCGTAGAGTTCGAGATTTATGTCTCAAGCTTACAGAGCGGTTCTTGTAAAAACTGTCTAGATATTGTATGAGCGACAAGGGAATTTCGGGTGACAAGAGTTTTTGGTTAAATTTTTTTTTTATTTTATTTTTAGTACGAGTATCTGCGAAACCTGAAAACAGTTTGTTTAGATTCAGCAACTAAATCGATTCAAATATTTTTTGCACCTAATTTTGTTTAAACTAATGCTTGATTGTAATCTCAACTGATGGTAAGCAGTGATGCAATCGTTGATGGTGAAGCGCACTAGTTTAATAAGAACCCACATTATTATTATTGTTTATTAGCTTAATGCTGCTGCTGCTTGGTTTTGCTTTTTGCTTATGCTTGTTTGTTTAACGTGTTAACCCAAAACACTTAGAAAAGTGTAACCGTAACATATCTGTAACAGATATAAAAGTTTTAACAGTGTTAATAAGTGTAACAGGTAAACGCCGCGTTGCCAATTTTACAATGTACTTATTTATGGTAAATAAACATTAAATAGCCGAAATCCAATCGCAGTCTGTTGTATTCGAGCAAAACACGTGAGCCGAAGTATTGAAAATATCCGTGATTTCAAACTTTAAACATATCCGTGAGTTACTTATACCTAAAGCTATATTAAAACTTATTATTTCAGTTACACATATTAACACTTATTAACACATATAAAAGGTTACAGCTTGATTCGGTAACATTATTGTATCTGTTACATTTAAAAGTGTATTTCTGTTAAAACTGTTTTAAAAACAGTGTTAAAATACATTATTACGGTTACAGTTTCAGTCCCTGCCTACGACTACTCTTCGAGCTTTCGACACCCAGGGCGTCTTATATGGCGGTGACTGGGGCGTGAGGATTTTATTTCTGCTTGATTGTAGCTATCTCTTGAAATAAACCGTGGCAGCTGAGATATGACTAGTCACGCCCAACCTTGGGGGTCCAGACGCCTCCTGCCGGAGGCTCTACGCGGGGATCGTTCGGTCCATGGCCCTCTACGGGGCGCCGGTGTGGGCGCCGTCGCTGGCAAAGCGACCGGCGTCCATACTAAACGCCTGCCAGAGGGTCATGGCAATACGGATGGTGCGGGGCTACCGCACGATCTCCCGCGAAGCGGCGAGCCTTCTGGCTGGCCTACCACCGTGGGATCTGGAGGCAACGGTCCTTGCACACATGCACGACATGCGCGTGGAGATGCAACGCCGGGGTGAAAGTCCACTGCCACAACATGTCAAGGCATGGCGGACAGAGCTCCGGCGGGATCTCATGGTGAAATGGCGTCAACGGCTATCGCAACCCAGTGCTGGGCACGCCACGATTATGGCGGTAAGTCCCCTCTTTGAAGCGTGGCTGGAAAGACCTCACGGCGTCCTTACCTTCCGCATGACGCAGGTCCTCAGCGGACATGGCAAGTTCGGGAGGTTCCTGCATCGGATTCAAGCGGAAGAGACGCCCGGGTGTCGCCACTGTGCGCAACGCCCGGAGGACACGGTGGAGCACACCGTCGAGGTGTGCCCTGCCTGGGCGGAGCATCGCCGTGCCCTCGTGGGGGCGATCGGCGGCGGAGACCTCTCGCGCCGGGCCCTGGTCGAGGCCATGGTCCGGAGCGAGGAGGAATGGCAGGCGGTCGCCTCCTTCTGCGAAGCAGTAATGCTTGCAAAGAAGGAGGCCGACCGCATCAGGCAACGGCGCCCTCGCCGCCGCCGCCGGGATTCCGATCCCAATTTCCGGCCACCGTAGACGCGGACTCGCGGACGGCGAGCCATGGGTAGCTCGCTGTCCGATCGTCCGGTAATGGACCGAGTCCAAGACGTCGACGGCGCGCACTGTTCCCGCGCGCCTCAAGGAGTTGTCAGCAGCAGGAGGGGCCCAGCTGGGTCGAAGCCTACTGGGGACAGGGTTGTCCGAAAGGGAGCTCGTGCCCCGGTATGAAGGCTAGAAGGAACGGCGCGGGGTTTTTAGTCAGTAAGAGTCTGACACTGTCTCCCGCTCCACCCAAGAGCGGGTTTCGTCAAAGATGATTTTCCCCGTCGACAAAAAAAAAAAAAGATATGACTAGTCACAACTGAGGGGTACCTGTTCACAAACATGACATCACAAACATGGCACTAAGGTCAACCATTTGAAAGGAATTGAATAATGAATGAAAGGCTCTACTATCGGCGAGACCTTTGAGAATCAATATGAAAAAAAAAAACACAAAAAGGATCAAAATAAGTTTAATTTTGAATGTCAGTGTTTATGGTAGTGTTTGTTTGTTACTTCACACTGACGTATAACCATGTTTGAAAATCTAGAAAATTCCGATTTCCACAATCACAATAGAAGCTTGCAAATAGCAGCTTCATTTATTTTTCCTTCAGTTTTCTAGTAACATGGTCTCTCTACCCGTATATACGGTTAAATATATTTGAATAGAAAGCGCAGCCAATAACAAGTTGTCTCGAGTTCTACCGCTCGCGCTAGCCGGGCGTCGTTTGTCGAGTCCCAAACCGTGAACCGCTCGTAGCATGAAGCGATACTCCACATCCTCGGAGAGCAGTCGATTCAAAGGTAGTTTGATTCTTATTAAATTCCTGTCGAATAGTTTTTGGAGAATAAACCGTTAAAATATCAGTAAAACTTCAACTAAGAAAACCGCTCTTATTGTCCCGATGCAAAGGGGCTGTCTAGGTATGTCTCTCTATGGACTTGTCTGTCATAATATTGCCATGGATTGTGAAACCTATATGTTACTTTTGATGATCTAAATTCGTATGTATTTTATTTAAGTCTCTCACAAAGAGTACAGTCAGAGAGACAGACAGAATACATACACACAGCACACAGATATTGCAGAAAGAGAGATCTCTCTCTATAAAATACCTATATCTAAGTAAGGGAACATTCCCTTCAATCAATTTCCTACTTTCGAGAAGCTAGTCTCATCATCATCATCATCATCATCATCATCATTTCAGCCGAAAGACGTCCACTGCTGGGCATAGGCCTCCCCCTATGTTGGAAGCTAGTCTACTTACATAAAACTCACAAAAAGTTTTTTTTTCAATATTTTCCTGTAGACGGTACTTACGTATGTCTACAGGAACTTTTAAGTAATATCCAAAAATAAACGAATTAATTTATATTTATTTTCCCAAGGTTCTTGCAAGAGCCCACGCTAAAGTTACTAAGGCAATTAAAATACGTTTATTTCTTCAAGTACAATTATGAAGTGCTTTCTAATTAAAAGGGTCTTCAGTCTTCATGGCTCGTCTGTTTCTAAATCAGGAGAGTTCTTCAAACGTAAAATGTTCCCGCAGGAATGGCAGATTTTTCATGTTTGCGAAGTAAAAGTTAGTTACTTTCAGAGATAAATTAAATAAAATTTATTTGCAAAGGTAATTAGTTTAGTACAAAGCAGTTAATAGTCTACAGAAGTGTAATGGATTTCAATAGACATTAATGATGATAAAATTCTAACCATTTGATTTCGAGTATAAAGACTACCCACCGTCGACAGTTCTCAAAATTCTTTGTGTCGAATTTATTTTTGCGTAATCGCTAATTATGGTGTACACTGTGTACAGTATGCACGTGACGTATAGTGCGTAGATTGGCCACTAGGTGGTGGGGTAGTCGACCCTCAGTTGTGAGCTAGCCACCGAGCGAGTCGGACGTGTCAAACCCGAGTTCCGGACACCGTAATAAATATATGAATTGTAGCGTGTGTTCTTGAACACCACACTAAGTATCATATCGTTATAAAAGTGCATTAGCCCGTATTGTCTTACTGCTGGGCACAAGCTTCCCTTCAATCCCTGCAACGATCACGAATTTTCTAATTCTTAAGGAAGACATCCAGTTTGTCTTACCATCTCCTTCAATGTCCTATATCACTGTTTCAGGACACCAATACTGTATTATATGGGCTCATAGGTTGTCAGGAAAACATGTTTGGACGAATGCGGAACAGAGAGTAAAGTCGCACATACCTCCGTTGGATAGGGAGTATAGTCCGACGAGACGCGTGTTATGTATGTTTGGTGGGCAACTGCCTGATAGATGATTTCGGGCTGTTTTATATGTTTAAATCGGATGGAGAACTTTAGTTGTGCTATGCAGGATTAGTTCTTATATGATAGATGCTGCTACCGTTAGTTTTTCGTTTATTTTCATATTTTTTGTTTGTAGGAGGCAAAACTATAAAAAGTTGCTTTGTTCCTGAGTGAAATAGACTATATTTTATGTAGGTACAAGGGAAAAACCGCGGGAAAAAGCTAGTCATAAAACAAAGTCCCCCTTTACGTTGGTCCGTATGTTTGCAATACATTTAAAAACTAGTCACCGGATTTTCATGCGGTTTTCACCAATAGACAGAGTGATTCATAAGGAAGGTTTAAATATATAATAAATGAATATTTGTAGTAGAAAAAAGACGAGAATTTTATACATTTGTAACACCCATTCGACGCTGGAGTCACAAACGATATAATTATGTAAAGATGATATAATTACTTGAATGATTACATTTGAATAACAACAATTTGTTAGTAATAGCAATAATCATTTTCATAAATTGCTTTGAAGCATTCATAAGTCCCATTACCAAATAGCTAAAAAGCAATAACGTCTACAATATAAAGGGCGTAACTGCTTGTCTAGACAATAACTTCACTTGTAGTACTTACACTAACAGTTTAGTTTCCTAACATCGTTACAAATAACTGTTGTATCAAGTAGTTTCGGTTAGTAACGAGTCTAATAACGGTTACTGACGTTATCGTTATTGCTAAACAGATAAGAGGATTGATATCGGTTCTAATCTTTGTAAGGTCTACAACGATTAGGGATGGCAAACCTTCATTTGAGAACATTACATTATTTAAAAAAAAACTAACTGACTTGGCAAACGTTATTCTGCCATACAAATGATCAAATACTACTTTTTGCCCGCTGCTTAGCCCTCATAAATAAAATATAGCCTATATCAAACACTTTTCTATCGGTGAAAAAATGTTTTATAATCGGACCAGTATTTTAGACATTACCTCCTACTTCTACAAACAAAAACAAATAAAATTTTTACCTCTTTATATAAATATATATTATTGCAGATAAAAATGAGAGTAGGGTAAAAATTTGCCTACGTCGTATTCTCAGAGCTATCGAATATACACAAAAACTTTCATAACAATTTGTCAAGCCGTTTCGGAGGAGTATGATAACAAACAGTGTGATACGAGATTTTTATATGTTAGATTTGATCACGACGTGTCGCCATTGAATCTTGACTTTGTGATTTAATGGACAAAAGAAAACTAAATGCTACTTCCTAATTTGAAACCCGAAGTTCATAAAATACAATCGTATAATATACGATTGTATTTTAAACATAAAGTTTCTCATTTATTAAATATGTATATATAAAAAAAAAACAAAGAAAACAAAAAAGAAATAAACAAAAAAAACAACAAATTAAAACATTATAATATACTATATATATAGTATATTATACTGTTTTAAAATTTTTGTTTATCTAATTAAATAAATGAGGAACTTGTTGTACATGAATTCATAGATTTTTTTAAGTCTACGTCTCATTAACATTGTATTTTGTTATCACTAAAAGATTTTTTAAAATTGTATCAGCTCTACAAACTCGCAGGTATCTTTTTTAAGTGATTTTAGAAAAAATAGTTATAAAAATGTCAACTGAATTGAACAGAAAATTCTTTTAGAGGTATCATCATCTTCACTATCATTTCAGCCGTCAGCTGATAGACGTCTACTGTTGGCTATAGGCCTCCCCAAGTGTCGCCACAATGAATGATCCTGTTCGTCCCGCATCTATCGGATTCCGGCAACCTTCATCGGTCTACCTTGTAGGAGGCCTTTCAACGCAGCGACTTCCGCTGTTCAGAGTATGTGGAGCAGAATATAAAGTCTAGCAAACTTCCGTTAAAAAAGGAGTATCTTACGACTAGACGGGTTTTGTGTCTGATCCGGGCAACTGCCCGACAGTTGATTTCGGGCTGTTGTATATGTTTTAATCGCGCAGAGAACTATAATACCGCGATACAATACTCATGAAAAGTGTTTTGAATTTACTAAGTGCCTATTCTATGTCTTAAAAGTCTGCATCCATTTAGTAAATATTTGTTTACGTAACAAATCGGCAATAATAGGGTTTAGGATTGATATTGAATGACATTTACACACAAGTTTCAATAAACCTTCGAGGACTTTAAATGTTTACTCTCTTACCTGATATCTTCAATATTGGCATACCTTTTTATTTGCAGAGTATTGGTTTTAATTGCTTTTATAATAGACACACATTTAATCGGTCTGCCATTGTGGGTACAGTTCTCTAAATCACAGAATATTTTTGGGTGATCATTTTCGGGTATGTAGATTAAGTAGGCAGTTTGGCCATACGGATGGCGCTCGCGAAGTGGCGATCCTCCTTGCTGGTCTGCCACCGTGGGATCTGGAGGCAACAGTCCTTGCACGAAAGTGGCTGTACGCGCGAGGCAATGACCCTTGCGCCCCAGCCGCCAGAAATCTGATCGCCGGAAACATTGATATACAAAAAACCCGCCGGAAATCTGATTACGGCCACCGTAGACACGGGCTTGCGGACGGCGAGCCATGGGTAGCTCGCTGTCCGACCGTCCCGTAACTGTCAGGACCGAGCCCAAGACGTCGACGGCGCGCACTGTTCCCGTGCGCCTCAAGGGGTTTTCAGCAACAGCTTGACACTACACTTTTAGTCAGTAAGAGTCTGACACTATCTCCCGGTCCACCCAAGAACGGGGGTTGTCATTGGATGGTTTTCCCCACAGTAAAAAAACCACAATGTGTTTCCAAATTAAAATGGTCCCTAATTTATCCTTGTCACATCTGGAGATAACAAATAGACAGAAACTAAAACAAAAGAGGAAGTATCAGTAAAAACGTGACTTGAAGAAATAGCGCTGAGCTTGCTAATTATAAAAATTCTTGGGAATCTTTAAGTTGAGAGTGAATAGGTTTCTTCTAGGTAAGCGCGTTCCATCGTCGACCGCATCGTCGTTTTCCATCAGGTGAGATAGCGGTCAAGCGCAAACCTATTAATAATAATAAAATAAAAAAAAATTGCTTGCTTCGAGATTGTCTAAGAATAAGGTGACTTACCTTTGAAAACTCACTCAAAGTCAAAGTCAAAAACGTTTATTTCAAATAGACCAATTACAGGCACTTTCGAATTGTCAAAATGTCGGTCAGTCAAACAAACAAGTGAAGCTAAAATATCTATCGCACTTATGATATAAATTCGTCATATTATGTTCATCGTATAATCACCATGTTTACGATTTCGGGATTTTAGAGGCGGTATTGTCAACTCTATTTTACTTACTTCCACGAACTCTGTTTATTTATTTAATATTTACGCAACACTAAAGAGTTATGAGTATACACGTCGATGGGTGGACAGGAATAGGGAGGCCAAAGAAAAGATGGATGGATTGTGTGAAGAGTGATATGAATGAAAAGGAAGTTAGTGATAGCATGACGTGTGACAGGATAGAATGGAAGAAAAAAACGTGTTGCGCCGACCCCAAATAACATGGGACAAAGGCAGGAAGATGATGATTCACGCAACACAAAGTACTAAGGTGGACTTAATGCCATTCTCTACCAGACAACCAGTCAGTCAGTTCCCTTAGTTCCTATACTCTACGTACGAGTATTCTAATCTCTGTTTGTGAAATACTAGCTTTTTCCCACGGCTTCGAAAGCGTACATAAAATATAGCCTATCTCACTGATGAATAAAGCAGCTTTATATCGATTACAGAGATTACCTCATACAAACAAAAAAAAAATCTCTTTATAATACTAGTGTAGTAAAGTAAAGTACCACCAAAAACACTTCTGCCTGACCACCGGTAAGTTCATTTTTGCTTGCACTCGAAACGAAAACTTCAAAGGATTTGGTTTGGCACTGTGTCGCAGGATTCCAGCGAAAATTTTTTCAAGTGTTTAGACAGAAATGACCTAGATTGCACAGTAGCCAATTCTAGTTTTGGTGATACTTATACAACCAAATTTTAGTAACATGATAACTTTAGTATGACGCAGTTTACGTATTGAAATAAAAATATCCCATCTTGATAAACAGTCCGTAATCTCTACAATTCGTCGTCCAATTTCCACATCACCAAGTCTTTATCTAAATGAATGAACGAAAAGTTTATCGTACCGTTCAGTTCACAACGACATATCCAACTTTCTTCACGATTCAATTCTTCAATTTAAACTTTCCTCTGCGACAACATGAGTTCTGTCGATTGCTCGAGCAAATTTGATTTATCTTCTTTACTAGTATTAAAACTTGTTATTTTTCTAGCTGATAGATGCCATCAGTTCATGATAGTGATTTGCTCGTGTAGTTAAATTGAGGTCCTATTTAATTGTGTAGAGTGTTGAAAGCGATCTTTCCATTTGTACACCACTATATTTTTGCCGGATATGACTCTGTCATCGTTGGTTTTCAGTTCCGTGAGCTGGCTTTGCCCAATAGACAGATCTTGTGCAAATACTTTAGAGCCCTTATTTCGCTTAATCACATCCTTATCCTTGCGTATTAAAACGGCGAAGGTCGCGTTACAGAGACCGCATTATCTGGAGATTGCAGAATCATCTCACGCCTCTTCTTCAGTAGCTCGAGGGTTGGAGAAGAGAGCCTCTTGTTTTTTTGTACAATGACCGGTAAGTCTTGAGTTAGACCTGACCGTATGTATGGACAGTTTCCACGAATCTGTGCTGGACGGAGCGTAGACTGATGAAGTCGAAACCTTTCAAGCTTAATATTGATATTCAATGTGCCTCTTACCATGCGGTGATCACAGAGACATCATTAAATATTTGCTTCTTCGTCATCAAAATGGAGTCAATCTCGTTTTTAGTTGCACCATCAGGACTTTGCCAGGTCCACCTTCTATGCTCACGTTTTTTAAAAAAGGAGCTCATCATGTAGAGGCCTTCCGTTCCGGGTTTCCGTCGGGGTGTGTCGAGGTCGGGGCACAAGCCTGTAACCTTCACCGAGTATCTTGATGATATTCTAAATATAAGGTACGCCACCCTGGTCGACACAGTCTCGGTCTTCACTACAATGTTTAAATGGGACCTGTGGACAATAAACCCGACCACCCTGGGACTGCTGGTCACCTTCCCGGAAATAGAGCAGATTACCGGATTTGACGTTGTCTTCGGACTTTAGATAATCCCACAATACTCCATCATAGCCCGCTCAATGCCTTCTTAAGTTCGGTAATTTTCTCGTCAGTCTTCAGTGTACGCTTTAAAAGTTGCCAGGTCCAGTCGTTGTATAAATGGGTAGCCTATAATCCCTTCCGGAGATTCTTTGCACCCCTTGCTACGCCGTGGCCTTGACCGCCACCAGAGTCAAGGGTAGTCGGGCTGGCAGGTACTAGGGGCCATTTTTTTGTTTTGGGTTTCCATAATTGCCACGCTTGGCAGGCGGGTTGGTGATCGCAGTGTGGTTGTTTTAATATACAGAAGATGTTGCTGCCCATTCTCTGGTATGTCCCATAGTCGCCTCTTACGACACCCTCGGGAAGAGATGGGATGGTGTTAGTACTGGTTTATATGAATTCAAATAAGAAAAAGAAAACTAATAAAACTGTTGACAGTAATGCCAATCCTTTTCCTATTTATTGTAATAGCAAAATCTCTAATGTAACCGTAGGCCGTGTTCGACAATGTCCAATTAAGGGTTAATACCCTTACGTAAAATGTCAATACACTCCATATCGGGTCCCAATACCCCATTAGGGAACAGTACCAGGGAACCCCATTTCATCACTGTTACTAAGCTGACGATAAAACATGTACAATATCTTCTAAAAACTCAATTACAACATAAAAAGTTGAATGTAATTTAATTTTTCAATATCTGAAAATTTTATTCTGTAAAAGATTTTTTCACAAAAAGAGACAAAGTATTTGATTAGATTACGCACTTTAGTTCCCCTGTGATGGGAAATTTATATACCTATGTAAAATGCGTCGTTGGGAATAGGTCTATTTACAGGTATTTTAATTTATTATTCAACCCTTTAATTAAGTCCCAACAGGAGCTACTCGCAAGTTTTATAATGAGCATACGCATATGGTATATTGTATTAAATCGCTTTTAGCGATAAGAGCGCCCATTGTAAATATTAATTTTAAGGTCTTTTTATTTCTGATGTACCTACAATAAAGCATGTATCTATCTATCTAGCAGTAAACAGTATCAGAAAAATACATGTCATTTTTCAGGATAAATGTTAGAAGATAATGACTTCAAAACATAATACAGTTAATTTAGGACGATAAAAGACAACTACGAAGAACCTTTTATTTTTTGTAGGTGGGAAAATCATTCAGTAACATCTGCGCGCCCTTAGGCGGTGCGAGAAATAGAGTTATACTTTTAATGTCTAAAAACCCACTCCTGTTCCTTCGTTTCATACCGAAGCCGAATCTTACTTTCAGAAGCAGACCTAAAAATTACCTCTATCAATTAAAAACCTTACTAATATACTCATATATATGGCCTGTTGGTCTAGTGGTTAGTGGCCCTGACTGCTATGCCGGAGGTCGTTGGTTCAATTCCCACCCAGGACAAATGTTTGTGTGATGAGCATAATCATTTGTTCTGTGTCTGGGTGTAATTTATCTATAATATGTATGTATTTAGAAATATATAAGTATGTTTATCAGTTGTCTAGTACCCATAACACAAGCTCTGCTTAGCTTGGGACTGGACGACGTTGTGTGATAGTTGTGGAATATTATTATTATTATATTATCAAATTCTTATACATTTTATTCTGTTGGACGTTGAAGCAGCTTATTTGTAGAATGATCTAAAAGACAATGTCTTTTAGGTTTATCATCTAAAAAAGACATTGTCTTTTAAATTTATTTTTAAATGTAATATATTGAAGTCGACTAAAAACATACAACGATAGTAAATATAGTACCTTTGATCATGTACCCATAATTTTCTTTGTGGTCCTTTGTCTTTGGAGTACGTACGAATTCAATATCAATCAGAGAAACTTTAAATTGTATTAGAAGACAAATCTTATCTAAATTGGTATTATTGAGGCAGAAAATTGTCAATTTGCTGTATTTTCTGATTTGCAGAGTTCTGCACATGTGAAGTGTCGGTACTTCAATTATATCGGTTTTCTGGAAAGGCGACATGAGGACACATCTAATAATTGTTTTCCACTGTTCAAAAAGACAAAATTTTAAAGTTTATTAGTTTATTTGAATAAGAACGTCAGGGTTGATCTACTACCCCAAAAATTTAATTGGTGTGAGTGTTTAATCTTTTTGTGTTCAAGGATAACTTTTAAAGAATACCGTTGTACCGGGTTTGGGTGTCTTGTATAAGTTTATAATTATGTTTGCGAACGCACCTATAATACAAGAGTAATTCTTCGGGCTATTTTCACCGGGACACCATACAGACACCAGAGTCGCCACACGTCCGAGCTTGTCGCACCACCAAATTGATTGCGCAACCAAACGGACACCAGGTGAGTAGCTCTCTATAGAGCTGTATACATTTTACTGGTAGCGGTGACTGGTCGCGCCGCCATGGTGTCTCTGTGAAATATAACCCTTAGTGTAGGGCAAACACTGTACCAAACTTTCGGATCAAAATGTAACGTTGAATAATTTCCAAACCAAACCTTAAAACACCGTCACGTTTCAATAAATATCTGTAGAGTAAAGTTGGTTTAATCACGTAGTATACAGTCAAACAGTCTGGCCGCAACACGTAGACCCGTGTCTCAAGTGTCATGAGAGTGGCTGCTCTCGAATACTAATGACATACACTAATTCAAATCAAAGGACATCAGCTGTTGCCATGATTAAAAATGCTGAGGACAAGTGAAGCTTTTAAAACAGTTTTGTGAAAACTATTTTACAATGCATGCTGTAACCGGTTATGGTTTTATTGACCCGTCGACGACTCGGGTTTGGTCCGAATGGTTACCCGACGGCTGAACGGCCAGTTAGCTACCCATATGTCGTCCGCAAGCCCACGGTGGCCAGTAGTCGGAGTCGGGGTCCCGACGAGTGAGGCGTGTGGACATCTATTATCTCATGCGAGAAAAGGTATCCTCTAGATGATCTGATCGAAGCCTTAATACTAGCAAAGGATACGGGCCCGGCGCCAGAGCTTACAGACGGATAAGTTGAAAAATAAATTCCCTTTCTAGCTAAAATACTATGATGGAGGACGTTGTTGCTTCGACGTCGCTTTTACGGATTTGTAACTTTTGGCATTTACAATAAATAAATTTGGATTTTGTTGTTCAGTTTTCGAAACTAGAAAAGAAAGTTGTATTTTCATCATCATCATTTTAGCCGTGCCGACGCCCGTTCACTGTGTTGGGCATAGAAGCCTACATCCAACAGTGGACGGGTGGTGTAGGGGAAGGTCTTTCATGTGTTTTTCATTGACTGGCCTGTTGGTCTAGTGGTTAGTGGCCCTGACTGCTATGCCGGAGGTCGTGGGTTCGATTCCCACCCAGGACAAATGTTTATGTGATGAGCATTATCATTTGTTCTGTGTCTGGGTGTAATTTATCTATAAAATGTATGTATTTAGAAATATATAAGTATGTTTATCAGTTGTCTAGTACCCGTAACACAAGCTCTGCTTAGCATGGGACTAGATGGCGTTGTGTGATAGTTGTGGAATATTATTATTATTATTATTATATTATGTGTCGCCACAGTTGGTCATGTGTGCTTCGAATCCATTAGATTTATGCAACCCTTAACTAGGTCATCGGTCCACCTGTATTTATATATTTTCATATGATTAAAATATTGATTTCATTTATATAAATAGCTCTTCTCAATATTTACAATATGCGGTTTTCTGAAGCAGTATATTTATTTGGTAGCCGAAAATATCTTTCTATTCACTATTTTTGTAACAAAATAGCAAAAAGTTTTCCTAAGGAAAATATCAACAATATTATATTTTTCCTAACAAAGTACGGATGAGCTTTGATATGCTCCAATATTGAATAATTCAGGGCGGAATGTATCAGTGTCTTTGTCTTCTTTATTCATGAGTGCGTTGTGTACCTTTATGTTCGAAGATTTGCATTTTATTGAACAACTTCCAATGTTGTAATTTTGTTATACAGTATTTTGTTTGACTTTAATATTCTGTATTTAACTTTTCCGGTTCTTCTTCATAAGAAACGACCAATTTGGAACCGTGCACTAGCTTCTGACGTTTTATCAGTGCCCATGTAGGCTATGTGACTAGAGTAGGAAAATGATGATGATGATATGGTATTTTTAACGTTTAATGTGGCGGGAAATCATCAAATGGCTTCTCAAGGTCTGGAGCTGAGCGGGAGGGCATAGCAGACTTTTACTGAGCCAAAACCACACCTATGTCCTTCGCTGAGAGCTGGAATCAGCCGTAATCCACGACACGGGCCCAGTGCGATTTAGCGGATGATTTTATAGCCGAAACTGGTTTAGGAACCTGAAATTTTTCACAAGGCTTCTCTTTTTATAAAAAATCCTTTTTCCTTAAAAAAAATGATAGATAGAGTCGATATATTCTTTATTGTAGATCAAAAAAAAAAATTAGGAACTTAAATTAATAAGTTGTCACAATGCCCAAAAAAAAACCCGTGCATGCGTGTAAAAATATAATTTTATATTTACAAGAGAATTAAAATTCAGAACTTAACTTCTTCAATACCTAGGTAAACTCTTTGAATAACTTCATAAATACAGTTTAATACTACTTTTATAATATTTCTACTTTCATTGCGTTCTGCGTAGTGTGTGAATAGAATAATAAAAAGCTCAGAGTAAATAAAATCCAGGCTTTATTCAAAATTTTATTACTGGTGACATATTGTGTCCAGAAAGACTGGAATAATTTAGATGGACTTTTAAAAATACAAAACGTCTCAAAAATAAAAATGAAAGGAGGAGGATTCTTATGTCTTTTGTAATGAGCTTTTAGTAGATATACTTACGCAAGTATTTGTAATCATCATTATGAGATCGGTGACTCGGTAATGGCTCCAACTCACCAGTTGCAGGTCGCTGGCTCGAACATGCCAGGCGTATTGCTTTGTCCCATTTACTTCATCTCCGCTGCTCTCAAAACTGTGAATGAAAATATCAACCAACATATCTAGAACCAAAAAAAATAAAAATAAATAATTAGTTAATTAAATTAGTCTCTCGCTTCGCCCAAAGACGCGGAGATGTCATTGGATGATTTTCCCACCTACAAAAAAAAAAAAAAAAAATTTGAGACACCTACCAAGACATGTGACATCTACCAATCCGAAATGGGCCTGGGTGGTGGATTACGGCCCTTTCCTTTTAATAGATTCGCTTTCCATCAGGTGAGATAGAGGTCAAGCGCAAACCTATCAACAATAAAAAAAGAGGCTTGAGTTCCAGCAGCGGAAACATTGTAAGGCTGATAATGCTTAAGCTAATCATCAACATCATTATTTCAGTTGTAAGGTGTCCTCTGCTGAGCATAAGTCTCTGTCTTGTGTCGCCACAACGACCGGTTCTGTGCGTGTTGCATCTTGGGGGAGGCCTTCCGATACTGCGTCTTCCGGCACGTGGTCTCCAGAACCTATAGCCCCGTCGACCATCTGTTCTGCGAGCTTTGTGCCCTGCTCATTGCCACTTAAGTTTGGAGAATCTTCAGGCTATCGCGGTTACCATGGTTCTCCTGCAGATATCTTCGTTGTAGTTGTGTATTTTAGAAATTTATAAAGCGCCCATTAGTATGCTCACTTTATTTTGAAAACATCAAAGACTTGCATATAGGCAACTTCTAATAAATTTCTCATAAACCGGCACTCAATTTTCGTGTCGCATGCTCGAAAACGTCTAAAATTAAATGAAACTCACTGTTCGCTGTAACTGAGGCATAAATATTGTACATAAGTTAAAAACAGACTCTAGACGAAATAGAGAAACTTTGTCTACATGTACTCACTCACCCACATAATACAAAGTTTGCAATTTTATATGATTTTGATGTTTATAATAATAATGGTATTCCACAACTATCACAGTCCCAAGCTAAGCAGAGTTTATGTTATGGGTACTAGACAACTGATAAACATACTTATATATTTCTAAATACATATTTTTTCTAGATAAATTACACCCAGACACAGAACAAATGATCATGCTCATCACATAAACATTTGTTCTGGGTGGGAATCGAACCCACAACACCTGTTATATTGTCGGTTCGTTCACAAACACTTCAAGTTGGTTCAGAAACATGAAAACTCATACCCACAAGACACCCAGACTCATCGACACCCAGACTCATCGACACCTGGACTTACGTCTCTTGCTATGCTGCCCATCCTGCATAACCACCTGCACCCCTAGCCAAGTTGCTAATCTGAAATCGTTAACGCTAGTCGAAAACGGGATCCCTTCTTTTTGCATAATATTCTTTGTGCTAATATACTTTGGCACAACGATTTTGGCATAATTTGTTTTGCCATAATAATATTATGCCATATTTTTTTTTGGCATACAGTTTATGTTTGCATAATCATCTTTAAGGCTAATTTGTTTTGGCATAAATTTAATTCGCATAACGTTACTAGACCTAATGACTATTAGCATAATAATATTTAGGCTTACAATTAATATAACATAATAAACTACCACATAGCTATAGTTTCTGTAACAATTCAATAATATTTTTGGTTAAAAATTCAATATGTTGTGCTACAAAAGTTAGCGACAGAACCGAATCGCTGCAAAACCGACTCCACGTAGTCTTGTCTGCCCTACCCCTGGAGTGTAATTTAAAATCGCGTAGGCGCGTAGGGGCGAGGCGGCCTGCAGGCTGAGGAGCGGTGCATGCTCGCATGAATGCTGCATGTGGCATGCTTGCTTGCATGCTGCATGCTTGCTTGCATGCTGCATGCTGCATGCTTGCTTGCTTGCAAGCCTTGTGTATGCTTGTTTGCATGCTTCTTACTGTGAAAAAAGCCTACAAAATCAATCATAACAAATGTATGACCTGCTTCGGGAGATATGGTTTTTTCCAATCGTCGAAAAAAATTTGATATATCCTACAGTTATGCTTTAGAATGTTATGCTTAATCATTATTATGATAAGAAATATTATGCTTAAAAAAATTATGCGTAAGCTGTTATGCGTAAATAAATTATGCGAAAATATAATTAGGGCAAACAAAAGTATGCAAAGTTATATTAGGTCTAAAAATTTTATGCAAATATATAGGGAACCCCAAGTTCACATCGTTCTAATTAATAGAATGAGAAAAATCACAAAAAACTTTTACAGGGTTTTTCAAGGAAAAACGAAAATATAGAGACCAACATTTTGTTGGTCTCTATATTTTGTCTTCTATATTCTGTCAACTGTCGAATAAATTTCGTACATTATTCTTGTACAATTCGAAAATTAAACTTTTTTCAGGGTCATTCAAGTTAAACAACCGAATAAACAATTGGTGCTCGAGAAAATACCGGGTAAAAAAGTAATTAAAATCGGTCCAGCCCTTTTCAAGTAATGCCCCGCTTATTAAAGAACTACATTTATTTTTATTACATTAATTAAGTATTACACGACTTATAATACCTAATTCTGTATAAATATTTGTATATCTGGGTTTTCTCGTAGCTATCCACCAAACTGCTTTACAGCTTTATGAATACATTATACAACCATAAAGCCACAATAAAGCGCTTCACAAATTCATACTGCGCTACACAAAGATATCATTAGTTCCATGCACTTCAAGCTATCCCAAAGCCAGCATCGCTTTAAAGCGCTCGCTGCACGACTGCGTGTCACTTACATTACGGTTAGTTTCTTGGTAAATGAGGCTTGAAGATATGGAGAAAGAAAGGTGCAGAAGGATAAACTTGTTTTGAAAGTGGGGAAGATGATTCGCCTCGTCATTCGTACTATGTACATCGAATCACTGAAACAATTTGCCTGCTGCGGTCTTCTCATCATTATGATTTCAGCCGAAAGACACCCATTGTTGGACATAGGCCTACCGCAAGTGTTGCCACAATGAACGTTCCCGTGCATCTCGCATCCATCGGATTCTCGCAACCTTTACCAGGTCTTTGTTCCACCTCGTAGGAGGCATTTCAAAGCTGCGTCTTCCGGTACACGGTCGCCATTCCAGACCCTTTCGGCCCTAACGGCCATCTGTTATGCAAGCCATGTGCCGTACCAAAATATTGTCACATTCTTCGTGCTAATCGGCAACCTTGGTATTCCCGTCCGATTATAATTTAGGTGTCTTCAAGGCCACACTGAATAGGCTCTTAATAAACTAGTGCACCTTACCATTAGAGATTGCATCACTGCTTACCATCATGCTTACCATGATTGCATCAGGTGGGATCGCAGTCAAGCACTAGTTTTTATCAATTGAAAAAATATGTCTTTTAACAATTCTGGAGATCTTGTTACACAGAGGCTATCAGCACAGAAGAGTTTCTATGATAAATTTTAATCAAATTAATAAATTAGTATAATAACTAATTTAAATATAATCGATCTTATCGACTATATATTTTTATATGTATTACACATTTTCGGATATTAGCGATGTACCTACTTTGATGCTTGAGTGTATTTTGTGTTTTTGTATCATAACATGTACATAGTTAGGTTTAGTATAAAAACTAAGTTTAATTAAGATTAAAGTTTCTTTATATTGCTAATGGATCAATAAAGAGTTGAGACACATTCACAAATTGGATCTTCTACCATTTCCCTGCGGCTTGGCAGAGTGGTTCCGTCCAGGATGGAACAAGCACGTCGTTGCGGTTTGGGACCGTCCTTTTACGAAGTTTTTACGCAATTCCGAGGAAGCGACTAACATTATTTCGCACTTTCAGGCGCGGGACGTGCTAAACACAATGCTTCTTTCTTTTTGGCCACAATGTGTAACATGTGGAGTGTCAAAAAGGAGGAAATATGCGGAAAGTGGGTTATTTATTTGATATGCCTATTAGTACGTGACTCTTTGTCTCTTGAATGGACACATACTTAGCCACTGCAAAAATTAAGGAGCAGATATATGACATTTGGTGATTTTAAATCAAAAATCACGCCTAAACTACTACTAGTTTCATACCGGAATAGAACTTTAAAACTTTTGGTTTTTACTGGTCTGCAGCTCCCAACATCTGGAGTGACTTCTCTGGTGGCAGCTGGTGCATGAGAACGTCCGTTTCCTCACGGTTGCGATCCTCTCCTTCGCTAGCATTAGGTGCCGCTTCGCAAAAGGCGTCCGTTTATCGTCCCACTCCTCCGGACCATGGCCTGAACTTGACCTGGTCAGGAGAAGCCACCGCTAATCGTCTCACGACGCACTGGTGTTCCACCCAAATGGGGCACACCTTTACCGTATACTACGTATACGAGTGGTGCAATGGAGACACCTAGGTGTTTCTTTTGCCCGAATTTGAAACAGGAACATCTCGAACTGGCCAGTCCGCGAGGACCTGCATCTGTCCAGTCGCTCTACAAAGAGGGCACCACCGTGATTGTGATGGCCCTAAAAAAATAATAACATCATAGCAACTTTATTAAAACCACGATGTACTGATGTATTTGTCACGTAAATGCAAATCTTAGCAAATTGCTAGGACCTTTGGTACTTGAATATAGTACTAAAATAATGACAGTCTAGCATCACATGCTGATCTCAAGCTTATAACATTATCATAATGACAGATAAGTGCTGATAATGTCTAAAACATGCTCTCAGGATGGAATAATGGAGCATAATTGATAGTGCGTGGATTTAATTTTAGCTGCGCGTAGTAATATTCAACAAGAAGTGCCAAAGCAAGTCTGAGTGTTGAACTTTAAACTAAGTGTATTAGCATATAACATAATCAGCCTTATTATATTCCCACTGATGGGACTCCGGCCTCCATTATGCGAGCCAACCAGAGTGTTTTAAAGGACATGACTTCGATTATTTGGTTTTAGGACATGCCAGTTTCTACTCGTAGATAAGTCGGACTCTTTGCCACCGGCCCACCACCACTGCTTTCAACGTGCGTTCATTTTGACGAAAGTCAAAATGAATACATACATGTATTCATTTTGACTTTCGATTCCCGAAAATTGAAAGACTTCCCACAATCAAATAGATTTCAGGTACCTGGTCGATATGGCGACAGTTAAGCGAGGCCTATATCCAGCTGTGACATCTTTTGCCTGAAATGATGATGATTTTTTTTTTATTTATTTTTTTATTAGCCTATACTGTCCCACTGCTGGGCAAAGGCCTCCCCCAACTTCTTCCAGAAGAGGTGGCGAGACGACCTGGATTCCTACCGCGGGCACTGGTTCGAGGTGGCTCGGGAAAAGAATGCCTGGAAAATGATATTTTGACTTAAAAAATTTTTAAAACACGTAATATTTTGATTGTACCTAAATAAAAATAATATTCAAAGGATAGGGGTAAGATGAGGGAAACAGGGGAAAGAAAGGGTAAGAAACATTAAGACACACGCAGGCTAAAAAATTGCTTCGCTTTTAATCAATTTGCCAGCATTTTTAAGATTCATGTAAGCTCACTAATAAGCAACAAAACACAATGTAACTCAATTAAATGAAAAATACCTTCATCATCCCGCTGTCACAGAAACCTTTTGAAATAAGTCGTCGGTCCCTGGATACTGCCCAATCCAGTGCGCAAACAAAGCTTGGAAAAGGTCAATATCGCCATAACTCAACCTTATGCCCAGTTCATCATACATATACTGGATATAAATCTACTATAAATACAGAGTAAGGAATCGCAGCGACAAGACCCATTTTTTATTGATCTAAACTAGTGCTTGGCTGCGATTCTACATGATGGTAAACAGGGATGCAATCGTTGATGGTAAGGCGCACTAGTTTATTAAGAGTTTATTCATTCTAGCCTTGAAGATACCATAAATAAATTATAACCAGACAGGAAGACCGTAGCAGATGTTCTATTCATGTTCTTTTTGTTTTTTTAGGTTTTTGAGGGTTTCCTAAATCGTCTAATGGCTTCTCCCGCTCTTGGGCTGTGTGGGACTAAAACCACATCTTTATTTCTTTTCTGCATTTGGGTTCAAGACCCCTGGTTTTCCTATCGGAAGTAAATCCATGGCCCCACTAGGCTCGGTCCTGTTGGGATCCTATGGTTTCCGAGGCGCGTGGAACACAGCACTTTGTGCACACTACGCACCGTTGACGCCTCGGGCTCAGTCCGGTTAGTTACAGGACAGCCGGACGGCGAACTACCCATTGCTAGTCGTTCACAAGCCCACACCTACAGTGCACGGTGGCTGTAAATCAGAAATCGGAATCTTAAAAGACGATTATACGCTTGTATTACATGTTAATTTTCGATAGTATCCTCTCTAGCAGTTGCCGGACAAGGCATCGCAATGCTCTATGGCTAGATACATGATTTATCATATAACACTGTTGTTTTCCTACTAGTGGGGCAATTATTTATTGACATCGGATAAGTAAATACGTAGTAGTTACAGGATTGAGTTATGAAAGTTTTAGCTGTAATTATTATAGTAGAATAGATTGGGAAGATATATAGCCAGTTATATCGATGCCTAAACATATAATTTGTTGGTAAAGTTTGTAATAATTGTCTCAGTTATTTTAGTAAAGTATTTTGAGGACGGAGGGTTGTTTACAGTAAATTTTGAAATATGAATGAGATCAAGATTGATATTTGTGCAATGGTCTTTGAATTTAGAAATTTTTTTTAAATATTTTTTTTTTTGTGATCATCATAATATTTTACTGCTGGACATTTTTTTTATCATGGACACGTTCTATTACTATCTCACCTAACCTTAAGCGATGATGTGACCTACAGTGGATCACGCTTGCCTATAATTAACCCATAGTTTGTAGCCACAGGTATCAGAAAACACAGACTTCGACAGGGAATTCCATTCCTCTGTATGCACAATAAATGATGGAAAGGATATAGGTCTTCCTTGTCATAAATTGTGACTTCTTGGAGGTTTTTTTTATTGCATGCGGTAATCCAGCGTTTGACTTTTTGGAATATAAAGAATGGGATGGTTTAGGCCAAAATAACTGGTTCTGGCTAGAGTTACTGTTTTGGTCGAAAGTGGCTAAATATTCGGCTAGACCAAAACTAACACCTTTGAGCTGACGGTTGTTCTTCACGACGGATATTTGTCAGAAAAAAAATGAAATCCCGATTATACCGCCACCAAGTTTGTCCAATTGTACTTGGGATTAAGTGTAATTGTATAATACAAACTATTCAGGGACTCACTTATATTAAGTCGGTATACAAAAAAATTCATCCAAATCAGTGAAGCCGTTAAGTTAGGTGACAAACATGCCAGCAACAGGAGGGGCCCATCTGGGTCGAAGCCTACCGGGGTCGGGGTTATCCAAAAGGAAACTAGAGCCCCGGTATGAAGGCTAGAAGGAACGGCGCGGGGTTTTTAGTCAGTAAGACTCTGACACTGTCTCCCGCTCCACCCAAGAGCGGGTTTCGTCAATGATGATTTTCCCCGTAGACAGAAACATGCATACAGAGGAATTTATATGTCGAAAGATTGTTGATTTTCTTGTTTTGTTGGTCTACTTTACTTACTGCTCCCATGTTTACAAACATCAAAATATAGCTGTAATAATAGTTGTATCATATGCTTGGCTGTAATATGTTTTGTCATTTTAAAACATCTGTAAAAGTAATCAGAGACACAATGTACTTCGAGCCAAGCCCATGGTTTTTATTTGAAACCATTATGTGTTACGACGCCTTTAACCTGCGGGGTTTTAATTGTAGATTTAGACGCGTTTTAAGCAAATTTTGCTTAAAACCTTGAATACTGTGATATTTTTTGTTAGATGAATAGAATATAAAAGAATAGAATAATAGGGTTGTGCTGTGCTGTGTCTGTTCTGTACCGAATAAAAGTATTTCTATTCTATTCTATTCTATTCTAATAAACGTTACGACACAAAAAAAAAATATTTTTGCGATTTAGAGTCTTTATTCGTGAATCGAACTAAAATTACATAAGTTACTTATCATAAGTTCTCTCTCAGTGCACGAGTTCAACTCATACTTGACCGGTTTTTGTCATAGAAGTCGGTAGTAATTTTTATGTCATATGTTTTTCGCTTTGCTTTAGAGGAAACGTGTTCGCCGAAGACCATAAAGGAGATCTTAGAACGAATTGGATGAGTGTACCGCCTGGAGGACCCGCCGGTGGAGCATACAGTGGAGGTGTGCCCCGCTTGAGCAGTCGCGGGGATACCGACCCTGATTTCAAGCCACGTAGACGTGGCCTTGCGGACGGTGAGTTACCCATGGCTCGCCGTCCACGTAAACATTTGGACCAAGCCAGAGGCGTCGACGGCGTGTATTATTCCACGCACGCCTCGTGAAGATGTCAGCAAAACCGCAGGGGCACTGTAGGATCGTAGCCTTCTGGAACCAAGGGTTGTGCGAAAGATAACCCCGCGGCCTGGGTACGAAAGGAAAGAAAGAACATAGGAGTTGGTTTTAGTCAGTAAAAGTCTGATACTACCTCCCTCTCTAACCTAGAGCGTTGAGTCATTAGAATCATGATTTCCCAACTAAAAAAAAAAAAAAAATTGGACAGATTTTGTTAGAACTGAAAGATTGAGGGAGGCCTTTGCTAGTTGTAGGACAGAATTCGTAGATAACCTAACAATAAACTAGTTTTTAATGAAAATCATTTTTTCATAATAAGCCTTTATAGTTTGGTATACTGATATTATTAATACTCATCAAGGCGAATCATACGAGCCCAAACTCGATGGGATTGTGTCGTTTAACTACTAAGCTCCTATAACTACCTTCGGGTTCCATCATCGAATCAGCTCTATATCATAATAATTTTGCATTGTCATCTGATTTACACGTGCATGGAAAATTTCAGCTCAATCGGTAACTGAAAATTTGGTCTTGCAAGATTTGATGACAGACAAAACATCGGGATAGGTGAAACTAAATAAAAGCTTGTAAGGCGTGAAGTTGATTTTTGTAGGTACTTAACGTTCAATGTTAACAAAAACAGACTAAAGAAAAAGAGGGAAAGACTAACAAACCGTACAAAAGAAAATCAAAATGCGGAACAATATTTCAGCTGAGAAAACCTTTAAAACATTCAAGCTTGAAAAATCAAGGAAGATTCTTGCAAAAATTGTTAAAACCGCTTCTAAAAATCACAACAGACATCCTGACATGAAAATTAATTACGGAAAAACGCAATTTCTCACAAAAATTGCTTGGCTCTTCCGACACTGCTATGGTAATCAACTGCGGATTGGATTTTAATGGTGTGGTAATGTATTTTTAACTAAGTTTATTTGTGCGAGTAAATTAGATATTAATTTCGGTTTATTGAGATGATGGTGGTGTTATTAAAGCCTTTATTACTTTTTGAGGCGGAAAATCATCTACTAACCTCTCCAGGTTTGGGTGGAGCGAGAGGGCGTGTAAGACTTTTACGGACTAAAACCCACCTGTGTGCGTCAGTTGCCTTTTTATGTTCTAGAATCGCGGGTTTCCTTTTCAGGAATTCCTCGTGGCCCTAGCAGTCATCGGCTCTGCTAAGCCCCCACGGTTTGCAGAGATCTCTTTGAGGCACGCGTAGAAAACTGGGCGCCATTTACGACTCGGGCTCGGTCTTTATCGGTCGTGTCGACGGCGAGCTACCTATTGCTCATCGTCTGGAAGCCTTCGACTACTGTGGCGACTGCCTATCAGAAAGACACAGATATAGATTTAGTCAGTAAAGGTCTGTCACACCCTTTCGCTCCAATAAATAGGAAATCGCATGATAAAGTACTGATTTCCATATCCTATCACTACTCTTCACTATCCTGCACAATCCTAATTCTCCTCAATACAATCGTGAACGCTTTGAATAATTCGTCCCGAGGGGTAAACCCTGTCGCACTGCCAATTATCTTCTTCTTCGTACTTCATTTCACACTTCCAGCCGTTATGATGGCTCTTTCTCTGTCACTGCAGTGCGTCTATGGAACTCTCTTCCGCACTCCTTACGTGACAGCCCTTCTCTGGATGTCTTCAAGAGGAAACTTAAAGAGCATTTCCGTTCACAATGACACATATAATGTATTTATGTATATATTTTATAAGTACGTATGTTTATGTATTATTTTATTCATATTACTTGCAATATTAAAATTGTTCACTGGATCCTACCCTCTACTGTGATTTCTTTCTATCACTCAATGGTTTGCTGGAAGAAAACTCAACTTTAAGTTAAGCTCGCCTATGTACATGAACTCTGATATCCACATATTTTGTTATTTACCATGGTGTATAAATAATGGATAAATAATTAAATAAAGGATATTTTCGTTATTAATCAAAGTAAAATTCTAAGACAAGTTAATTCCTCCAAAGACTTTGAATATGATTACGTTCCAAGTTGACACCTAATAAATTATTACGGATAAATTCTGTAATCTGTTTTTATCTCTGTTACTGATGGTAAGAACAGATTAACTAGGATGGCAGCTAAAATTACATTCGAAAAATGTTTTCGTATTTTTCGAGTTTTTTTTTCGGTGGGAAAAACATCCAATGACTCTCATCCATGAACTTCCGCTTTTAGGTGGAGAGGGAGATAGTGTCAGACTTTTACTTACTAAAAGTCCACTCCAGTTTCTTCGTTGTCTTTCGTACTGGGGGCTGAGCTACCTTTTAGAGCTAACCCTGGCCCCGTAGGCTTCGACCCAGCTGGGCTCCAACTCAGGTCATCAAAATTTTCTTTTATATTTAATTATTTCTTATTTCTTTTAGTAATCCATACCAATATTATGGTAGGCATTGATAGGGTGCAGACACGCTCTTTTTTACTTTACTCCCGCCTTAGTCTTCGTGAGTTTTTTTTTAATATAACCACCCAGAAGTTTTCTCGCAGAACAGATGGTCGATAGGGACGAAAGGTTCTGAAATGGCAATAATATACCGGAAGACGCAGCGTTGGACGACCTCCCACAAGGTGGACTGATGACTTGGTGCCAGGGTCACGGAAATCCGATGGATGCTAGACGCCCATACCTGTCATTATGGCGACACTTGGGGGAGGTCTATGTCCAACAGTGGACGTCTTTCGGCTGAAATGATCATGACCCAGAAATACGAGCTCCGCTCTACGGAGCTATTTTGCTAACTATATTATTAGAAGTTACAAAAAAAAAGGATACATCCTAATTGAGACGTTTTTAAAATTACGCATGCTCGCATCTGTTGTAACAACGCAGCATTCAAGAAATAAACAATTTTCACTAAAATTTAAAATGAATTATCATACTGATCGTCATGAATAACAAGTAATATTTTTAAATCACCGTATTCAATATAATATGTACATTCAGTCAAAAAAGTATCGGGAATGAATGATTTGTTTATGGTTCCAAATTCAAATTTTTGTTTTTTTGTAGTTGTTAGATTGGCACAACTGTTTTCCATTTTGGCGCGGAGTTTAAGTTGCATCTGTTATTTATATTAAATACAGTGCTGGTTTTAGTAATATCATATATAGTGTGTATTGCGAATTTCATAATGGACAAAAATATCGAACAAAGAGTTTGTCTTAAATTTTGCATCGCCAATGGAATTTCGTGTTCGGAGTCACTGAAAATGTTACAGAAGGCTTACGGTGAATCGACTTTATCAAAAACTCAAAGCGTTCAAAAGCGGTCGAGATGTGATGGGAGATTTGCCTCGCTCTGGTAGGCCGTCAACGTCTGCAACGGAAGTTAACATCGCAAAAGTGAAGGAAATAGTGACTGAAAATCCCCATTCAACTCTGAGAGAGATAGCCGCCGAACTTTCTGTATCTCACGAGTCGATCCGTACCATTTTAACTAATCATTTGGGTATGAAACATGTTGCTGCTCGGCTAGTCCCAAATGATCTGAATTTTCTCCAAAAACTCAATCGCATGAAAGTCGCTGAGGACATGCTAGAACGAGTCAGTTCGGACCCAACATTCATGAAACGCATTGTTACTGGTGACGAGACGTGGGTTTACGAGTTTGACATGCAAACTAGTCAACAAGCTTCGGAGTGGCGCCTTCCAACTGATCCGAAACCGAAAAAACCACGCCAAAGTCGATCAAAAGTCAAAGTCATGTTGACTTTTTTCTTTCGACTATCGCGGGGTTGTGCACTCTGAATTCTTACCGGAAGGTCTAACGGTAAATAAAGAATATTATTTGAGCGTTATGCGGCGTTTAAGAGAGAAAATTCGACGAAAAAGGCCAGATTTGTGGAAAGAAAATTCTTGGATTTTGCACCACGACAATGCGCCTTCGCACAAGGCTATCATTGTGAACGAATTTTTGACCAAACACTCAACAAATACCATCCAGCAACCACCATATTCACCAGATATGGCTCCTGCTGACTTTTTTCTTTTTCCTAAACTCAAATTACCACTTCGTGGCACCCGTTTTCAATCGATAGAAGACATAAAGGAGAATTCACGGCGAGAACTGAACTCAATTCAGGAAGCAGCGTTTAAAAAATGTTTTGATGAATGGATTATTCGTTGGCGCAAGTGTATCGTTTCTAAAGGAGCATACTTTGAAGGTGATAAAATAAATTTGGATGAATAACAGACATTTTGTGTATTATTGATCTTTTCCCGGTACTTTCTTGACAGAGTAGTATATTCTGTATTCGCTCACAGCATTTCGCCTTCTTAGTATTTCAATTTTATCAGTAGTTCTTCTTATCACTTTTTATTCTAAAACTCCATTAAATACTATCCGTTAGAAAATAGCACAAATTGAACTTTAACAAAAAAAAAAAATAATTGGCGGCGTTATCGAATTTTGTGATCTTTTCGATGCACCTTAGAATAGAAAGCTTGTATTGTTGTTTTTCAATACACTTGCTCATAAAGCGACACTTATTGCACTGCACTTAGATATATAATGGCACTTTTTACCCAACTGTGACATTTTGATTACCATTACGCACTAGTGTTACAATGTAACCTTTTTGTGCAACCTCTCCCCTGCCATAATTTTATTACATTTATCGTATCAGGATGGGACGCGCGTCATCCCCACGAGGAAAAGAAAAAAAAAATGAAAACAGATTTTTACTGCAACAAAAGTTTTTTAGTTTTACAGTTATTTTCTTCACAAGTGTATTGAAGAACGTCGTATGATACACGTGAGTAATCAATGCGGTTCTCGGCTCTCTTAGGCCCCTCGCCATGGCTCGGGTCTAAATACCGCCTCGATGGTAATCACTAACATTACACACTTATTTTTTTATTTTTTGTGGGCACAATTATAAAAGAAAAACCAAGATATAGATTCCATACATTTATTCTAATGTTCTCTTTTTTGATACAGTGTACTTATAAACAGTGTTACAGAATATACCTAATGGTGTTTTATTTAGAAATAAAAACAGTTAAGTACCTATTTTTTTATTTTATGTGTTAAAATTATTTTGTGAAAGTCATTAAAAGTTTTCCGAAGATTACTTTATTTAGGTTTATTAAAAGCATCATGTCAGACGATATTTTGAAGTACATTATAATACATTTAAAATACACGTAAAACAGAGTGACTAGAGTTTGACTCCAATCCGGTTTGGCACCTTTAAACTAGACGTTGTAATAAATGTTTTGAACATACAATATCCACTTATATATTATAACAATACTTGGCCTTTGTATAACACATGCGATCTTATTATGTACGTCTCATTAAAACCATCGAGACATTTCTGATTTTGAACTTTATTTTGACTACGTTATACTTCATATTAACAACACTGTCATTAAAGCCAGTGGCAGTGGGCAGTTTTAATTGTTTTTTTTTAATTTTGCTCAAAAAGACTGAAATTTTAAAATGTCTCTGGTTGGTCGGTGGTAGATCGGTCGGTTGGTTGGTTAGTTGATGGGTTGGTTGGTTGGTTGGTTAGTTGGTGGGTTGGTTGGTTGGTTGATCGGTTAGTTGGTGGGTTGGTTGGTTGGTTGGTTGGTTGGTTGGTTGGTTGGTTGGTGGGTTGGTTGTTTGGTTGGTTGGTTGGTTGGTTGGTTGGTTGGTTGGTTGGTTGGTGGGTTGGTTCTTTGGTTGGTTGTTTGGTTGGTTGGTTGGTTGGTTGGTTGGTTGGTTGGTTGGTTGGTTGATCGGTTAGTTGATGGGTTGGTTAGTTAGTTTGCAAATCGAATACAAGTGAAAATTAGACGTACTGAGTTTTCGACAATGTTATTTCTGTCAATTTATTTATACTTCAGCCAAGTACTGTACTTACGTTATTATAAATATATACAACACGTTTGGTTCAAAAGATCTAGAACGTCGTGCAAAATAGTAGACCGAAAGTGTAGATACTTTTCTAAATAGTCCCTGTATCTTGTTCGCTACTTTACTTTACAATAAAACACTTTCATTCGTTAAATCACAAGTATTTACCAAGAACAATTTAATATTTGCAATTAGAATAAAATATAGTGGATTTGGAGATTTTTTCAATTTTATTTCAGAAGCATTGTGCTCTTAATCTTTGAAGCATCAATATTTGTACTTAATGTATAGGCAAGATTCTCGTTGAAACGTAAAGGTTTTCTTTAATTTGTATAAAACTTTTCAACAACACAATCCCTACTAATATTATAAATGCGAAAGTAACTCTGTCTGTCTGTCTGTCCGTCTGTCTGTCTGTCTGTCTGTCTGTCTGTCTGTCTGTCTGTCTGTCTGTCTGTTACGCTTTCACGCAAAAACTACTGAACGGTTTTAGATCAAATTTGGTAGGTAGGTAGAAGAGACACTGGAATAACACATAGGCTACCTATAATTCCACTGCTGAGCACGGGTCTCTGCCCGCGCGATATAAACTGTAGTCCACGCGGGCGAAGCCGCGGGCGGAAAGCTAGTAAGGAGTGTGTGAAAAAATATTTATTATCTTACCAGTTACTACTAATAGTGAAAACAATATCAAATTAAAAACCGAAAAGCAAACGATACATAATAATTTAAAACGAAATAATATGGGTATCTCTCTCGCCAAGACGACGTTATTCAAGGCGGCCGTATGGATGTCATGGCCTTTGACGTCAAAGACTACGACGGATTTTTCTATATCATCAGCTGCTTTGTAGTTTTATACTTTCGTTGTTGATGAAGATATTTTTACGAATCATTTAGGCAATAAAAATTGCATACATATTCCTATTATTTAAGCAAAGGACTAGCTCTATGATTCTGGTAAGATTTCAAAGAAAACTATTTGATTCTGCGTTTTTCAAGTACTTCCTCTTAGGCGTACTGTCCACGGACACGTAGGTAGTTTTACCAACAGCGTACACCAAGCGTATAATGACACATACGCGTCCGTAGACAGTAGGCCTTAGTCTTTTGTCTATTACCCGTAGTTAAAACAAAATGGCAGTCTCTTTAGAAGCCGTTAACATTTCGTGTTTATAGTTTTCAAAATCTTACACAACTTTAAACTAATCTTATTTTTCCGATTTACTGTGATAACCATAAAAACTTTTAACTTTATTCGTAAACAATTCGTTTAATGACATCTTATCTTCTAAAATATTTCACACTTATTAAAATTACACAGTATACATGTACGTACATATAAAATAATAGACATAATAATGAATTTCCGTATTTTGGGACAATGTTGAAACGAGCTAGATTGATTTCGGTATAAACTAACTGACTGGAAGTGAAAGGTGAACGCACACTTTTCCGAGTTGAAGAAAACTTACTTTCAAGAAAAGAATTTTAGAATGCTCTATATAAAATCTTATGAAACCCTGCACACCTAACCTCGTCGAATCGTCTGAATCTGGAAGGATTCCAGAAATCCGAGACAAATGCATCATCAGATGCACTAAAACTCTGCCTCTTTAAGTTAATGTTATGAACCCACATTCTTGTTTCCCTTAGATGTATTTCACTTTTTTTCATCTTCCATTAATAAAGCACTGACAATAAAAACCTCATCTATAGATATCCAACACAATTCACATGTAGTTTTATTGCGATAAGTGTAAAAGAAACGCATATGTGTGCGAGGCCTTCTTGACTCCAATTCTTTCGACGCGTACGGCTCGAATAAGTGTTCATTCACCTTTATGTTCTTAGAAATCGTAATAATGTTCACAATTCAGATGTGTGTTAAAGCATTGTTCTAGAATACGGACCTAAGACTTTGGTAAGTAAATCTTTAGTTTACAAGAAAGTGTCGTCCCGTCTTCTTTGCGGTGGATGGCAGTTGTTGTTAATCTGTTGGTCTGGAAGGTGCAGACGCACCTTCTTGGAGTTGGTGCTGTTGCACTGGTGGCGCTGCTTTGGGAACTTCACGCTGTCATCCTTCAACTGTATGGAAGAACAAATAATATATTTGAATAAACAGATCTGATGGGTAATGCCTTCTGTCTATGCGTAGCTTCATAGACGCGTTTTCGTCATTATAAGCTTGGTGTACGCGTGCTCACAACTTACATACAAAACTATAAACTATGAGCAAGCGTACACCATGCCTATAGTGGCGGATATGCGTCTATGAAGCTACACATCCGAGGACAGTAGGCCTTAGGTTTCAGAAAAATGCTGATCTTGAGATTCCATATTACAATACGAAAATAATAATAAAAAAAAAGAAAAACTTATTTATAAAAAAATATTTTTATATAGATAGTCATTAGTTGCTATGGTAATGGTATCAAAACGAACTTTAATAGATCAAGACGAAATCAAATTCAGACTTCACAAAAATAAAAAATTGAAGATCTAAAGCTGATTTGATAGAATTTGATGGATCTAATATTTAAAATTGGAATACTGGGCTCAATCAATTTTTTTGAAAGTAATAAAACAGTTGGAGGCCAAGACTTGAGAATTTTTAATAATCGCTGTACAAGTTTCTAAGTTAAAATGGACGATAAGAAATTGGACGACTGATACAGTCAATGACCTTAAGGTCAGGCTATTAAGGAATTTTTTTTTCAATATTAATATTGAATATTAGCTTTTGCTGTGGCTTCATTCGTCAAGCTTTATTTTATGTAGGTAACATAAAATAAAGCTTATGTCATTCAGCTTTCTATTGGTGATAAAAAATTTACCTCTTTATAATGTTATTAGTGTAAATGATATATGAAGTGGTGAATTTAAATACCAAGACATTGAATAGTAAAAATAGTGAAGTCCTTTGATTTTATGATGCAAACAGATGATGCTGCCTACTTAGATTTTATAATAGCCTTAATCGTTAACATTCTTAAAATGGTAGCAGGTATCAGGTGGTCTACCCGCTTTCTCCGAAACGAAGCTTTCGTGAACGAACGATATTCATTTGACGTTAAAATTGCAAACAATCCTTTGTCATAATTTTTTTTTTTTGAAACATAACTAATTAGAGTAGGTTTAGAGATTCGGTACGTCAAACAATTTTCGTTCGTGCGAAATTTCGGGAATGAAAGGTACCGTGGTAGGATACACGCGAAATTTCAATCGAAACTTCGTTTTTCGGAGAAAGCGAGTAGACCCCCTGAAAAGTCATTAAAAAATTTTAATACACCTAAATTTTGCAATAGAACAAGGTCAGTCATTCTAAAGTATGGGTCAAGAGCAGAAATGTAATGAACGCTAGAAATAGGATGATAGATCGACTGAGAGGCGAATGGTCGAGCGACCACTGATGGTAACAGATAGCAATTGCACAGAAGCACGAAGCTAACATTAAATTGAACGTAGGTAGATAAGCCTCATTATGATTCTTAGAATTTTTTTATATCTCAAAAAAATTACAGTAAAAGTCTGACACTGAGTGACAGAAGTAAAAAAATACATAAGAAACATGCTCTATGCTCTACTACATTATTTGTTTCAGTTTAAGAAGATGCTCAACGATTCCAGTGAAGTTTCACGCTTGACATAACACCGCTTGCAACTGAAGCACGCTTGAGCGCACACGACTGCTTGTGAACACATCTCGATACTACTCCCTACTTGCCGTGGGAGTAAAGTACTCCCACGACAAGTTTGCATGCTTGAATGGAAATACCAAGCATGTATTGAAAACGCTACCTTGTTTACATAGAATGAATTTGAAATATATTTCACCATATTTAGTAAATGTTGTGGAATTAGAATTGGTTTTTCGACTTAGTCCTAGTCAAAATGCAGTTTTGTTTAATACAATATTTAACTATAATATAGCCTTAAACCTACACCCTATTTTTTATAAAATTAAGTTATAATCATAATTCAAGCACTGATTTCTTTTTTTATGAGCTTGGGTAATGTTTTAGAGCTCCGTGTCTATGTTACCAAAAACGGAATCTTTGTAGGGTCTTTTTTTTTTCGTTCTGTTGATCCGTCTGTCCATCTGTAACTGTTCGTCTATCCATCTGTCCGTCTGTCTGTCCGTCCGTCTGTTAATACCCTTATTCTCACGAATGCGTCGATATATGAAGCTAGAATTAATATTAAATACTCAGCCTAGCTCTGCTACCCCAAGCAGCAATGAAAAAGTTTGACATCTTAGTCAACGCAGTCGATAAATGCGAGTATAAGGTCTTTTAGGCGCATATTTTGACACTCGCAAAGAAATCAAAACTTATAGGGTCCTAAAATTTGGTATGAAGCAAGGTCTTAGTTAGAAGAAAATGTCTAAAAATTGTAAATTCGAAGTTACGTCACAAAAAAACCCTTTTAGACCACCTGCTCGATAATACCCTTTTATATGTGATACAACCTTCACCTAAAGCCTAAAGCAAGTCATTCTGTCTTTAGGGATCTAATGAAGTACCGCATCCTATTGACGTGGATCAATCTCCAAACATCACGGACTTCTATTAATTACAGGGGATGACTTTAACTTACTCGTATAGTGAGTTCGTGTCGAGTCCGTCGATGTGATGACGTCAGCAGCTCCGTGTGTGCTCGCGATTCGTTCCCAGCAGGACTGTCGCTTGCCCTCACCCAGCACCACAGCCACTTGTACGGTGGAATGTTCCTGTTGAGAGAAAATTTTATCAGTAAATACTTGTTTTTCTCTTTTTCATATAAAGACATTATCTTACACTAGGAACTCCTCTGAGCCTGACTCGTGAGTACGTTCGCAAACATGTAAACTGACTTACAACGCCCAGACACGAAACAAGCCAAAGAAATATTTATTCAATAAAAATCTGACCCTAAATACCAAAATATTTGAGATTGTCTTCGTGACGTTTTACCCAACAGCGCATATCATAGTGCCAACCGAGCTTTCAACTTGGTATGATGGCTTTGGTCCGTCGTACCAAGGTTGTGCTCGATCCGTACCAAGGTCGAGTGTGACTAAGCGTATTGTATTAAACACGCTCGAACTTGGTTCGACGAAACAAACTTATGCTTGAATCACGTTCCACTTTGGTAGATACGGACGGAACAAAACCGTCGTGCCAAGTTCAAGTCTGTGTTTATTTATTCCATTTTAGAGAAGGCTGATCATCGCAAAAGATTGATCATTGTGGCGACACTTGGGGGAGGCCTATATCCCACAGTGGTCGTCTGTGGAATGAGGATGATGATGAAAGAGGGCTTATAGACTAACAAACTAAACACATAAGGGCAGGAGGTGTTAACACTATAAGGGCAGGTTTTTGATCCGAGTATTTAAGGTTGGGTATTTAAAGTAAAATTTTGATAGGTTTTCAGGATAAATTAGAGTTTGACAAATACTCAACTTAAAATGCTTAAATAAGAAGTCGGAAGTAAATCTTATGTTTGTAGTTTTTCGACATTCATTTCTGCTGTTTCTCTTTTTATTTCTAACCAGCCAAATGGAGTAAAATTTTAGGAATATAATATACTAGCTTCTGCCCGCGACTTCGTCCGCGGAAAATTTCTTGTTTTAAAATAAGATTACACTCGATTAGACGCTGCGCACGTTCAGCGCTAGATTCCTGAGCACGGGCCTGCGATGTTATGGCATTTTGCCTAGCGAGCCGCTCCGAGCGCTCAGCGCTAGTCTCCCTATCCCTTGTTTCAGAGACATGCTGCCTTAAATGAGATAGACGCTGCGCACGTTCAGCGCTAGATTCCCGAGCACGGGCCTGCGATGTTATGACATTTTGCCTACCAAGCCGCTGCGAGCGCTTAGCGCTAGTCTCCCTATCCCTTGTCTCAGAGACATGCTGCCTTAACTCAGATAGACGGTGCGCACGTTCAGCGCTAGTTTCTCGAGCACGGGCCCGCGACGTCCTCACATTTTGGCTAGCGAGGCGCTGTGAGCGCTCGGAGCTAGATTCTCTAGCGCGTGCTTGCGAAATATATTCTCTATTTCTCGAGAGGCGCTGCTCATTTTCAGGGGCAGATTCTTCCGTACGGCGTACTCGAGCGGCTCTTGTCTATATCTATGTCCCGGCAGACACCGGGACAGTTGAGATTTCCTTTTAGACATGCTCTCAACAAACTACGCACAGACTCGAAAATAATTATGAATGAGGCGGACGGTCCGCCTTTACAAAACAAAACAATCGTAATATCGAAAAACTCGTATCGATTATTACGATAGAACGAAGTACGAAATTACGAACATACAAAACAAACGTACAACGAAATTACGATATTTTCGATTATGAGGTATCTATCAACAACAACAACCATACAAACGAAACAACCGAAACCAATAAGCAACTGACAGAAGAACTCCAACTAACGACAACGTGGGCATAATAATTCGAGAGGGTCATCAATCCACAGAAAGTCTTAACACCGCGATTCAGAAAAATTACGTAATTGCAGAACGCCATCTATGGGCAAATAGGTAAAACGTTGGGAACGCCACAATTATGGCGGTAAGTCCCCTCTTTGAGGCGTGGCTGGAAAGGCCTTACGGCGTCCTTACCTTCCGCATGACACAGGTCCTCACCGGACATGGCAAGTTCGGGAGGTTCCTGCACCGAATTAAAGCGGAAGAGACGCCCGAGTGTCACCACTGTGCGGAACGCCCGAAGGACACGGTGGAGCACACAGTCGAGGTGTGCCCTGCCTAGGCAGACCATCGCCGTGCCCTCGTGGGGGCGATCGGCGGCGGAGACCTCTCGCGCCGGGCTCTGGTTGAGGCGATGGTCCTTAGCGAGGAGGAATGGCAGGCGGTCGCCTCCTTCTGCGAAGCAGTAATGCTAGAAAAGGAGGAGGCAGACCGCATCAGGCAACGGCGCCCCCGCCGCCGCCGCCGGGATTCCGATCCCGATTTCCGGCCACCGTAGACGCGGGCTCGCGGACGGCGAGCCATGGGTAGTTTGCTGTTCGATCGTCCGCTAATGGACCGAGCCCAAGACGTCGACGGCGCGCACTGTTCCCGCGCGCCTCAAGAAGTTGTCAGCAACAGCAGAGGCCCAGCTGGGTCGAAACCTACCGGGTCCAGGGTTATCCGAAGGGAACTCGTGCCCTGATTTGAAGGCTAGAAGGAACGGGGTGAGTTTTTAGTCAGTAAGAGTCTGACACTATCTCCCGCCCCACCCAAGGGTGGGGGTTGTCATCAGATGATTTTTGCCCACCATAAAAAAAAAAAAAATAGGTAAAACGTCTGCACAATGAAAGTTATGCTAGGGGTATTTTGCGTTTTAGTACTTTTATATTTTCTCCGAAACTGTATGACCAATTGATATGCTGTAAATGGCAAATCTTATCTGTGTAATGTTCTTGTGATACTGAAATAATTTATTGTCATAAGAATTAATATTTTGTTGCTCAAATAATCAACCAAACGTAAGTATGCCGAAAAAAAATATTTTTAGTGCAATAAAAGAAGTATAAAAGGTAAAATATAAAAGATAGAGGTATGGTATCGCGGACTTTTTTGTAGAAATAATTAAGACGAACCAGGTAGCCATACATTGTTTTTAATTTTAAGCAACTGTTTAGGCAGCGCACGCAAATAATTCTGTTTTATGAGGTATTTTTTTCCGACTTGCTAGACAAAAGTTGTGATAGCTCGGTTAATATACATGCTATAGAAACAATTTATAGCCTATAGCACTCAGGAATAATGTAGCTTTCTGCCAGTTAAAAAAGTTTTAGAATTGGATCATTAGTTCCAGAGATTACCCCCTACATACAAACTTACAAACTTACAAACTTACAAACTTACAGACTTACAAATTTTACCTCTTTATAATATTAGTATAGACTACAAGAACTTGTCAATACAACCTTATTATAAAACCATTAGCAAACACAAAATGGTTGGTAGTTAAATAATATAATTAATAATTTTCAATCTACCGGCTTAATTAATTCAGCGAAGAAAGTTGCTGAGCATATACCAATTATCAAAATTTAATAACATTAAATATGTACGTAAAGCTAGAAATGTTTCCCCGATGTTTAATTAGTACATCATCCAAAATTTTACATTTCCAGAGTGTTTGACTCAATTTCATTTCTCTAATGAAGTTATAATTTAATATTGTGCTTATTAACAGAATTGAGACGAAATGGTGATATTAATATACAACAATCTTATTTGCTAAAATTAACTTCGGTCTATTCAAGACATTTTACATTACAATTCCAAGTTGGAGAAGTTATTTTTAGGTTTTTTTTTTTCTGTAAATTTCAGATGACGGAAAGGTCACTTGGTATTTGATTCATGTTATAAATCTGTGTCACAATTTACTTTTTAAGAGTTGTTACTACCACGCATTTTTGTTCCAAGTGTAAGTGTAGAGAGGGCGAAGTTAGACGGGGGTAAGATGGGATACTAGGTTCACAGTCCATGCACACATTTTTCAATTAGTATGGCAGTTTCATTACCTATTTTATATTATAGAGATGCCTCGTTTTACCTGACATATGGGGCAAGATGAGATATTCATTTTCTCACTTTTCACAATATCACAACTGACTTTAGGCTAGTATGATTACCGAGGATAATTTCATTACTATGTTAATGAAACTATTCCTACAATACAAGCCTTCGATTTATAATGCTTTAAACCTTAGGTTGCCTGTCTTACCCTGCCAAATAATTAAAGTACATAATATATATACTTAATAATATAATAATATAATATAATATAATATTCCACAACCATACTTATGTACCATACCATACTCATGTACCACATACCATACTTATGTACACAATGAAACACTAACATTATAAAGGTTAAAGATGTATGTGCATGTGTTTGCTTTTCCATCGCGATCAAAATGCTAGATGGATTTGAATGTGGTACCTACATTTATTTGTTTATTTATTGGCATACTGAAAAGATTTAAAAATTGTTTTTGCTTTGTAAGCACAGCTTAATAATATTAAATATGATATGATATTGAGCAGTGGTGGCCGAGTGGTAATGGCCCCGACTTACGAGTTGTAGGTCGTGGGTTCGAACCCAGCCAGGCGCATTACTTTGTGTAATTTATTTCATCACCACTGCTCTCAAAACGGTGAAGGAAAACATCGTGAGGAAACCGGCATGTCTTAGAACCAAAAATTCGACGACATGTGACATTCACCAACCCGCACTGGGCCTGCGTGGTGGATTATGGCCCATTCCCTCTCCTAGAGAGGAGGCCTGAGTCCCAGCAGTGGGAACATTAAAAGGCTGATGATGATGATGATGATGATCTATACTAATATAGGTACTAATAAAGAGGTAAAATTTGTAAGTTTGTAAGTTTGTAAGTTTGTAAGTTTGTAAGTTTGTAAGTTTGTATGTAGGGGGTAATCTCTGGAACTAATGATCCAATTCTAAAACTTTTTTAACTGGCAGAAAGCTACATTATTCCTGAGTGCTATAGGCTATAAATTGTTTCTATAGCATGTATATTAACCGAGCTATCACAACTTTTGTCTAGCAAGTCGGAAAAAAATACCTCATAAAACAGAATTATTTGCGTGCGCTGCCTAAACAGTTGCTTAAAATTAAAAACAATGTATGGCTACCTGGTTCGTCTTAATTATTTCTACAAAAAAGTCCGCGATACCATATCTCTATCTTTTATATTTTACCTTTTATACTTCTTTTATTGCACTAAAAATATTTTTTTTCGGCATACTTACGTTTGGTTGATTATTTGAGCAACAAAATATTAATTCTTATGACAATAAATTATTTCAGTATCACAAGAACATTACACAGATAAGATTTGCCATTTACAGCATATCAATTGGTCATACAGTTTCGGAGAAAATATAAAAGTACTAAAACGCAAAATACCCCTAGCATAACTTTCATTGTGCAGACGTTTTACCTATTTTTTTTTTTTTTTATGGTGGGCAAAAATCATCTGATGACAACCCCCACCCTTGGGTGGGGCGGGAGATAGTGTCAGACTCTTACTGACTAAAAACTCACCCCGTTCCTTCTAGCCTTCAAATCAGGGCACGAGTTCCCTTCGGATAACCCTGGACCCGGTAGGTTTCGACCCAGCTGGGCCTCTGCTGTTGCTGACAACTTCTTGAGGCGCGCGGGAACAGTGCGCGCCGTCGACGTCTTGGGCTCGGTCCATTAGCGGACGATCGAACAGCAAACTACCCATGGCTCGCCGTCCGCGAGCCCGCGTCTACGGTGGCCGGAAATCGGGATCGGAATCCCGGCGGCGGCGGCGGGGGCGCCGTTGCCTGATGCGGTCTGCCTCCTCCTTTTCTAGCATTACTGCTTCGCAGAAGGAGGCGACCGCCTGCCATTCCTCCTCGCTAAGGACCATCGCCTCTAAAGTCCATCTTTTGTCTGTGTATCTCGCTATCGCTATATCTCGATTATATGGAAGGGACCAAGAGGAAAAAGGAAAAGAGGGCGCCCTCGAAAGAGGTGGATAGAGGATATAGAAGAGGTAGCGGGAAGAGAATGGAGGGAGAAGGCTATGGATAGAGAGCTCTGGAAGACGCTGGAGGAGGCCTTTACCCGTGAAGGGGTTCCGATCAATGGTACTGAAGAATGTAACGATTGCGAGTAGAAAAAAGAAAAAGAAATTTATATGAAACTTATATTTGAAGTAATCATTGCACGTATATATTTATAATACATATTAAAAAAAAAAAAAAAAAAAAAAAAAAAACATGTAAATAACTATTGGAGATTGGAAATAAACGGGCTTTATTATTATTATTATTATTATTATTATTAAGGACCATCGCCTCAACCAGAGCCCGGCGCGAGAGGTCTCCGCCGCCGATCGCCCCCACGAGGGCACGGCGATGGTCTGCCTAGGCAGGGCACACCTCGACTGTGTGCTCCACCGTGTCCTCCGGGCGTTCCGCACAGTGGTGACACTCGGGCGTCTCTTCCGCTTTAATTCGGTGCAGGAACCTCCCGAACTTGCCATGTCCGGTGAGGACCTGTGTCATGCGGAAGGTAAGGACGCCGTAAGGCCTTTCCAGCCACGCCTCAAAGAGGGGACTTACCGCCATAATTGTGGCGTTCCCAACGTTTTACCTATTTGCCCATAGATGGCGTTCTGCAATTACGTAATTTTTCTGAATCGCGGTGTTAAGACTTTCTGTGGATTGATGACCCTCTCGAATTATTATGCCCACGTTGTCGTTAGTTGGAGTTCTTCTGTCAGTTGCTTATTGGTTTCGGTTGTTTCGTTTGTATGGTTGTTGTTGTTGATAGATACCTCATAATCGAAAATATCGTAATTTCGTTGTACGTTTGTTTTGTATGTTCGTAATTTCGTACTTCGTTCTATCGTAATAATCGATACGAGTTTTTCGATATTACGATTGTTTTGTTTTGTAAAGGCGGACCGTCCGCCTCATTCATAATTATTTTCGAGTCTGTGCGTAGTTTGTTGAGAGCATGTCTAAAAGGAAATCTCAACTGTCCCGGTGTCTGCCGGGACATAGATATAGACAAGAGCCGCTCGAGTACGCCGTACGGAAGAATCTGCCCCTGAAAATGAGCAGCGCCTCTCGAGAAATAGAGAATATATTTCGCAAGCACGCGCTAGAGAATCTAGCTCCGAGCGCTCACAGCGCCTCGCTAGCCAAAATGTGAGGACGTCGCGGGCCCGTGCTCGAGAAACTAGCGCTGAACGTGCGCACCGTCTATCTGAGTTAAGGCAGCATGTCTCTGAGACAAGGGATAGGGAGACTAGCGCTAAGCGCTCGCAGCGGCTTGGTAGGCAAAATGTCATAACATCGCAGGCCCGTGCTCGGGAATCTAGCGCTGAACGTGCGCAGCGTCTATCTCATTTAAGGCAGCATGTCTCTGAAACAAGGGATAGGGAGACTAGCGCTGAGCGCTCGGAGCGGCTCGCTAGGCAAAATGCCATAACATCGCAGGCCCGTGCTCAGGAATCTAGCGCTGAACGTGCGCAGCGTCTAATCGAGTGTAATCTTATTTTAAAACAAGAAATTTTCCGCGGACGAAGTCGCGGGCAGAAGCTAGTATGATATAAAATGATTATTACTGCGAAATCAGACCAGGGTAAACTATATCCTCCATTAACCACATAGAATATGGGCAACTTTGGCTTCTTAACTGTGTTGTGTTCTGTTGTGGTGCCTTCTGAAATCGTATACAACCATAATATAACAAGCTGTTAAAGAAGCAACAGATAGTCACTTAAACCGCACTAAAATAAGACTAAGTTTATGACTAAAGCATAAACCATTTAATGCTTAAGTGCAGTTTGACGTCACAAAGTCAAATTGAGTACCATGTTAGAGGCAAGATGGCGTCGTTAAAAATCTATTGTGGTTTTAAAAAGACATTTTTTAAGCGACAAAAGCTGTTCTTGTCCATATTTATGATAGCGAGCATTCCAGAAAAACTGTTCAGTTTTTGTTTTTGTGCAAAATGAGGGAGAAAAAATAAGTTGATGGCAAGCGTTGTAGATATAATGTAGATAGTTGGATGATTTTTATTTTGCAGCTATAATCCTTAATTTGAGTTTTGTGGTGGAGGAGCTCGTTTGTAAGTTGTTAGAGCGTTACGAGTCGAACCCCAACGTTCAGCAATGCTTGCTAAACTTTGAGGTCAGCCTGTGGATGGGTGGTGCATAGCAAGGGGAAAATAAAGTGGTCACCATCTGCGAAGCAGTAATGCGAGCGAAGGATATGGCCGCATTCTTTATGGAACGGTCTCACACCCCAGCTGCCGCCACTGAAGACGACATGGGTATCGGGAAGTGCAGAGCGATTCTCAACCATCGTAGGCTCGCAAACGATGAGCAATGGGTAACTCACTGTCTGGCCTTTTGATAAGGACGTGTTCTACGCTCACCTCAAAGAGATGTCAGCAAAACCAAAGGGAAGAGTTTCCTTGGCTCTGGAACGCAAAGGGCAACTAGAAGACACAGGTTTTGTCAGTAAAAGTCTGGCATTCTTTCTCACTCTATTCTAGAGGGGAAAAGTCATTCGACGATTTCTGGAAACTGTAGTCCTGGTGTTATTTTTTTACTGTTTTGAAAATAATTACGGGACTAACTATATTTCCGTGCCTTGAACTCTATGAAAAAAATACTATATTGTTTAAAGCAAAACCTTTAATTAAAATTAGCTAACTATTTATGTTTAGCTTCAAATTGAACTAAATCACTGGATATTTTAAGTACAGACTCTCTTAATTTCTCGGAGATAATATTCAGCGCTGATCTTTCTCAACTTGAATGGTTGGCTAAAAGAAAATTTATAAGTACCTAATGAGGTTTACAAGATAAAATTAATTAACCCTTAATGATCGGTTAAGCCAAACAAATGGACTGAAACAATGATTAATTTTGTACACAATAAAAACAATATCAGTATTCTCATTAATGTTTTTGTTTAGATAATGGACGGTAATTATTTTTGAATTTATTCTCAATTGTATTTTGCAATTATTAAATCTGGGGTCAACTATTTTTAAATATATTGAGAAGAATGTTTGGAAGGACTTGGGGGAGGCCATTGCCCAACAGTGGGACCACAACAGGAGGGGCCCAGCTGGGTCGAAGCCTACTGCGGCCAGGGTTATCTGAAAAGAAGCTCGAGCCCCGTTATGAAGAAGAAGAAGCAACGGGGTGGGTTTTTAGTCAGTGAGAGTCTGACACTATCTCCTGCTCCACCCAAGAGCAGGGGTTGTCATAAGATGATTTTTGCCCACCGTAAAAAAAAAGCATTGGGACCACAGAACACAGGAATCATAGGACAGTAATGGCTAGTAAAAAAATATTTTTTTTATTAAGTGATAGGTACATTTATTTTGAGAATTCAATATAAAATCGTGTTAGACCGGTCCTGTGCGTCACGCAAAATAGTTGATATTTTTTCCAATTTTTTTCCTTGCCTGGCCCAGTATTCGACCATGGTTACGATGGCATTACCGTGGCCGAATACTGCCTAGCAGATGGCTGCTACCAGGTAACAGGGCATGTCACGCAAGATGAAAGATGGGACATGGTTTGCGGGGAGAAGCCGCACGAACAATGAAGATACTTTTAATTCAAATCGTGTAAATGCTATGCGGATTGTTTTGTTTTGATTTTTGGAATTCACAAAATATCCTAAATATGTTGTTAAATAAAGAGATCATCATATGAAAAATATAAAGATGTAATAATCTACTTTAATCTACACTAATATAATAAAGAGGTGAATTTTGTTTTTTTGTTTATTTAATAAGTAATATCTGGAAGTACTCGTCCGAATGCATAGAAAGCTGCCTGATTCCTGAGTAAGTTTACTATATGCTATATGCTACATAAAATGTACGTAGGTGAAGCTGCGGGAAAAACTAATATAATAAAGCTTTGTTTTTTTTTTGTTTGTAGAAAGTAATCTTTGGAAGTACCGGTCCGATTGCTAAATTTTTTCCTTCGATAGGAATCTGCTTTATTCCTGAGTGACATAGGCTATATTTTATGTACGCGGTCGAATCTGCGGCCAAAAACTAGTATATTTATAATATAATTTTTTCATGATTACGGTCTAAAAAGTTTTATTAAAAGGCCACATCTCAAAAAAACCCAAACCTCTCTAGAAATTTGTAAATTATGCGGAGTTACTTATCATTATTTCCTCCGCACAACATTTTTTACGCAAAACATTTTCAGTATTAGCGAGATTACTTTAATAAAGCCTCATTTTACAAAATATCTTATTTTATACTAAGGCTGAATTTTATAAAGACTTTCCTCGGGATGTTCCTAGGAGAAAAAATTTAGTTTATTTTTAGCTGTTTGTCACCTTCGTCAATTTTTTAAGGATTACTTTGCTGTTCATCGAAATTAGTTCTAAGTAAACAGGATTCTTTAAGATGCTGCTAGATTTTTAAGATATCTTTTCAAAATCACTACTAAAAACCTAGAGGCAAATATCTTTTTTTAGGGTTCTCTAACCTCAGTCGCTACAAACGGAACCCTTAAAAAATTACTTTGTTGTCCATCAGTTTGTCTATCAAAGTCCGTTTCCTCAAGAATACGAGAACGTATCAAGCTGAAATTAATATCAAGCACTAAAGTTTGCTATTTTTGGAACACTGAAAAATTCAAACTTCTAAGTTAATGAAATCTAAAGATAAGGCCGTTTAAAGGCGCTTACTTTGACACTCGCGAAAAAGTCCTGAAATTCGTCATGAAAAAAGGTCTTATAGCACAAGTAAAGGAAAACGTATAGAAACTGAATATTTTTAGTTACATTACAAGGTTATTATTAGTTACTTTTTTTGCGAATCGGAAAATCTTCCAGACTCGATTCAAATTCAAATTCATTTATTCACATTTAAATAGAGTAATTACATTTGGTGGTTTTTTTGGTTGGCTTTCGGGAATTGAACTATTTACATAGGTTAATTTCTACAGAATCTTCGGTGCGCGAGTCCGACTCGCACTTGACCGGTTTTTTGAGTGGAATATCATTTATTTATTTATTTGTTTATCTTCACATCGGAACTCCTTACAGCAATAACACCAATCTTTCGATGAGTTTTCTAAAGAAATTGATTTAACCCTTCAGATACCGTCAATTAGAGACACAATAGTAAGACAATAGATGCGCGGCCACCGGGTGTCGCTTGGGGATTCATGAATTAATATGAAAAATATGGAAAATTTTGTTAATTATCATCTTGACGGTTGACCATCATGACATAACTTTTCCCGTTCTAAGTCGAGCAAGAGGAAAGGTCAAACTTTTACTGGCTCAAACCCTCAGTTATCCTTTAAATGCCAGGGTCACAGTGACTTTTTTGAACAGTTGTGTAGTCCTGGCAGGTTGGAAATATGGCTTTTTTGCTCTCAGTTATCGTGAAAATCTAACTTTTGGTTAGTTCGGACACGCAACGTAAAAGTGTGCTCACATAAATCCCTAGGATTACAAAGGTCACGCGACCCTTACTACTGGCCACGACAAAGCACCCGTAAGCACCTCTATATCATAGGAGTTAGCAGCCCACATACTCTGCAGAGCCTATAAGGAGGAGGACGAAAAAGCAACTTATCAACTTTTAAGTTCCATCTTTTAAATCTGTATCCAGTGATCACTAGGCGTGATCTCTCGATACAGGGCAAAGTATTTCGAGAACCTAAATAACCCTCGCGATATAGTCTGGAACATCACGTCAATGTAGGTTTTCGTTATAGAGCTAACAATACAATACAAAAAGCTGACAACAAAAAAGAATGACAATTTCCCCACTCATACATATGGAAAATACGTGCTTTGGATGTGAAGTTGTAGACACTAGTCTGGCATGCAGCAGCCATAGGCATAACCAGCCTCATAATTTTCCCACTGCTGGGTCTCAAGCCTTGTCTCTAGAGGAGGGAAAGGGCCGTAACTCCCTACGCGGGCCTGGTTCGGTATGGTAGACGTCATGTGTCTTCGGGTTTGGGCACGCCACAATTATGGCGGTAAGTCCCCTCTTTGAGGCGTAGCTGGAACGACCTCACGGCGTCTTTACCTTCCGCCCGGCGCAGGTCCTCACGGAGCATCGCCGTGCCCTCGTGGGAGCGATTGGCGGCGGAGACCTCTCGCGCCGGGCCCTGGTCGAGGCCATGGTCTGGAGCGAGGAGGAATGGCAGGCGGTCGCCTCCTTCTGCGAAGCAGTAATGCTTGCAAAGGAGGAGGCCGACCGCATCAGGCAACGGCGCCCTCGCCGCCGTCGCCGGGATTCCGATCCTGATTTCCGGCCACCGTAGACGCGGGCTCGCGGACGGTGAGCTATGGGTAGCTGGCTGTCCGACCGTCCGGTAACTGTCCGGACCGAGCCCAAGACGTCGACGGCGCGCACTTTTTCCACGCGCCTCAAGGAGTTGTATTGTTGTTTTGATTTCAGGACACGCCGGTTTCATCACGATGTTTTCCTTCTCCGTTTTGAGAGCAGTGCTAATGAAATAAATTACAAAAAGCATACAGGTACAATAAATCGTAATCATAACGCATAATAAAATCCTGGGATTTAATTTGTAACATTATCTAATATCTCGTAATGCCTTAAATCCTAGGGATTAATTCAAGTAGTCATTGTTCTTTAGTATTCGTTGAAGACGTTAATCAACTTCAACAGAATTACCAGCCAGTGGCTTTGCCCGCCTGATAGAAGAAAATTATCCCAAGAGAACTTCTAGGATAAAAAGTAACTTATGTATTATTCCAGGACATGGTCTACCCGCGTACCAAGTTTCATACAAAAACCCTGGAGCCGTTTGAGCGTGACGAAGTAACAAATAATCACACACTATTGCGTTTATAATATTAATATTTAATGTGATTAAACTAATAAATAACTTAACAGGTACAATTATGTATGTAGTATAACTAAATAATGAAAAATAAAATTGACAAAAAATAAAATATTTTATAATTAAAATAAAAAATATTTTATGATAAATATTATAAAAATAAAATTTTTATATTTTTATAATTTATCAAAGACAATGGCTATGTGTGCGAATAGTTTGTATATGTTTGTTTGTAAGTGTGCGCGCTTAGTATAGGTGTGGCATCCACGTAAGCTCAGTCGCAATTAAATCTAGGTTACGGGAACACATAAGTACTTTATTATTTGTATCTCTGAAACAGTAGTGACCTTAATCTATAACCCACAATATTCCCTAAAATTCCTAATAATAAGAAAAAATTGGAAAGCGATGTAATAAACATTTCAAATATACATCAAACTCACCTGAGACTTAGAAATATCCTGTTTGAGAATATGAAGTAGATGACGGGGTTGGCGGCAGAGTTGAGCGGAGCTAAGCTTTGTATGAGCGAGGCGATGGCTATGTTCCCTTGCGTGTCCGGGACGTAGCCGTATACTTGCAGCAGGTCGAAGATCATGTACGGCGACCAGCACAGGACGAATACTGAAACAAATAGTCAGGTTAGAAATGGAAATTACTAGGCCCTTTTGTAAAAAAAAAAAAACGCCGGATAAGTGCGAGTCGGATTCGCGCAGAAAGGGCTTGGTATATCTATAATATTGCTTTTTGTTCAATATATGTATTGTATTCTGTTTCTGAGTGAGAGCAATGGTGGCCGAGCGGTAGCGGCCCCGACTTACGAGTTGTAGATCGCGGGTTCAAACCCGGCCAGGCGCTGCTGTCAAAACGGTGAAGGAAAACATCGTGAGGAAACAGTGAGAACATTATAAGTCCGATTATGCTATGCTATTCTGTTATAACTATCTCTTGTTATAGCGGTAACAGAAATGACAGTACTTTTTTGAAAATTAAAACCATCTAGCTATCGCAGAACATGAGATACAGCCTGGTGACAGACAAACGGACAATGGAGTCTTAGTAATAGGGTCCCGTTTTTACGAAACTCTAAAAAAGCTCTGACAAACGCTATTCCTAGCTTCTATTAAAAATTTATTGAAAGATCATGTCCTGTTTTTAACACGATTTTATTAGCTTCACTTGTAACTATGTAAGAAAATCTTGGAATCTTAATTTGACCCACTTCCTGGTCTTTGATCAGGATGAAATTTTGCACACGCTCTGAGTTCTGATGACAATACATTCATGACTAGCTAAGAAACGTCATTACAAATCCAATGGCATATTTTAGTTTTTTTTTAATTATATTTTTAGTGCGTAATAAAATCGTGTTTTTTAGTTTTTTAAACTATTATTTTTATATTTCTAATACAAGGACGAAATTTTCCGTCATGTATCTAAAATGAAACCAGTTTTCAGATGAAAACAAGCAATTTGTATGCTCATTGTTTGCTTCATTGGCAATCACATCACACCAAGTGAAGAGAACTAATGAACAACCGCAGTACCCATTGGATCGAGTAATTAATTGTTTGGCTCTTGTTTGGATTTCAGTTCGTTAAATGTAAATTATTTTAATTATCTGTTCCGAAATGTGTGCTTGTTCACGGGGAAGTAATATAACGTGAGAAGGTTAGACTTTAGGAATGTGAATAATTTAAACAAACGCATGTTTGTATTTCAGAACGGTGGCACATAAATTTATTTAAAATGGTGGTGTTTTTTCTGAAATAAAAAAATACAATTTATGACTTAATAATATCAATAATATGGTTAGTAAAAGACTTATCAGCAGCGATTTTGATTTATCACTTAACTAGCTGTCGCCTGTGGCTTTACTTCCGTGAAATTAGTACTTTCTGCCTTAAGAAGCATACAAAATTACCAAATTTTTAATTTTCTACTATTTTATGGGTCTTCCCAAGTTTTTTTTTTCATTATTATTACAACAATTTTATTTTATTAGAACAAGCAAAACAAAAAAAATCAAGCCGTTTTTGAGTATCGCTGGATTAGTCTCAAACAGAAATTGCTTTTTATCTACAAGATATATTACAATTTGGCATCCTTTCATCCGTCTTAAGTTGAGCAGTATAGGGCAGTTAAATGTGTTAGCTTCCATTTCTCTTCGTGTCGATATACTCACAATATTTTTTTTTTCTGACCAGTGACCAGTATTTAGCAACCTATACAACTGTTATTAGTGTCGTATAGATCCTGAAAAGTACAGGTGACTGTGCAAGATGAGAATTTAAATGTATCTCAGAAGAAACATTTCAACTTAGTTCTCGAATTCACCATAATTATAAAACGCTAATCGCTTACAATAATTCATTGTTTCCCGACATAACTGTCAGATTATGCCCGCGACCCTTTTTATATCACGTCGGGTTCATATGATTGAAAGATGTATGGTGTATTTAAAGAGGGATAAAGTGACGGGGCAAATGCCCGCATTAAATTTTTTATATGCCATGAAAACACCATGGGTTGGAGGATTTTGTAGCTAAATGGTAACGCATCATGGGATATATAAATGAAGGGGCTTATTAGGGGGGCTTAAAACAATGGTCCTTGCTAATAAAGAAATATTAATGTTTCGTAGCATTTATGTTGCATGCAGAACGGTTTTGGTTCGGGATAACTGCAAGTCAGAAGAACGGTGTGTTTAATATTGATGAAGATTTAAACGTTTTCAGTGATTTTTCAACAATTACTGTTTAAAATGTTTCTGTTTTATTCGATACTAACTTTTGCCCGCAGCTTCACCCGCGTGGTAATCTTTTTTATCCGACTATTAATAATACTACAGATGTAGTAATTTTATAACGTAGACATAACGTTTGGTAAAAAAAAAGTAATCAGACTAGGTCCTTCGGAGATTACTACCTGCAAATAAAATAACAAAAAAAAAAATGCTTTATTTCTTTATAATGTACGTATGCCCATTACAAATATGTCCGTCTTGTCTAAAACTCTCCAACATAATTCGGAAAACTATGAGTCGTGCAGTATGTTCAAATTAGTGTTAATCTAAAACCATCAATTAATTCCCCAAATCTCATAAAAACGTAAAGTTTAAAAGCATAAGGAACAAACGCTGAACTAATAAAATTCACAAATTATTACAGCACTAGCAATATTCTTTCAGGATTATCCAATAAAACCGTCCGGTTTTACAACTAAACTTTTTAAAAGTTCTTCTCGTCCGGGAGAGATTATGACGTCATCGAATCATTACGTCACGGGTGAAACGTAATCAACTTCTAGAGCTTTCCGCCCCGATCCGGGGTTGCAAATGTGTTGAAAATTGTCGTTCATAGAAGTTCAAAGAAGAAGTATCGATTGTGTTAGACATAATGCAGTTTACTAGCTTCTGCTAGTGCTTGCGCGAAAGTAGAGATTTTTAATTTTTAATTATAGGCTTACGCTTGACCACTATCTTACCTGTGATAATGGAGATGACGGTAGAGCACGTTTGCCTTGAAGTAACTAGTCACTCTAGACTCAAAGTTTTCTTTTTGAAGGCGGAAAAGCCTAAAAATCCTCAGATTTGACCTTGGCCTAGCTAAGGTTGATTCAGAGGCTTATATTCCCATAACCCTATCAGCTTATAACGAATTAGCTTCGCCTTCATGTTGCTGGCAAAATAAATGGGATAGATAAAAATATGGGAATGTTGAAAGCTGGCCATTATTAAATCAACCCATAAACCTTGAGCAGAAGCTGATTTATTTTTCAGCTTAAACAAAGAAACTATATATTTTTAGTTTATGCGAAACCTGAATACAGTTTGTTCAGAATCAGTAACTCAGATTCCAATAGTTTGTACAACATGTTATATTTTTTCTCAAAAATATTTAAAAAGGTCACAAGTTGGATCATTGGTTGGTCATAACGGGCATTAGGTACCAGCTTACAGCTAGGTGCGGGAGCAAAACAATCCCTCAGTCGCCTGGATGGCTCGGTGAACATGTATTTGTGCGGACAACCAGGTAACATATCAAGCTGATTTGACTATTCAAAAGTGCCTGGTCTATTTGAAATAAATAATTTTGAATTAAATTTGACTAATACTTTATGATTTTTCATGATAAAGTTAGACAATTTTGTACTTAGATTCTTTACATAAAAATACTAGACACGTGTTTTTTTTCCGATGGGGAAAATCATCTTATGACAAAACCGCTCTTGGGTGGAGCGGGAGATAGTGTCAGACTCTTACTGACTAAAAACCTTTCTAGCCTTCTAGCCTTCTAGCCTTCATACCGTGTTTGGGGTTTCGCATTTCGCATGTTGTAAAATCTTTCTAGACAAAAACAAAGTCCTGTAGATCAGATCAGATATCTTTATATTATGGTAATTTGTATCATCAGGAAAGTAAACAAAGATAAAGAAAATTGGGAGCGCCTCGATCAGTCTTGTCTATATATATAAAAATCAATGCCACTTTTCGTTGTTATTTTATAACTCAAGAACGGGCTCACCTATCCAAACCAAATTTTTAGGCTTTGTTCGGACTATTTAGTAGATGGTTTATGTGAAATTTGGTAGGGTAGAGTAAGGTAGATTAGGGTAGAGTAGTATAGAGTAGTGTAGAGTAGAGTAGTGTAGAGTAGTGTAGAGTAGTGTAGGGTAGGGTAGAGTAGGGTAGAGTAGGGTAGAGTAGTGTAGAGTAGTGTAGAGTAGAGTAGTGTAGAGTAGTGTAGGGTAGGGAAGAGTAGGGTATAGTAGAGTGGAGTAGGGTGGAGTAGGGTAGAGTAGCGTAAAGTAGGGTAGAGTAGGGTAGAGTAGGGTAGAGTAGGGTAGAGTAGGGTAGAGTAGGGTAGAGTAGGGTAGAGTAGGGTAGAGTAGGGTAGAGTAGGGTAGAGTAGGGTAGAGTAGGGTAGAGTAGGGTAGAGTAGGGTAGAGTAGGGTATAGTAAGGTAGAGTAGGAAAGAGCGGGAGCGAAGCCGAGCGGGCAAAAGCTAGTTTTGTAATAAAAATGAATGAACATTAATGTTGGTGATATTATTTTTCCTTAAAAACTTTGGTTTTATGTAAGGAGTAATTATGTCATTAATCTGTAAGGATATTTATAAGAGGAATCTACACTTATACTTATTATAAAGAGGTAAAGTTTTTTTTTTGTTTTGATGGTAATCTCTGAAATGCATGTAGCAGAGATGAGAATGTTAAGATGGATGTGTGGTATGACAAGAATGGATAAAGTGAGAAATGAGTATATTAGGGGAAGTTTGAAAGTGGCGCCAGTGACTGAAAAGTTGAAAGGGAATCGATTGTCTTGGTATGGTCATGTGAAAAGGAGGAACGAAATGCATGCTAAAAAAGTTATGAGTTTACATGTGGATGGATGAAGGGGCAGAGGGAGGCCAAAGAAAAGATGGATGGATTGTGTGAGAAGTGATATAAAAGAAAAGGGAGTTAGTGATAAAAACGTGTTGCGCCGACCCCAAATAAAACGGGAAAAGGACAGGAAGATGATGATGATGATGGTAATCTCTGGAAGTACAGGTCTGACTGCGAAAAATTTTTCACCGATAGAAAGCTGATTTATTCCTGAGTGACAAAGGCTATATTTTATATATTCCAGCGAAGCCACGGGCAAAAGCTAGTGGTTAATATACAGATTAACTTTCGTTTTGAAAACTCAAGATTTACAACATGAGGGTGATGCTGTTTAGGCTATGTCGGCCACAGAGACTGCATTCCTTTTTTTTCATGGAAGTCATCCAATGATTTATCTCGCTCTTGAGCAGAGAGGGAGAGCGTGTCAGTCTTTTAGTGACTAAAACCCAGTCATGTTCCTTCTTTGCCTTTTTTTCAGGATCCCGAGGTACACTTTCGCACTTTTATTGTTCAAGCTCAGATGTGCTGCTCTGCTAAGCGCTCATGTGACTTGCATATCCAAATTTGACCGAAAAACTCCGAGCAAAGAGTGAATATGTCAGAAAATAATTAACGACATGATGAATTATAGCTGTTGGTGGGTGAGGTCATCGCGTTTTCGGTCCAATTCCTACCTCCTTTTATCTTGAAAGGCTTGCACGTGCTGATGACTCAATTCTGCTCGAACTTTATCACATTATTTAAAGTATATCTACATTAATATAATAAAGAGGTATTTGTGTTTTTGTTTGTAGGAGGTAATCTCTGGAAGCACCGGTCCGATTGCTTAAAAGTTTTTCACCGATAGAAAGCTGCTTTATTCCTGAGTGAGCTGGGCTATATGTTAGGTACGCGGGCAAAAGCTAATGCAATATAATTTTGCTTCAAAAGAAACAAGAACACATTTCAAGTAAACCGTCTAGCAATTTGCAATCGAAGATGTCTCTCAAGACCGCTTACGGTTTCATTGTCGTGAGAGACATCGAATTATCTGCGTTGAAAGGTAACGAGGATATTTTATTTTTTAAATTATAAACAAAACTAGCTTTCCGCCCGCGGCTTCGCCCGCGTGGACTACAGTAATATATCGCGCGGGCAGAAACCCGTGCTCAGCAGTGGAATTTTAGGTAGCCTATGTGTTATTCCAGTGTCTATTCTACCTACCTACCAAATTTGATCTAAATCCGTTCAGTGGTTTTTGCGTGAAAGCGTAACAGACAGACAGACAGAGTTACTTTCGCATTATATATAGTAGGGATTACTCATAAATTTGTTCGCGAATGTGAAGTAAAATATTTATTAAAGTAGGTATGTTTCTGTATTAGAATTACCTCTGTGGGTTTACATTGTACATTGGATCTTAACTACTAAGCCTACTGGCACCATGGGTTCTATGAAAGAAAACCCTGGGTCCTGAAACAAAGGCATAGAATTAACAGAAGTTAGAAATAGTCTGACATCCCTCTCGCTCCACCCAAGAGCGAGAGAAGTCATTGGATGATTTCTGACTTGAAAGATTCTCGAATGTGATATTGTCATTCAAAGGTTTGCTGGGAGAAAACCCATTGTTGAATTACGTTGAGTATTTACTGTATTAAGTTTTTTGTGTACAATAAAAACAAATAAGAACTAAGAAAACAATTACTTGCAAAGCAGAGTAGCAAGGAATCCCAAAGTATCTTAAAACAAAGCCGATAGGGTCAAAGACCGAAGAAATATTGATGAAATACTGTGAGACAAGGTCAACGATCAGGGTCAATTACGCTTTTAGATGGAGCCTCAAAATTTTAAACGAGAATTTCCTCCTGACCTTCGCCAATGTAAACACTTTAACTGTTAATTTTATTTATCGCTATTTTTCGTCAGGTTCTGGAAGCTTTTTCGACAACGATTTCTCCTAGTTAGACACGATGGGGGAGATCGTAAACAGTTTTTACTGTCTTCAGTTTTTGTGGCTCGTCATATAGTGATGGCTCTTACATTTCTTATGGCTTTCTAAGAGATTTGATCTTTGCGTATGGAAAAAATAAAAGAACCCAAGTTGCTTGAAAATTTGTACGCTTCACTAAGATATGTAAAAAAAAGATATTTTTCGCTGTATTGAGTTATTACTAAAACTTTTCGTTGTATTGAGTTATCTATACTAATATTATAAAGAGGTAAAATTTGTAAGTTTGTAAGTTTGTAAGTTTGTAAGTTTGTAAGTTTGTAAGTTTGTAAGTTTGTAAGTTTGTAAGTTTGTAAGTTTGTAAGTTTGTAAGTTTGTATGTAGGGGGTAATCTCTGGAACTAATAATCCAATTCTAAAATTTTTTTTACTGGCAGAAAGCTACATTATTCCTGAGTGCTATAGGCTATAAATTGTTTCTATAGCATGTATATTAACCGAGCTATCACAACTTTTGTCTAGCAAGTCGGAAAAAAATACCTCATAAAATAGAATTATTTGCGTGCGCTGCCTAAACAGTTGCTTAAAATTAAAAACAATGTATGGCTACCTGGTTCGTCTTAATTATTTCTACAAAAAATTCCGCGGTACCATATCTCTATCTTTTATATTTCATCTTTTATACTTCTTTTATTGCATTAAAAATATTTTTTTTCAGCATACTTACGTTTGGTTGATTATTTGAGCAACAAAATATTAATTCTTATGACAATAAATTATTTCAATATCACAAGAACATTATACAGATAAGATTTGCCATTTACAGCATAGCAATTGGTCATACAGTTTCGAAGATAATATAAAATTACTAAAACGCAAAATGCCCCTAGCGTAACTTTCATTGTGCAGACGTTTTACCTATTTTTTTTTTTATGGTGGGCAAAAATCATCTTATGACAACCCCCGCCCTTGGGTGGAGCGAGAGATAGTGTCAGACTCTTACTGACTAAAAACCCACCCCGTTCCTTCTAGCCTTCAAACCAGGGCACGAGTTCCCTTTCGGATAACCCTGGACCTGGTAGGCTTCGACCCAGCTGGGCCTCTGCTGTTGCTGACAACTTCTTGAGGCGCGCGGGAACAGTGCGCGCCGTTGACGTCTTGGGCTCGGTCCATTACCGGACGATCGGACAGCAAGCTACCCATGGCTCGCCGTCCGCGAGCCCGCGTCTACGGTGGCCGGAAATCGGGATCGGAATCCCGGCGGCGGCGGCGGGGGCGCCGTTGCCTGATGCGGTCTGCCTCCGCCTTTGCTAGCATTACTGCTTCGCAGAAGGAGGCGACCGCCTGGCGCCTGCCATTCCTCCTCGCTAAGGACCATGGCCTCAACCAGAGCCCGCCGCGAGAGGTGTCCGCCGCCGATCGCCCCCACGAGGGCACGGCGATGCTCTGCCCAGGCAGGGCACACCTCGACTGTGTGCTCTACCGTGTCCTCCGGGCGTTCCGCACAGTGGCGACACTCGGGCATCTCTTCCGCTTTAATTCGGTGCAGGAACCTCCCGAACTTGCCATGTCCGGTGAGGACCTGTGTCATGCGGAAGGTAAGGATGCCGTGAGGCCTTTCCAGCCACGCCTCAAAGAGGGGGCCATGTTTTCTGAATCGCGGTGTTAAGACTTTCTGTGGATTGATGACCCTCTCGAATTATTATGCCCACGTTGTCGTTAGTTGGAGTTCTTCTGTCAGTTGCTTATTGGTTTCGGTTGTTTCGTTCGTATGGTTGTTGTTGTTGATAGATACCTCATAATCGAAAATATCGTAATTTCGTTGTACGTTTTTGTATGTTCGTAGTTTCGTACTTCGTTCTATCGTAATAATCGATACGAGTTATTCGATATTACGATTGTTTTGTTTTGTAAAGGCGGACGGTGTTCGAGTCACTCTCCTTTTGTTCATAATTGTTTTCAAGTCTGTGCGTAGTTTGTTGAGAGCATGTCTAAAAGGAAATCTCAACTGTCCCGGCAGACATCACAGACAAGAGCCGCTCGAGTACGCCGTACGGAAGAATCTGCCCCTGAAAATGAGCAGCGCCTCTCGAGAAATAGAGAATATATTTCGCAAGCACGCGCTAGAGAATCTAGCTCCAAACGCTCACAGCGCCTCGCTAGCCAAAATGTGAGGACATCGCGGGCCCGTGCTCGAGGAACTAGCGCTGAACGTGCGCACCGTCTATCTGAGTTAAGGCAGCATGTCTCTGAGACAAGGGATAGGGAGACTAGCGCTAAACGCTCGCGGCGGCTTGGTAGGCAAAATGTCATAACATCGCAGGCCCGTGCTGGGGAATCTAGCGCTGAACGTGCGCAGCGTCTATCTCATTTAAGGCAGCATGTCTCTGAGACAAGGGATAGGGAGACTAGCGCTGAGCGCTCGCAGCGGCTCGCTAGGCAAAATGCCATAACATCACAGGCCCGTGCTCAGGAATCTAGCGCTGAACGTGCGCATCGTCTAATCGAGTGTAATCTTATTTTAAAACAAGAAATTTTCCGCGGACGAAGTCGCGGGCAGAAGCTAGTTACTTACTAAAATAGGTTTATAGATTTCCTCCAGTAGGTTTCTCAACCCATTTACGGAAGCGTTTAGAGATACCTATTTAGTTTAAATATATAATTTGTATACAGTCAGTGTGATAGAATTATAATTTAAAAAATCTCATGTCATTATAATAATAATTCATGAACAATAGGTATAATAATTATTTATGTAAATAAAATAAATCAGCGTTTGCATAACGAACTTCTCCGAAATGGCGGCGTAACAGATTTCTGTTTTATTTTTGTTGTTCTGAGAATAGATCGTAGGCCATTTTTTACCCTCCTACCCCCACCCCTATTTTTACTTTGATATGGCAGCTAGTATTAGTGTATGAAAATAGTATGATATTTTAGACTATTAATTTCTTCTAATTTGCACGTAGGAATCTGAGTCATAGCTAGACTATATTCATACATGAAATTCCTCAAGGTTAGCCTTGGATAAATCCTCTTCTCTATGAACTTAATTTACATTGACACAATGCTCAGCACTTTCTCCGTTCCTAAGGCATCGCCCATTAATTTCCTGTGTAATGTATCACTAAGGATTTATGTACTGGAACTAATATTTGTTTAGGAAGAGCTAATTAAATAATGTATTTCGATATTCTTCCATTTAGTTGCTTTGCAAAGATATTATTTCATTAATTAATTGGGTGCTTTTTGTTGTGTGTGATCTTATACGTTCAAATCAGGCAGGAGGTCATTTCTTTTTAAAAGGAAAGTTGTATGAAGATATGTGAAAAGAACTTTGCTCAAAAAGTAACTTCGGGGTCAGTAACATGTAGTACCATGTATTGAAAAGAAAAAAAAAATTAGACTCAGATAATAATTCTTAAATTTTTGAGGAACTGTTAAATCAACTTTGGCATAACTTCTTATGCTTTTCAATTCTAAAAATAAGCCTGTTTACATTCAAATGTATTTAATTATTTTTTATTCCGAAAGTAAATTTTTTGGCTAGTACCACATTTATTTTCACGAAAACATTAATTAGATAAATATATTTTTCGTATTTTTTTTCACATACGCCTATAATATATTGACACGAAAGTGACTTTAAAGTGACTTTGTAATAATATCATAATAATAAGCTGTATAATATTCTCACTACTGGGCCTTTTCTCTAGGAGAGAAAATTGACTGTAATCCACCACGCAGGCAGGCCAAGTGTGGGTAGATGAATGTAATATCTTCGAATCTTGTGTTTTAGGACATGCCGATTTCCTCACGACGTTTTCCTTCACCGTTTTGAGAAAGATGGTGATGAACTAAATTTCACAAAGTAAAGCGTCTGCCTAGTTTTGAACTCACTACCTACAATCAGTAAATCGGTGCCGTAACCTATGGGCTATCAACGCCGCTCGTAATATACTTATCCTTAATAATAGCCTATATTTTTGTAAGCGTGTCTGTCTTTCGGCGTGACTGGACGTTATAGTAACACGAATGAGTTATTAAACTAATAATATGGTGACAAACTGAAAATACTAGTATAACATGTTTATTGTGTTATGGTGAATTATATTTAGCTAGCGTGCATAAAATTCTAATATCGATCGGCATCTCATATCAAGCTTTTTGTTAGAACTTTTCACTTTGCTAAATGGTAGCCGTACTATGTCCTTTTGAGTCTCTTCAGCTTTGCATTGATACTATGAAACAAAGTTCATAGAATCCACGCGAATTAATAATCGTATCATTGGCAAAGAAACATTTGTTAAACAACGTATAGATTTTCTTTTCAGTTAGTGAGTTAATTTTTGACAAGTACTTGATAAACAAATAATTTACTTGATCACGTCTCATTATAGTATAACATGACGTTGCTATATTTTAAATCCCAATTTACACCATTAACCATAAAAGTATATTTATGTGTACCTTTTGTAATTTAAACAAAACATTTAAGTTTAAAAATACTCATTTTGATTTAATATTTATGATGATATTTGACAAAATAAAAGGTTTGCTTCATAATCATCATCATCATCATCATTTCAGCCGAAAGACGTCCACTGTTGGACATAGGCCTCCCCCAAGTGCCACCACAATGAACGGTCCTGTGCGTCTCGCATCCATCGGATTCGCAAGAGGCTTCATAATCATTTGATTTAAATTTAATAAAACTTGACAAAGCAAAATGATGCCAAATGATATATAATTTAATCAAATGAATAAAATGCGAAATGTTAAAAAATATTATATTAATTTGGTAAAAGAAACTAGAAGTAAAATTTATTTTTGATCAAATTTTACTTCTCAAAAAAACATCACCAATTTTTCCCAAAGAACAATGCCAAAGAAATAGGATTTTCAAAACAGTAAAATTTTAAAGTGCTCAAAACTATTTTGAGAGTGTGAAATAAAACCATTTCAGTTAAAAGCCAGTCACTTACCAAAAACAATAACAAAGGTCATCTTCACAGTTTTAATCTTGGCCTTGGGTATGATACCGCGACTGCTGGCTCGCCGGCTGTCCAGGTCGTCACTATCTGCAATAAAATCATACCATTATTACCTTTGTTTTTTTTCATCTTCAATATTAAATAAACGTTTCCTATTTTATCTGAGATCTTACAGCCTTATAGTAAGCTAATTAACAAAAAAACAGGCAAGTGTGAGTCGGACTCAAGCACTGAGGGTTCCGTAATGTTTACTTATGTAAACAGTTCAATTCCCGAAAGGAATCAGGAAGATTTTTCCCAATCAAATTTTTATTGTGACTTCGATTTATTCCTATATCTGTATTATTATATTTGTTTTATGGCAAATTGCAGGATTCTGAGTCAAAGGGAAGTATTTAGGAGTGTCGAAGTATAAGTTTTTTTTTTGTGATATAAGTGGCTATATCTTTTTTATTCATTAACTTAGAAGTTTGCTTTTTGCACAGTTTTAGGAACCACTAATTATATGCTTTTAATTTCAACTCGATACATCTATGTATTCCCGAGATAAAGGGTCTTGACAGACAGACAGACGACAAAGTAATCTTATAAGGGTTCCGTTTTTCCTTTTGAGGTACGGAACCCTAAAATTGATGGTGAATCCACAAGGAGAACCGGTCAGGACCTATCAAACCTACCCACATCAAATACTAACTAAATCCCACCTTTGGTCTTTCAGTCACCCTTTGCGTTCTATGGGCACAGTAAAGCTAAAACTACATTATACCGACGCACACGTGTAACACACCTGATTTGTACGTAGGACGACGTCGCGCGGCGTCCCGTGGCTTCGCGTGGCGTGGATCAAGTGTAACTCTACAAGTCTAGTTTCCATATAAAATGTATGGGGACAGTGTAGTTCTAGCTTAACTCTTTGAAACAATCCCGTAACTCTAGCAGGCAGGCATCCGCGTTTCTGGGTTCAGTCCGTCCACAAGCATACCTACAGTGGCTTAGAAACACCCTGTGTTTCCTAATAAGTTTTCAGAGACTGACTACAGCAAAACACTTGAAAAACAATTTAAAACGTCTGTATTTTTCGCAAAAAATAAATGATTTTAATTATATTTTTGTGTGGGCGTCGACGTTATCAATTATGTTATATAGGAGGCTCTTTTTAATAGGCAGTCTTTAGATCAAACTAATTATTTTGACACCCACGACGACAGCGGCCCACGATAAAACGAAGATATTAATTGAATGTTTATCTTTCTTATTAATAAAAATATTTTTCGTATAATATTTTATTTTTTATTTAAAAGTGGAACATAGGGACCTATTAACCCTTCAGATACCGTCAATTAGAGACACAATAGACAATAGATGCTCGGCCACCGGTGGTCGCTTGGGGATTCATGAATTAAGAGCAGCCAAACCGAGATACATTTCCATACCACAGCTCTAACGTGCTAATGACGCTATTTCACAGCTTTCATAAGAAATATTTATTCTATAGCATTCTAGGCTACCTTAGATACAAGATTAGTTTTAGTATTTTCGAAATCTGAAACACATGTCAAGTATTTTTATGTAAAGAATCTATGTACAAAATTTCATAACTGTATCATGAAAAACACAACTTGTTATGTTATCTGGTTATTCCCACAAACGGTCAGTGAGGACTGCGTGAGTTTAGTGTTAACTCTAATGACGTCATAATGTAATTACTCTACCCTGGCATTTTTGAACGCGACCGTTAATTCAACTGTCAATATCCAGCATTGGCCGCTTACTCCAACCTCCAGAGTTAGAGTTAGTTGGGTTGACTCTAGGATAGCTACTCGAGTTATAAAAGAACGACCCTGGGTTGAAACTCTACTCGACTCCGGATATTTTTGAAAGCAGGGCTGTGGGACATCCGGGCGACTAAGGGGTTGTTATGCTCCGAGCTGTGCGCTGACACCTAATCCCGCAATGACTTGCTATGATCTGTGTTGTACTTAGTGAAGGTGGTGGTCAACTTGTGACCTTTTTTGAACATTTTTGGAATAGATATAACATGGTGTAAAACTTATTGAAATTGATTTAGTTACTGATTTGGAACAAATTATATTCAGGGTTCCCATATAGTAAAAGTAATGCTGTATAGTTTCCCGGATAAGTAATTTACTGGTTGCTCGTAATTAATCAATTGTGCGGGTCTATTTTATTCATAATCTTCCCGTTGTTGTTCCATATTATGAGCAACACGTTTTCTCAGGCCCCCTCCATCATCCGTCACGCTATCAATAACTCCCTTTTCTTTCATGTCATAATTTCTTTATGTAGGACTATTTTATTACAGTCTTTTGTTTTACTTACATTTCGTAGAATATTTGATACTCAACATCCTACTAATATTATAAATGCGAAAGTTTGTATGTATGGATGGATGTATGGATGGATGTACGGATGTTTGTTACTCTTTCACGCAAAAACTACTGAACGGATCTCGATGAAACTTGGTACACGAGTAGACCATATCCCAGAATAACACATAGAATACTTTTTATCCGGGGATTATGTACGCGGGTGAAGCCGCGGGCTAAAGCTAGTATTATATACTCCATTCATTTTGAAATAATCCTCCATAGCTAGGTTTACCGTTTTCTTTTCTTTACCTTCGTTTACTATTGAATAAGAAAAATCTTTTATTTACGACATAAATCCAGAGTGGTTTGCAGGCTATACTTTATGGACCTCAGACATCGTCAGTTTTGGCACGTTCCGTTTTGACCTTGGCTTTAGCCAATATTTTGTTATTTACTTTTGGTTTTGGATTATTTATTTTGGAAAGATTAATATGTCTGGTTTTTGGTTTTGTTTTCCTAGTGTATCGATGGTAAACCAATTCGCCTAAACTTTTTCTGTATTAATATGTGTTGGTTGGTTTTTAGTCTTTCTGATGGGGAACAGTAATTTACATGGAGTAATTGCCTATTTGACATTCACAGCTTACAATCCAGTCATTTCAAATCAGGGTTTTACTATCTGTAACAACTATCAGAGAACAAATGACAGTGAAAATCAACGATTTAAATTGTCTTTTGAAGCAAGGAGGAAACTCAGTATAGTTGCCGTCTCAAACAAATAAAGAATACTGTCATGTTGATTGCGCTTGGTAACGAAGTCATACCATTGTTTTGCAAACCATATGGTTCAAATCATTTTGATAATCTTTACAAAAAAAAAAAAATACGAAAAATACTATAAAACGATTTGGTGGCAGCGGCGCTGTGACCAATTTTTGTATACTGACCCGTATATGATTGATCGCCTAAAATGTAATACGTAGTTTGACGGTACGGATGGCACAGTGATTAAGCAATTGCCTGCCGCGCTGCGTGTCACAGGTTCGAATCCCATACAGAATAAACATTTATTTTGTCTACAGATAGGTATTCCAGGTCTGGGTTTCCTGTGTACGTGAGTTTATATGTATAAGAACGCATCCACGATACAGGAGCAATTGCGTCAGCCAACGTTGCAGCAATCAGGAGTGCTGCAACGTTTCTTTAAATTTGATATTTTACTACAACTTGATGTTTTTTTTGACAAGTGACCATAAGACCTTCAAGTGCTCAGGAGACTGCGTATACAGCGCCTGATGAAGTGTCCATTAGGTCATTTTTTACTTTAGAAATGTTAGGTCTCAGACAGAGGGTGTTAAGTCTGCGGGGGTCGCAGATTTGAAAGGTCTCTCACGAGGTGAACCGACACGACCAGGTGAGGATCGCATGCATCCGTTGGATGGATGCGAGACGCGCAGGACTGTGGCTGGTGATTGTGGTCACTTGGAGGCGGTATATGTCTAGCTGTGTGATGTCTTTCGGTTGAAATGATGATGTTCATAAGGGAGACGTTAAAATCTAAAGTCCTCATGATGACTGACGATGATGGTATCTTCAAGTCTAGAGTGAATAGGCTCTTAATTAACTAGTGTGATTCTCCATCAACGATTGCATCACTGTCTATCATCAGATAGGCTTGTTGTCAAGCACTCATCATCATCTTTATTTCAGCCGAAAGATGTCTAATGTTGGACATAGGCCTCCCCAAAGTGTCACCACAAATAATGGTCTTATGCGTCACGTATCCATCAAATTCCCGCAACCCTTACCAGGTTATTAGTCCACCTTGTAGGAGGCCTTCCAATACGGCGTCGTCCGCAAGCATTGGTTTATATCATTAAAAAAAAAACCTACTTAGGAAACCTCTTTAGATACTAGCGGAAAAAACACCTTATTACATTAGCCAGGAAAATTACGGCTGCACTAAACCTCTAATACATTTATATACCACTAATCTAATTCAGTCTACATTTAGCCTACATAAACGTACTCTTTACGAGTAAATAACGCAAACCAGCCAATCAAATTCTCGCAAACTTTTACCCAAATTACAACTTAGGGATGACCAAAAAAGTCTAATTACTTACTTACGTAGTTTAATTAGATAAGTGTGACTTGCATAAAGTTATTTTTAAAAGAACTAGTAGAGATTTTTGTAGAGGAGGCTCCATTGAGGCAGTATAAGCTTAAGCATATTGTTCCCTCTGCTAAAATTCAGCCCTCCTATCTGTGAAAGTGAATGGAACGTAAATCACAACACGGGTCCATTAAGCTAGAACTACATTAGACCGACGCACACGTAGACCACGCCTGATTTGTACGTAGAACGACGTGGCGGAGCGTGGATCATGTGTAGCTCTACAAGTCTAGCATCCATATAAAATGAATGAAGATTGATGCGCCCAGATCGGCGTGCGTGTCACACGTGTGCGCAGTGTAGTTCTACCTATAGTCGTTAGTAACGATGCAGTGGCTACCATCTATGATTATGTTTCGCGGGCCAGCACTTGCCAGTTTTGTCAAAAAATGTCTAGTTCATCACACCATTTCCGTCGTGGTCTTACGCAGCCCCTTCGCACTATTTCAGAGCACCAACCTTGTGTTGTGCTGGTACCTAAAGGTTGATTTAACAAAGAAAACAACTACTTACATTTTAAGAGAACCGCTCTTGCACAGCTATTGCCGTTTATAAATTGGTGAGTAAGTTTTAGAGTCCTAACAGTTGATTAGGTTCAAGGTAGCTTTACTTACTTGTATTAGGTTACGATGGGGCTGGCATGATTTTACTGTGACTGTGAAAAAATCACTAAATTTATAAAAGATTAAAAAAAAAAACTACTTACATAGCCTCGTCGCCGTTGCCCTTCTGCCTAACCGGTTGCTCTTCTGTCTTATTGTGACCACAATGACCCCGTAACATGCTGATATTGTTAATGCTGGAGCCACGAACAGTGACACGAAGACGCTCGTCATCCATATCCGCCATTGAAGCTTGCTGATACCTGACCAGCATTGGTATATACCTGGAATGTATTGGTTTGTTAGTGTTTTGGGAAAGACTAATGGAATAATGTAATATTTGAGGAGAGATTTTATATCAGGATAATCAGTATTATAATGGGTTCTACTGCTGAGACTCAGGCCTTCTCTCTAGGCGAGAGAATGGGTTGTAATCCACCATACAGACATAGTGTGGGGTGGTGAATGTCACAATGTCTTTGATTTTTCAAGTTCTAGGACATGCCGTTTCCTCATGATGCTTTTCTTCACTTTTGAGAGCAGTGGTGATGTAATAAATACAGAAAGTGCGCCTGGCTGGGTTTGAACGAACCCGGACTTGTAAGTCGGGGGCGTTACCTCTTGGCCACCACTGCTCACTAAGTAAATGTACTACTATTAAGTAATTTTCTTAATCTGTTGTTTTCTGATTTTTCTTTGCCTTGGTCTTGGCTGTCTCATTTGGCTAAATAAATTATTTTATCTTTGCTTTTATTTACTCCTTTGATAAGTTAAGGAACACTACCTCTCACTGTGATTATTGATAGCTGCCATAAATTTTTATTACATCAATATTAATAAGCCTATGACATGACAAACGAATGTCCCATTGTGTGTTACATAGATTACCAGGTTACAGAAAATTAGACGAGAAAATAATCCCATTAATTCATGAATCCCCAAGCGACCACCGGTGGCCGCGCATCTATTGTCTTACTATTGTGTCTCTAATTGACGGTATCTGAAGGGTTAATGTTATTAAGTCTAAAGTTTGTGAGTATATTAATTTGTTGTTAATTATATTTATTTTTCAAATATGTTTTTAAAAACACTTTTACACGTCATATTCTTCGTCAGTTTAAACTAGATGAAGCGTACACAGTCGAGGTGTGCCCTGCCTGGGTGGAGCATCGCCGTGCTCTCGTGGGGGCGATCGGCGGCGGAGACCTTTCGCGTCGGGCTCTGGTTGAGGCCATCGTCCGGAGCGAGGAGGAGTGGCAGGCGGTCGCCTCCTTCTGCGAAGCAGTAATGCTAGCAAAGGAGGAGGCAGACCGCATCAGACAACGGCGCCCTCGCCGCCGCCGCCGGTATTCCGATTCCGATTTCCGGCCTCCGTAGACGCGGGCTCGCGGACGGCGAGCCATGGGTAGCTCGCTGTCCGATCGTCCGGTAATGGACCAAGCCCAAGACGTCGACGGCGCGCACTGTTCCCGCGCGCCTCAAGGAGTTGTCAGCCACAGCAGAGGCCCAGCTGGGTCGGAGCCTACCGGGGCCAGGGTTATCCGAAAGGAAACTCGTGCCTTGGTTTGAAGGCTAGAAGGAACGGGGTGGGTTTTTAGTCAGTAAGAGTCTGACACTATCTCCCGCTCCACCAAAAGGCGGGGGTTGTCATAAGATGATTTTTGCCCACCGTAAAAAAAAACTAGATGAAGCGTTCTGTTACTTTTTCACGCTTGAGTAGCATAATGTAATTTAATAATACTTGGCATACAGGTAGACCAAGTCCTGGAGCAGTACAAATGATACTTGTTATCCTAAAAGTACATTCCTTTGGGATAATTTTCTAATAAGACGCGGGTGAAGCCACTGGTAGCACCTAGTTTCTCTCTATCATTAAGAGAAGGGTCTTTTAATGGCAACAGTCCACATTTTTAAACTAAGACATCTTTACTCAGCATTCCTTTTATTTCGTCGGAAATAATAAGAAAGCTGAGTGGGGATGACTGACCAAACAGTTTTACGATAGCAATGCTCAAGATAACTTCTGCATACTTTTTAAAATGTAACACAATATTCTCAAGTAAGATGTCCATCGTAACTTTAAGACTTTCACCCGAACCCTCGTAAAATAAACCCGATTAAGTTGTAAGAGCTCACTGTGTTATTAAAAGCTAGACTATACTAGATTTTCTGCACATACTGCGTGGGTAGCCTTGTCTAGATTCATTTTAAAATCTTCAGTATGAGCGTTGTTCGACACCTACCAAATCTAGAGACTGTACTTTGAAAATATTTTAATTAAAAGACAAAATTATTTGAAAATAATAATATATAGGTACTATCATAGACACTTCCGCCTGCCCACCGCGAAGTTCATTTTTGCTTGCACTCAAAACGATAATTTCAATAGGTTTGGTTTGGCACCACACCGCAGCATTCAAGCGAAATTTTTTAATCAGGCAGAAATTACCACAATGGGACGTAAGACTGGCGCGCCGCTGTTGTATTTACAGGGTTCTCTCTCTATCTTTTAAGTTTTCAAATTCTCTATTCAAAGGGCCTTATATTGTTACAATCACCTAAAAAATATATTGTCTCATTTTTATCGCTGGAGGATTTTTAAAAACCATATTTTAGTTAGGATTTATTTTCCCGTTTTTGTGTAAAATTAGTTACAAAACAAAAAACCCACCTTAATTTTAATAGTGACTCCATCATAAAAAGTTGATTAGAAATTACAAACCATACCTACTATGCCGTTATACATACCTTCAACATTGGCTTCGTCAAATAGAAAGAGCATCGGGACACAAAATAGGAAGCTGACGAACCACGCTCCAAGAATAAGTGCACGAGCTCTCCGCCCTGTGTGAGAAAAAAAACATGATCAAATTATAACAGAGGATGATTTAGCTGGTAGTCTAGAAGACAAGAATGAAGAGGTTACTTTAGGCAAGCGAGCTTTATCGTTGTAAAATAACAGTGGTGGTAAACGTCTACCTCTTGTTATATCTATACAACATGTAATATAATAAACGCACACCATTGCTCAATCCATTCACATTGAGCAGTGGTTGCCGAGTGGTGACAACGCCGACTTACGCGTTGTACTTAGGTCGCAGTTTTAAACCCAGCCAGACGCTTTATTTTGTGTAATTTATTTCTTGACCACTGCTCTCAAAACGGTGAAGAAAAACATCGCGCGGAAACCAGCATGTCCTAGAGCCTGACAAAATTCGAAGACATGTGACAGCCCAGGGAGAGTGGAAACGTCGAGAGATGTCGTGCGGTGTTCCGCAGGGGTCAGTTCTAGGCCCACCCTTGTGGAACATCGGCTACGACTACGTGCTGCGCGGCGACCTCCCTGACGGGGTCAGCGTGGTCTGCTACGCACGACACGCTGGTTCTAGCGCAGGGAGAGTCGCACCAGGCGGCGTTCGCTCTAGCGACACGCGGGGTTGCGATAGTCGTTGGTAGGATCCAGAAGTTGGGACTCGAGGTGGCGCTGCACACATCCGAAGCCATGTGTTTTCACAGAACTCGGAATGCGCCACCATCAGACTCCCAACTTACGGTAGGAGGAGTTCGCATCGGCATCGGGTCGACGATGAAGTACCTGGGACTCGTTCTCGACGGCCGATGGAATTTCGGAGAACACTTCCGACGTTTGGCTCCCAAACTCAACCGAGCCGGGGCTGCTCTCAAGCGGCTCCTGCCCAACCTTGGGGGTCCAGACGCGTCCTGCCGGAGGCTCTACGCGGAGATCGTTCGGTCCATGGCCCTCTATGGGGCGCCGGTGTGGGCGCCATCGCTGAAGACGCAACCGGCGGGCACACTGAACGCCTGCCAGAGGGTCATGGCAATACGGATGGTGCGGGGTTAACGCACGATCTCCCGCGAAGCGGCGAGCCTTATGACTGGCCTACCACCGTGGGATCTGGAGGCAACAGTCCTTGCACACATGCACGATAAGCGCGTGGAGATGCAACGCCGGGGTGAAAGTCCACTACCGCGACAGGTCGAGGTATGGCGGACAGAGCTCCGGCGGGATCTCACGGTGAAATGGCGTCAGCGACTATCGCAACCCAGTGCTGGGCACGCCACAATTATGGCGGTAAGTCCCCTCTTTGAGGCGTGGCTGGAAAGACCTCACGGCGTCCTTACCTTCCGCATGACGCAGGTCCTCACCGGACATGGCAAGTTCGGGAGGTTCCTGAATCGGATTCGAGCGGAAGAGACGCCCGGGTGCCGCCACTATGCGGAACGCCCGGAGGACACAGTGGAGCACACAGTTGAGGTGTGCCCTGCTTGGGCGGAGCAACGCCGTGTCCTCGTGGGGGCGATCGGCGGCGGAGACCTCTCGCGCCAGGCCTTGGTTCAGGCCATGGTCCGGAGCGAGGAGGAGTGGCAGGCGGTCGCCTCCTTCTGCGAAGCAGTAATGCTAGCAAAGGAGGAGGCAGACCGCATCAGGCAACGGCGCCCCCGCCGCCGCCGCCGGGATTCCGATCCCGATTTCCGGCCACCGTAGACGCGGGCTCGCGGACGGCGAGCCATGGGTAGCTCGCTGTCCGATCGTCCGGTAACTGTCCGGACCGAGCCAAGGCGTCGACGGCGCGCACTGTTCCCGCGCGCCTCAAGGAGTTGTCAGCAACAGGAGGGGCCCATCTGGGTCGAAGCCTACCGGGGTCGGGGTTATCCGAAAGGAAACTAGAGCCCCGGTATGAAGACTAGAAGGAACGGCGCGGGGTTTTTAGTCAGTAAGACTCTGACACTGTCTCCCGCTCCACCCAAGAGCGGGTTTCGTCAATGATGATTTTCCCCGTCGAGAGAAAAAAAAAAGACATGTGACAGTCACCAACTCGCACTGGGTCCGCGTGATGGATTACGGCCCATGCCTCTGCCAGAGAGGAGGTCTGAATCCCAGTAAAGGAAAAATGAAAAAAGCAGATTACATGTGCTTATTATGCTACATCCTGAAAGTAGTATGTTCTGAATCAGTTACTGAATTAATTTTAGCGATATTATAATATTAAAATTCTTGATAAATCTTGATTCCGTCACTGTCGTATTTGTGTGTGCGTGGGTAGATAGATACCAATACTGATGCTAAAAACATTCAAGATTTAATTTTCAAGTAGGCGTGTATTATAAGTGTGTATAGGTATCAATCCAGTTACATGTTGTTTAAAAATGACGTCAGAAGTAAATTAATCAATCAAATATATTTATTTGCAAATCCTAGTACATATTTTGGTGACAGCAGAGTTATATACAGAGTATCCAAATATTTGGTCACAAAAGAAATAAAACAAGAATTTTGAAAATTAAAAACTAGAACATAAAAATTAAGTTAAAATACACACTATAAGTATACAACGTCCTTGGAAATACAAAAGAAAGGAACAAGCATGTTGCAAATATCGTAATAAATCCAACTTAGCCATCAAGAAAAACACAAAGCCAAGACAGAAAACAAATTACAGTCCATCTTCTTTTCATAAAAATAATTTACTCCAAGGAAACAATTGACGATGTAATAATAAACAAAACTAGTAACAGTGTTAATGGAAGAAATTTCTGCTTACTAGCAAAGTTTGCAAGATATGCAACGACACTTGCCTGGAGTTCGTCAAAGTTATATCTTAAGTTTAACTTAGGCTAAGTTATGATCCTCTATGAGTGGTACAACTTAGTTGATAACTTGGAATTTTCTAGGACATCTGGAAGATTCTCACTATCTTATATTAGATCACGGTTATAATATTTTATTTGGTCCAGCTTTGTTTCTGTTCTTATATGTTATCTGATAAAATTTTATTCAGATAAATGCAAAGACATTTTCCTTCAAAGTTTTGTATGACACAATTCTTCTTTTGGATGATACTCGTAGAGTAGGAAAAATATAAAGTCTTATCAACCGCATGTACAGTGATCGATAAAATTTGTGATAAATTTTTTCAAGACGAAAGAAAAGTAATAAGCCAAGCTAACTTGGCTCGCAAAGTTGTCGATATGTGGAAAGTGGACTCATGTGTCTCCGATGCCTGTAGACTACATTTTTTTTAGTTTTTTAAGAAATATTTGTAAATGTAAATAATAGTATGTATTGTTAAACTAAAAAGTCGATGATTGAGCGCATCACTAATGGCGTCGCGCGTGATCGTCCCGGCACTAACATGTTTGACATTTGAATATGGAATTGCGCGCCCTTTTCACGAGGTTATACTTTTTGAATAGTTTGGAGTTGTAATTAAATATATTACGTGTTAAAATTACGTTTATCTCTATTAGTATATACTAAAAACAAATGGAATAATTTGTAAAACTACTCCTCTACGAATAAAAGTTTTAGGAGTCTTGAGAAAACAAGACCTGAATAGACTTGGGGAAGGCTTTATCTCTGCTGTAGAAAAGTTTAAGGTTCCATATTTCTCTTAAATTCTTTTATATTATTTTTCAGTCGCCTTTGGTTGACTAGTGAAGAATGCCTAAGACATTAACTTTGCCCTTGTACTTTTGTGATGTTATAACAGTAAAAAAAAGAGACGGAAGTTTTCACAATGTTAATGGGAGTTTGTTGGCTCAAGTCCTAACGTATGTCACAATTTCGAGTCACCTTCCTCCTTTGTTACTTTTTATTTTTTAGCTTTTGCTTTTGAAAATCTTTGCATATGCTCTCAAATCTGTTCTACAATCGTGGTACACATTAAGTTCCTTTCATATTCGTAGCTTGAAATTAGGATGTGTATTATACATGTGATAGGATGTGTATTATTATTACTTGTGTTTAAACAATGCTTTACAACGTGTAACGTTAAATGCGCAAAACCTCAGACACCCCAAACAATTTTTAATTTAATTGATCTAATACTGTGAGAAAAAATCATTCAAAAATAATTAAAGGTTTTACGTGCAGTTTTAGTTTGTTTAAAATTAATATCTGCATTGAAATAAGAACTTTTATTATCCCGTGTATCAGAAAATTTGATTGGACTACAACCATTTGTGTTTGTTTACCTATTTCGGCGGGTTTGCGCACGTGATAACTTGACCTATTCATAAATAGACAGGGTGACATTTTAAATGAAGATTTTTTGAAAAATGTAACCTATATTAAAAAGTGGTTCTATTGATTCTGCTCGTTATTCTGATCAAACTATTTCAGGTTTTGCGCGTTTAACGTTACACGTTGTATAAATATGTAAAAAAAATGTGTTAAAAATTGGTAGCGTTCGGAACGTCGCAATTATTACGAGATGGCAACATTGGCACAATTAACAATTCAGTATTAACCGTGAATTAGTGCCATGTTTTAAGCCTTTTGATTTTGACAGTCATACTGACGGTTCAAGGAATTGAGAATCGAGTCGATTTCTAAATCCGAACAACAGCGTACACTAGCCCGTCATACAATATAGGTTGCGTTAAATACGATAGAGCACGTTTATCTAAAAGTAACCAGCTAATCATTCTTGAATACAGACAAAATACTCGTATAAGTGTAACTAGTGTAAGGCATACTTACAGCTCCCAGTAAAGTTCATCGGATGGGTGATAGCATCACATCGGTCCACGCTGAGCGCCACCAACACATATGTCGAAGAATAAGTGACGACACCCTAAAAAAATACCAGAGATATTAGTAACAAAAATAGATTAAGTACAAAATAAGATAGATAATAAAAAAAAATAAAAGAAGTAACCAAAAGCAGTTACAGTAGGTTAGATTAGAGAGCAGTGGTGATCTAAAGGTAACGGATCAGGTAGACGCTTTGCTTTTGCTAAAGCTGCAGTATTGATACAAAGTTACCGTGGCCTTAGAAAGCCCAAGGCAACTCAAGGAACACAGGTTGGAACAGTCTAAAAAAGTTTGGCACTCTCTGTCACTGTCTACAGGCTTGTTTGAAGATTTCCCAGTGCAGCGACATCTATAACGCCACATTGGAACTAAAAGTTAAAATTCTAAATCGCGGTATAAGAGTTTTTTACGTGATTTGAACATAAACGGTTGTTAGAAATCAATTTGAACATATACAGCAGTCAGAAATGAACTATTGGGCAGTTGGCTGGACCAGACGCAACACCCGTATGGCGAGATCGTGAGGAAGAGCTGCAAATTTATGATATGCGATCAACCCTCATTGAGCCCGCTAAGTGAATAATGGCCCTACAGAAGAGGCCCGAGTCCAAGGCTGATTCTGCTATATTATCAATTATTTGCAATACCGCTGCCAACTTAATGTCCCACGGCATACTCTTCCAATGCCCCACCAAACTGTTAGTGATAATATGGGTTTTCATAAACACTTTAATTACAGGTCGTGTTGAAAAAAAATCTCTTCAATGATTCTTCTTGGGTTTATTTTAAAATAGTTTTAATAAAACGATAGACTTGATCATCAACAACGCGTATTAACTCAAAAAGTATGTCGTTAAAAGTTTCTTTTTCTTTTGAAGTTCCAAATAATAATCAAGTTGAAACATTAGATCATCTTCCTTGACAAAGTCTCAAAATAACCCAAGTTATTTATTATTGACGCAAATAATGGAAAATTTCTCAGGGAAAATTGCGTTTATTCTTAGTAACATAAATTATATTCATAGCCTGAGGGCTTATGGCTTACCTGTAAATACTTCATCATTTTGCACGTGATGGACCCAGCCAGCCACGTGATCGTTATCCGCTGTATTAAATCGGGCAGAACGCTTATTAGCCCCACTAGTAAATCTGGAAAATTTCCGTTTTGTTAGTTGATTTGAAATGTGATACTTCTTACGCAATGATTGTTCGGTTTGGAAGCTGATCGTTTCAAAAATATGTCTTTTTATAGAATTGGCTTAAAGAATATGGTGATAGCAGATATATGAAGTAGGTATAATAATTAAAATATAGAAGAAGAATAAGAAAGAAAACATCATGTTTATTCTGCCTAAATAGAAGCACAATTATTTACAAAAAAGTATCCCTGTTAGGCCATGTATGGGTTGAGCATAACAGTGTTGCACCTTTTTTTTTTTTTTTTGCAAGCATTACTGCTTCGCAGAAGGAGGCGACCGCCTGCCATTCCTCCTCGCTCCGGACCATGGCCTCGACCAGGGCCCGAAGCGAGAGGTCTCCACCGCCGATCGCCCCCACGAGGGCACGGCGATGCTCCGCCCAGGCAGGGCACACCTAGACGGTGTGCTCCACCGTGTCCTCCGGGCGTTGCGCACAGTGGCGACACCCGGGCGTCTCTTCCACTTGAATCCGATGCAACAGGTACCCCTCAGTTGTGACTAGTCATATCTCAGCTGCCACGGTTTATTTCAAGAGATAGCTACAATCAAGCAAATGAAAATCGGGATCGGAATCCCGGCGACGGCGGCGAGGGCGCCGTTGCCTGATGCGGTCGGCCTCCTCCTTTGCTAGCATTACTGCTTCGCAGAAGGAGGCGACCGCATGCCATTCCTCCTCGCTCCGGACCATGGCCTCGACCAGTGCCCGGCGCGAGAGGTCTCCGCCGCCGATCGCCCCCACGAGGGCACGGCGATGCTCCGCCCAGGCAGGGCACACCTCGACGGTGTGCTCCACCGTGTCCTCCGGGCGTTGCGCACAGTGGCGACACCCGGGCGTCTCTTCCGCCTGAATCCGATGCAGGAACCTCCCGAACTTGCCATGTCCGGTGAGGACCTGCGTCATGCGGAAGGTAAGGACGCCGTGAGGTCTTTCCAGCCACGCCTCAAAGAGGGGACTTACCGCCATAATCGTGGCGTGCCCAACAGTGTTGCACCTTATGACCATTGACAACGCAGTTGTCTAGGTTGTCTATTGCATCTCCGACGCCTGGCCTGAGCAGAGATGAACCTAACCAATATAAACAAAAAATATTTTTAGCAAAAACACACTATAAATACAAGTTGTGCGTCGCATCCAAGCAAGAATGGGCCGTTGCTCAAGGTATAAACATTAGGCAAATCTAGCTATCTCCGTTAAGTGACAACTTGGCATATAGGTATATATTTTTCGCCTCTAACACACAAAACCCACGGAGTAATTACGTAACACACAAATAGTTACACAACATACACTATTTAATCAAGAAGACAAATTATTCAAGCATTAGGGAACAGTGGTTTAGGAATTTCGCTTAGATAAACCAGTAGATTGTAGTAAGAAGTGTGTCAGGTCAACCTCCAGGGTATTATACATAGATTATTTCGTATTATGTCAATGTCTTAAAACACTACTGAAATGCTCATGTTACGTGGGTCGGTGCAGTTAATCTCAAAGACAAAGTATGTTACGAACACATAATTGCTACCCGCAAAGGAGGAGGTCAAACGTATCAGGCAACGGCGCTCACAGGGCTCCAGCCACCGCCGGGATTCCGATCCCGATTTCCGGCCACCGTAGGTGCGGGCTTGCGGATGGCGATCAATGGGTAGCCCGCTGTCCGACCGTCCGGTAACTATCCAGAACGAGCCCAAGTTGTCGACAGCGCGCACTGTTCCCGCGCGCCTCAAGGACTTGTCAGCAACAGCAGGCGTCCAGCTGGGTCGAAGCCTACTGGGACCAGGGTTAGCTCCGAAAAATAGCTCAGCCCCGGTATGAAAGGCAAGAAAGAACGGGATGTAAGAGTCTGACACTATGTCATTTGGATGATTTTTACCCAACAAAAAAAAATACATAAGGGGCCTCTCCATTGCTACACAGAAGACAGCGAGAGGTAGACCGCAATTTACCTGGATGAAAAATGTCTGCAAGGACATGCAAAAGTTTAGCTTTACGGATGACGATGCTTATCAGCAAAATGAATGGCGTCACATGACCTAGTTCGAACTACACTAGTATTTCAGTCGAGTATCGAGTAATTTAGTAGCTAAACATATCTGAACACCAAAAATTTAGTCGAGAAGTCTAAGTAATAAGGAATTAAGTCGAGTCGATCCATTTTATTCTATTTTATCGGACGTGTAGCACCTCTCACCACGCGTCCGTGCTCCTGCAACCGGTCGTAACGGTAAGAGGCAAGGGCAAAGTGATGACTGTAAATACCTTAAAGAATTTTATTCTAGTAACAATGTTATGTTAAACAAATACTGACCTGCTATTGCCAACTGCATGATGAAGAAATTCATTCTGCTTTTCCTGGACTTGGTCAGCAGGAGTGCGAGTACGACCGTGGCGTTCCCAGCCACGATCGTCACCAGCAGCACCCATAGGATCGCCAGTTGTGCTGACTGCAAACAAAAAAATACACAATGTTTATTTTAGGATATTTTTAATTGAACCTTAAAATATCGATTTTCTATTGACAAGGTTTGTAAAATCGTAGTTTTTTTTTTATAAATAGGGATCTATTTGTTTTTTCTGTACAGTAAGTATAAAAATTTTATTGGTTATTTTGAACAGCTTTTAATACTCTAATTTATTTTAATCAGTGGTTTTTTATTTGTTTATATTCCGACTGAGTTCGGGAAGCGTGCGCTAGCGGGTGACTCCGCCATACGAGCGAAGACCCTGAAGGACGTCGTGACATCGCTCCACGTCAAGTTATCCCAAAATTTTGTTCTCATCCATTTTTTTATAATTTGTAGCAATAGCGAAGTACTTATTCAATAGTTTTTTATACTATCGTTTTATAATCTCAGCTGTTCGTGTCAAAAGGTCAAGGTTTAAGCACGGTTATAATTTAATCGCGCCTAGGGCCGGATAGCGGTTGCAACCCCTTCTCACCTATAGGCATTATTTTCTAAAATCACAATTTTTATTCTTTTCTAGACAATCCATTTCGCAACTTTACTGAAAGTCATTTTTTTTTACATCGCCAATTCTGTTTTCTTTGTATATTTTTATATTTGTATTTTTTTAAGGAAAAATTAAACGTGATATATGCAGTGACAATTTTTTTTTATGCTACATTACGCTTTAAGTTCGATTGGTCATCATGAAATTTAGACAGGAATACAGAAAGAAAGTATCGGTCCCGAGAAATCATGAGGATGCGATCAAAGCCGCAGCCCAAAGCTAGTAATAAATAAAGTCAGCTATGACACTGACTTCTCAAAAATTATCACACCTGCTGCTACCAGAATAGAATCTGATTGTAGCGACTGAATTTACTGTTCGGATGTATACCTGGCGTTGTAACGAAACCATAGCGCGATCTAGCCGGTTGTCGCCGGACGGTACAACGCCATCTATCGAGCGAACTGGCAACAGCAGCGGCCTTTTAAGCTTGGATGATTGTGTGTTATTAATTCAAGTATAATATTATTTAGATATTAAAAACATAACGTATGTTTTAATATATATTAATTTTGTCGGAATATTAATTAACCAACTTTAAAAAAAGAGGAGGTTCTCAATTCGGATGTTTGGATTTTTTTATGTTTGTTCGCGCATAACTTCGTAGCTTGCCAACGGATTTCAAAAACTTTTTTTTTTTGGTTGAACAGGTATACTTCCCAAATGGTCCCATAGTCACCAAGTTGGGATCTGATAATGGAATCTTGGCGAAATCGAGGGAACTCCTCAAATTCAATTATTTTTTTTAGTGAAGTCGGTTATTTTTGTTTTTATAAAAAGGTTTTTTATTTAAATTAATAATGGCTTTTTATGTAGTCACTTATCGTATGGCCTACGGTAGCGTACGGTGTGTTACCACCGATACATACCACTCATACGTACAAAGCGTTTTGAGAACAAATTTTTTATACGTTTTTTTTCGGTGGGCAAAAATCGTCTTATGACAACCCCCGCTCTTGGGTGGAGGGAGAGATAGTGTCAGACTCTTACTGACTAAAAACCCACCCCGTTCCTTCTAGCCTTCATACCGGGCCACGAGCTTCCTTTCGGATAACCCTGGCCCCAGTAGGCTTCGACCCAGCTGGGCCCCAGATGAGATAGTGGTGAAACGCGAGCCTATCAATAACAAAAAAGAAAACAATAGATACGAAAAATGATGGTTTTATTAATTTAAAAAGTTATTACCTTTTCTTCGCATTTAATCAACTTTTTACAGTAACCAAACATTATTTGAACTTTAAAATGATGTGTCTGAGCGTCAAAGTTGTGTTGTGTTTGGTGTGAATTGTTAAAATAATTTCTAGTAAAATGCATAGTACATTTAAGATCTTGGAATGTCTTACAATTTGGTAGAGACTAGACTAAAGTTTTAGACATTCCATAAGAAGGATATGTTTTAAGAAGCTAGGATTTTATTTCTTGATAATTATGCAAAATTAAATTACTAGAAAAAGATACTTAAAACCATTTGTTTAACCGATTTCAAAAAGGGGGAGGTTTTATGTTCCGCTGAATGAATGTATATTCATTGATAATATCTCAGACAATCAAGGACCGATTTAAAAAAATAATTTTTGTTTGAAAGGATATTAAATATTGAAATGATCTTAAACCTTTGAAAAAATATTGAAAAATCGTCATAGGTTCACAGCAGAACGGTGGTCACAAGTCAAATTGTTTTGTTTATATGTGTAGTCGATGACTGTCTGAAAGAAAACGGAGAGGAGATGTATCGAACTGACCTAATGATGAAACCGGAAGGTAAATTAATGTAATCTAACCGTGTTTGGGATTAATAGAATCGTTATGGAATGCATTTTGGCTGTTAGATATTTAAGACTGGCTGAGGGGTACTTTTTATTGACGTAAACTAGTGCTTCACTGAAATCCACCTGAGGGTAAGCAACTCCTCGAGCACTGATTGTACATACGTCTGTACAAATTGAATGACTTTTTTTTACGATGGGCAAAAATCATCTTATGACAACCCTCGCTCTTGGGTGGAGCGGGAGATAGTGTCAGACTCTTACTGACTAAAAACCCACCCCGTTCCTTCTAGCCTCTTCATACCGGGGCTCGAGCTTCTTTTCAGATAACCTTGGCCACAGTAGGCTTCGACCCAGCTGGGGCCCTCCTGCTGCTGACAAATCCTTGAGGCGCGCGACAACAGTGCGCGCCGTCGATGTCTTGGGCTCGGTCCGGACAGTTACCGGACGATCGGACAGCGAGCTAACCCATGGCTTAGATATTTTTAATTTTTTATTATTCTGATTAGCAACGATTGGAGAAAAAAAAAACACTACTGATAAAAAACAAGTCGGGAAGGATACCATTGAAAAAGAATAACAATACGGAGAAACATAAATACAAATAAAAAACCTTTTACAAAAACCAAGTGATTTCATAGCCCTTAAATTAAGTCAGTCTTAAACAAATTAGATAACACAGAGGCAGTCTAGACCCATAGTTTAGTTTGGAGGACGGTTTTCGCAATTAATCCTGCACTCCACCTTAATGAATTTCGCAGAATAGTTTCTTGGTACTTCACTAAAAGTAAGAGAAAATCAGTGTTGTTTTAGTTAGTGAACAGTTTTGTTTTATTTGGACGTGAATTTATTAATTAAAAAAAAATGCATTTTTAATTTTTTTTAGTTTAAAGTGGCGAGACGATTTTTTTTTTATTTGTTGGGGAAAATCATCCAATGACAACCCCCGCGCTTGGGCGGAGCGGAAAATAGTGTCAGACTCTTACTGACTAAAAACCCACCCCGTTCCTTTTAGCTTTCATACCGGAGCTTGAACTCCCTTTCGGATAACCCTGGCACCAGTATGGTGAGGCGATCTGGACGCGTATTACGGGGGCTAGTTCGAGACGGCGCGGGAGAAGAATGTCTGAAAGGATTTGGGGGACGCCTTTGCCCAGCAGTGGGACAGCAATGGCTAAGAAAAAAAAGTTTTTTTAAACATAAATTACTCAATTTAGCTTTTATTTTAAAGTTTTTATTAATATCCCTACTTCCTACATTTTATGTGTGTTTATTTGTCTACAAACTTTATTAAAGGTTGGTACAACATAGTTCAAATTCAAATAAAATATGACTAATTTTTTATATTAACATGAAATATATAATGACTATTTCGAGAAGTACCTACTTTGATGCGTTGATTGCGGGAGAAAACCACCCCTCAGTCACCCGGATGGCTGGGTGGTCATGTTTTTATGCGGACAATCAGGTAACATAACATAATTTTTCTACAAGGATTCTTTACATAAAAATACTAGACATGTGTTGCGAGTTTCGTACCTACTAAAACTAAATATTGTATAATATCTACTAACAAAGAAAGAAAAAATAAAAATGTGTTAACTTGAAGGCAAGCTAATTTAACCGCATAAAAACGAACTTCAAACTTTAAATATCCAAGCTTCTTAAAGCACACATTAGTAGTTTATTTTAATCAAAGTCAAAAATAAGATTATCACAACATCCTCCAGGGTCCCAAAGTTTAGGTAGGTGTTAGTGACTTTGCACGGTTAAACTACCCCCGCCTGCCCCCTCCACCCCACATTCCACCCTTTGGTAACATATCACGTTCATTTATATCATTTTATTACCGCGACAGTTTGACAGGCCATTAGGTTTAATGACACGCGCTTTAATGAGAAAATTCATTAAGAAAATGTATTTGACGTGATTTTAAGTCACCTTAAGTCACTTCTTTTTTATGGTGGGAAAATCATCTAATAACAACCCCCCTCTTGGGCGGGTGGAAAATAGTGTCAGACTCTTACTGACTAAAAACCCACCCCGTTTCTTCGTGTCTTCATACTGGGTCTGAGCTACCTCTTGAAACTAACCCTGGCCCCAGTAGGCTTCGACCCAGCTGGGCCCCTGCTGTAGCTGACAATTCCTTATGCTTAATATATGCTTAATCAAATCTTTCAGCCTTTGAAAAAAAATTAACCGATAAAAATTGTGTTGAAAAATATTGACAAAGCGTAATCGAAATAAAAAAATATTTATTTATTGAAGATATAATTATTTAAAATTTGTGTATAATGGTCGTGCAATGGCGGACTTAGATATCTTCTACCAGTCAATCTTTGGGTTGATCACTGAGCTTGATGTTTATTTATCATCGATGTTCACTGCGAACTATTGGAACCTACAATGATACGTCATAATATTGGTGGTTTCATCAAGCTACTTCCAGCCTAAGTGCAGTACTCTATCGTCGCCCACATCATCGCTTACCATCAGATGAGATGGTGGTCAAATGCGAGCCTATCAATAAAAATAAAATAATAATACCTCTTACCTGATAAAAATAAAACTTATTGATGGTCGTCTCATTCTTGGAGATATTCCTGAAGAATGTGTCGTTGACCTCAGCGTAGAGACTGCAGTTGTAACAGTATTCTGCCTCCATGACGCTGGTGTTCACATCTTGTTTCTGATGTACCTGGGGACAAAGTAAGAAGAACTTTTAAAATTTGATTGAATATTATGAGTCCCCTTCCTCCTCCTCCCCCTCTTTGCGTCGTATTCATTAATGCTGACGGTTCTGACCTCCCTGTGTCATCACTTTAACCTTTATGATATTTCTCCCTCTGTTTTTGGCTTTTGTGGTGTGAAGGGCATTTTACATCGTAGAGTCAAAAGCGGTGCTGATCTGGTCGGAACAACGTATTGGGCTGCGCCCGCGAGGTTTTTTCCCATCCACTTTACCACAAATGTCAGGTCATAATGAGCCTTTTGAGGTTGCCACCGTCTTTCAAGGATTACCTTGCTCCATGGCATGTTGGCAAAATTCTTCTTCGCAGTCTTTTCCACATTGTGTTAAGGTCGGCTTCCAGTCTAACTGGATGCGTTACATAAAATTTTACATGGAGCGATTGCTTATCAGTCATCCACAACCCAATAACTGGGCAATAGGATACTCCTTAGATAGATTATTGATGGTCAAATTTTCTCACTCAGATCTACAGATGACAACTACGTCCAAGGGCTTTACGTTCTTTCCGCTACCTCATACATGAGAAGTGGGTCTTAACTACTGGGCCATCACGAAATTTGGTCAATTTGGCAAAATTCCTCGAGATGGCCGTTAAATCTACTAAACTAAAATATACAACACACGAAATTCATGCAAGATCTTTCCAAAAACACCCCTGTTCTATTAAGAGCAATATTTATATGCGATATCGCTTGAAGTTTAATCTTAACTTTATCCCAAAATTAATCTAGTATCTCTAATGAAATCTTTTATAAAAGATAATGGCCAGAATTAAGTTTCGAAGTACTATAGTGTTGTAACGATAAGTATCCCCTTTTTAGCTCACTATGAAACAATTTATGAAAATAAGGGCTTGGGTATGTTCTGAATTAATGGTAGACTTAAGATTCAAAGTTAAATTGCAATGTGTCAGCGTTATGTTTAGTTTAGTTTAGTCATAAGGCTCAAAAAAGGAAAAGGTTATTATTAATTCATATATCTAAATAATATCCACGTTTCTTCAATTGTGTATGTTTACTTATACAGGGTTAATTTGTAAAACACTTACAACCTTGCAGCACTGTATCACTAACATCAGAAACCACAACTTAAGGCCATTTTACAAAACATAATAAATTTACCAAAAACGAACTTTCAAGATTTCGTTGTTCTATCCAACACATTTCAACTCTGTATCTACTTACGCCTCCCACGCACTGTTGTTATAGTAATAGTAAGCAGGCTTTCGAAGCATTGTCATCACACCTAGCAAGCATTCGCACTATTTCTGTGTACAACCCGTGCGCGTTAACATGGCACCTGGCTTGAAAACAGATGCCACATTGAATACTCGGAAATAGTTAGTATTGTCACGTTTGAAGTATCGTAAATTCGTAAAGTAAGTAGTATGTCGCAATGAGAAACTACTCAGCGTAAAACAAATGTTGATATTCAAAAAACTAAAATAAAATTCAATGCATTCAATATTTCAAACGTCATTCATCAGGTGCCTAGTTAATGCGCGCGGGTTGTACTCGACTTTAGAATATTGATACATCATCATGTAAAGATAATTACTTTTGCTATAAGAACACGTATGACGCGACGCGAGCGCATCAAGGTGACTGACCGACTAGTGAGAGCTGCCCATAAATAGGTCAAGTTTCTGTTCAGCTACACTCCGATTTTGAACTATCGCTAGACTTCAAAAATATTTAAATTGAAAGTTCTAAATATTAATTTAGAACGTTCTATTTAAATATTTTTACTTTTGTATGAAAATCTGATGAACTAAAATATGACAAATTTTTAAAAGTCAGAACAAAAGTTGTTATTTATGATGTTCGTAACATAGTCCTGAGAGGTTGCTAGTGTTTTACAAATAACCCTGTATATATTTATGCAAGTTTCTGAGGTAAAATTTGTTTTTTATTTTGTTAGGGAGTAATCTTTGAAAGTACTGCTCAGAGCTTCGTATAGCTCGCCATCCGTAAACCCGTGTCTACAGTGGCCGGGAATCGTTTTGCGACGTCTAGCGCCACCCTCACCTTTTAGGTTTGTATCCGGTAGATGACAGTAAGCACACCCGTCTTTTAAAACAATTGTATTTATTTATTTATGTACACACAAACACTTAAAATTGAAAACAACAAATAAGGATAGAAGAGTACAAGAGACTTGCTGACTTGCCAGTAAAATTGAACCCAACCCATCGAGGACAGTCGCAATATTGTCATTTTTTTTTGTTTAGCCCAACCAAAATATATCTCTTAGTAATATTTTCTTTCAGTAAAATGAAGAAGGAGAACAACCAAAGAATCTCAGTGAATCGTTCACACATAATGGCCATTCGTCACTCGGTAAAGAAACGAATACTAATGCTTTGGGAAAATAAAGAAAACAACAAGACAGTTTGTACGCGGATGGTTTTATTTGAGGCCTACATTCCGTAATTTATTTTCGGGATGTTTAGGTATTCGTTTAGTGTACCCTAATGCCATGTTAAAAGATGTTTGGGTTTATTTAATAAAAGATATATATATCATCTTGAGGCGATATAGGCGCGCCATAATCACGGCGGAGAAGTAGCTAGAGAGTGACGCATGTCCTCACCAGATACGATTGTTTGAGGACGTTTCTGTTTGAGGCTCTCAGAGCCGAAGAGATTTCATGACTTTTTACCAAAAAAAATATAGGTACCTAAATAATTTTTATATGAGTCGTTTTTTTAAGTTAGTTGTGGCCGCTCGTTTGCTCGTTGTGGTTGTGTGCTACCGCTCTTGGTGGAGCGAGAGAGAGTATCAGACTTACTAACAAAAAACAAACTGTGTCCTTTCAGCGTACGTCAGCAATAGACGTGTTTAGGCTGAAAAAGTTATTAATTTTTTTTTATTATTTTTTTCAACATAGGTAGGTATGTCTATGAACAAGTACATACGAAAAAATATACCTTCTTACTTTTGTGTAGATTAAGCAAGTAAATATTTATTTGCTTAATGTACACAAAAGTAAGAAGGTAGGTCTGCAGATATGCAAAGCATTAAGGATGTGCATGGAGACGCACATTCTTAAAATAGGATTTATGAAAAGGTAACGTCTTACTGTAGAAATATTAAGTGGAGACATATTCCACATACATGGACATAGTATTTTATCACCGATACAAGCTAACATCAACATTATCACTTTCACCAACTTTGCCCAATAACTGTTCCTAAATCAACTTCGTCGTCCCGACTTAACATGTCCTCGTAAAACTCAAAGCAGTTCTCAAACAGGGACAAAGATAAACTGCCCAACTTTGCCCGACACTATGACTCCTGAATATCCTATAAAACGACCCCTTAATCAAAACACAGGTGTTCTCACCCTCTTCAAACACCTCACTTGAAACGGCGACCTTATTTTCAAAAGTGTAAGGTGTGTGTTTCAATGCAGTGTGAAAAGAAGTGTAATGCAATCCATCAATTGGACAGCACTTCAATTGGTATTTGAGAAAATGATCTAATTTATCAAAATTTATCCGAGAAGCTTTAAATTAATTCTCCTTGTGGACAGCGCAGGTGTGTTTTACCACTGTGATGTATACCCACCACAAAATCGGCTTCAGCTTAGTGATTTGAAAACGAGTTTCCAATTGGTTTCTGTAAAGTTTTGTTGTGAACTTTTTGCTGAAGGATTGTTATTTTCGGTGTCTGTGTAATTTGGGAGGCTATTGTTTAATTTGAAAATTATTGGTGGTTTGTTTTGGGGTTATGTTGGAGCAAGTTACGTATTAAAAGCGCTGACGAAGGATGACCATGTTTAATTTGTAGCAAACCAATCAATTGCGTAAGAAGTGAAAAGAGATTGTAATCAAACTATTCTAATTTAATTAAGTCTGTGCAATATTTTTTTTCCATTATAAAATATTATAGACAATTTGATTAATAATTTTATTTTATTTTAATCTTTTTTTTTTCAAAACTTATAATGTAAATCATGCCGTGCTTTTCTATAAGTGATGAGTGGCTTAGAGTTAGGTTAATAATGTATATTTGTAAATGTAATAGCGTACTTATTGTTGAAAAGCTTAATTAATAAAAAAATAAGAAAGTTTTAATTCTTTCCGAGTGATTTTTGTATTTTCATATAATTGGTCCGTACTTGTGTTCGTAAACAGTCCAGTACTAACCCATCAAGTTCAATTGTATCAATCAAAGATCTTTATGGCTACAGTTGCTATGTTTTAGTGAAATTCACACTTCTTTATCCAATTTATTTTTGACATTGGCAGAATAATTGACATTGGCGTTTAGTAAAAAATAGAATAGAAAGAAAAAGAGAAACAAAATTAATTTTAATTTAATTCATGAATCCCCAAGCGACACCCGGTGGCCGCGCATCTATTGTCTTACTATTGTGTCTCTAATTGACGGTATCTGAAGGGTTAAGCGAAGCCTGATACACGTGTCTAGTATTTTTACCTAAGAATCTATGTACACAATTTCATTACTAAATCACGAAAAATCACAAAGTTATAAGTTACATTACCTGTGTCCACACACACACATGGTCACAGCGATATCCAGGAGACTGAGGGGTTGTTTTGCTCCCGTACCCAGCTGTGCACTGGTTTCTGATACCCACTATGACCTGGCTTGACTTGTGTTGTATTTATTATCGGTGGTGTCCAGCTAGTGACCTTTTCTTTAAATATTTTTGAAAAAAATATAACATGGAGTAAAAATTATTGGAATCGATTCAGTTACTGATTTTGATTTGAGATGTCGACAGTGTCTTTAATGGTAGTTAGATATGATTCCAAAAATCAAATTAAAGTCATAACAAACAAGTAAATCTAACAAAGTTTTCATATCCCAAATGAATTACATATCCGTCACCTATTCTTGAACAAACAGTCAACAAAACAAATATTAGTCTTAGACAAAAGGAACAAGTCGATGAGTTTAGCTGAACAACTTTCAGGGACCCCGCAAATCCTACTAATTTCCTCTTAATTTCCTCCGTGTGTTTCTTTGGAGGTTAACGTAAATAATAATGAAGATAAAGTTGATAGACAAGATGAGAGTTTGGGAAATGGTTTTAAAAATAAAAAAAAATAATTGTCGCTGTTTTAGAAAGACAAGGAGATTTAAAAACTTGGTACAGCGTCAGTAATCTGAATGTATGTCAAGTAGTGAACGCCACGCATGATCCAGTTTATTGTTAAGATTGCAGAGAGCTTGAAGGGACGTCCGCGAAACTTGATCATCTCTGGCATCCCTCAAACTGTATACTGATGAAGTTTGATGGACGTTACATACGATCCAGTATACCATCAAAGCATCACGCTTGAAGAAACGTCTGGTAAAGAGAATGTTTGTCTATCAGTATGCATGAGAAGTAGACTTGCCACGAGAAGCTTTGGATCGTAAACCATTTATTCAACCAGTCAACTAACGAGTATAAAATGTAGCCCTAGTGCAAAGGTATCTAAATCAAGTAAGTAAGGATAATTAATGTTAGTTTATATTAAAAATCACAAAGAAATATCAGTAGACCTACTCGAAAAAGCGCTCCTGCCCCTAACATTTTTAGGCACACAATTTAGGCAATGATTTCCGTACTAGTGCGGAACAGTGCACCAGCTCGCCCCAGGTAGGGGCAAGCTGGCACATTTATCAGATTGTGCGCTAAGTGATCCCCACGAGTCGCCGATCAACCCTTGTTTCTCCTTTTCCTTGTATCTCTTTGTAAGTGTATTGAAAAACGTCGTTTGATTCAAGTGGAAATACTTAATTTATTTTTGATCAAATTTGACCTAAATCTTTATTTACCGGGACCACAGAGTTATGTTTGTGTTGTCCACCTCCTAAAGAGAGATCTGTTTTATCTTTTAAACTATCTCCGCCAAGAATGTTGTTTTAAATTTTTACAAAACCCTTGACCCAAAGTTAAAGTAGAACTTTATTCAAAGTTAGTTCTAGTTCAGTTAGAGAAAGGCTAATCACAGTTCCGTGTACCATGAGAGCATTTTGGAAGGAATCTGGTTAACCGTCCAAGTGAGGTTAGTAACATTTGGAAAACTTTTCTTTGGGAGAGGATTGTGGTTAGGAAACGAGTGCACCTCCCAAAATTAGCAGTATTTTCACTATTTACGAATACAACTTTAACTGCCTTGGTCTCGTGGTTGTAAGCGCGACTGCTGTAGGGTTTTTACACTAGGGAATATTTTGTAGCAGCGTGGATATGAAAGTTGGCAGGGTGACACCTTCGTGCCTCGGAAAACACATATAGCCTTTGGTCACAATATAGATAGGTACAGAAGACAATCTCATGTATTGTACTTCACTTTTTATACCTACGCTCGGTGGACGCACACTAATGAGCGTTTGTATGACGAGCGGGCCGAGGCGCTCCGAGATATTGTGTTCGTTAGCGGTGTCTATGTGTGCGTTGCTCGAGCTCGCTTTGTATTTAGATTGAATTCTGTATCTATATATTTTATGCTTTGATCCTGAGCCTGATTTCACTGCGGTCAGTCAGAATAACGTTCTATTGGACTAGGAGAGTAAAGAAACAGAGAGTGCTTCTTTTTGCGCTCGCACTTGTAGACTATAATATGTCCAGCGTACTTGTCCAATCTCTGCTGAAATTAACCACAGTGATCTGGATTCGATTGGAAAATGTCGTGGTCACTAAAATCACTAATTAAAGATTTGGATTTATAAATGAAACAACCAAATTACCAGTAAATAAGGACAACCTAAATATGACGTCCCTAGGACAGATTAAGACTGCCATGGCGTCAACTATTTGACTTGCTCTAATTTTAATGGGTATAAATATATATAAGTATCATTAGGCTTTTAATGTTGCCTACTGACAGCAGGATTATCCGAAAGAAAGCTCGAGCCCCGGTGTGAAGGCTAGAAGGAACGGGGTAGGTTTTTAGTCAGTAAGAGTCTGACACTATCTGTCGCTCCACCCAAGAGCGAGGGTTATAATTGGATGATTTTCCCGACCATAAAAAAAATGGGTTTTAATGTTCCCACTGCTAGGACTCAGGCCTCCTCTCTCCTACTTAATGTGTACTTATATCACATCTCTTCCAAAGTATTTTGTTTCCAGGCATTTTATTAACATCTTCTGCACTAATATAATAAAGTGCAACCCCATTTTGTGTCCAGCAAATCTCTGTCCATTCAAGGTTGCCTGGAAGAAATCGCCTGGTGCAATAAGGCTGCCAATTATGTGTTTTTTTATTATATGGTTCTTTTTGTAAGATTATAAACTTGATGTGCAATAAAGTATATATATAAATAAATAAATAAAAATAAATACATAAAGAGGTAAAGTTTGTTTTTTCTTGTTTGTAATCTATAATGGTAATCTTTGGTAGGTAGGCATCACCTTATGTGTGAAGTCGCGGCAAAAGCTAAAACAATATACGACTATAGGAAATTTTGTGTGTTTGACAGTCCAAACCTGGTGAGAACAATATTCACAAAATGCGTTCTGTCAGCTAACTGTTCAAACCAATTGAATATTTCTGTACCTTTTTTTTTTTTGTCGACGGGTAAATCATCTTTGACGAAACCCGCTCTTGGGTGGAGCGGGAGACAGTGTCAGACTCTTACTGACTAAAAACCCCGCGCCGTTCCTTCTAGCCTTCATACCGGGGCACGAGCTCCCTTTCGGACAACCCTGTCCCCAGTAGGCTTCGACCCAGCTGGGCCCCTCCTGCTGCTGACAACTCCTTGAGGCGCGCGGGAACAGTGCGCGCCGTCGACGTCTTGGACTCGGTCCATTACCGGACGATCGGACAGCGAGCTACTTATGGCTCGCCGTCCGCGAGCCCGCGTCTACGGTGGCCGGAAATCGGGATCGGAATCCCGGCGACGGCGGCGAGGGCGCCGTTGCCTGATGCGGTCGGCCTCCTCCTTTGCAAGCATTACTGTTTCGCAAAAGGAGGCGACCACCTGCCATTCCTCCTCGCTCCGAACCATGGCCTCGACCAGGGCCCGGCGCGAGAGGTCTCCGCCGCCGATCGCCCCCACGAGGGCACGGCGATGCTCCGCCATATTTCTGTACCTAATGAAATGGGTACGAAAAAATATTTCACAGTTTCTGTTAACGTATTTTATTAAAGAGAAATAGCAAATTGGTTGAAATTAAAGTGACTAGAAATTTCGGAACGCTTCATTACGCGTATAATTTGGACTTCTAAAAGTAAAATATCGTAAGAATTCATCAACGTATTTCCCAATATTTCACTTACTTTATGTGAAGGAAAAATCTTTTCCCATGTAATATAAAATAAGTAGAAGAAATGTTTTCAAGAAAAAAATATACTTTATTCTTGAACCAGTCGGATGGAAGGAAGCTTACTTGCTATGCTAGAGAGCATCTCACTATGACGTCATAGAAACTTTCTTACACTTTACGAACTTCAATTTTACTTTGTGCTCTAGAAACTTGTTGAAATAATAAGGAAAAAGACTTATTTTTGACATGGAGGTGAAACATTTCAATCTGCCTAGCCTGTTTATAACTAAACCTACACTAATTTTATAAAGAAATAAAGTTTTTTTTTTGTTTGTAGGAAGAAATCTCTGAAAGTACTGGTCCGATTTCTAAATTTTTTTCACCGATAGAAAGCTGGCTTTAGTTTTGAGTCACATAGGTTATACATATTTTATGTGAAGCCACGAGCAACAACTAGGTAAATTATAAAACGTCTAGGCAGATTGTCGTATTTCCGTTCAAACCAGACGCAGCTGTTTAACAGTATTGCGACTGCTTATCTAACTTGCACAACAAAGAAATTGGGTAACACATTTCCTCTTGGAAAGAGCTGTCAGATTTTTTGGTTTCTGACTGTCTTTAGTGACTGTATTCACAAATAATAACTGGGGGCAACAGAATTTTTGGCGGATGGTGGATAAGGTGTGAAATTAAAGTTCCCACCTCAACTTCAACCTAGCCTCTCGCTCTAGGGTGAAATAAGAGGGCTCCTCACTCTTACTGATTAAAAACCACATGTTTTACCCATCTCATCCGCTCTATCCAAAGCGGGAGAAGAACAAATGATTTTTTCCTACGCAAAAAAAAACAACTTATTATTTAATTAATTAAACCCCAAGCGAACGCGCACCCATTGTCTTTCTATTGTGTCTTTAATTATCATGATTGAAAAGTTTATAACATAATAAGCGCATCTTAATTTTATCACTGGCTCCATCATAAAAAGTTGCATAAGTGTTGTTGTATAGAGTTGAAGGATTAGATGTATCTCTAATTATCACGATTGAAGAGTTACTTATTTAATTTATTTATTTATCATTTATACAAATAATACAGAATTATCCATATAAAATAGCAACTAAAAACCACTAAGGTTTAAAGTTTTTGATTTACTTAGATTTAATTATAGGCACATTGTGATATGATATGATCCAACTTGTCAAAGAAAACACGCTAAAGTAGAGATGTTGTTTTAAATTAATTGAAGTAAACAGATCAAACAGCAAACCAATGATCAGAAAGGCAAATAAACATCGAAAATCAAATTACTCAAAGTTTGAATAGGATGGATTTGACACAAATAATAATACTATCAAACAAAAAACGTTAACATTTGATGGATTTTATCTGAGTGATAGTCAAATCATTATCATCATATCAGCCGAAAGACGTCCACTGCTGGGCATAGGCTTCCCCCAAGCGTGGCCACAACGACCGGTCCTGCGCGTCACGTGTCCATCGGATTCCCACGATCCTGACCTGGTCATCGATCCACCTTTTTGGAGGCCTTCCAATACTGCGTATTACGGTACGTGGTCGCCTCTCCAAGACCTTTCGTCCCCATCGACCATCTGTTCTGCGTACAATGTGCCCTGCCCGTTACTTCTTCGAGCGATATCGGTAAACTTGGTTCTTTTATGATATATGATAGTCGAATAGTATCACTAAAAAAGTAGCATCATCATCAGTATCACTAAAATCTAGAACATAGATAAAACTAACCAATCATTTAATGCAAAAACAGAGTAAACATCCAAATCAAACTACAGATTTTCAGTATGACCTCTCGTTATACGAAAATTCTATACAATGCGAGGTCAGCTTATAGTTGTCGGCTGTACGCACTTAGACCTATCTAAATGGATACTATTGTTTTGCTACCCATACGACCTTGTCGGTTTCCACGTCGAGTGCAAATTGGTTCGACGCAGATTTCAATTTGTGTGGAGGTTCGTTAGCGACATAGTCTGTTTTGAAAAACTGGCGGGGAATTGGATTTCAATAGCCATATACTGCAGGCCCAATATTTGTATCTACGTGTGTGGCATTTAATCAAAGCTATAACTCGTTTATTTATCTGTTGCAGCCAGATTGTAGGATTCACTTCACAACGTGACAGATATTCGTAAACGAAATAAACTATTATTTTTTTTCGATTTATTTTCAGCCTGATTGTCACCGCAATACTTTTTACAATGAGGCGGCTCATATTTAGTTGGATTGTAATTAAGCTGCATTTTTGGGTGACCACTTAGTGATCTGGTATCATTGGTTATCTGAAAATGGCTTTGTTAAATTACACAGGTAAATTTTAGTCAGTAAAAGTCTGATCGGTACTCCGTCTTGCTCCAAAAAAATGAACAGATAGATACACCCAGAATAGGAGTCTGCCCGTATAACTACATACATAATTATGTATATCATACCAAGCCTTATGCAAGCTTGCTCTATTATTGATCGCATCATTGCTTACCATCGGTTAGGATATGAATAGTCAAACGCGAGCCTATCCATAAAAAAAAAGGCTAAGTGCGAGTTGGACTCGCGTATGAAAGATTCCGTTCAGTCCGTAGCAAAAAAAACGCGTTTATTGTAAGGGGATTGTAAGGGAGTCCCACTCAAATACTTATTTTATTCTGTTTTATGAATACAAATTCATTTTAAATTTTTAGGTTACAGCGGCAACAGAAATACATCATCTGTGAAAATTTCAACTGTCTAGCTATCAAGGTTCATGAGTTATCTTAACCTTGATAGCTAGACAGTTACAGTTAGTTATAGTTACACATCTTGGTGACACACAAACGGACAGCGGAGTGATAGCAATAGGGTCCTGTTTTTACCTTTCAAGTACAAAACAAAAAAAAAACACAGTTGTAAAAAGACTTCAGACCATTGTGATGATGAACTTTGAATAAAATCAGTGGATATTACACGTGGCCAATTATTATTTCTGAAAATATAATATAATTAATCTCTACTGAATATTTAATATCCGGTATTCTAAAAGCATGAAGAAAGCTTTGTATTATAATATAAAAATGTCGTAACTAATTTATAAGAAGATAACGTCTGTTTTGTTACTAGATTTTTCTTATATTTTGTGGCAATTTGGTGTACCTAATTGGCTCGTATTTTTGCCTTTGACAGAATGATATTCCTATTTGGAATATTTACTTGTTATTTTTCTTTGTTGGCTGGCGTTTACCGAAAGGGATTTTGTCATGATAATATCATAGAATACAATAAGAAGAATTATGAAGTAACATCACTCGTGAATTCTTTGAAGACTGAGATGTAAAAGTATAATGAATACTGGAATGAGAATGGAAGCGCAAGTGTAAATTCTTAAAAAAAATATTTTTTTTTTTCAATATGTGCCTTTTTTTAACCGACTTCTAAAAAACGAGACGGTTCTCAATTAGGATGTTTGTATTTTTTTTAATGTTTGTTCGCGCATAACTTCGTCGCTTGCCAACCGATTTGAAAAAATATTTTTGTGTTGGAAAGGGTATACTTCCCAAATGGTCACATAGTCACTAAGTTGGAATCTGATATCTGATGATGGAATCTTGGCGAAATCGAGGGAACTCCTCAAATTCAATTAATTTTTTTAGTGAAGCCGGTTATTATTATTTTTTTATAAAAAGGTTTTTTTTGTTGAGTTGGTAAGTCGTCCAATTACTTATAATGCTCTGGGGTAAAGTGTGTGAATCGCGCTTGTCTCTATATTTTTTTTTATTTAAGTTCGGGAATTCGGTCATGAATTCCTTATCTACACTAATATTGTAAACAGGTTTTATTATTAATTTTTATGTTTTTTTGTTTGTAGGAGATCTCTGAAAGTACCGGTTCGATTGCTAAATTTTTTTCACCGATGGAAAAGTGTTTTATTCCTGAGTGACATACGCTATATTTTATGTACGCGGGCAAAAGATGGTATTTTAATATACCAACTTTTTATTCTGATATAAAAAAATATATTGTTAACGCAAATCCAAGCCAATTTCCAACCAATTTCAATTGTTTTAATCAAATTGCCTAAATTTGCCGTCCCACCTCTAATAAACCAATGTAATGGTATCGGTCAGATAAAGTACCAACTGATCCTACTGAGAGGCGAAGGAAAGGCCTAAAGGAGGATGCCAGCCAAAGCATGGAGCATAGAACTTTTCCTTCTTTTGAGTTCTTTACTTACATCAAGACTGCAAGTGTTTGTTTTGACTGATAGTGCAGAGAGCTGTACTCTAAAATACACTTCTGGACACATCTATTGGCCCACCTTAGAATTTAGGTTTCGATGGCCCCTACCGAAATATGATTGCTAGATTGAACAAAAACTGTTGATGCAGTTTTAAACCTGATACATTTTACCATCTTTTTCGATCGTATTGGTTTAAATTTAAATTCAGAATACCATACGACATGGAGCTACTCCTAACAAGTGGGATATGCGCCTTGTTAAAGGCAATTGATTTTTGAATAAAAAATATGTTTTATCAAATAAACGCGTGTTGCCTCCATGGGCATCTACCACAGCTCTCATACGATTAGGCATAGAGTTTATCAACCGCTCTATGAAATTTTGAGGGATCATCTCCCATTCCTCTTCTATGGCAGTTTTCAACTCCTGCATCGTCTGGGCAACTGGCTGACGAGCCCTAACACGTTTTTTTAGCTCGTCCCACATGTGCTCAAAGGGGTTCATGTCTGGGCTTCTGGCTGGCCAGTCCATAACTGTGATGTTCACATCCCGAAGATATTCCCTGACGATGCCGGCCGCATGGGCTCTTGCATTATCATGCATAAAAAGGAAATTTGGGCCCACATAGTCCGCGTATGGTATCACGTGAGGTTCTAAGCACTCACGAATGTACCTTTCAGCATTTAATGTTGGCAGCCGTGGTCCTGTAGCAACCTCAAGTTGAGTTTTGTGGCTCGCGGATATACCGCCCCAGACAGTCCATGAGCCACCGCCATAAGCAACCCTCTCTTCAAAGCAGCATTGTGCAAAACGCTCTCCCTCATGTCGGTAGACCTTCTTCCTTCCATCATTACCATGTAACACAATTTTAGACTCATCAGATAAGAGTACACGGCTCCAATCTTGCTGTGTCCAATTTAAATGACTGCGTGCGAAATGAAGGCGCGCTGTTCGGTGGGCTTGCGTTAGTTTGGGCCCATTAGCTGGCTTATGTGGTACCATATCGCGTTCTTTTAACCTTTTCCGAACAGTTCGAGCGCTCACAGATACTCCGTGGAAGTCGCGAAGTTGGTTTTGTATCTCAATGGAGGTAAGGTGACGATTTCTCAAGCTGGTCGTCACGATGAATCGATCCTGCCTTTCAGTTGTGACCCGAGATCGTGGCCTTCCTTGGCGACGAACAAAGCCGCCAGTCTCTAGTTACCTCCGATAAATATTTCGGACCGCAGATCGACTTAAATTAAGTTGAGCACTCACGTTTCTTTGGCTGTGTCCGGCCTGAATAAGTGCCACAGCTTGGGCGGCGACTTCAGGTGAAGAATCCATAGATTATTGATAGAACCTCACCTTAATGTTAAGAATAAGTAATGTTTGTTGCAAAACCAGAGATATCAATCACTTTTTCAAGAATTAAATCCAAGTAAACCAATAAAACCAAGTTTTCTTAGTATTCGATTGTTTGATATCAACAAACAGGCTCCAAATTGTCTTTTGTTTCTTTAAATTCTGTGTTCGAAATTCAAAAAAGACTATTGAATGAAATTGTGAATGTGCCAGGTTCAAAACTGCATAAAAACTTTTTGCTCGACCTAATATAAAATTTTAGCTAGGACCAAACGAAACTGAAAATACAAGGTGGGCCAATAGATGTGTCCAGAAGTGTATATTATGATAAATAAATGATACCTAAAAACAAATATCAACCTTGTTCTCAAAACGGTGAAGGAAAACATTCTGAGGAAATCGGCATGTCATAGAACCTAACATTTGAAAACATGTGACATCCTCCAATCTACACTAGGCCCGCGTACTGGATTACAGCCCATTCCTTTTACTAGGGAGAAGGCCTGTAGAGTGTAGATTTCAAACTTAAGAAAATTTTAATTGCGCGTAGTACTACCCCGGCGCTTTCACTTTAATTCATTTATAACCATATATTATTATTTTGTTAGAAGTAGGAAATAAATCTACTTTAATATTATAAAGAGGTAAAGTTTTTTTTTTGTTTAAAGGAGGTAAAAAAATAATTTTTTCACTGATAGAAAGCTGTTTTATTCCTGAGTGACATATACTATATTTTATGAATGTAGGCGAAACTGCGGGCAAGATCGAGTATTGTATGTAATAAAAAAGTAATCTTAACTTAAAAGTCAAATATGTAAGCTAATAGGGTTCCATATTGCTACAAACTTCTCCCATCTGTTTTATTCTTGGTTCATGCAAGTTTGAGACAGACTCGAAAACTGGTGCCTGGTTTTTGGCAATGCCCTTTATAGAGAACATAACCTTGTCTGGATCCCCGAATCAAGTCCTTGATAAATGAATGTCTTCAAACAATCAAGATACGCTAAATGTGTTTTAAATTGCTTTGAGATTATTTTGTGAGACGTTTGCTGAATACGGACTGGTGCCTCGTACCTGATGGAATCTTGAAATTTTGAATATGACTTGAATAGAAAAACTTTGAACTTTGGACTGGGTTAAAATACTCTATAGCGTATCTAGAAATTGTCTAAAGAATATCATCAGGGCTCTAAATATATAATTCAAGAGTTGATTAGTCCCCAGCAATGGGTAGATTTCCATCCAGCCGTCGGGTAACCGTCCAGACAGAGTTTGAGCCGTCGACGATGTGAATCGTTCTACGCGCGCCACAAAGAAATGTTAACAAAACCGTATGGGCCCAGTAGGGACGATGCCTACTAAGACACTGGGGCCCAGCTGAGTCGAAACTCACTGGGGCCAGGATTAGCTTCGAGAAAAAGCTCATCCCCGGTATGAAGGCGCGAAGGAAAGGGGTGGGTTTTTAGTCAGTCTGACACAATCTCCCGCTCCTATCGCGGTTATCATTGAATCATTTTCTCACCATAAAAAAAGCCTACTGGGACCATGGGTTAACTTTTGATAGTAAAATACGCCTTCACGCTCCGCCGGCAAGCGGGAGAAAATGTTGGATTAAACTTAAAAAACTTAAAAAAAGGACTTGTCTTAAAAAAATCATCAGGCCTCTAAACATATAAATTAATGAGTTGGTTAGTTAGTTTCTCTAAAAAGTTGTATTCAACAGAAATTTTTGGTCTTTTACTTTATATATATATATAAAGATATTACATGCCTAATAGATGTTCCTGTCACCTCCAATCTTTACATAGGCCATAGTTAAAATGGGCTTATTTATAATTTACTCCAAAATAGGTACAAACCTATTATAGTTACACAATTTATTCTCAATAGAATAGATTTTCTAATAAACAATTAATTTTAAGGACCCTATTTATCACATGAAAACGTTTAAATGACAGTCTTCTTCATTAATAAGTTTGGAAGCTTGTTTAAACATTATTAATTCAAACTTTTCACGTCCTGTAGGACTTTCGATCTTACAGTTCTTTGAGAGCAGAAAAGTCCTTTGTATATTCTGTTTAACTTTCCAATATAACATGTTTTCATTCAAACTTAAAGTTTAGTGTGTAAATTAGGTATTATGAAAAGCGCTGTATTTTTGTGAGCGCTTCAAAAATATTGATTCCTTTTTAGAAAAGAACATCGTAAGCGATAGTTCGTAATTTTTGCAGGAAGGGGATTTTTATTCCTACTTTTTTATTCTAAGTTATCAATATTGTTATGAAAAACGAGTCTTTAATATTTTTAGAACGATCTTGTTATACATAAAACCATTTTTTTGACTGATTTAAACATTTTTTGCTTTGTTAGATTTGTCTGCGCCCCACATAGCAAAACACCTATTAAATATCGAAAAAATTCACGTAACGAAAATAAAAAAAGTATCCAAACACTTCGAAAAATGCCAGCAACTGTCAAGTACTCAATCTTAATTATTCACTCATCCGGTCAATAAGGATAGCTTTAATGGTAATCACTATATTCATTGATTGTTACGTGGTACAAAGTTTGCCGGGTCAGGTAGTCATAAATAAATTCAAATTAGAAAAGCAAGTACCCCTTTCTGCAAAAAGAGCTGTTTAGTTGTTTTTTCTAATAAGCGTTGTTATAATGGAACACAAAATTCTAAATATAGACCTGCTACTGTTTTAAAGGATCAATCGAAAGGACACTGCCTGGCCTGGAGTTCAAAGTCTTAGCACCTCAATTACGTAACACTCAAACAAGATCCGAAGAATTTTGAAGGAAATTCCAAATCCATTGTTGCAAAATTTATTTGAAAAATTTTGCTGCTAGTTCGTCAACTTAATCAATGCAAAAAACGTATGAATATTTTTGAATTTTCATTATGTAAGCCTTATACTGTGGGTATGTTCGAAAAAGTTACTGTGGTCCTGAAACGCAAAAAGCAAGTGAAGGAACACATGTGAGTTTTAGTCAGTCTGAGACGCCACCACGCTTCACACAGACCGAGAGAAGTTATTATATGATTTCTCATATCAAAATGAGGCGGAATGTGAACAGTGGAGTGGCGACCGTGTGCCGGAATGCTCAGTGTTAAAAGCTTTATCACAAAGTGGACCGATGACTTGGTGAAGCTCGCTGAAATCCGGTGGATACGAGACGTACATGGCCTTTCGTTATTGAGACATTTTGGGAAGGACTATGTCCAGCAGTGCTCGTCTTTTGTCTGCTTTGATAATCTTCTTTTTTCGAATCAATGGTAAATCCGTTGAACTGTTTGGGCCCAGTAGGTGGCTACATTAACTGCAGCATCAGCGGCACTCATTACATTCTACATAGTGCCGGTGTATGGCCACTTAGGGCAGTCTAACATGTGGCTCATATTTTGAACAGGGGTATCGCACTCACATTTAGTATCCGACTTCATCGAACACCTTGTTATACAAAGAAAATTGGGCGGAACGAGGCCGCGTGGCAGATCGCCGTACGATGAACTGACCAAATAAAAACGGCTGTTGGCGGCCCGTTGAACGAGTGTGCCCGGATGACTGCCAGCAGGCAAAAGTGGCGGGAAGTCGTGCGGCGTACCCTGACGGCTTTCGGAGATCTACCTTCGTGATAACTACGACCACTCTGGTAGGAGTAAACAACCAAGAAGCAGATCTGATGGGTCTTTCACCATGTTGTGTTGGCAACGGTCTACCTGGGTGCGCAAGTGATTTAATTCTTTACGTGTTCACCATGCAGAAAAATGGTGATGAATGATGATGATGACGAAAATGATGAACCAGAACCACTTAACCCATTGAACTTAGCAATCACGAAACTAAACAAGATGTATAAATAAAGGCTTCAATTTCATTACAATATTCACTACAAGACAATCTTGTACAGAAATTCGTCTCAGATTTAAGGCTCAAGATGGAGGTCGACTTATCAGAATATTTCGTTCCACAAAATGCGTTTTATCTCCAATACTGTCCTGTACTTTTCTTCCACAAGCATTCTCTTTATTCATCGCACTTGGAAGGGATTTCTTCTAACAAATTCAATTTGTGTAAGCTCTTTTACGGTATATAGTGGGACTTGATTCCTTGAACCTTGACGCCCAGTGTTCATTTAATTAAGATTTACTTTACTGACTTAGCATTGACACTACTTAGAGTGTGATACAATAAAATAGTGATCTATACTCCATTCGATAAATAAGGACAGTTAAAAAAACCTTTTTACTGTCCGTTCAATGGGTTTTATCTTTTATTGCGTTTGTGGTAGGGTAAATGGCATTTGTAGTAAATAGTTGGTATTGTAACCATTTTTTTTGCGTTTAATAACATCCTTATGCCTACGGAATAGAAGTCAAAATCGGTTGAACGAACAGTAATAAAGGCTTAGTAAAATGGGTAATCTTATTTTGAATGAAGTATAAGTTTATTTAAGGGTAGAGAAAATACAAGGGGAAAAGTTTGTTCCGGAACTGAAACTTTAGAGAAAGGATTGAGTCCAACTTTTATGAGGATTTGTGAATTAATTTGTGGGGTGAATGTTTTCTTCGATAGTTGTGAATTGATAGTGAAAGTTTTGGATAAGAAATGTGGTTTTATGTTGCAATGTTATACAATAGCAAATCCGAATCTCATGTTATGTTATGTTTGTTATCTAACTTTAAGTCCTTCAGACCAATAAGCCTTACCTCCTTCCTACTCAAGAGTATGGAAAAGGTTATAGACGAATGCATCAGGGATGGACCATTAAGGGCTAACCCTCTGCATCCGAAGCAACATGCTTACCAAAAAGGAAAATCCACAGAAACTGCTCTGTTAGAACTAACAGACAGGATCGAAAGGGCTTTGGAAGATAAACAGATAGCCCTATGTGCTTTCCTTGATATTGAAGGAGCTTTCGACAACGTCACCATAGACGCCCTTTCCAAGGGAATGAAGGCGAAAGGGATTGACGAGACAACTACTCGTTGGATCGAATTCATGCTCCTCAACAGAACTATCAGTGTTACCTTACACGGAACTACAAAAAGCTTCAAAACAACTAAAGGGTGCCCACAAGGAGGCGTTCTATCGCCACTTCTATGGCTACTCGTTGTTGACCAATTGCTGGTTGAAGCCTTTAAAAGAGACTTAGATGTACACAGTTATGCTGACGATGTGGTGGCTTGTGTTATCGGCCCCTGTCACAGCACGGTATCATCTATACTGCAAAGATCTCTGAACGTTATAAACACATGGTGCACAGAGAACAATTTATCGGTTAACCCGAGTAAAACAACAATAGTCCCCTTTACTAGGAAGCGAAAGTTGGACAAACTTGTAACGCCCACTGTAAAGGGGACTCGCATACCATTCTCCAATGAGGTCAAGTACCTGGGCGTAACTATCGACCAGAGACTGACCTGGAACACTCACATTAATAATGTGATTCAAAAGGCTAAAATAGCTTTAGGAATATGCTGTCGCTTAGCAGGGACGAAATGGGGCCTAAACCCTAAAATCGCCCTGTGGTTGTACACCGCCATAGTCAGGCCGATAATAACGTATGCCTGCGTAGTATGGTGGAGGAAAACATCCCAAGTGACAGTCATTAACAAACTTAATGGTTTGCAGAGACTTGCATGCATTATATCAACAGGCGCCATGTCTACAACCCCAGGAGCTGCTCTAAATGCCCTGCTTAACCTTCCGCCACTTCATCTATTAATTGCGAAGGAGGCGAAAGCGGGCATGTATAGAATAAACAGCACTGGCAAAGTAAACTGGCGCTCTCAAGCACTGAGATCGCTACACGAATCAGTGCTTGAACACGATCAGCTAGCTATGACAACAGACGTCATGCTTCCACAGTGTAGCTTCACAAGAAATTACACAGTGGAACTGCCGAGCAGAGAGGATTGGGCAAGCAACCTCATTACTTGCAAGGCTGGAAGCCTGATCTGGTTTACAGACGGATCCAAAATGGGTGAGAATGTAGGATGTGGAATATTTGGCATTAGCCCGAAATTCAGCAAAAGCTTGAATCTGGGTAAATATGCCACCATATTCCAAGCGGAGGTATACGCCATTATAGAATGTGCGGAAGCCAACCGTCAACGAAACTACATAAATCAATTAATTCTGATTTACTCAGATAGCCAGGCAGCTCTTAACGCCTTGAACTCGAATACAATAAATTCGAAACTGGTAAAAGACTGCGTTAACAAACTAAATGACCTGGGGCAAAGGAATAAAGTTATTCTGAGATGGGTACCGGGTCATTCTGGAATTACTGGCAATGAAAAAGCCGACGAACTTGCAAGGACTGGGGCTCAGGGTCATCAGATAGGACCAGAACCTTTCTGTGGTATCTCAAAGAACCAGGCCATGCAGACCCTTAAGGGCAACCTATTTGGCGATTCAAAAAAGCACTGGTTGTTACAACCAGGACTGCTACACGCCAAATCTCTAATAGAAGGCTACTCACAGAAACGAACTGCCGAGCTTCTTGAGCTTAGCAGGACGAACATTTGTGCGATAGCCCGCGCCTTAACCGGGCACTGCAAATTAAACAGGCACCAATTTCACATGAAACTGAGTGACACTGATGTTTGCAGGTACTGTAATCAGGAGAGGGAGACGCCTAAGCACTTGTTGTGTGAATGTGGGCCCCTTATCCACAAACGGAGTATCCATCTGGGTCGACACATTATTCGCCCGGAGGAGATTAAAACTCTCAAAGCTAGGAGTATTCTAGACTTCCTGGAAGCCTCCCGGCTAAAAGAGTTACTCTAACAAGGTGGCGAGTCACAATAGATCTTTTAGGTCGCAGTGACTACATCTCCTACACTATGGGAGATGCATAGCCCCTTTTCTTCAAAAAAATAATAATATCTAACTTTAAGATTGCGTCTTATTTTGCGTAAATAAATGTTTTTCTTTCTTTCTTTCTTCTTTCTTCTTCGAACTTTCTAGCCATATTAGTTTTGGTAGTTCGTATAGTGCGATTTTGAACATAAATAGAAAAAAAAATTTTGTTGAATACTCTAAGATTTTTACAAGGCGCTTGTCAGATAGAATTTCCTATCCGCAGAAGTTATATTTCTTTATTCCAACCACACAAGAGGTGAATTATCAAAAAATTATCAACTTCGTTAACTTTAAAACTCTTGTTAAAAGAACTGCTCTTTTACTATGTGTAGTCTGAGTACATTTTAATATTGTTATTCAGTAGATAAATGTGTGATATCAATGTAAGTTTTTTTAGTACAGTTTAATTCATTAAACTCCAAGCAAACGCCAGCGTTTGCTTTCTCATTGTCTTTCTATCATGTATCTAATTATGATGATGATGATGATGATGATGATTAATCTAATTATGGTATTCAAAAGGTAAATACAGTTTATAAAATAGTAGGTATAATTGGCCTTTTCAGTTAGTTATACCTACTTTTTATATTTGCATTTAAAATTGCCTTTAGCTCTCGCCGGAACGCCCATACCGATCTGTTCCGACTTTCAGTACCTCGGGTCGCTCTTCCAAGGGGATGGTGAGGTGAGGTAGACCGGGACGTAACACATCGGATCAACGCAGGATGGATGCAATAGCGACAGGTCACGGGAACAACTTGTGACCCACGGATGCCTCTCAAGTTGAAGGGTATCTATAAGTCGGTAATAAGGCCTGTCATACTGTATGGATCAGAATGTTGGGCTGTGAAAAAGACGGATGAAAAAAGATTGCATGTAGCTGAGATGAGAATGTTAAGACGGATGTGTGGTGTGACGAGAATAGATAAAGTGAGAAAATAGTATATTAGGGAAAGTTTGAAAGTGGCACCAATGACTGAAAAGTTGAAAGGAAACCGTTTGTCTTGCTATGGTCATGTAAAAAGAGAGGATTTTTAACGTATGTTGCTAAAAGAGTTATGAGTTTACATGTGAATGGATGGAGAGGAAGAGGGATGCCAAAGAAAAGATGGATGGATTGTGTGGGAAGTGATATGAAAGAAAAGGTAGTTAGTGATAGCGTGACGAGTGACAGGATAGAATGGAAGAAAAAAACGTGTTGCGCCGACTCGAAATAAAAATAGGACAAGGGCACAATCATCTTCCAGTGATGATGATGATGATGTATTTCTGTTGCCGCTAGAACAAGAAATAGTAAAATTCAAATTGCTTAAAAAAATATTTCAATGTTAAACTAGCTAAGCATTAACCTACCTACCCAAACAGCTGTACCTACAAAGTAACACATAGTTTACAAAACAGAACACCATGTACACAGGTCGCTCTCTACAATTAGGTCCAGATTAACATAATCTTATGGTCGCCTCGTGTGGAACAAAGGTGCAGTAATCGCAAGCTATTCTTAGCCGTTGCGAAAGAGTCGGGCCGTAACTTTGAATTAAAGCGTAAGGTTAAGTCAGGGCTAAGCAGTGCTTAGGAATGGGGCGATAGTGTTGTGTAGTGTGCAGGGTTAGTGGGTAGACGAGGGATGTTTTGAAGTGAGGGCGGAAATGTATTGAAAGGTTTTTGTGTTCCAATTATTATCTACGGTTATTGTTAGAAGTAATAATTTTCCTGTTGCTTTTTTTTAGGTGGGAAAAATCTAATGAGATCCCCCACTCTTAGATGGAGCGGGAGAAAGTGTCAGACTTATACTGACTAAAAACCTGTTCCTCCTTTGCCGTTATTCCAGGGTTCCGGGGACCTCTTTCGCATCACCCACGACCCCAGTAGGCTTCGACCCAGCTGGGGCCCTACGGTTGCTGACAACTCCTTGAGGTGCGCGTGGAACACTACACGATGGTTTCCAAACGGTCGGACGGCGAGCTACACATTGCTCGCCGTCCGCGACCTCACGCCTATGGTGGCCCGAAATCGGGATCAGAATCCCCGGCGGCTAAAGCGCAAAGGGCATTGTCTCGCGCGTGCGGCCGTCTCCTTTGCTTGCATTACTGCTTCGCAAAGAAGGCGACCGTCTGCCACTCCTGCGCGCTCCCGACCATGGTCTGTACCAAGGCCCGGCAATTTTCCTGCTGCGTTCATCTGTAGTTTTTTTATAGCGGGTTTTTTTCGAGTATAGTTCAATGGCTGTTTTAATTATTCGCCAAATTCCTAGTGGTGTGATGTAAAATTGGTGTAGTATTGTTTCTCAAGTGTTTACATGGTTAGACAATATGTGGAATCACAGAAACTGGCGCGATTTCGGTAAAATGGAGCTGAGAATTATTGTTGTATAAACATTTATTGCCAAATACTCAAAAAAAGTTTTTTAGTTTTGATGGAACTCAAAATAACTTAAAGTAACTTAAAAGTTAATAGTACCAAACTTGACATTGGTTAAATGCAAAAACCATGCGAAACAAAAAAAAAGTTAGTAAGAGTTACTTCGATTTCGCAATATCAAAAGAAAATAAATATGCCACCGCAGGGATCTATTAAAATAACAGTGTCAGATACATTTGCCTGAAATATTGCTGAGTCGGACTCCCATTTGGTGCAACCATAAGGTGCACACCGCCCTATGGTTTTTAGTACCTTAAACACCCATGAAAATGATTTTTTTTTTGTTTTTAACGTGTTTTTTTTTTAATAAATTTTATGCTGATGGATAATGGTTATAATATTGTAGTAAAAGTTTTGTGTCTTCTTATATATTCATTTTCAAATAATTAGTTTGTAATTGTTATGAGATATACATAATTTTACAATTTGATTTAGCTTCTGTGTGATGTACGAAAGTGACGCAGTTAATTCATGAATCCCCAAGCGACCACCGGTGGCCGCGCATCTATTGTCTTACTATTGTGTCTCTAATTGACGGTATCTGAAGGGTTAAAATATAGTTGCATGAGAAGAGACAATTTGTTCGCTATGCTTGCAAGTCATACCATTGCGCAGGCCTAGTCAGGGAAGGCGCTATGACCGTTTTTGTTCAAGTAAAACCAATATATAAATAAACTAAATAAATGTTTTTTTTCTATTTATTTAAATAATAATTATGATCTTTATCTACATCATTCTACATTGGGCAAAAGAGCAAAAGTTACTTGAGGTCGGCGCAACACGATTTTTCTTCCATTCCTTTTCGTTAGAGTCTGTCTAAAAATATCAAACGACTTGGGTAATTATTAAAGTAAAAATGAAATCTGATGTAGTCAACATTGGTTCAATAGTTAAGGCTGGGGTCTTGTAAAAATTCACCCGCGGCAAATTATTAGCGCATCTTTGTATGCTTTTTTTGAACAAAATAATGAAACAACTTGAAATATTATTATAGCACATATTTAACCATAGTATGAGTAGTAGCCAGTAATTTTTTTTAAGTCAATTTGGGTGTATTATGTTTGGTAAATTAAGCGTTAAACATAGCTCTTTCGTGCCAACATCATTTCGACTTATGTTTGTGAGCTTCGTTAATGGCATAATACAATAGTATAACGAATTTACAAATCTTACGAATGGAAACTTAGCGCAACATTATCATCTTTGAAATGCATTCATGGCTAGTTCTAATTATGTTTCATTTTCTTATTTCAGTAGTCACAATTTCATCAAAATTCTCAACATTTCGCTCTTATTAACCCGGCGACAATGACGCTGGGTCATATTGACCCGAGGCAATTTTAAACTGATATATTTAATTTTTGCGTCGGTTCTATGGTTCGAACGTTTTTGTAGCTGGAGATACGACCTCCGTCTACCCGCTTCGGTGGTATGCTCAGTGCGACGCCACGTGTACTGGGAGATATACGTGCGTCAAGTGAAAACGGGTCAGTATGACCCAGCGTCATCGCTGGCGTAGTAATTTCGTGGCTAACGTTTATTTGCTTATTTTGCGTTAAATATTGATGTTTTTTTTAAAGGTTTTACTGAAAATGTCATTGACAAATGATCCAACTAGAATTGTAGCGTTGTTAGAAGAGTCTAATTCTGACAATGAAGACTCCCAAATTGCTTCAAACGTGGATATTGAAAGTGAACGAGAAGCTAGTGATATGAGGTCAAATTCAAATACTATCGATCTTGCAACCGTACATCACAAATTACGGCAAAAAATTTACAAAGGAAAGGATAGAACAGTGTGGTAAAAAGCACCTGCACGGCCGAGTGACGTCCTAGATCTGAAAATATATTATCTGATAGGCCTGGTGTAAAACTTGTAGTTGAAGTTGCCAAGACTGAGTTATAATGTTGGGACGTATTAATTACCCATGATATTATTATGTGTAAAATTCAAACATACACAAATTTACATATACCTCGTCAATTGCGCAAAAGAATAGCGTAGCGGATTTCCTGGGTAACCCTAGTGAAGAGCCTCCCCAAAAACTTCCAGGAACTCGCAAGGGATGTCAAGTATGTCCGTCTAAAAATGATAAGAAAACGTCTCTCTTATCCTTTTTAGACGGACTCTCACTAGTCATGGCTGCCACATTTAAACTTGCCCAGATCATTTGATTCTATACTGCAATAATTGCAGTAGTTCCGTCGGGCTGAATGATGACGTAGAAGACTGGTTCGTTTTAATGTTCATGTTATAAAGCTCATTTGATATCTCTATTAGTACATAAGATTATTGATTTCTATTATTGCTAAGAATACTTTACCAATAATTCAAAATACAAAAATGTTAGATTTTTAAAGTTTATTTTGCATGTGTTATTGAAAAAGATACTAAAAGTTTAATTTCTAGTACTTATTGTTATTATTTTTAATTTACTACCTAAGCAAATAAATCTTTTTAATAAACAGTCATTAAAATTAAGGTAACTTGTTAAATTTTTTGTAAAATTATCAATAAAATTCTGGTCAACATGACCCGTCGTCCTAGTAATTATTTTCACGTCATTTGCGCCGGGTTAAATGTTTTTTTTTTTCACAATAACTAAGCATCGTAGTTACATCATAATTAGATTATTTTGATGATAAAACTTCAATAAAGCAAATGATAAAAAAGTTAAAATCCAAATCACCATAATTTATTAAAAATATTGATTTTAAAAGATGCCCAAAAAATGTGTACAAATACTAATAATTTATACACATTTTTTTACCTTATAAAAAGTATCGAATATCAGTATTTTTTAAATGATAAATTTTATACAAAATTCTTTTGACTTTTTAGACAGACTTATAACTGTGATGCTGTCACCTAGCTCATTTTATTTTTCTTTAAATATACGTAAAAGTTATATCTCAATAATATCAATATTAGAGCAAAAAAAGTTTAATTATGTCGTTTAAAGTAAAATGTAAGCTAGCTTTAGAATGGAGAATTGGTTGTAAACAAAGCTTAGCGCTCCTCCTTGATGCCACATTTTGACAGGTTGTCATTCTAAAGAGGACGACAATTTCTCAACTTCGCATACTTTAATATAATATTTATAACTAGCTTATGCCAGCCTCTTTACCCCCGTGACAGTAGAAAATTAACCTAAAAGCAGTTGAAAAATTTTCACACAATGTATTTCTGTTGCCACTAGAGCAACAAATACATACTAAACAAGATTTTAATCAAAATCATTTTTTCATAGCGAGCTTTTATAGTTCGGTATATCTATATAATTAATACTCGTCAAAACAAATCATTCGAGCCCAAACTCGATGGGGTTGTGTCGTTTAACTACCAAGTTCCTATAGCGACCTTCCAGTTCCATCATTAAATCAGCTCCTTGTCATAATAATTTATCATTGTTATTTGATTTACATATGATGATGTATGCAAAATTTCAGCTTAATCGGTAACCGGGAAGTGGGTCTAATTTAATTTACATGATTTGATGACAGACAAACATCGGGACAGGTGAAACTAAATAAAAGCTTGTAACAAAAAAAAAGTAGAAGGCTCTCATACAATAAACGTGATATTTTGCCGTTTTTGCTCGATATTAATAATAGTTAAAATATAGTGGTGTCGAATGTGTTATCTAATGGTTATCTATAGATAACAGTACGGTTCGTGCTCGAGTCTGACTCGCATTTGGACAGCTTTTAGATAATATCGAACTAGAATTGAATACCCAATACCCTACTTCAATAAGTACTTTATTTATTCAGTCACACGATAACAAATAGTAGATAAGGTATTGTATTTCTGTTGTGACTAATGAAATGTTAGGAAAGTCCATTTTTGCGACGGCACAAGTGCTGGTCGGTTACGGAGAGCGATTATTATTAATATGGCCGGGTCATGTAGCAAATAAAACCGCTTGATATTACTGCTAAGTTACTAAAGTGAAGTAAGTGGTAATACAGTACATATAAGAATGATGATATTAATATAGCTGTGGTAACTAGGCTAGTATTTATGAAATCCTGTGGGTTATTACGTAACAGATGATCTTGGTATTAATTTACCGACTTTCTAAAAAGGAAGAGGTTCTCAAGTCGTCTGTTCTTTTTTTGTATCTTCTTCAGCGATAATAACAAAGTCATATTTTTGTAACTTTTTTTTATATTTTTAAAGTTTTAAGTAGAATTAGCAGGCAAGGCATATACCGCCTTTGGGCGGTGCATTGCCGTGCCTTCGTGGGGGCGATCGGCGGCGGAGACTTCTCGCGCCAAGCCTTGGTTCAGACCATGGTTCGGAGCGAGGAGGAGTGGCAGGCGGTCGCCTCCTTCTGCGGAGCAGTAATGCTAGCAAAGGAGGAGGCCGACCGCATCAGGCAACGGCGGCGCTCTCGCGTCTATGGCGTCACATAAGAACTACTCCTACTTTGCGCAATCAAAGTTGTCCGCGGGTTATCCGAAAGGCTCAGCCCCGGTATGAAGGTACGAAGGAATTAGCTCTGTTATTCAGTAAAAGTCTGACACTATCTCCCGCTCCACCCAAGAGCGGTTGTCATTGGATGATTTTCTCACCATAAAAAAGGCAAGTCAAATGCTCAAGACATTCCTCAAATATATAATAGGTTTTAACCCTTCAGATACCGTCAATTAAAGACACAATAGTAAGACAATAGATGCGCGGCCACCGGTGGTCGCTTGGGGATTCATGAATTAAGGAAATAACACCAAACAACATGGGCATACTCAGAAAAAAAAGCAGCAAAGTCGACGATCTTTACTTTGCCCGAAAACAAAATCCATCAATGACATAAGCACTTCTTTTTAGGTTATAGCGTGGAGAGAAAAAGATACAATTGTTTTAGGGGCGTCGCTCTTACCCTCGCTTAGCATTTTACGTCTGGATTTAAAAAAAAACCTTTTATGACGGTCTCGACGATGAAATATTTTACTAAATGACTGACTGTCTTGCGATTAATGTGAGAGACAAAAAACTTTGCTGTAACTTTGCTTTTATAATAATTACATTCTGTATATAAAAAGGAACTTAATGACGAACTTTTTTTCTTTGAAGATAAGTTCTAAAAAGTTCTAAAAACTTAGGTGTGAGTTTTTATTTACCAAACTTAATAAACTATAAAAAAATAATTATATTCTTAAGTCGCAGAACAGATGGTCAGTGGGGCTGTAAGGTTCTGAAATTTCAACCACGTACCGAAAGACGCACGGTTTGATGACTTGTCACAAGACAGACCAACAGTCTGATGAGGGTTGCAAGAATTCCATAAATGTGTGATGCACAAGACTGCCTTTGAGGCGATACTTAGGGAGGTGTATGTCCAACAGTGGACGTCTTTTGGCTAAAATTATGACGGTGATTTTTTATTGTTGATAGGTTCGCGCTTGACCGCTATCGCAACCAGATGGAAATCGACGATGCGGTCGACGATGGAACACCCTTAGAAGAAACCTATTCACTCTCGACTTAAAAAGATTTAATTTTTTGGAATATTATTTGCTTTGGTGCTATGTAATTTTTTAACTACGTGTTTGTAATATGCGCAGAAATACGACAGATCACTTTCTGAGGCAAAAACACACAAAAAATACTAATAACTTAAATAAATGTTAGATCATAATATTCCTAAAATAGCTACGTATTCATCAGGTTCACAAATAAGTACATAAAATAGATAAAGTAGCAAATAATTTTGTTCCCTGACAGACAAAGGCCAGGCTGAAACTTAAGGCCATTATTTTTTACGTAACCGTCAGTTAGTGTTAAACTTTGTGACTTGTGATTCAAGCGTTCCCATTCGGCTCATGAAAAAGTGAGATAGAGCTACTAAATACATAGCGCTATCCTTTTTTCGCACTAAAACAAACGAAGACTTCGACACTCCTCAATGAGGCCCTCGATCTCAAAAAAACTTTACGTAACGTACGTAAGTTTAGCTCCAATTTAGGTCTTTATTAAGGTTCCGTATCCGTTGGTAAAAACGAAACCCTTATAGGATCACTTTGTTACTGATCTCTCGCGCCGAGCCTTGGTACAGGCAATGGTCCGGAGCGAGGAGGAGTGGCAGGCAGTCGGCTCTTTCTGCGAAGCAGTAATGCTAGCAAAGGAGGAGGCCGACCGCATCAGGTAACGGCGGCACTCACAGCGCCCCAGCCGCCGCGCCGCCGGGATTCCGATTTCGATTTCCGGTCACCGTAGGCGCGGGCTTGCGGATGGCGAGCATTGGATAGCTCGCTGTCCGACTTCCGGTAACAGTCCGGACCGAGCCCAAGTCGTCAACGGCGCCCACTGTTCCCGCGCGCTTCAAGGAGTTGTCAGCAACAAGAGGGGCCCAGCTGGGTCGAAGCCTACTGGGGTTAGGGTTAGTCCGAATGGTAGATCAGCCCCCGGTACGAAAGGCAACGAAGGAACAGGAGTGGGTTTTTAGTCGGTAAAAGTAGGAAACTATCTCCATTAGATGATTTTCCCATCGCGAAAAATAAATCACTTTGTTAGTCATCTGTCCTTTTGTTACACCCTTTTTCTCAGAAACGAGAAGAGGTGTTAAACCGAAATTAATAAAAAATACTCAAGTCTCCTACCTCTTAGATCAGTGACAAAATCTGACTAAGAAGTACTCAAATCTGCTACCTCAGTGACAAAATCTGACTAAGAAGTACTCAAATCTGCTACCTCAGTGACAAAATCATACTTCTATATCAACGCATGTTGAAGATAAGGTCGCTTATATACCGTTTAGGTTTTGTGGTTTAGGTGATCAAAAATCAAAACCTATCAAATGAGCCTATTCGAAAAATGAGGTCTGAAAATCGTAAAAGGTATAATATAAAGGTATATTTACTTACATCAATAAATTTGTACGGAACCCACGGTGCCCAATTTATTTCGACTAACAATTTCGACTGATAATTTTTTTTTGATAATATTATTTTGTCTTCATTAACTTGTTTTATTTAATTATTTCCAAAGCCTTCCCCGTAGCACAATATTTTAAATCTCACTCCAAGAATATAAATTAGTTTCTGAATTTTCAAACGTTTTACGACATTTTCAGTTAATCAGAGAAATACTTTGAACGATATTATTATTAATATTAAATATCTATTGTTTAAATTAATTAAATTCTGAATGCCGTATTTGTTTTAACTTTACTTAAGATCAAGAATACTTTTGCCTTGCCAAGCATAAATTAAGATGGAGTAATTTCTTATATCGATAGAACCATTTTTGTTCTCATATTTTCTAACATTTATTACAAGAAACCGTGATGTATGTTACTTGATAATTAAAATGTTCAAAGGCATAGAGTATGTTATTTACTCCCTCCCGCTCAAACGGATTTGTTGAAAGGTGGCACACGGGTTGACTGTGTCCTGGAATATGACATACTTTTTATCCTAGGAGAATAATTCCTTAAGCTGAAGACCGAATGGGGTGGAAGCCCTCTGCCTCATCTAGGGGACACAGAAACTTAAGTCTTGTAAGGTATATTTTTTGGGATATTTTTTTGCTTTCATGCAGGTGAAGTCACTGGCAGAAGCTAGAGAACCTATAAATTGTATGGTGTAAGTATGTATTGGTAAACTTGAGGTTTGAACTCCTATATATAGAAACATAATAAGCACAAAATGACAGGGTAATGTTACGTCACACCTTTGAAAAGATCAGCTTTCTAAGTCCAAGCCTTCTCTTTTTATAATAATACAAAAAATAATATAATTATTAATAACAATATTTATTTATAAGGTCCAACGGTTAGTACCAACTTAGCAACTAAAGGGTCAGTAACACTAAAAAACCCAAAAAGTTTATATTACTACCGCAGTCCGCATCATGCTTATCGGCTAAGGTTCGAAAAACACTATCGAAGCTAGTCCTAGATCTGCCTAGCACCAAGTCAGCCTTTTTTTTCATTATAACATGAAAATCATTTACACGTGTCTTATAAAATTTAATTATATTTTAATTAGATTTTAATTAGTGATCTAGAATTTCTCAATCTGTTTCGATGTTAAATATTTAACATCATGAAATTAAATTGTTCAAAATTCACTTCACCCATCCTCACGGAAACAGAAATTATGAAAATTATGCTTCGCTGATGTTTGGGGAATCCTACCAAATTTTCTGAGCAATATTTTGGCGCCATAATCCCTGGCGGGGGAGCTCTGGGTCGCGCTTAGTCTCATTTATTTTGCTATGTGGGTGTATATCTTTAGTGAGATTTTAGACGTTAGTTTCTACATATTTGCTGTATACCAATGTTTGCTATTTTCCGTGAATTCTAGGATATTCAAATACGAGGGAAGACATTTCTACGAATGTAATAATATTCGTCCTTTAGGAAACTAGAAACATTTTCCGAGAATTGGATTAGATCTAGAAATGTGATTAGATGATGAAAACTAGGTAGGGATTTTGTTATCAAAGAAATCGTCTTGTAACTTAAAAATAAGTCAAAGAAATAGAAAATAGGTGTTCATTTACGATGATTATGTTGAACAGAATTCAATAATGGACGTCTAGAACATAGGCCTCGTGTCACCATAACGACCGGTCCTGTGGATTTCGCATCCAAAGGATTCCCGCGATCTCAATATGCCATCGATCCTCCTTGTGGGAGGTCTTTCAACGCTGTGTCCGGTAGTTGTTTGCTCCTCCAGAACCTTTCGTTCCCATCGACCATCTGTTCTGCGAACAATGTGCCCTACCAAGCCACCTACTAGCCAGCCAAGTTTGGCGATTCTTTGGGCTATGTCGTTACTTTGGTCCTCCTTTGGACTGTAACTTTAATTGGAGTTGCGACATTAGATAAGATACTTCTGATACTGTATCTACATTCAAAATTGGATCAAATCGTACGTGAAGCACAAAGTTCGTCATTATTATTCTAGTCAGAATCCCGAAAGCTGACGAAGATGACCGAGCACTCACGAGCGCGGAAGGAATGCTCGTCGCAAAAAATAGTGGTAATGTCACACTGGTTTAGCTTCTATAACATTATTTGAGATTCTGGTATTGTTCCAGTTTCAATATAAAATATAATGCTATTGATACAATTCTTCGTAAAATAAAATACTAGATTGTTTTGTAAAACTAAAAGTTAATCTATTTTCACCGATTTCTCGGTCAAATGTGAACCGATTTTGAAATCGGAAGTTTAATTGGAAGATTCTCTCAAATTAGCCCAATAGAACTATTGTTATGATCTGGTGATGAACTTTAAAGATGTGGAACGGCACTCCTCATATGATCATTATAGAACTGTCGTAATAAATATAATTGACTGACTGAAGGAAGAGCTGCATTAAACTAATCTGAGCTGCACACTGGCTATAAGGTACCATCGAACTGATCTGGCTGGAGGTTACCACAACTTAAAAGTGTAAAATAAAAAACTTTTTACATACAACCAACATTCGGAAGTCAGCGTGAACAAAAAAAAAATCGATTTCTAAAATGAAAGTTATTTTGGTCATTCTTTTGTTTTACTTTGAAGGTCTAAAGTTATTGGAATCGATTCAGTTACTGATTCTGAACAAACCATATTCAGGTTTCGCATATACTAAAATATTTTGGGTAACCATAAAGGTTAGCCAAGCCATATTTCATGGGCTAACTACCTACTCAACTCGATGTGCAGATTCGGTTTTACCCATTATCGGATTGAAAACCTCATCTTTGTTTTTGAAGTCTGTTAAAAATATAAACGAGTTAAAAGCAAAGTTCGTGTTTAAAAACTTTAATACAACTTCATTGCTTTGTAGTGAAAAGTTCACTGTTCATATAAGTAGAATCGAGTCGCAGAATGTCGAATATGTAGCTGTTTACATTGCAATGAGCTTGAATACAATATCCAATGTCTTGTGGTCAGTATTGAAATTCAAAATACAATAATGCAGAGTTCAACGAACTAGATTTAAGGGGTGACCAGATGGATGCAAACTAGCAAAAACCAAACACAAACCAAGGTGATCTTTTTTATGATTGATAGGCTCGCGTTTGACTACTATCTCACTTGATGACAAGGGTGATGATGTGACCGACTTGGGCACACTTGCCTAGAAGTAATCTATTCACTTTTGACTTAAAGACAACCTAGGGGGGTTGTAGCTATAAGGAAACACAGACTCCGGTTCTGCCCGTAATTTTCTGAATGTCACCTACCCATCCTAGTCTTCATTGCGTCCTTGTCTTTGTAATACATTGTTTTATTGCCAACTTTCTAATCAATAAGCAACGATTCCAGCAAGTCCAATAAAAATTCCATGTCGCATTCACCATCGTACACCTCAATTTTAAAATATTCCACGAGAACTCATCTCCTTTATATAAAACGACAAATTGGATTTTTCAACGACAGTAAAATTCCTTTGTATGAATGCTAGCCAGTACAAGATAGTTTCAGAATACTAAGCGAAGTGCCACCAGAAATAGGTTAAAAGGATGATTGCATGATATGGCTTTGGACTGAATTGTTTCAAACCTCGTTTACGTATTTGAAAGTCGTCTATTTTTCGGTCCGGAATAAGCGTTTCGCCTCGTCGTTTATACCGCGTATATCAGACTAGAAGAATTTGCCAGGAGCGGTCTTCTTGTCTGATTATAATTTAGGTGTCATCAAGACTAGAGTGAATAGATTCTTAATTCATGAATCCCCAAGCGACCACCGGTGGCCGCGCATCTATTGTCTTACTATTGTGTATCTAATTGACGGTATCTGAAGGGTTAATAAACTAGTGTGCCTCATCTTATTTATTTATTTATTTAATGCTTCATGTATACTGATGCAGTAGGTACAGAGGTGAAGGTGGAGGCGGGGCATACCTTAGGCATTTTCTTCCAGTTAACCTTTGGAATAGAGAGAGAAAAGGTCGAATACAAGAAAAGATATACTAATTAACCGCAGAATACATAAATTAATAAACTATAGATTAATATAAGACAACTATGCAATATATACTCAAATTTACACTACAAAGAACAAGTCGATAACATGAAACATGCATTAAATGATACTGCTAACTTTTTACGAATTAACTCGTGAATTTTGGTTTTAAATGTTAATCGGTTTGTTGATATCCTAATCTTCTGGGTAAGCGCATTTCACAAAGAAATAGCTTGAATAAAGAAGGAATAATGAAGAAAGTCATTACGATGAGTTGGACAATAGAGAAGACGATTGCATCACTGCTTACCATAAGATGGGATCGCAGTCAAGCATTAGTTTATAGTAATAAAAAGAAAGTTTCTCGAGTAAGCTTTAGAATTGATGAAAGCTGCTCTGAGAAGAATCAAAACTTAAAGGTGGCCAAACTCACAAGAGTGATGCTGCAATCAATATCTCGGTTCTAATTAATGGACTTAGTTTTCCAATTGCATGTGGATCATTAGTGAACCGCTCATTAGGGATTCTTTTGTTTTTATGCAGTCTAGCTCCAGTTCAGTGTTGAGGCTTATTGAACTAACATCTTTATTTTTCTTGAATATTTGACTACACAAAAAACGCGACTTAAACGGTAAAAACTAAAAAAAGAATTTAAAAAAAGTTCTGGTGAATATTTTTCCCATATTGTTTCTCATCTACACTATCCCCCCTATTATTATAAAGAGAAAAAAATTGTTTTTCTTTTGTTTTTTTTTTTGTTTGTTGAAAATACAAAGTTGGCAGTAGTTTCATCACAGCGCTAATGTTTTCTTATTGTCGATTTGGACCAGTTATTTTACTATTTTAGTGTATGTATGTAGTGTATTAATTTGAGTATATATTGTATAGTTATATATATTTATTCTATGGTTTATTAGTATATCTATTCTATGGTATATTAGTATATCTTTACTTAATTCGCATTTTCTCTCACTCTTTTATTGCACCTACCACTACTTTTTCTCTGCATCACCAAAAGGTTGACTGGAAGAGAATGCCTAAGGCATTAAGTCCGCCTCTATACTCATGTGCACAAAGGGTTATATAAATAAATAAATAAATTATACCTGAGGATATATTTTATGTACGCGATCAAAGCCGCGAGCAGAAGCCAGTTCTTTATAATTACTAAAATGTACTCTTTCTATCACAATAGAAATATTTGAATCATTTTCATATTTTTGTTTCTTTCTTAGTTTTAAAAACAATTTTTTTGTTGAAAAACCGTACTTATATAACAGTTTTTAACTTATATTGCTCAAAGAAAAAATCATATGAAATAAAACTCATCAATTTGGATTTTTCTGTGTAAATGAACAAAAAATCTAACGACAAGCTTTTCGATAATAATGTACCGAATGAAAGTAAGCGAGTGCACGACTATTTGAAACAGCAGCGGCCGCGTGCCTAACTTGTGCACGTAACTTGCAAGATCGATGAAAAATTTCAGGAACTTAGAAAACCAATTAACTAAATAAAATTTTGCAATAAAACGAACTTTCTCTTATTACTTATAGTTCTTCAGGTCAATAACATTGTAGTTTTTTTTTTCGCGGTGGGAAAATTATCTAATGACATACCCACTCTTGGGCGGAGCAGAAGATAGTGTCAGATTTTTACTGATTAAAAACCCACTTCTGTTCCTTCTTACCTTTCATACCGGGACCGAGCTTCCTTTTCGGATAACCCTGGTCCCATAACATTGTATTTAAAGAAAACAGCACGTTCAAGAGCCGTCTCTTTCAATCTATATCTTCTATGTATACAATCTGAGTTTTAGTATATAAGAAAAACGTGTCTATTTTTTTAATGTAAAGAATCTATGTACAAAATTTTATAACTGTATCATGAAAAATCACAAAGTTAGCTTGGTTTAAAAAAACGGCAGTTTCATAGGTAAAGATCTATATTACATTGGTTTATTAAACAAATATATAACTGTAATTACAGTAAATCAAAACGAATAACAAAACCCTGCGCTAATTAAATCTAACTAAAATCAAACTAAAATATGGCGTCAAAAAACTCTTCAACATCGCTGTAGACTGGTAATCCCTACTAATTCCCTACTAATATTATAAATGCGAAAGTAACTCTGTCTGTCTGTCTGTCTGTCTGTTACGCTTTCACGCAAAAACTACTGAACGGATTTAGATCAAACTTGGTAGGTAGGTAAAAGAGACACTGGAATAACACATAGGCTACCTATAATTCCACTGCTGAGCACAGGTCTCTGCCCGCGCGATATAAACTGTAGTCCACGCGAGCGAAGCCGCGGGCGGAAAGCTAGTAATATTATATTCCAATGCATTAATTCGTTAGAACTTCACGGGAATTCATTATAGCTTCTATTCTGTTAGGAATCCCACTGTCACCTGCATGAATACCTAAGCCGTACGTGCCTATTCTATATTCACGCATACAGACATTGGCATTTGGCACTTTTGCTCGCCTATTAATATCGTGAGATAAAATGCCAGATGCATTTGATTAATCTAGGTGATCTATCAAGATATTTTCTGAATCATATGCAGTATAATCTACATCTACACTAATATGATAAAAAGGAAAAATTTGTATTTTTGTGTGTATGTAATGAATAAACTCAAAAACAATTGTGTGAACAAAATCAGCTTTCCAATGGTGAAAGAATTTTCGGTTCGCTTCAAAAATTCATTCACCATTGGAAAGCTACATTTACCCTGAGTAACATAGGCTATATTTATTGCTCGTGCGAAGCCGGGACGGGCCGTTAGTTATATATATAAAAGGAGAAACTGACTGACTGACATATCACCGCACAGCCGAAACTATTGGGACTAGGAACTTCAAATTTTGCACAAGATTTCCTTTTATGACGTCGGCGAGCGCAATAAGAGAGGATTTTCCAAAATTCGATCCCTAAGGAGATGAAACGGATATCCAAAGTTTATATAAAGAACCTACTGTCACGCAGGCGAAGCCGCTGGTAGAAGCTAGTGAAACATAAATGCGAGATTGGTTTTTTGTGTGAATGAGACGAATGAAGCTTCGAGTTTGGTTTTCAAAGAAAGAAAATATTTTCTCAAATTGTCTCATACGTACTAATACAATTGTATGTTTAAGGCAATATCAAATGCGTATGTCGAACGCTTTAATACCCTCGTTCATTTGTTTTTGGGGTTCCCTACCTAAAACAGAAAAACGGTATTTTTCTATGGTCACTTTCTTGTCCATCTCTACGTCTGTCCATGTGTTCGTATTTCAAGTCATTTTTTGAGAACGCGTGCAGGTATAAAAGTGAAGTTAACATCAAATACTAAAACCTGGTAGGTACTCCAAGTAGCAGTGAGAAAATCAAGATTCTAAGTTAACGAGAACTAGAAGAATAAAGATAAGATGACACTCGCTAGTACATCAAAACCTGATGGTACTTTCCATTGATCTAGGATCTTGAAATTTTGTATGAATCAAAGTCTTACAGCACAAGTATACATAAAAAGTCTGACAAATTTAAATTTCTAAAATTCATCACATAAAAATTTTCGAGACTCGATTCGCGAATTAAATGGTTTAGCCGAAACCCTCGGCACACGAGTTCGACTTGCACTTGACCAGTTTTTTCGTTCAAACTCAAACATTAACGCGTAAAAAGAAAATATCTCTCCAAAGACTACACGCAGTAAAAAAGAACCAGATAATATAATCTTCTCCGAGACACCCTTAAAATTGAGTTTTCTTTCTTGATTGGATCCTATTATTGCTTACTTTTGTGTGAAACTAAATGTTATTTCTTGAAGCATTGTATCGAATTAAGGCGATGGAATCTCTAGATTAGTTTTTGTGCAATCTCTTGGAAAAGCTGACGGCACTGTGATTCTGCAGAAGGGCTGGGGAAAATGGATGCAAGAAGTTTTATCAAGGAATATTATCAAGGTTATCTGTTCGTTTCAAAAAGGAATAGTAGGCAGTGTTCAATCTATTTATCATATGAAACGGTAAGCGGACAAATGCAGGGTATATTAAACCCGCATGAGTAGTGAAATCCTTACGATATTAAAAACATCCTAAGAGTATAATTATTTTGAAAAACCTATCTTAACTGAGTTGATAATTTTTTTTTTTAAATTAATTTCTAGAAGTAAATTATACATCTTAACGATCAAATATTATTAATTAATAAGCATATATAAACTTAAAATAATAATATGTACAAACGAGTAAAAAGGTTGAAAACAGGGAAAACATAGGGCATTAAAAAAATCGTCCACGGCAATGCTGATTCGTCGACCGAAGAAAAGCCCAGTCCGCTGGTCACGCGAAGAGTAGACCGACTGTTTGCTGATATACCTATATGTTACGGCTAAAGAAAGGTGTGAACATAAACTTAAGATTAGCCGGCTAAACTTAGGTTTATCTTCGAGGACCGGCTAATGTTAAGTTTATATTCACACCTATTTTTAGCCGTAACATATATATAATTACATCTTAACTTGATTAAATCAGAGTTTGTGTTTATTTAGTTTATATTGATAAATGAAGACAATACACTTACATAAATCACGCTCTCACCATGTCAAACGACGCCTAAGCCACAGGACATCACAGAAACCACCAATTAGAGTAGTTACATTAGTAATTACTTCACAGTACGTGTGTGAACATCGGTAAAGGAGATGATATCCCGAGGACGCAAGTTTCACGCACCATATGGTAATTATTAGCAAGAAACTATGTATGTATCTTATGGTTTAATCTATTCGGCACAATTGTTTGGCTTAAGAAAGCCTGTTTTTTTTTCTTGCAAAATTCTGCCGACTTTATTAAAAAAGACATAAATATATCTACACTAATATAATAAAGAAGTAAAGTTTTTTTTTTTAATCTAACGTAATCTTTGAAAGTACTGGTCCGATTGCTAAATTTTTTTCATCGATAGTATACTGCTTTAGTTCTGAGTGACTGGCTATATTTTAAGTACGTGGGCGTACCTGCGGGCAAAGCTAGTATTATATATTTTTAAATTGATTTAATTCATGTTCAAAATCATAAAAAATCTGAATTAAAAAAAAACACTAACCTTTTTTTAATTCGGATTTTATCTGATTTTGAAGCTGAATTTTCATTCCATTCATTTCATTGCGATTTCCGACATTAAAATAAGACTCTTTTCTTGAAGGTAAGAGATCACAGAAGTTCTCTCACTCTGTGTAGAACGACAGGATATATCAGACATTTACCGACTAAAATTCAGCCGTAATTCTTCAGTTACCCTTTAAGGTGGTGCATTGTGACTCACATTTTCACTGTTTTTCATACAACCGCTCATAACTGATTATGCCGTTACTACACATTTTTCATTAGATGTTTTGGAAACACAGTATCTTGTGGATATTATCTAGGTTTCTAAAGAAACCAACTTCTAAATTTGTGTAAAACTAATCCAGTAAAAACCTCTAAAAATGTTCTATTTTGTATGAACTTTGACACTTCATAATTTGCCTAAAAATTAAAAAAGTCAAAAAAGTAATCCTCTAGAGACCTTGCAAATTTTATTAAGATTCTAAATGACGACAACTTTTTTCAAAAACTTTTTAGGGTTTAAAAAAACAGCTATTTCCTGGAGCAAGTTTTGTGAAATTTTCGAGTAAATCTCGGAATTACCGAATACTGACAGACTTTTCAGGCGTTATCTCTCTTTTTTTGCGTTGCCTTTTCTTCAAACATCGCGTTGGATTGCATTAAATGAAGTAAAAAACTTTTAAACCATTTTCGATGTTTACGATAGTCGAGTGGAGAAGGACCCTCTTAAGGGATAAATTAAGAATCCGGTAGACGACCCTGCATTCGGAATTGAAGCGCCACCTACCGGTTACAAGTGTATTTTCAAACCAACCAGAGACCTACTTCAATATACACACAAAATCACTTTCTAATCGGTCAAGCCATTTGGAAGGAGATTGGTGACAAATACACGTACAAGATGAATTATTATAATATACTAGCTTTTGCCCGCACGGCTTCGCTCCCGCTCTTCCCTACTCTACTCTACTCTACTCCACTCTACCCTACTCTACCCTACCAAACTTCACATAAACCATCTACTAAATAGTCCGAACAAAGCCTAAAAATTTGGTTTGGATAGGTGAGCCCGTTCTTGAGTTATAAAATAACAACGAAAAGTGACATTGATTTTTATATATATAGATATATAAAAATATGTCTTATTCCTACGTCTATATTGTATTATATATATTATATGGTTTATTAGTACTTATGTTAATTCTTGTATTCCTTTTCTCTTTCTCATTTATTGCACCTACCACTATTTTTCTCTGCATCACCCAAAGGTTGACTGGCAGAAAATGCCTGAGGCATTAAGTCCGCCTCTGTACTTTGTGTGCATAAAGCATTAAATAAATAAATAAATAAATATTCCAGGTCATAGGAAAATTCCTCCTTGAAGAAGTAACAGACAAACGCACGTAAATACAAACTATCACCTTTATAATTTAAGTTTGAAGAGGTTTTTAGCAATTTCAGTCACTCATAAAGATGAAAATGGACTAAAAACTTTCCAGGTCTATTAGGTCTGTTTTCAGGTATATTTTGGTATATCAAAATAAATCTCTACAGCCTTTATCTTCGAATCTTGCTGACATACTCTATTCTTAACTAACTTTACTTAAATAACTTTACAAATAAACTAACTATCGTTAAATAATTTTTTATCTAAATATTCCCTTTGGAATGAACTAAGTTTCACGACTAAATTACTAAAACGCGTCGGTGCTGACAATAAGCACCAAAGGATCTTTATTTATTGCTTCTCTCGGTAATTCTTACTTAGTATCATAACTTTGTAATAATAGCAGTATTTACTCGGTCTAAAACTATTTATTGGAGCTTCATCATCATCAGGCTGCGTCAGTCCACTCCTGGACAGGAACTTATCATCTACAAAATGCCTGATGAATATCGCATAGCAGCAAAGCGAATGCTAGCAAAGGAAGAGGCAACAGCGCCCATACCCCAGCCGTCACCGGGATTCTGATCCCGATTTCCGGTCACCATAGGCGCAGGCTTGCGGACGGTGAGCAATGCATAGCTTGCTGTCCGACCGCCCGGTAACCGTACGGACCGAGCCCAAGTCGTCGACGGCGCATATTGTTCCACGCGCGCCTCAAGGAGTTGTCAGCAAACAATAGAGACCCAGCAGAGCCAAAGCCTACTGGGGCCAAGGATTTGTTTCTTAAAGGAAGATTCGGCTCCGATACGAAAGACAACGAAGGAATAGGAGTGACTTTTTAGTCAGTAAAAGTCTGATACTGTCTCCCGCTCCGTCCATGAGCGAGAATGTCATTGAATGATTTTCACACCGAAAAAAAAAGTAGCAAAGCGTTTAATTAGTTCCTAATGTGTGTCCAGCTTTGATGACATTTTACTAGTTCAAAAAACATCAGATAGATAACACCTAATATTTCATTTAACTTGCATTTAGCATTCAGAGTTTGTTCTCTTTCGGAATATCCCTTTATTCTCGTACACTATTACAAAGAAAAAAAGTAATTAAAGGAAATTAATTGACTTATCAATCTCGTAGAAGATTCGGATAGACACGTCAAAGGCAGAAAATCTAGTCTAAGTTACTTATTTTTCCTTTGATATAGTATCGAGAGAGAAGGGAAATATTATTTATTTTACTATTTATTTACACTTAAAAAAACAGAAAAAGACAATACACTCGTATAATAGATATAATGAACTAAGGTAATGCTTATTTCCAAAGAAAATATCTTTCAGCAGACATGCGAAAGGTGAGATTAAGAGGAAATCTAGACAATTTTTTTTTAAGCTTTTGCTCATAGCTTCACCTGCGTAAATAAAATATAGCATACTAGCTTTTGCCCGCACGGCTTCGCCCCCGCTCTTTTCTACTCTACCCTACTATACTCTACTCTACCCTACTCTACCCTACTCTACCCTACTCTACCCTACACTACTCTACACTACTCTACACTACTCTACCCTACTCTACCCTACTCTACCCTACTATACCCTACTCTACCCTACCAAACTTCACATAAACCATCTACTAAATAGTCCGAACAAAGCCTAAAAATTTGGTTTGGATAGGTGAGCCCGTTCTTGAGTTATAAAATAACAACGAAAAGTGGCATTGATTTTTATATATATAGATTATGTCACTCAGGAATAAGGCAGCTTCTATCGCGATCGGTGAAATTTTAGTAATGGGACCAGCACTTTCAGAGATTACCTCCTGCAAAACAAACTTTACCTCTTTATAATATTAATGTAAATAATGTGTTCCAAAGCGTTGGTAGACCTTCCACAAGGTGAACCGATGTCCTGGTGAGGGTTGCGGGAATCCGATGGATACAAAACGTATAGAACCGATCGCTGTGGTGACTTTTGGGGGATGGTTAGGTTATGTCCAACTGTGGACGTGTTTTGGCTGAAATAATAATGATGATGACACATTTTTTACAGTCTTTTTTATCGATAAAGACTATCTGACTATCGTGTCAGAAGCCAGAAAGTTTATCACTAGCCTTGCCAAGGGTTGGACTTTGGGATTGTTCGATAGAACTCTATCGAGGCCTTTTTTATCTGTTCGAATAAATGGTTTTCTTTTCACTCAAAGCATTTAGACCTAGTAGGTGGCCATGCCACCGCAGCATAAAGCGGCGTCATTTGGCGGGCGTATTTTTCCATAGTATCGGACACTTAGGGCACTCTGGGAAGTGAGCCACTGTCTGTTTAGCAGTACCGCATTCGCACTGGATGTCGAAGGGATTAATCCCTTTGACCAGGTTTAGGTCTTACCGTGACCTTAGAATACAAAAGGCAACAAAAAGAACACAAGCATTATCTTATTGCGCTCAGTAGCTACTGAACAAGATAACCCCATCGTGTTTGAGTTCTTTGGAATGGTCTTGATTAGTACCTAGGTACTATAACCAAGCGATAAAAGATAGTTATAAAAAAAAAATACACACGTACGATTTTATGTAATAAGTTGACCTATTTATCCATAAAACATTTTTGGGGTACAAAATATTATTAATTTCAATCAAATATAGCCTATGTTACTCAGATATAATTTAGCTTACTTCTAGTGAAATAATTTTCAAATACGGTTCAATAATTCCAGAAATTACTTTATACAAATTAAATTACAAACTTTACATCTTCATAATATTACTGGCTTTGGCCCACGGGTTCACTCCACATTTTCTGCAATCGGACCAGTACTTTCAGAGATTACCTTCTACAAACAAATTACAAAAGCATATATTTCAAATAGACCATTTTGCGGGCTCGCGGATGGCGAGCCATGGGTAGCTCGCTGTCCGACCGTTCAGTAACTGTCTGGACCGAGCCCAAGACGTCGACGGCGCGCTCTGTTCCCGCGCGCCTCAAGGAGTTGTCAGCAGCAGGAGGGGCCCGGCTGGGTCGAAGCCTACTGGGGCCAGGAATATCCGATAGGAAACTCGAGCTCCGGTATGAAGAGGCTAGAAGGAACGGGGTGGGTTTTTAGTCAGTAAGAGTCTGACACTATCTCCCGCTCCACCCAAGAGCGGGGGTTGTAATAAGATGACTTTGCCCACAGTAAAAAAATAGACCATTTTCAGGCACTTTTGAAAAGTCAAATGTCGGTCAGTCCAAGAAAAGTTAAGGTAAATTGAAAAAAAAAAACTTCTTTCTAATATTAATGTCGATGTAGATATAGTGTAGACTTATGTTACCGGCAAGAATATGTCAGCCATTATATTCTGAAGCTGATATAACACACGTGTAGAAAATATCAATTCACTGCACGACAAACGACCGAGTTAGGAATAAATATTTTTGCATTGGTTGAAAACAAAATAGCCAAATGGATCCTAGTTTGTTTTGTCACAAAACGAATGTAGGAAAAACTGAATTTGCTCTCGAAAAGCTGATAAAGAATTTGTTAGCAGTTTTTGTGTTTATTTTTTTCCTTAGACGAATTATTTTGTTGCAAAACATGCAGCTATGTTATTTGAACACGTTTATAAAATGCTTTTGAAAAAAATGGGTTTTGATTTGAACTTGAATACTATATTGGCACGTATATAGCTTTTTTTTATAATGTACTAGCTTTTGCCCGCGCGGCTTCGCTCCCGCTCTTCCCTACTCCACCCTACCCTACTCTACCCTACTCTACCCTAAACTACCCTAATTTTATTTTTTTTCCATAAGAACCTTATCCTCACAATAACAAACACAAAAAAAAAATCAGCCAAATCGGTCAAGCCGTTATCATGCTATGTCGTGACAACGGAAAACGGGTTTCATTTTTATATATATAGATAGGCTCACGTTTGACCACTATCTCACCTGAAGATTTTTGATTATAGCTCTGTGAGTTCAAACTGACAGCGGGCCCCAATTCGAGAAGAGTGGCTCGTGATAAAGTACAGTGGAAGCAGCTGGAGGAGGCCTTTGTCAGGAGGGAAACAATTTACAAGAAGAAAAAGATAAGAAAGTAAAGAATTCAGAATAATAGAACTATTCTCATCAGCACTAATAAATCGTCAAATAATAATAATGCTGTATTAAGCCGTAATAAAACCTATATGCGAGGTTGACCAATAAAATTTTAATTTAATTAAAAATTGGTTTGGGCACGGAATGTATCGCAACTGGTTACCTAGCCTCAAAGACAAAATCTGTAAGAAAAAAACGTGGTCCTAGAACGCAACAGGTAACAGCCAGCGTTCGCTTGGCTTTTGATTAATAACGGTTATTTGATTTCTCTAAATACAACATAGAAATACAAGAGCGTAAGACATTGACGGCGCGCTCTGTACCCGCGCGCCTCAAGGAGCTGTCAGCAACAAGAGGGGCCCAGCTGGGTCGAAGCCCACTGGGGCTAGGGTTATCCGTAAGGAAGCTCGAGCCTTGGTTTGAAGGCTAGAAGGAACGGGGTGGGTTTTCAGTCAGTAAGAGTCTGACACTTTCTCCCTCTCCACTCAAGAGCGGGGGTTGTCATAAGATGATTTTTGCCCACCGTAAAAAAAAAAAAAAAAAACAGAAATACAATAACTCCAGAAAAAACAAGTTTTTAGGTAAGTACTAAAAACTTTCATAATATCGAACACAAAAGTCCTTCTCCAATGTACTTAATATCCGTGTATTAGTTGAGTACAATATATGAGAAGCTTTGTCAATTCATACACAAATATGTGATTTGTTTGTTTATCAGGGGTTACAATCAAATTAACAGACGAAGCCTCCGACATTTATAGTGTTATCCTGATTATGAAGACCGAAATTGAGTTTGGTATCTTGAGGTTATGACAATTTGTGAGATTTACTACTGAATACTAGTGCGTTTCACATATAGAAGTTCGTTCGCCGTAATGTTGGCAATACGGAAAACAGTGTTATATTTTTAGCAATTAAATTACTTAATATGAGGGAGATTAACTGATATTTCGTTACTTTAACAATAGGCTAGTTACCATAAAAATGCTATTAGTCCGTCTTTTAGATTATTCAAAAATAAGGGACACTTATTTGTAAATTAAACCAAAAAATTACAAAGATATAGCCCATTAAAATTACGTGTAACGTCACGCCGTGCTGCAATTTTTTGCACGTGGCGGCGTCACACGTAACTGTAATGGGCTATATCGTTCTTATTATTTGCTTAATCGAAAGAAGAACAAATACTTTTCCAATATTTTTTTATAATCTATATCTTATATACTATAATCTATATAAAATGTAGTTATTTTGACCCTGGAAATTACCCTATTGCCTTATACCAACATATTTTTTCTTTTGAAAACTGTAATAACAATTTTTGAATAAAGTATACGACGCTGGACTCCATTTCGATTGTCCTGCAATTCTTTCAAATACTGAAAACGCCACGCCACAATATCGTACCTCTTTTTTATTGCAGGCGTTTACAATTTGACTCGAAAACAAGGAGAAGAAATAGTACAAAGATACAACTGCACTTACTACCGCTAGGCACTTTAATCAAGAGTGGTACTAAACAATTGTATTTAACGACAATTTTTCTTAGTGCAGTTATTTTTAACCCCTTACAACACAACACCACATTAGTTTATTCATGAACACACACGACAACCGTTTTAAGGCGAGTCTCAAAATTCGTCTTATGACAACCCCCGCTGTTGGGCGAAGCGGGAGATAGTGTCAGACTCTTACTGACTAAAAACCCACCCCGTTCCTTCTAGCCTCTTCATACCGGGGCTCGAGCTTCTTTTCAGATAACCCTGGCCCCAGTAAGTTTCGACCCAGCTGGGTCCCTCCTGCTGCTGACAGCTCCTTGAGGCGCGCGGGAACTGTGCGTGCCGTCGACTTCTTGAGCTCGGTCCGGACAGTTACCGGACGATCGGACAGCGAACTACCCATATCTCGCCGTCCGCGAGCCCGCGAGGCGCGTCTTCCCTTTTTTTTTCGATGGGGATAATCATCTTATGACAAAACCCGCTTTTGGGTGGAGCGGGAGATAGTGTCAGACTCTTACTGACTAAAACCCCATCCCGTTCCTTCTAGCCTTCATACCGGAGCACGAGCTGCCTTTCGGACAACCCTGTCCCCAGTAGGCTTCGACCCAGCTGGGCCCCTCCTGCTGCTGACAACTCTTTGAGGCGCGCGGGAATAGTGCGCGCCGTCGACGTCTTGGGCTCGGTCCATTACCGGACGATCGGACAGCAAGCTACCCATGGCTCGCCGTCCGCGAGCCCGCGTCTACGGTGGCCGGAAATCGGGATCGGAATCCCGGCGGCGGCGGCGAGGGCGCCGTAGCCTAATGTGGTCGGCCTCTTCCTTTACTAGCATTACTGCTTCGCAGAAGGAGGCGACCGCCTGTCATTCCTCCTCGTTCCGGACCATGGCCTCGACCAGGGCCCGGTGCGAGAAGTCTCCGCCGCCGATCGCCCCCACGAGGGCACGGCGATGCTCCGCCCAGGCAGGGCACACCTCGACTGTGTGCTCCACCGTGTCCTCCGGGCGTTGCGCACAGTGGCGACACCCGGGCGTCTCTTTCGACTTTATCTGAAACAGGTACCTCCCGAACGTGCCATGTCCGGTAAAGACCTGCGTTATGCGATAGGTAAGGACGCCGTGAGGTCTTTCCAGCCACGCCTCAAAGAGGGGACTTACCGCCATAACCGTGGCGTGCCCAGCACTGGGTTGCGATAGTCGTTGACGCCAATTCACCATGAGATCCCGCCAGAGCTCTGTCCGCCATGCCTTGATATGTTGCGGCAGTGGGCTTTCACCCCGGCGTTTCATCTCCACGCGGGAGATCGTGCGGTAACCCCGCACCATCCGTATTGCCATGACCCTCTGGCAGGCGTTCAGAGGAGCGCCTCCCCTTAAGCGCGCACTTGATTAATGTCGTACTACACACGCAACATACGGTAAATCTTTAGGAAAGCACTGGGAACGAATTTACCGCATGTTTGACTCCTTCTCATCGCCATGGGAACAATTTACAAGACCACTAAGGACAATTTTGTTGGGAATCGATTCTGGTAACGTTTTTGGAGAGTTTCCAGGTTTGGCGAAGTAAAATAAGGTAGTTCGATTGAGGGTATGAGTTGTCGTTGGGGAGATTGAGAAAATTGTGTGTGTAGTTTCTTGTGTACGATTTCTGTTAATTTATCACGGGTAGTTACAAAACTATTCGGACTCTGGCGATGGCGGGAGGCCAACATATACCAAAAATAATATAAACTACAATAAAAAAATAACAAGAACTAATAGTAAGAATAAACAAGTTACTAATAGTACCATAATGATAGTGCACTAGCCCTGCCGTGCACTAGCTTCTGATGTTTTATAGGTGCCCATGTTGGCATATGTGAAATAAAAACTTTCGACTTTGACTTTGATATAAGTGGAGAAAATTTGTCAAGTTGCAATGTCTTTCCACGTGTATTCAAAGACATTTTTCAATACACATACTGAAGCACTCATTTGGTATTGTGCCCTCAAGATGGACAGTGGACAGTTCTATGTGAGATTCCAAGCCCTTAAATCAATACAACGATATATCAGGGTATAACAGGTACTATTTTCTAGTTCCCATGGATCCACCAATCATAGTGATGGGACAGATGGTCAACCAGTCAGTAGTGGACCGTAAAGTACTTTGGTCCGAACTCTCTCAATACTTGCTTAAATAAAGATTAAGTAACAATAAATCAAATATAAGCAGGAACTATGCAGGTCACATTTGTCAACCTGCATGCTATAACGCTGTTCACGCTGAATTGCCGCAAAACAGCAATGAACGCTGAAGAACAGCGCTTAACGCAGCAGTACAGCACTGAAAGCAGCAGAACAGCGCTAAACTCTATCTATATCACTCGCATAATAAAGCATATTTGGTCCTCATTTTTTACTTGTTTGCCGTGAAAGCAAAATAGACCCAAAAAGCTGAAAGGATGCGTAGAAAATCATTGTTTTCTATGGACATAGCTGAATGAGTGTGAGTGATTAGAAGTAGTATTAGTGATTGCTAATAATACTTCTTTTAGAAGGAGGTATGGCGAGTGCAGTCTTTGGCAGTGACATACTACCAGAGAATTTATTATACTTGTCGTCAGCAAGTCTAGTAGGAACAGTCAACCTCATTTCAGTAGTAACACTAGCATTACGAATATCAACCTTACTACTACAACTATAAAAACTATCAATTTGCAAATTATCACGAGTGGTTGACTGTACTTCTAACAAAGATGGAAAACAGAAACCTAAGAGCCTAAACCTAAACCAAGATGATTTAGTTTTAACGTCAAAATTATTCAGTTACTGTGTATAATATTCCTATTTATTTTGTTGTGGATTCGCTAAATGCTGTGTTTCCGAAACAAGGTTCTCGCATAAATTAAACTGTGGCATAAGTAGAGTGAACACATTTATTATGATAATCGAGTCGTCAAGTAAAAACATTGTGTAGTATATTTATCGGACGACGCCATTGATATCAATGGTAAGGGCCTCTTTACCTAGTTTCTTTTATGTTATACTGCTATAAATTTTCTTTAATTTTTTATATGTTTGAGGTCAATTTTAATTAAATAATTAAGTTGAGTAGGAAGTGGATATATTTTTAGTAAATAAATTTTTTCTTCCTTTTTATGGTAATTTCATTCTTTGGCTAAAATTGGTCTTCATTTTTAGAAAAAAAATTGGGTTGGCTATTTTTAGTTGGCAGTCGTAAGTTAATAGAGTAGTGACCTGGTTTTCTTTTTCTGAAGATGTTACACCCTCGTTTTTCTTTTGTGTCCTGTGGATAGAATAAACAGCCATATATTTTACTTGGGAAAAAAGTCCTACTAAAGTTATAGGCCATACTAATATTTTGTCAGTAAAGTTCTTAATATCACTTATGGTTATTTTTGTTGGTGTCAAATTTGATAGTATTGGTGATTGGAAAAATGCTATGGGATTAAGAAGAAAATTATGATAAGACTTTTATGATAAGAAACATTATTGTTCCGTAAACAAAGAACAAAGCTAATCAATTATTTTTTCCAAAAATTAATCTCGTAATTTTGAATTGTCAAGGTCTATCAATCAAAAATAATTATAAAGTGAAGTAGGTAAGTTTAAGGACCGTTCATTGTTTGAGACTTGAAGGAGGCTTATGTCCAACAGTGATGATGATGATGATGATGATGAAGTAAGTTTAAAAGTGTAAATCTTTATGGAGAAGAACGCGCAAGAAACAAGTTCCAAAATTATACCTAGATAATAAATAAACTTGGTACTAGTTAAACATAAAAAAACGTTTGAAGACAATCGATCCATCATTAAACTAAGTTTGACTCACAAAGAAAACATAACGAAAGAAAACTAAATAACAATAACATAAACTACCAACTAACAATGAACAATCTACTTCATAAATCAAATAAATGATATAAGTACAGTAGGTTTACCTGCGAGTAATTGAATAGGTCTATTAGTTTTACAAGATAAAACATATACCAAGAATTAGGGTTCTTTACCATAAGAGATGTGTAAGGGAGCTAGGTGATGCGAGGAATGAAGCGGTGCTATGAAAATATGTGATTGCTTCTACCGATGCTGTGCGAGGATGCGTACAATTGTGAAATGGTTAAACAATCGATGAGAAGGGAACTCTAAAATAAAAAGATTTTAGAGTTCCCTTCTCATCGATTGTTTGGGCTCAGTAGTTCAATGCACCATCGATTGCATACATAATTTGAAATAGTGTGAAGCAGAATGGAGCAAGGATGCGTTTTTTAGAAAGAAAGAAAAACAGTTCATTTATGTAAAAAAGGCGTAATCTTAAAACTAGCTAACAAATATAATTTATCATCAATCGGTCGGGACAAACATCTCCCGTCCTTGGCCGGAGCAATAGGGCTGTCAGACTTTACTGAATAAAAACCACTCGTTTGTTCTTTCGTTGCCTAGTGGGTTCTTTTAGCGTCTCTTATACACATTGTTTTTACAAATCCCTCGCTTATATACTTTTTAATTTTTTTCTACGCAAAAATCCCTAGCTTTGCTAAAAATTTTTCATCTTAGTTAGGATAGGAACGTGTAGAGACCTCTTTGGATAATTCGTTTCAAGCGCAACGCTCAGTTTCCTCGCTCATCTTTGATGCAAAAGCACCCTAAGTCTCAGCAAATAGTTCTCCGTGAGACATACTGATACAAATTAGTTTCTCAGTAACTTAAACCAGGATCAAGTCGAAAGGGAATGGAGACAATTTATTATACGGGGTGGTCGTAAATAAATATTCTTTTTAACTTGTAAGCTAGATAAATGAGAGAAGATGCACTTGTATAATTTATTTTAAGTATCTAATTTTTTATGGTTTTAATTTTAATGGTATTGTAACCGCTCACTTAGTTTAAATTGATCATCAACTTAAGGGATTTTTTGAGATGGGAAATCATTTCATGGCTTCTGGACTAGAGCTCAGCAGGAGGGTGTCTCAGAATTTTACTGGGTGAAACTGCACCATATGTTCCTTCTTTGCCTTGCGCTCCAGGACCTAGGGTTTCCTTTCGGACTACCCTTAGGTCCAGTAGGTTCCAGCCCAACTTACAGTTTTGATAACGTCTCTTTGAGACGCGCGTGGAGCACTACGCGCTATCGACGACTCAGGCTCGGCCCGGATGGTTATTGGATGGCTCGACGGCGAGCTACCTATTCCATTCGTCGTCCGCTAGCTCACTTCTATAGAACAACTTAAGGGCTTTAGAATTGTTTGAAAAAGTTACTGTGGCTCTAGAACACAAATGGTAACTGAAAGATTAAAGGTGGGGTTTAGTCAGTAAAAATCTGGCACTCTCTCCATTCAGCGCAGAAGTGATTTGATGATTTTATACCTCAAATACAAGTGCCCACAATTCAAATAAAACTTGTAAAACCGAAATTGTAATTTATTGCCAAAAAAGCACAAAAAATGTACTTGTGAGCAGTACGTTTATTTACAATCGTTACTAATATTATAAAAGCGAAAGTGAGTTTGTTTGTTACGTCCTCACGCCTTAATGGCAAAACTGATTTTGATGAAACTTGGTACATGATAGACAATGTCCTGGAATAGGACATAGTATACTTTTTATCCCGAAAGTATGTTCCCTTGGTATAATTTTCTGCTATCACGCGGGCGAAGCCGCTGGGAGCAGCTAGTTTAAAATAAATGCTTTCATTTGATTTGAGTTGTTCTGGGTCTGAGTATTTTATGTATATATCGACTCATCCGTAGAATAAAGTCCGATCTGTAGAGTTGATAGTTTTCAGTAGAGGTTGGAGAAGTTGTTGACTTATGTAACTCTTAAACGGTGAGATTTGAAATTTTGATTTTTTGGTATGTTGTAACAATGCCTCAGCCTAATGAAATGCTATGTAGTATATATTTCTTATCCTTTTATTCGACGAGATAGTGAGTTTCATATAAACATAGGACATTATATAGCGGAAGACTGGGAGTCCGTAGTGAATATTATACGTTGTTTTACGGAGTCATCTGAATTAATAGATGTTCTATATTTAGAAGAGACGATTTTTGTTGAAATTGCCCATCGTTTATTAGTCTGTTGTGAATATCCACTTCAAAATATTTAAACATAATTTTATCTATAGTAAGACTACCCTCCCATATAACTAAATAAAAAATGAAACCATTATTCAGAATCGTTTATTTATTTTAAAAAAATCACAAAACCGATAAAGTATCCATTAGATGGCATCATTTTGAACAGCAATCATGTAATTGTAAGGTACGTACTTAAAATTAGAATTGTCGCTAACTTACAGATATATGTAGGTCACTATTAGAACAATTCAGGAGACGCGCAAATAGTATCTAATATAATATTATATATTATATATCTAAAACAGTCTTGATAACGTAATAGTCAAAACTTAAAATAGTAATTAAATGGCATATCAAATCACAGCTAACTTAGTAACCTATATGACTACAGCATGGACTTAAATTAGCAGTCTTAAACTTGTAAATGTACGTAAATATTATAAATGATCTTTATTTTGTAAATAGTAGAGTAGAGTAGGGTAGAGTAGGGTAGAGTAGGGTAGAGTAGGGTAGAGTAGGGTAGAGTAGGGTAGAGTAGGGTAGAGTAGGGTAGAGTAGGGTAGAGTAGGGTAGAGTAGGGTAGAGTAGGATAGAGTAGGGTAGAGTAGGGTAGAGTAGGATAGAGTAGGGAAGAGTAGAGTAGTGTAGAATAGGGTATAGGGCAAAGGGAATAGGGTAAGGGCATAGTAGGGTAGAGTTGGGTATAGTACGGAAGAGCGGGAGCGAAGCCGCGCGGGCAAAAGCTAGTATTATATAAATGAAGATATTATATCAATCAGTCTTTACAATATTATCAATCAGTCTTACATCATGAGGTAAACGTTGCACATACATTATAGCAATGAAATTGTATATAGACTAATATTAAATGAATCAAGTATTTATTTTAATTAACTTTCTTTTGCTAAATCACCATGAAGAATTCTGCTCTAAAATAAGCAGGAAAAAAGATAAAAATATTTTTTTATTCTGATAAGTCACTATCTGATTCTCCAGAAGCATTAACAATAGTGTGATGTGGTAAAGAGTTAAAGTATGTATGATACTCTAAGGGAATAACTTCTGAGCGGCACATATCCATTAAATCTTTATATTTAGCGGCAGGGATCAAAATAGGTTCACAGTATGCAGGTTTTAATTCGGTTTGTACAGAGTTCCTCGTATTACCGCGGACCACTAAAATATTATAATCGGATTGAGTTAAGTCGTATTTAAAAACAGTTTATTAGGATCATTACCGTCTGCATGAACTTCGCGAATGTTACTCCAGTTAATTTTCTTACCCTTAATGTCTTTCATCCAAATCTTATTATTAACAAGACACTTAAAATCAAATACGTCATTCTGGGTTACGTTGCGGACAACATAGGGTTCTCCTTCATTCTTAGCCCATCTTACTAATAATCTCCATTCATGAGGGGTAAAGATAGTTTTGGTTTGAGAAGCTCTCTCTATGACAGAGTGGACACTGTCCCCCTCATTTTGGGTGTGTCCTTTTTGTAAAAACCGGTGTGTTATGGATATGTTGAACTTTCTTGCTGCGTAAACGTACAATGAAAATACAAAGCGGTTTCGATTTTGGCCTGCACAGTTGTCTGACCAAAAGCGAAACTCTTTAACCCCTTGGTCAACATTAGTCTGCATAAAATCTAAGAGGCAACTGCTAACCTCATTTGCGCCACGTTTTGCCACTGATTCATCCCACATATAGCAAACGGCCTTTCTTTTACCCATGTCAAAAACTGTGAAGTTAAAAGATGATAACTTTCTTTTATAGTAAAATATATTTATATTACCATGAGGACACTGCAATACTTTTTCGAAATCGAACACAGCAGTAACTATGTTTCCATTTGACTCCTCAGCTTCTTTTTTGTCTCGACTTTTTAAATCCCTTGCTACCTTCTTATTAGTCTGGTGCTGTTGAAAAGTTTCTTTTTCTTGGTCCGTTGGGTTTTTTTTCAATCGGAAAATATGACATTCGTCGCACTGATCCTTCTTGGGAATATGGAAAGTAAGGTTGAAATTTGAGTTAACAATATCACGATATTGACGTTCTTTTGTAGCTTTAGAGGGGTATTTCTCGGGGTCAAACCATAAAAGGTATAATTTAAACATTTTGGCGACACTTAAATCTCCTTGTAGGTAGAGTTTTTGGCTATTCTTGCGTATATAATGCGATTCAACCGGAACAAATGCCCGAACGTGGTCACAAACACTTTGTTTCATTGCGTCATCTATAACGATCTTGTGATTGTCATGCCGACCCCGTCTATCCTCCTCTAAAATGGCACTACCATCATACTTCTTCCACGCAGTTTTTAAGATACGAGTTGAAACAGAAAGAGTACGAATAAACATAGTTTGACATACTTCAGTTTTCTCGCAATGAGATTCGCTAGAACTTGTGATTAGTGGCAGATAATACTTAAAAGTATATTTCCTATTATTTGGAGTATCTTGATTAATTCATGAATCCCCAAGCGACCACCGGTGGCCGCGCATCTATTGTCTTACTATTGTGTCTCTAATTGACGGTATCTGAAGGGTTAAGGCAACGTTTTTTTTTCATTTTATCGGAATATTTGATGATGAAATTCCACTGCATAGCTCGATCTCCCAGCTGCCAAAATTTTGTAAAGCACTCTAAGCGCTGCTGTTGAGATATTTTATCAATACATTTATTCCGGCATTTGCATGGTGCCCCCGTCGTTTTTTCGTCTATAGCCTTGCCTTTTTTGGTTATATATTTCTTGCCTAAGTTCTTCAGACATTTTCGTTTAATGTCTGTCCATTCTTTGGGGCACCTCTTTCGTTTTTTTGTTGTTTTAGGAGTCACGGTGCGATTGCTGGAGTTCAGGGCAGCAGGAGAATTTGAGGTGCTAAATGATGACGACGAAATCACAGAGAAATTGTCTACATGATCAGGGCAGAATATATTATCACAGATCAAATGGACATTAGTAGGAGAAGGCATAGGAGTTGGCACTGACAGTTCTGTAACTGGGGTAGATCTGTGTTCAGATACTTCTAACAGCTCTTCAAGCTGTATTAACGGTGAATTTTCGAAACTAGAAGGCACTTCTAAAGAAAATGTGCTAGGTTGATTACTGTAAATATCCTCAGTAGATGGATCAGTTATGACATTCTGTATTGAGTTCTCGCTGGTAATTTCTTTGGTCCCACCATCTTGCAGAACTTCTTCCCATACACCAGCTAGTTCTTCACTGATTTCTTCTGCACCAGGAGGCAAAGGTGACGTTTGTTGTATTGTGACGTTTTCATTATCATTTACAACTGAAAAAAAAATGTTTATATTATTGTAGGTATTTAAAACATACTATCTATTTTATATACATTGCAAGACAAATGTACCTAGCAATAAATAAAAAAACAAACTACATATTTAACAATATTTTTAATTGAACAACGTCTTAACTAATTCAATTATCTGAGTAATAACGTCCCATCTTAAAATCGAACCGACAAATCGTATCACAGATTACGAAGAAAAACGTTCTATATTCACATGAAACGCTGAGAAGTTGAATAAAGTTTGTATAAAATCGTCCTAATATTTCATAAGACTTTTACTTTGTATTGTTTATTATTACAGACAAAAATATTACTCTATGAACATGCGTTACCCCAATCGCATTTTAGTACTAAAAACGTGTTTCTATACCTCTCCGTCAAAAAACGTCCTATATAAAGATCGATCACCCACAGCTGTTTACTAAGACAAAAAGTAATATACACATAGTATACCTAAAAATTAAAGAACAGAATAGTGCATAGCATGAAATAATACAACTAAAATTGTCAACTTACCAGCATTTTCACTTTTCTTCATATTAATAGCAGGAACATTAGAAAATGATGAACTAAACTCAGGCCTTTTTGCTTTTTCTACAAGCATATCCAACATTTTCCGTGACCTTGACATCTCTAAAAATACGTTTGTTCATGCAAAACACTTTAGAAACTATTATTTCAACAAAGCGAAAAAAAGCCAAGCGCGTGACACAAAGACGTCGTCTCTCCAGTAAACAGTGGCCGGACTGATGAACGAACGGCGCGCCCGCGCCGCCCCCACTCCCCGCACGCCGTAGCTTCATCACTTCGTACCTTTTTATGCGGAGGTAATGTCAGATTGAACGTTATTCGATTTTATATTTCCAAAACTAAATAAGATACGAAAATTTTAAAAACAGGAATCTGTAGAGTTCGTATACCTTATCTCGTCTAGCTACTTAACTCGTTTTTGCTCCATGATCACATCGGACTCTGTTCTACGGATAGGTCGATATGGTAAAAGCTAGTCTTTTGATAGTTTACAATCTCGCGAGATAGATTATAATCTAACGCTATTTACAATTTCACGGTGACATATATAAACTTTCACATCAAAATAGTAAGAAAATAGTTGAAAATATAAGTACAAAAAACTGTACCTTATTTTCTTGTACTCCAAAAAAAATCAGGTCTATTTTTCACACGGTTAACTTTGTACGCGGCTCATAAAGTATAAAGTTTACGTGTTTACCTTTACCTAACCAAATAGGCAGACATAAACAATTTACACAATACTGACTTTTATGTGAAGGCGGTCCTTTAGAAGGTATTTTTTTATGAAACTTGTTTATTTAACACAACATGATATCAGATACCTTAATATTGGACACGCCACGATTATGGCGGTAAGTCCCCTCTTTGAGGCGTGGCTGGAAAGACCTCACGGCGTCCTTACCTTCCGCATGACGAGCTCCCTTTCGGACAACCCTGTCCCCAGTAGGCTTCGACCCAGCTGGGCCCCTCCTGCTGCTGACAACTCCTTGAGGCGCGCGAAAACAGTGCGCGCCGTCGACGTCTTGGACTCGGTCCATTACCGGACGATCAGACAGAGAGCTACCCATGGCTCGCCGTCCGCGAGCCCGCGTCTACGGTGGCCGGAAATCGGGATCGAATCCCGGCGACGGCGGCGAGGGCGCCGTTGCCTGATGCGGTCGGCCTCCTCCTTTGCCAGCATTACTACTTCGCAGAAAGAAATGACCACCTGCCATTCCTCCTCGCTCCGGACCACGGCCTGTACCAGAGCCTAGCGCGAAAGGTCGTTGACTCTGATCGCCCCCACGAGAACACGGTGGTGCTCTGCCCAATCAGGGCACACCTCTATCGTATTCTCTGGGCTGTCCACACATTAGTGACACCCGGGAACCCTGCTAGGGCTACGGGAACGTTTGAAGGAGTATATCTATGGCTAATGTAGCAGTACAGGATTAAAACAAACCCAATAAAAATTTTCTCTATCCAGGAAATAAATCCAGGGCCTCTTGTTCAGCAGTAGCGTTTTGTTTTGTTATTCGAAAAAAACTTCGAGACTCGATTTGAGAATTGAACTATTTACATAAGTAAGTTTCAACGTGGCAATGCCGCCAGTCTCTTGGGCACACTTCCAGTCGACAGCTATGCAGAGGAATTTTTTGACGCCATATTTTAGGTAAGTTTGTATGGAACCTCAGGGTTTCGCGATTCGCTTAGGTAACTAGGTACCTAAGCGAATCCCACTCGCACTTGACCGGTTTTTTTTTTACTTTAAACGAAAAGTTGCTTGAAAATTTAATTTTCATACTTTCATAAGACGTCCGTGAAGTTTCCAAAAAAAGGTTTTTTCTACAATACAAAATTAAATTAAATTCTTACAACGTTGGAGCACGCAAGATTGGAGTTTTCCCCGAAACTACGTCCGAGGTATATAAACTTATATAAGAAGATAATTACGCATTCGTGTTAGATACTTTGCTGCTTGTTTTGTTCGGAGCCTTTTCGTTAACTACATGAAAAGTTTATTTTTTGGGTCACATACTTTTCGAAATAGAAAAATGTTAATTAAGCTTTTCAGCCGTGTTAATCCTGAAAATCTTATTTTATAATAGTTAAGGTACATTCTTTTTTTAGGTGGGAAAATCATCCAATGGTATTTCCCGCTCTTGGGCGGTGCGGGAGTCTTTTACTGACTAAAAACCTATTCCTGTTCCTTCTTTGCTATTGTTCCAGGGCCCTGGAGATCTTTTTCGCACCACCCATAGCCAGTAGGCTTCCAGCCTGCTGGGCGTCTATGGTTGCTGACAATTCCTTGACGCTTGCGTGAATCACTTTGCGCCGTCGACGACTTGGCCGACTTACCGGACGGTCGGACGGCGAGGTACCCGTTGCTCCTTGTCCGCAAGCCCGAGCCTACGGTAAGGTACATAATTCAGGTGTATGATGAAGTCTTTATTTTCAGGTGAAAGATAAATTGTATTGTAATTGACTGGATTGTTTTGTGATAGGTTTAATGTGGTCTAAGTTAGGTTAATGGATAGGTAAGCAATACCACACATATGTGATGTAAGTATAATAAGTAAAAGGCGGGGAATGACATTTGGATGATTTCTACCTACCGAAAAAAAAAAACCTAACTTAGTAATGAATCTGATTTTTATCATTATCCGAAAGTTTTGTATAAACAACGGTAAAAAAAATCGATAAAAATCAAACTGTTCAGTATATTTAGGTTTACTAACTTGAAAAAATGTACAGAACAATTCTGCCCCTGATAGTTAAAAAGACGTATCTAACAAAAACGAAAACGGATAAAAAAATGTTTTAATGAATGAAACGGGAAATCGGGCCTTTTTCTTCGTGTTAAAACCGCACTGGAGAAAGTTAGCAAAATAATAAAAATACAGGCAGATGCGCCATTATGTCCTGATTCCGGCAATGTATATAATTCAACTCTGGAAAAAATGTTAGATGCATCTTTTTTACTAACGGGGGCAGAATTGTTTATCGTTATTTTTTATAATTATACCTATTTCTGGAAACTCTTAGCAATCATTTTCATTTTTGTTTAGGAATGCAGACTAAATAAAATAGTAGATTTTAATTACTTGTTTGCACACTTTTCCGTAATATCAAGACTACAGATAAACTTAAATTAAAGTACCAAATATCTCCAATACATCGAAGGTACCCGAAAACCATCAATGAACGGTTTTTCAGAAAAGGTAAAGAATCACGACAGATGTCGTTTCAAGACAGCTTTATGTTTTTAATTCTGTTTTTTAAATTAAGAATGTCAATAAATGTAAAAGGTTGACCGTTCTACGATTATTTGGCGCCTACTTTAGTATAAAAACCTCTAAATATTCAAACCTAAAAGTGATTGGTATTGAATCGGAATTTTGAGCTAGTGTGTTGAAAAAACAATAAGGACTTACTGAAGAATGCCTTATAAAATTCTAAATTTCAGCATAGACCTGACGATAACAAAAGTAGACGACTGCAATGCAAGGTCGAGAGAAAACTCACATACCTACACCAATCTTCTTTTAAATTACCCTTCAAAATGACAACATTGGTTAATTCAATTTCTTTGTTCATAAAACAAGGCGAACCATCCATCAATAGATAAGCGTTAGCCTAGATCTATTTTTTTCAGTGTCTGTTAAATATAATGTTTTTATAGTGAATTTTAACCGACTTCTAAAAAATGAGGTTTTCAATTCGGATGATTGTATTTTTTTTTTATGTTTGTTCGCGCATAGCTTCTATATAAGACTAGCTTTAACCCGCGGCTTCGCCCGCGTTTATTAATATACTTTACTATTTCTCACCCTTTTCTCACTTAAAAAAAATAGCCTATGCCTGTCTCCAGGGTCCCAACTATCTCTGTACCAAAAATCATCAAAATCGGTTACGCCATTTAGGCGTGAAGACGTAACAAACAAACAAACTAACTTTCGCTTTTATAATATTAGTAAGGATATCTGTTCAAATTATTCATGTTTTCAGCCGTTCTGTGCGTCTGAAAATGTAAATTTGACTATCATAAATTATTTTGTAGGGTACCTAATAAAAATTAAATATAATGTACTATCCATCCATCTTGTACAATTGTTTGTTCTTCCCAAATAAATAAAATAAGATAAAATCTTGCCGTGATTGTTTTTGGCCCAATAAAGCTATTAGCCTAAAAACCAAAAATAATACATCAACATTATATATGATTGTTTTGATTACAATCAAACCAAATAACGTTGATGAGGTTTTTTCTACAGCGCTTCTGGTACCAGTAGGTTAATATCGGTACAGACGGGTAATTTTATTACGTGTGTACCAGCACTTAATGGCTCGAAAAATGTAATTTCTTCTTACTTCCACAAAATTAAAGGTTAAATGCGACATATTTATTGCCTCTAATAATGTTATTTATTCGACTGTGTGAAATGAAATGTGAGAAATGGGCTTCCCGTTTCGATAAGAAAAACTGTTGTGAAAAAATATTTATTGCCTATAAACCCTGTAATCTTACTTGTTTGTAGTTTTCTTGATGGTCTAGAATTCTAGATATTTTCCTAATTTATTTCAAACACGTACCAAAACTCTAACCCTAAAAACCGAAGGCGCCCAGCAAAACCCTACGCTCGCGACGACCACGAAGTTTTACTGAAAAGAAACTCGTAGTCCAAGAATGCAAAGAGCAACTGAAGGGTACAGGTGTGGTTTTAGTCAGTAAAAGTCTGACACGCCCTCCCACTCCAGCCTGGGTTGGAGCAGTCAATACATAAATCCCCACCTCTAAGGAGCCGTAAAAATAATTTAAGTGTTAAAGTTTTAAAATTGGTATAGGTATCTACTTAGTACATGAAAAATCAATTCAGAATAAAAGCTTCTGAAAGTAATTCAAAGTATATTTGAAATATTCACGTCAGTCTTCACTAAAAAATTAAAGCTTTAGATATTTAGATAGGTATTTATTGTTCTACAAATTACTTACTGAGAAAATACAATATGAATTCTTAAATGCCAAGATACAGGCCTTGCCTAGTTTGGGACCCATTGCTAACTTGACAATGTCATTTTAAGTTAATTCCCTAAGTCTCTTTAAATATGTAACTGGTCAAACTGTGTATGTCTTAAATAAAAAAAACAAATAAAAAAAAAAAAAAACGGCGCGCACTGTTCCCGCGCGCCTCAAGGAGTTGTCAGCAACAGGAGGGGCCCAGCTGGGTCGAAGCCTACCGGGGTCGGGGTTATCCGAAAGGAAACTAGAGCCCCAGTATGAAGGCTAGAAGGAACGGCGTGTGGTTTTTAGTCAGTAAGAGTCTGATACTATCTCCCGCTCTACCGTTTTGTCATAAGACGATTTTCCCCATCTACAAAAAAAAAGTAAGAATATAAACATTAAGTTAGTAACATATTTATTCAAATATCAATTAAAAGTTTGAAGCATGTATCACGCATTCATAATTATCTAGATACATTCTCAATTGTGTTATCGAATGAAAACAACTCCTGGGAAATATTTCCCTAAGGGGTATAAATTACCCCGGGGAAATATAACCCCTGTGACCCTAACGTGACTTGTAAATCACGCATCACTTACATTTGAGCCAGGAGCATAATTATCGAACTTAATCACTTTTAGCCACTAATGGAGATAGTTTTAAATATGATAGCGTGCGGTTATAAATTATTATTAATGGATTTTAGGCTGAACTTTTGAAATCACAGGATTTTAAATGGCACAGCTGGCACAGTGATTCGGCAACCTTTCTTTTAAGACCGATTTGATCGTCATTGGACTGTTCATCGGCAGGATGATTCATTTATTTCCATTTCCTCAGCAGAATCTTTCACCTGTGGAAATTTTGCCGAAGGGAACTTTCATCTACGTCATTTACTTAATGGTTGAGCTGATTGAGCCTGATGCACGCGTCATGCTTGGAAACGGGTGCCATCAGTTGAGACTGGTCATCTCTTAGCTGCCAGTGGCCTAACTCAGTTTCTATCTTTTAATCATTTTTTTATTTTAATTTTATTATCTACATTGTGCTCAACTAACAGAAGCAACGAGAAATATGTAACCAAACATTATACTCGTATGTAACACATAATACGATTTAACCCTTCAGATACCGTCAATTAGAGACACAATAGTAAGACAATAGATGCGCGGCCACCGGTGGTCGCTTGGGGATTCATGAATTAAAATAGTGTCCATGGTGTATTTGAAATAAATGATTTTGAATTTGAACTTTTGCTGACAGGCCTTTTTACCTACAGAGAATGCGCCGTCAATCTAAGACAAGCGATATGATGTGAGTTTACAAAATATATTTGTGAATGCATCCATGATATACTTGAGCCCCGGTATGAAGGCTAGAAGGAACGGGGTGGGTTTTTAGTAAGTTAGAGTCTGACACTATATCCCGCTCCGTCCAAGAGCGGGGATTGTCATTGGATGATTTTCCCCACCGTAAAAAAAATACCATGATATAGTAGTAATTTTTAGTGTAGGGCACATTTATTTTTCAATAAAAATATAATAAAAAACTAATTCCACTTTATCCTTCTTGAAACACATTATTTCGCACAATTTTTGGGGCTCATACGTGGAAGATGATCATAATTTCGTATTATGTTTTATAACATAAAGTAGGCACAAAATGCTACTTTATTCTCGCCCACACATCTTTTTGTCGCGTCTTCATTCATAAATTTTATCTAAACGCGTTCTTTGGTTGCAAATGACTTGCTTATTATCGTTGAAAGATCCACGTTTTTGAAGACGGGAAAATTCATTTTACTAATAATTTTCGCTTTTAGCTTGATTTAGAAAAATAATGGTTTGTTATACTTCCTTTAACAACATGATGTTAAGTATACTCAAATATTTAAATTATCTGCAGTGGTATCCAACTTGTGCATTTTAGCTTCACTTGTTTGTTTGACTGACCGACATTTTGACAATTCAAAAGTGCCTGTAATTGGTCAATTTGAAATAAACGTTTTTGACTTTGACTTTGACTTTTGTGTTCTTCTGATTTTGTACAAAATTATGTTGTATAAGCGACAATGTATATTTTATACTAGCTTTACCGGCGCGGCTTCGCTCCCGCTCTTCCCTACTCCAACCTACTATACCCAACTCTACCCTACTCTACCCTACTCTACCCTACTCTACCCTACTCTACCCTACTCTACCCTACTCTACCCTACTCTACCCTACTCTACCCTACTCTACCCTACTCTACCCTACTCTACCCTACTCTACCCTACTCTACCCTACTCTACCCTACTCTACCCTACTCTACCCTACTCTACCCTACTCTACCCTACTCTACCCTACTCTACCCTACTCTACCCTACTCTACCCTACTCTACCCTACTCTACCCTACTCTACCCTACTCTACCCTACTCTACCCTACTCTACCCTACTCTACCCTACTCTACCCTACTCTACCCTACTCTACCCTACTCTACCCTACTCTACCCTACTCTACCCTACTCTACCCTACTCTACCCTACTCTACCCTACTCTACCCTACTCTACCCTACTCTACCCTACTCTACCCTACTCTACCCTACTCTACCCTACTCTACCCTACTCTACCCTACTCTACCCTACTCTACCCTACTCTACCCTACTCTACCCTACTCTACCCTACTCTACCCTACTCTACCCTACTCTACCCTACTCTACCCTACTCTACCCTACTCTACCCTACTCTACCCTACTCTACCCTACTCTACCCTACTCTACCCTACTCTACCCTACTCTACCCTACTCTACCCTACTCTACCCTACTCTACCCTACTCTACCCTACTCTACCCTACTCTACCCTACTCTACCCTACTCTACCCTACTCTACCCTACTCTACCCTACTCTACCCTACTCTACCCTACTCTACCCTACTCTACCCTACTCTACCCTACTCTACCCTACTCTACCCTACTCTACCCTACTCTACCCTACTCTACCCTACTCTACCCTACTCTACCCTACTCTACCCTACTCTACCCTACTCTACCCTACTCTACCCTACTCTACCCTACTCTACCCTACTCTACCCTACTCTACCCTACTCTACCCTACTCTACCCTACTCTACCCTACTCTACCCTACTCTACCCTACTCTACCCTACTCTACCCTACTCTACCCTACTCTACCCTACTCTACCCTACTCTACCCTACTCTACCCTACTCTACCCTACTCTACCCTACTCTACCCTACTCTACCCTACTACTCTACCCTACCCTACCCTACTCTACCCTACTCTATCCTACTCTACCCTACTCTACCCTACTCTACCCTACTCTACCCTACTCTACCCTACTCTACCCTACTCTACCCTACTCTACCCTACTCTACCCTACTCTACCCTACTCTACCCTACTCTACCCTACTCTACCCTACTCTACCCTACTCTACCCTACTCTACCCTACTCTACCCTACTCTACCCTACTCTACCCTACTCTACCCTACTCTACCCTACTCTACCCTACTCTACCCTACTCTACCCTACTCTACCCTACTCTACCCTACTCTACCCTACTCTACCCTACTCTACCCTACTCTACCCTACTCTACCCTACTCTACCCTACTCTACCCTACTCTACCCTACTCTACCCTACTCTACCCTACTCTACCCTACTCTACCCTACTCTACCCTACTCTACCCTACTCTACCCTACTCTACCCTACTCTACCCTACTACTCTACCCTACTCTACCCTACCCTACCCTACTCTACCCTACTCTATCCTACTCTACCCTACTCTACCCTACTCTACCTTACACTACCCTATTTTTTTTCCATAAGAACCTTCTCCTCACAATAACAATCACAACAAAAAAAAACTTCAGCCAAATCGGTCAAGCCGTTTTCATGCCAAGTCGTGACAACGGAAAACGGGGGTCATTATAAAAATGACCCAATATATAGATTACAACGTTCTATTTGTGTTTTTCAATGCTTAGGTGTAGTCTAATCTGCACTATCCTTTCACCATCAGGTGTGGTGTCGCCAAGTTGTCGCGTGGCCTATTTTCTTGCCACAGAAGGTTTGAGTTTCTTTTTCAGGTCATTCTAGACACATTTTAGTATACTGCATCTATGTCGTATTTTTTTTTTTGTGTTGCTGAATTAAAAGTTGACCTAATTGGTATTCCATTGGTTAGTGTGCACTGCAGAGTAGAAATAATAAAAAAAAACTTACTGGAGACGTTGATTGAAATTACGCATTTTAGATATGTTTTTCGTGAGAAATTATCCAATGACTACTGGCGCTCTTGGACGAAGCAGGATTGTGGCCGTAAAACGCAAAAGGCAACTGAAAAACTCACGCAAGTTTTAGCTGGGTAGAAGTATCTTGCTCCACCTAAGCGGGTAAAGGCATTGGATGATGTTCCACCACAAAAAAAAACAGCTTGTAAGATTCTATATTTAATAGCAGCTATGATGAGCTTTCTATTCGCATTTCCTTTTATTTCCTTTATCCGCTTTAGATACTGGGGAGACTGGAATGTGTGTATGAAAAGATCTGATTTGAATCTCCGGGAATCTTTATTTTTATATTGAGGTACTCCTGTTACAAGATCTATCTATCTACTAAAAACCTGACTAGGGTAGTGAAATTCTCTAATTATGTATTTTATTTTGTAGAATGTCAGAACTCGACATTATTTACTCATTATAATATGATGACCCAAGGGCAGGAGTCCATTACGTTGGTCAGACCAAATCCGTGATACACTGGAGACCACAGTCTGCGACGCCATCCACATCGCCGAAGACAGGACAACATGGCGAAATATAGTCCATAAAAAGATTATTCGTCGAGGCCACGACCCTCAGCATTGAGGATAAACGACGCAAGGAGGAGGATAATATGATGAGTGACTGTTACAAATATAGCTTTACAAGCATAAGCATAAACAGCCTTGTAATGATCCCATTGCTTGTTGCTTGGACTAAGGCGTCCTCGCTAGGAGAAGGAATGGGCCATAATCTACCACACGGCCAAATTGGTGAATGTAACATGACTTCGAATTTTTGGTTCTAAGGACATCTTCACCTTTAGCGAGCAATATTCACCGTTTTTAGACCGTAAATAAATACGTTTTAAGGTCGCAAATCATATATTAATCAACGAACACTGAATACTGGAATGCAAAAAAAAAACTTAAGAAAATTCAAAATCCATAGGCTACCCTGGAGCATTTCCAATCAATTTTAGTATTTTAATATCGAATTCAAATTAATACAAAAAAAATCAAATAAAAAAAACATAATCAAATTAAAATTCAAATAAATAGTCTAAATAATAGTCTTAGAATTCGATTTTCACATCTATTTAAAAGTATATGTGATTTAAATAGCTTTCATACAAATAATGTCGGTAGGTATCTAAATTTCTAGGATGCACTTGTACCTGTCATGTGTACAAAGGTAGGTAAGTATTTCATGCAACCTCCTTGATGAACACCCAAAAATAGCTGACACTGTTGGGTGTTACTGAAAATGAATTTTGTGCGTTGTGCGCATAGAAAATTAATAATTGTAAGTTTAAAAATATTTTGATACAATCACATAAGGTTATATAATCCTAATCATAGAATTATGTGGTTAAAACGTCATCAAAGCATTGATTAATTATTATTATATCAATTAAATTGGTATACCGAACGAGACATTTTTTCTAGAACACAACACTACGCAGACTTTACTAACCAAATTTTGTGCATGACAGGGTTCAGTTTCACGTAGGTACATTATGTAAGTGGTTTATCACTAGCGGTTCAATGAGCACTATTCCAAATTTTGGAATGGTCTGTCTGAAAAACTGATACCCAAAAAATATCGTCCGTATGTTATGTACCGCTCTTGGAGTAGTAGATATAATACGTTTTTGTGTTTTCGGTTGCAGGACGTGCCGGCTTCCTCACGATGTTTGCCTTTTTGAGAGCGATGAAATCATCGTCATCATCATCATTTTAGCCGATAGACGTCCCTTGTTGGACATAAGCCTCCTCCAATTGTCACCACAATTAACGATCCTGTGCATCCCGCATCCATCGGATTACCGCAACCTTCACCAGGTCATCGGTTCACCCTGTAGAAGGGCTTCCAACGCTGCGTCTTCCGGTACGCGTTTGCCATTCCAGAACCTTTCGGCTCCAATGAACATCTGTTCTGCGAGCAATGTGCCCTGCCCATTGCCACTTAAGTTTGGCGATTCTTAGCGCTATGTCGGTAACCTTGGTTCTCCTGCAGATCTGCATTTCTGATTCGATCACGCAAGGAAACTCCAAGCATAGCCCTTCTCATTGCCTTTTGGGTGACTTTAAGCCTTCCGATGGGCAGCCATTGTGAGCCGACTACGTTTCGGCACCATAATATCATCACTGGCAACAAGCACTGGTCACATAGACTTTCGTCTTGAGACATGTGGTACATTGGATGTGAGGACACCGCGCAAGTTCCTGAACGCCGCTCCCGAACCACCGAACGGTGATGAAATAAATAACACAAGGTAAAACACCTGAAGGGGTTTGAAATCACGGCCTACAACTTACTCGGGGTTGTTGAAGACGCAACTGATCTCAAAATAAAAATGGAAATATTTTTTTTTATTGTAACTTTGTAGATACAATAATGTAGTGTCTTATTTTGTATCAGGTCTCAGCATTACCCTCATCCTTTTTTATATTACCACCATTACAAATAACTCCAAATGATAGTCCAATTCGGAAACTCAAGCCTTATTTTGCGTGGTACAGATTTTTATGCAAATTGGCGCATTGCCAAAATACTACCTATAAACTGGTGTCATTCAGCCACAACGAGCGTTCACAGGAAATGTAGGGACATTAACATTGTGCGGTTGTATTTTTGATGGTCTGATTTACTGCAATAAATTGCTGGTTGGGTTTGAAAATGGATTTTAAGCAATCATTACTTATGTATTAAAATTCTAGGCCGCTGTGTGGGTGGTCGTAGGATAAGCTTTGAAATTGCTTGGCCGCCATTTGGGTGGTCTTAGGGTATGCTTTTGAAATTATAGGCCACCATATGGGTGGTCTTAGGATGTGCTTTGAAATGCTATGCCACCATCTGGGTGGTCTTAGGATGTCCGTTGAAAATACGCGACGCAAAAATCCGTTTTATAATTCATCATAATTAAAAATTTGTCTCTGATAAAGTTCTCTGAAGCCACCAAAATAAAACTCGAGTTTATTTTGGGTCGCTTCACCATTATCGTTTACAACGACCAAAATTCTAAAACTAATAGCTTGATGCTATTATCGTTTTAAGAACACGATATGTTTGGCACTTCGAGATACAAAATTTAAATATCCGGCACTTATCTTTATCGATTACTGATTAAATATTGCTACGTTTGATCGCCATTTGTTTTTTTTTTCTGCATTTTTCTCTAATCGAATCACTGGCTTGCAATGACCGAGGACAGATGTGTGTGGAAAAGGGAGAGAGAGGTCTTTGCCCAGCTGTGGGACATAAATGGGTCAACTAATCACGTCACCGATGACCTAGCCTAAATACAAGCCGTCAAAAATCTAATGAACATTCAGGAAACTCATTTCTCCCTTTTTTTGGATGGAAAACTATCAAATTAGGTACTTCTGCCTCTGGGTGGAGCAAGAGACAGTGAGACTTTTACTGACTAATCTCCATCTTTCTTGAGTCGTCAGTCCTTTTGGGTGACAGTTTAGATCCGCAGCTTTGGAACTCCACCGTCCCTTATGCGGAAAACGTGCATAACTTCAAGACGGGGCAGGGAAACAGTTTAGCGTTATTTTAAGAGAAGTTAAAGGTGATGGTAGGACGACCTGGATGACTTCCTTATTTAGGAGGAAAATCTTCCCATCACATCACCCGCCCTTGTGTGTCAGACTTCTACTGACTAAAACCAACTATTAGTTCCTTCGTTGCCTTTTATTCTGGGTCTTTTTCCCATTTAAACCCATGGCCCCAATAGGTTTCAACCCTGCTGAGGTCCTACGGTTTGCTGACTTTTCCTTGAGGCTGGATGTCTTCCTTAACGATTGGAAAGAGAATGTGAAAAACTGTGAAAGTTGAAAATAGGACTGGAACAATTTGCCTGCTGCGGTCTTCCCGTCCGATTGTAATTTGGGTGTCTTCAAAGCTAGAGTGAATAGGCTTTTAATAAACTAGTGCGCCACCATCAACGATTGCATCACTGCTTACCATTAGGTAGGATCGCAGTCAAGCACTAGTTTATATGACATAACAAAAAGCAAAAATGGAGGCCTTTGCCTGGCTAAAATAATAATTATTATTATTTAGTTTTATGCTGTATTTTTCCTTTATTTTTGATATAGATACTATTGATGTTACTGTCATTTGATCATCTTGTGTCACAAACATATTATTTACCCTCAAAGACGGCGCCCGGGTTTAGTGAAAAAAACAACGTTGTATTCATAGTATTACTCATATATATGTAACTATGTGTTTCCTGATTGCTAAAACCCGGGAATCTTTAAGTCAAGAGTGAATAGGTTACTTCTAGGTAAACGCGCTCCATCGTTGACTGCTTCGTCGCTTTTCATCAGGTGAGATAACGGTAATAAAAAAAAAGAAAAAAAAATTGTTCTTGCAAAGGTGTAGTTGCCAATTTTTCTGTTATTAGGTATTATTGATAGGCTCGCGTTTGACCACCATTTCACCTGATGGTAAGCGATGATGTGATCGACGATGGAGCACGCTTGTTAATATAATACTAATTTAGAAGCTACTACTTTCGGAGAACAGTTTTTGTAGAACAGTGGTGATCCATTGAGAGCTGTGGTGGCCAAATGATAGCAATGGTTGCCCAGCGTGCAACCATTGTTAGTCGATGCCGCTGCCACTGGGTAACGGCATCAACTTAAAAGTAGTATCTCGCAGGTTCAAGCCCAGCCGAGCGCAATTCTTTGTGTAATTTATTTCTTCACCACTGCTCTCAAAACGGTGAAGATAAACATCGTGAGGAAACGGGCATATCCTAAAACCAAATTGTCGAAGACCAACCCGCACTGGACCTGAGTGGTGTATTAGGGCCCATTCTCTCTCGTAAAGACAAGGCTTAAATCCCAGCAGTAGGAATATTATTATTATTATATTATGTATGTAGTAAGTTATTGAATAGAATGACTGAATACTAAGATCACCGAATATTACTGTCCTTACAATCTTTGTATGACGTTCAATCAGATGGTGAAGATACGGAAATTCAATGTAATTCTATAGAAAAGGTCATACCTATATACAATTATACATCCAAAACCAATGCTTTCAAAACAGATGATATTACGAATAGAACAAAAAACAGGAGTGAATAGATTATCCTTTGTCCACCATATCGTCGCTCAAAATCAAAAGCATTTATTTTAAATAGACCATTTGCAGGCACTTTTGAATAGTCAAACAAACGCTTTCCATAATGTGATATAGTGGTCAAGCACGAGCTTATCAACAGTAGAAAATGTGAGTTTGTAATATAATTATTTGTCGAAATTATAAAAGTAGTCAAATTAATTTTTAAACATAATTATGCATATCCCGTCTTTTATGTACATAGATTTAAGTTTTAATTTAAATTATATTTGCCATTTTATATTAATTGCTTAGGATGAAGGATTGTCCCTTTTATTGCTAAGAATATTTTTCCGTTTTTCTCGTGTTAAATAATTTGGAACGTGTATACGTTCGATTGACCTAAATTATATAATTGTTCAGCGTTTTATAGATCACTTCTTCTGAAACACTTTTTGTGTTTCTTCTTAGGATAGACTCCAAAGGTTAAAGCCTCTTTTAAAGTCCATACAGGAATTAGATAAACATGTAATGGTTTTCATATGAGAACTCAATGATTACGGATCTTCCTGAGAGAAATCGTGCATTTCTTGATTTATGTCTTTTGTCACGTCCTGAAAAGCATCGTTTGCACTTGGTTAAACATTAAATTGCCTTCAGAAGAAACTTTATCGAATCAACAAGAGTGGAGAAAGAAGAAAACAGAATCGTTAATCGAAAGTAGCATTATTGACGAACAATTTCGAGTTATTCTTGCATGCCAATAGCTATTAATCTACAGAAAAAAAAAAAAAACTAAACTATAACCTTTTACTCCACCCAATAACTGAAAGCTATTATACTGTCAACCAAGTCAATAAATGGTTCCGTAGACTAAACAAAATATATATTTACTTAGTAATAAGTCTAAAAGGCAGGAAAGCCGGCATCCCTTTGTCATGCGATTAATTTTCCCGTTAAAGTCATTTTAGGTAACCTACCTGTTTGATCAAGGTACTGAAATTGAAATTTAGGCTTTTAGACAGGTTTATGTATATTTATTTCGTGAAATAGGAAAGTAATTTTAAGTGACGGACAGTATTGAAAACTACTTTAAATGTCTTTAAGTTAGTAGATTTTCCTGAAGTAGAATTAGGTTTAAATATTAATATAATACAAAATGGTTTATTTATGACTTTATAGTTTAATTAAGAAATGCTTCATTGCTCGTTTTGAAGCTGTTAATATTATCTAATTCAATTAGTTAACTATAAAATTCTACGACTTAGTTTACAGATATTTTTTCAACCGAAATCTTAAAAAAAAACTTCGCTTCGAGTTCATGATTACATATAGTAACTGTGTCTTATATGATTGTGACCAAAGTAAAAAAAAATACCAATTAATAAATATTCACATTTTATTTAAAAGAAAAACCAGCTCTATTAAAAGTCTATGACATCACCTATTATAATTGCTGAAAAAACATTCACAAAAACAGAAATATCACATAGTAAATGTATTCAAACAAAATGCAGACATAAAACTAACTCGTATATATAAAAAACCCGTACGCACCCTGACAAGAAAACCTATTGAGAAAAAATATAAGATAAAAACTGCGTCTTAACATTCTAACGACTTCCCAAAAAGTAATTTATCAAACTTCAGTATGTTCCTCGAGGAGCATGGGTACTTACAATATCGTCGGCTTCCCAAGTTTTTCAATCTTAAATCTACACGAAAAGTTTTAATCACTACACAAACACACACAGAAAAGGTTTAAACACGAAAAATATTAATTAATTATTTTATATATTAATTTATATTATACACAGAATTTATATAAATGATTAATTAAAAGTTTTTTTTGTATAAATGTTCGAGAGTTCGTGAGAGTACGTAGGTTACGCGTCCGTCCGGCTCAGTCGGCTGACGGTTTCAGAGTCACTTCGACACTGAAAACTGAAGTGAAGACGGGTCTCGTCTGTACGCGATGTGTTCTCGCTTTATATGTTGACTGTACATATGTGTATCATGCTTTTATTGGAATTATATTTTATTGTTCTTGTTTTTATTCATTTTATCTTATTAAAGATGCATGCTGTGTGTAACCACGTTAAAAAAATAAATATATTTTGTTTATTTGTTGGAAAAAAAACGACGTTTGCATTTTTCAATGCATTATTTTAATGGCCATCTTCGCAATATTTCCTTTCAAATGAAACTAGGTTGGGCACATTGATTGGATTGTTTCAGTCTTTAACATTTTTTAGATGGACAGAGGTAAACAATTTTTTTTAATGTTTTTGCCCTACCTGTTAGCTGACTCAGTTAACGTTATTCTGTATTAGAAATTCTCAAAGAAAAAGATAAGAGTAGGAGGGAATAAATAGTCTACAACCTATTCTCAAACCTACCACACACATATAATACAAAATATTTTATAAAAAAAAAAATCAGTCAAGCATTTTCGGAGATATACAATAACTAACACTGACATATTATTTTTACGCATTTGATACATATATAAAATTTATATATTATCCATTTTTACTTGACAAGATTTTTTTTTTTTTTTTTTCTGTCGACGGGGAAAATCATCATTGACGAAACCCGCTCTTGGGTGGAGCGGGAGACAGTGTCAGAGTCTTACTGACTAAAAACCCCGCGCCGTTCCTTCTAGCCTTCATACCGGGGCTCTAGTTTCCTTTCGGATAACCCCGACCCCGGTAGGCTTCGACCCCGATGGGCCCCTCCTGTTGCTGACAACTCCTTGAGGCGCGCGGGAACAGTGCGCGCCGTCGACGCCTTGGCTCGGTCCGGACAGTTACCGGACGATCGGACAGCGAGCTACTTGATAAGATTTCAGTAGATAATTAAATTATGATTAAAATAAAAAACAATGGGACACGCTTTTCTTTTTTGAACGTAAAACAATAAAAAGCGTCGTTCGTTTCTAAAACTAAAAGAATAAAGAAGAATATTTTCATTAAAATAGAAACGATGGAACTCACTTTTATTTTTGTTAGTAGTATTGTTTACAGTGTTTCGCAAACAACCGTCTCAAATGAGATCAAAGTCGTTTGTCGCTTCCAGTAGTCTTCTAACTATTCTTGTATTGAAGCAAATGACAGTATAATTATTATTGTGATCCTCGTAGTGTCTGTATTTTAAAATATTTCTGTCATTAAAAAGTAATAACCTTGGTTTATAATAGTGCCCTACTATTATCAAATTAAAACATTTATTTTTCATAGCATTTTTATTTCAACATATTTCTGTCATTAAAAAGTAATAATATTTGTTTATAATAGTGCTAATTATTGAGTCAAACTATTTATTTTTAGGTTAGTGTGTAGTTTAGTGTATTCCATTTATGTAGATATTTGCTTAACTAAACTTTTGACATCATAATATACACTAAGAAACAATTTGAGAATCGGTTTAAAGAAATTAATATCTAAAACATAAAGTGTTAAGTGTTTGTGTGTACATAAATTAATAAATAAATAATAAGCATGGTTCACTTAAATATAAGTAACTTAACATAAAAAATATCTCTTTTAATAAACTTATTTATCAATGGTTGAATAATAAAATATATACATAACATATAACATAATTAAAACAGCCACTGATTAGAACTTCATTTAAAAATATATTTTATTTTCATTTCTTTAAAATAATCACAAATGACTATTGATTATTACAATAGTCATAAGTAATTAAATTAGTATTTTAGGAACGATTCATAGGACCAAAATAGTCATACCGGTACATATTTGCCGTTAATTTTGATACCGGAAATGGCATACTACGAGTATTACGAAAAAATAATAATATGGCGTCAAAAATTTGGTGCCAAATATCTACCATTTTATCTTTACTTGACTGTACTAGTAGGATATTATTTTAATTTTTATGTACCTAGTGTCGACATAGCCCGAAGAATCGCCAAACTTAAATGGCAATGGGCAGGGTACATTGCTCGCAGAACAGATGGCAGTTGGGGCCGAAAGGTTCTAGAGCGACAATCGCGTAGGTACCGCTAGGCGCAGTATTGGAAGGCCTCCTACAAGGTAGACCGATGACCTGAAGGTTAAGGTTGCGGGAACCGATGGATGCGGAACGCACAGCATCGTTCATTGTGGCGACACTTGGGAGAGGCCCATGTCCACCACTAGACGTCGTCGGCTGAAATGATGATGATGATGATGACCCAGTGGCAAATCTAACCAAGCTAAATACACCAAGCCGTTTATGCTTTACACCCTAGAATCTAAGGCATTTACAAACATATTCTCGAAATACATTAATTTCCCTTTGTTTAGAAAATTACAATTGGCATAGCCAATTAAACTAGTATTTTAGTAGCTATTCAAAGGACCAAAAATAATCGTACCGGTACTTACAGATAATTGTGTTAATTGGGTAGGTACTCTCTAATGGGTCTGAATTAGGAGCCTGCTCATCAAAGGATAGGTTAACTTCCAAGGTTATACTTAGAGCAAAAATATGTGTCTGTGTATATTTGTTACTCCTTCACCCTCAAATAGGCAATCAAATTTGAATGGACTGGCGCCCAGATAGACCATGTCGTAGAATAGCACATAGGATATTTTTTATTCCTGGAGTAAGTTTCCCCTAATTACCGGACCGGTCAGTGTAGTATGTAGACTATGTAGTAGCGATTCATACGACCAAAAATACCCATACCGATACTTAAAGACACCTGTGTTTATCGGGAAGGTACCCTCTAATGGGTCCCAATAAGGAGCGTGCTCATCAAAGCATACATACTAACATTCATTGCGAATCGAGCTGTACTTACAGCGAAAATTTGTGTGCGTGTATGTTTGTTACTCTTATACCCTCAAATGGGCTACAAGATTTGAATAGACTTGCTTCGCAGAAGGAGGCGACCGCCTGCCACTCCTCTTCGAACTGGACCACGGCCTGTACCAAGCCCCGGTGCTAGAGATCACTGGCGCCGATCGCCCTCACGAGGACAAGGCTGTGCTCTGCTCAGGCGTTGCACACCTCTACCGTATGCTCAGATTTGAATAGGCTGGCGCACAAATATACCATGTCCTATAATAACACATATTAATCTTTTTATTCCGGAAGTATGTTACCGAGGGATTTTTTTTTACTTTTACGCGGGTCATGTATGTTTGTTATCCCTTCATGCTGAAACTGCTGAACAAATTTGTATGCAATTAGTAACTAATCAATTTTTTTGGTCACCACTGAATAATTCTTGGGCCGGGAAGCACTCTGGATACAGGGGGTTAATGAGGCACGTAATCACGACAGTAGACGTATAATGACTGGTAAAATCTTATGGTAGACCTAAGCCATAGCGCGCACTGGTGACTTTGTCACCGTGACTTTTGACAAAAAAGTCACCTTGCCTATGAACCAAACATGTAGTGCGCGCACTTGACGATGTGACAATGTTGGTTAAAAATGGGTAAAAAAAAATTGTCACCATGACAAAAGTCACCAGTGCGCGCTATGTCTAACTATCAACAACATTTATAATATAGTATATATTCCACAACTATCACACAACACCGTCTAATCCCAAGCTAAGCAGAGCTTGTGTTATGGGTACTAGACAACTGATAAACATACTTATATATTTCTAAATACATACATATTATAGATAAATTACACACAGAACAAATGATTATGCTCAACACACAAACATTTGTCCTGGGTGGGAATCGAACCCACGACCTCCGGCATAGCAGTCAGGGTCACTAACCACTAGACCAACAGACCAGTCATTTAGAAATTAATCACAAATACATATCAATGTACCCACAATTTGATAATACACTACAGCTTAGTTTATATAATTTGTATTCTCGATAAAAACATAGGCGTTAATTTATAACGACAGGAACTACTCATTTCACGTAATTGAACCCGTTGTCAGAAGCTAGCCGTAACATCAACTCAAATAAAAGCCTAAACATTATGCTAATAAACACCAGAACCGTGGAGGTTGTAAAATGGAGTGCTAAGCACCCTCCTCCAACTTTATACCAGACGTTTGCACTGAAATATCAATTTGACGTATAATCACGGGTTAATGACGCCTTAGACGGATGTAATTAACTTCAGCGGTTGGACATAATCGGGCGACGGATTAACCCGTCAGCCATCATAATATAATCGTGGATTAAGAATTGGCGCAGAGGTGGGAAGATGAGCGAGGGATGGGTTGAGCTGAGCGAGTGAAAATCTATTTTGCGTTTGGTCTTGTGAAGTTTTCGTGATTTTACGGAGCTGTGAGGTCGTTTTCGTGATACATTTAGTTTTCCAATTTATAAATGATCTCTTTGTATTTCATTTTCTTATTAAATAGTTATCATATCTTTTTTTTTACGGTGAGCAAAAATCATCTTATGACATCGTAATATCCTTAAATGTTATAAAACAAAGTTCTCCACAGTTATCTGTTTGTAAAAACGCGAAAAAATTAAAAACTACTGAATGGATTTTCATGCAGTTTCCATCTATGGACAATTAATTAAGATAGATGCATAATATATCTAAAGATTACTAATATCTAACGATTACTAATAAGCGAAGCTTGGACTCCCGCCCCTAGTTAGTTTTATGTAATGCGCATATACAACATAAGGCAAGAGTGACTAGATTGTTGCCTTCATGAGTGCTCTGGCGTTGGCTTCACCATTGCACCAGGTGAAATAGCGGCCATGCACAGCCTATCGATAATAATTAAAAAAAAAACATATCACCAAAGTTTCAGTTCAATTATGCTCCTAAAAGTAAAAAATAAACGTATTTCATCGGCTTTTCTGCTACCCAACTGCGCTCACCAATCCGTCTTCCAAGACAGGTAATTTTGTTAAACGATCCAATAAAATAAAGTTAATCGGACATTTGGAGTTTGTGGACTGTGATTATTATGCTTGCGAGTTAATAATATGGCATAAAAATAATAGTATAATCAACATAATTATTATCATTAAATAACTCTTCCCCCTCTGAATGAAGGGAGGGGAGTCCAAGACTTTTACTGATTAAAACCTCTTTTATATTCTTTGCCCTTTGCGTTCTAGGACTACGGGTTTCCTTTTCGTTAGTAAATCTATAGCCCCAGTGAGCTTCGGTCCTACTGGGTCACTACGGTTTTGCTGTCATGTCTTTGAGTCCATCGACGACTCGGGCTCAGATCGGACGGCTACAGGACGGCCACACAAAAACTTACTCGTGTTCCTTCAGTTGTCGTTTATGTTCCAGGGCCGCAGTAACTGTTTCCAAAAATCTCACAGCACATAATAACATAAGCCTTACCGAGTAAATTGAAACACTGCACAATTTTTTTCTACAAAAAAAAAAAACACAAAAGAAAACGAACGATCTACATAAACTTCATACAAACCCCCAAAACCACGCACAAAATAATTTATGCCCCGATAAAATCTGACCCTAAACGGGGCATCCCGTTTAGATGCAAACATCGATCGATTAGAACCTGCTTCAAGGACCGAAGAACCAAATAAGGACCAAATTCTTCTGTCCCTTATCTAAGATAACCCTAAGAGCTTTTTGCGATTAAGTTAACAATACGGGCTGTAACACGGTGGCTACATTAGTGGACAATACGTGATACGAGAAATGTTTCGTATCATATTGGATACAGAAGATTTTACAGGGTTGAAAACTTTCGTGCTATATTTAGTCACGCAAGTTCCAGAGCGGTGTTTGTTTAAAAGGAATGGGAATAGGTCCATGTCGTAAAATCGCTGGAATTACTCCCTTTAGGACTCACATATTTTGTTTTAACTTTAGAAACAATGTTCAAATAAGAACTATGGCCATTTTCAAGGACGGCAAATGAGTGTAGCGTGAAAAAAATTGACAAAAACACTTAATTAGGTAATTGAAACAGTTTTAAAATGAAAACAATTTCTCTTCTTTGTACTAATTTGTTGTCATTTAACTCAGGTATAAATTAAGTCTGAAGTATTACCTAACATTTATTAAAGAAATGCTTCACTTTAGCATTAAAAGAACACTTCAATAACTAAATCATATTTAAACACTGCTGCGATGTCGCCTTACATTTAAACAATGAGTAAGTCGGAATTTGGAACCGCCAGGATACTGCGATCCTTGACTCGCTGACAGACCTACATACGTCACAATAAACTAATAATTAGATTGACGCGTTGAAGTTCAAAGAACACCAACAAGAAAAGAAGAAAACTTTTGGCCAAACATTCGTAACAAAGTTTGGATTATTGGCGAACATTGTTGGCACTTCAAACTTTCATTATCACTCGTATTTTCTCATGAGACTTTTAACGGTAGTCACAAATTACGGTGTTACCTACTAACACTGTCGGCTTTTGGTTTGGTACATCCATTAAAAGTAGAACTCGTTTGGAACCTTAAAATGATCCGTAAAAAGATTTATATCGTGAACTGTGTAAACTAATCCGAGTTATTTAATTTTATAAATAACTTCTTTTTCGCTAACGTAAACATCTGATGCAAAGTGTACAATCTATAGATATACAGTAAACATTATCTATCAGCAAAGAAGTTTCGTTAAAGATATCCGTAGGAAATATACCAAGGTGTTCGTAATTACCTGAAAACTCACCAAATATAAGTGGCAGTGAGGCAGAGCACATTGGTTGCAGAATAGATGAACATTGAAGTCGAAAGCCTGGAGTGGCAAATAATAAAGACGTAGCGTAAGGAGGCTTCCACAAGGTGGACCAATGTGATGACCTGGTTGGAATCGCGGAAACCACAGGGTTACGAGACCCATAAGACGTTTGTTTTTTTTTACGGTGGGCAAAAAGCCGTCAACGTCTTGGGCTCGGTCTGGACAGTTACCGGACGGTCGGATAGCGAGCTACCCATGGCTCGCCGTCCGCAGACCCTTAAGACAAATAAGCACTTGTCGATGATTAATGAGCGATTTTTCAAACACAATTACATACTCAACCAAAAAATTATTGAGATGGTCTCCATAACAATATTCAACAAACATTTCTAAAATTAGATTCCCATAAAAAAATTCTTTACCAAAAAAATCTTACTTCAAAATCAGTCACAGATATTGAGAGCATCTCAATAAAAACATGTAATTCGGAGCATCGCATCAGCGGCGACGGGATCTATTTGATGTCCGTTCGCCGAAACTTACAAAATAACCCGCTAAAGGGCAAAAGGATGATGACGTCATCGTTGACCTCGTGAGACCTACTATACTCTGCTAGGGATGTTACGGAGGCCATCTCAGAAGTGGAGTCAATGGTAAAGAACTTGATCTCCGCGGAGGTGGAGCTTAAGAAAGTTGCAATAAAAAAGTTTAATAAAATAACGTTTTTCCAAAAAATAAAGTTTGGTTAGTTATTTGAATGGTTTGGTTGGTTGGTTGGTTTGGGTGGTTGGTTGGTTGGTTGGTTGGTTGGTTTGTTTGGTTGGTTGGTTTGGTTGGTTGGTTGGTTGTGTATGTGCGTATTCAACTGTTTGTGCGTGTATCTGTACTCATACTCGTTCAAACAGTTGAAAGGATGTGGATAAAATTTGGATTTTTTATCTTTTTTATCGGATGATTTTAACACTTTTATACGGCCATTTTCTTTACCGTTTCTTAGCTCTTCTTATTTATCTTATTCCGTCTTAATTATTCCTTTCTTTTCATGAAAAGACTCAACTATTCAATTTCGATTCAACTCTTCACCTCATTCACGCTGATCTATAGCAAAAATTTCCGCATTTGCGGAGGTGGATACTACGCCCTATTACAACCCTAGTCTATATCTACAATTTTTCGATCAAATCTCACAATTTGATTGGATTAAAATGCCTGGCAGAAACCAAAGATATGTAGAATATTGGCCAGATTGACCTAGTTTGTGGATGGGAGTTCGATCAAATTGATGTATGGCATCGTGTCGCGGTGTTATCAATATATTTAGCAGTGTTAAAGCATTTTGGTAGCTGATATTGGCATGATTTATAAACGGAGTAATCGTATCATTGATTATAATTTTCTGATTATTTTCGAGTATGTATCTCCTAATGGTTTAGTTTTCTGTTATCTTCGAGACCTAAATTGATTCATCTTGTAGTAACGATACGATTATGCTAACTATAAATCTCACTTTTGCCAAAATATTAAATACTTTGTAAAAGCTATTTTTAAGGTGGGAAATCATCTAATGACTTCTCTTGCTCTAGGGTAGAGTGAGAAGGCGTGTGAGACTTTTACTGGCTAAAACTACATCATTCTGTGTCCTTACGTTTCTCTTTGCTTTCTAAGACCACGGGTTTCCTTTTCAGGAATGCCTCGCGGTCCTGCTGGGCCCTTACGATTTGATGACATCTCTTTGGACTATGACGCCATTGGAGCGGTTCAGCGACTCTTCTCTCTTCTTCTTTCATACTTTTTAGAACCTACTTTCTGAAGAAAATTAAGTAATAGTTTTTTTTAATTATTATTAAAAAACTGAAACGATTTTGATTTAGAACGGGATAAGAGACATACAATCCTTACAAGTATGTAGACATGGCCACAATCTCAGTAAGTGGTTAGTCACAGTTTTCTTAATTTCGTGAATCTTGATTTACTAGCAAGATTTCCATTACAACTACGTATTTCGACTCATCACTCAAAATTGAAAATAAAGCATAAAGGCGCTGATCCACTGCAGCTTAGGACGAAGCTACGCAAGCGTAGATTGTATTAAAATCTTGAAAAATTATGGGAAAATTTATGACAACCTATGGCAACAACAACCCACGTATGCGTGACTAGTATACGAATATTATCAACATGCTAGATAATACTCGTGGATATGATCTTGAACTGGAGAAGTTAGTAACAGTACGTTTTGCAGAGAGGGGTTTTATTTCTGGAGCCTGACCATGATGTGTTAAAATGTCAAGCGTGCAAGCAAGAAGCAAAGGGATGTAGCTATACTACATCCTATATTATCACAATCTCTTTAACAGGTCAGTTCAGGTCGTCAAATGGATCGCGTTTAGAGATTGTGGTATAGCCTATGTTATGTCATAAAACAAGACAACAGTTAGCGGAAACACAATCCGTTCGATATTTAAAACATGCACAGAGTAAGTCATGAAGCCTACTGGGGGTAGGTTGGCTTCCAACAGGAAAACCTGGGGTCCTAGATTGTAAGGTGAAGGAGGAACAAATTTCGGGAGTGGTTTTAGTTTGTAAAAGTCTGACATGCCATTGCGCTTTGCCCTAGAGCGAGCTAGAAATCATTGGATAATTTTCTATCTTAAAAATAAGGCAAGTTTTATCTTTGAATAATCAAGTTGCACAGGACCGTTCATTGTGACATTACTTGGGGGAGGCCTATGTCCAACAGTGGACGTCTTTTGACTGAAATGATGATGATGATGATGAATCAAGTCTATAGATAAAAAAAATATTTTCAGCTTACACACTTGTAGCAGTGGACGGTCGACTTTAACACCAAACGCTTACGGTCAACGCACTTGTTAAAGTTAAAATCGTTTGCAATAAACATTCTATTGTCTGTCAAGATGAACTTTGGTTTATGGCGAATCTTAAAACCGTACCGAACATTATTTGGTCGTCGCCAATACTACTGGGCAATAAAACGGAAACCGAGACTGATTGCTGTAACTGCGAGAGTTTGGGGTGCATTTAGGATTTATACCATTATATCAATGGGGTGAAGGATTATTTTTAAGTTATTATGGCCCTGGAATACATAGGGTAGCTGAAAGAACATGAATGGATTTTCAGAAAAAGTATTCAGTAAAAGTCTAGCTGTCTCGCCTCCACTCAGAGTGGAGTAGGATTTTTATTATGTAAGAAGAAAAAAAAAAGTTTATATCCATTAAAGCTAGATCGCAAAGTTGTTGCAATAGTTTTATAACTATTTACAATGAAAAATAATTATCCCTTTTTCTCAGCATAGACCAGAAAATATTGACTTTTATTGGTCCTTATTTGATGACCACTATGTGTTTTTAGTGATAACATAATTATGATATTGAAACGTAATTGCTCACAGTAGGCCTTATCAGAATGCTTAAAGTAACCCAAAATGCAATTTGTGCTATACTCGGACTTTCTTTGCGTGATCAAATCAGAATGAAGATATTTGCAGGAGAACCAAGGTTACTGAAATAATCGCCAAACTAAAGTGGCATTGGTCAGGGAAAATTACTTATAGAACAGATGATCGATGAGGCTGAAAGTTTCTGAAGTGTTGACTGCGTACCGGAAGACGATTGGAAGGCCTCGAACAAGGACCGATGGCCTGGTGAAGGTCACAGAAATCCAATAGATGCGAGACACACGAAATCAATCATTAAGGTAACACTAGGAGAGGTTCATGCCCAGCAGGAGAGGTTTTTTAGTTGGAATGATGATAAATGATGTTTATTTTGCAAATAGGTTTTAAAAACTTTTTTTACACGTCAATTTTTTTTCGTCATTTTAAACTAAATAAGGTCAGTGTTTCCTAACTACTACTTGAGAAGAAACACCGAAACAAACTCAGGGGTCAAAGTCTCTTTTAAAGTCCATACAGTAAAAATGTAAGTCGAAATCACATAAGAATCATGCAGATTTGTCTGAGATGTATTCGCATAGCTCAACTCAGGACTGCCAAGGAGTACGACGATTTTGATATTTACTATGTGCTAGGTGTGTTTAAAAATAAAAATTCTTGAATTTTAAAATATGGTGAAAAAACAAGCCTTTTACAGAGCCATGGTAACTAACTGTACTCAAAAAATGCGCTAATGAGTTCGTTTTTAGGGACGGGAAGAGTTATTAGAGTTTTTATTTGGTATGTTTCAGTGGCAGACAGGAGTTTTGTTTTTTTTCCACTTGTTAACAATAGGCTCGTTAAGTAAAATAAAGATGGTACGTACTCTAGGCCTCGACGCGTGCCCTAGTTTTTGTGGGCAAGCCGGGGAAACTCTCTCTGGATGGGCTATCGCAGCGGAATACGATGCCGATGTTACAGTGTGTTACAATTTATTATTTTGTGATACTTTTAATATATGTATTATAGTTTTTATTTTGTACTAGCTGACCCGGCGAACTTCATATCGCCTAACAGTCAATGAATTCTATACCTTTCGATGTAGTCAACCGATGGCGATGAAAAAAGCTTTTGTTATAATATAATATCAAGTTTTACAAAATTTTAATATATAAAAGTCGATTTTATATATTTTACATGATGCGCACTTGTGCGCGCACAAACTTCTACATATTTATTATAAGTAGGTATCGATGATGGTATCTAATATTATGTATTTTATCTATGAGCCGTAGGTGCCTGCCCATAAAATAATAATAAACCTGGGTTCTGGGAATAATAAACGTGGGTTCGATTCCCACCCAGGACAAATATTTGTGTGATGAGCATGATCATTTGTTCTGTGTCTGGGTTTAATTTATCTATATTATGTATATATTTATAAATATATAAGTATGTTTATCAGTTGTCTAGTACCCATTACACAAGCTCTGCTTAGCTTGGGACTAGACGGCGTTGTGTGATAGTTGTAAAAAAAAAAAAAAAAACTTCTAACTTTTGAACTAGAGATTGACAAATTCTAATATTTGGCGACAAAAACTTCGACTGACTAGCGACAAAATTTTTGTCTTGGTGATTTCAATTAAAATGAATCTCTTGTTATTAAACTTTAAATCAAAGTAATATTATTATAACACAATGGCAGCGGCAGCCATATTTGTAGGTATTATTTCCATTCTTGCGGTACGAGGCGTTTAAGACATTGTTAAAATCTAAATTATGGCGGTAAGAGGCTTATTAGACCCCGTAACATTCAAGAAATTAAACGTTTTTTTTACTAAATGCAATGCAGTACGAAGTCAAAATGATCCCGTATTAAAGTAAATATGCCGAACCCAGATCTTAAAAATTGATCACTCAATGATATGATTAAGTAAAACTGGCCAGGGCCTCAAGTCTGCCATTACAATAGTGTCAGAATGATCTATCATTGACTTCATAATTGTTGATTTTGACAAGTTTTGGTAATCTACTAATATAATGGCGTCATAATGACTTTCCAATGGTCAACCACTGACACTTCATTGAAAGAATTGGCTTAATTCATGAATCCCCAAGCGACCACCGGTGGCCGCGCATCTATTGTCTTACTATTGTGTTTCTAATTGACGGTATCTGAAGGGTTAAAATGGTAATCTCATACAAAATGACAAATGAATATCTGACGTATGCGGTAATTTGCAAAATGTTTGACAGTTCTTTTGATCAGTGACCTACCATTAGAATTTTATTGTGCAGTTATTGGTTTTATTAAGCTCGATATTGTCATTCTACTACCACTCTATTACGAGACCATTGACCGATCAATGATAGATCATTATGATTTAGCAGATTACGAACTTTTAGCAAAATGACAATGGGATCGTGTTGGAATGACGAATTTATAAAAATAGCAGACTCGGGGCCCTGATCGTTTTAAACGTTTAACGTTTTTTGATTAATCGTTTGATGATGTTTCAATCCTGCATATTTCAAACCCAATACAGAGTGTGGCCCAGCAGGCTTTTTTATGGTGGGGAAAATCATCCAATGACAACCCCCACTCTTGGGCGGAGCGGGAGATAATGTCAGACTCTTACTGACTAAAAACACATCCCGTTCCTTCGTGCCTTCATACTAGGATTCAAGTTACCTTTCGGACTAACCGTGGCCCCAGTAGGCTTCGACCCAGCTGTAGACTTTGGCCTTGCTGGGCAGCACTCTACTCCATAATACCCTCGCCTGAGGCTTGAACGTATTCTGCCGTATTCTCCGTGTGTATCAAAACGTAATATTTTAGATCTTGCAAAATATTATGGTACGCAAATAAAGATATGAATGTTAGCGTCACTCCTCTAACCCACAAGAGAAAACACACAGAATCAAGCCGAGATAACAAACATAAGTAAACACTATCCCCACGTCATCTCAATGTCATTGACCCCTACCCCACGGTCCCGAACATCCTGATATCCTGCGGAACGCTATTTAACATGGAGTCAAGGCCAGTCAAGGGGAAGGGCGGGCATTGGCGTGCCGACATAAAAACTTATCACTACGAATAACAATAACGGTGGAATAAATAGGACATTCGCTTTTTTGTTAACACATCCACGCTTACATTATTAAAGGATTGATGTGTCTGTATATCTGTCTGTTGACTAAGTAATTTAGGGGTCTTTAGGTCGAGAGTGAATAGGTTACTTTTAGGTAAGCGTGCTTCATCGTAGGCCACATCATCGCTTTCGTAGTGGTCAAACGCGAATCTATCCATAATAGTAAAAAAGGTTTTATTTACAAAACTAGCGTTTGGCAGTGGTTTTACCCGCGTGAAAGTAGAAATATGTGTATCCTAAGTTCTATGGATTTTTATAAAAGTATTTTTAATTATATTTTTTATTTAATCTACTGGAACTCCAAGTTGGGTGAAGGCCTCCTCCAGTGACAACCATTTGTCTCTGTCTTGTGAAAGTAGAAATATTTCTCTAGTAAACATATTGTTGAGATAAAAAGTATCGAAAGTGCTATGGCAAGACAAAGTCAATCCGTGTACCTGTAAGTTTCATCAAAACCCGTTCAGCTAATCAAACATCAAAAAGTAACAAATAAACACAACCACAATATTAGTGTGATTTCTCTGTCAATTATGATAAAATAGCCGAAATGTGGTTAGGTAATTTTCAACGAATAGAAGGGTTTAGCTAAATTTAAACAGATACAGAAAGGGAAAATAAAAAAATATAAATCCGTTAGCGTTTTGTAACTAGAGTAAAAGAGAGCGTAAAACTTGACGTGAAAAATATTCTTTACTTTTTAGACAGATAAAACCACGGGTAAAACTAGTGTCAAATGTATGCGAAATATTCAAAAAGTGCCATGGTATATGGTGTGGAAAACTAACGGAAGAAAATAATGTTATGGTTACGTAAATTGTATGCTAAAGGGGTCTGAAAGTTCCGATGTTAAATCGCCGTGAAAATTCCGTGTTTCATCCTATGTTTATGACGTGAATATTTTGTATGAAAATTACGCTTTCAAGGGGAATAGTTTATTAAAATTGATCAGAGAAAATATTGCTCGCAAATAATTTTGCTTAAACACATTCCCTTTTATGGTTTTAGTCTCTTCAGTGAAATATCTCTGTCTGTATGCTGTATATAGGTACTCATATTAATAGTTTTTAAAGTGCGAGTAGGACTCGCACACGAAGGCTTTTTTTTTAAGGTTGGCAAAAATCATCTTATGACAACCCCCGCCCTTGGGTGGAGTGGGAGATAGTGTCAGACTCTTACTGTCTAAAAACCCACCCCGTTCCTTCTAGCCTTCAAACCAAGGCACGAGTTTTAGGCTTCGACCCAACTAGGCCTCTGCTGTTGCTGACAACTCCTTGAGGCGCGCGGGAACAGTGCGCGCCGTCGACGTCTTGGGCTCGGTCCATTACCGGACGATCGGACAGCGAGCTACCCATGGCTTGCCGTCCGCGAGCCCGCGTCTACGGTGGCCGGAAATCGGGATCGGAATCCCGGCGACGGCAGTGAGGGCGCTGTAGCCTGATGCGGTCGGCCTCCACCTTTGCAAGCATTACTGCTTCGCAGAAGGAGGCGACCGCCTGCCATTCCTCCTCGCTCCGGACAATGGCCTCAACCAGAGCCCGGCGCGAGAGGTCTCCGCCGCCGATCGCACCCACGAGGGCACGGCGATGCTCCGCCCAGGCAGGGCACAACTCGATTGTGTGCTCCACCGTGTCCTCCGCGCGTTCCGCACAGTGGCGGCAACCGGGCGACGCGTCCGCTTGAATCCGATGCAGGTACCTCCCGAACTTGCCATGTCCGGTGAGGACCTGCGTCATGCGATAGGTAAGGACGCCGTGAGGTCTTTCCAGCCAAGCCTCAAAGAGGGGACTTACCCCCATAATTGTGGCGTGCCCAAGGTACAGTGTTAGTACAACATTAGACATTATTTTATAATCTTTTTTTATTGCTTTTAGTTTTTGTTGTAATAGCGACAACAGAAACACGTTATCTATGAAAATGTCAACTCTCTAGTTAAGACGGTTCATGAGATACAGCCTGGTGATCGACTGACAGACTGAAAGTGGAATCTTAGTAATATGGTCCTGTTTTTACCCTTTGGGAATCCTAAAAACGAGAGAGATAGCGCACTCCTGCAAGGAAACAGTTTGGTTTGTCATAGACGTCGTCGTATTTTTTCGGAGCCGCGTGTTTTAAAAGTTTTTTATCTAAAGACTGAATCGATTAGGTTATAACAGTCTTACGTAATAGGTTCCAATAACACACACCCCGACTGCATTATCTATTTCTTTATCACAATTGATCTTAAAACGATCAAGTACCTACACTATGAAAACGTGAGAGGGTTTCTAAGGAATACCTGTTATTAAGAAGATTGTAGAGTTCAGGCTAAGGACACGTTTTGCGCTTACCTGATGACCACAGCGTCCAGGAGTTGTCAGCAACTGTAGAGACCCAGTAGGGTCGAGGTCTACTGGGGCCATGAGTAATACGAAAGAGATCCCTGGATCATCTGGAACAATGGCAAAGAGAGAACAGGAGTGGGTTTTTAGTCAGTAAAAGTCTGACACTATCTCTCGATTCGCCCAAAATCGGGACATGAAGGATGACGAAGCGAAAAAAGTGATTTAAAGATGTCTCATCTCAATAAAAAAACAGACAGATGTCTCAAAGATAACCTACTAAACCGTACATAAATAAACTTGTCTTTATTCATCCAAAAACAACTGAATGGGGACTAGGTCAACATACCATTAATAATTATAAATGGCACAAAACAGATGTTTCGTGCATAGCCACAAAACTATATCATTCAGAAAGCAAGACATATTGTGACAGGGTCCTATTGTATTCAATGATGGAGACGTATTGTGTCTTTGTAATATTGAATCTATTGCTTATATGTGTCGCTTGTATCTCGAAATCTTGTATTTCCTTGGTGTTATTGAACTGCAGATCGATATTTGTTGGGTAAACAACTGAAAATCACTGATACAGAATTCGGAATACACGTAGTTATCTAAGTTTAGAATTTATATAATAAACTAGGTCGACAAGAAGTATGAAGTTCGCCGGGTCGGATTCACGGACGGCGAGCCTTGAGTAGCTCGCCGTCCGATCGTCCGGTAACTGTCCGGACCGAGCCCAAGACTTTGACGGCGCGCACTGTTCCCGCGCGCCTCAAGGAGTTATCAGCAGCAGGAGGGGCCCAGCTGGGTCGAAGCCTAATGGGGCCAGAGTTATCTGAAAAGAAGCTCGAGCCCCGGTATGAAGAGGCTAGAAGGAAAGGGGTGGGTTTTTAGACAGTAAGAGTCTGACACTATCTCCCGCTCCACCCAAGAGCGGAGGTTGTCATAAGATGATTTTTGCCCACCATATAAAAAAAAAGTTCGCCGGGTCAGCTTACTAGCTACTGAACACAAGGACAGGTCTTTATATTCAAAGCAAGAGTGACGATAGCTTTATTAATAGCACAATTTTGATATACCTATTAACCTAAAAAACTAAATCGACGAAATCGAAAAAAAAAAATGATACAATTGTTAACAATTTTGTAAAGGGTCATCTCTGAAAGTTGGAAAAGATAAGCAAATCAAATTAATTGTCTTGGCTGGTGAGGTTGTAGACATAAATCCAGAAACCATGCATCGTACAGCAAATCATGATAACCAATGGTTTAATACGGCTACGCTGTATCCTGAAAATATGCACTTCCTTTTAGGGTGTTTTTAATATAGTTCGGATTTCATCACACTTGCGGATTTGCTCCACATGCGTAACCCCCGCAAATGTCCTTTTCATACAAGACAGTGTTTATTGTCATGCGGGGAATACACACGCGGGACGCGTGCGGGGTGGGACAATCCTGCATGCGTGATGCACATGATATTAAAAACACCCTGAGTAGTAGCAGGTAATAGGATTCATATTATTAGGTTTATATTAGGCTCGGTGTCCCGGAGACTTAAAAGTAACGCGACGTCGGAGAGATGGGACCTCTGGTGGGATAAGTTTAGACCTCCTGAAGATTTTATCGAGCCATCGGAGAGCCTCTTTCCTGTACACGAGTTGCCATGGTCAACCTGGAAAACACTAAACAGACTCCGCACCCAGGTTGGGCGCAGCAAAGACAATCTCCACAGGTGGGGGTTCTCGGATGGTTCCGATCTTCAGTGTTTGTGCGGCGTCACTCCGCAGACGATGTTTCACCTTCCGTCCTGCACCACGTGTCCAGTTACCTGCTTACGTAGGGATCTAATGACAGCATTTAGCTTCACTTTTCTTGGACTGACCGACATTTGACTATTCAAAAGTGCCTACATTTGGTCTATTTGAAATAAATGATTTTGAATTTGAGCATCAGGGGACGGCATTGCCGTGGCCGATTTCTGGGCTGGGCAAACAATTTGACTGGTTTTGCCATCGATACGCTAAGAAGAAGATTAGGTTTATACATAAATTAACAAAAAAAAGAAAACATGTTTATTTGACACGCACAATCTTCAATTCTTTAGACCACATTTTTCGCGCCAAACAGGTCCAGTTTAGTTTACATAATGTTGAAATACAAACCTTAAAAAACAGGGCAAAGTTTTTTTAATTCCTAACTCAATAGTACAACAGTGTCCCACTTTTGATTGTCCACAAAATATATACAGGATCTAGTTGTAAATAAAACTAGATAGTTCAAGTAAACGGGGTCGCAGTTAGCACGTAACGCAGTAACCATGTTCCGAGATAGTTGGTATACTGTTAACTGCCGTTTTATTATTCGCTACAAACGTCCCACGCATTCCTAATTTGTAGTTGATGTTGGAATTGTTATCATGTCAGATCTTTACCCTAGCCAAGTTGATAATCTGCTATCGTTAACGCTAGTAGAAAACTTCAAATCAAAGTCAAAGTCAAAATATTTTATTTTGCATAAATCAACATGGGCACTTGTAAAACGTCAGAAGCTAGTATTGTGGTCGCTTCCTATGAAGAAGAACCGGCAAAAAACTCCATGGTTATTCTTTTAAAAAAAAGTGGTTATTACAATAATTATAGAATTATCTAAGAACAGTGTAAACCAGTCAACATTGTACACAAACGCACAATAAAAAAAAATATAATAAATAAAAAAAAAGTAAGTCGTTATAAGAAGTAATCTAAGAGTTTGTGGATTATATCTAAATGTATGGGAATGTTGTCATCTCACCGCTCAGTCTCGTGGTCAGAACAAACGAATCGGGGGCGTGGCTAACTCGAGGCATTCGACGCAAGCGAAACGGTTGTAACTTGGCTGTGGGGGCTGATGTTTTTTTCATTGATATAATCTAGTGCTTGACTACGATCCTACCTGATAGTAAGTGATGGTGCAATCGTTTATGGAAAGGCACACTAATTTGTTCTTAAGAGCCTATTATTCAATCTAGTCTTGAAGACACTTAAATTATAATCGAATTACTAACCAGTTAAATGAGTGTTGGTAGTTGGGTAATCAATAAAATATCCGTCCTTTTTTTTTTTTTTTTTTTTTCTGTCGACGGGGAAAATCATCATTGACGAAACCCGCTCTTGGGTGGAGCGGGAGACAGTGTCAGAGTCTTACTGACTAAAAACCCCGCGCCGTTCCTTCTAGCCTTCATACCGGGGCTCTAGTTTCCTTTCGGATAACCCCGACCCCGGTAGGCTTCGACCCAGATGGGCCCCTCCTGTTACTGACAACTCCTTGAGGCGCGCGGGAACAGTGCGCGCCGTCGACGCCTTGGCTCGGTCCGGACAGTTACCGGACGATCGGACAGCGAGCTACCCATGGCTCGCCGTCCGCGAGCCCGCGTCTACGGTGGCCGGAAATCGGGATCGGAATCCCGGCGGCGGCGGCGGGGGCGCCGTTGCCTGATACGGTCTGCCTCCTCCTTTGCTAGCATTACTGCTTCGCAGAAGGAGGCGACCGCCTGCCACTCCTCCTCGCTCCGGACCATGGCCTGAACCAAGGCCCGGCGCGAGAGGTCTCCGCCGCCGATCGCCCCCACGAGGGCACGGCGTTGCTCCGCCCAAGCAGGGCACACCTCTACTGTGTGCTCTACCGTGTCCTCCGGGCGTTCCGCACAGTGGCGGCACCCGGGCGTCTCTTCCGCTCGAATCCGATGCAGGAACCTCCCGAACTTGCCATGTCCGGTGAGGACCTGCGTCATGCGGAAGGTAAGGACGCCGTGAGGTCTTTCCAGCCACGCCTCAAAGAGGGGACTTACCGCCATAATTGTGGCGTGCCCAGCACTGGGTTGCGATAGTCGCTGACGCCATTTCACCGTGAGATCCCGCCGGAGCTCTGTCCGCCATACCTCGACCTGTCGCGGTAGTGGACTTTCACCCCGGCGTTGCATCTCCACGCGCTTATCGTGCATGTGTGCAAGGACTGTTGCCTCCAGATCCCACGGTGGTAGGCCAGCCAGAAGGCTCGCCGCTTCGCGGGAGATCGTGCGGTAACCCCGCACCATCCGTATTGCCATGACCCTCTGGCAGGCGTTCAGTATGGACGCCGGTCGCTTTGCCAGCGACGGCGCCCACACTGGCGCCCCGTAGAGGGCCATGGACCGAACGATCCCCGCGTAGAGCCTCCGGCAGGAGGCGTCTGGACCCCCAAGGTTGGGCAGGAGCCGCTTGAGAGCAGCCCCGGCCCGGTTGAGTTTGGGAGCCAAACGTCGGAAGTGTTCTCCGAAGTTCCATCGGCTGTCGAGAACGAGTCCCAGGTACTTCATCGTCGACCCGACGCCGATGCAAAATCCTCCTACCGTAAGTTGGGAGTCTGATGGTGGCGCATTCCGAGGACCGTGGAAAAACATGGCCTCGGATTTGTGCAGCGCCACCTCGAGTCCCAACTCTTGGATCCTACCAACGACTATCGCAACCCCGCGTGTCGCTAGAGCGACCGCCGCCTGGTGCGACTCTCCCTGCGCTAGAACCAGCGTGTCGTCTGCGTAGCAGACCACGCTGACCCCGTCAGGGAGGTCGCCGCGCAGCACGTAGTCGTAGCCGATGTTCCACAAGGGTGGGCCTAGAACCGACCCCTGCGGAACACCGCACGACATCTCTCGACGTTTCCAGTCTCCCTGGTGACCGGGGTAGATAATGGACCTATCCGACAGGTAAGCCTCGACCACTCGACAGAGGAAAATATCCGTCCTTCCAACTGTCTCATCCAAGATCTGTATAAAGTGCTATGACGTCACGTATTCGGTAACTGGACTTTCTCGTAATGCATTTGCGATGCTCGTTTGTTTGTCAGACAACACATCTGTGTCAGATGTTCGACGTTTCAATATCAGTCTGATATGAATGGAGCGATTTGTTTCTGGCATTGCTGTATGCAATATCTTCTGATAAATATGTGAAGGTCACTCTAAGGACTATACATCACCGGAACATCATGGCGGCGCGACCAGTGGCGTCGCCATGGTGTCCTGGTGACATATAGCCCTAAGCTACCAAACTAGACACCATACAGACACTAGAGTTAACACAGGTCCGAGTTGGTCCCACCACCAAATTGGTACCCAACCAAATGGACATCAGGTGAGTAACTCTACAGAGCTATATGCATTTGTTGGTAGCTGCAACTGGTCGCACCGCCATGGTGTCTTGGTGAAGTATAGCCCTAACGGTGCAGCGTTGGTAGGCATTTTACAAGGTAAACCGATGACTTGTCGTTTGATCTTCTTGTGTACCGTGGCCAATCTCTGCGGATCCAGGTTGGCCGCTGTAAAATCAATCTAGCCACATGTGGCTTCCTCGATCCATCTCTAGCATAGTGTTAGTGTGGAGCCGCTGCACAGGACATACGTCACCTGATTTGCTGGCCATCCTGCACAACCACCTGCATTTTTTAAGATCTACACGAGGCCGATAATAGAGCTGTACAGGTTTCTAAACACTGGTCAGAAAAAATGTAGTTTGAGAACATCGACGCGAAAAAAAGAAGAAGACCCGATGACTTGGTGTTTGCGGGAATCCGATGAATGCAAAGTTATATTTCTAACATTTTTGCAAGTTTACAAAGGTCTTGCCGCTTACATCATGCCCAATCATAATTTATACATATAATTAATCTGTGGAAGTTTTTAGTAGTGCAAAATGTACGAAATCTATGTAAATAACTTTTATACATTAAAACTGTTTGTAACTTGATATGTTACTTAGGCTTTATTTCATCGCGGTCGGTTGACTATATCGAAAGATATATAACATTCATTAAATGACTGATAGGCGGTAAGAAGTTTGTTGGGTCAGAGCTACTTCAAACATATAAATTATTAGTCTCATTTCATTCTTTTGAATAAGATTTACGTAAAACCTCAACAAAAAATAATTCACACATTCACATTAAGGAAAATGTATTCAAGTGTTTAACGATAAAGAAATTAGTACCAAAAGCTTTCTTGGAACGATGTAAGCTCCTTGTGAGACCAGTATAAAAATAACCTCAAGGAAATCTGAACTGAAAATAATGTATTGTTTTTTTTTTTGGTGAACGGTTTCATGATTTATTTTCGTCGTTCAAACACTCCCTATCTATTGGCACAGTGGTTGAGTGATTGGCTGCTTGTTGCGAAATATTTGTATGGCATACAGAGTGCTTACAGATAGTGCTGCCAATGGTTTAGTTCAATTAATCTTTTAATTATTTTTTATTTTCTACATTGTGCTCAAATAATAAAATCAACAAGAAGAGGTATTCCATGAAGCACGCCCAGACGAAGCACACCCAGACGAAGCACACCTAAAGTATTCCACTTAGCACACGAAAAGTAGGACATTAATGGCTAAATTAGAACAAGAAAAAACAAAAAAAAATGTCAAAGTTGGAAACAAACATGTTTCGGAGCTTCCTTTTACGCTTTTCACGTTTTGGTAAAAACTTTTACCTCAAATGACATCGCAAATACGAAGCCAACATAGCATGTCAAAAAAATACCCGCATTGTCGGAAATATTCCATTTTATATTCTTGACAGCATTTGCTTTAAGACCACTATATTTAGACACTTATATTATACTCATTCGTAGTTATTTAAAAGAAGTATTAACACGAGAGAGGTCTTTTTAAGTTTGTCATGAAAGAATACGGTGCTTTTGTTTGGATTGAGTCCAAAAATATACATATTTAATACAAGATACAATTCATACAAGTTGTGCTATCTATCTATACATATATAAAAGAAGAAATTTACTGGCGGACATATCAGCACAGAACCGAATCTATAAGACTAGTGCGTGCCTACGTCCTAAAAGAAACTCTTTTGTGTAAAATTTGCGCTCCAAGTTCCAGTCGTTCAGTCAGTCAGTAAGTTTCTCCTTTTAATTTAAAAAAAAAAACTGAAACCCGAAATACGTGTCTGGTATTTTTATGTAAAGAATGTATGTATGTACAAAATTTCGCAACTGTATCATGAAAAATCACAAAGTTATAAGCTTGTTATGTCACTTGGTTATTCGCACAAATACATGGTCACCGGGCCATCCGAGTGAGGGTGGTTTTGCTCCCGAACCCGGCTGTGCCTTGGCGCCTAATGCCGCCGCTATGACCTGCCGAGACCTGTGTGTACTTAGTGTCGGTGGTTTTCAACTTATGACCTTTTTTAAAGTTTTTGAGAAAGAAACTATCATGGTGTAAAAATTATTGGAATCGATTCAGTTACTGATTCTGAACAACCTATGAAATATTCAGGTTTCACATATTCTAAAAATAATGTTGTATAAAGATAATATTTACGTGCATTATTCATACATTGGTCTAAGGTTGGCAGTACTGATTTTGTATCTGTTACTAGGTTATTACTGTTTTTATTTTTGGCTAGTGACAGAAGTGTACTTTGAAATAAAACAGCATTTAAATAGAAAAAAAATCTCTACTTTCTTACAAATAATTTCTTACAATTTCGGCAGATATTTTCTTCTCTAACGACCTATATCTACAGTTGAACTTGACTTTCTCTCTCTAATCTACCATATCAATAATAAAAAAAAAACGCTATAAAGTCAATAAATAGATAGTAAAGTATTGTGTTGTCATCAACCTATCATCACTATACTTAACAAAAGTGCTAAAAGATGTGTTGCCAATTCCTGACCCTGAAATATAAATAAAACCTTGAAAAACCCATAAATTGTCAGCCCATCAATCACTACACTGACTACGATCACTCAGTAACGGAGCAATATTGATGCCTACAAAGCCAGTATACTGTACGATATTATAAAAAGAACGGACCTGTTCACAATGGTTGTATATTTTTAAAGTAATGATCATTTCTTTTTACTCAAAGATTGATTACTCTGGCTTTAATTCATTAAACCCCAAGCGAAAGCTAGCGTTCGCGTTGCCCATTATCTTTCTATTGTGTCTCTAATTATCACGATTGAAGAGTTAAAACTAGCTTCCTACTTCTATTTTGTTTGTCTGATTTTTGATTGAAAGAGTTTTGTATTGATCAAAGTCCAATATTCTGTCCTTGGTCAACCTTGGGGGTAGCTTTTCAATGCTGTATTTTTCTGTGACATTGTGAATGCCACGTAGTTTGGAAGATGTGTTGATTCTAGAGGAAATTCTATTTCCAGTAGTGAAAAAACTAATTAAAAGGTCGGTGACAGTAATGATGAGTAATCGTAAATATTATCCAGAAAGATGTTACCGTATCTACGCCTTCCTCAAGGCGCATATCCTCACCGAATATGGTACACCGTAGGCGCGGGCTTGCATACGGCGCGCAATGTGTAGCTCGCTGTCTGACCGTCCGGTAACTGTCCGGACCGAGCCCAAGTCGTCGACGGCGCGCGCTGTTCCCGCGCGCCTCAAGGAGTTGTCAGCAACACACAGCAGGGGCTCAGCTGGGTCCTACTGGGGCCAGGGTTAGCTCCGAAAGGTAGCTCAGCCACTGTATGAAAGGCACGAAGGGACAGGTGGGTTTTTAGTCAGTACAAGTCTGACACTATCTCCCGCTCCGCTTAAGGGCGGGGGATGTCATTTGGATGATTTTTACACACCGAAAATAAAAAACCGGATATGGTAAGTCCGGGAGGTTCCAGCTTCTGAGTCGTGTGGAAGAAACCCCCGGGAACCGTAAGCCCGAGAATTAATATTATCCGAAATATTTTAAGTATAAATAAGGTATTTAAAATGTATTCCAATCTTATAAGAAATCTACCGAGTTCATTCATAAAACATGTTACCATAACAACTAACAATTTATTGCTTAAACCTTTTCTGATAAACAAATTCTTCAAAAGAGCTACCGAGATACTTCACACTGTTTATATAAACGTAGTAGTGATTTATTATATAATATACTACCACAAAATAAATAGGTATAGAAGTCAATCTACATACAAAGCGCGCTCGACCAACGCACACATAGATACCGCTCACGGACACGATTATATCTCGGAGCGCATCGGCCCGCTTGTCGAAAAGTTCTGGCTCAAATGCTCATTATTGTGCGTCCACCGAGCTAAGGTATTAAATGTGAAGTACATACATGAGATGGTCTTCTGTACCTATCTATTTTGTGATGCTACCTGAAAATAGTATACAATATAAGTTTTATTCCTTCCTTCAAGTTTTTAGGGTTATGTATCCAAAGAGGGCCAACGAGCTCATATTACTAAGTCTCCGCTGTCCGTCCGTCCGTCTCTCTGTTCATCCATCAGTCAACGGGCTGCATCTCATAAACCGTAATGCCTTGATTATACGTACCGAGTAAAAGGGCGAGACAGTAAAAGGTTGCTCGGCCGAAACAGTGATGTAAACGGAATTGTAAGGATAAACGCTCGGCTGAGCACTCAGCGCTTTGTTTATACGTACCGAGTATTCGGCCGAGAGCACTGTCTCGCCTGTTTACTCGGTACGTGTGATTAAGGCGTTACGATTTTAAATCATAGAACGTGTCTTGTATTGCCACTACAACAAATTTAATAAAAATTCAAAGGTTTTGTCGGTGTTACTTCCTCGATTTAAAAATTGTAGTATGGAACCCTTTGTGAGCAAGTCCAACTCACACTTAACCAATTTTGGTTTTCATGTAAGTAAAAAGTTTTTGGATCATTACCTTGATACACCCGGAAGAGAATGTGTTTAAATATTTCAAAGGTTTTTAGTTAATTGTCGATACAAGGATGACATAATAGGTGAATAATTACACTTAATTACATACTCGTGCAACTATTGAGGATATTTTCAAGAAAACTAATCTATAGGTATATATATAAAAATCAATGCCACTTTTCGTTGTAATTTTATAACTCAAGAACGGGCTCACCTATCCAAACCAAATATTTAGGCTTTGTTCGGACTATTTAGTAGATGGTTTATGTGAAGTTTGGTAGTACCCTACCAAACTTCACATAAACCACGAGTAGGGTATAGTAGGGTAGAGTAGAGTAGAGTAGGATAGAGTAGAGTAGAGTAGGGTAGAGTAGAGTAGAGTAGGGTAGAGTAGGGTAGAGTAGGGTAGAGTAGGGTAGAGTAGGGTAGAGTAGGGTAGAGTAGGGTATAGTAGGATGGAGTAAGGAAGAGCGGGAGCGAAGACGCGCGGGCAAAAGCTAGTTTGTTTAATAATTTTTCAGTGTGAATGATTTTACGCAAAACGAGTACATTAGCTCTATGAACAATAGGCCAAACTTAATTGGCAATGGGCAGAGCACATTGCACGCAGAACAGATGGTCGATGGGGATGGAAAGCTGTGGAATGGTGACTGCGTACCAGAAGAAGCGTTGGAAGCTCCCACAAGGTGGACCGATGAGCTGGTCAGGATCTAGGGAATCCAATGGATGCGAGACGCACAGGACCTGTCGTTGTAGCAACTCTTGAGCAGGCCTATGTCTAACAATGGACGTCTTTCGGCTGAAATAATGACGACCAATAGGAACGAAGCCGTACCAAAGACATGAGTGAATCCGTGGGGAACACTTATTAATATTAAAATTATCAGGTCAAATCCCTTACAAAGTGCGGCTTTCCGTCAACTTCGAAATAACGATATACAAAAAAATTCTAGTAATAGCTGACCGAGTATAACCCTCGGTTTTTGTGACATCCACAGAAATAGGTTCCACAGAAATTGATGTAACTCTCGAATGGTTGAGACCATTTGTTCTGATGGCTTCAATTTTATTTTGTAAGGGTTTTGCTAATATATTTCTTTGGTTGGGTCTTTATCAAATATCTTTTGCCGCACTAGGTGGAGTGCGTGTCAAATTTTTACTAACTCGCTCATGTTCTTTCAGTTGCTTTTTGTGTTTTAGGACTGCGGTGACTCTTTAGAACAGTTCTACAGCCTTTGCATTCCTCGAAGTCTTCCAAATCCTCATCTATTACCCTAACATATAAAAATAATAATAATAATACGTTTCGTATATTTCGACCATCAAGAATCATAGCATCCACAATAAACATAACCACAAAAACATATACAATTACAAAGACCACATACTCAAATTAAGTAAAACACGTACCTAACTTGTATTTACAGATTCCGATTGCTCATTACGTGAATCATACAGCAATGGTTCAGGCACTGACAATCGAATCTCTGCGCGAATGTTCTCAGGATGCTGAACTATATTTTAGTCAACTATGTACAATAAACGAATGGAGCTATATGCTCCAAAAGCTCCATCCCTCTTTCTCGCTCGCATGCTTGACATTTTAACATATCATGGTAAGGCCCTAGAATGCTGATCAGAATGGAAATCTGCTCCAGAGAATATATTGAGTGTGTGATGAGTGAGTAACGAGCAATAAACAAACTATTCCAGACCACACAACTGATTTATTATGATGTAGGATTTAGGTACTCGATTCACAACGTGTCGAGAAAAAATTCCTAGGCACTCTTCTCTTTACGAAGTCCAAAGATCAAGAGGGCTCTTGGGGTCTCGATCACTTCTTTTATGGCCGTTCTCACTGCGAATGTCATGCCAGGCTTTGTCAAAGAGATGTGACGTCATCACCATTTTAGACTCTTACTCGCTACCATATTATGCGGGCATGCTGACGTAAAACAATGGGTCGCTCGCTATCCAACCGTCCGGTAACCATCCGGACCGAGCTCAAGTTGTCAACGGCGCTTAGTGTTCCACGCTTGCCTCAAGATGTCGCGCAACTGTAAGGGCCCAGCGAGCCTGGGTAGCTCGCTGTCCGATTGTCCGGTAATGGACCGAGCCCAAGACGTTGACGGCGCGCACTGTTCCCGCGCGCCTCAAGGAGTTGTCAGCAACAGCAGAGGTCCAGCTGGGTCGAAGCCTACCGGGGCCAGTGTTATCCAAAAGGAATTGCGTGCCTTGGTTTGAAGGCTAAAAGGAACGGGGTGGGTTTTTAGTCAGTAAGAGTCTGACACTATCGCCCGCTCCACCCAAGGGCGGGGGTTGTCATAAGATGATTTTTGCCCACCGTAAAAAAGGGCCTAGCATGCTCGAAGCCTACTGGGGCTATAGGTGATGCGAAAGAGAACCCCGGGGCTCGGAACGAAGGAACAGGAGAGGGTTTTAATCAGTAAAAGTTTGACACGATAAGGGCGGGATAATTCGTTGGATGATTTCCCTCTAACGCTACCATAGTACTATGAGCATCACCGACATGTTTATGATCACCACACATCACAGACTAATATCTTTTTCTCATTTACAATGTTTCTTCATCTCATTCAACCCGAAGGTTATAAGGATTTGTAAATGCTCAAGGTTTACAAAGAAACTGCGCCCCATTGTTTGAAGATAATCCCGTTCGGAATTGGAACTATTCAGTTAAGGGGCGGCTTAGCTGCTGGGTCGTTGCGGTTTGCGTCTTGATTGAGTTCACGCGCCGCAGTCGTTCTCGTTAAATTGAAAATTAGATGCGTTGACACAAGTTTCGTGAAGTGTTTTTGGCAAAAGTTGGGAACGAAAATAAGGGGAAGATAATGCTACTAAATTTTCAGCAATATTTGTAACTAGCTTTTGCCCGTGGCGTCACCCGCGTACATAATCCCAGGATAAAAAGTATCCTATGTGTTATTCTGGGATATGGTCTATTCGTGTACCAAGTTTCATCGAGATCCGTTCAGTAGTTTTTGCGTGAAAGAGTAACAAACATCCATACATCCATCCATACATACAAACTTTCGCATTTATAATATTAGTAGGACTAGCTGACCTGGTGAACTTCGTAACGCCTAACAGTCAATGAATGTAGTATATATCTTTCGATATAGTCAACCGATTGTGATGAAACAAAGCCTAAGTAATATATCAAGTTACACATAATTTTATTGAAAAAAGTCAACTACATAAAGTTTGTACATTTTAAGTGATGGGCGCACAACTAAAAACTTCGACAGATTTATTATATGTATATTTTACACGAATTATATAATTGGTATATAACTGTTACACATAGGCCACCCTCTAGAAGTGTCGCCGTGACGACCGTCCTTGGCACCTCGCATCTATCAGATTCATTTGACCCTCACCAGGCTATTGGTACACCTTGCGCAACTAGGTGGACTAATTACGGTTGCTTAAATATTTGGGTGGATTAACTACTTAAAAAGTTAGATACTTTATTGTTTTATCATCGACATTTTCTTTAGGTACCGGTTAAAATGTGGTGAATAGAAACTCAAGAGTGAATAGACACAAAACTTCAAAGATATTTAGATATTTGAAGGTTTTGGCAGCATTTAACTATATCAGTTTATTAATGAACTAGCTTTTACCCGCGGTTTCGCCCGCATTTTTTAATAAACTTTAATTCCTTTTCCCTTTTCTTTCCTCTTTCTGCCCCTATTCTCGCTTAAAAAAAAATGCCTATGTCCGTATCCAGGGTCCCAACTATCTCTGTACCAAAATTCATTTAAATCGATTTTGCTATTTAGGCTTGAAGACGTAACAAACAAACAAACAAACAAACTCACTTTTGCTTTTATAATATTAGTAAGGATTGTTGTTCTAAAAAGTCGATGCTTGTGAGAGCCCGATAATAATTATGGTATCAAAGTTTAAAACCAAACCAAAGTTTTGTTTCTATTTACCTCATTTTACGGTACCAAATAATATTTTCATAGACTTCTAAAATTTTCCAATACAAAATCACCAAACCAATTCATTACACACTTTCAAAACTACTACACCAAATCATTCCTTCGGGACATCTAATCGCCTTTCAGAACGAAAGTAAAAAGAGAAAATGAGAAAACTTTCCATTTCTAATAAATATTTACTAACATCGAAGTACTAAGGTCAAATTGTTATAGAAGGTTCTCGATCACGCTTATCTTCAAGCCTGCAGAAAGGCTTGAGTTAGATGAGGGTACTATTTGCCCAGGGTCATTTCCGAACAGAACGGAAAATGACAAAGTGTGTGATTGTTCGGTATTGGTGAAGAAATGATATTATTTGTTTAGGATGCACGGCACTTGAATTGGATTTACTGTGTTCGTAAAAGGATGTCAGCTATAGTGGGTAAGAAGCGAATCAGGTTAATTTGAGAGGTTTTCTGGAGATAGTAAAACTGCTATGTGGTCCGTTGGTTTATGATAGAGCTTCATATTTGACAATAAGACAAGATAATTACTATAAATGATCATTTTTAACTAGTTTTCTGGTAATCTATCTTCTGGGCCTATGTAAAAAACAATCCAAAGGACAAAACGCCAAAAAAAGATACGTGCTATATCAAGATCTGGTCTACCTGTGTACCTTTCATCCAAATTTGATCAGACGTTTGAACGTGAAGAAATATCAAACAGACACACGTACTCACAAACGTGTGATATACGAGTTTGTACATAATATTATGGCACGATTACATTTCATTCGTAATGAAGAATAGTCAGCTTTTCGGTATTTTAGAGGATGTTTTTTGGAGAGTGTGCGCGGGAATTGCATGACTTGAGTCTGCATCTTATTTCTACCAACGGAGAAACCTCTACGGTCCGGACTAAGCATTTCGCCTCATCGTTTATACCGCGTACATGAAAGAACTGGAACAATTTGCCTGCTGCGGATTTCCAATCTGGTTATAATTTAGATGTCTTCAGTCTTTAGAGTGAATACACTCTAGCCTTGAAGACAAGGCTCTTAATAAACCAATGCGCTTCACTACCAACGATTGTATCACAGCTTACCATCAGGTGAAATCGCAGTCAAGCACTAATTTATATCAAGAAATCGATTCCAATATATAAGTCTCGTATTACAAATCAGCTCTCATCATCATCATCAGCCTTTTAATGTTCCCACTGCTGGGACTCAGGCCTCCTCTCTAGGAGAGGGAATGGGCCATAATCCACCACGCAGGCCCAGTGCGGGTTGGTGAATGTCACATGTCTTCGAATTTTTGGTTCTCGGACATGCCGGTTTCCTCACGATGTTTTCCTTCACCGTTTTGAGAGCTCTAACTATCACTAAATTCAAGTTAACGACCCCTTTTTAAACATAGCCTAGTTTATCTACACAAAGGCGACAAAAACATATTGTACCGAAACAACTTAAGCCTCTCACATCCGATACTATTACATTAGAACGTAATCCGCCTGGATCGAACGCCCTCTTAAGGCTGCTTTACTAACAGAGATGGGCGAGGTAGCTAAACTGGGAGCCAGGTTGGAGATAAGCTTTGAATTGATGTGTCTATTTATACCCTAGCTCAAACCCGGTTTATATAAGTTTGCACCTCGACGGACTCGACTTGCTTTCTCGTTCACCTTCTTGCGACCGCATAGAGTTAGTTTCAAAGTGTTACCACGGCCCTGGAAAGCAAAGGGTAACAAGCAGAACACAGGTGGGAATTACTCAGTAAAAGTCAGACACTTCATATAGCTCAAAAAATAGAAACTACGCGTTGATAATGACTTAAACGGCAAGTTTATACAAACGTAACTCAACCAGATAAATGATGTGCTGTAATTGGAAAGATGTTTTATGAGGATGTGCCTAGCGTATAACATGAGAGGTGCAACTACAATACTAGTATAAGCCTAAACAACCAGGCTAAGTTTTAACATATTATGTTATCAACTTAACTGTGATCAGTTTTCAAATAATGATGCTTCTTCAGTTCTGATCTAGCTTTAAGCAAGGGATTACGGACGATGAGCAATGGGGAACCGGCCGTCCGGACCATACGGGAGCCGTCAATGGCGCGTAGTGTTGCACTCGCGCCTCAAAGAGATGTCAGCAATAGTAGGGGCCCAGCTGGAGGGAAGTTTACTGGGGCCATGGATTTACTTCTAAAAGAGAAACCCGGGGTCCTGTTTTTTTTTTGTAAATTAGCCTATGTCTGTCTCCAGAGTCCCAACTATTTCTGTACCAAAATTCGTCAAAATCGGTTTTGCCATTTAGGCGTGAAGGCGTAACAAACAAACAAATAAACAAACAAACTTACTTTCGCTTTTATAATAACCCTGGTCTTGCTTACATCTTTAGCTCAGATTCTTCTCTTCAACGAGTATGTAAAAGTTTGGATTTGCTGTAAACACAGCTAATGGATGAAAATTGACCCATCCCATAAGTTTATATCATTCACATCCCTCGCTACACAGCTCAGCACATCCCCCGTGTAAAAGCAGCCTAACAGACTTATTTATTGAAAACTTGTTTTTGTCGGCGACAAGGAAGCTTGAGGATATCCGCGACCCGAGCAAATCCGGGCAATAAAATGAACCGTAAAACCTGTTGGCAACATAGCCGGGTAAGAGAATTGATTGCAAAGTCAAGGGCGGGCAAGGTTAAGGGCGCATAACTTGCCCCTAAGATAATGCTGGAAAAGTGTCATTTTCGAGTTATAAAAACAGTTGCCGTAAGCGAATTTTCACGCGGTTTTGCTCAAAGGGTGATTTCGTAAAAGGTTTAACGTTTTTGAGGGTTACCAGAAGCTGTTCCTTTTGTTGTGAAAATTGTGTTGCCATTCTTTGCAACAAAGTGTGATTACTTACGTAAGTTATCGAGGTCATGAGGTCTAACATCAGCCATGCTTTTCTTTTGTTAGTCTGCTTTATCCCATTGCTGGAAAATGATCTCTCCCGTATCTTTGCAGCTTACTTTCTGTATGATTTTCTTTGAGCAAATTGGCAAGAACCAGTCTAGACCGTCACGCCATCATTTTTAGTAATTTCCACGAAGACTGATGATCTTTGCCCTTCTCTTCTCATGCATGTATCTGATGGTTGAAATATACTCCTAAATAGAACCCCCTCCCCCCTCCCACACCCCATCTCCCTTCCTCCTCCCCCCCTATATCAACTGTTATGCTATCATCATTATCATCATTAGCATTTCAGCCAAAAGATGCCTCTCCAAAGCAATACCAACTCTGTGTTTCTCGTGTTTGGCAAACACGAGACACCCTATGTATTAGGAAATGAAAAGTCAGGAAGTGCCAAATGAAAAATCAGGAAGTAGGAAATGAAAAATCAGAAAGTAGGAAATTAGTTCAGTAGCTATTTTTTTCGTCTCTAAACGAAGCAGAGAGTATCAAAATGTAAATAAAAAAGTATACGATATAGGACTCCGACCCTTAAGATCGGACATGAGATAAAATGGTGGCTGTCAACCGCAGATTAGATTTTCATTTATCAATGGAGGTACAAGTCAAAAGATTTTCCTTATGGGTAATTTTACTACAAATTGGCGGCTATACGATTACAAGGAATTTATATTTTTTTGGTAAGAATTCACAATTTCTCACATTGTTTCGTGGTTTTGTGCAGACAATAAGCCAGTGCACGTTTTTACAACCGTAATTACTCTATACTAGCTTTTGCTAGCGACTTCATCGCGTAAAAGTAGAAAATTATCCTAAGTTTTAATTTAAGACTTGATGTACTTGTCGCTGTGTGAACTAAACGAAACAAAGAGTGACAAACAAACCTTCATAAGACGTCCATTGATGGACATAGGCCTCCCCGAAGTGACGCCACAATGATTGTTCGTTTGTGTCACGTATCCATCGGATTCCCGCGACCCTCACCAAATATTTTAAGAGGTCTATCAACGCTGCATCTTACGGGACGCGGCCGCCACTTCAGAACCTTTCGGTTCCATCTACTAAAACAGAAACACTCACTTAAATATTATTAATATCAATGATGATGTTGACAGTGCAACTAGTGTTTTCCCGTGGCTTATTGAATTTGGAACCTGTCATTCTTATCTATCTATCTATCTTCTATCTATATATATAAAAATCAATGCCACTTTTCGTTGTTATTTTATAACTCAAGAACGGGCTCACTTATCCAAACCAAATTTTTAGGCTTTGTTCTGACTATTTAGTAGATGGTTTATGTGAAGTTTGGTAGGGTAGAGTAGGGTAGAGTAGGGTAGAGTAGGGTAGAGTAGGGTAGAGTAGGGTAGAGTAGGGTAGAGTAGGGTAGAATAGGGTAGAGTAGGGTAGAGTAGGGTAGAGTAGTGTAAGGTACAGTAGGGTAAAGTAGTGTAGAGTAGGGAAGAGCGGGAGCGAAGTCGTGCGGGCAAAAGCTAGTATGAATATATAATGCATTTTTTTTTTCTTTTTTTGCGCCGTTTGTGGTTAAATAAAATGGAGTGAGGTGTAAAGAAAACCGAATTTCTGTGATAGCATTGCACAAAGTAGGTTTAGAGCTAAATGCAAGTTCTGAAGCTGTCCAACCTATTAGTATTTTGTCGTTTGGCGGGGTATCAAGGTGTGACAGAGCCATATGTTTGTGAAAAAGGCGTCAAAACCTCAACGAAAGTATACCCAGATACTATCTTTTACTTTTTACTGAAAATCTTCCAACACAACGCTGAAAATCTCGTCTTTATTTTAAATAAAATACGTCGCCCATAAAATACAGATTCGATTTTCTCTAATAAAGTCATTTTCTCCTTCTTACGAACGAACCCCGTATTAATCAACCCTCCAGTAGCGGAGACTGAAAACAAAAGAATGATGCAAAAACAGAAAAAATAACCGGTCAAGTGCGAGTCACTATATTTATTTATTTGGATCTGGATCTCCATCAAAGGACACACATAATATATTAATCTACACTAATAAGAATAATATCAGTAAAAGTAAAAACAAAAACACTACTAATAAAGAGTTAAAGTTTGTTTTTTGTTTTTTTTTTTGTTTGTAGGAAAAAAAATCTCTGAAAGTTCTGGTCTGATTGCGAAAATTTTTTCACTGATAGAAAGCTGCTTTATCTTGTAGCGACATAGGTTATATGTTATGTTTTTTAGGGAAACCGCGGGCAAAAACTAGTATAAACTAATAAAAATCACACTATATCACAACGAAGTCAGGCCCTCACCGTAGGGGAATATCTACGGTTTTGTCACTCGCAGATTCAGAGAAAAGGTCTATTTATATTGCCTAGAGAATTCTTTTTAATAGCCTATATTGTGGGCCACTGCTGGAACAAGGCCTTTTCTTCTAAACCTCTCTATCTAAGGCGATCTCTAGTTAAGTTTGCCCCGCAAACGTAATCAGATCGCCACACCACATTCACCAAGGTTGACCTCAACGGCTTCTTTTAGGCGTCCAGTGAGTGACAATCCTCGCCCATCTGCGGTACGTAGCCGCCACTCCAGAACTTTTCCTAACATCTGTTACTGAGTTATGGCTAATTATTTCATGAATCCCCAAGCGACCACCGGTGGCCGCGCATCTATTGTCTTACTATTGTGTCTCTAATTGACGGTATCTGAAGGGTTAAATTATGTAAGAAAAAAAACGAATTCTTTAAATATTAAGTCTGACACTTCGCTCTTCACCAATACTGTTCCCGTTCTGGGTGAACCGAACAGGAATAGTAATTTGATTTGTATTCTCGACTCGAAAAAAAAACCTGAGAGACATGTTTTTAACTCCAAATATTCGATTCAAAGATTGGTCCAAAATTCAATGACATACAAACATATTATATATAGTCATAAAATTCTATTTTCACGGTTTGTATACAGATCCCTAAAATACTATCACTCTACTGAGGGTGCAATGAACTGTAGTAATTTATTACGACAAGGACTTTTACGGGTCTATAAAAAATTTCGTTCACTTCCCGCAATTAAGAGGTAACCCGCAGCGATAGAGGTGTTAGGAGTTACGATGCCACGAGTAATATAGTTGACTTAATTAATTTTGAGATTACTTACAGCTTACTGCTTGTTTTTTGATGCCCGGATGTTTTTTTGGCAGTAGATTACAGAAAAAGATATGATCATCATCATTATCGTTTCTTTTATTATGGATAGGCTCGCGTTTGACCACTATCTCACCTGTACTTCTAGCCAAGCTGCTAATCTATAATAGTTAACGCTAGTCGAAAGCTTCAAATAAATTTTAGCAATCGAACTCGTACGTACTTTTAGAGATTACTTACTAAAGATAAAAAGCCAAAAAAAACAAACTTTACCTCTTTGTCTTTATAATATTAATGTAGATGTATCTTGCTCACTGGGTTATCTTAGGTTTTCTTGCAGACATCTTCATTCCTCATTCAATATTGCAGGGAAATTCCGAGCATGGCTTTTTCCAATAATAAAATGTCTTTCTCCATTAATAAAGTGTCTTTCAGTGACATTTCGTTTGACTATAGTCTTTTTATTCAATTTGGGAATATGCCAACCTTTTCCACACTCTAGATGAGTCTATTGTCCGTTGCACGTGCAGAAAATTCTTTTGAATTTATAATTTTAAAAATTCTGTTTAAAATTCAGAAAACGTTCAGCACTTCGACTGATATTATGAAGGTTTTAGATAAAGAATGAATTGTGGGAAACAACACATTTTCTTCGATAGGACCACGAATTCGGTTCGCCAACCAAATCTAGAGTAGCCCAGTGACCATAATTATTATTATTTGAGTCCATGTGCGTCCGCTATCGGATGGCAAGCAGATCAAAGCAAGCAGCTGTCTGTTACGACACCGGATTTGGTCCGTCGAACCAAATTCTACCGTGATTCACTTCGACTGCAATACCTACTTTTTATGTATCTATCCAAACTTTACGATTTAAAAATCAAATTCAAATTTATTTATTGTTTGTTACAGGTGGTTAAGTTCTTACATGCATTAGGGTCGCTGCAACATACCCATCACACTATCATAGTAATATTTCAAGCGATAGTTTTGACACAAGGGCAGATCATGTCCTAAAATAAAACATTATGACACTTTTTATCCCAAGAGTATGTACGTTTAGGATATTTGATTTTTTTGCCCGCTTAGTAGTAGAAAATTCATCACCATTATTTCAGTCGATAGACGTCCACTGTTGGAGATAGACCTCCCACAGGCGTCGTCACAACGACCGATACTGTGCTTCTCGCATCCATCGGATTACTGCGACCTTGACTAGGTCATCGGTCCACCTTGTGGGAGGCCTCCCTTAGGTACACTTCAGAACCTCTGTTCCCAACAATAAACAAAAAAATAATAATTAAAAATGTAATTTTTTGTTTATTTCTGTCCAAAATGCAAGATCTAATTAGCTGATGATGAAGAAAATGATTACGACGAAACTTTACAAATAACCACGTAAGCCAACGTAGCAAAATACATTTAGCAAATGATAATTTACCTTCACTTTACTTCACCAATAAAATTACAGACTAATGCTATAATAAAGAAAACCCCGTTTCGAAATTTTTTTACATCATCTTCTGAACTTCTGAAGTTACCAAAAGTCGTAGAATTGGACAACGCCTGTTTTTATTGCTAGTCTTTACGGCTTAATGTTGTGGACTTTTTGAATTAAATTACTTTCTCGCGATCTTGTGATCCCTAATTTTAAAATAACTCACCAAGCGAGAAACGAATTAGGCCGCGTATTTATTTTTTTATTTACATTCGGTTCCCTGATTTTTACCGTAACCTTGGTTTATTATAAAAAAAAAAACACACCAAAATACATTTTATGAAACAGTTAATTTTCAAACGGAATTGAAGTGTGCGTCAGAATGGCTGGTGGTCTATGGCGTTGGTGTATGCGAGTTGATTCAAAAATTGCTACAAAATTGCTTATATTTGCTACATATAGTAAATAATTGCTACATAGGATATATATTTAGAAATACAATATTTTTTTTGACCAGCCGTCCTGACGTTTGGTTGGCTGGTCAACCCCTAGTTTAAAGTTAAGCATGCAGACTTTCCCAAAATGTATTGCGTCAATAATTGCTACATATTTACTTCATTTATCTAATTTAGTTGTAACTTCAAACATTTGTTAAATAAAGGATTTAGCAATTATTTAAATTATCCCAAGGAAAAGTGCCTGATAAAATATTAAAGGCAAATACTTAGTTATGTAGGTGTCGGTTTAATCGTTTAGGCTCTGGTGTTATGGAGCCGAGTGCTGCAGTGACAAATCTCCACGTGTATCAAACGACGTTTTTCAATACACTTACGAAGAAATACTTACTTTCTCTGGAAATTACGACTCATTTTTTTTTCATTTTATACTGAAGAAAATGTTCCAAAGTTGATTTTAGTTTTGATTTAGATGGCAGCAGGCTATCACAAGTACTTATTAACTTAATCACAATATCTGGTGACGGCGGTACCATCTAAAGAAATCTTTTAAAATCTTAAATCAAAAATTTTTTCACAAAATAATAGGTTTTTACTTATGAAATTGCCGTTTTGTATGAAAAAATTTAAACGAATTTTTTTCATGTATTTTTTATTTGTATTAATCGAAGTAATCACCCATGCAATCAATGCATCTTTGCCAATGCAGTGGCAGTTTATTGATGCCCTTCTTAAAGAAATCAGCTGGACGGGAGGCAACAAATTCTTCAAAGGCATTTTGTACTGCCACTCGGGTATTGAATTTTTTTTCCCGCCAAGAAGTTATCCAAATTCTGGAAAAAGTAGTAGTCTGTAGGCGCAAGGTCTGGTGAGTAGGGCGGATGACGGAGAGCTTCCAACCCCAGTTCTTGCAACTTGGAGACCGTCTGCTGTGCAGTATGAGCAGTATGTCTGATGTGCGTTGTCGTGCAGGAGCAGCGGAGACGAGCGATTGACAAATGCTGGTTGGACATGTGCCAGCTTCTCCATCATTGTGTTCAGTTCTTCACAGTACACATCTGCAGTAATGCTCACCCCGTTTGGTAAGAAGCTGTGATTAATCACATCGGCGCTAGACTACCAAACAGTGAACATCACTTTTCTAGGGGTAAGTTTTCGTTTAGGGCATTGTTTAGGTGCTGAACCAGGATTCAACCAACTTGCTGAGCGCTTGCGGTTATCAAACTGAATCCATTTTTCATCGCAGGTAACAATGCGGTTCAAAATTCCTTCATTTGTGTCTGTTGAGCAGTGCAAGGCACGTCTCGACGCGTACTTCGCGCTGGCGATCATTGAATTCGTGGGGCACCCATTTGTCAAGCTTTTTTACTTTGCTAATTTGACGCAAATGGACCAATATTGTTTTGACGCTAACGTCGAAAGCTGCTGCTAATTCAGCCGTAGATTGTGTATCATCAGCTTCCACAATCGCCTTTAATTTCGTCATTGTCGACCAAAGTCTTCGGACGACCGCGAAGTTCATTTTTCAGGTCAAAATTTCCAGAATGGAAGCGAGCAAACCAATAACAGGTGGTGCGTTGGTTTGTAGTGTTAGCTCCGTAAACGTCGTTGATGTTGCGTGCCGCTTGTGCCGCGTTGCTGCCACGACGGTACTCATATTCCATAATTACTCGAATTTTTAACGTATCCATGATCCATGATGACGAAAAAGATTGAAATGCGATGAAAATGTAACACTAATCAATAAACAAATGACTACTTTTGGAAAAAAAATGTTTTAAAATAAAATTAATTTGCAATTAGAATTCTTAGCCAAACAAAAATTATTTTGATTTGAAATGGCCAGTACTGCAGAACGGCAATTTCATAGGTAAAGACCTAATATAACACAAATAAAAAATAATATTTAATAGACTTTATTCCCGCGTTTTTTACCTTTGCAGATGGAAGAAGAAGCATAGATATCAAACCTTATATATCCTAGAAATTTAAATATTTTTGAATTTAGAACACAGATTATTGTTAATTTGCTGATAATAAAAAATTATAATTAAAAACTGTGTAAATAGTATTATTTATTCATGATATTCTGTTTCTAAACACAATTTTAATTTGCATTAAATATAACAAAAACCTAACCTACCTACCCCCTACCTAACCTTAAAAATATCCGCCTCTTTGCTTTAAAAAAATAATAATCATGGTTCATAAATTAAAAAAAAACGCAAACGTGATAAAAATGTCATGTTGAACCTATTCGTAGTGCAATTAGAGTCTATTTTCGACGTTCCATCGTCGACCGCATCGTCGCTTTCCATCAGGTGAGATAGCGGTCAAGCGCAAACCTATCAATAACAATTAAAAAAAAGTGTATCGAAAATATGTACCTACCCTCAATAATCCAATGAGTATCACCTTAGCAGATATTGTGACCGCCGTCACCAGATATTGTGATTAAGTTAATTCATGAATTCCCAAGCGACCACCGGTGGCCGCGCATCTATTGTCTTACTATTGTGTTTCTAATTGACGGTATCTGAAGGGTTAATAAGTACTTGTGATAGCCTGCTGCCATCTAAATCAAAACTAAAATCAACTTTGGAACATTTTCTTCAGTATAAAATGAAAAAAAAATGAGTCGTAATTTCCAGAGAAAGTAAGTATTTCTTCGTAAAAGTATTGAAAAACGTCGTTTGATACACGTGGAGATTTGTCACTGCAGCACTCGGCTCCATAACACCAGAGCCTAAACGATTAAACCGACACCTACATAACTAAGTATTTGCCTTTAATATTTTATCAGGCACTTTTCCTTGGGATAATTTAAATAATTGCTAAATCCTTTATTTAACAAATGTTTGAAGTTACAACTAAATTAGATAAATGAAGTAAATATGTAGCAATTATTGACGCAATACATTTTGGGAAAGTCTGTATGCTTAACTTTAAACTAGGGGTTGACCAGCCAACCAAACGTCAGGATGGCTGGTCAAAAAAAAAATTGTATTTCTAAATATATATCCTATGTAGCAATTATTTACTATATGTAGCAAATATAAGCAATTTTTGAATCAACTCGCATACACCAACGCCACAGACCACCAGCCATTCTGACGCACACCATACATTAAGTTTAAAGCTTTTTTAAGTTTATGTTGCATTAAATGTTAATAAACATATAGGTATCGATATGTTAAACTTTCTATTATATGTAACATCAAAGTGGAACAGTCTATTGAATTTATTTAATTTAATTGTTCAATTTAGTTTTGCAGATAAAGGTTTTATAAATGCCATCGTTTGAAGAGTTCAAAGGATCAAATGAACCAAAGTATGGTGTAAAATTACACAGATTATATTGGAAATGGATAGTCGTATAAATACTGCTTTTACTCATACTAATAAACCACTTTCTTCAAGATAGCTATAGTTTATTTCGAATAAAAAAGTGGTCCACCCATACTAATTTGAATTTTTGACAGTTTTTACCGTCGGGTGGAAAATTTTTGTATGGGACGCGGATTTTATGGGATCGGGGCACGTAGCAGACGCGCTGGCCCGTGTTTTGAAATTAAGTTGGTCGAGATCGGACCACAAAAACCGGAATTATATAGCGATAACTGTCAAAAACTTTCTACAGTTGACCCAATTATTTTCCTAAGAATTTTCTATAATCTGTATTTTATAATAATAGCAGTAGCTAAATACACAGAGGAAAAAATAGTTACCCTATAAAGGTCTATAAATATAAAGAAAGAAAAACGTTTATTTCGTTGTTTTAACGTTTTTTAATAAGGGTTGGCTTAAAACTTTAATATGTGCGCAGTAATCTGAAATTTCTCAACATTACTTCTAACCAGCATTTAATTCTATTGTAGATTTTAAAACCTTTTGTAAGATTTGAAAATGACTTGAGATTAAGATTTATAATTTTGTTTTTACTGCATCTTATTACCCAATTTAAAATTAAAAAATGTTTATAAAACTTGAAAAAGCAGTTACAATAAAGTGCAGTTATATTAAAAATACTTACCAAACAGATGTTTAAAAGCAATATACGAATGGCTTAATTCATAGTTCTCCTTATTCTTCTTCTCAGTCGTACTCTTCTGGCAGAGTGGTCGTGGTCATGGATCGTCTGATAGTTTGGTTGCGGCTTTTTCTATACTTCTCTCATCTTTCTCATCATTCTTAGTACAAACACGCAAAAACAAGTCTATGTATTTGTTTTTACTCAACCATTATTTTGGTGGCATTTTGCTTTATTATCTAAATTTTTTGTATTCCAAACTTTTTTGAAATATCACTTGTTTTTCACTCAGTTTTGTCAAGAGTAATATATTATATCAAAATGTACGTTAAGATTTTATATGCCCTTGACTTAGATGGAACAATTACTTTTATTGTAAATACATTTGGTATGAACCTAAAACAATGAGTTATTCTTAGTACCACCTAAACAAAACTGCTTTGCCAGCAAAGGACAAGCCGATCGCATCAGGAAACGGCGCTCACGCCTCAGCCACCACCGGGGTTCCGATCCCGATTTTCGGCCACCATAGGCACGGGTTTGCGGACGGCAAGTCGAGCGGCTCAAAGTCCGACCGTCTGGTAACTGTCCGGACTGAGCCCAAGTCGTCGACGACGTGCACTGTTCCCGCGCGCCTCGAGGAGTTGTCAGCAACTGTAGAGACCCAACTGGGTCTAAGCCTACTGGGGCCGGGATATGTTTCCGAAAGGGAGGCTCGGACCCGGTATGATTAGCAAGAAGTCACGGGATGGGTTTTTTTCACTAAAAGTCTGATACTATGTCCCGATCCACCCAAGGGCGGGGGATATCATTTGGATGATTTTTACCCACCAAATAAAAACTGCTTTACCAGAAAATCAAGGTAAAAAAATTCAAAGCCGACTTAAAAAATTGAAACACAAAATTAGTAGTAACTTACAAACCTAAGTAGGCATGAAAACTAATATAAATAAGAGAAATAACTCACAAAGCAAGCCATTCGCGCTTCATACCCTTACTGACCATAAAAGGGCGATAACGGAGAAATTTACACAAGCAACTGTCTACTCCATCGGTTTTTTAGTACCAAAGTTCGTCAATTGATCCCGAGACTCTTGGGTTCTATCCCAAAGTGAGAATAAAGAATCTATGGAGCTGTATGGGGATTCTGACGTCATGAAGACATGAATCAGGGTTGAAATACGTTTGTGAAAGTGATAAATCCTTTCGTTATGACTGCGTGCTTTGCTGGTGCCAGAACCCTTTGTTTTCTTAAGATTTATTGTTAAGTTTTGAATTGTGTACTGCCAGGAATAGTGGATGAAAGGAAAATACACATCGCTGTTCATATACCTACGTACTCAAGTATATGGGAAAGTATTTTTTTTAGTCTTTGACTGTTAATGATTTGCGTAAATCTTTTTTCTATAAGAAAAAATGGTACATATATGTTCAATTCGTGTGCGTCAGAATGGCTGGTGGTCTGTGGCGTTGGTGTATGCGAGTTGATTCAAAAATTGCTACATAATTGCTTATATTTGCTACATATAGTAAATAATTGCTACATAGGATATATATTTAGAAATACAATTTTTTTTTTGACCAGCCATCCTGACGTTTGGTTGGCTGGTCAACCCCTAGTTTAAAGTTAAGCATACAGACTTTCCCAAAATGTATTGCGTCAATAATTGCTACATATTTACTTCATTTATCTAATTTAGTTGTAACTTCAAACATTTGTTAAATAAAGGATTTAGCAATTATTTAAATTATCCCAAGGAAAAGTGCCTGATAAAATATTAAAGGCAAATACTTAGTTATGTAGGTGTCGGTTTAATCGTTTAGGCTCTGGTGTTATGGAGCCGAGTGCTGCAGTGACAAATCTCCACGTGTATCAAACGACGTTTTTCAATACTTTTACGAAGAAATACTTACTTTCTCTGGAAATTACGACTCATTTTTTTTTCATTTTATACTGAAGAAAATGTTCCAAAGTTGATTTTAGTTTTGATTTAGATGGCAGCAGGCTATCACAAGTACTTATTAACCCTTCAGATACCGTCAATTAGAAACACAATAGTAAGACAATAGATGCGCGGCCACCGGTGGTCGCTTGGGAATTCATGAATTAACTTAATCACAATATCTGGTGACGGCGGTCACAATATCTGCTAAGGTGATACTCATTGGATTATTGAGGGTAGGTACATATTTTCGATACACTTTTTTTTAATTGTTATTGATAGGTTTGCGCTTGACCGCTATCTCACCTGATGGAAAGCGACGATGCGGTCGACGATGGAACGTCGAAAATAGACTCTAATTGCACTACGAATAGGTTCAACATGACATTTTTATCACGTTTGCGTTTTTTTTTAATTTATGAACCATGATTATTATTTTTTTAAAGCAAAGAGGCGGATATTTTTAAGGTTAGGTAGGGGGTAGGTAGGTTAGGTTTTTGTTATATTTAATGCAAATTAAAATTGTGTTTAGAAACAGAATATCATGAATAAATAATACTATTTACACAGTTTTTAATTATAATTTTTTATTATCAGCAAATTAACAATAATCTGTGTTCTAAATTCAAAAATATTTAAATTTCTAGGATATATAAGGTTTGATATCTATGCTTCTTCTTCCATCTGCAAAGGTAAAAAACGCGGGAATAAAGTCTATTAAATATTATTTTTTATTTGTGTTATATTAGGTCTTTACCTATGAAATTGCCGTTCTGCAGTACTGGCCATTTCAAATCAAAATAATTTTTGTTTGGCTAAGAATTCTAATTGCAAATTAATTTTATTTTAAAACATTTTTTTTCCAAAAGTAGTCATTTGTTTATTGATTAGTGTTACATTTTCATCGCATTTCAATCTTTTTCGTCATCATGGATCATGGATACGTTAAAAATTCGAGTAATTATGGAATATGAGTACCGTCGTGGCAGCAACGCGGCACAAGCGGCACGCAACATCAACGACGTTTACGGAGCTAACACTACAAACCAACGCACCACCTGTTATTGGTTTGCTCGCTTCCATTCTGGAAATTTTGACCTGAAAAATGAACCTCGCGGTCGTCCGAAGACTTTGGTCGACAATGACGAAATTAAAGGCGATTGTGGAAGCTGATGATACACAATCTACGGCTGAATTAGCAGCAGCTTTCGACGTTAGCGTCAAAACAATATTGGTCCATTTGCGTCAAATTAGCAAAGTAAAAAAGCTTGACAAATGGGTGCCCCACGAATTCAATGATCGCCAGCGCGAAGTACGCGTCGAGACGTGCCTTGCACTGCTCAACAGACACAAATGAAGGAATTTTGAACCGCATTGTTACCTGCGATGAAAAATGGATTCAGTTTGATAACCGCAAGCGCTCAGCAAGTTGGTTGAATCCTGGTTCAGCACCTAAACAATGCCCTAAACGAAAACTTACCCCTAGAAAAGTGATGTTCACTGTTTGGTAGTCTAGCGCCGATGTGATTAATCACAGCTTCTTACCAAACGGGGTGAGCATTACTGCAGATGTGTACTGTGAAGAACTGAACACAATGATGGAGAAGCTGGCACATGTCCAACCAGCATTTGTCAATCGCTCGTCTCCGCTGCTCCTGCACGACAACGCACATCAGACATACTGCTCATACTGCACAGCAGACGGTCTCCAAGTTGCAAGAACTGGGGTTGGAAGCTCTCCGTCATCCGCCCTACTCACCAGACCTTGCGCCTACAGACTACTACTTTTTCCAGAATTTGGATAACTTCTTGGCGGGAAAAAAAATTCAATACCCGAGTGGCAGTACAAAATGCCTTTGAAGAATTTGTTGCCTCCCGTCCAGCTGATTTCTTTAAGAAGGGCATCAATAAACTGCCACTGCATTGGCAAAGATGCATTGATTGCATGGGTGATTACTTCGATTAATACAAATAAAAAATACATGAAAAAAATTCGTTTAAATTTTTTCATACAAAACGGCAATTTCATAAGTAAAAACCTATTATTTTGTGAAAAAATTTTTGATTTAAGATTTTAAAAGATTTCTTTAGATGGTACCGCCGTCACCAGATATTGTGATTAAGTTAATAAGTACTTGTGATAGCCTGCTGCCATCTAAATCAAAACTAAAATCAACTTTGGAACATTTTCTTCAGTATAAAATGAAAAAAAAATGAGTCGTAATTTCCAGAGAAAGTAAGTATTTCTTCGTAAGTGTATTGAAAAACGTCGTTTGATACACGTGGAGATTTGTCACTGCAGCACTCGGCTCCATAACACCAGAGCCTAAACGATTAAACCGACACCTACATAACTAAGTATTTGCCTTTAATATTTTATCAGGCACTTTTCCTTGGGATAATTTAAATAATTGCTAAATCCTTTATTTAACAAATGTTTGAAGTTACAACTAAATTAGATAAATGAAGTAAATATGTAGCAATTATTGACGCAATACATTTTGGGAAAGTCTGCATGCTTAACTTTAAACTAGGGGTTGACCAGCCAACCAAACGTCAGGACGGCTGGTCAAAAAAAATATTGTATTTCTAAATATATATCCTATGTAGCAATTATTTACTATATGTAGCAAATATAAGCAATTTTGTAGCAATTTTTGAATCAACTCGCATACACCAACGCCATAGACCACCAGCCATTCTGACGCACACAATGTATGTGATGTTATTCTTGTTAGTAACAATATCTTTGAAAATAAGTCTTATGTATTTATTTTTAGGTGGGTAATCATTCAATGACATCCTCTGCCCTTTAGAAAAATGGAAGGGCGTATCAGAATTTTACTGATTAAAAATCCACTCCTGTTCCTTCTTTGGTTTTTATACCAGAACCGAGTTTTCCTTTCAGAAACAAACCCTTGGGCCCGGTAGGTTCGACCCTGCTGGGCCCCAACGATTCCCCGACATCTCCATGAGGCGCGCGTGGAACAGTACGGTCTCGGTCCGGACGGTTACCGGACGGTCGGACGGCGAGCCGGAAATCGGGATCGGGATCCCCGGTGGCTGGGGTGTGAGAGTCGCATTCACGCGCGTGCACATGCGCCGTCAGTTTTATGTATATACTAACCGTTGATTCAACATGAAGTCAGAAAATAAAAAATTGGATCTTAAATAGTACTCTGCTATACTCGCTCTTAGGCATACTCTGCCAGTCAACCAAAGATTGAAAAAAAAAAAACATGGATACACTGTTGTATCCATGTTTTTCTTTGTCTTTACATATACACTGTTATATACCAGATATCCTTGACAATATACTTCCCTCCAATTAACACAAAAAATGTAAATGACCCTCTTTTGAATATTCCGAGTTTAATTTAAAGAAGAGATTACTTGACGACCTATTGGCTAAAGTAGCTTTGCCGTTAATCGTGAATAATATAAATGACCCACCGAAGTTTGATGCGACTTAATTTGGTGAATCATTTCCATATTTGTTTGAATTTTAAGTAGGATGCACAAACCCTTATCACCATTATTCCTATTTATCTCTAGTCGGCTCAAAATGTATTTATACTGTTACGCCGTTAAACTTCAACACGTCATATCTCCGACAAAATAAAGAGTGGCAACTAATAATTAAAATGCATTGCTGTTCGAAAGCTCTAGAACCAAAGTACCTACCAAGCCTGGCAAGATCTGGAACATTCCTTCGTAAGTACTCGTTGTACCTATTATTTAGTAGGTATGGTATCTGTAGGTGGATAAGGGAAATGGTACTTTCCGTCATTAACAATAGAGTCGAAATTCGCATGAAGTGACTCGCGAAGGACAAAGTAATAAAATTGATTTATGGCCCCGCGACGCGACTCTATTGTTCTGGAACTATCCTGAGACGTCAGTGTCTAGAATTTTCTTTGCTCCGCGTATATATACGAGCCCTCGAACGGAAGTGAGTCAGTTTTGATTTCGACTGCGAACAAGAGCGATCTACCTAAGAGTGCGAAGTGATTTTGTCTAACGACCGAGGCTATAGTATAACGGAACTCTAGCACTAAATGTGATTTGGATTATTGTTGACTGGACTAATTACTGATTGTTTGTGGTAAATAAAGTTCTTTATTGGTAAATCGGCATTTAGTTACCCACGTATGTAACAATACTAATCGCCAACTCTATAGTGGAGTGACTATAGTTTTCTCTAGATCATTTGTTGCCAACTGTATAGTTGAGTGACTATAGTTTACTCTAGACCATTTGTCGCCAAATCTATATTGGGGTGACTATAAAATTTTCTCTAGAGTATTAATCGCTAACACTATAGTGGTGTGACTATAGTTTTCTCTAGACTATTGGTGGCCTGGGGTAAATAAATGTGACTTTTTTACACATGATGTCGTTGTAAATGTAAAAGTCATTGTTGTGCCCATATAAATAAATAAACAGCGGCCAAGGAAAGCAATGCTCTTCATCCTCTTCATTCGCTTATGTAAAAATTTACAATAAAATTCATAAGCAATTTTGCAGATCATAAAATGGGAATAAAAAAATATTGCTCACGTAATAACCATGTAGACCCCATTCCTCGTCTCCTTTATCATCAAAATACGCAAAACAAAGACCCCTCCCCATTTGATGCAAGGGTTCCGTGATATTACAATGGCTCCTATATGGGTATACTAGTTTATTGTTATATGCATATTGCATATACTATATTAGTTTTAGTATATGCGAAACCCAAAAAATACGTGCCTAGTATTTTTATGTTAAAAATGTATGCACAATATTTCATAACTGTGTCAAGAAAAATCACAAAGTTATAAGCTTGTTATGTGAGCAAAAATACATAGACACCAGGCCATCCAGGTGACTGAGGGGTTGTTTTGCACTTGCACCCAGTTTTTTGGTGGCGTCTATTGCACGCTATGACCAGCCGTGACCATCGTTGTACTTAATGTCGGTGGTGTCCAACTTATGACTTTTTAAAATATTTTTGGGATAAAATATAACATGGTGTAAAAACCATTGGACTCCATTTAGTGACCGATTCTGAACAAACAATATTCAGGTTTCGCTTAGACTAAAAATTATGTTGCATATAATATGTCCATATACTTAACACTGCTCATTCTTCTCAGCATTCTCATTTCAGCAGCATGTAAATTATTGCCTTTCAGTCATCCCCTGTTTGGGCGAAAACAATCTCACATTAAACAGGGAGAAAATCTAACAGTTAAAGTCTTTTTTTGTGAGTTCATTATGTAAATAAAAATAAAACAGTTTATTTCGTCAAACATGTATATATACATCATCATCATCATATCAGCCGAAAGAGGTCCACTGCTGGACATAAGCCTCCCCCAAGCGTCGACACAATGACCGGTCCTGTGCGTCACACATCCATCGGATTCCCGCGACCCTGACCAGGTCGTCGTTCCACCTTGTTGGAGGCCTTCCAACGCTGCGGTATGTATATACATAGATAATCAAAAAAGTACATAAATGCAAGACATTGTTCCTAGCGTGCATTATTAATGAATCAATGATTTTTAAATTTGACACTTTATATTTATGTATTGAACTAAGCCTCTTGCCACGTCGTTTACATCACGTACATCGAAGGACTGGAACAATTTGCCTGCTGCGGTCTTCCCGTCCGATTATATTATAATTTAGGTGTTTTCAAGGCTAGAGTGAATAGGCTCTTAATAAACTAGTGCACCTCATCTTATTGGATCACTGCTTAGAGCTTACCATTAGATAGAATGGCGCAGTCAAACACAAGTTTATATTAAAAAAAACCTTTTAAAAAAAAAATTACCGACTACACTAAAAAAGGAATTGAATTTGAGGAGTTCCCTCGATTTCGCCAAAATTCCATCATCAGATCCCAACTTGGTGACTATGAGGCCATTTGGGAAGTATACCTTTTCCAACAAAAAAAAATAATTTATCAAATCGGTTGGCAAGCGACGAAGTTATGCGCGAACAAACATTAAAAAAAATACAAACATCCGAATTGAGAACCTTCTCCTTTTAAAGAAGTCGGTTAAAAAAATACATGATAAATTTCATCACTTGTGTAATTATCATTAGGATTCTAGGTTTTTCTACTACAGAGTAAAAGCTGCCGTTCCTTCTTACTGGTTTTATTATATATAGAGGGTTATTTGGGACCAGTATTAGTTACATAAGCACTTAATAAAACGTACAAGCTTGAAGGTAAGATACAAACAAATGCCCTAGGTAAACGATGATTCTTTCATTTGGATTACACGTGTTTCACGTTCGCGTGTTTACGGCACCGAATATATCCTTTTCCAGGAACGGATATAATTAAAGCCGATATACTCTTTATTTATCTATTACGCATATAATATATTTCGTAATTTGATCTCTGGTCTCGCATCGTATACCTACGTATTTATAACACAAGATATACAAAAATATTTTTAGTTTATGCAAAACCTGAATATAGTTGGTTCAGAATCAGTGACTGTATGGATTTCAATAGTTTTTATATTTCTTCCCAAAAATAATTAAAAAAGTCACAAGTTGGACCAGTTGGAAAAGCTGAACTTGTGATCTGCCGTGTATGTACCTAAGTACAGCACATATCATGGCAGGTCATAGCGGGCATTAGGTGCCAGCTGGGTGCAATTTGCGTGGATGACCCGGTGACTATGTATTTTTGCTGACATAATAAGCTTCTAACTTTGTGATTTTTCATGATACAGTTATGATTCTTTTTTTTACAATAGATTCTATTTACACAAAAATAGTGGACACATGTTTCGGGTGTCGTATAAGTTATTAAAACTAGTGTTGTATAACATAGGGTAGAAAATGACCAGTTTTTTTGGATTTTTATACAACACTAGGAACTAAAAAAATAACTTATAAAAATTCTAGTTATTATTCCACAGTTATATAGAATATTATAAAGCAGAAATTACCCTCACAATCGTAAATTTCTGATAAAATTTGACTTGTTACGATTACGATTGTGGGAATGCTTTTTTAAAACTTGTGGTTACTGATATCAGTAACAGGCAACCGTAAACCAAACCTTATTTTTCGTACCATCTTACTATTGATTAATGTAGTATATTTTTCGATATACTAGTTTACTGGTCCGATTGCTAATTTTTTTTTTAAATACCATACTACAGGCAGACTTATTGTTTAAACCAGTTTTTAAAATGTAAATATTTTTTTCATAGAAAGCTTTTATAGCACGGTATAATCCTACTAATATTATAAATGCGAAAGTTTGTATGTATGGATGGATGTATGGATGTTTGTTACTCTTTCACGCAAAAACTACTGAACGGATCTCGACGAAACTTGACACAACAGTAGACCATATCCCAGAATAACACATAGGACACTGTTTATCCTGGGATTATGTTCCGTTGAGATATTTTTTACGCGGGTGTAGCCGCGGGCAAAAGCTAGTACTTATATAATTAATACTCGTCAAGACGAATCATACGAGCCCAAACTCGATGGGGTTGTGTCGTTTATAACTACGAAACTCAGCCACCTTCCGGTTTTATCATCAGATCAGCTTCATATCATAATAATTTTGCAATGTCATTTAATTTACACGTGCATGCAAAATTTCAGCTCAATCGGTAACCGGGAAGTGGGTCATATTTAATTTGCAAGATTTGATTACAGACAAACTTCGGGACTAGTGAAACTAAATAAAACCTTGTAATACATCTACAATCAAAATCTTAGTTATAACTAAAGTAGGTACCTATTTCAATAACATGCTGGTAAAATGGAGCACTAACGTCAATAGTAATATCCGTAGCACAATTTTATCGAAGCCATCCGACCTTCAGCGCGGTTATCATGAGGTTTGCAGGAACTTATAGCAATCGCAATAATCTTGGGACGGGAATAGAGAAAATTGTTACATTATTAGGAGTTGGCACTTCGAGTATGTTACATAATCATACACTTTTGGAAAGTTTGAGTAAGCAGTTAAGCATTGGGCAGGCTAAACTAGACTAAACTAAAATGCTACTCGGCATAATACAACGCTATTGCGATGAGGCGGAATTTTTCTTTTTTTTTGCGTTTACTTAACCTACCCAAAATACTACCTATATATGTTACGTAGGCTTTTTAGGTATGTATATTTGTTTTTTTTCCACAACTATCACACAACGCCGTCTAGTCCCAAGCTAAGCAGAGCTTGTATTATGGGTACTAGACAACTGATAAACATACTTATTTATTTCTAAATACATATATATATTATAGATAAATTAGACCCAGACACAGAACAAATGATTATGCTCATCACACAAACATTTGTCCTGGGTGGGAATCGAACCCACGACCTCCGGCATAGCAGTCAGGGTCACTAACCACTAGACCAACAGGCCAGTCAAAAGATTGATATATAGATTGGTCAAATTCGATAAATACAACTTTTCTTTGCTATTATTTTGATTTGTGATTTTTTTTTGCTGTTGCATCTATTTCTTAACCAAAAAAGGACGAGATTCTCATTGATTTTTTTTTTACATAAAATTTTATCTACGTCCATACGAAATGTGAATAGGTAATATAATTATGAAAAATTGGTAATTTTCATTTTGTTTTCTATTTAAAGTTATAGACATCCTATATTGCTACTCTACACAGTTGCTATTTTTCTTCTTTTTTTTTTTGTCTCTTTACCTATATTCCATCAACTCATAATTTACAAAAACCATTTAATAACCCGAGACAGCTGTCACTTAAAAGTTTTTTTCGGTTGGTAACACAAATATTAGTAATTTGATCACACTCTTCCGACAGACGTCCACAATTATTATAAATAGACTCTCCATAACTCTCGAATGGGATGAGGGCATGACAGGGCCAAACAGGCATGGGTGAAAGCTTCTAAAGGACAGTGCGGGGAAGGGGGGATCCAACTGTTCTTTAAGAGTTTTTCTTTGTCAAGGCGACGTGTAGTCGATGTCCTGATGTTTTAGAGCGAATTTATGCGATAGGTTGAGTCATAAGAAAATGGAGGATGGCAGTTTAAAAAGTTGTAACATGCTCGATATAGTCTTATAAAATATATTATCTAGAAATCAATATTAATTATGATTGGCTAAATACGTTTCTGGAAGCCTGCAGTTCCTGGTCCCAGCAGTGGGAACATTAAAATCCTGATGATGACTTTGAAGTCTCAAGAAGGTTTTTATCACATCTATATATCTATCTTTTATAATCTACTAGCTTTTGCCCGCACGGCTTCGCTCCCGCTCTTCTCTACTCTACCCTAATCTACCCTACTATACCCTACACTACACTACTCTACACTACACTACTCTACCCTACTCTACACTACTCTACATTACACTACTCTACACTACTCTACACTACACTACACTACTCTACACTACACTACACTACTCTACCCTACTCTACACTACTCTACATTACACTACTCTACACTACTCTACACTACACTACACTACACTACACTACACTACTCTACCCTACTCTACACTACTCTACCCTACTCTACCCTACTCTACCCTACCAAACTTCACATAAACCATCTACTAAATAGTCCGAACAAAGCCTAAAAATTTGGTTTGGATAGGTGAGCCCGTTCTTGAGTTATAAAATAACAACGAAAAGTGGCATTGATTTTTATATATATAGATTTTTATGACATCTTAGCTGCACATACTATTGTAACTAAAAACTGGCATCGCGGTGTCAAAGTTGTCCGAGCGATTGAAACATGTACAACAGTCCAAAATATAATTAAATTATTGGGCAGTTGCCCGGACCGGAGTTTTCAACGAAGGTTTGCGGAACTTTACATCCTGTTCCCCATACATTTAAATGAATGAGCTCTACGCAATGACCACCAGCGATGCCTTTGTGTAGCTACTCTATCGTGACGTCAGCACCATAAATTTTCACGTTGTCGGTTTTTTTTTTTTTTTTTTTTGTCGACGGGGAAAATCATCTTTGACGAAACCCGCTCTTGGGTGGAGCGGGAGACAGTGTCAGACTCTTACTGACTAAAAACCCCGCGCCGTTCCTTCTAGCCTTCATACTGGGGCACGAGCTCCCTTTCGGACAACCCTGTCCCCAGTAGGCTTCGACCCAGCTGGGCCCCTCCTGCTGCTGACAACTCCTTGAGGCGCGCGGGAACAGTGCGCGCCGTCGACGTCTTAGACTCGGTCCATTACCGGACGATCGGACAGCGAGCTACCCATAGCTCGCCGTCCGCGAGCCTGCGTCTACGGTGGCCGGAAATCGGGATCGGAATCCCGGCGACGGCGGCGAGGGCGCCGTTGCCTGATGCGGTCGGCCTCCTCCTTTGCAAGCATTACTGCTTCGCAGAAGGAGGCGACCGCTTGCCATTCCTCCTCGCTCCGGACCATGGCCTCGACCAGGGCCCGGCGCGAGAGGTCTCCGCCGCCGATCGCCCCCACGAGGGCACGGCGATGCTCCGCCCAGGCAGGGCACACCTCGACGGTGTGCTCCACCGTGTCCTCCGGGCGTTGCGCACAGTGGCGACACCCGGGCGTCTCTTCCGCTTGAATCCGATGCAGGAACCTCCCGAACTTGCCATGTCCGGTGAGGACCTGCGTCATGCGGAAGGTAAGGACGCCGTGAGGTCTTTCCAGCCACGCCTCAAAGAGGGGACTTACCGCCATAATCGTGGCGTGCCCAGCACTGGGTTGCGATAGCCGTTGACGCCATTTCACCATGAGATCCCGCCGGAGCTCTGTCCGCCATGCCTTGACATGTTGCGGCAGTGGACTTTCACCCCGGCGTTGCATCTCCACGCGCATGTCGTGCATGTGTGCAAGGACTGTTGCCTCCAGATCCCACGGTGGTAGGCCAGCCAGAAGGCTCGCCGCTTCGCGGGAGATCGTGCGGTAACCCCGCACCATCCGTATTGCCATGACCCTCTGGCAGGCGTTCAGTATGGACGCCGGTCGCTTTGCCAGCGACGGTGCCCACACCGGCGCCCCGTAGAGGGCCATGGACCGAACGATCCCCGCGTAGAGCCTCCGGCAGGAGGCGTCTGGACCCCCAAGATTGGGCAGGAGCCGCTTGAGAGCAGCCCCAGCCCGGAGAAGCTTGGGAGCCAGACGTCGGAAATGTTCTACGAAATTCCACCGGCTGTCGAGGACGAGTCCCAGATACTTCATCGTCGACCCGACGCCGATGCGAACTCCTCCTACCGTAAGTTGGGAGTCCGGTGGTGGCGCGTTCCGAGGGCCGTGGAAGCACATTGCCTCGGATTTATGCAGCGCCACCTCGAGTCCCAACTCCTGGATCCTACCAACGGCTATCGCAACCCCGCGTGTCGCTAGAGCGACCGCCGCCTGGTGCGAACTTCCCTGCGCTAGAATCAGCGTGTCGTCTGCGTAGCAAACCACGCTGACCCCGTCAGGGAAGTCGCCGCGCAGCACGTAATCGTAGCCGATGTTCCACAAGGGTGGGCCTAGAACCGACCCCTGCGGAACACCGCACGACATCTCTCGACGTTTCCAGTCTCCCTGGTGACCGGGGTAGACAATGTACCTGTCTGACAGGTACGCCTCGACCACTCGACAGAGGTATTCGGGCACCCGGTGGTACCGGAGTGCCCTCCGGATCGTACTCCAGGGCAGGGAGTTGAAAGCGTTGGCAATGTCCAAGGACACTGCCACGACACACCTACCCTGGGACACCGCTTCCCCTGTCGTGAGGGCTCGCACGCGCATGATGGCGTCTATTGTAGAGCGCGCCCTGCGAAAGCCGAACTGTCCGTCCGACAAGTCCGGCCCCACCCGTGTTAGCCGCACGACGAGGCGGTTTGCAATAACTCTTTCAAAGAGCTTGCCCACCTCGTCGAGCAGCACAATGGGCCGGTATGCGGACGGAGAGTCCGCAGGGCGCCCTGGCTTCGCTACGAGGACCAGTTTCCCCGTCTTCCAGCGAAGTGGGAACTGGCCCCTCTCCAGGCATGCGCTAAAGAGCCCTCTCAGTCGAGGCCCGAGAGCCTCCATGGCCAGGACCCAGGCTTTCCCTGGCAAGCCGTCGGGTCCTGGGGCGGTGTTTTTGGCACTCAGCCTTCGCACCGCCACTCTCAACTCTACCTCGGTCACTTCTGGAGCATTGTCCTCGTCGTCGCTGTTGCGATCCGCGTCAGACACCGCTGGCGGAGGCGGAGCCATGGGCGGGGGGGAGTGTTCCCCCCGCGCAGGGAACAGAGTGCTAACCACACACTCCACGAGTTGGGGCCGGAGACTCTGAGTCAGCGGCGGAGCCCAGGGGCGAAGCTTGTCCCGTACCAGCTTGTACGGGCGCCCCCACGGGTCCGCGTTCAGAGACCCCAGCCACACGTTGCGGGCCTCGAGTTTGGCCCGCTTGATCTCCGTTCGGAGGGTGCGTTTTGCCTCCCTGTATTCCTCATACAGCTCCGCCTCTCTGGCCTCCGCATCCGGCGGGCGGATGCGGCGCCTGCAGTGCCTGGCGTACCGGCGTCGCGCGTGATTGCACGCATTGCGCAGTGCGCCGATCTCCGGCGACCACCAGTACACCTGGCGCTTAGCTCGTCCTGGACGGACACGGGGCATTGCCGCATCGCAAATTTGCGACATGGCCTCCTGGAACCACTCCGCCTCGACGTCGATGTCGACAGGCCTGTCCGGTGCTTGCACCCAGGCCTGTACCGTCGCGGCTTCCAGGAGGAGCTCCCGGTCCATCTGCTTAAGCGCCCACCGCGGACCGCAAGGGCTCTGTCGGACCGGCGCGGCCGAGGTTTCGGCGGAGACGTCAAACCGGATGTACCGGTGGTCGGAGTACGTCTCCACCTCCTCCATCACGCGCCAGTCGACGACACGCGGCGACAGAGCGGGGCTGGCGAACGAAATGTCCACCACCGACTGACCCCGCATCCGCACCAACGTGGGGACAGAACCCCGGTTCAATACGACCAGGCCCAGCTCCAAGGCCCAGTCCTCCACCATCCGTCCCCTCTGGTTCGTGAATCGGGAACCCCAAGCCGTGTTCCAGGCGTTGAAGTCCCCACAAACGACCACGGGGAGGGAACCGAACCCAGCGACGACGGAATTTAGCTCCATCAGGGAGACGTGCAGTTCGTCGAGAGATCGGCTCGGGGACAGGTAGACGCCTACCACGGCGATGTCCCCGAACCGTGCTGCCACGCAACCCCGCCCCCTCGTGACGGACTCGGGGGGTGGGGTACCGGCGGCGGCCGACTTAATTAAGGTCACCGAGCCGTCCAGGTCCTGAACCCAGTCACCACTGGGCAGGACAAAATACGGCTCGGTGACTACGGCGACATTGATCAACCACTGCGCCATGCTCTGGAGCAACAGATCCTGAGCGGGGGCGCAGTGGTTGATATTCGCCTGGAGGAGACGTAATGGGGCCGTTATTGACACTCCATTACAGTCTCCTCCCGAGCCCCCCTAGGGGGCACTGCCGCGGCGGCGGGTGCGGCGGCGATGGCGGCGGCGGCCAAGGAGGCGGCTGCGGTGGCGAGGACATCGGCGGGGATGGACCTGCGGGCCTTGCCCTTGGCCTTGGCGGGGGGGTCGCAGGACCTGCCCCCAGCCCGGTGGTCGGCCGGCTTGCCGGCCGCCGCACATGCGTAGCAGTGCGGCGTAGCACGGCATTCTGCGGCCTTGTGACCGGGCTGGCCACACTGGTGGCAGCGGTCGCTGCGATCCTCCGCGGCGCAGTGGGCTCCCACGTGGTGCCCCACGTGGCAGCGGAAGCACCGCAGAGGTCTGGGCTCCAGCAGCTTGACCTGTGCGGAGACCCAGCCCACCAAAAGCCGACGGCCCTCCCCGGTGATGGTTTTGGCCGCCTGCACAGGACAGCTTACCGTTACGGCTCGCATGCCCGTGCTGTCAGCGCGGATGGCGCCCGCCCGAACCTGTTCGGCCGTACACCCGCCCGCCCTGACAATGGCGGCCACCACCTCGCCCACCTTGACGGAGTCGTCCAGGCCCATGATGCGCATATCAATGCACTTTGTGGGCCTGGACACTCGAGCCTCCTCCTCGCTCAGAGACGCCCTAATCCTGGCAGCCAGGGCATCCGCTGCAGGGCCGCTGGCCGCACCGGGGACCTCGAGGATTCGGGCCCCGGTGATTGTGTGCCTCATGCGGAACCCCGCAGCGGCTCCGAGCTCCCCAAGGTGGGGCAGCACTGCCTGCTTCGCCTTCGCCATGACGTCGTCGTACGTCACGCCCCTCTTTTCCGCTTCAGGCTGTAGCGTAATTACTACAGCCTCGGAATTCGGGGCGCGGAGACGCGCCGCCATGGCCCGCTTCTTACGCTCCTGCCGCCTCGCGCGCTTTTTGGCCGCTCTGGCCACCTTGCCCGCCTGCTTTTTGGCGCCGACCACCGACCACTCGGCGCCAGTCTCCTCTGGTGGAGGAGGTGGCAGGCGCGGCCTAGTCGCCACGGCGGCAGGAGGTCCTGCCGGTTTAGCGGCAGGCACCGCTGCACCCTTTTTCCGCCGCTGCTGCTGCTTGCCAGTTGGGGCCGGCCTCGCAGGCTCCGGCCTTGGCCTCGCGGGCTCCGGCGCCGCAGCCCCGCGCCCCGCTTGCCCCGACGGGCCCGCCTTAGGCGCAGAAGCCGTGGCCGCAGCAGCGGCATAAGAAGCCGCCTTTTTCTGCCCAGAGGCCGCCAGTGGAGGACGGAGAACTATGCCCTCCAGGAGAGAAAGCTGCTGCCGGATGCTCTGCTGGAATTCCAGCTGCTGCTTTTGCAGCCCCTGCTGAAAAGCAGCGAGCTCCTGCTGCACGAGTGACAGCAGCTGACTCTCCGGCTCGGGCTGGGGCTGGGGCTGGCTTTGCCCCTGCTCCTGCTCGCGCCCCTCCTCCATGGGCTCCTGGCGGCCTCTGTTCGGCGCTCTAGCGAGCTCCGCCCGGATCTCCGCCCGGAGTTCGGCCTGGAGCTCCACCCGGAGCTCTGCCACCCTCTTCGCGACGGAGGCGTCTAAAGCCCCCTGGAGGGACGCGGCGTGGCGACGGATCGTTCGCTCCCGCGTTGCCTTGTCCCTCTGGCGGGCCATGTCCCTAAGCAGGGTGACGGCCAGCTCCTTGAAGGGCATTGCCGCCTCCCCGCCTGACTCCGCCTCAGTACGCCTCTCGCTGCCAGACGGCTCCGAGAGGTCTCTCCCAGAGTCGCCCGCGCCGGGGTGGCGCCCCTCCGCGGCAAGCCTGACGGCTCGCTCGGCGGTTTTTTTGGCCGTTAAGCCTCTCCCTTTCCCGCGGGCTCGGCCTACGCCGCGACCGCTGGTGGCGATTTTCGCCCGCCCCTCCGAGCAGGACGAACCGTCCTCCTTCCTAAAGGAAGCGGAGCGCTTCTTCTGGGAGAGACGTGAGCCTCTCCCTGAAGTCCCCGCTGCCTCCTCACACTCCGAGCCCTCCGAGCTCCTTCCGGACCGCGCGTCGGACTCCGACCGCGCGTCACTCTCCAACGGTTTTTTGAAAAATTTCGAATTTGGTTCCATATCTGTTCCCACGAGTATTTTTCAATCTGTACTTGCTCAAAGTTAGTGGTTCGCACTAGAGACTAATTTAGCTACCCATTAGTCAAGCTAACAACCTCCCTCACGGTGCGCCGCCGCTTGGAGGTTTGGGGTAATTTTTTATAGAGGTTGTCTTCCTCGCGGCCCGGGCGGTTAAGCCAAGGCCCTCGTCCCCCATCAAGAGTCAGAAACATGACCTTGGACAATCTCTGGGGCTACGAGACTAACGGTGGCAGAAGGAGGAACGCGTCTTCCTCCTGCCTGCCCGGCGGCAGTGTGAGTGCACACCGAGCCCGCTCTTGCTTCGCCACTGTGCCCTCTGCCATGGCAGAGGAACACGCGTTGAAGCGGTCCGTCTGACAGAACATTCGCAGACGGCCATAGAAGCCCTTGGGTAGGAGTGCCCAAGGGGGTCTATGGCCGCCTCCCAGGGTGCACCGTCCCGTAGACTGGTCTTCCCTCAGGACGTGTCCGCAAGGGAACTACAGTCCGCGGGCACTCGTGGAGGTTTTCTGTCGTGGCACCCCTCACGTTGTCGGTTTTCAAGTTCAGCTTTTTAACTCTTCAATCGTGATAATTAGAGACACAATAGAAAAACAATAGGTTCGCGTTCGCTTGGGGTTTAATCAATTAATTAACTATTGGAAAACAAACTAAAATAAAGTACATAACACTATATTCGTGTATTTGCAAGCTTCCATTTAACCGTCTCCATTCAACCGACAAGGATAACAAAATCAATCATGTGGCACTAATCTCTTAACATACATAACTGCCTGCAGCATCCGAATGATATATCTGATAGGATTAGACTCGCATATACGAATATTAATAATCATCTGTAAGCTGTTTACCACAGGATTCAGTCAGTAAAAGTCTGACACGCCTAATACTCGCTCTACTATAGAATGAAAGAGGTTATTTGATGATTTTTTATTTCAAAAACCGTTGGTCATCGGGAATCGATTTTGTTACTCACGGGGTTAGAGAAAAGATCCATAAGTATACAGGTGTATGGATCACCTATGAATCTTTTTTATTATAGCTATGATTCTAGCCTATATAGCCTAGAGACTATTTATTTATAGCATAATAAATCAGCAAGAACACACCTATTCAAATAAAGCGGGTAATTTTACTTTGCTTGTCACTCTACCCAATGTGGGCGGAATTATTTGATGATTTTTTACCTCAAAAAATAAGGGCTACAATTTAATTAATTTAGATTAAAAAAAAAAAATAAGATAAAGACAACATACAAGGCCGAATTTGTCATAAAATAGAAAAAGTTTAGTCGAAATAGGTAGTTGGGGATAGTGAATGTGATCATTCTTCCACGTGAGCCTCAAGATGTCGCACAAACCGTAGGGGCCTAGCCTGACGAAGCCTACTGGGGCCAAGGGTTGTGCAAAAGTAATCTCCGGGGCCATGAAACGAAGGTAAAGAAGGAACAGGAGTAGGTTTTAGTCAGTAAAAGTCTGAAAAGATCTCCTGCTCTACCCAAGGGCGGAAGATGTCATTGGCTAATTTCCCACACATTTTTTTTTATTAATTAAAAAACAAACGTGTTACGCCGCGTTTAGTAAATGATGAGTATTGAAAACTTAAAGCAAAGCTACTGTTGCCGTTATAACGTCACCAGCTTCATATAGTATACGGATAGTAGTTAAGTAAATAATATTAAACCATAAATAAACGCCATCGAATGGGTACATTCTGGCAAAAGCTCAACTGGCATCCACATTATTTTTATTGAAGCAAATAATCACAGGGGAAATAGCTAGTTAAAATTTAGAGAAACCGTAGAAGAGGATGAGAATTTATAGGTTATTAAAGCGGTTCTAGATTGGGTTATAAATGGTAATTTAAAGTTGAAAACTGTTATAAGCGTATTTTAATAAAAGTTTCTGATGGAATTTTCGTGAAAAATTGAGACTAATGACAGTTATTTACAGGTAGGTACATAAAATAAAAGTCTTTTTTACGAATATTACTAAGATAAAAAAATACCAATATTCTGTCTTTCGTTCGTGTTCGAGTTCGTTCATTCGGCTGGGTTAAGGCGACCCCCCTTCTCTTTTCAAATCTCTCTGTCTTGGGCGATTCTTTAAGCGGTCTAGTTTGCCCCGCGAACATTATCAGATCATCCCACCGTCTTTGCCGAGGGCGACCTCGATTGCGTCGTCTTTCTTCAGGCACCTCGTGAATGATGATATAGGATTTTCCTAAAAATTATTTATAAAATTCTTATAGAAAACACACGTGCCTATTGACTTCACAGCCATCCTGATAGTCACACTGTGATAAATGATAAGTGATAAACACTCTATAGAGGACCCGACAACAATAGTGTCCCGAAGGATTTTTTATTTCCAAAATTATCAACTGATCATTGATGGCGCTTTCGAATTTGTTTGAAACAGAATCAATATAATTTTCTTGTCTAATTCAATGCACAATATTTATTTCAATGATTAAATTAATATTTCGAATTTGATTATTAAACATCTAATTTTATTGCAACACTCAATTGTTTTTTATCTATTCAAGATGCTTCAAAAGGCCACTTGTTTCTGTTCTTGTGTATGTACGTATATTTCGAATTGATAGTTTCCATTGAAAAGTGTTGGAATGCTACTTAACATCTAATATTGTTAGCTAAATGGTAACTGACTGACGAGTTGTTAGTCGTAGATTTGAATGAAGCTAAGTGCATTTCATTTTATTCGCATTTCATAATAATTTATTTAGTAATTCCTGCTTTTAAAAAGGTTGAGGAAACTATATTATAGAACAAAAAATCGAAGACCTGTGACATCCACCAAACTTACTGAGGACGCGTGGTGGATTACGGTCTATGTCTTCTCCTGGAAAGCAGGCCTGAGTGCCAGCAGTGAAACATATATAAGACATTATATTATATTACGCAAAATACGCGCATTAGTCGTGGAGTTGCGGATACCAGCCCATTTTACCTATACCCTATACCTATTATGTTCGGTGGAACACCTTTCACAGACCATCAGTTTCTTTTTCCTACTTGTTTTAGAAAGATACTACATAAGTAGCCTGCGTATATCTACCTACGTTTGGTGCTGTTAATATAAAGAAAGAAAAGAAAAAATAAAAAAGAAAAAAGCAAAAAGAAAAAATATTTATTTGGCGACTCTCACCACGACCAATTCATTGCGAGTCCTACGTATTTAATATATTGTCTTATCTAGTTATCTAACTATTTTCATTCCAAAAATACGAGTATATTCTCAAACTATATCATCCAACCGTCTTTGGAAGTGCACTCAAGATAATAAAACGCTTTTATAAGTCGCATCTCTCGAAACTAAGTCGAGGCATTGATATATCACCAGAATTGCAACTTTAGGACGCGGCAGTTTTACTAACTTAAAATATCGTTCAAGTTAAATTGTTTCACAGGCGTATATCTGCGTTCATATAGTAATTTATTGAACTAAACTTTCGGACGTGACTTCTTGTTATGGGGCTCCGAAATGAGCGTGTTTTGATTACTGTCTCGCTGTCAAGTATACTCGTAGATGTAGTAAGCCTGATCGTTACTCTCGTGGTTTTGAGCCAGGAATAAATACGTTTTTCGGCTGAGTCATAAAAATGTAAATAAATGCAAACATTTTGAAAAATATCTTAGGATAATTTTCTTTCCAGAATCTAGACCTCAGTAGGAAGTAGTTATTTGGAACAGGCAATCCTCATGTTCCAGCCACCGCAGAAGATGTCCTGCGAGTCACCATTCCTAAGGCCGCGCTTATAGACTCGAGCTACCCATTGCATGCGCAAAAAAATGCCAGTATGAGTGACGGGGCTAGTCTGCAAGGGCTTATTATCAGCAGAGCTGCGGAATTGTTTGATAGAGTCACCGCAGCCATGGAACGCAAAAGTCAACTGAAAGAACACAAATGGGTTTTAGTCAGAAAAAGTCTGACACTTCCGTTCGGTTCATTCAAAGCTGGAGAAGTTTCTCTAGGTTAGTCTAGTTTCCATAGATTTTATATGGAAACTAAACTTATAGAGCTACACTTGATCCATGCCACGCAACGCCATGCGACGTTGTTCTACGTACAAATCAGGCGTGTTACACGTGTGCATCGGTCTAATGTAGTTCTAGCTTTAGTGTTATTTTAACTACCTACATATCTTTGAGCAGCATATCGGTAATAAGCGTACTTACGCTATTTTAAGTCCCTCAGCTAGCAAAGCAAAAGTACGTTTAAAATAAAAGTGCTAAATCGTTTTGTTTAAACTACATTTCTTGGCAATGCTTCTTCGTAGCAGCTAATAAAAACATTCGGAATTATTAATACGCTGTTTCAAGAGCCATAAAATCGCTGTTTTTAGCTAAAATTTTTATGTTTATGAAATTGTTTCCGGATATAGCCATGTGTTTTCATTCACGTAACGATTTCATTTTTAATAGAAACGTTTTTGTTATTTTATTTTACACTAGCTTTTGCCTGCGGCTTTGCCCGCGTACATAAAATATGGCTAGCCTATGTCACTCAGGAATGAAACAGCTTTTTATTGCTGAAAAATATTTAGCAATCGGACCAGTACTTTCAGAGATTACTTCCTACAAACGAAAAACAAAGTTTATTTGTATGTTTTGTAGTAACAAAAGTATCATTTTATGTATATTATTATTATTATGGTCGTAGTCGCCCACAGTGGGCCTCCTCAGAAGGTCCATCGACCAACCGTTCAACGTACCCTGCCCATAACTGCCATATAAAACCCCAAGCGAACCGGGCGTCCGCATAGATTATAAAAATAAAAATAGCACTTGCAGGCTGACGGGGCTATCACTCATTGTATTTCAGATAATTTCAATTCGCCTTTGTGTCTATTACAGGACACGTATCTTTTATATTGTGTCATTGCTTTTTTAAAATAAATAAAAAAATTCTCAAATTGCTTCTTTGTCACTGTGTTCACTCTGGACAAGGCCAAACACAAAGGAGAACGCTAGACCGGGCTATCAGTACAATAGCCGATGCATGGCTGACAATATTGTAATGACACTGCCCGGGGCCCGGATCTCCGAGTGGTCGCCCGCACTCCCAAGGGCAGAGGGTCATACTTGTAGGTCAAAGTTTTTGGTCGGACATTTTATGATTTAATTTTCTCGTTGGCTGTGTGAGTACGAGTAGGTTGATTAGGATATATTTTTATGAAAAACTAGAGCAAATGAGTTTAAGTAGATATTGTACCGACTACAATCCATTCAATTTTACCTTTAATTTATCATCTTTCTTTCGAAAACGATTATTTAACTTCATAGACCTTCTTTTTTCGGTGGACAAAAATCATCCAATGACAACCCCCGCTCTTTTTGGGTGGAGGATAGTGTGGATGTGGATAGTGTCAGACTTACTGATTAACCCTTCAGATACCGTCAATTAGAGACACAATAGTAAGACAATAGATGCGCGGCCACTGGTGGTCGCTTGGGGATTCATGAATTAAAAAGCACCACGTTCCTTCTAGCCTTCATACCGGGGCTCGAATTCCTTTCGGATAACCTTGGCCCCACATAGACCTAGAAAGAACAGACATAAAACTATAGGATTTTTCTAATTTATAAGACACTGTCACAATTATCTTTAATTATTGGCCCATTGAGGGAATCCGAAATAGCACACTAAATGCCAATACTGAGTAACTTATCTTGAAATAATGTTATTTTTATTACATCTAGTCGATTCTGACATAAATAGTACTGTCAACGACCTTTAAGTACGTTAAGGGAGCTTTTGTATCTACACTTTAATATGTATAAAGAGGTAAAGTTTGTTTTTGTGTTTGTACGAGGTAATCTCTGGAAGTACTGGTCCGATGGCTAAAATTCTTTCACCGATAGATAGCTGCTTTATTCTTGAGTGACATAGACTATTTAATGTACGCGCACGTGCGAAGCGCTTATTATTTAAAAAAAAAAACTCATTGAAACAATCACGTTTTGTCAATGCTGTTTTGTACACTCGTGCTACCGTGGTTCCTTACAAGTTTAAGTGAAAAAGCACGCTTTAATCTCCAGATTTAGCGAGCTTGGAACTTGGAACATGTAACTCCAGTTCCATCAACAAATTAAAAAAGCTATGACATACTCAGTAAAAACTGATGTCAGTGCTTTTAACAAACTGTCATTACGTTACATGTCATCTTCTATATACAATACATTAAGTATATAAAACAAATGTATTAGTTAGGTACAGCATTTATAACTCACGGCTGGACCCATTTTAATGATCTTTGCTTTATTAGATTTATGTTCAACCCAAATAGCAAAAATGCTATTAAAATATCAAAAAAAAGGTAAAAAAATTATCAAAAAATATTCAAATACCTTCATCGAAAAATGACAGCAAGTGTCAAATACATTGCTCCTTCATTCGGTCTTTAAGTTTAGATAAAAGTAATCACTATATTCATTGACAATTAGGCGATACGAAATTCGACGGTTCAGCTAATTTTTCATAGAAGTAATATTCATAGAACCATCTTAGTAACCGTTTTCACCATCTTTACGAAATTATTCTAAGCTAATCTAAGCTCTCATCATACGATATTTTTCTCCAAACATTTGAAGGACCGACTTGATCTGTTAAAAGGATCGGTCTCCATCTTGGATTCCGATGCTGACAATTTCCATTCACATTTTCTGTTTTCCAATATCGTTTCTTTCAATCGCTGTATCTCAGTTGGTAACGGTGTTTTGCTATTGATAAATTTATTACTTTTCTATTTATATAAAAAACGTCCGATTTGTTTAGATTTTATTTAATTTATACTCCGGGATAAAGTGTATAAAAATAAATATTTTTCTGCAATGTCTTACAATAGTATAATGTAAAATTTTAGAAACAGATAACTATTGATGAGTGTTTCCGTATCAAGGACTTGGTTTAGATAAGACTGGGAGCTACAAACATATCGGTGTATCCCCTCTTTGAGGAGTAACTTTAAAGGCCCCACGGCATCCTCACCTTTCTCTTGACACAGGTTCTCACCAGACACGGTAGGTTCAAGAGGTTCCGGCATCGGATTCCAGTGGAAGAAACGCCTAGTGCTACTGTGTGAACCACCCGGAGGTGTGAGGCAAACGTCGGCGGTGATGTCTCGTACCATGCCCTACTTCAGGCTATGGTCCGGAGCCAGAAAAAAAAGCTAGCGATACAAAGAGATGCCCTCTGGGGCCTTGTGGATTTCTTAAAAAAAAGAAACTTGTGGTCCTAGAATAGTAAGAGCAACTGAAGAACACAATCATTGGATGGTTTTCCATCTCAAAATAATCCCTATAAGCATAATTTCAGATATAGGTTTGTCCTTAAATTTAATATCCTAATCAACCTATTTCATAATATCATTTTGTGGAAACTTTCACATAAAATCTATCGGTATGTAAGATAGACTAACTTCTGCCAGCGGCTTCGCCCGCGTGAAAGGCGGTTTCTCCATAAAAACTTTGGACCCCCATTTTATCCCCTTAGAGGGTGAATATTGGAAAATTCGTTCTTAGCGGATGTCTACACCATATATGGAACCTACCTGCCAAATTTTTGTAGTTATTATAGTTTCTGAGATTTCGTGATTAATTCATGAGTGCTATTTCGCTTTTCGCTTTTCGCTTTTTTAGATTCAGCAAATAATTTATTACACTGCAATCAAACGCACTGGTTCAATCTGAAATATTGGCTGAAACTGGTCGAATACGACAAAACTAATAAATTACATCTCCAACGTTTTGCTGAAACTGTCACATTTAAGACAAATGTGTCCATAACAAGATTTATTGCGATACTCCTAAAGATTCTGGACGAATATTGAGAAAATCTTGAAGGCCGAGAACAAGTTTCAATATTTTGAATAACTATCATAGTTTCATCAGTTCCATTAATTTATTAATTGGTTTCAAGTGCTTTTCCTAAGAATACGGCCTAAGCTAGGGATACACGTTCGGGTTAATTACCGCAGTCTTCGCAAAGGGCAACTGAAGGGACACAGAACCGCCACCGGGCGGTGGCGATTGGCGAGAGATGTCATTAGATGATTTTCCACCTAAACAGAAGGTGGGTTTTAGCCAGCAAAAGTCTGACACTCCCTCTCGCTTCAACCAGAGTGGGAGCTGTTGTTTCAAAATTTTCTCTCTAATAAAAGAAAACTATTAGATGCGACCAGAACGTATGAAATTTTGATGCGTAAGTAGTTAGTCTCCCAAAATCAAAACACTTACAGAGAAAATAATACTAGGTAGCCTAAAAATATCTTGAAACAATGAACGCATTGTTATTTTTTCTACTAGAGCAAATGCTAATGGTAGTTAAATAAATAAAATTATAAGTTACACAAAATAAAGTATTATCTACTTTCCAAAACCAACAAAAAGAACACCTACGTTTTATAATACATTCATGAATATAAAATTGCGTCGTACTGTACATAGCCTAAGTCTAAATTAAAAAAAACGGCAAAGTGCGAGTCGGGCTCGCACACGGTGGGTTCCGTGCTATTATTGGGGTTCTGAGAATCTGTGAATATTTCAAGTGCCTACCTGCCTGTTGCCGGTGCAAAAAAAGGCAAAAAATTACGTTTGTTGTATGGGAGGCCCACTTAAATATTTATTTTATTATGCTTTTAGGGACCTACTTGTTGTGGCAACTGAAATATATCTCTCTTCTCCTCGAGTCGTATTCCTCAATACGGAGGATCGTGGAGTTCCCGCTGGATTAGATTCTTATTGATGGTATCTCGCCATCTGTGACGGTTCATAACGTCATGAAGTGCGACGAAGAAATATCATCTGTAAACAAATTCCAACTGTTCAGCTATCACGGTTCATGAGATACAGCCCGGTGACAGACAGACTGACGGACAGTTGAGTCTTAGTAACAGGGTCCCAATTTTACCCTCAAAAGCGCTAACATCCAATCGAACAAAATTGCTCAATATCACGATATAACGTTATCCTAGCCACTTATACGAGAAAAAAAGCCTTTTAACGGTATAAGAATTAATCGAATCGTTATATTGCCTCCCTCTATATCAAACAAAAAAATACCCTTTGAATTGCGATACAAAATGAAACCTAAAAAACGAGTCCAAATATCTAATGAATCCTTTCATCTCGTCTACTCAAATCCATCGATCGATTTGAGAAACATTCAATCAGTATTATGTATGTTAGTGGAGGATAGGGAGCAATAGGTTGCAACGACCTTTCGCGCTGAACCCTGGTACAGGCCATGGTTTGGAGCGAGGAGGAATGGCAGGCAGTCGCCTCCTTTTCTACGTGGAACGGACTCCCTTACGACGCAGCCGCCGAGACCCCGACCCCGAATTCCAGCCACCGTAGGCGTGGGCTTGTGAACAGCAAGAAATGATTAGCACGCCGTCTGGCCGCCCGGTAGCCGGTCAGACCAAGCCCGAGTCGTCGAAGGCGCGGAGTGTTCCACGCGAGTCTCAAGATGTCAGCAAAACCATGGGGCCATGGGTTTACTTCTGAAAGAAAAACCCGGGGTCATGGAACGCAAGGCAAATATGGAAAATAGGACGGGGTTTTAGGTAGTAAAAGTCTGGCTAGCCCTTGAGCTCCGCCCTAGAGTGGGAGGAATCATTGAATGATTTCCCACCTAAGAAAAAAAAAAATGTGTGACTGAAAACCTCTGTAAGGAACTTTTATCGAATTCTATTGCAGAGCAAAAAAAAAAGCAAAAAGTGCATTGTTCGTGAATCAATCTATGAAAAAAAAAACCGAGGTTTATTCATTAACATACATTCACCAACTAATTTCTATAAAAGGTGTAAGGGACAGGTGTCCGCAAACTTTAATTCATGAATCCCCAAGTGACACCCGGTGGCCGCGCATCTATTGTCTTACTATTGTGTCTCTAATTGACGGTATCTGAAGGGTTAAAGGCTTGCTTAGTAGACGAAACTTAACTACGTTCCACAAGATTTTTTTATCAGGAATCGAGTTTATAATTTTGCATGGAGAGGCCGATTTTTTCGTTTCGTTAAAAAATCTTTAAAGAGACATTTACTCCAGCGGCGAACATAAACCCCCAGTCAAGCCTAGGGCTTATTTCACGTTAATGATACCTGAAACTTCGAACAAGTTATAGTTCTAAAGCCAGATCATAAAGCTACCTAAAATCTAACACAAATTAACTGAACCCACTCGTTACAATTAAGTTTTATCTAATAGGTACATAACCGACAGGGTACTAATGACCTGCTCGGGCCCCCATTTAAAATAGTTTACTGGTAATCTGAGGGTCGGCTCGCACTGTCATTTGCCTGTAGGGGTACCTTACATGGGCACGATTTACGAATGAAATCGGATGATGAGATAATTGGCCAGAAGCAGAATGGTCCTTACATCTATTACAAAATGGTATATGGAGGTACTAATCCATGTGAAGTTGTGAATAGAGTCATACCATAAATAAAACACATTACAATACTTTGTTTTGTATTGTTCGTATTTAGACAGTTGTTACTAGTAAAATAGTAGACATTTTTAGATAGATGTGACTAGGGGATAAAGCAGTGTCTTTAAGTCGCAAGCAGAATGTTAAATTCCGAACGAAACGCAGGTTGCTAAGTTTTAATCCCGAACGCTAGTGAGGGATTCATATAATTAACTCCCGAGGATTAGGAGGCTGTTAATATAAAAACCTGAATGAAGCGAGGAATTCGAATCGCCCAAGACAAAGACGACGTTATCCTCGTGTTGGATACTATACTTGTTACACCAGCTTTGTGCTGATTAAAAGACAATTTACAAAAAAATAAAGTGACTTACAATTACAAATGTTAACTATCACTCGACAAGTATTGAGATTTGAGACAAACATACTCTTAATTCGCTAATCTAAGATTCCATAGTTTTCAATTTTTTATAATGCTCTGCTGTTTTTTGTTAGTGGCCAAATCGAGTTTTTTTTAATAATGGTTTTTGTCGTTCCAAATTCAAATCTCATTACTATTCTATTATTTATATCATATTTCCCTAGGGGCAGAATTACAAGCTTTAGGTGGTAGTTGCAAGACGTACACAAGGCAAAGAGCAGGCGGTATAATAAATATATTTATCAGAACTCCGTAGTTTTATTGAACTCATTATTTGCAGATCTGCAAATGTGTGAACAAAAACTTTTCAGTCGAATCAACAAAATACTTAAATCGCTAATATATTAACTCGTTTAAATATTTCTTTCCATTCGACAACGCTTATCTAAAGAAAAATATTCGTTTCCAATGAAAATAGAACTATCCAACTTCGTTCTCTAAGGACTGTCGATTTCGCATCCACTTACTCGTATAATATATTAAACAGAAAGCGATATGGGTGCCTGACTGCAACTTCGGCAATAAACTTAGATACTAACAGTGACAAACTTACCTATTTAAACTGCACAAACTTAGTTGTGGAAGCATAAATGTGTGAAGATGGAGATTCTTTTATATTTTAATTCATGCATTTTTTTTTTTTTTGGTGGGAAAATCATCCAATGACTTCGCTCGCTCGGGAAGGGAAATAGTGTCAGACTTTTATCGACTAAAAACCCACTCCTTCCTTCGTTGCCTTTCGTACCGGGGCTGAACCTTCCTTTCAGAAATAAATCCTTAGCCCCAGTTGGCTTCGGCCCTGCTGGGTCCCTACGGTTTGCACACTACTCCTTGAGACGCACGTCAACGTCTTGGGCTCGGTCCGGACGATTACCGGACGCAAGCCCGCGTTTTCTAAATAAAGCCTTATTCTTGTTAGGTTAGAGTCTAAGTGAAAAAATGTTAATATTTTCTTATAGTCTAACGGTTAGTAAAGATTATGAAGGTGATTAAAATTTTTTTCATAGGGACATTCAAAGAAAAGAAAAAAGAACCAAACAGTGAGTTGAATGCTTAACAAAGTTTCCGATATTTTAAAAGCCCACAAAATTTTAAGTATAATTCACAAATTCTAAAAAGTTTATTTTTAGAATTTGGTTTGAATTAAATTTTTCCACAAGTTTTGTTGAAGAATTCGATGCATTTCAAACCATCTTATTGCACGGACACCGCTTAAGCTGTCACCAGTTGAACGCTTAGCTTACGCGATGCGATGCTACGCGACGCAACCAACGCGAGAAAATCCTTTCATTCTTGCCCGTACACATGGAGAATGGACTGACCATTACCCGCACAACAGTGTTTAGAAAGAATCAAAGCCACTCTGCGTCCAAAATTTGTCTATTTAGTATAGGCCGTACTGACGGAGGTGGCATAGCATATCTGTGGCGTGACCCAATTTGAATTTTAGAAGAAGACAACTACCTGAGGCTTTAGGCCGTCAAGAAGATTTTTTGTCAAAAAGTTTCGGTTGTCAACAAGTCCAACATTTATGTTATTGACATGCGCTACCAAAAAGCTAGTTTGAACTTTTCGGAAACGTTATCACTAGTATAATATCACATCAATGCCGAAAGGCAAAGGCATTGCCATTTTTTAGATTGAACACATGATGGTTCGATAAAACATGTAAATCCCTAACCCTGTCCTACAGTTTTTAATTTGAATTTAGAATATCAGATAGTCAACAGACTGCATAATCGCTGACTCTCTCAGAATTTCCCATGTGTATTCACTACATACTTTGCCACCGAAAGCTCCATCCATTCTCTACGTCTATGTGTTTGCCACTACCGTCACACGACAAAATCCCGCATCCTACTTCGTTCTTGCTTCCAATACTCGCTATATGTGAATAGTTAAATTGAAATTCTCTCGAGTTGAGTGCCCTCAATTTAGTAACTTTGCCAAGTATCGGCGTATCGCCAACTTTGCCTAGTTCGGAGTTTAGTAAGAAGTTTTTACGGAAGAATTTTCAATTAGGACTATCTATTATGTTAGCAAGGTTAGCTAGATGTGAATTGAATACAAAATTGATACAAAAGCTATCAAACCACATACCTACGTGTGGTGTTTTACTGCAAAAATTTATTTGCCAGGCTACTAAACTACGGTTTAGAAGCCTGGAAAATAAGTTTTTGCAGTAAAATATACAGGAGTTTTCACACTTGTCTTGTCTTGCTAAAGTCTTCAGAAGTCAATCTACACATAAAGCGCGCACGAGCAACGCACACATAGACACCGCTCACGGACACGATATCTCGGTAACGTCTCGGCCCACTCATCAAAAAGTTCCGGCTCAAACGCTCATTAGTGTGCGTCCACCGAGCGTAGGTATAAAAAGTGAAGTACATACATGATATTGTCTTCTGTACCTATCTATTTTGTGCTTGGGGTTTAATGAATTGAATTTCCCAGTCAACAATGCAATCAATGTCACTATCTAGCGACTTGTGGCGCATAATATAACGTTTCTTGTTATATTGTTCGCAGAAAGTCTTTCGTTCCCTTTTTCTCATGGCATTTTTGAAATGGGTAGTAATTTTGAGATCAATATCGGTAATTTATGCCAGATTCACCACCAATGTAGAAAATGCTAACCCTGCTACGATTACAAAATATCTGTCACTAATAGATAGTGGTTTCTTTAAAAACATAACCCTCTTTCTGACGTAGTCGACAAAAAATTAGACACATACCTTTTCATCTTTCTATCCTATATTTATAAGTATGTTGAAAACCTCTGTATATTTTTATCTTCATAATTTATCTCTGACTAACAAAGTATATTTTAACTACAGTCTATAAAAAATTAAGGACTGCTCTATCAAATTTGAGGTTAACGATGCGTTTTATAACTTGATTCCCTAATATTTTATTTGTTTACATTAACATTTATAGGATCTCTTCATACTATTAATGTTACCTTGAGTTTTGACCTACTAGCATTTCTAGTAACAATGTTATTGGGAAATGCACTTTAGTTTTAAAAGAACATTGTAATAAACGTCAAGGAAAGTAAAACAATTGTATACGCATTGTTTTATTATTTTCCTACGAAATCACTTTACTTATGTATACACATCAAACGTTCGATGATAACTGAATTCACCAACCACTCGCACTTCTCCCCAACACATGCTTTTTATACCAGAGCTAATGTGAGTAAAGCTAGAACTACACTGCGCACATGTGTGCCACGTACGCCGATCTGGGCGCGTTGGTTTCCATACATTTTACATACCTACTAGTGCATGAACGACCAAGGGGCCGCAGCCCAATAAGATGGGCAGATCAGGTCCGCTCCATACTGGACACCCAATTGCACGTCGCACTTTATGACGCTAAGAACCATCACAGATGGCGAGATACCATTAACAAGAAGCTAATCCAACGGGAACTTCACGACCCTCAGTAATGAGAAATACGACTCGAGGAGGAGGTAGTACATGGAAACAAGACTTGTAGAGCTACACTTGATACACGCTACGCGACGTCGTTCTACGTACGAATTAGGCGTGTTCCACATGTGCGTAGTTTTGCCAACCATACTTTTAAAAACAGTATTATACTGTTTTTCACTACATTTTACTGTTGAACAAAAATAAAGAATAGAAAAATACTGTTTTCAGTATCAATATTATATTAGTAAGTGTTAGACTTAGACACACAATTTTTTTTTATCGAGTTTAAAACATAATAGAATGATCTCCTTACTCATTTTAATTTTAGTTTTTTTAGTGTTAAGTCGTATGAAGTTTTTAAACAAGACTATAAATTAATAAGTTGTGCTTCAAAAATATTTATTTAATTCATTAAATCCCGAGCGAACGCGTTCGCGTGCCCACTGTCTTTCTATTGTGTCTCTGTTTATCACGATTGAAGAGTTAATTCTACGATTTGAAAATATGATGTGACGTCACAATATGGCAATCGATCATAATCTTATTGAAACGCATAGTAGGTACGTAGCCTTGCAAATGCGACACAAATCGGACGACATAAATTAGGTTTTGGATCAAAAAAGAAAATTAGGTTAGGACATGCAACACTAACCTGGCTTTTCGTCCGTCGACCGAAGACTGGACCTTCTGGATTGATCTTTCCTTATCAGCGCACACCATTGATAAGAATAAGTACTAACGGCGCACACGATTTATGTCGTCCACCACGTATAGAGCACTTTTCGGTTTTTTTATTTTCTGGGTAACATCTAAGTTTCACACGCGTATTTGTTTGCAATCGAAAAGTAATCTACACTTATATAGATATTTAACCCTTCAGATACCGTCAATTAGAGACACAATAGTAAGACAATAGATGCGCGGCCACCGGTGGTCGCTTGGGGATTCATGAAATAAAGGGCTAAATTTTGTTTAAAATAGGAAGTAATCTTTAAAAGTACTGGTCTTATTGCGAAACATTTTTTCACCGATAGAAAACTGCTTTATTCCTGAGTAAAATATTTAAAAAGCTAGTAAAATATAAAGCACCACATTTTATGCGCGGTTCTCAAGGCGCAATTTTCAAAGCGAAGTGAGGTATATCTTCCACCAAATTGTTCCGAGAGGCGATGACAGAGAAAACAGTAGTCAAAGTGTGTACGTTGGAAAGGAATAGAGCACAGATTGGTTGATTTAACGTTTGCAAGACCGCACTTCTACCCTACAATTGAAATTATGAATATTATGAGACCAAACACGAACAGTTTTTAAATATTATCATTATATTGAAACGCAAACAATAATTAAAACATAATTTTATAGCCTGTCTGATCAAAATGAAAAATCTAAAATCGATTTATCAGTGCTCAAAGTTAGACTCTAAATAATAGAGTTTCTAACACATATTTGTACAGAAGAGAGTAAATGGTTTAAATATTAACAAACTTAAACCTGAATTAAAACAAAAAAAAATCACCTCACATCAATGATTGCAGATCAGTGATTAAAGATATTTAGTGAATTTAGAATGTTTTTTATTACTTAGATTTTTTTTTAGAACAAATTACGCAATCAATCAAATGTTTCAAAAATAACTCTACCGTCCGCGACTATTTTTTTTTATTATCATCAACTTTCATGCCAAATACTGCTATAATGAAAGTTTTACAGTCGTATAAAACATTTTATACGTTAGTTGTCGATTCTAATCCAGTCTTTAAATTGTGTGCTGAAGTCTAGACTAGTCTCACACACGATAAGTAAATACAGGATAAGCTGGGTTTTTTTAAGATCAGCGCTAGTGCATTGCTTGCGACAGTTGCGACTCAATCTGCGTGGATTGCGAATTTTCAGATTCAAAATTAAATTTCGAATTTTGAATGGGATATTCGCTTACCACACGGATTGAATGCAATAAAACAGGGTTTAAAGAAAAGACAGCTTATCCTATATTTCAGTTCACACCATTTTTGAGATCATCAAATTAATATCTTTCTTGCTCTGGGAAAAGTGAGAAAAAGTGTTAGACTCTTACTGACAGTGTTCCTTCAGTTCAACTCTTTTGAACTATTTTGCTCCCCTTCAATTCACCCCTCGTGAAATAATTCCTTTCTCAGCCTTTAAGAGGGGTAGGTAAGTACCAAGTAGATACTTTTTTAATAGATTTAGAGTTGATCACCGTCTCATCTAATCGTAAGCGATCATAGTGTGGTCGATGATGTAGAATGCTTGCACAGAAGTAGCCTTTCACTCAGATTAATTCATGAATCCCCAAGCGACCACCGGTGGCCGCGCATCTATTGTCTTACTATTGTGTCTCTAATTGACGGTATCTGAAGGGTTAAAGAAAAGCTACTTCTTAGACTCTCCCAGCTTATATATCATATGTATGGCTCCAACAATAGTTAACAAATTGCTAAAAAAGTGAAAATCGTTAAATAACAATGCATTCAAATCTAAATTAACGATATTTCTAGCTCAAAAAGCATACTATAGTGTCAACGAATTTCTTAACGATACAATTGTTTGACTGATTTGTTGATTTGTTGACATTATTTACTATTTTAATATCGTTTTAATTTTGATACCCTAGTTAATTTTTTGACATAATATTTTAATTTTTGTGACATTGTATTTAATTTTTTGACATAGTATTAAATCTTTTGACATAGTATTAAATAGTTTGACATAGTATTAAATCTTTTGACATTGCATTTATTTGTTCTGGACATCGTATTAATTTTTTTTGACATTGTACTTATTTTATGACATTATATTTAAGTTTTGACATTCTATTTAATTTCAGTGACATTTCAATTATTTTGTTTTGACATTCTGTTTTGATTTTTATATTTTTTGAAATTATTGTTTTATTGTTTGACATTATATTATAATTTTAATTTTTTGTTAATATGCATGCAAGATAAGTTTGTATAATGTTTGTGTTTGTAATATTTGGCAAAACATAGCGCACTATTTATTTATACCACCCTCTGTATTACCTATGTTTTACAAACAAAATAAATGATTATTATTGTTATGATTAAATGATTATAGATATCAAAAAACACAGCCTCCGATAGCAGGATTCACTTTTTAGCTGAGCGCTCTATAAATTTATTTCCAAGACGTTTTTGCATAATTCGATGAATACGATATTATTACAGAAACTAAAAATACTGACTACCTACTAAAAATTATATCCAAACTGACAGCGCTATTTAGTGAGCTCTGAAACAGTGGTTAATTTCGGAATTATTGTGAACGCTAGACACGTGAAGCGTGCTTTAGTTATGGAAAAATCTAACAGATGGCGTTACTTGTATGGTATAAAAGAATACTGGCACGAAATTAGAATTAACTTGTTTTAATAAAATATGAAGTGTAATCATTATTGCAAGATTATTGGAAAGATTTACCATGGCTCTGGAAGATGTACCAGAATGGAAGGAGTTATTTGATGAATTATCACCTCAAAAAAAGTCTAAACCTTTAAATACAATATGGTCACCACAAACTACCTTTTCGTCAATTCCATCTAAAGGTTATCTGTAAAAAAACACTTTTAGCGTTAAGAGCGCCCATTGTGACATCCTATTAATTTTAGGTTCCTATTGTAATTTTTATTATTGGTGTACAATAATAAAAATTCGGTCGGGTTAGTTTTAGACAAAATCATTAAGATCTTTCATTACTGAAGCGATTTTGAAGCAATTCATCAGAGTAGATGGATAACGAATGCTAATATCGCTATTCACAACAGACAAGGTTGACAAGGCAAGGTGGAAAGATGATCAGCTCCCCTAGCTAAGTTACAACCGTTTCGCTTGCGTCGAACGCTTCGATTTGACCTTGCCGTCAATTCTTTTGTTCTGACCACGTGACTGAGCGTTAAGACGACGTCGTTCCTGTACATTTGAAGCTTTCTACTAGCGTTAACTATTGCAGATTAGCAACTTGGCCTAGGGGTACTGCAATTTAGCTTCACTTTTCTTGGACTGACCGACATTTGACTATTCAAAAGTGCCTGCAAGTTCAAAATCATAAATATTGGTATATTTGAAATAAATGATTTTGAACTAGTGAAAGACGCAGGAATGCGATAGATATGAAACGCACAGGACCGTTCGTTTTGGCGATACTTGAGAGAGGCTTATGTCCAATAGTGTAGGTCTTTCGGCTGAAATGATGATAATGGTGAAGGTAAATAATTAAACAACAATGATCACTGATACGACATTTAATAGCTTCTCTAATAATATACTTTAAGATAATATTTTTTACAGTAATTTATTCACAGTACAAAAATAATTGTACATATTTAACTTCGCGATTTGATATAAGCCTCTTTACAATTTACAGGATTACAAGAACTATATACTAACTATATATATTAATTTTACAATTCTCGATAATACTTATAATAAACGGGTACTAATTACTTAAATAGTATATTCCTTAAATCTAGTCGTTATATTTATTTTTCAGTTCCTTATACTTTACACACTTTTAAATAGTAATTTCGTTTATTTTTTACAACTATCCGATTCGATTTGGCATTTTTTTCTTAGCGTATTCATCATCCCAATATACATTTAATATTTTTATAGAAAATAAACTTATTATACCTTTTTCAGACCTGCTAAGTCACATTCTACCAATCATTAAGTTTTGAGAATCCGCTAGTTACATTTTTCTTTTAATTCATGAATCCCCAAGCGACCACCGGTGGCCGCGCATCTATTGTCTTACTATTGTGTCTCTAATTGACGGTATCTGAAGGGTTAAAGTCATAATACGTAAAAGTATGAAAGTAGTAAGTAATCTACTTTCATACTTTTTTAATACGAGTAATATAAATTTTTAGGACATTTTCTAACTTTTTTGGCAAACAGTCTTTAGACTGTTAACTTAAATTGTAAAGCTAGTGCTAATAATGAAAATGTAAATAAATGCCTCGATCTTTTCTTATATAATTATTTTAAATAAATATAAATAATTTAATAATGCATGACTAGACTTCAACTGATGCTCATATGTTTGATTTGTGAATTAAATAAAAAATAAATTTTAACTAAAATCATTTTGTTGTAAAATAAAATTACAATTTATTCTCTCTCGAAGCGATAAATTATTTGAGGCTTAATTTAAAATATTTCGTGAACAGAATCCATAATTATTTTTCTTTTTTCTGGTACCTACCTTTTTCTATACAGTTTGCCAAAATGCATAGTGCACCAATATAATCAGGATCATAGTTTATCGAGAAAATAAGATTTCCACTTGACTTTTAAAATGATTTGGGCGTACATTTTATATAGAGTAACAACTTTTGCTATGGTATAAACTACGAAAAAAAGAGAAAGTGTCTTTAAAGTGTTTGAACTCTACAAAAAATTAACAAGGAGTTTTTGTAATAATGTAATGTATTAATATGGGAGCTGCGCCAACAAAGTGCTCTGCAATTTGGCAGATGCATTAAATTGTTTGAAATAATAATAAAGCAATTAACTATTATTTTTGAGAATATAGTGTATGTCCCGTAATAAAAGTTGTTAACAATTATGAGTACAATAGCCCCTTTTCAGGCGTTTCTTTTGTTCTATTACATGTTGTATCCGTAAAACACTATCATACTAAGGAGGAAGTAACTGTTCTTAAGTCTGTACTGTTACAACACACATGGTACAGAGAGTTAGCTACTCGCTCTGTAGACACTAGCGGCGTGTGAACGCGCACACACCGAGCACTGGCGCTAGAGCATGACGTCACGAGCGGGCGCGTGCTCGGGCACGGCGCGCTGTCAGTCACGCGCCGACACCAGCACCAGCAGCTGTGTGCGGCGCGCCTCCACTGGTGGCCGGGTCATACTACTGCTGCGGCCTCGGTTTAGTATCTGAAAATGTGTATAAAATCTTGTGAAAACTTGACACCTTTATTGTTACAATCTTCAAAGCAATATGGACACATTGTAGTTTCCAGTTCAAAAGTACATCTGTTGGACCATGCTGGGCGCCAATATTAATAATGGCGCCCAGTTGGGACTAACAAATAATTATAATTTACTATGGTTTTTATAATGATAAGGCATTAAATATTTACCGTTGCAACAGAATGTGATCTTCTTGCGTGAGTGGAACTTAGCAGATCAGAGTTGGCTGTAGAGTCGGATCTTGAACGGACGGTACCTCTCGCATGTCGCTTGCGTCGCCGACTGCACCACAACCATTTGTAAGGCGGAACCCGTCTGCAAACAAAGTTATACCCACTTGTACGGTGCTACTCGTCTGAAATTGAGTATGAATTTGTATGTAGTGTAGTGTTTGTTTATTATACGTGCAGTTTCATATAAATATAATATATAATAATTTTTGAGTAACCGTGGGTGGTGTTTAGTTGATTAATATGGATAAGTTTGTATATAAATAATTACATAATATTATAAATACATACGATACATAATATACATACGTGGAAATGCCAGATTACTGCAAACACTGATATATTGTGAACAAATCATTTCAAATACAACAAATCATATCCAAATTCTATAAGTTTATAATTACGTTTATTGTTAAAAAGAAGTTTAGAATTTTACGTGATTTATACGAAATAATAAACTCAGAATGTTTACAATAACTTGGTGACAAATAGATAAAGTAAGTAAGGTGACTGTTTAAAACATAAATATATAAAATAAATAATGTTTGTGTTTTTAGTAACTATTTATCGTAATGCTTGAAAGAGAATAGGCATTTTGGACCCAGAGGAGTATCAAGTTGTGGTATGTATAATTTAAAAGGTAATAAGCCTTATATTATTGTACGGCGCTAACAGCTACACATGTGCAGAGAATGAATAATTAATTATATTATTTTAGCCGGATATCATCAATATAGCAGTCTACCCTTACACACTTGCTATTTTCTCAATCTTTTAGAGTAAACAGTTTGTGTTTGTGTTCACAATACTACGAAAATAAGGGAGAACAATTTTTTCTTTGTAACTTGATGGGTTAGACACAAATTGAAATTAGCTGTATGAAATGAAAACGTCATATTTTGGTACATACATTGTTTTTTTTTATATTTATTTATTTATTTATTCATTTATGTACACACAAACACTTAAAAAATGAAATTAACAAATACAGAAAGAAGAGTACAAAGGTACTGCTTATTTCAAATGAAATTTCTTCCAGCAGACCTGCGACAGGAGAGTTGGATGAGAGATGTAGACACAGTGTATACAAATAAATCGGAAAAAAAATTTTATGTAGTCGCATTTTGTTCCATAGCAAGTTTTAATATAACATCTGCTTATCTGCATAGCAGTTTGTCTGTAGCAGTAATGATTATCCTACTAAAATAAAATGAGCCATATTTTTTCCCTGCACATGTCTCACTGCAAGTATCACACAACAACAAAAAACCTTTCAAATGACATACGTCACTTGGATACAACACTAAATACAAAGTCCATACAAAAGTGCCCATTATCTTTTAAAAAAGTATCAACCTTGTTCCACATACCTGAGGCTCGTATAAATATGAGGGGAGAACATGCAGCATATCAGCGGGTTGGCAGCTGAGTTCAACGGTGCCAGGCTCTGAATGAGGGTGGCTATAGCCAAGTTGGTCTGCGTCGGTGGTATGTGGTGATACACTTGTAGCAGATCAAACACGATGTATGGTGACCAACAGAGCACGAACACTGTGGAAGAAAAAGTTATAAAATTATTTACATTATATCCTACTTCCTACTAATATTAAAAATGCGAAAGTTTGTATGTATGTATGGATGTTTGTTACTCTAAAGCTGTGTGTTAAAGCTGCTTTATTCCTGAGTAGCATAGGCTATATTTTATGTACTTGGGCAAAGCTGTGGGCAAAATCTAGTAATATTATAAAGAGGAAAAGTTTTTTTTTGCAAGAGGTAATCTCTGAAAGTTTTTTTTTTTTTTTTAATTCGTATAAACTAGTGCTTGACTGCGATCCCACCTGATGGTAAGCAGTGATGCAATCTCTGATGGTGAGGCGCACTAGTTTATTAAAAGCCTATTCACTCTAGCCTTGAAGATACCCAAATTATAATCGGACGGGAAGACCACAGCAGGCAGATTGTTCCATTCCTTCGACGTACGCGGTATAAACGACGAGGCGAAACGCTTAGTCCGGACCGTAGAGGTTTCAACAACGTATGGGTGGATACTCGCCGTACATCGGGTTGTCCGATGGTAGAATTGAGACGGCGGAATCAAGTCATGCAATTCCTGTGCACACTCTCCAAAAAGCATCCTGTAAAACACCGAAAGGCTGGCTACCCTACACCTGTGCTCAAGGCTTTGAAGGTTGGACTTAACCAAATCTGGATCACCAATTAGCCTTTTCGCACGCCTTTCCACCGAGTCCAAAGCTGCCAGGTGGCATTTTGCAGCACCAGCCCATATGTGGCTGCAGTACTCCACACACGAACGGACCTGCGCTTTGTATAACATTAAAAGCTGTTCCGGTGTGAAGTACCGCCGGACTTTTGCAAGAATGCCAAGATAGTAAGTACTGGTCCGATTGCTACATTTTTTTCACCGATGGAAAGCTGCTTTAGTTTTGAGTGACATGGTTTATATGTAATGTACGCGGGCGAAGCCGCAGGCAAAACCTAGTACAAAATTAATTAACATTAAGCATTAACATGTTCAGCCGAGCGCCGCATGAATGAAATTTGAAATTATTTTAGAAAACCATTTCAGCCCAAACATGTTAGAATCATATTTGGGAAAATTACTGAGCAACCTACTTAGAACAGTAACAAAATTGTTATTTTAGGCAAGCACTAATATACTATAATATTCCGAAAACCTATCAATTCTGATTTAATTCTCAGGAAGGATATGTAAAAGGTATGATAATTACCTCATTTGATAAGCCAAATTCGTAAACTACAATAAAACTGTAAACTATAAAACTAGGTTATTAATTTATTATCGCAAAATAATTCACTGAACAACCAATGCAAACTTTATCCGCTTCAAGTACTGTTAGTAACTGATTAAATATTAATGAGTCTCCAGTAAAGCTTTGGGAATATCAATGAGTACCTAATTGTTAAATTATGTTGGCTTTTGCTATATAAACCGTAGTTTAAAGCTTAATCAAAGCATGAAAAGTATGAATTAAAAAAACATCATCATTTTAGTCCCTAATAATATTATAAAAGCGAAAGTGAGTTTGTTTGTTTGTTATGTCTTCACGCCTAAATGGCCAAACCGATATTGATGAATTTTGGTAAAGAGATAGTTGGGACCCTGGAGACGGACATAGGCAATTTTTTTTAAGTGACAAAAGGGGAGAAAGGGGGAAGTCAAGTTTAAATATTTTATTATTAAATTAAAGTATATTAATAAACGCAGGCGAAGCCGCGGGTAAAAGCTAGTTTTATTATGAACCGATAACCTGGTAAGGGTTGCGAGAATCCAATGGATGGGAGACGCCGATGACCGTTCATTGTGGCAATACTTGGGGGAGGCCTATGTCCAACTGTGGACGTCTTTCGGCTGAAATAATGATGAAGATGATGATATTTGAATAAAAGTAAATCTTATGCTAAGATATTGGACCGTTGATGTGGGTTAAAAAGCTGCCCAGTCCAACAACTTAAATGGGACTGGGCAGGATGTTTGTAAGATGGTTGACGAACTTTGGGCCCGTAAACACTGGATTAGTGTCCAGACACAGCGATACGGGGCTGCGGCAGACCACGAAGGAGAGGGTAGGGGACGACCTTGTATGTCTTCCTTGAGAATTGAAAAAAGAAGCGAAAAGTCTTGGTCGTTGGAAGAAATAGGCAGGAGTTTTTGGCGCAACTGTGGGACAATACGGGCCAATAAATAAAAAAAGTATAATTTATAATTGACTTCGCTCTCGAGGTTCTCGACATAGGTATGAGTGTTATAGAGTTGAATTATTGTTCCTATAGTTATGTCAGCTAAGTGTCCCCACACACGGGCCACAAAAAAACGCAGCTTCGAACTTCTTTTTGAGGCGGCCTTTTTTGTAGCACGTGTGCGGTGGTGCCGACACAAAAAAACGCTTGAAGCCGCTTCAAGCTTCTCCGGCCACAAGCTGTCGCGCGCTACAGCTTTCTTTTTGCTTCGGCTTCTAGCTTTTTTTGTGACCGCTTGTAGCGTTTTTTGTGGCGGCGTTTTTTTGAGGCCCGTGTGCGGGGAATGTAATGGTTTAATAGCCACGAATCTCAACTAAAACACCACTGCCTTAGGAGGCACTTGTGCGGCTGCTGGGTCAAGGGCTTGATTAAGAAAATCGTACTTTCGGACACGGCTCGTATAGTTTGCAGGTTCTAACCACCGCAGCACCGGTAGCTTTTTTTTCGGTGGAAAAAATCATCCAATGACAATACCCGCCCTTGGTTGGAGCGGGAGATAGTGTCAGACGCTTACTGACTAAAAACCCATCCCGTTCCTTCTAGCCTACATACCTGGGCTCGAGTTTCCTTTCGGATAACCCTGGCCCCAGTAGGCTTCGATCCTGTTGCTGACAACTCCTTGAGGCGCGTGGGAACAGTGCGCGCCGTCGACGTCTTGGGCTCGGTCCGAACAGTTACCGGACGATCGGCCAGCGAGCTATCCATGGCTCGCCGTCCGCGAGGCCGCGTGTACGGTGGCCGGAAATCGGGATCGGAATCCCGGGGGCGGCGGCGACAGCACCGGTAGCTTGGATCCTACTTCCAACACCGGCGGACTACTTACTACTTTTTATGTTTTTGATATGGCTTTGTAAAAAAAAATATAATTTAAAAATGGAATTTATATGTGTGCCTAAACAAATAAAGAGATGATAAAATAAAAATAAGCTCAGTAGTTTGTTATTATTTTGCCCAGCTGCTTTGATTTATTTCTGAAGATCATTAAAAAGCCATAAATAATTTGAAAACGTTTACGAAAATAGAACACAATGCCATAACATGGTCAATGGCTCAGCAGAACCGTACTTGACTAAACATCATCAAAGAAACAGAGCGTACTAAAATACATTATATCGTCTAAATATACTCACCGAAAACAATGACGAATGTCATTTTGACACTTTTGATCTTTGCTCTAGGAATTAGTCCCCTGGAACTGGCTCGCCTCGAATCCGGGTCGCTTTCGATCTGACCTGAAAAAGATAAATATACACACATTTAAATCTAAACGTTAATTTTCATGAGTTCTATTTAGAGAAATCATTAGGCGCTGTCGGCCGTATCTGGTTTTTGTATCTCTTTGTAGCAAATTAAGTGTTCTTTTTTTGATTTTATTGTCAGTTTTAGTTATTTGAACGTTAACAGTTTTGCTATATAAAAGGGCGAAGATAAAAATAATGTTTCAAGATCGTTTGTAAGCGATTTAGAAGGTCATGGTCGAGGAAATATGCTGCTGTTTGATTTATGATCTAACTGCGTGGTTCGTGTTATGTTTGTACTAAAATAAAAATCAGTACTTTTTTTTAGATATTTTTTTCATGTCTAATATTATCTCCGATGAAAATCAGTGATACCGTAGAACCTACACTCTATGTAACAATTTTTCTAGAATTTATGTTAAAACTTGTTTCTAATGTAAAAAATAATTCCAAGAGAACGTACTTCCAAGGTAAAAAAAAGTTTATCAACTATGTATAGGCGCAATATTGTTAGTTTGTGTGTATGTTTGTTACTCCTTCACGCTCGAACGAATTTCAATGAAACTCTCTCCAGCGATAGGACATGTCTTTGAATAGCACCAAGAATACTATTGTTGTCGCGAGAGTATGTTCCCTTATGATAATTTCCTACTATTAAGCAGACCAAGCCGCTGGCAGCAACTAGTCCTTTAAGAGATATCACATATCTTTACACCGCATTAATCAAATTCACTTCAGCGGTTTAAGCACGACAATATAAAGTTTCTACAGACAGACTTACTGCCGCAGATGTAATATTAATATTTAAAAAACCTTTTTGTAAAAAAAAAACGACTTCACTAAATAATTGAATTTGAGCAGTTCCCTCGATTTCGGCAAGATTCCATCATCAGATCCCAACTTGGTGACTATGGGACCATTTGGGAAGTATACCTTATCCAACAAAAAAATATTTTTCAAATTGGTTGGCAAGCGACGAAGTTCTGCGCAAACAAACATAAAAATACAAACATCCGAATAAAGAACTCCTCCATTTTTAGAAGTTGGCTAAAAATACTCACCATTCCTCAAAGTCTTAGTTCTCCTAGAGTTAATAGGCGGGCTCATGACCACCGCCTTGCTCTTCGTCCAGATGGTGAGGACTATCACAGCGTAACAGGCTGCAATGGTCAAAGCTGGCAGCACGAAGATCATTATGGAGATTAAGGACATCCAGATCTGCCACCGTCGAGGAGTACCCAGGTCTATCCAGCATTGTAACTGACCTAGAAATTATGAAGAAACATTCAGTGAATTGGTGATGTGTGTTGGTGTTTTAGATGCGTATTATTTTTGTTGTCTTAGTGCTTTCTAGCTTAAAGCGTAGTATCTTTTTGTCCCCGCCCCATTTCTGATTGTGACATGCACACATTTGTCTTAAACGCCTTAGTAAATTCTCTGCCCTGCGCTTACGCTGTTGCGGTCACAATCAGACAAGGGTGCCGGGAGACAAAGAACCTTATTTGACTGCAAAATTCCAGGGTCCAAAGTTAGGGTTCCAGCGACTGGGAGTTTCACTCAACCGTAATCTTCTGTTCGCCTGGCAAAGATGCTAGTGAGGGGGGAGCGGGGATTCATCAACTTTTTAGTCCAATAGTTCATTATTCCAGATATACGAAAGTTATAATTATGTTTAACCAAGATAAAATGGAGAAGGCCGCTATAAAGAATAAAATAAAATGGCAAAAATAATAAGCGCAAAAATTTTTTCATGTTACGAATGAAATGTACCAATTCTGAATCGAAAAATCACAAAATTATTAAGATGGTGTCTCCAGAATTCATTCGGTTCCTGACATAAGAAGCGATAAGGAAGTGGGTCAACATTTGAAATTGGATCATTTTTTTCATTAACCATGCTATCGTTATAAGGACTCTATTCTCATTTTTTCCCGTTGAACTGAAACCATCGATTTATGGTGTGATGAAGTAATAATAAGTATCCAAAAAATTCCAATATCCCCATTCCAAGAGTATTATCAAACGCCTTACAGGGCTACGGATTGTTCGAAATAGTTACCGCAGCCCTCGCAATAAAAGAACACCTTGGGGAGAGGAGTTATTTGATGATTACCCATGTAAAAATGGCCTGTGGGATTATTTGGAGAGTTACTGGGGCCTTGAAATACAAGAAGGCAACTGAAGGAACACTGTGGGTTTTTAGTCAGCAAAAGTCTGACATTGCCTGCGCTACACTAAGACCGGGAGAATATATTTGACGATAACCCACGTAAACAGGTGGTCATATCAAAAACCTAGCTTGTACCAGTGGCTTCATCTGCGATGTGTGGAGTTTACCAGTTTGTATGGAGAGTTTGTAGAGACCTTACTCTCCATACAAACTTTGGAACTCCATTTCACGCCGGAGTGAATTGTGAAATATCCTCTCATAGTACTCGCCTACGTCATAAAAGAAAATGTTGTGTGTGTTGACTGTTGATATGTCAATCAGTTTCTCCTTTTGTATCTATAATAATAAATATAGAGGCAGATGTAGAAAGATTATATCAAAGTGTCTTACCTTGAACTTCCTTCACTTCATATAATACAAGAAGTGGTATTGAGAAGACTATGCTGATAAACCAGGCTGATATGATCAGGACTCTCGCCCGATTCCCTGAAATTCAATAAAAAATATTGTAATATAATTTTACAAGGAAAAGTAGATATCGTTTTGATGGTGGCGAAAACTGAATTAGTAAAGGAATTTGATCTTTGAATTTTTTCGTTCTTTTTCCTTTTATTGTTACCGTTCTCACAAGTCGAAGTAAATATCTATTTTGTTATTTGTCATTTTATTTTCTTACAAAAATATTATAAATCATGGAAATTAATACCCGATTTTTCCTTTTAGATCGGTTTTCCGTGAATTTTATTGAATTCTATCTATACTTATAATAAATCTGTAGAGAGGTCAATTCTGTACATGAAATATATTTCCAAAATAACTATCAGGGGGAGATTAGTGATCGATACTGATGCTAAAAATGCAAACAGTAAAATTTTTGTCTGTCTGTCTGTCTGTCTGTCTGTCTGTCTGTCTGTCTGTCTGTCTGTCTGTATGTTCTTTATAGAAACAAAAACTACTCGATGGATTTTAACGAAACTTGGTACAATCATTCTTCATACTCCTGGGCAGGTTATAGTATACTTTTCATCACGCTACGATCAATAGGAGCAGAGCAGTGAAGGGAAATGTTGGGAAAACGGGAGAAATTACTCCATTTTTTAAGCTTCCGTCGCGTTTGCAGCCTTAATGGTTAAAGCTACACAGAAAACATGTCTTAGCAGTTCTGAGCTTTCTGTTTATTTTTGTCTACTCTTACGTTTATAATACTGAATGTCGCTGGCATAAGCAACAGGATCCGCGTACGAAGTCGCTGGCAGAAGCTAGTCAAATAATAAAATTAAAATATCTTTAGCAATGTTTTTGATGTTTTGTTCAGTTCGTCTTAAAATTCTAAAAAAAATCCAGGTAAGTATAGTAGCTATTTTTAAATACCAATAAAATCTTCAAAACTACATTAAAACAAAGTAGGTACATATTTTTATGACTCCTACAAAAAGTTTTTATTCAAAGTCATTAACAAGTTCTTAAAGAGTCTATAAGATCACTTTTTAAAAAATTAGCAGCGAATTATGTCCGCAAAACGCATTGAATATTTTAATGTCATTATCATATTTTATGATCAAACTTCTTTAGTATTGAAGTTTCTATCATCGCAAAATGAAACTCTAGTAACGAAAACTGTTGTTACAATATCAAAATGATTGAGTTTGCCACGTGTCATTTCGGGCAAGGTACGTGAATGTGTGTGGTGGTGTGTGTTGCGGGAAGCCGATGGATGCGAGACGCGCAGGAACGGTCGTTCTGGCGACGCTTGGGGGAGGCCTATGTCCAGCAGTGGACGTGTATCGGCTGAAATGATGATGATGATGACGAGAATGTCAGTCTTATACTTACATTTTAACTATTTTGTTATGGCTAATCTCCGATGATTATTACTTTATCGGACCCATCTCAATAAGGAAGAAACCTACCTGTATATTATTAATCATCACCATCATTTCAGCTGAAAGACGTCCATTGCTTGAAATAGGCCACCCCCAATGTCACTACGACTCACAACTGTGAGGTGTGTGGAGTTATAGAAGATATGCATCACTTGTTAATGGAATGTGTTCAGTATGCGTCTGATAGGAGTAAGTTATTCAGGGTTTTAAAGTTGAACAAGAACAACATAGGCACATTCCACCAAATATTAAGTAAGCCGACTTCCGATGATGCGAGAAAATTGTTTGACTTTATGGCCCTGATCCATTGATCTCATTTGGTAGGCAATTATTGTCTTAGGGTACGATGGGACTGACATACGCTGTGCGTTATAAAAGTCCCTAAATTTTTAAAGAATAAAAAAAAAAATTCACTACAACGACCAGCCTTTTAGGTCTCACGTCATCGGATTCCCATGTCTATCATCAGGCCATTAGTTCAGCTTGTCTTCAGGCTTCAGGCCTTCTAATTCTGGGTCTTCTATGTCCATTTTGTAGATGATAGACTAAGAAACTTTACTCACAGCTTCCAGAGAAGTTCATCGGATTAGTGATGGCATCGCACCGGTCAATGCTGAGCGCCACCAGCACATACGTAGAGGCATACATCACTACCGCCTGAAATTGAAAAAGAAACATTCTATAAAATATACAGTCATCATCAAATCAGCCGAAAGGCGTCCACTCACACGCACACACCAAGCCTTCCCCAAGCGACCCTGACCAGGTAATCTGTCCTCCTTATGGGAGGCCTGAAAATACACAGTGTCATAACAAAATCTTCAATTTGTGATTACGAAATTAAAAATATTAATGTTGTTCTCTTTTTTTGATCTAGTTTTTAGACTCAAACAATTCAGACAAACGAAGCACTTTAATGAACTTCATTATCCAAAGGTACCTTACCTAATATCAAAACTAAATTATTTTGCGTTAGTTTTGAAGCTCCATTTACCGCGAGGGCCATAAAGTTCTGAACAAGTATACTTGTAAAATTATCTCAATGTCCAAACTTAGCGTTTGCATAGTGAAAGTTTTTAAATGGCGCCTTTTTTTTTTAAATTTTTACTATTAATTAAAAGATTAAAAATATTTCTTTATAGATGATAAAGTATAAATTTAGAAAGATGGCTGACAAAAATAGCCTTGAAAAAAAATTTTTTAATCAGATATTTCATTATTACATCGTCATTACAAACGAAACAAACTTTTAATTAAACTAGCCACTTCGAACTGTCAAGGGTTCGGTTTGACCCCGAATTCTAAATTCAAATAAACCTTATATTTTCCGAGAGTTATTTCTTTTTTCAAAATTAGTCATTCATTTGTTTCCTAGGTTTTGGTTTTTCTGTAATATTCTCTGTGACAATTCATGTTATTTTTGATAAGTAAAGACCAAATACTTTTACTTCTCCTATAATACGACGCGACAGTTACAACGAAGGTAATTCTAACCTTTACTTGTCTGGCAAGAGACGATAAGCTCATGATAATATTACTTTTTAATTGTGTATGAATTTCAAATAAGCGTGGAACCACCCTGATGTGAAATTTATGCGAGGGATATTTTTAAGTACACGGAATGGCGAGGCTCATTAAAATGATGACGTATTCATGGACTCTTTTAATTAGTATAAATATGAGGTTATAATGATATAGTTATCTATACTTATAATAAATCTGTAGAAGTGAAAATTGACCGACACCGAACCCAAAAATGTGATTTTAAAAAATTTTTGTCTGTCTGTCTTTTTGTTCAGGCATCACGCAAAAACTACCAGTTCGATTTCTATAAAACTTGGTATAATTATTCTTTAATATCATGGGCACCAAACTGGGTACTTTTTATCTCGGAAAAGTATATATACAATAAAAAAAAAACTTAATTTTGCGGTTCGATCCCTAGACCCGATTATTGTACCAACCACAAATAAAACAGTTTGTCGTAGGTCACGTCACCCGCAGTGGAGTTCACTAAGGGGCGCTGCACACGGCTAAGATACTATAATATTTGGGTAAATAATATGTAGTTTCCGTTTTCTAACTAGATGGCGTTGGCGTCGAGTTAGATCGTGCTATGGGAACACTTTTTGGGAATAAAGAAAGGAGCGCGTTTTTCTAAAACCCATTTATTAATTACATCGAACATGGAGACATTGGCACCATGTCTGAGGTGTGTGCACACTGTCACGCGCGTAAGTGGAAGGGAAAGATATGCAACGTTACAAATTGTCTCCCACATCACGTTGTTTTCCCGCCCCCGGGCTCTCAGATCTTCGATTTTGACGACTCCGTTGTCGCTGGCATAAGCAACAGGATCCGATCAAGCTGTTATTAAAGTAGTACTGAAAAAGACGTTATTGGTTTATATGGACCCTTGTTCAGGTAAAATTACGGTTAAGAAGTGGTATATACTCTTCAAGTAAGGTAGCGATTTTATATCGGGAGATATCCAACTAAAGAAGAAATAGTTTCTAAGTCGGCAAAAATGGAACCCTTATAATCCTATAAAGTTTCCATTTGTGCCGACTTAGGAACGTGGACAAACCTATAGCAAAGTTACCCCATTTTCGTCTGTCCATCGGTCCGTTTGGAAATATCCTGTTTCTAAGGGACGCGTGGATTATCACGATTACTAGAAAATCAAACACAGTTATTCCTTGAGTGCTGTCCGCCGAATACTCGGTACGTATAAGCAAAGTGCCGAGTGCTTGGCCGAGCGCTTATCTCTACAGCCTTGATTACACGTACCAAGTAAACGGGCGAGACAGCGCTCTCGGACGAGTACTCGGTACGTGTATACACAGCGCCAAGTGCTCGGTTGAGCGCATATCTCTTTATCTCGCTTACTTCACTATCTCTGCCGAGCAGAATTTTACTGTCTCGCCCTTTTACTGTACGTGTGATCAATGCATTCAAACATAATATAACCATGTGCTTATCGTCTCGTGCAAGCTAAACAAAAGATAGATCTAAAACAATAATTAAATTAATTTATGTGTAGTGAAGGTGGGTCGTAGTACTAGGTATGCCTTTAAAGTTCTGTCATTTAAATATTTCCCGGTAACTTTGAATTTAGAATTGCTCAATTTTCAAACTCGTATTCGTCTATAGCCAGTATTCTGAAGATCTCAACCTTGTTTTACTAACACAATTAATCACGTTCGACGCAATCCGTAGGCGTTCTTATTATTTCTAGTGACTTAATTATTATGTTGTTTAAACTTGTCTGTATGTTCATTATGAGTCGATTTGCAAGAAACCACAACAGATGTGTGAGTTAACTTGTTTATTATTACATTCAGTAACCAGAACGCCCGTGCTAACTGATTTAAATATTGTTTGTTTTGGCTCCGAATTTACTTTTTTAGAACTAGATTATAGTCAGCTGATGTTGTTACTTCATTGTAGGGTTGTAACGGAACTTCGCCTCCGCTTCCGTTACTGCGGAAGTTTCGCAAGAAATTGTGTCTCCGCCTCCGCAAAATTATTGCGGAGTTATAACGGAGTATCATTTAGGGCCTGCGCACACTTGAGACAAAACGTCTTAGACAGAACTGTCTGAGACATCTCAGACAAAACAGTTTTGTCTGCGACACGGGGCGCTAGGGCTGTTATTAATAAAGGTTTTGTCTGAGTCGTCTAAGACCGGTCTGAGACATTTTAGATAGTTCTGTCTTAGACGTCTTGTCTCAAATAAGCGCAGGCCTTTACGTCATAATCTTAGAACAATATCGATGCTCGACGACGACTCAGCCACCCGGCCTCAAGTTGCGTCTAAAATAGTCAAGAATTAGCGTGGAAAGTGCGTAGTGGAAACACGTTTGAGATGGGGCGGGCGTATGTCAATTTGACATGACAGGAATCAGACTGACAAATTCCTTCAATTCATACGTTCGTGGTAATATTATTACACCTCCGCATCCACCTACGTTAACCCCCGCATCCGCGGAGACAAAACTCATCGCCTCTGCATCCGTCTCCGTTAATATAGCCTCCATTACAGCCCTACTTCCGTGTATTCATAAAGCGGGAACTACATTAGACCGACGCACACGTCGGCGACGATTGAGTTGTGCATAGAGTCGCGTCGCGTGGCGTGGGTCTAATGTAGCACCACTAATCCAGTTGTCATGAAAAATGTAAGGTATTAAGCTAGAACTACGTTAGACCGACGTAACACGCCTGTACCCCTAACCAAGTTGATAATCTACAATCGTTAACGCTAGTAGAAATATCACACTAATATCATAAAGCGGTAAATTTTTATTCGTGTGTGTGTGTTTGTGCATTTGTTATTCCTTCACCTTCAGACAAAAAGATTTAGATGAAACTCGGCACAAAAATATCCCCAATTGTCTCAGTTTTAAAACGATTCCCGGAATAGGAAATAGGGTAGTTTTTATCCTGAGAGTATATACTCTCGGGATGGGGATATCTCCATAACATAATTTTCTACTTTCAAGGAGGCAAAGTTGCTGGCAGAAGCAAGCGATTTAAGTGATAAAGGTTGTCGCGTCGCGTTTGTCCGTGGGACCTTTTGAGTCTTCACTTATAATTTAAATTCAAATCAGTTGTCAAAAAATGCTTTTATGGTGATTTTTAGAGGAGAATCTTTTAGCTGTGATAAAAGTGTGACAACAAGTTGGTAGGTACTTTATGATTTCAAAGGAGTTGTACCTTCTGTACCTATCTATTTAGGTACAAAAGTCATTCTACATACAAAGCGCGCTCGAGTAACGCACACATAGACACCGCTCACGGACACGATATCTCGGCTCAATCACCCGGTCGCACTCGTATAGTTCGGCGCAATGCGCTGGCGGGCTGGCCCTAGCGCGATCGCCTAGCGTAGGTATAAAAAGTGAAGTACATACATGAGATTCTGTACCTATCTATTTTGTGGTTTAGCCGTGATACAGTTGTTACAATAAGTAGGTAACGATTACGATGCTCATCGAAAGAGAGGGTTTTCAGTTTAGTTCAATTTGAGTGTGGTTTCCGTTCTTAGTCTTGTAATACGGACTTGTACGTTGGCCATAGCGGCCAAAACTTTTGATGGGCTTTTTCCAGCCCACCTCTCTCCATAAACTGTACCTACCCCTAGCCAAGTTGCTAACCTGCAATCGTTAACGCTAGTAGAAAACTTCAAATATACGGGTATGACGTCATCTCAACGCTCAGTCACGTGGACAGAACAAAAGATTGGGGGCGTGGCCAACTCGAGGCGTTCGAAGCAAGAGAAATGGTTGTGACTTGGCTAGGGGGGTTGATTAGACCTTTTAGGTATTTCAGGGCGTCTGTAAGGGAGTCTGGAAAACCTAAGGTTCGTCTTCGTGTATCTGTGATACCTGTGCAGCTAAGGAGCACATGTGCAATTGTCTCCTCCGCCTCCAAGCATACCCTGCGCAGGGGACTATCCGTGATGCCTATTGTATGGAGGTCAGAAGAAAGTTTCGTTATCTTTCTAATCAGTTCAAATTATAAAAAGATTTATTTTTAACGGAATTCAGGCGTCATTTTGGACGCAGGTGAACCAAATGTCTTTCAAAATTTAAGACATCTTTATTAGATAAAATATTGGTTTTAGTGTCTAGTTTAGTGGACGTAACTTAGAAACTTTGATAATTTAGTGCAACGTCTACCTTATTTGCATAATAAAGTAAGATCCAGTTTCCTTTTATATTTTACTTTTATAGTGGAAAAAAAATACAAAATTCAGCTTTAATATTTTATTGGAAATGATTTGCAATAACCAATGTTATGATGGCAAAAGAGTTTTTACAATACCTTTATTCCCACAATAAAAGATTCTGTTTTATACCTTACTGCCCATGTTAAAACCAGACTTTGCTTACAAGTACTATAATCTCCACTTAAACTCATTTAAAACCATTGCTTTGCCTGCAACTACTGAATAAAGAACATTTCAAAACCATTAAAGAAATATTTAAAAGTAATGAAACTTCTACGCTTACCCACTAGATAAGTTATTCAGACGGATTTTGTTTATAAACTAGCATAATATAAGCATAATCAGCCTTTTACTGCCGCACTCAGAGACGTCATTTAACTTTAATGTCAATTAAAGCAAAACCTAAGGTACTTAACGTCATAAAGATATAGACTATTATTCAATGACAAAATTAGTAAATCCGAGATTAGCGTTAATGGGCGTCTCTGAGTGCGGGAGTTAATGTTCCCACTGCTGGGAGTCAGTCCTGTCTCGTCTCTAGGAAAGGGAATTGACCGTAATCCAGTCGTGGGCCCAGTGCGGGTTGGTGAATGTCACATGCCGGTTTCCTCACGATGTTTTCCACCATTTCGAGAGCAGTGGTGATGAAATAAAGTAATGCGCCTGACTGGGTTAGAAACTAGACAGTATTTTATTAAATTGATCTTCAACTGACCTGAAGAAACTTCACTGATTTGCACATAAATTCTCCAGCCAGCCATGCTATGGTAATCTTCTGAATGATGTCTGGAAACACGTAGATCAGGCCCACGAAGAGATCTGGAACAAGAAGCTGTAGTGAGACCGCAGTTTATAGTAATTTATCAGAGCACATGGTACAGCTAAGGAGTGGAATTCCCTATAGATAGATACAATCTAACGGTATTAAAGGGCCCAAGCCCATAACGCTTTTTTTGTAGCGATACTGTAGCGCGTTTGTTTGTCGATGCGAACGCGCTAGAGCATCGCAGAAAAGATGTTATAAAAGATGTTATAAGCCTCGCGACTATATCGACAGTCGCGATTCAAATGCGACTATTGCGCGTTAGTAGCGATGCTATCGCGCGCTAACGAAATGCCCGACAGCATCGCTCCAAAAAGTCGCTGTGGGTGAGGAGGCTAAGTCAGCTGTACATCGGTCACTTCTAGCTTCTAGCTTCGGCAAACGTGTTCCATCGTTGGCCACATCGTCTCGTACCATAAGGTTAGGTAGTGGACAAACGCGAGCCAATCAATTATTATTATTAAAAAAAAATATCTACAAGTGACAATAATTAACTGGGGCCAGTGGCCGACTTCTGAAAGGGAAATCCGTGGTCCTAGAACACCAAGAGAATTGAAGGAACATATGTGTGGTTTTAAGAAAAAGTAAGATACGCTCGAAAGTTGGAGAAGGTCCCTGGATTTTAGTTTTTTGTTTATGAATTTGTGTACAGCACTCCTTTCTAACTCGCTCAAAAGCGATGAAAGCTAGCATCTTAGTGGCAAATCTAGAGAGTATTGAACGTAAATAACGGAAGACAGAATTGATTATTACAGTGATTAACTGTCCGACACATCTCCAATTAATAGGAATTAGTGGTCAGTGGTCAGTTTGATGAGTTGATTAACGACAGTATCGGTATCTACGGGAAAGTGTTGTGATTTAGGTCAAGGAGACCTCCTTGCAGATTGGTTTGCAAATTGGGTGCTGTTGTTAACCCTTCAGATACCGTCAATTAGAGACACAATAGTAAGACAATAGATGCGCGGCCACCGGTGGTCGCTTGGGGATTCATGAATTAAATGTCTTGAAATTGTAATGTATGTACCAAATTGAGGGTATTTTGATATTTGGAATTAATTATTTAGTGTTGTAGGTAGTCAGTCTACCATAAGATTTCGTGACGTGCCGTATTTATCGCCTGTATTCAGAGTGCTTCCCAACCCGAGTATTGTTCAGAATTGTGTAACAATAATATTTTCTTCATTTTACGCATTACAAGCTTCTGCCAGCAGATTTGCCCGTGTGAAAATGGGTTGCTCTATACAAACTTTAGACTCCCGTTTCATTCCCTTAGGGGTTAAATATTGGAAAATCTTTTTTTTGTGTTCGCCAAAGTCATGAAAGAGAACCTTGTGCGAAATTTCACCCTCCTAGTCCCAATAGTTTTGGCTGAGCGTTGATATGTCATTCAGTCAGTTTCTACTTTTATATATAATATTTTAGTAGTCTATTAGACTACTAAAAAAATAAATAAAAAAATAAAATAATAAAAAAAAATAAAAAAAAATTCGTCTTCCATTGGTTTTGTCAAGACATACCTAATTGAAAAGTTAGAAATTGTATTCATTTCCCTACTTTATGTTCTGTCCATTCAATAGGCTTTTTTTTCTGTCGACGGGGAAAATCATCATTGACGAAACCCGCTCTTGGGTGGAGCGGGAGACAGTGTCAGAGTCTTACTGACTAAAAACCCCGCGCCGTTCCTTCTAGCCTTCATACCGGGGCTCTAGTTTCCTTTCGGAAAACCCCGACCCCGGTAGGCTTCGACCCCGATGGGCCCCTCCTGTTGCTGACAACTCCTTGAGGCGCGCGGGAACAGTGCGCGCCGTCGACGCCTTGGCTCGGTCCGGACAGTTACCAGACGATCGGACAGCGAGCTACTATAGCTTGTAAAATACTAGTATATGTTACCTACTTACTTCAAATGCTTTACTACTTTTGTCTGTGTCATCAGCTTAAAGACCTAATCGTGTCTCAGTGCCATTTTAATAATTTAAAAATCCTTTTTATAAATTCCAGTACCAAAACTTTTAATATTGCTCATCATAAAATTCATAATTTACGTTTGGTACAGAATTTTATTAATCATTAAGTTTTTTTTTACCGTTTCCATAATGGAAAGAGCTTTTAAAACATAGGCTCGTAAAATTTTCTACTCTGCCAGACTTTTTGCTGATGTCTATGGCGGGTTTTGTGCGTAAGATCGTTAAGGCCAGGTTTTACGCATTTTGAACTTTTTTAAACCTCTGGAAATCCACAAATATAAAAGAAAACACCATGAAAAATTGTTTTGTTAAAATTGACTATATGACCTACCGCTGCGCAAAAAAGCATGTTATAAACTAGTTGACTTGATAAAAAAAAAATCGCTATACGGACTCTTACCGTTTTCAAACGTGATTTCAGATTACGTTACGGAAATATTTGAAAGTAACAAAAAATAATAATGGTTGTTTTTTAAAAGGCTCGAAACCAAAAATCTTGTTGTTGTTATAAACTAGTTGACTTGATAAAAAAAAAATCGCTATACGGACTCTTACCGTTTTCAAACGTGATTTCAGATTACGTTACGGAAATATTTGAAAGTAACAAAAAATAATAATGGTTGTTGTGAACAAAAATCTTGACTGGTTATTGTTTATTCGGCGGTCTCTCCACTCCAGTGCCTTTAGCTCTCGCCGGAACGCCCATACCGATCTGTTCCGACTTTCGGTATCTCGGGTCGCTCGTCCAAGGGGATGGTCAGGTAGACCGGGACGTAACTCATCGGATCAACGCAGGATGGATGAAATGGCGACAGGTCACGGGAACAACTTGTGATCCACGGATGCCCCTCAAGTTGAAGGGTAAAATCTACAAATCCGTGATAAGGCCTGTCATACTGTATGGATTAGAATGTTGGGCTGTGAAAAAGACGGATGAAAAAAGATTGCATGTTGCGGAGATGAGAATGTTGAGATGGATGTGTGGTGTGACGAGAATGGATAAAGTGAGAAATGAGTATATTAGGGGAAGTTTGAAAGTGGCGCCAGTGACTGAAAAGTTGAAAGGAAATCGTTTGTCTTGGTATGGTCATGTAAAGAGGAGAGATGAAACGCATGTTGTTAAAAGAGTTATGAATTTACATTTGGATGGATGGAGAGGGAGAGGGAGGCCAAAGAAAAGATGGATGGATTGTGTGAGAAATGATATGAATGAAAAAGGAGTTAGTGATAGCGTGACGAGTGACAGGACAGAATGGAAGAAAAAAACATGTTGCGCCGACCCCAAATAAAACGGGATAAGGGCAGGAAGATGATGATGATGTTTATCTACACTACTATAATAAATAGGCAAAGTTTGTTTATTATATTTTTTTTTTTTTTTGTTTAGATATATTTAAAACTATAATTTTTAACCATTAGAAAGCTGCTTTATTCCTAAGTAATATAGCTATTTTTTATGTACGCGAGTGAAGCTGCGGGCAAAAGCTAGTTTTTATAAAAATAAAACCGCTGTTACAGGGCCGCGAAATCGAAATAGACCCGGGCGGAGTTCATCCAAAATACTCAGTGACTACAACCGGCTCTTAAGGGAAATCGGGTCATGCCTCATACTCCATATATCCCATGGCTGTTATCGAAAGGCCCCAAGCATGCAAGCATTTCCTCAAGCCGTTTGCACAGGGGAAGTGAGTGCGTAACCAGATAAGGACACGGCAAACCGAACTCCCCATTATTTGTTTTTCTTTTTCCAATGTTAATATTTGCAGTGACGAAACCCTTCCCTTTATCTTGTTAAAAATGTGCATTAAGGTGTAAATGGTTCTTACAAACGCGTTTGTGGATGTTTATCTATGAAGTTAGGATCATCTGTATGCTCATTCTCACTTTTACATTTAGGGATGTAAGAAAAAACTGGTTTCGAAGTCTGAGCACGTTGTGGCAATGAGTCTACGGTACTGTAGTGTAGTTATTTTAAATTGGGAGCTAGTAATCTATCGATTATACCATTACGCTAATGTCTCATTGAAATATAAAACGAGTGAGGTCATCGCATAATTTAGTAGGCTAGATTCTACGGCCATATTTATTGTTATGAGATATATTATATCCTGTTCTTTGATTTTATGATTGGTTCCTACCTGGATTTTTAGGTACGATGTTATGTCGTAAAAATATTGTTATTTCTGATTAACATTATGGCTTTAAGTTGACGACCCTGCAGTTTGTTTAATTATAAGTTGTAAATGATTAACACGAAGCTGTTTATTATATTGAGCTGAAATTTTGCATGCATGTGTAAATCTGATTACAATGCAAAATTATTATGACATGGAGCTTATCTGATGATAGAACTGGAAGATGGCTATTTGAACTTCGTAGTTAATTGACACAACCCCATCGAGTTTGGACTCGTATGATTCGTCTTGACGAGTATTAATTATATAGGTATACCCAGCTATAAAAGCTTGCTATGAAAAAAATATTTACATTAAAAGCTTGTTTGTAGATAAAAACCATTGACGCCCAATTAGTCGCTTGACCGAATGGAACTGAATATTTCCTTAAATAACTTTCCCTTATCATTTTCATTGACTTGTTGTATCAATTTGCTTCGATAGCATCTAGCAGCAGCATAGCAGATAGGCCTGCGAAATTGTTCTAAAGAGTTACAGCGACACTGGAATGGAAAAGGCAACTGAAGGAAAACGGGAGGGTTTTAGTCAGTAATATACTGACACTCCTTCTCGTTCCACCCAAAGTTGGCAAAGTGATTTGATGATTTCCCACCCAAATAAAAAGGGTACCTCTTTGCTGTTTAATCTTTTCAATTGACTACAGGAAATGGGTCACAGTTTATTGTTTCATCTTTTAGAGGATTTAGAAACGGGTAAGACTTAAATCTGACCAGATGACCACTTTTATTACACACAGTCATATGCACAAACTGACCAACCATCATTAATCTTTCTCTAAAAAAACCAGTTATTATTCACATACTGAAATACGTCAGCATCTTTACGATGTAAAGAATACAGTTGAAAATAGAATGAATGGTGTTTTCTGAGCTGTAAATTAAAGTGTGTCAGCCCCTAAGCTTTGCAAACACTGCTGATTTGTTTGGATTCACGTCCGTTTCTTCATTTTTATAACAAAGTTAGTGAACTATTTGTGATGTATGATAGAAATAGATCTACGCGGAAACTATTATATTGGAGCTATTTCTCATGCTGATGAAGGACAGAGGTCACGGTTTCGTAAAATTTAAACATTTTTTAGATGATTGATTGACTGAATTGCCTGCTGTTTTAAGAAGGTTGGTGAAAGGTAGAGTTTGGGAAGTATCGATATTTTCAAAGTCCGGGAATTTCCGAGACTAAAAATAGTCATTCGATAAATAAAATACTTATTTTTGTAAAACACAATCATGACACAGAATCCGATGGATGCGAGACGCACAGGATCGATCATTGTGGCGACACTTGGGGGAGGCCTATGTCCAACAGAGGACGTCTGTCGGCTGAAATGATGATGATGATGACACAGAATAAAAATTGGATTGATATAGTCTAAACAAATCTAGGTTAATTCTCATAATCAAGCCATCTGAGAGCACGTAAAGCCGTTGGTTTCGGTCATTCTTAGATTTTTGACAGTCGTTGCAGATAGTCAGATGCCAGAAAGTCAGAACATCAGCCTATCTAAGGAGTGTCGTGTTTCCATCGGATGTGGAGGTCTGATAGGTAATCGTCCCATGTAAAATACGGGTATTCTATTCTTTAAAATACAATTATGAAACAGAATAAAATCTGGATAAATATAGTCTATAAAAATTGTAGTTTGATTCATGTAAACAAGCGTTACGAAAATAGCAGTGTTTTTTTAATAATATCTCCTTTCCCATTCATCTTACGGTAAGAACAGGTGTATACAAAATTAAACTAGAAACAATTGCCTACCATTTTATTTACGTCTTAACCTTTTTTTCACAAAACTAATAGTTTTGCCGTTCAAGCGTACTCCAAGACGCGTTTCGGTCACAACTCATTATGAGTCCAATAAAAATTCCATAAAAACCTTCCAGGCTTCGACCTTATTGGGCCCCTACGGTTTGCTTACATCACCTTGAGGCGCGAATGAAACACTACGCTCCGTCGACGACTTGCGTGCGATCCGGACGGTTACCGGACGGTCCGACGGCGAACTATCCATTCCTCGCCGTCCGCACCAGGTAATTACAATTTTTGAACTTAATGCCTGTTCTATAAAGTGTAAAGTCAAAACATGGAGATGATGGTATGTTTGGTTCACTTTGTAATGTAAAATTGGAACACTCTCAATAGCTAGACAATACGTCATAATTTATGCTCTAACACCCCTAATGAACAATGGTTTCCCTTTTTTTTATTATTGATAGGTTTGCGCTTGACCGCTATCTCACCTGATGGAAAGCGACGATGCGGTCGCCGATGGAACGAGCTTACCTAGAAGAAACCTATTCACTCTCGACTTAAAGATTCCTGGGTTGTAGCTATCAGGAAACACAGACTCCGGCAAGGAATTCCATTCCTTAGCTGCACGCACAATGGATGTGTTTCCAAAACGTTTTGTGCGTGTAGGCGGGATGTCCACCATATACCGGTGGCGCATCGTCGTACGTCTGGTAGTCCGATGATGGAACGGGCTAGGCGGAATCAGGTTATGCAATTCCGACGCACACTCCCCGAAATGCAACCGGTAGAAAACCGACAGGCTAGCAACTCGGCGTCGATGCTCAAGACTTTGAAGCTTCGAATCGACGAGTGTATCATCGCCAATTATCCTTCTGGCTCGCCTCTCAATTGCCTCAAGTGCATCAAGCTGGTATCGAGCAGATCCGTCCCAAAGATGAGAGCAATACTCCATACACGATCGAACTTGCGCTTGATAAAGTTTGAGCAGCTGTTCCGGCTTGAAGTACTGTCTGACCTTTGCGAGGATTCCCAGCTTTTTTGCAGCCAGTTGAGCCTTTGCTTCGATGTAAGGCCCAAAGTTGAGTGTTGATGACAGCGTTACACGAAGAAGGTCAAGATGGTCGGTTATCGGCACGGTTACACCCCGGAAGGTTGGAGCGGGGCTGAATTGGCTCCTTTTAGCGGAAAATAGACACGCCTGGGTTTTTGCGGCGTTGAACTTGACCAAATTGGCATCGCCCCAATCGGAGACTGCCTCCAAGGATAAGTTCAAGCGCTCAACCATAGACTCACGGAGAGACTGGATCTGTGGCCCACTAGCTCGTGCACTGGATATGTAACTCTCAGCAACAGTGCTGTCGTCTGCATACCCAAAGGTACCGGGCTTAAGCAAATCGTTTATGTGCAGCAAGAATAATGTTGCTGAGAGTACTGACCCCTGAGGGACCCCGGCATTAATGGCCATTTGACTAGACGAGCAGCCATCGATAACCACTCGGATGGACCGGTCACTCAGGAAGTCTGCGATCCAAGAACACAAGCCAGCGGGTAAACCGAAGGATGGAAGCTTACTAATAAGACTTTCGTGCCAAACCCTATCGAAAGCCTTCGAGATATCAAGGGAGACGGCAAGTGCTTCCCCATGCTTCTCGATGGCCTCACTCCAGATGTGGATGGCATACGCTAGAAGATCTCCAGTTGACCGATTTCGGCGAAAGCCATATTGACGGTCACTTAAGATATCATTAGCTTCTAGGTATGCCAGGAGCTTAGTGTTAATTTCACGTTCCATAGTCTTACAGAGAATGGACGTTACTGAGATTGGTCGATAATTAGCTGGGTCAGCCCGACTCCCCTTTTTGGGCACGGGCTGTACGTTAGCTTGCTTCCATGCAGTCGGCACCTTTCCAGCCTTAAATGAGAGCCTAAATAGGCGTGTCAGGATCGGAGACAGTTCAGGCGCACACGTTTTCAGTACAATTGCCGGTATCCCGTCTGGACCACTAGCCTTGTTCACGTCTAGGTTACGCAGCACCCTACGGACGTCCTTTTGATGGATGCGAATATCCGACATACTCGTATCGCAACCGTCAGGATAAGCAGGGGGCCGCGCGTTACCAGGATCTAGACGCGAAGATTCCGCGAAGAGTGTGGCAAACAAATTTGCTTTCTCTTCAGCGGTATGTGCCAGCGACCCGTCGGGTTTCAGCAGTGGCGGTAGTGAGGGGCGGCAGAAGTTCGATTCAACCGACTTAGCCAGGGACCAAAACGCCTTACTACCCGCAGGGTACGAAGCTAGTTTGTTCCCGATGCGGCTAATGTGGTCGAACCGTGACCTCCGCATCACCTTCTTGCAAGACTTGGCAGCTTTGTTGAAGGCTCTCTTCTTCTGGCTCACGTCATGCGTTTTGTGCATACGAGCCTGGACCCATGCCTGATATGCCGCGTGTTTGAGCGCGTTACCGCGGTCACACTCAGCACCAAACCAAGGGCGAGCTCGGCCAGACGTCGGAGAACGGAATGTAGTACTCCATCCCCCGCCGCAACACATCTGTTACAGCATCTGCGCACGACGATGGATCATCCAAAGAAAAGCAATTAGGCTGCCAAGGATAACATACGAAGAAAGATCGCATGCCATCCCAATCTGCTGACCTGTATCGCCAAACACGCCTGGTGCCTTTAGGGCAGGGATCGGGCGGAGAGTAGACTGATACAGATTTCACCAGACAGTGGTCGGAACTACCTAACGGTGATAATATTGACACTGAGTTGCGGTCTGGATCTGTTGTCAGCAGAAGGTCCAAGCAATTGGCCGTGTGCGAATCAACATCCGGCACCCTTGTAGCTCCCTGGACCAGCTGGGTAAGATTTAACGCTAGCGCAAGCTTTCGCGTCTCTCGACCAGCATGGTCTGTGCACTGGTATGGGAAGAGCCACTCCTGATGGCGGGCATTAAAATCCCCCAGTAACACCAATTGCGCAGAAGGGTACCTCTGCTTAGCCGCATCCGCCGCCTCACTAAGGTACTGTGTGAGCCCGGTGGTCTCCAGATCTCCACTGTGCGAACGGTAGACACAAGCATAGATAATTTTATCCATGCCTGTGTCCACCAGGGCCCAAAGCGTTGAGAACCTGGAATCCTCAAGATTGCGGAGACGCCGATAGCATATGTCGTCCCGTGCGTACAAACACACACCAGCGCGCGGTTTAAAATTGTGCTCCAGGGTAAACCCTGGGTAGGACAGGTACGACACATCTGACGGACTTCGTATCTGCGTCTCCGAAAGAAAAAAGAGAGATGGTTTTTCAGTCTCCAGGTGATGATGGACTGCTGCGAGATTGGAGTGCAGACCTCTAATATTGCAGAGGTGCACTTTAAGTGAGAGGGAGTGCACGCGCTGTTTAACATGTCTCTTTTTTGTCGACTTTTTCATACTGAGAGTGAGGTAGGAGAGGGGAAGGAAGTAAAATGGAGTCCCATGCTGCTAACCTTCAGTCATGCACTGGCAGGACAGCATCATTGGGGTACTAGTCTGGAGACGGCGGGGACGCCCGAGCCCCCCCGGAAATGACCATCGAGCCCTCTCATCTGGTCGCCAACCAGCATGATGGTGCATTCCGGGATTTTTCGCCAGTTGGCGGGACAGCCTTTCATGTGTGGCTGGCACATTACTTGGGCCCCCAAATAACTGCGGTCGGCCAGCGGTGCACCGTGCCTCGGATCCCGCTACCCTCCACGAATAGTCTCCCGATACGTCAATTCCTTCCGTCAATTCCCTAAATTCAAGCGTAATAATAGACACTGGATCATCAGTCAGTATTTGTTCGAAAACCGCGGTTCACGGGTGAATTTTAGTCTGTAAAGTCTGACAAAGCAGTGGTGGCCCAACGGTAATCGAAATTGAGAAACAGGGATAAAGTGAAACCCGATATTAACGTGCGTGTCTCGAGTCTCAGGTCTCAAATGTTCGAAGCCTACCGGGGTCGGGGTTATCCGAAAGGAAACTAGAGCCCCGGTATGAAGGCTAGAAGGAACGGCGCGGGGTTTTTAGTCAGTAAGACTCTGACACTGTCTCCCGCTCCACCCAAGAGCGGGTTTCGTCAATGATGATTTTCCCCGTCGACAAAAAAAAAAAAAGGTCTCAAATGTTACCAAAAGTCCCGATAATTTGGAAAAAAATCCGTAACTTCAAGACATCAGGCGTCCTAGACCTAAAGGCTCGTGAAAAGGTTAATAGAAAACAAACAGTTATACTTATTAATATTTAAGTTTCCCACTGCTACAGTAAAAAAAGAAAGACAATAAAGACATACTTTAGCCTTATCTCGCAGATTGTTTTAATTTAATTATTATTTTTTAAAAGCATCGCCTTTTAGTAGAAATTGCTCTTGTATCATGAGTTTATTCAGAAACATAAACTTATGTACACCAGATCCTAATATAAAACCAATTTCCGAAAAAAAAAAAAAAGAAATGACAGCACTATTGGCGCCAATCCACTGCGCCAATAGTGTTGTCAGTACAGTCACATTAGGATATTATAACTTATCATATACCTATATAGTCTTCTTTTTCCTACCTTATCCCATAATACTTGGAGTCAGCAACGGCGCAACACGATTTTTTTCTTTCACTCTCACCTGTCAACCGTCACACTATCACTAAACTCCCTTTTCTTTCACATCACTTCTCAAACAATCCTTTCTTATTTTGTCTGGCCTTCCTCTCCCTCTATATCTTATACTAGATTTCGCTTATCTAATAAAGCTTTTATCGCTCAGGAATAAAACAGCTTTCTATCGGTGAAAAAAATTTTTGCAATCGGACCAGTACTTTTAGAGATTACCTCCTACAAACAAAAAAGCTTTACCTTTATATTATTTAGTGTAGATAAATATTCAGGCTACCCTGACATACTAACTCACTTTTACAAAGACATAAAGTTAAATCACATAACCGCAGCTCGTATTTTAATCCGGAAGTCCGCCAGTTTGGGCGTCGAACTAATTCGACGGTACGTTTTGGCACAAACAGTGGGCAAGCCGGGTGCTGTCTCTCAGTTGCGGACACCGCATAAATCTGCGATGTCAGTATGCAGCAAGGCTGTGTAATACTGGAAACCGGTGATTTTATTTTTTCAATTCCATATTAAGTTTCAAACATTTTAACATACACATCATAATACAATAAAGTTAAAAATTAAAAGTGTAAAATGACAAAAAAAAACTACAATAAAATTTATAAATTCATGACAAAACTTTCCGAAGCTACCGAGTAATTCCTAATGGTAAAAGCCAATAGCACTTTTTGCCCCTACGACTCGAATCCAAGAGTGGGAGGATTGAAAATCACGCAGCCGAAAACGATACCAATGAGGCAGTTATACTATTCTAGCTTTGTCTCATCAAATTTCTACCAAAGAGTATGTAATCACTACGTTTTACAATTTTGCTCTGTATAGTTTGGAACTAGATGACGTTGAGTAAAAGTTGTAGAATATTATATTATTAATGTTAAAAATATTTAGAGGTAGGTGGAACAGAGAGTAAAGTCCCACAAACCTCCATTGAAAAGGGAGGATCCTCCGAGCAGACCGGGTGTTATGGTCTGGTGGGCGACTGCCCGATAGTTGTTGTCGGGCTGTCGTATGTGTTCAAATCGCGCGGAGAACTTTGATTGCGCGATGCAGGATTTCGTATTTTCTTCGTAGTTCTTATGTGGCGTCATAGATGTCGCTACAAATAATATAGGAAAAAAAATATCCACCATTTTGAATTTATTGAGACGAGACAACTTTTTCGTGTTCATCTCAACAAAACCTTTTATTTGATACCTATAAAATATAGAATGACGTCACATAGCTAAGCATGTGCAAATGAAAATATCAAATTGTAAAAAAAAATAAGCTAGATGAATGAGACTTTCTCTTGATTTCAAAGAATCATTGTCTAACTTCTTCTTTTCGAAACGATAGCAACCTCAAGCTGTTTGGGAGCACTATGTAGCGATGCCAACTAAACAAGTCTGCAAAATTTTAGCTTCATCGGTTAGGAGTAATTATTTTAAAATTAATTTGCAAGGTTAGACCTAACCAAACATATAGACATTGAAAGTTAAAAGCTTGTAAAAAGCCACATTTAAAATATCTATAAAATAATAAAAAGGTTTATTTGGCCAGTTGATTTAGTGGTTAGTGGCCCTGACTGCTCTGCTAGAGGGCTTCAATTCCCACCAAAGACAAATGTTTGAGTGATAAGCAATATCATTTGTTCTGAGTCTGACTGTAATGTATCTATAGTACTAGCTTTTGCCCGCACGGCTTCGCTCCCGCTCTTCCCTACTCTACCCTACTATACCCTACTCTACCTTACTCTACCCTACTCTACCCTACTCTACCCTACTATACCCTACTCTACCCTACTCTATCTTACACTACTCTACACTACTCTACCCTACCAAACTTCACATAAACCATATACTAATTTAAATTATTTTAATATCTGCAAGCAACCCATTTAAAATTTTACCTTTCAGTTATTTCCAAGATTTTCAAAATAGATTATATTTGCCAATGGACATACACCCTTATGTCCGTCGGGAACATCACGAAAACAAGAGTGAGGTCTGATTTTAAGTTGCGATTAACCCTCCTTTACGCAATTTATGGGAACGGGATCACATTTTTTGTAAGTTGCCTCATTTGTCGGGCAAAAAGTGTGCTGTCGTCAGATTTTACCATTACCGGGTAAGTGGGGTTAAACTATTTACTATTGAACTCAATGTAACTAGTCTGGCCATAAATTTTGTTACGTTTAAAAAGTATATTTTTTTTCCTAAATTTGGAATGAAGCTAATTCATTCTTGTCAAATACTGTTTAGTTTTGAAGTATTTCTGTGTAATTTTTCCTGGCTGCCTAACACAGACATACGTTGCCGCTAGACCGCTAGAGTCTAGTGGCACCGTGGTACCGACATCACACCCACATGTATAAAACGTTACGTGAATATATTCATTGTGCGTACAGCGAAGGAGTGGAATTCCGTTTTAGAATATATGTTTCCAGATAGCTACAACCTTTATTTAAATTATTTATTACAATTTACAAGTCTTTAATTTATTTATTCATTTAATTCAGACATAGTCCATACATTAAGTACATACAAGATTGAAATCAAATTAAACATTAAAATAATCACAAATAGGTACATACGTAACATTATGAATAATATGAATAATACGATTGACGCTGGAGCAGATTATCACTTAGAGCTCTTACACACGAGCGGCATGTTCCCAACGGCAGAGGTAACTGCAGCCGTCGACGCGCGTTGGCGGCAACCGTCGACGCGTCGATGACTTCCGTTGACGCGTCGACGGCAGCCGTCGACATTTCAACTTCGAAGATCAGCGGCAGCCGTCGTCTGCTCTCTTAGAATAGGAGTCAGTTGGACAAAGTGGCGGACGCAGCACTCTACAACTGCAAGTGTCACTATACGTCGACGTGTCGACGGTTGCCGCCAACGAGCGTCGACGACTGCAGTTACCTCTGCCGTTGGGAACATGCCGCTCGTGAGTAAGAACTCTTACGTGAGATAGTGGTCAAATGCGAACATATCAATAATAATTTAAAAACAAAAAAAAATTGGCCTATGAAGACTTTAGCTAAAATGGGTCAATGTAGTCATCATCTTTATGTCTACAGAACACACATGTTTTTTAATCTTCTTACCATAAAATATCGTGAACATTCAGTGAACATATCGTTTAACGTATGATCAAAGAAACCTATAAGCCGAGAAAGAATTCTCATTCCACAGAACTCTCAAACACAAATGGAATTACGATATTAATAATAAGATCTTGTATTACGGTACTTTGATTTCGAATTCTTATATCATAATTTCCCACTGGCTTACTCAATTGAAAAAATATCAGAAGATATATAGAATCGATCAATAATCTCAAATTAATATGTTGTTTTCATGTATTGTGGTTCTATACAACAATATTTTTAAGTATATGTGAAACCTGAATATAGTTTGTTAAGAATCAGTAACTGAATCGACACCAAGAATGTTTACACCAATTTGTTATTTTTTTTTTCAAAAATATTTTTAAAAGATCACAAGTTGGAAACCGTGACACTAAGTAAAACACAGGTCATGGCAGGTCATAGCGGGTAATGGGTGCCAGCGCACAGCAGGGTGCGGGAGCAAAACAATCCCTCAGTCGTCTACTGGGGCTAAGGTCAGTTTCCGAAAACGAGGCTCGGCCCCGGTATGAAAGGCAACAAGTAACGGGGTGGGTTTTTTGTAGTCAGTAAAAGTCTGAAAGTGTCTCCTGATCCACCCAAGGGCGAGGGATGTCATTCAGATGACTTTTATCTACCGAAAAAAAAACCCCTTCAGCCAGCCGGATGGCCTGGTGACCATGCATTTTTGTGGATTATCAAGTAACAAGCTTATAACTTTGCAGTTATGACATTTTCTACATAGATTTTTTATATAAAAATAATATACACGTGTTTCGGGTTTCGCTTATGCTAAAACTAATGATGTATATGTAAGCATTTTTACATTAAATACTACATGTAACATAAGAAACGTACATCCTGAAAGTCAATATGTTCTGGAACCTTAACATGATATGTTAAAATGTCAGGCGTGCAAGCAAAAACAAAGAAAGAATAGTTATTTGTTATACAAGAGTGCAAAGTTGCTTTTTAACCGCGTGCTCAATTTTGATAATCGAGCAATTTTAGAATCCTTCGATTCTAAAATCGAAAACGACAGCATCACCTACTTCTGATAAACCAGAAGTAGGTGATGCTGTCGTTTGATTTTTTTCTATACGAGAGCTATAGACTCCCATTTTTACTTTTTTGATGAATGGAGCCTTTGATTAATTGTGAAAATTTAACAATATTTTAGACTGCACTTATGATATTATAAAAAAAGTCTTTTTATTTCTGTATTGACTTACTATACTTTGTTAGTATCATAATAATTTATTAAACTATGTTAAGAAACAAATACAAATACCTAAATATTAGTAACATAAAAATTTAACAACTATGTTAGCAGACAGTACCTATGTACATTGTACAGGGCATTTATATGTAGATTGCTTAAGAAACGAATATAATCCTACAATATTTTTAACTTTCTGATAAGCATTATCGAAACGAGAATATCTCTTTATTGAAGCCACAAAGATAGTCTTAATTCATGAATCCCCAAGCGACACCCGGTGGCCGCGCATCTATTGTCTTACTATTGTGTCTCTAATTGACGGTATCTGAAGGGTTAAACAAACAGATTCGGAACCACCCGTGCATACTGTAACAAATGTACCACCATTCTGTTTCCAATATAGCTTCAAGTATTGGCACCATGAACACTAGACCACAATACAATCTGCAAACAGTTTTCTGTTGATTGCACACGAACAAACAGAATTTTGCGAACTGCCCTCAGCCATATTCTCGCAGCCGCATCGAAAAATGGAGCAAACAAAGAGTTTCGTCCCAAAAAAATTTTTTGTGTGCAAAACAGAAATGAGCTTATAGGAAAAATCTTGCTTGCAGTTGGATTTTTCAGTAATTGTATCTATTAATTCAGTGTATTACTTGACATCTTTTTAAATACAATTCTTTCACACGTGTGTTTGTGACCTCTTAATGGTTTAGTTTTTAGAAGAAAAAGATGAGATGGTGGTCAAACGCGAGCCTATCATAAATAAAAAAAAAAAATATCGTGGCAATATTAGAATGATGATGATCTCTCTGATCTGATGATTAAAAACTGCATTAGACCCGACAGGTGGCCCAAATGCAATAACAAAACTTAAAAAAAAAATGCATTCGGTTTCATCGTCGGCCACATCATCGCTTTCCATCAGGAGATAGTGGTCAAACGATGAGTCTATCCACTATAACATAAAAATTTGCGGGCTACATTTGAGCATATGTCTTCGAATTTTTGGTTCTAGGACATGCCGGTTTGGTTTCCTCACGATGTTTTCCTTCACCGTTTTGAAAGCAGTAATAATGAAATAAATTACACAAAGTAATGCGCCTGGCAGGGTTTGAACCCGCGACCTACAACTCGTAAGACGGAGCCATTACCACTCAGCCACCACTGCTCTCAGGAAAAGCATAACAAAGACTAAAATAGGTAAGCAAAAATGTTCAGCAATTAAATAAATAGCCTGACTCGAATGTCTAGGAATATCGAAGGCTGAAAAGCCAGAGCGCCATCAGTTCGTTTTATTGCCTAAAATGGCACTTTTATAGCACAATCCTTTTACTATTTATATCTGGGTTAAGCCCAATGGCGTGCGATAAAAGGACATTTTAAATAATTGAGTGTACATTTTTGGCACTAGAGAACTTTAGGCTTGCGGTATTAGAGGAGGTTCTGGGATCTTGTTATCTATACAGTTGTACCTATATGGATAAGTTCGAGACACAAAACTTCATATTTATCTTCTACATATATTCATACAAATATTATAAAAGCGAAAGTCTGTGTGTATGTTTGTTACTTCTTCACTATCAAACGGCTGAACTGATTTGAAATGCGGGTAGATCGGGACAAAAGTTTATACTGTTCTCCCGGTCTGCACACTACATCCGTGTACAGATACTTTTTATCCCGAGAGTGTTCCCCAGGGTCAATTTTCAAAATTCAAGTATGCGAAGCCGCGTTGACAGCAGCAAATTTCATCCAAATTTATTCAGCTATTCGAGCGGTAAAAAACATATACACACACTCACAAACCGACCTTTATAATGGTAGAGTGATTTGGTGTGGACTCATTACGATTCTTTCATCCACACATGTCTACATTTTCATTAACTATATCGGTAAAAATAGAAGTTTAATTAAGAAATAATAAATGGCTACAAAGGGCTGTCATTGACATCCATCATTCTCTGTAATCAACCCATCTTTCCTAAATATAGAATTCTTTGGAAATCACAAGACAATTGCTAACATTCTTAATAGCAATTAAGAATTCTATTGTTTTCATTGTAACGTCTAGCCAACCACAAAATATATAGGTACAGAAGTCAATCTACATACAAAGCGCACTCAAACAACGCACACAGACACCGCTCACGGACACGATATCTCGATAGCGTCTCGGCCCATTTGTCGAACAGTTCCGGCTCAAACGCTCATTAGTGTGCGTCCACCGAGCGTCGGTATTAAAAGTGAAGTACATACATGAGATTGTCTTCTGTACCTAACTATTTTGTGCCTGAACTGAAGGGGATCACAAACAAGCTAGCTGAAGATCATTAATATTTAATGAACACGCGAATAAATAAACTGTTTGTTAGTGTCGAGCTCACAATTGTCTGTGAGGGTTTAATTAGATTACTTTTGGAGTGAATGCCTTTTCATTAAGGCGTTATTTTTTGGTTGAGATTGAGGGTCTTTTAATAACTTCGCAAGCTCTGGGTGGAGCGAGATGAAGTATCAAACTTTACTGACCAAAATCACACCTATATTATTTTTCGCTTAGCGTTCCAGGACCCCGGGTTTCCTTTTCGGAAGTCAATCCATTGCCCCAATAGGCGTCGACTCTGCTGGGTCCTTTTTGTATTGCTGAAATTCCTTTGAGGCGCGCGTCGATTACTACGCCCCGTCTCGACTCAGAGGACTCAGGCTCGATCCAGACGGTTTTCCAGACGGCCGAATCTACGGCCAGTGGATACGGAATCCTAAACTTCAAAAATGACTGTTACCAAGGAAAAGCTTTGGTAGGCTAAATACAAGCCAAGGTAACTTCCGACTTCCAATTCTTTTCAAAAGACGTGACCTATTTTCCCCCACACATTTAGAATTAATGACATCAAATAGTTTCCCAAACATACTTAAATGTAAATGAACTAACTTTTGACCCAGTTAATTAACTAAGGTATCGTATGAAAAACAAATTTGACTGCATTAACCCTTCGCCTGGTGAGGGTGTTTAAAATTTATGAAGTTGAAAACTTTCGAGTTGCAAAGGGCAGTAAAAGTTTCTTTGATGTTTTTAAATTCTGTGTGATGTTTTGGACACGAGTTGAGGCCTAATGATGCTGTTGTCATGTGAACAGGGTCCTTATTATGACGTGTTGAAATGTGATTCGTGCGAGCGAGAAAGAAGGTTGGAGCCTTGTCTGTGGCGTGGACTCGCTCCGGCTCCATATAAAAATGTCCGTCTGTGGGAGTAACGCTGTGGTCCTCTGATTCTTACGTCATTACATCGAAATATAAAAGAGAGAGAGAAAATGTCTTCTCACTGACAGACATTGGTTGACGAACCTAGAGCGAGTACGGCTCCACAGTTGAGGTAACCTTTCGGATACCGTAATTAGAGACATAATAGAAAGACATTGACAGAGTGAACGCCGCCCGGTGTTATAATATAGCTTCATCCCTTTAACAATTCCGTTTGACTCGTTAAATGGATCGCATTAAGAGCTAGTGGTAGAGCCTCTTCGTATCTGGAAACAGATACTTGATAATTTTTATCTGTATCTGGTAATACTATAAATATTGTTGGATATTTATCTTAACCCTTCAGATACCGTCAATGAGAGACACAATAGTAAGACAATAGATGCGCGGCCACCGGTGGTCGCTTGGGGATTCATGAATTAATGAGTCGTGATAACCCAGTGGGCGAGTTCGGGTACATACACATAAAATGCATGCCCACTAAATGTACGCAAGAACTACATGTACTGGACTTGGAATAATATTATATACTTTAGAAAGTCTTAAGGGGGATCCTTAATAATAGTTCGCGTCAAATTTTCTTAAAGATAATGTTAAAAACTTAAAGTTTGCACATTCACCTTAATGGACGATTCATTTTAAAGTCAGCACAAGTTCTATCATAGAAAAATGAAACTTCTGGAATGAGATTTTTTGCCAATAATTAAAAACTTACAGAACCAGAAAGCCAAGTCTTACTATATGAACATTTAATACATTGTCTTTAACGCCACGCGTAGTATGGACAACTAAAATGCATTTAAAAATAGCTGTCACAAAAAAAATCTTACACCTAAATAACACAACAGTAACCACAAAACTGCTGTGAGCGGTAGCTAAGCGCGGCGCGGCGAGCGGTAATATGAAAAGTATGAAAATGTATACCGCTCGCCACGAAACGCTGTTCATAGCGAAAACGATCTGCTTACCGATGCCGCCCCGCTCGCTGCTAAGACCAGTGTCGTGAACAGACCTTCATCACCATTTCCGCCGATATAAGTCCACGGTTGGATTTAGGCCGTTCCTAAGTGTCCCCACAATTAACAATCCTTTTTGTTTTTTTTTCTGTACATATGGGGGGTTTGGCCATAACCCGCCACGCGTGAACAGACCTTAAGACCATGAAATACATAACTAAACTTACCAGCAATCGCAAGCTGCATAATAAAGAAGTTCATGCGGCTCTTCCTGGCGTTGGTGCAGAGCAGCGCGGCTATCACGGACGCGTTCAGCACCACTATCGCCACGAACAGCACCCACATTACCGTGAACTGGATCGACTGGAAGATAAACGACTCAGGTTTATAGACTGTTAGGTTAGTGTTAAAAACGTGTTGGATACTCATTTTTTTTTTTTTCATTATTTATTAACATCTTGCTCACATTATAGAACTGACAAGAAATATGTCATCAAGATTTTTGTAACTCATGACGTGGTTTAAAAAAGTTTCTTGCATGTTCTTCTTCATAGAGATCTGATTTCTGGTAAAAGTGGAAATGTACACTTGAACAATTTTTAAGCTTGTTTTTGTATGTTTGAACTTCTGAGTCTGTTTCCTACTTTGTCTAAGTCGGCGACCAGTCTAACAAAATTTTGCTTTATAACAGTATTTTGTAATACAACTCTTTTACAATATTGCCAATTCTGTGGTTGGTTGCCAAACCGCATATATAGATATAGCAAAATTAATATTCTTTTTATTCACATATTACGTTCATTTCTACAAAAACCACATGAAAATAACACCGAACCAAGCAATATAACGACAAAATGACCACGTGATACTATCTCATATTATCTATATTGGAATTTTAGTTACAATGGTTATGGTTAATAAATTTTTGATTTGCTTGAGAAAACATTCCTTTAAATTATGGAGAAATGCATTCTGGAAGACACCTTCGAAGCAGTTTCTACCTAATCGAGTTTTTACAGCATGGAACCGGCTCTTGGAAAGTGTTGAAAGCTCCCACACTGAACTGCTTTGAAAATTGGTTGGACAGACTAAAACAACTGACATCTTTACAAATTATCTGAAACACTCGCATCAGTTAAAGGTAGAACTGCACTGCGCACATATACCGATCTGGGGGCCAATTCTCGATTTTAGAGATGGTGTCGAACTCGACAAAAATGTCTAATGACGTAATTTTTTCGACAAATTTTAAAAGTCGCTATTCTGGGGATGTCGAATTCGACATTAGTCGAAGGATAACGTTAGAGATCATGTCGAGTGCTTCTGAGCAGTAGAGATGTAATGTCGATTATAGATATTATAGATATGTCATCACTGAGTGATTTCGTTGAGTTTTTTTAGATTTTTAGTGCGTTACTCTGTGTTTTATTTGTTTTAAAATATGGCTTGGCTTCTCATATTGGAATTTCAATTTGCTCTGTGATTTGTGGATTGTGTATTTTCTTGGAACGACAACCTTCGCGTACAATAACGGATTTTTATATCCACGGTTGGACTTAAAACTAGGTATTTTTCCCCTCTATATTGTTTAAAGTATAAAACATAGTACTTATTCTTATGGTATAAAACACACAACAATAAACAGCACAGTTCACAAAATCAAAAATTTTGAACCGCGAATTCTGACAATCAACTGTCAAGCTAATTAAATTTACACGAAACGTTTCGTTTTATACATAAATAATTAGGTCTAGTCAGAGTTTTAAAACCAAATCATTTATTCACTCATAACTACATAAAACGAAACGTGCGATTAATTTATTTCTATTTTGACTGAGAATACGAAATTCTGTTCAATTCGACATTTTTTGGTAGAGATAGAGATATTTTTGATAAACATAGAGATAGCCTTGCAATCTCGAACTCGAGATAAATGGCGAATATCGAGAATTGGCCCCCTGTTCGCGTCGGTCTCTATACATAAAAATACGGAAACTAGACTTGTAGAGCTACAATATTTGATCCACGCCACGCAACGTCGTCGTGATAAATCAGGCGTTGTACACGTATGCGTCAGTCTAATGTAGTTCCAGCTTAATAGCTGCTAATGTATTTTAATAGTAAAGTGTATAAGAACAATACAGATTGTCGTGAACGCCAGCGAACTGATGTAGGTACTTTCAGAGATTACCTTCTACAAAAAAAAATAAAAAAAAAAACTCTTTATAATATTAGTACAGAAGTGTAGATAACCGATAAAGAAATAATAATAAAAAACTAAAACCCGACTACGATACAAAAAACGACGCTGAAAAAGTATGGAACAAGATTTTCAGGATGCTACAATAAACAAGATAAACAAGATCAGAACCAAAAGAAAAGCCGAAGTCACACGTAAGAGGTATCAACCAAAACACTTTAATAATAACCTCCTTTGGATTTGTCGTAGTCGGGTAAGTCGTAACTAGTGAAAATATTTGAAATTAAATAGAAATTCCTGCTGTTAGTAACAAAGGCTTCTCACTCCCTGTCAGTCAGCTATTTCAACTTCCGCCCTCGAAATTGGTATTTGAACTTTCAAATACCAATTTCCCTATTACAATATCCAGTTTAACAATTCACTTAACTTTCATTTCCAATAAATAATTTTATTGAAACGTTCTATCACAGTCTGGCAACGAAGAATTAAATCAATTTAATTTATTAAAAACCGGTCAAGTGCGAGTCGGACTAGTGCACGAAGAGTTCCGCACCATCCGTAGCAAAATAAGCAAAAAATAACGTTTGTTGTGCCGTTTTGACTACAGAACTAAAAAAAAAACGCGGCCAAGAGCAAATAGTACTTGCCCACAAAGGGTTTTGCACCGTCCGTCCGTTGCAAAAAACAGCAAAAAATAGTCTGTTTTATGAGAGGCAGCTTAAATCTTTATTTTTTACAGTTTTTATTATTTAATGTTGTAGAGGCAACAGAAATACATCATCTGTGAAAATTTCAACTGTCTCACATCACGGTTCATAAGATACAGCCTGGTGTCAGATGGTCAGACGGACGGACAGCGGAGTCTTGCTAATAGGGTTCCGTTTTGTCCTTTGAGTACGGAACCCTAAAAAACGTACCAAAGCTTCCATTAATCATTCCTTTCAAAAACTTTAGAAAATTAATTCACATTTAGTTAGAAGACTCTTGATGACTCTTATCGAGTCGGTATACTCAAACAGCGATTAGTTACTTATAAGTGAATATATTGAAGGTGGAAGTATCTTCAAATCCTGGTTCTGTTTGAATAAATACTATTTTGGATTAGAAAAAAAAAATCAAACTAAATCGATTTGGTGTTTGAGACGTGCAGCCAACCATACTCAGCGGACTATCAGCAGTAAAATTATATTTGTGGTTATGAAATGTATGTATTTTTACACAATAATGCTCATTATTTTTTTTTTACATAATTCTCTAACTTAGAAAAGAGCTGAAATGTGTAATTTTTATAAAAACTTGGAGTTTGACCTTGTTTATAAGTTAGAGAGATATGATGTTTTTTTTATGGTGGCGAAAATCATCCAATGGCAACCCCCGCTATTGGGTGGACCAGGAGATTGTGTCAGACTCATACTGACAAAAAACCCAACCCGTTCCTTTTAGCCTTCATACCGGGACTCGAGCTCCCTTTCGGATAATTTTGGCTCCCGGCTGGGCCCCTGCTGTTGCTGACAACTCGCTTGAGGGGTGCAGTCGAGAGTTATGATGATAGTTTTAGTGAATAAAGCTGTCAAAATATACCCTACATCCGATCCTAAGCTGCAATATTCAACAAACTTTCAAAAATTTAAACTTTGCAAGCTACCGTAAAGCATCCAAAGCAGCAAAGAAAAAATCCGCAACATAAAAGAAAGAACAATTTATTTATTTGCAACTCGCACAGGACAACCGACAATACAAAAAACCTAAACTTTCAAATGCTTTAAAATAAAATAACATTAAAATGAAAAAAAAAACCTTTTACGACGCCAAAAAGGCTCCTATCTCAGTAACAACCATAAATGACAGATTTGTAATTAAAATCTATCCAATCAAATTAAAATCAATCCATCTTATGAAATTTACAACTGTTTTCGTCCAAGTTTTAAGCTGTATTGAAAACTGTATCAAAATCCAACAGACTCGGATTATCCTATACGTGCAAATGTAGATAAAATAGATCTGTACGGCTACTGGTGACAGAATTGAAAATCGTAGCTACGGTTTTGGATTATTTTACAGTTCTTGTGTGTAGGGTTGGAGATATTTCACCGAGTGTGAGCAATGATATTGTAGAATGATAACATTTTTATAAGAATAGCTATATTGTTAATATTCTGAAAGCTAGCTAATAAGCACGTCTTTTTTAATTTTTCTCACATACTTATATGTAAAATTTCAATAATAACAGTGCAACCACATATATGTTTAAATAATGATGTAACCACAATTTTGTAATAATTGATTTAGAAATTTTGGAATGTCTTGCGCATTCTTCTCCATAGAGATCTATCGTCTCTATGGAGAAGAATGCGCAAGACATTTGCTTTGAAATGAGCAAATTGAAAAAAAGGCTACCGATCATCTCTACAAGGACACGGCCATGCTCCAACCAAACCGGACTGGTTTTCAACTTATATTTCACCATGACTTCCGACCAATCCGTACAATGGTGAAACAGAAATCTCCCGAACTGACCATACTCGGTGAGGACCTGCAGCAGTCGCAAGGTAAGGACTCCCTGGCGCCTCTGTAGCTACTCCTCAAAGAGGGAACTAACCATCATGACTATGGCGTACCCAATGACTGACTGATCTTGAAAATACAAATGCCTGTTTTAATTAAAACAAAATAATGCTTTGAGTTTTAATTATAATCCTATTTACCACAAAATATTAAAGACCAAATATAGGTACGTAGCTGTGTCTTTATTCGCATCAATTGAATTTATAAGGGGCTGTTCCATTGTATTTTATTTTGGTTTGACGAATTGCGATGCGGCGATGTATACAAATTTTCTGTTGCTTGATACCATTTTTTTACCTTTGATTTTAAATTAACAAATTCGTCCACATCGATGTCAATGGGAAAAGTGCCTAGAATGATGGCAGCATTGTCACGCTGGATGGCAATGCTGATTCGTTGACCGAAAAAAACCTTTCCCCCTTTTTTACTCGTTTGTTGTTACTATTTTAAGTTTGTATTTACTTATTAATTTATAATATAATAATAATAATAAACTGCACTCTTATTTATGGATAGTATTGCAACCAGAATCACCGTATCAATTTCATATTGTGTTCTAAAGATCCAACCTAAATTATAAACGAGATAATGGCCAGAGAAAATTTAACCCTTCAGATACCGTCAATTAGAGACACAATAGTAAGACAATAGATGCGCGGCCACCGGTGGTCGCTTGGGGATTCATGAATTAATCTGAGTATATAGAAACGTAAAAAAAAGAATAAAAAGACATTTTTATACGACTACATAGAATTTGTGTGTAACTTAGCAACCGATCTAATTCAGCAAAATCAGAAAACATCAAACCGTACATAACAATAAAGCAAAAACATTCTTTATCAAAATCATTAAGTTGTATGTTATGTAGGCTACTACAGTTAAAAGCCTGAAGTATCGCCGTGTTTGATAGTGTTATCACGACAGGCTCTCTCGATATTCGATGACGTTAACCCCAAAATATCCATTACACGATTAAAACCTTTCACGTTTTATTATACAACATAATCCGATAAAAATGTTGTGGGTGGGACGAGATTTGTTGGGTGTTTTTGTTCAATGACGACTAGGTTTTTCTATGGCTTCGCTTGTGTAGCTTTTTCTGATTTTCTCGGAATCAAAATATCATTTTCTTTATTTTTTCAGGTCTGAATCTTCAAATTACTCATCCTGCTGTGAATGGAGTGAGACACTTTCGGACTTTTACTGACTGAAACCAGTGGTTCTCCAGTTATCCTTTAAATTCCAAGGTCATGATAATTCTTACGAAAAATTCCGGAGCTCATATCCGTGTCAAGTGGCAAAATTGTGATTTTTTTATCACATTTTCTATGACTTTCCGCCAGATTCCGGCAATAACTGTCCCCGTCAAATATTCTCTTTAAGAGGGTCCTTTTCCACTCGCCTATCGTAAACATTGAAAATGGTTTAAAAGCTTGTTACTTCATTTAATGCAATCCAACGCGATGTTTGACGAAAAGGCAACGCAAAAACAGCGAGATAACGCCTGAAAACTCTGTTAATACTCGGTAATTCCGAGATTTACTCGAAAATTTCACAAAACTTGCTCCAGGAAATAGCTGTTTTTTTTAAACCCTTAAAAGTTTTTGAAAAAAGTTGTCGTTATTTAGAATCTTAATAAAATTTGCAATGTCTCTAGAGGATTAATTTTTTGATTTTTTTAATTTTTAGGCAAATTATGAAGTGTCAAAGTTCATACAAAATAGGACATTTTCAGAGGTTTTTACTGGATTAGTTTTACACAAATTTAGAAATTGGTTTCTTTAGAAACCTAGATAATATCCACAAGATACTGTGTTTCCAAAATATTTAATGAAAAATGTGTAATAACGTCATAATCAGTTATGAGCGGTTGTATGAAAAATAGTGAAAATGTGAGTCATGATGCACCACCTTAATTAAGGGCTGCAATTCTCTAAGGCTTTTTAGTATAAAACCGCGATTTCAAGTAGCTTCAAAGAAAAGGTCAAATTGCATCCTTCATAATATTCTTTGCGGCCATGCTGTGTATGCGGTGGCGCCGCTTGGTTGAAGTCAGGTGTTCATCAAGCCCCTTTCCTCCTATTCCAGTAGTAAGAAATAGAAGTCTTTCAGTAAAGTTTGCTCTATTGTCCGCTGGTTGATGCTACGTTCACAATGACATCAGCAGCCACAGTGAGGATATTCGCGGGAGAACGACCAGTCGTTGAATTTTGCTCAATTGGCGCGACACGATAAGAAAATTTACTTCAAAATGCACGCTGTACTACACCTTACACTGTCGACCGATTTATTGGCCAAAAGTCGATACAATTATTCCACGCTCTTGCGGAGTATAGTATACCATTTAATTGCTTGTCTGTTTGTATTCTATAGTTGTCTAGTTTATAAATTCCAAATATGATTGACGTACAACGCTGTTTCCAATAAATATAACATCCTCCGATAGCTTTGTATTTAAATTTCAATATGCTATGGATTTTTTTTATTTAGTCGTAAAAGTAACCTCTTGATTAAAATAATCCTTGATTGTAGCTATCAGGAAGCTCTATTTCCGGCAGGGAATTCCACTCCCTACCGCAGATATTCCAAACCCACACTATGTTTTCTAATAATGTGAATATCTTCATAATTATATAACATCTTCAAACATTCACCATCTACAAAATGTCTGCGTAGGAGCAAATATATACGTGATTATGCGAGTCAACAAAATTTTCATGTGTTCAAGGAAATTGTTTAGTTTACCTTAAAACTTGACTCAAGTCAACACACTTGTAATATCAAATCATAATTATCTCTTTATTCAAGTCGATGAACCTCCTCTGAATGTTAATGAGTTTGGATAAGCCTGGTATTAAGTAATCCTAGTCTTAACACTAATTATATTACTTGATAAGATATATGTAGACTAGCTTTTGCCCGCGCAGCTTCGCTCCCGCTCTTCCCTACTACGCTCTACTATACTCTACTCTACCCTACTTTACCCTACCTAACTTCACATAAACCATCTACTAAATAGTCCGAAAAAAGCCTAAAAATTTGGTATGGATAGGTGAGCCCGTTCTTGAGTTATAAAATAACAACGAAAAGTGGCATTGATTTTTATATATATAGATAATATGCTTACAATATACTCGTATGAATAGACCAGCTTTTGGCCCGCGGCTTCGCCCGCGTACATTAAATATAGCCTATGTCTATAACTGGAACTGTTCAACGAGTGAGCCGAGGCGCTCCAAGATATCGTGTCCATGAACGGTGTCTATGTATGCGTTGCCCGAGCGCGCTTTGTATGTAGATTGACTTCTCTACCTATTTATTTTGTGGTTATTTTCTATATAATATTACGCTACAACTTATGGGAGCAGAGCAGTAATCAAAGATGTCGGTTGGACCGCGGGAGACAGCTAGAAGTGATTAAAATTACTTCATTGAAACACTTACATCATAAAAGTAATAAACGTTGAGTTCGGCGGTGGTGTTGGTGGCATTCCTGATGTAGCCGTGGTCATCATCAGGTGTGTGCAGCGTCGTGAATGACGTGCGCGGCGTCGTCTGCTGCGCAAACTCCTCAATCATGCTGTCCATAGTCCTGGAACAATAGAAGATCTGGGTTTAGATAAGGCTGGTGAAATTAGTTTTGAAATTTTTCGGGGCGTGCAAGCATCATATTTTGTGTTCTTTTTTGTATAGCGATCTGTATTCAGAAGCCATATTCTGTGACAAAAGAAGTGGATCAGGAATAAAGACTGTCCAATTTAAAACATGACACCAGACCAGAATCTCAATCTATTACCGGAATCGGGGTTATATACCGGGATCGGGGTTATCCGAAAGGAAACTAGAGCCCCGGTATGAAGGCTAGAAGGAATGGCGCGGGGTTTTTAGTCAGTAAGAGTCTGACTCTATCTCCCGCTCCACCCAAGTGCGGGTTTTGTCATAAGATGATTTTAACCGTCGACAAAAAATAAAAATAAAAAAGACCAGACTCTTTAGTCATTGTGTAATGTAAACTCAGTTCGTCGCGATATTTATATTAAGTACCTTTAAGTTTAAACTCAAATTTTGATGATTTTATTTCAATCAATCTTTTGTATTGCCAAGCAGTCGGTTAGGCAAAAAGATTAACTTATGTAGACCTAAAAATAGGTAAGTGAAACTTATAATAATAATTTAAAATGTGTAAAGGTACAAATATAAACTGAACATAAACTTGATTATTTTACTACAATATTTTGTAAGGTACATCACTAAAAATACTCTGCCCTTCAAGGACCACCAACTTCGGCGTAGTTTAGCCGAAACCAAACACCGACAAACAACGCGAAATTTCAGATTACTCCCCGTATTGAAGTTTTATTGTGTCGACAAAGGGTGTGGGACTGTGGGTGTCGGTAAAGGGTTTCGGTGTCGGCGAAGGCCGTTGCTGTCAGCGTATGTGGATGTTATTAGTGTCGGCTATGTCGGCCAAAAAAGAGCATGCAGTATGCTCTTTTTTTTGGCCGACATAGTATTGGTTGTATTGGTTGGTTCGATGTTTAGTTACTATTAAGGTTTGTATAGACTAAGTGTGACATATTTGATTTTACATTTTACCAATTACACAATCAACTCGACATAAAATGGTTTTTAATTTTTTCTGTCGATATGGAAATTAATTTGTGAGATTATGCTGAAAAGATATTGGGATGGCCCAGTGGCTAACATACGCGCCTGTCGTACATGTGGTGGCGGGTTTGAAACCAATATGATTTTTTTAATTACAGTCAACTTTTATAAGTTTATCATCAAACATCGGTCATGATGACCCGGTGTCATCATCCTCATAACTATTTTCTCATCACTGGATGACAAGACATGGCAACATAATATGGAAGATAAAGTTTGCGCTGAATCTTTTTGGAACTTGTGCCCCCCCCCCCCCCCCCCACATACTGAAAAATTATACTTCAGCACTTTTTTTTTCAAAGTAGGAAATCATTCAATGACTTCTCTCGTTCTAGGTGGAGCGGGAAGTTGTGTCAAACTTTTACTGACTTTATGGAGATTAAGTACGGAAAAACATATCACACTTTTATTTAAAACAAAAATACTTGAAAAATCAGGAACAATAGATTCTCGTATAATCTTTATCACTAAACTAAATTTCATGCTGTTTTGGTCGGTTTTTTAAACAAATTGATATTTTTTAAACTAAAGAATAAAACAACTAAACCGCTATTTCATTCTTCTAGTAAAAAAAAAATCTAATGGGTTCCAGTCAGCAATGACACTCCCCCTCACTATACTTAAAAAAAAAAACTATTTATTTCAGAATAAACTTCCATAATAAATTTGTTAGTATCATAATAACTTACAAAACTTAGTTAGTAAACAAAAACAACTACAAAAACATAGATGTTAGTAATACAAAAACTTAACAACTATTTAGAGGTAAGTGGGACAGAGTGTAAAGTCCCACATACCTCCGTTGAAAAGGGAGGATCCTCCGACCAGACCGGGTGTTATAGTCTGGTGGGCGAATGCCCGATAGTTGATGTCGGGCTGTCGTATATGTTCAAATCGCGCGGAGAACTTTGATTGCGCGATACAGGATTTCGTATTTTCTTCGTAGTTCTTATGTGGCGTCATAGATGTCGCTACATCACTCCCCTCCGGAGATCGGAGATCGATGCTTCTTGATGCTTCTTGATGTATGCCAGGTCAGCGGTAGGTTGGTTCCAGTGAGTCGGAACCGATGCCGCATAGTTCTCGGTGAGTCGGAACTGTCTGCGGTGATGCCCCAGTGAGTCGGGATAATGCCCCAGTGAGTCGGGGTGATGATGTCCCAGTGAGTCGGGATGATGCCCCAGTGAGTCGGGGTGGTGCTGTCCCAGTGAGTCGGGATGATGCCCCAGTGAGTCGGGGTGGTGCTGTCCCAGTGAGTCGGAGTAGTGCTGCTGGCTCCAGTGAGTCGGAGTAGTGCTGCTGGCTCCAGTGAGTCGGAGCGGTGCTTGTGCGACGTAGGGCTTGATTGCTGGTGTCGACCAGGAGAGGTTCTTCATGGCTCTTCGTATGACTGGACGAAGGTGCGGTGTGCCAAGGTCGCTGATGCGGCTGAGGTGGTGACCAAGTATGACCAGGTAGACATACTGGTGGTCAGGATACCCTTAGCCGAGGGTGCTGGCTGTATGGCTCGTTGCTCGAAAGCTTGAGGAAGTGATGATGACGTCACGAAGTAGTAGCTGCACGAAGGCTGCGCTGACGTTCTTTGTCGAGGGTCACCAGTTTGGAGAGATGCGGAACAGAGAGTAAAGCCCCACATACCTCCATTGAAAAGGGAGGATCCTCCGACCAGACCGGGTGTTATAATCTGGTGGGCGACTGCCCGATAGTTGTTGTCGGGCTGTCGTATATGTTCAAATCGCGCGGAGAACTTTGATTGCGCGATACAGGATTTCGTATTTTCTTCGTAGTTCTTATGTGGCGTCATAGATGTCGCTACAACTATGTTCATCATCATCATTTCAGCCGACAGACGTCCACTGTTGGACATAGGCCTCCCCTAAGTGTCGCCACAATGATCGATCCTGTGCGTCCCTCATCCATCGGATTCCCGCAACCTTCACCAGGTCATCGGTCCACCTTGTAGGAGGCCGGAAGGCCTCCTACAAGGTGGACCGATGACCGCTGCGTCTTCCGTACGAGGTCGCCACTACAGAACCTTTCGGCCCCAACGGCCACTTAAGTAACTCCTCCTGTAAATAGTGTCTACTAACAACTATGTTAGTAGACACTATATACAGGAGCATGTAGTTGGCTTTATCCGAGTTTAAAATATTAAAAAGTCAGCCGTAGGTAGTGCACGTAGCTCTATGTTTACTACGTGCGGTTCTCCATATGGAATGCACTTATGTTTCAGTAGCGCCGCGCATGTGCGAGCCGGGAGCTAACAATAATCTTTATCTCTATACTAAATTACATGTGGTTTAAGTCGGATTTTTCAATGGTTTTATTTTATTAACTGAAGAATAAAATGGCTGACATATTTTTATACAAAAACAATAAAACCGCCATTTCATACTTCAGGTAAAAAAAACTCGAATAGGATTCAGTCAGCAATGACATCCCACTCACTAGAACAAAAAAAAAAGTTTTAAGGTTTTAAATATTAAAAAGTCAGCCGTAAGTAGTGCACGTAGCTCTATATTCACTACGTGTAGTTGTCCATATGGAACGCACTTACGTTTCAGTAGTGCCGCGCATGCGCGAGCCGGGAGCTAAATTGGAGTTATCCGAAGTTCCCTTCACTCGCGTCGAGGATCTGCGGGCATACAGACGCCCGCAGACCCTCAATGCGCGTACCTAACAGTATTGCAAGCTGAAACTATATTAGACCGACGCACACGTGTAACACGCCCGATTTGTACACGGTGCGTGGCGTGTATAATGTGTAGCTAACTTTTTGTTTTTATTTTTGTTTTGATTTAAATTTTTCATGTATCCACATAATTTGCATCAGATATTTATTTATTTATTATATTATATACTTTATTGTACACCAAGATAACAAATTACACATTTGAGCATTTTATTATTGTACTAGCGACCCGCCCCGGCTTCGCTCGGGTGTTTTTTCCACTATTTAATGGATTTTATTATACATATAAACCTTCCTCTTGAATAACATTATCTATTAAAAAAAAAACGCATCAAAATCCGTTGCGTTGTTTTAAAGATTTAAGCGTACATAGGGATAAAGGGACAGAAAAAGCGACTTTGTTTTAAACTATGTAGTGATTTCTCCAGAGAGATAGTGCTTTGCTTGCTGCTAATGGTTCTTACTATAGACGAATATGATTTTTTTTTTAATTTCTAACTTCTTTATTTAATTTGTGAACAGAATATTAACAAAATATAAACAAAATAATATATATAAATAAAAATATAAAAAAATAAACATAATAAACTTAAATATTACATTAAAAAATTATTTATGCTTAACCCAACTATATACACCAAAGGCTACTTACGGGAGAAAGTATCCTTTATTAATGCTCAACCTAACGCAGGTTAAGCATAAATATTTTTTTCATGCAATATCTGAAACTTTGAATCATACAGCGTACTCCAACAAAGTATGGACATAACTTGATGTGAATTTCATTTTAATTTTTTATCTTGTACAATTTACAATGTTACCTGTATTTTTATATGTAATACTTGCACTGTAACACTGCACTGGAATAAAGTGCTGAATGAAAGAAAACTTGGCTACTTATATTTATTTTACGTTTTATATAATTATTTTTATTTTGCCCTACCAATATATATTTATTTATTTATTTTGTTTTCAGGAATTCTCTTACTAAAAACATTTGGGTCTGTTTGCCATTAGTTAACAATAATTATCGTTAGTATTAAACATAATCAACCACCACACAGAGGCTTTAACGCGATTCATTTGACGACCAAAACTGAACTGTTAAAGGGATGGAGCTATATAGAGTGTATAGCCCCATCTCTCTTTCTCGCTCGTCATATTGACGCAATCAAGCAAACATCAATCAATTCCATCAATCATGAATTATGGGTTTCCGTCAGTCAGTCTTATGTAAACGTCAATGGTCAATCATCGCAGGTCAATCAGACGGTAAATTTTTATCAATAAATTAAAACAACATTGAGTGTAGCAAAACTGCCAGTAAAACCTACCTTGCCTAATGCCTAACGCGCAACTTTTCTGCGCAGGTCCTTTGCAGTGCATTCAGGAGTCAGCCGGCGGCCTTATATTGCGATCAGTAGTTTGGAGGTAAGCGGCGATACAGACGCGTTTTCCTCCATATACTGATCATAAAAGCCAATCTTCTAATCATATTAATAAAATTGATGTACCTGTTTGTAATATCTAAATATATATTTTTTTTTACTTAGTAAATGCATATGAAAGTATATTTGATACCTATAGTAAAAAAGGGTATTTTTTTTAGTTTTCTGTCTGTTGGTTTATCTGTCTATTTATTCCAGTCGTACTGTTGTTACTTTTATTTCAGAAAATAAAATAGGGTGCGGCGGTGTGAGGTCTTTGTCTATTATTTTTGTTTTGCTCGAAACCAAAAATAATAAACAAGACCTCAGCCCTATTTTTCAGCGTAGGCTGGTGGCAGTATCCACACAAAGATAAGAGACCGCCGTACGGTGAATATACACCCTTACGTTGTTGAAACCTCTACGGTCCGGACTAAGCGTTTCGCCTCGTCGTTTATACCGCGTACGTCGAAAGACTGGAATAGTTTGCTTGCTGCGGTCTTCCCGCCCGATTATAATTTAGGTGTCTTCAAGGCTAGAGTGAATAGGCTTTTAATAAACTAGTGCGCCTAACCTTCAGAGATTGCATCACTGCTTACCATCAGGTGGGATCGCAGTCAAGCACTAGTTTATAACAATAAAAAGAAAAAAAAGACTTCGGTGTAGGAGTGTAGTGTTATATGATACAAAAAATCAGTACCTATAACAAATAATAACCCAAGTATTATCTTGATTGTTAATAATATAAATTAACATAAAGATAAAACAAATGTTACGGTGATCTTTGTAAACCAATGATTTATGTAAAGAAGCAAAGTATTCGCCGCTCGAAATGGAATTATTTAATGATAATCCTATATAAAAAAAAATATCTACACTATTTTAACAAAGAGGTAAACTTTTTTTTTTTTTTTTGTTTAAAAGAAGTATTCTGGAAGTACTGGTACGATTATTAAAATTTTTCACCGTTATAAAGCTGCTTTAGCCAGTGAAATTGCGGGCAAAAGCTAGTCTTCAAATAATTCTGTAACCTCAAAAAATCACCGTCCACAAGGACACAAGAAACGAGCAGCAAAATTAAGAAAAAAAACATAAAAAAATCTTCCTTGAATATTCAGAGAACAAAAAGGTTGTATTACGCGACGAATGACGGTTGTCATAAAAATTCACACAGGCCACATAATGAAGAAAAATAAAAAGACCTTGTTTTTATAACGAACAGACAATGAAAGGTCTTATTCTGTCAATTAATCTATGGCAACCCAAGGACGGATTTTATGGCGGGAATTTTTTTCAAGTGAAGTTCCATGGTTGTTTTAATTATTCGAAAATTGATTTCTAGTGGATATTGTGATGTGAAATTGGCGTAGTGTTGTATGATAAATAGATAAAAAGTTTTTTGTTTGCAATACAAAATATACACCAAAATACAACTAAATTATACAGAACCAAGCACTTATATAAAAACAAACAATAAAAATGGATAATAAAAATGTCTACAAATAATAAAACATTTCATGAAGTGGTGACCAACATAACAATACACACAAAAGTAAAATAAAGAAAACTATTAAAATAAAAAATATAGAAACTGACACAATGTGTCACAACTAAACAATAATATATGGAATATTTGAAACAAGCGTGATTTCGGAAAATGAAGCTGAGAATTTAATCGTTGTACTGAATACCTCAGCAAGGCTTTCCGAAAATACTGCAAACATATATTAGAATCGGTTACATCCACATTACAATAGAAAACCAAGTTACTATGTTCTATATCAAAGACTAAATACATTCTTATCGCGTTCCTGGCTGGATGCACAAATCGTGCAAAGCAAAAAGAAAAATACAGGCCATGACAAGGCTGACATTCTGCCAATTAATCTTGGGCGAGCCAGGGACGTCCCTTCATTAAGCTAGTTGTACATATATGCAGCTACATAGTAATACAACTATTTATCATTAAGTTTGTTTGTTAAGGATGCAACCAAGTCTGCGTACGTGACCAGAATTGTCTTTCAAAGGTTTGTATGCAAAATACTGTGTCATGTAGCTAATTAAGAGTATGGATGAACAGTAAATTTTATCATACCAGCCCCAAAGGGTTTGTTTACCGTCCCTTTGTAAAAGAGCTTTGATAGCATTTGTTATGGACCTCTAACACATAAAATACAAAGTGTTATGAAATGGAGCTTGAAGGTAGTGCACTCCTTAGTTTTTAAGAAGTCTCTACTCAGTCAACTACTAAAACTAAAATATGAACTTCTGTAGATATAAAAGACAAAGTCTTGATTCACTCAACTCACTGACTCATCAACCACCAGACTATACCTTTTTTTGTGGGAAAAGCATCTTATGACATCCTCCGCTCTTAGGCGAAACCGGAGGGCGTGTCTGCCTTTTACTGACTAAAAACCCACTCCTGTTCCTTTTTTGCCATCGTTCTAAGACCCCGGGGATCTTTCGCATCACCCATGGCCCCAGTAGGCTTCAGCCTTGCTGGGCTCCTACGGTTGCTGACATCTCCTTGAGGCGCGCGTGGAACAGTACGCGCCATCGACGATTTGGGAGCCTAAACCCTTAGACTGCTGAAATTTTAGCACAGAGATGCCATTAATGAAAGAGAGAGAGAGAGAAAGTATTTCATAATTAATGATTCCTGGAAGTCTCATCAGAATATCGGCCTAACTTGTGAGAGGGCTTCCAATGCTGCGTCCTCTGGTTCGCAGTCGCCACTTGAGAGCCTTTCGGCGTCATCGACAATCGATTCTACTAGCAATGTCCAATACTGCTTAAGTTTGACGATTCTTCAGGCTATGTCAGAAACCTTGGTTCTCCTGCGGTTATCTTCATCCCTGATGCGAGCACGTAAATATAATCCTTTCCATTACTCTAACGAAGTAATTAAACATTTATATGAAAACTAGCTTTTACCCGTAGCTTAGGCTTACAGCTTTTTAGCTTTTATAAAACACATATACATAAAATATAGCCTAGTCACTCAGGACTTAATGAGCTTCTATTAGTGAAATAATTTTAGCAATCGAACCAGTACTTTCAGAGACTATCTCCTACATAAGAAAAATCTAACTTTACCTCTTTATAATATTAGTGTAGATATTGCAGATTATAATTACTAAAAGGTACTCGCTCTGAAACCATTCTTCAAAAGTTTTCATGAATTTTCCCAACAAGTTTCCTCAACAAATAAGTACATTGATACTTCTACAAACTCTTTCTGTTCAATTTTCTACATCTATAAATATTCTAGATTTAAAATTGAAAGTTATTTTAAAATGTCCAAGTTACTTTCAACAAATACACTAAAGAAACAGTAATTAATACTTTAAAGTGAAATGAGCTGTTTGTAGAGAAATACACGGAGTATTTATATAAAGAGCTAAGTACAAGTAAATACTCTCAAAGGAAAAGTTCAATATTTGTTATTGAAAATTTTACTCTCGTATTTCAAAGTCTTAAAATAAAGTTAAGTAACAGTTGCAGTGCCTTTCTATTTTTATATTTTACTAGCTTTTGCCCGCGGCTTCGCCCGCGTATGTTAAATATAGCCTTTTTCACTCAGGAATTAAGTAGTTTTATATCGGTGACAAAATTTTAGCAATCGGACCAGTACTATCAGAGATTACCTCTTGCAAACAAAAACACGAAAAAAAAACAAACTACCTCTATACTATATTAGTGTAGATAACTACTCGTATACCAAGGGAAGTATGTTCCCTAGGGATATTTATACAGGGATAAAAATTATCCTAGATATGTCTAAGAGGATATGAGGGTAGCTAATTTTAGCTGTACTTACAGTTGTATCTACTAACTTACTCATTCAGTCTATAATGTTTGCTTGCCATTACCTAGGGACCAATCTATTAGTATTTATATTAAACTCTACTTTAACTCTTCAGATACAATTAGAGACACGATAGAAAGACAATGACAGCGCGAACGCCGGCGTTCGCTTGGGATTTAATGAATGGCAAATACTGGCAGGATTTCATGATTGTTTTAGGAGGGAAATCTTTAAATAACTTCTTTTACTGTGAGTGGAGCAAGATGAAACGCATATTGCTAAAAAATCTATATATAAGAGTTTAAATGTGTATGGATGGAAGGGGAGAGGGAGGCCAAAGAAAAGATGGATGGATTGTGTGAGAAGTGATATGAAAGAAAAAGGAGTTGATGATAGCGTGACGAGTGACAGAACAGAATGGAAAAAAAAACGTGTTGCGCCGACCCCAAATAAAAGGGGATAAGAGCAAGAAGAAGAAGACTGTGAATGGAGCAAGAAGAAATTTCAAATTTATCGCACGCTGAGAACGAAAGTGACTCAACTCAAAATTGCAAATTTTTGGGAAAGAGCGAAAATGTGTCCGTCGTATCATTTTCTGTTCATTTTACAATAACACTAAAACATGGTAACAAAAGTTATGAATTTCTGTTGTTATTTATTGTTTCACTAAATAGCTTTAGAAACATTATTTCGATTTCGTCACTTTAATTCGGGCGCGGGGGGAGGGAACGGTTGAGTGACAAAGATACCGAAATATACCTCTATCCTTTTCTTACCTTTATTGGCCAGTTTTCTAATATAATTATGATAGAATATACTTTTTTAAGTCATTCTGTATAAATAACTCATTTAACCAAAATTTTGAAATCGGTCACTTTCGTTCTCAGCGTGCGTTATACTGAATAAAACCCACATGTGTTTCTTAAGGTTTTCTTTGCGTTCTTAGGCGCTGCGCAAACGGAGACACGTTTTGTTCCAATTACCGTCACCGAACACTTTTTGATCGTCATGCGTATATGTTAAGTGGAAGCAACTGGTCACAAAAAATGTTTACGTATGCGCAGGGAGTGGAAGATTTTAAACTGGTTCTATAGAATCTAAATACTCATAGGTAGTTTGTATCTGATACAAGATACACATTTACGCCCTGCCTTAGGCCGCGGTAATTGTTTCTTCGAATAATCCCGCAACCTGAAGCGTCCCAAGCCAAGTTTAACAAACACACATCTTTAAATTCAGCCCATTGTACCTATACCTACCTATAGAAATTGGGGGTTAGATTCTAAACATTCGTATCTGACGACAATTCATTTCAATTGGAACGTTTAACAAGTTTCTGAAAACACCTGAGGCTGTTCAACGAAATTGTTCCGGTTGGGTGCACATAGGGATCGCGCCATTCGTACTGTTTCACGCTTATCTAATAATGATTGGTATTTGTCACTGAAACGAGGATGAATATGATACATTATCATCATCATTTCAGCCGAAAGATGTCCGCTGTTGGACATAAACTTCTGTCAAGTATCGCTATAATGTCCGGTCTTGTGAGTCTCGCATCCATTGGATTATCGCGACCCTCACTGAGTCATCGATCTGGCTTGTAGCCTTCCAACGCTTCGTCTTCCGGCACGTGGTCACCATTCTAGAACCTTTCGTCCCCATCGACCATCTGTTCTGCGATCAATATGACCTGTGACGATTTCTTGGGCTTAACCGGTAACCTTGGTTTCCCTACGGATATCTTCATTAATGATGTGGTCACACAAGAAAACTCCGGGCAAATATGAATTTGCCAACTAATTTTTCCAACCAGGGACCTTACGATGACGTGATAAAATGTCAGTCTTTCAAGCGAGGAAGAGGGATGGAACTATACACTCTATATAGCCTGCTCCATCCATAATAGTTCAGTGTAGGTCGTAAAATGGATAGCCTTAAGAGCTCGCGGTAAGGCCTCTGGACGGTATTTTTTATTCATTTTTGGTATTATCTATACATGCAAATGTTATCTGTCAGCAGGTTTTAGTTCACCATTAAGTTATTTTTTTTTGTGGGAAAATAATTCACTTACCAAAAACCAACCTTCAAGATTTTTCACATTTCAACTCTGTATTTTGCTATATCTGCCTACGTCTGTATGACGCGACGCAACCGTATCAGGGCCCCGCCTCCGGTATTGCTCTATCACATTCTTTGTGTCTATCTAGTCTATCGTATCTTCATAATATTTAGAACGTTCAATTTATTTGTATGAAAATCTAATGAACTAAAATATGATACATTTTTAATAGTCATAGAACAAAAGTTGTTGTGTATGATGTTAGTAACATTATAGTCATAAAAAGTTGCCAGTGTTTTACAACGTAAACCACGCTCACGTTGACGATAGATGGTTCGGGAAATGCCCTCTTAACCAATAGATTCCTGAAATAGATTTGAATGCCTTACATCTGCAGTTAAATGTCCAAAAGCCTAACAGTTGGTCGTTAGCCAAGCTAGGATATTGCCTATCTGGTCCCCAGTAATTGGAATGTAGAGGTCAGATCCCATTTGTTACGCGTAAAATCTACTAACATTTGGCCTTATGTGGCTCAAAAAGAAAAGTTGAGATAAACTTTGATAAAAGTTCTGGCTTCCCTTAACTTTTTTTCTATTTTCAAGTAAAAATGTTATAAAAAAACTACTTAAGAGGGTCTTTTTCCACTCGCCTATCGTCAACATCGAAAATGGTTTAAAAGCTTGTTACATCTTCTAACGCAAATTCAACACGATGTTTGACGAAAAGGCGACGCAAAAAAAGAGAGTTATCGCCTGAAAACTCTATTAATATTCGGTAATTCTGAGATTTACTCGAATTTTACAAAACTTGCTCCAGGAAAATTTTTTGAAAATTAAAAGTTTTTTAAAAATGTGGGAGTCATTTAGAATAATAAAATTAGCAAGCCTTCTTTAGTTTTACTTTTTTGACTTTTTTAATTTTTAAGCAAATTATAAAGTGTCAAGGTTCATACAAAATAGGAAATTTTCAGAGGTTTTTACTGGATTAGTTTTACACAAATTTAGAAATTGGTTTCTATAGAAACCTAGATAATATCCACAAGATACTGTGTTTTCAAAATATCTAATGAAAAATGTGTATCAACATCATAATCAGGTATGAGCGGTTGTACGAAAAACAGTGAAAATGTGAGTCGTGATAGACCACCTTAAGTGGTAGTTGGTCGTAGCGACCAACTTTTTACCTTTTGTAAATATTTTTGGGAAAAAATATAAAATAGTGTAAAAATTATTGCAATACATAATGTTACAGATTCTGAACAAACTATATTCAGATATCGCACAAACTAAAAATTATTTTACTATCGGAGTGGAAGTTTATTTATTGTTATTATAGAAATAATAACTGTTTTTCAACTCACACATTACACTTCTCTCGACGTCGTTACGTCTCAAACAACACCGTACTTTCCTCTCTTGACCCGTATTTTAAGAGCAATATCCGGTTATATCTAGTTACAACCGGTTTTAGCTCGTATAAACTTCTTTTATCGGTTTCAGCCGCGTGGAGTCGGTATCGTAAAGAATCGTATTCCCGAAGTAAGAAATCCGTCTCTAAGCCCCAATCCATTTCTAGCACAATTAATTCAGTGGTGTAGGTAAACGTGACAAACAAACCGAATTGCTTTCGCATTTATTAGATAAACTAGCTGTCCTCCGCGGTTTCACCTGCGGCGTTGGTTTCTGTTTAGCTTACATGGATTATAGCATGATGTTATATAGCCTTTACTATTCCTCATAAGCCTGGCATAAGCCTGAAAGAGATATTATCCTATCTGCCAGGTAGTTCCAGATATTAGTTTAAACGAACAAAAAAAAATGAATTATAATATTACTCCTCTTTTATAAGGTGGGAAAGTATTTACTGACTTCTGCAACTCTGGTGGGAGGGCGTGTCAGATATTTACTGTCTAAAACCTCACCTATGGCATTTTTTAATATACCTAATTTTAATTAAAATATTTCATAAACGGTTTTTGAAGCTTGACATAATCATAATTATAAGTTTGACGCTGAGTGATCAGGGTTTGGTTGTTTCTATTTTATTTAAGATAAATTTAAGTGTCCCTACACACGGGCCAAAAAAGACGCTTCAAGCTTCTTTTTAAGGCGGCCTTCTTTTTGTGGCTTGTGTGCGGCGGTGCCGCGCTTTTTTGTGGCGGCCAAAATTCCTTGCGTTCGCGCATTTAATCCTTCTTTGTCAGAGTTCATTATGATACTGCACACATGGCCACAAGCTGTCGCAAGCTTCAGCTTTTTGTTGTGGTCGCTTCTAGCTTTTTTTTGTTGCAGCGTTTTTATGAGTCCCGTGTGCCGACACTTAATTGACTTAAATTTGCGAACTTGGCTGCGAACACTCTGCTGTCCAAAGAGTTCTAATTAAAATTAACCCGATCACAATTTAAACTTTTGTAGGCACGTGTATTTTGTTTTTTAGGCATGTGTGCATAGAGAAAAATAAAATGCGAATTAATTTTGGATAATTTTTTACTCACGAAACGTATTACTCTAGAAGAATTTAATAAGATTACAAGCGCTATGGTAAGATGGTGACTGCTGCGAGTGAACTGCAGTCGCCGGATACTGAACATTCAACTGAAATACAAAATGCTGCATCGGCTCCTCTACAAAACAAAAAAGCTACATCAGCGCCCCTACAAAACAAAAATGCTGCATCGACGCCTCTACAAAACAAAAAAACTGCTTTGGTGCCCCTACAAAACAAAAATGCTGCATCGGCGCCCGTACAAAACAAAAATGCTGCTTTGGTGCCCCTACAAAACAAAAATGCTACATCGGCGCCCCTACAAAACAAAACTGCTGCATCGGCGCCCCTACAAAACAAAAATGCTGCATCAGCGCCCCTACAAAACAAAAATGCTGCGTCGACGCCCCTACAAAACAAAAATGCTGCGTCGACGCCCCTACAAAACAAAAATGCTGCGTCGACGCCCCTACAAAACAAAAATGCTGCGTCGACGCCCCTACAAAACAAAAATGGGACTTACCGTCATAATTGTGGCGTGCCCAGCACTGGGTTGCGATAGTCGCTGACGCCCACCATGAGATCCCGCCGGAGCTCTGTCCGCCATGCCGTGACTTGTCGTGGCAGCGGTCTTTCACCCCAGAAAATAATAGAGATGAAAATTGTTTTTTTTTTTATTAATTATTATAGTAGTGCTAGTTTGATTATTTCACTGGCAGTATTAACGATGACTGAGTATCATAAACGGATAAATAATACATAGAATACAGTACCTACTAGATAGATCATAGGACCAAAGCTCCTGGGAAAAGACAAGAAAAACATAAATCCATATTTTGTGATATAGGTCCCACAACTAATCCCATTTTGACGTAACACGTGCATAAGTTTTAGAAATCACTTAGAACTACCTATATTGCTATTAAGTTTTGCGGCTTTGACAAGTACCAGTGCAAAGCTGCCACTAAAGACTTGAAGCTGTTTCAAACAAAGTTCTGCTCACCTCATAATCGAAAATTGCATTACTCTACAAAACTTTACGTAGTCAATTTCATAAGACGTTCAATTTGCAGAGGCCCTACCACAACTTCTTATCGCGTTCCATTTGATGACTCAAACTGAACTGTTAAAGGGATGTAGCAATACATCCCTTTTTTAATTAGTATAAAAAAACAGGCTCTATCCGTACCAGTAACTGATCATACTTGTGTAGTCAAAAGTAAAAAAAATATACACGAAATTTTGTCATAATTGGTAACTTCACTTATTGATAACAATTGCTACAAAAAAATAATACGTACAGTGTTTTTTTCGATTTTGATCGTTATTCATTCATTCATTCATCAATGGCCTGTACCTACAATATTTCCAAACTATGAGTAACATTTTGGGTTTTAATGGAACCCTAGTAACTTTGCTGTTTATAAATATGATTTACTGGGACTTTATCTAAATATTAACAAGACCTTTTCTAAAAATATACACCACTACACTATACACTGCATGGTTTGTATAGTTTAGCTCCATCCCTATATTTTTCGATCACATGCCAGACATTTTAACAAGTGATGGAAAGACCTCTGGGCACTTCCTGATGTATCACTCGGTAAAACAGAGTCTAGCTGAAGAATCCTTTCACCACAATGGTAATCTCAACCGGCTCTCTTTAGGGTCATGATTAATAGCCTTTCTTGAGGGCACTTCAAAGTACAGAATATGTACTATAATTGCTCTACTCTTTCTCTAATATAGTAACCATTAAATCACTCTATATTAAACCAGACAAACTTATATCTCTCGAAAAAGGCTAGGTATAAAACAAATTAATTTTGTTCAATAACAGTTTCATTCCCCATACCAACCTTCGCATTCAAAATTTCCCCTCACTTTTAGGTTACACATGGGCAGACTAAAAGGGTCAACAAATACGTTGTGATCCAACGACCACTTTAATAAAACTAACAACGACCGCGCATTTAATATCGTTTGTTGGCAACAGAAAATTAAAACAGAAATCTCTGTAACTACCCAAATGACCAAAGTACGCGTAACGGTTCGCTCACAAAGAAACGCGATAACTTTATTTATTACAGGTACACATTTCATTTCGCATCAGAAATGAAGATATCCGCAGGAGAACCAAGGTGGCTCGAAGAGTCGCCAAACTTAAGTGGCAATGGGCAGGGCATATTGCACGCAGAACAGATGGTCGATGGGGACGAAAGGTTCTGTAGTAGCGACCACGTACCGGAAGACGCAGCGTTGGAAAGCCTCCAACAAGGTGGCCCGACGACCTGGTCAGGGTCGCGGGAATCCGATGGATGCGTGACGCACAGGACCGGTCGTTTTGGCGACGCTTGGGGGAGGCCTATGTCCAGCAGTGGTTGTCTTTCGGCTGATATGATGATGATGATGATGACACATTTCAATGGAATCATTAAGGCCATGTCATGACCAATGATATGACATGGCCATGATGCGCCATGCCATGCTGCATGAGCCTTGAACATAGGCGTAGGGACGCCAGCCTTTCAGTAATTTACAGGTACATTTTGGAGAGTGTGGGCGAGACTTGCATGACTAAATTACGCCATATAATTTCTAGTATAAGTTCTACGGTCCCAGCTAAGGCGTTTCGCCTCGTCGTTTATATGCCGTACATCGTAAGACTGGAACAATTTGCCAGCTGCGGTCTTCCTTTCCGATTATAGTTTAGGTGTCGTCTTAGCCTTTAGACTCTTAATAAACTAGTGTGATTCACAATCAACGATTTTGTTATTGTTTACCAGCAGGTGGGATTGTAGTCAAAGACTAGTTAAAAAAATAATTAAAAAAAAATTGTTTTATTTTTGCTATACTCCTATAATATAGCTCCATCCCTTCTAACAGTTCAGTTTAGGGTCATTAAATGGGTCGCCAGAACTTATGGTAGAGCTTCTGGTCTTTTCAAGCACCACTGTGTCGCATCGCGTCTCCCTGTGTGCTAACCCTTAGGGGTCTGACTTTTACCCTTTTCTCAATATTCAGCTGATAGGCTTACAAGGGTAGAATATCGTCCGTTTGTTTACTTTAGTCACAAAGAATTCAATAAACCGTATTGACAGGGATTGCAATATTCGCAAAGGATTTCTATTAGAATATTTATTTGGTCTCTATGAACTACCATTCGATATACAAATGGGAAAAGTAGGAATCAATTTAGTGAAAATATTGGTTGTAATGTGGATTTTGTCGAGAATATTAACAATAGAACATCGTAACGGTACAGGGTGAAGTGGAAGGCTGAACGAGGACCTTAGCCCACACGTGCACAATATAGGTTTAAAATGCAGGTCGGCTTGGTTGAGTGATTGGCTGTTGAGCTGTGAATCGCGGGTTCCCGCACGGAACCAGTATTTGTATGGCTTACAGTTGGTTATTCCAGGTTTGGGTGTATTTAACCGTAGGGGCCCAGCAGGGTCTAAGCCTACTGGGGTCATGGGAGATGCCAAAGAGATACTCGGGGCTCTTGAACAATGGCAAAGAAGGAACACAAGTGGGTTTTTAGTCAGTGAAAGTCTGACACTATTTTCCGCTCTGCCCAAGTGCCATTAGATGATTTCTCACACAAAAAAAGGTCTGGGTGTATTCACCTACGATTTTGTAGTAATTTGTAGTGTAGGACAACATTAGAAACAAAAAACAGCAATAGACATTACCTATCTCTTATTTTTATGATGTCTTTAATTGTTTAGAACTTTTAACAGAATTTTAAGACACTAATATTGGTAGAATGCAACTGCAGTTTTGGTCTCTGACTGTTCAACTAACCTAACGTAACCATCATCTTTTCAATCATTTGCAAAACGCGAATTCTACTGCCCATGTTTTCCTCAATTGAAAAATATCTTCAGAAAAGTATGAAATAAACAAATCATTTCAAATATCCGTTCAAATAAATAACGATATCCCGCTTGATTGAAATAAGCAAACACACATGAATTTCATAAGCATTTCAAATAAATATCGGTATGACAGAGTTTTACGTAAAACATATGTTTGTAAACATACATTCATTGATTAAGTGTTTCAGTTAAAACCACGGGCTTCTTAAATAGTATGAAATGTAGGACGATCACCGGATTCGGTGGTCTGTGGTTTTCAGGTCATATTTCGGCAATCATGGTCACTAGTTAATACACACATAAACCTACTCTTTAAAAAAACATACTTTATAGCCAATTCAACCAAAATAACTTCATTAGTATTGATAGCTTGTTCTATAGCATAGATTTTTATATTTTTTTTTAGGTAGGAAAATCATCCAATGACATCCCCCGCTTTTAGGCAGAGTGCGAGGGCGTGTCAGACTTTGACTGACTAAAAACCCACTCCTGTTCTTTTTGGGGTTTCACTTTCACACTACAAGTTTACAACTTCCACAAAATCGAATTTGTGTGATTCTATTCCTACTATATTAATATTATAAATGCGAAAGTAACTCTGTCTGTCTGTCTGTTACGCTTTCACGCAAAAACTACTGAACGGATTTAGATAAAATTTGGTAGGTAGGTAAAGACACTGGAATAACACTTAGGCTACCTATAACTCCACTGCTGAGCACGGCTCTGTAGTCCACGCGGGCGAAGCCGCGGGCGGAAAGCTAGTAAATATATAAACTGTTTTTGAAAATTCAAACTTTTATTTCAACTAAATAGTAACTATATACTTAACTAATATATACCTATTAGTTTATAATATTTAATAATTGAGATGTATATATGTATGTTAATAAATAAATTGAACGTTTAAATACTAAATAGTCTATTATTATATTTTGTCGTATGGCCTCTAAAAAGTCTAATATATTTGATTTTTTTTTTTATTAAGTATTGTTAGTCTCGCGTTTGACCACTATCTCACCTGATGGTAGGCGATGATGTGGTCGATGATGGTGTATGCTTACCTACAGGTAACTTATTCACTCTTAACTTAACCTATTGAATGCTAATCACTTGTAATTAGTACACTTATGTCGCACTGTGGAACTTAAAGCATTTAAAGAGTCCCTTAGGTTGCAGCTATCAGGAAACATTGACTCTGGCTGGGAATTCACTAATAGCAAAGGGCTATACGCATTATGAATATATTTCCAAATCATTCTGTGCATATACAGGTCATAATTTTTCATTCCTAGCATTCCAATCTACTTTCAAAGCACCCATACTAAGTTTTCCATACACGACTTTCGATCCAATGAGGCTAATAAATATTCTAGGAGAGTCTAGCTTTTCCGCTCTAACTAGGCTGTTCAGAAACAATTTAGACTAGCCGTTTATTTTTATAGCGCTGACAGGAACGTGCGGGAATTGTGAAGAGAAAGTTCGAGTGTTGGGTCAGGTTTTCTTCTCTCTTAGTTTATCTTTGGAAATACAAACAACACTCCATTTGATAAAACAGAAAAAAAAAACCATATGCCATGATTAATATTTGATAAATATCCTATAATCACCATGACTATTGAGGAGGTTACCGTGAATTTATTCTTAACTGTGTCTTTTCCAAATCACCATTTGGAAAAAAGTAGTAGAACGATTTTTCTCTAACGCACATCTAACATATTCCGAAATATCGCCAAACTTTAGTGGCAGTAGACATATTACTAGCAGAAAAAACGGTCAATGAGGCTGAAAGGTTCTGGAGTGCAACCTAGACGTTGTAGGTGCTGAAAATGCACTGTTGGTCTTGGAATGTCGTGCAAAGTAAACCGATGACCTGTTGCTAAGGGTCATAGGAGTCCGCTGTATACAAGATGCGTAGGATGCAACTTCTTTTGTGCAGTAGTGGACTTTTTTAACAGATGATGATAGAAGTCTGCTGGGGTTTCCATGATGGTGCAGATCCAAAAGCATGTTCTTATAGCTTCAGGCGGAACGGCCTCCCTGTGGCTTCTGGCAGCATCAACACGCTACTGGGTATAGTGTCAAAGATAAGTAGAGAGCCAAATCTTGAGGCAGTGCTCGGTCTTGTATGTACTATGTATATCATTATTTTAAATTTTACTAGCATGTGTTCTACTAACATTATAATATGGACTTGTATCTTAACTGTGTACTTAGTTAGAGAAAAAAGATCAAATTCAAAAACGGTTCCTACTTGTATCCATTTCTTTGGTGCGGGAAAAATTCAAATAGGGTGGGAAAAAGAAAGAGTATTTTTCGGTGGGAAAATCATCTAATGATATTCCCAGCTTTTGGGCGCAGCGGGATATAGTGTCAGACTTTTACTGACTAAAAACCCACTTCTGTTCCTTCGATGCCTTTCGTACCGGGAGCTAAGCTACCTTTCAAAGCTAACCCTAGCCCCAGGGCTTCGACCCAGCTGGGCCCCTGCAGTTGCTGAAAACTCCTTGAGGCGCGCGGGAACAGTGCGTGCTGTCGACGACTTGGGCTTGGTCCGGACAGTTACCGGACGGTCGAACAGCGAGCTACCCATTGCTCGCCGTCTGCCAGCCGGCGCCTGTGGTGGCCGGAAATCGAGAACGGAATCCCGGCGGCGGCTAAAGAAGGAGTGTTAGACTTTTACTGACTAAAACCAACTACCACGGTAACTCCTTCGAACAATCCTTCGGCCCTCATAAGTGTAACCATGTGCAAAATTTTCACAGACCTTAATACATCAACATACCAGATTTAAAAAGTTTGTACACGTTGTGAAGTGGAATTTGCTCTGAATTTTCAGTGTTTTCGTGTATATGCAAACAATGATTGAGTCCCTATTTAATTAAATAAGTTGTTTAATTTTAAATCTGGGGTATCGTTGAAAGTTTTAGGGCAACCCAGAAAGATACCCTATACCCACGTACCTACAATATTTTTGTTTACTGTGGAAGTCATCAGATGAAAATAATCTTCCGCTTTAGAATGAAGCCTACCTATAGCGACATCTATGGCGCTACATAGGAAGTAATCCGGCATCGCGCAATCAAAGTTCTCCGCGCAATTTGAAAATTATACGATAGCCCGTATCAGGCAGTTGGCCATCAGACAACACCCGTCTGGCCGGAGGATCCTGCCTTTTCAACGGAGGTATATGGGACTTTACTCTCTGTTCAGTATGCCTCCAAATACCTTTATGCTTCAGGTGTCCTTTGCGTTAACGGGCAATGTTTTTTTTTAAAGAGTAACTCTTTAAAAAAAAAAACTAAGCTTCTAGGTTTCACTGACGTATTTTTGAGGTTGGCTTGGAACACTATGCGTCTTTGATGACTCGGTCTCGATTCTTGCCGAACGGCTGGATGTTAAGTCGCAAACCCAACCCATACACAACACACAGCCATATTTCTTTCCAATTTTGCTTAGGCTGGTGTTTTCTGACTTACTTGCCCTAAGTAGAAACACCGAAATATACATTATTTCGCTGAATATTATTATTTACGGACGAGACTAAGTTTAAACATAATTACTAGATACATTATTACTAGAGACGAATAGTGGCTTGGCCAGATACCAGATATTTAGCAAGCTACGAGGCCGGGGCGCCGGAAATTCGGCTACCGGATATTCAGCTCTTTATCGCGTTTCATGATAGCTGTTAGAGTTTAATTTTCAGCACCTGGCAGTAGCATTTACAGCAAAGGCTATATTCAGAAGCTGGTCTAGTTTACGAAGCTAAGTGGAGTCGCCTCTTACTAAAAATGCGGAAAAATTTGGTATTCACTGACCACAATTTGCCAGTTGTTAATTTTGAAACAAATAAACTAATTAATAAAACAAATATTTTTGACGTGCGATTATAAAAAAACGGATTTGCCCTGTGTAAAATAATGAGAATTGTTTGAATTTTGACGATCCGGGATCCGGCCGGATACTAAATTAATATTCGGTATCAGGCCGGGTAGTCAAAAAAAGGCCGAATAGGCCGGATACCGGATAGTTATTGGATATTCGTTTCGTCTCTAATAATTACCTCTTAAAACTTCAAACTAACATTACTTACAAAACCAACCTAGTGCTGTACCAAGAACATAACAAGACCTAAAACCACAAAGATAACGACAAATGTATCAAAATGCGTTGGAATTAACGACACAGGATACGGTTCACGCCACACAGTTAGTCTTTGATCTCAAAGTCAAACGTTTTCTAATCACGGCGCGTCTCCCCCTGCCAGAACTAGTCTCATTTAATTTGAGATGAACGAGACTGAACGTAAACGTATAAGTAAACGTTTCGAGTTTCGACTGTAATAGTGTTTGTTGAGTTGGCAATTAAGAATTAGGTTTGGACTAGACTTGTTTGAACTACAGATAAGTTGTAGTGATTAATTAGTTTGGTATTTTTTTAGGTTTCTATTTTATTCATGACTGCAACATTTCTATGTTAATTATATTCGTAGGGAATCCTTACCAATATTATAAAAACGAAAGTGAGTTTGTTTGTTTGTTACGTCTTCACGCCTAAATGGCTAAACGGATTTGGATGAAACTTGGTACACGGATAGACCATGTCCTGGAATAGGATACTTTTTATCCCGGAAATATGTTCCCTTGGGATTATTTTCTGCTATCACGCGGGCGAAGCCGCTAGGAGCAGCTAGTGAGATTATAAAGTTTAGCACCTTATACGTGCTGTGTAAAGTTCGGGTTTCTAAAAACTGCCCCTAGTTTGTGTCCCGTTGCATTGGTGAGGTAATTTTTGAGTTATTTTTTTTTTCTATTGATTCAATATTTTTATCTATGAAATTTAATGTCAATTGTAATTTAATTCAATAGAAAATTTGTTTTATGGTAAGACTAGGTTTTGCCCGCGGCTTCGCCCATATACATAAAATATTGCTTATGTCACTCAGGAATATTTAAATTTTCGTAATCGGTCCAGTACTTTCAGAGATTACCTCCTACAAACAAAAAAACAAACTTTACCTCTTTATAATAATTAGCGTAGATTACCAAATGAGTATAATAATTAAGTTCTATAAACTTCTCAACTAACATAGAAATAAGTGATATCAACATATAATGTGGACCAAAAGTGGTATATAAATAAATAAATGATTATTAAATACTGTGTAAAACGTTAAGTACATTTAGAAAAAATAAATAAATAAGGGTTTCTCACTTCAAAGAAATTCGTTTTCAAGTTCAAGTGGTTACCCTTGAAAACCCACAGTCTGAACGTCGGAAATTGCTCAATTTTAAAAGAGATTTGCTTAAGACCAAGAATGTAAGTAAATAGAATTCCAATGTTCAGATTATTCAGCTTCAAAGTAAATGAAAATAAAGTAATTTTAATAACTCGGAAGACAAGTTTTTTTTTAAATTTATTTATTTAGATTCACGCACAGCACATATACAAGGTGTAAGGGACAGCCCTCCGCAAATTTTCAGGACTTGTTCAGTAGACAAAACTGAACAACCTTCCACAAGTTTTTTTTTCAGGAAACAAAAAAAAAATCGGCCTATCCATAAAAACTGTCCAATCAACTTAATAATTTTGTATGGTCCTGACCATACAAAATTATCAACTTTTTTTCGTTTCTTGAAAATAAAAATCTTGTGGAAGGTTGTTACAAATCATAAGTACAATTAACGGTTTTTATTTAATTACGATTTCAAGTACGGTTAAACACGAAATTTACAGTACACATGCCAGCTTTACACTTAACTAACTTAAGTTTTTTTGTACAATTGTGACATAAAACGAAAAACAGTGATCAATAAAAAAAAAACAAGTTACAAGATAAAAAAAAAAACAAACAAAACTAAACAGAGTAAGAACAAGAATACACTATTACAATATCCCTGGCGTGTAGGGATTATTTATTAAAAATTAGTGCTTGACTACGATCCCACCTGATGGTAAGCAGTAATGCAATCTTTGACAGTAAGGCGCACTAGTTTACTAAGAGCCTATTCACTCAAGCATCGCAGACGCTTAAATTATAGTATAATTTTGTCAGTCGTTTTACACGTGCAGCCTGTGGACCAAGTATACCCAGCGGGCATACAGCGACCTGCGCGTACAGTACAATAACGCATTCAGGGTGCTTTTGGGGTTGCCGTGGCGATGTAGCGCATCAGGGATGTTCGCGGAAGCATGTGTTGACGGGTTCGCCGCGATCATACGGAGGCGATGCGCTTCCATGCTGGAGCGCCTGCGTTCCTCCTCCAATGACATCCTAAATGTCTTTGCAGACAGGTGGGACTCCCCCCTCTTACAAAGGTGGATAAGTGTCCAGACGCACTTATCGAATTAAACTAATGAACCATTGTAAGAAAAATGGTTCATTGGTTGTTTATTATTATTATTTAATTAAATACTAACACTAGGTTAAGTTGTTCTATTACTAACACATATGGATGTTTATTTGAATTAAATATTTTGAATTTGAAAAAATTTGAATTAATCTGATGGGAAGACCGCAGCAGGCAAATCGTACTAGCCCTTTCTTACTCAAGTACAATAAAAATAATCATAATAAAAAAGTAAGCCATAATAAGAAGTAATCTATGTCATGACCAATGTTGCATGATGCACCATACCATGCTACATGAGCCTCCAGCACAGGCGTAGGGTCTGGCCATCCTACGCCTTTCAGTGTTTTACAGGATGCATTTTGGATAGGTATTGCGGGAGTTTCATGACTTGATTACACCGTCTCATTTCTATCATTCGACAACCCGACGTATTCACCCTCACGTTACGTCCGGACCGGTAGAGGTTTCAACAACGTAAGGGGCAACACTCGCCGTAAGTTGGCTTGTCTGATGGTAGAAAGGAGATGGAGAAATCGAGTCATGCAATTCCTGCGCGCACTCTCCAAAATGCAACCTGTAAAATTGTTAAATTCAGAGTAATAACATCCTAGAAAAGGTAATATGATATTAGAAATTGTATAGATGCAATTACGTTATCCCTGAAGGCAGTCTCCAGCTGGAGCACGGATGAGATACACGAGAGCTTCATAGAATTGCGCTACTCAGATTATTGTGAAATACGACGAGAGAAGCAAATGGATTTTACTTTTTATTTTTGACACTGCACAACATTGCACATGTTGACAATGTTACAAAACCGATCTCCATATGGAAATCTAATCCGTTTTTGTGTTTGAATTTGGAAATATTCACATTACTGAAAAAAATCAGCGACCATTTTGTTGGTGTTTTTTTTTTATCTGTCGAATATTTTTTGCATATATAATCAGCCTTATAATGTTCCCACTGCTGGGACTCAGGCCTCCTCTCTAGGGGCCGACATTCACCACACGGGATCATTTCAGATTTGTGCAAATGTACTCGTCTTGGAATTTTTGGTTCTAGGATCTGCCTATAGGATATGGTTTCGATGTTTTCCATCACCGTTTTAAGCGTGTGTGTAATGAAATAAATTACACAAAGTAAAATATACTGGATATCTTTTATCAAAGCTTTACTAAATACATTTTATATGAAAGAAGGTTAATGTTACGAGATTGTCGGAAAAATTAGAAACAAATTGCAAGAAGGCACATAAATAGCTCCTTCATTAATGTAACATGATCGCGTAGTACCATCAGATGAGATAACAAATAAGTGTGAGTCTATAAATAACAAAAAAGGTAAAAGAATATAGTTAGTATCTACCTAAAATAAGTAAGGAGATCGAAATAAACTAACAAATCCAGATAAACAGATTTGATTTGACATAACACATAACACAGAAACGAGAGTATAATCAAACCTTGAAATTATTCATGACAAAATTATGACGTATCTTATTACATCTTCACACATCTTAGATAATAATATCTAATGCATTATTGATAAGCATCAACCCTATGTAATGTTCCTATTAGCAAATGAACATTGAACAGTGAACGCCCCATAACTTATTACATAACAATTCGAACCGTGACAGCTGCTTCATACTATCGAAACTGCAAAATGACATCGTTACATGTGCGAAATTATTCTAAAACTGAGATAAATATAACGATACGAAAATTTGCTTGATCAAACACGTATATACTTCACCATCATCATGTCAGCCGATATACGTCCACTGGCACATAGGCCTCCCCCAAGCGTCGCCACAACGAACGATCCTGTGCGTCTCTCTCTCTCGTCATCCATCGGTTTCCCACAACCTTCACCAGGTCATCAGTCCACCTTGTTGGAGGCCTTCCAACGCTGCGTCTTCCGGTAAGCGGTCGCCACTCCAGAAAGTTTCGGCCCCAACGGCCATCTGTTCTGCGAGCAATGTGCCCTGCCCATTGCCACTTTAGTTTGGCAATTCTTTGTGCTATGACGGCAACTTTAGTTCTCCTGCGGATATGCTTACCAAATAAAAATAAAACATGCATGTATGTTTCTTTCTTCATGACATATTTCTTTCCTCTGGCAACAAATTTGTCAGTGATCGTACTTTTCTATAAATACTTTATAATTATTTTCTATGAGTTTACTTTTGGCGATGTATATTTTAAGATAGGTAATATAAACTAACTTAGAACGTAAGAAACAAAATACCGTAAAAGAGCTCTTCGGAAAAAACTAAAGTTATGCCATTAAAACTTATCCCCTTACCCTTACCCCATTCAAAGTCACTAATGACTTAGTCAGCTTTCAATTTTATTTATATTATAAAAAAAAAACCTTCGTCTTCTTCTTTGCGTGTCGATGCTCTCAAACTATATTTTTTCTAACCAATACTATGCTGCCCATCCTGCGTAAGGACCTGTAGTTTTCAGGATCTATATGAGGCCAACAATAGAGCAGTACAGTTCAGTCCAAAAAAAAACTTATATTTTAATTATATAAAATTTAAGTTTTTTTAGCAGGTATTTTTTTTTGCAGGTATTTTTTTTATTGTAATCTTTCAGTCTTATTTGGGAGTAGGTATTAGCAGCGTCTCTGATCTGGGAAGTGAAAAAAGAAATGTACCTTTGCCAGTAGAAAATGAAACTGGGACCTAACCCAACCATAATTTTATAATATCTGATAAAGATACAGTTTCTGGTAAATTATCTTACTTGAACCAGGCTGAGCAGGGAAAATGTGTTGTTTAGCTCCTTTATTCTACTTGATTTAAAAATGGATATTTAGTATATTTTTTAAATATTATTTTTCTCTTTTAGTACCTCTTATATTAATTTAATAGCTATATAGGTAACTACCTATCTACCTATATATCCTTCAAAATATTATCTACCGATATATCGAGATTATACAGTTTCTATATTATTCGTAGCGGCAGTAGACCAATGAAGATATATCTAAATCCCAACACGATGGAAGATTAATATGGACAGATTCCAAACAAGGGTTCAATCGGTTTAGACAAATATTAGAAGGCCGGTCGGAATTGTGTCTAAGGCACTGCCCACCGCTGATTGGGTTAAGTTTACTAGGATATACTGTGCTGTTATGTTTACGTGCTCCGCTTGAGATGAGGCAGGGATAAATCTATCTAAATATTCCTATCTATAATGTGTAACATTAAGTGCGCAAAACCTCGGACTTCCCAAATGATTTTTAATTCAATTAACCTAATTCTGGGACAAAGAAAATAATAAAAATTGTAAAGGTTTTACGTGTTGTTTTAGTTTTACTGGCAATCCTGATCATTTCTTGCGTCTGCGACGACTCTCTGTCGATCGAAGAGTCGGTAGGTATATTACCGGGCCGCAAGATTCGTATCCTGCATTGAAGTAAGAATTATTATTATCCCGCGTATAAGAAAACTGAAATTGGAAGACAACCATTTGTGTTTGTTTACCTATTTTGGCGGGATTGCACACGTAATGGCTTGACCTTACCTAATAAAAAAAAGACATTTATCAAGTCTGACATTCTACATGTAGATTGTAGGCATTGAATCAAGTATCATTAGGTAGGTACGCGAGCCTGGACTGAAACCCTAATTTATTTAGTAAAATCAGTCAATACTGTTTAGAAGTATACAGACCCGAATCCCAAAACCCAAATTTCATATTATTTCAGACCAAATAATAATGTAAGCACGTAAAAGCACTAAAATCTATACCTAGTGTTGGGAATGCTAGATTAAAGCTCGAGAAAGCTAGACCAAGTTTATTTATCTTAAAAGATCAAACAAATACTGAATTATACACAGAGGTGCAAAATGTTCTATTCATTATAATGTAGTTAGACAGAATTGGCTCAACTGGTAACGATGATCAAAACTATAATTTTAAATGAGTGTATGTTTGTCAAGTGAGAACTACATTATACCGATGCAGACGTGTGCCACGTCTGATTTTGAAGCAACGTGCCGCATGGCGTGGATCTAATGTAGCTCTGCAAATCTAGTTATCGTTATAAAATGTATTAAAACCGACGCGCCCAGATCCATGTGTGCCCAATGTCGTTCTACCTTTACTCCTTCATACTCAAACAGCTATTCGAATTTGAATGTTTGGCACAAGGGTAGACGATGTCTTTCAATAGCACATAGGATACTTTGATTTGGGAGTATGTTCCCTTGGGATCATTTTCTACTATAACGCGAGCGAAGCCGCTGGCAGCAACTGTTATTATAGTGAAAATAACTCTGTCTGTTTCGCTTTCATGTTTAAGCTAGAACTACATTAGACTGACGCACACGTGTAACACGCCTGATTTGTACGTAGAACGACGTCGCGTGGCGTATATCTAGTGTAGCTCTACAAGTTTATTGTTTTCATATAAAGTACATGGAGACCGACGAACCAGATCGGCGTGTGGGGCACAAGTGTGAGTAATGAGTAGTACTTACCTTTAATATGAATGAATAAACAAATAATCGTAATAATTAGATTCATCAAAAGTAAAAGTCATAATTAAAATATTTTGTTACGGAAATACTGATCCAATATTTCGTTAAAATAATCCTATAAATCATACTAGCTACTTCTCCAAAGAATTTTAACTTACATATTTATTTTTGTTTTTTTAGAAATTTTGAAAATTGTAAGAGATGTTTCTTAATGACTCTCCCATTAACAATGGAAATGATACAAAAAATGGGACATTACTTATTTTACTTTTAAATAAAAATGCAAATTTAATGACTGAAAATGGCTTTTGACTTACGAGAACTTTAATAAATAGTTGATGTTTGAAATCACACTAACATTAAAAATGCAAAAGTTTGTGAGAATGTGTGTATGATGTGTATGTTTGTTTCTTCTTCACGGTCCAACCGACCAACCCTGGAAAATCCTGAAATAGTACTTACAATACTTTTTATCCCGGAATATGTTCTCTTAGGATAATTTTCTGCTACGCGAGCGAAGCCTCCGGCATGAAAGCTAGAAGGAACGGCGCGGGGTTTTTAGTCAGTAAGAGTCTGAAACTATCTCCTGCTCCACCCAAGAGCGGGTTTTGTCAAAGATGATTTTCCCTATCGACAAAAAAAAAAGCCTCCGGCAGAAGCTAGTACACAAAATAAAAAGTATTAAGACTAGACTAAGGAATAACAAAAGAATTATGATTGTATCGAACGAATATTAATGACGATGCGGAAAAAAGGAAGAATATTTTTGAGATCAAAGAATCAATGTGTGGAGTTATATTCTTCAGAATGCGTCCAAAATGCGACGCGAACGTCGACAGTTTTTGTGAATTACACACCATTCTCAGAACGTTCGTTGAACGGTGGGTCTCTCCGAGCTTGGGGCGGTGAATACGACTGCACGCGGTCAAATAGAGATTCCCCAAGTTTGGTGCGTCTCACCCAGCTTAGAATAAGTACCTATTTGTTCTTTATGTTACTAACACTAGTTCGAAGTTGAATTGTTACTAAATGCCGATTTTCCCAATCTGAAGCTAGTGTTGTCGACCTAGAATCTGTCAAGCTTCCTCACGGTCCACAGCTTCTCATTGCACAGCGTTGCAATTTTGGCTCACATTTCCAATGGCATATGACAGTTTGTCTGATCCCACTGAGACGTAGAGTCGGCTCATACAATATAGAACTTTATTTACTCAGAAAAAAGGTACACAGTCCAGTAAAAGAATTCAAATAAACCAGGCAAAATTCAAAATTCGAATTGATTTGAATTTTTTCACATAAAAATGAACCTTTTTGAGGAGGATAATTATAAAGTTTCATTTTGTTGACTATCTTAAAATCTACGAGCAGCATTTGGTTTCGGTATGTTATGAACCTTAGCCATTTTATAGAACAGCTACAAATATTCTAGATTAACGCGTTAAAAATCTTGGCAAAACATTTCAGTCACTAGTGATATCTCAAAAGAGATTATCGATGAATTAATGACTTCTTTAAACCCTTATAAATCAATGTAAAGACACATTTATTAATCTCTTAATTCTAAAGAAACATTAATAAAAGCTAGAATTAACGACTGTTGTACAACGCAGTTTGGACGGAAAATTTGGAGTTAGGTTTCGGTATTGCTATTTTAGAGATATTGCGGAACTGAGTGTAAAGTCCCGCAAACCTCCATTGAAAAGGGAAAATCCTCCGACCAGACGGGTATTATGGTTTGGTGGGCTACTGCCCGATAGTTGATTTCGGGCTGTCGTATATATTCAAATCGCGCGGAAAACTTTGATTGTGCTATGTAGGATTTCGTATTTTCTACGTAGTTCTTATATGGCGTCATAGATGTCGCTACACTATATACGAGTATGTCATGATAATAGAAAAGTTTGAAATGAAAACGCTAACGTAGCCTGCGAAGTTGAGCAATGTGTTGGTCGCCGTCCGACCGTCTGGGAACCGTCCGGACTGAGCTCAAGACGTTGACAGCGCGTATTGTTCCACGCGCGCTTTAAGGAGTTGTCAGCAAAACGTAGGGGCCCAGCAGGTCGAAGCCTACTGGGGCCAAGGGTCTGCTTCTGAAAGGAAAATTCGGCCCCAGTACGAAAGGCAACGAAGGAACAGGAGTGGGTTTTTAGTCAGTAAAAATCTGACACTATCTCCCGCTCTGCTCAAGGGCGCGGAAATTTCATTTTATGATTTTTTCACCTATAAACAAAAATCCGCGAGGTTCAATTTATAGGTTTTTATTTTCATTTGTAAGTCGGCGACAAGTTGTTGTACGAGCGTCATACCTATATTTATTTACGTATTCTTAATCAATAAAAGACTTCTACGTCTTACCCAATTAATTCATGAATCCCCAAGCGACCACCGGTGGCCGCGCATCTATTGTCTTACTATTGTGTCTCTAATTGACGGTATCTGAAGGGTTAAATGACTTTTTTGTGTTATTTCATAAAATAGCAGTTCAATAAAGTAAGATGAACTGAGATGGCTTTTTAGTTTTTACAAGTTTTTATTTAGTTACACCTGTCCCGATGTTTGTCTATAATCAAATCTTGTAAATTAAATTTGACCCACTTCCCGGTTATTGATCGAGCTGAAATTTTGCACGCATGTGTAAATCAGATGACAATGCAAAATTATTATGATATGAAGTTGATCTGATGATGGAAACGGAAGGTTGCTATAGGAACTTCGTAGTTAAACGACACAATCATAGGGTTGTGTGCTTGGTTTTGCAAATTGATGGCGAATTTCGGCTCGTATGATTTGCCTTGACGAGTATTAATTACATAGGCATACCGAGCTATAAAAGCTTGCTATGAAAAAAATGATTTTCATTACAAGCTTGTTTTCAAGATGTGAAATCATCGAATGGCTTATCTCACGCTTTAGGACGAAGATCTTTTGTGTCGGTACCGGGTAAAATGGGGTGAATAGAGACTAAAGGCTGAATAGAGACAAAACTGGTTTGATTTTTTCACTTTGATATCCTAATATCGGCCTTTATCATAGCATCATTTTTTTTGAATAACCATTCATTAATTCATGAATCCCCAAGCGACCACCGGTGGCCGCGCATCTATTGTCTTACTATTGTGTCTCTAATTGACGGTATCTGAAGGGTTAATAAATTGACGTGTAAAAGTGTAATTTATCATTTAATTGATATACCTAGTTAAATGCTGCAAAAAATATTCAAATACCTATCGAGAAAATAGCCTTTAAAGTTCTGTCTCTATCCACCCCTTAGTCTTTGTTCACCCCATTTTATGGTCCGGACGATTACCGGAAAGCCGGACAAAATTTTACTCTGTACATGCAAAAAAATTAGAAAATTTGAATTTCGTGGGCTATTTTCAAGCTACGTTTATCTTCAAATTAACTTGGTATCTGATTACCAAATAAGTTTGTTCCCTCTAGTTTCTAAAAGTCCCTAATCCGCTGTCAAATCAGTCAATCACTGATTGGCTTACGGAAATAACAACAGCCATTTTAATCCAATCCCTTGACATGAGAATGACAACAGATTACTGTCAGACCCTTTAAGCTTTTAAAAGCAATTAATAAGTTTGTTGGTCATAATTTGACATCTTTGCAACCTTATAGAGCTTTTCTTTTGAGGTGAGAAATTATTTTTTCTGCCGCATGCTGATCGAACGGTGGGCCAATCCAGACTAATATAATAAACAGGTAACGTTTTCTTTTGTTTTTAGGAGGTAATCTGTGGAAGTACTGATTCGATTGATAACATTTTTTTTATCGCTAGAAAGCTACTTTATTCCTGAGTGACATAGGCTATACTTTATGTCCGCGGGCGAAGTTACAGGCAAAAGGTAGTAAAAAATTAAGTTGGTGGCTTGACCTAAAATCGCATGACGGGATCGTAGCAGACCAATGAGATGGCGGGACGACTTAGATGCCTTCTTTAGGAATTGGCAAGAAGTGGCTCAAAGCCGGGAGCAATGGAAGGAATGGAGGGAGGCCTTTTTTCGAGGTCCTGCTATGTCCTCATAGTTTCTAAAAAGTGATTCCAGGACGCAAAGAGCAACTCTCGCATACAGGAGTGTTTAGTCAGTAAAAGTCATGAATGATAAATTAGGTACCCACCTCAAAAAAAAAACTACTTATAAAAAAAAAACCCAAACCTATTTTGAGTTAGTGTATAAAAAACCACCCGTTTCATAAGCAAAACATCATGGTGAAAGTTCTAAGAAAGAGCTTTTAAAACTCTAAACTAGATACCTACTTTCAATTCTAACTACAGAACACAAATAGAACAATTAATTGTAATGCACGCAGTTTGCAATTAATCTGTTGCCAAGTGCAGGGTTATTATTCTCGAAATCTGTAGTAAGTGATATGTTTATTGTATAATTATGTAAAACATCGTGGCGTCCACAGGAAATTATCTAATTATTTGTACGCAGAGCACGTTTTGCGAACACTGGGGCTATTTTTAAAACTGTTCGATATTTGGAATTTAAAATTCGGCGATATATAATATGTTTGTACTGTCACTGTACACTTTTTCGATGCAATAAGGTGTATAAGGTTTTGTGAAAGGTTAGTGGTGAAATGGTTTCTTTCTCTAAAGAAAATAAATATATTTTCGCATGTTTTAATACCTGCTTCTAAAATATATATACTTACTAAGTTTTTGTTTTTTTTTTAATATAGTGTGACACTGGTTGGCAGTCCACCTGTTATGTAAAAGAGTCTTTTTTGCTCGCCTTAGTAGGGGCACTGCCGTGCCCCCAAATAAGTGATCATCGATACTTAAGGACTTCTGAGATACTAGACTCATTAGAAAATAAAAAGCCTACCAAAGACTCTAGAATGTAACTGGGAACGAAACTGAAAGAAACGATAAAATAATAGATTAGGGACGTATTTTAGTGGTAGCTACACTCTACCGAACAAGCTGGGTATTCAAAATAGAAATGTCAAAGCGAGCCTTTTATTTATGAACAATTCTAGAGGTAAATTGGTGGGTATCGTAGTAAAAAAATATACTTTGCTCCAAATTATGAATTATTCGTGCATCGTGCACTGCGTCTACATAAAAATAGTATTAATAATACACGCAAATTATGTCGAGTGTACAATGTGGGGTGCCACGACAGAAAACCTCCACGAGTGCCCGCGGACTGCGGGACGGTGCACCCTGGGAGGTGGCCATAGACCCCCTTGGGCACTCCTACCCAAGGGCCTCTATGGCCGTCTGCGAATGTTCTGTCTGACGGAACGCTTCAACGCGTGTCCCTCTGCTATAGCAGAGGGCACAGTGGCGAAGTAAGAGCGGGCTCGGTGTGCACTCACACTGCCGCCGGGCAGGCAGGAGGAAGACGTGTTCCTCCTTCTGCCACCGTTAGTCTCGTAGCCCCAGAGATTGTCCAAGGTCATGTTTCTGACTTTTGATGGGGGACGAGGGCCTTGGCTTAGCCGCCCGGGCCGCGAGGAAGACAACCTCTATAAAAAATTACCCCAAACCTCCAAGCGGCGGCGCACCGTGAGGGAGGTTGTTAGCTTGACTAATGGGTAGCTAAATTAGTCTCTAGTGCGAACCACATGTTTTGAGCAAGTACCCGAAGTTTAATACTCGTGGGAACTTTATGGATAAAAGTAAATTTTTTAAAAAACCAGGGAGTGATGCGCGGTCGGAGTCCGACGCGGCATCCGGAAGGAGCTCGGAGGGCTCGGAGTGTGAGGAGGTAGCGGGGACTTCAGGGAGAGGGTCAAGTCTCTCCCAGAAGAAGCGCTCCGCTTCCTTTAGGAAGGAGGACGGTTCGTCCTGCTCGGAGGGGCGGGCGAAGATCGCCACCAGCGGTCGCGGCGCAGGCCGAGCCCGCGGGAAAGGGCGAGGCCTAACGGCCAAAAAATCCGCTCAGCGAGCCGATAGGCTTGCCGCGGAGGGGCGCCACCCTGGCGCGGGCGACTCTGGGAGAGATCTTTCAGAGCCGTCTGGCAGCGAGAGGCGTACCGAGGCGGAGTCAGGCGGGGAGGCGGCCATGCCCTTCAAGGAGCTGGCCGTCACCCTGCTTCGGGACATGGCCCGCCAGAGGGACAAGGCCACGCGCGAGCGAACGATCCGTCGCCACGCCGCGTCCCTCCAGGGGGCCTTAGACGCCTCGGTTGACAAGAGGGTGGAGAGGCTCAGGAGCGAGCTCCGGGCGGAGCTCCAGGCCGAGCTCCGGGCTGAGGTCCGGGCGGAGGTCGCAAAGGCGCCGAACAAGTGCCGCCAGGAGCCGATGGATGAGGGGCGCGAGCAGGAGCAGGGACAAAGCCGGCCCCAGCCCCAGCTCCAGCCCGAGCCGGAGAGTCAGTTGCTGTCACTGGTGCAACAGGAACTCGCAGCTTTTCAGCAGGGGCTGCAAAAGCAGCAGCTGGAGTTCCAGCAGCGCGTCGAGAAGCAGCTGTCTCTCCTGGAGGGCATTGTCCTGCGCCCTCCACTGGCGGCCTCTAGCCAGAAAAAGGCGGCGTCTTATGCTGCTGCCGCGGCTGTGGTTTCTGCGCCCAAGGCGGGCCCGTCGGGGCAAGCAGGGCGCAAGGCCGCGGCGCCGGAGCCCGCAGAGCCGAGGCCGGAGCCCGCGACGGCCAAGCAGCAGCAGCAGCGGCGGAAAAAGGGTGCGGCGGTGCCTGCCGCTAAACCGGCAGGACCTCCTGCCGCCGTGGCGACTAGGCCGCGCCTGCCACCTCCTCCACCCGAGGAGTCTGGCGCCGAGTGGACGGTGGTCGGCGCCAGAAAGCAGGCGGGCAAGGTGGCCAGAGCGGCCAAAAAGCGCGCGAGGCGGCAGGAGCGCAAGAAGCGGGCCATGGCGGCGCGTCTTCGCGCCCCGAATTCCGAGGCTGTAGTCATTACGCTACAGCCTGAAGCGGAAAAGAAGGGCGTGACGTACGACGACGTCATGGCGAAGGCGAAACAGGCGGTGCTGCCCCACCTTGAGGAGCTCGGAGCCGCTGCGGGCTTCCGCATGAGGCACACAATCACCGGGGCCCGAATCCTCGAGGTCCCCGGTGCGGCCAGCGGCCCTGCAGCGGATGCCCTGGCTGCCAGGATCAGGGCGTCTCTGAGCGAGGAGGAGGCCCGAGTGTCCAGGCCCACAAAGTGCATTGATATGCGCATCATGGGCCTGGACGACTCCGTCAAGGTGGGCGAGGTGGTGGCCGCCATTGTCAGGGCGGGCGGGTGCCCGGCCGAACAGGTTCGGGCGGGCGCCATCCGCGCTGACAGCACGGGCATGCGAGCCGTAACGGTAAGCTGTCCTGTGCAGGCGGCCAAAACCATCACCGGGGAGGGCCGTCGGCTCTTGGTGGGCTGGGTCTCCGCACAGGTCAAGCTGCTGGAGCCCAGACCTCTGCGGTGCTTCCGCTGCCACGTGGGGCACCACGTGGGAGCCCACTGCGCCGCGGAGGATCGCAGCGACCGCTGCCACCAGTGTGGCCAGCCCGGTCACAAGGCCGCAGAATGCCGTGCTACGCCGCACTGCTACGCATGTGCGGCGGCCGGCAAGCCGGCCGACCACCGGGCTGGGGGCAGGTCCTGCGACCCCCCCGCCAAGGCCAAGGGCAAGGCCCGCAGGTCCGTCCCCGCCAATGTCCTCGCCACCGCAGCCGCCTCCTTGGCCGCCGCCGCCATCGCCGCCGCACCCGCCGCCGCGGCTGTGCCCCCTAGGGGGGTTCGGGAGGAGACTGTAATGGAGTGTCAATAACGGCCCCATTACGTCTCCTCCAGGCGAATATCAACCACTGCGCCCCCGCTCAGGATCTGTTGCTCCAGAGCATGGCGCAGTGGTTGATCAATGTCGCCGTAGTCACCGAGCCGTATTTTGTCTTGCCCAGTGGTGACTGGGTTCAGGACCTGGACGGCTCGGTGACCTTAATTAAGTCGGCCGCCGCCGGTACCCCGCCCCCCGAGTCCGTCACGAGGGGGCGGGGTTGCGTGGCAGCACGGTTCGGGGACATCGCCGTGGTAGGCGTCTACCTGTCCCCGAGCCGATCTCTCGACGAACTGCACGTCTCCCTGATGGAGCTAAATTCCGTCGTCGCTGGGTTCGGTTCCCTCCCCGTGGTCGTTTGCGGGGACTTCAACGCCTGGAATACGGCTTGGGGTTCCCGGTTCACGAACCAGAGGGGACGGATGGTGGAGGACTGGGCCTTGGAGCTGGGCCTGGTCGTACTGAACCGGGGTTCTGTCCCCACGTTGGTGCGGATGCGGGGTGAGTCGGTGGTGGACATTTCGTTCGCCAGCCCCGCTCTGTCGCCGCGTGTCGTCAACTGGCGCGTGATGGAGGAGGTGGAGACGTACTCCGACCACCGGTACATCCGGTTTGACGTCTCCGCCGAAACCTCGGCCGCGCCGGTCCGACAGAGCCCTTGCGGTCCGCGGTGGGCGCTTAAGCAGATGGACCGGGAGCTCCTCCTGGAAGCCGCGACGGTACAGGCCTGGGTGCAAGCACCGGACAGGCCTGTCGACATCGACGTCGAGGCGGAGTGGTTCCAGGAGGCCATGTCGCAAATTTGCGATGCGGCAATGCCCCGTGTCCGTCCAGGACGAGCTAAGCGCCAGGTGTACTGGTGGTCGCCGGAGATCGGCGCACTGCGCAATGCGTGCAATCACGCGCGACGCCGGTACGCCAGACACTGCAGGCGCCGCATCCGCCCGCCGGATGCGGAGGCCAGAGAGGCGGAGCTGTATGAGGAATACAGGGAGGCAAAACGCACCCTCCGAATGGAGATCAAGCGGGCCAAACTCGAGGCCCGCAACGTGTGGCTGGGGTCTCTGAACGCGGACCCGTGGGGGCGCCCGTACAAATTGGTACGGGACAAGCTTCGCCCCTGGGCTCCGCCGCTGACTCAGAGTCTCCGGCCCCAAATCGTGGAGGGTGTGGTTAGCTCTCTGTTCCCTGCGCGGGGGGAACACTCCCCCCCGCCCATGGCTCCGCCTCCGCCAGCGGTGTCTGACGCGGATCGCAACAGCGACGACGACGACAATGCTCCAGAAGTGACCGAGGTAGAGTTGAGAGTGGCGGTGCGAAGGCTGAGTGCCAAAAACACCGCCCCAGGACCCGACGGCTTGCCAGGAAAAGCCTGGGTCCTGGCCATGGAGGCTCTCGGGCCTCGACTGAGAGGGCTCTTTAGCGCATGCCTGGAGAGGGGCCAGTTCCCACTTCGCTGGAAGACGGGGAAACTGGTCCTCGTAGCGAAGCCAGGGCGCCCTGCGGACTCTCCGTCCGCATACCGGCCCATTGTGCTGCTCGACGAGGTGGGCAAGCTCTTTGAAAGAGTAATTGCAAACCGCCTCGTCGTGCGGCTAACACGGGTGGGGCCGGACTTGTCGGACGGACAGTTCGGCTTTCGCAGGGCGCGCTCTACTATAGACGCCATCATGCGCGTACGAGCCCTCACGACAGGGGAAGCGGTGTCCCAGGGTAGGTGTGTCGTGGCAGTGTCCTTGGACATTGCCAACGCCTTTAACTCCCTGCCCTGGAGTACGATCCGGAGGGCACTCCGGTACCACCGGGTGCCCGAATACCTCTGTCTAGTGGTCGAGGCGTACCTGTCAGACAGGTACATTGTCTACCCCGGTCACCAGGGAGACTGGAATCGTCGAGAGATGTCGTGCGGTGTTCCGCAGGGGTCGGTTCTAGGCCCACCCTTGTGGAACATCGGCTACGATTACGTGCTGCGCGGCGACTTCCCTGACGGGGTCAGCGTGGTTTGCTACGCAGACGACACGCTGATCCTAGCGCAGGGAGAGTCGCACCAGGCGGCGGTCGCTCTAGCGACACGCGGGGTTGCGATAGCCGTTGGTAGGATCCAGGAGTTGGGACTCGAGGTGGCGCTGCATAAATCCGAGGCAATGTGTTTCCACGGCCCTCGGAACGCGCCACCATCGGACTCCCAGCTTACGGTAGGAGGAGTTCGCATCGGCGTCGGGTCGACGATGAAGTATCTGGGACTCGTCCTCGACAGCCGGTGGAATTTCGTAGAACATTTCCGACGTCTGGCTCCCAAGCTTCTCCGGGCTGGGGCTGCTCTCAAGCGGCTCCTGCCCAATCTTGGGGGTCCAGACGCCTCCTGCCGGAGGCTCTACGCGGGGATCGTTCGGTCCATGGCCCTCTACGGGGCGCCGGTGTGGGCGCCGTTGCTGGCAAAGCGACCGGCGTCCATACTGAACGCCTGCCAGAGGGTCATGGCAATACGGATGGTGCGGGGTTACCGCACGATCTCCCGCGAAGCGGCGAGCCTTCTGGCTGGCCTACCACCGTGGGATCTGGAGGCAACAGTCCTTGCACACATGCACGACATGCGCGTGGAGATGCAACGCCGGGGTGAAAGTCCACTGCCGCAACATGTCAAGGCATGGCGGACAGAGCTCCGGCGGGATCTCATGGTGAAATGGCGTCAACGGCTATCGCAACCCAGTGCTGGGCACGCCACGATTATGGCGGTAAGTCCCCTCTTTGAGGCGTGGCTGGAAAGACCTCACGGCGTCCTTACCTTCCGCATGACGCAGGTCCTCACCGGACATGGCAAGTTCGGGAGGTTCCTGCATCGGATTCAGGCGGAAGAGACGCCCGGGTGTCGCCACTGTGCGCAACGCCCGGAGGACACGGTGGAGCACACCGTCGAGGTGTGCCCTGCCTGGGCGGAGCATCGCCGTGCCCTCGTGGGGGCGATCGGCGGCGGAGACCTCTCACGCCGGGCCCTGGTCGAGGCCATGGTCCGGAGCGAGGAGGAATGGCAGGCGGTCGCCTCCTTCTGCGAAGCAGTAATGCTTGCAAAGGAGGAGGCCGACCGCATCAGGCAACGGCGCCCTCGCCGCCGTCGCCGGGATTCCGATCCCGATTTCCGGCCACCGTAGACGCGGGCTCGCGGACGGCGAGCCATGGGTAGCTCGCTGTCCGATGGTCCGGTAATGGACCGAGTCTAAGGCGTCGACGGCGCGCACTGTTCCCGCGCGCCTCAAGGAGTTGTCAGCAGCAGGAGGGGCCCAGCTGGGTCGAAGCCTACTGGGGACAGGGTTGTCCGAAAGGGAGCTCGTGCCCCGGTATGAAGGCTAGAAGGAACGGCGCGGGGTTTTTAGTCAGTAAGAGTCTGACACTGTCTCCCGCTCCACCCAAGAGCGGGTTTCGTCAAAGATGATTTTCCCCGTCGAGAGAAAAAAAAAAAAAAAATGTCGAGTGTACAATGTAATCGAAAAAAATCTAATAGAAACACCTGAATAGACCACTCGATACAGGGTTCCAGGAATTCTTAATTATTCTGAAAATAAATTTACAAATGGTTAAGAGTTAATATCGAAAGCGCGCTAATGATCACGGCCTCATCTGTATTCATAACAGATGGGTTCCACGGCAGCAGGAAATTAAAGGTGAGCAAAGTTTGGTTAGTTCAGGCTTTCACAAACAGCGACTTCCATTTGTCACTGAGATTATGTGCAAGGAGCTGCAAGTATTTAGAAATGTATATAAAAAGGAAAGAAAATGAAGAAGTTGGGGGAGGACTTTGTCCAGTTGTAGGACAGTATAGGCTAGATAAAAAAAAATAGAATAGAATAAGTTGACGGGCCTGTTAGTCTAATGGTCTGTGGCCCTGACCGCTATGCCGGAGAATGTAGGTTCAATTCCTAGTTTCCAACCCAGGATAAATGTTTGTGTGATGACCACGATCATATGTTCTGTGTCTGGGTGTAATAAATCTATAATATGTAGGTATGTATTTTGAAATATATAAGTACTAGCTTTTGCCCGCGGCTTCGCTCGTGTTAAATTCGACTTATATATTACAAAATACCTACTAGCTTTTGCCCGCGGCTTCGCTCGCGTTAAATTCGAAGTAACATGGTTCCCCTGGGAAGTGGGAGTTAGAAAGAGACAAAAAGTAGCCTATATCACTCTCCATCTCTTCAATTATCTACACTTAAAAAATCACGTCAATTCGTCACTCCGTTTTGCCGTGAAAGGTGTATAAACAGACACACACACACACACTTTCCCATTTATAATATTTTAAATATGGATGTTTATCAGTTGTGTAGTACTCATACCACAATCTTTGCTTTGTTTGGGACTAGATGGCGTTGTGTGAAAGTTGTTCTTCACAATGTTTTCTTTTACCGTTTTGAGAGGATCGGTGATGAAATAAAATACACGAAGTAGAGCGTTACCACTGAGAAAACCACTGTTTCTTAAACCACGCGTCGGAGATACTTTGCTAGTTTTTATTTTCGTATCTGAAACGCTTGTAATGGAATATTACAGTATCTTCTACCCATGGGAATGTGGAGGTAAGACGATATTTAGGAATTCGAAGTGTTGCAATTTCGTAAAATTCCGTGTGCTAAAATGAGCATGTTATCTTTTTATCCAATTTTTTTTTAACATTACATTACAATAAATTGGATGAAAAATATATTTATGTGTCCATAATGTACAGATTTCTTGATTCTAAAGTACATGGCCTTCTCCAAGTTTCGCCACTACAATCGGCCCTCTGAGTTTCGCATCCATTGCATTTCAAGGCTGCGTCTTCAGGTACGCCGTTGACACTCCAGAATCTTTCAGCCCCATCGATCGTCTGTTCTAGGAGCAATGTTCCCTACCCATTGCCACTTATGTTTAGCAATTCTTCGCGCAATATATACCTAAATATAGATTGTCTCAAGAAAAATCCGAGACTAACATCTTAGTAAGCATCAAGTAAGTTTGCTAGGTCATGGAGAATTTTTGGAAAGGAAACCGTTGCTCTGTTGTTGTTTTAGTCAGAAAAAGTCTGACTCGCCCTCTCGCTTTACTCTAAAGAGGGAGAAATCTTGTGATGATTTCCTACCTCAAAAAAGTACGAGTGTTCCCAAAACAGAATGTTTTGTTTGTGCTCTTCAAAGCAAAAATACTGGCATAAAAACGTTAAAACCAACTGCCAACGTAGCTACAGAATTTTCTCCTTTCAATTTCGTATGGTTTTTAATTTCCATTTTAACGTCTCCACGTGTCGCATGTAGCACGTCATACACGTTATATTTATAATTCGGGCACGTGCCATTAATGCCATCCCAGCCTTGAATATCTCCATACATTAAGACCTTAAATGAAAAAATGTGTCCTCTTTTAAAAGATCAAAGTAAGAAGAGGTATTGATTACGAATGTAGATAATTTGGCAATTCATGTTCTTTCAAAACCATTGATATTCAATTAAAATAGAAAGGACAGACAAGATTTGTCTGTCACCTAAATGAAATGCTTATAATGCAAGCCTCAGCAAAAGACAGAAGTAAAGCTGAAGTCATTATTATATTTTACGAAGAAAGCTAAATAACAATTTATCCTTAACTAGCTATCCCCCGCGGATTCACCCGCATCTTTGACTCCCGTGGTTATGACCCGAGGGAGTCACATCACTTAAATGAAAAGCTTACAATGCAAGCCTCAGCAATTCTAGACATAGCAACGAATCAGCATTGCCATCCCCCAAGACGTCGACGGCGCGCACTGTTCCCGCGCGCCTCAAGGAGTTGTCAGCAACAGGAGGGGTCCAGCTGGGTCGAAGCCTACTGGGACCAAGGTTATCTGAAAGGAAACTCGAGCCCCGGTATGAAGGCTAGAAGGAACGGGGTGGAGTTTTTAGTCAGTAAGAGTCTGACACTACCTTCCGCTCCACCCAAGAGCGGGGGTTGTCATAAGATGACTTTTCCCATCGAAAAAAAAAAGCATTTCCATCGAGGGTAGCAATGCTGCCAGCGATTAACATCGATGTGGATGATTTTTTGATGCCCTATGAGTTCCCTTTTTTACTCGTTTGCACCTAGTATTATTATCTTAAGTTTGTATATACCTATTAGTTTATAATATTTTAATAATTAAGATATTTAAATTACATTCGTTTAATAAAAAAATAAAAAAAGTGTTGGAAAGTTATTGCAATTATCAGAAGCAGAGGGTTTTCTGTACCAGGTTGCAAAGTACTTGAGACTTGATGGTGAAAGGGAACTCGTGCATAAAAACCTCACCTAGACAGACTTTATATTGCAAAGTCGTGCAAGAATCATAAAACACCTACTTTCCAGCACATAAAAAGATCATAAAATAACCGATGAGGTTTTTACCATTCAGACTGCAAAATAGCATAGGAATTGATCTAAAATTTGCAAAGAACAGAGAAAGATTACCATTGCTAATGCTAACGGGGAACGGAAACAGGTTGATGGTACCATAAATTAACCAGAGTTAGTCGGATTTGATCAGTATGCGACGGGGCCACTTTATTAGCGTAAACGGGCAAGGTAACACCTTAACTATAGTTAGCTGGCGATGAAGTGTGGCTCCTCGGTTATTTGGTTGGGCTGTGGTGCAAGTTGTAAGAGAGATTTTTTTAGAACCATGTAGGGAGTTGTTTATTGATTGTGTTTTGTTTTGGACGAGGTTCTCAGTTCAGTCTTTATTTTCAGGCAACTACCCATAAGATTAAGATTATTAACATCGGAGACTCTACACTCGAAGTTGTGGACGATTACGTTTACCTGGGACAGACGGTCCAGTTGGTTAGGTCTAACTTCGAGAAAGAGGTCAATCGTCGAATCCGACTCGGCTGGGCAGCGTTTGGGAAGTTGCGCGGTGTCTTCTCGTCTAATATACCACAGTGTCTCAAGACGAAAGTCTATGACCAGTGCGTGTTGCCAGTGATGACTTATGGCTCCGAAACGTGGTCGCTTACAATGGGCCTTATAAGAAGACTCAAAGTCACCCAAAGGGCGATGGAAAGGGCTATACTTGGAGTTTCCCTGCGTGATCGCATCAGAAATGAAAATATCCGCAGGAGAACCAAGGTTGCCGACGTGGCTCGAAGAGTCGCCAAACTTAAGTGGTGATGGGCAGGGCACATTGCACGCAGAACAGATGGTCGATGGGGACGAAAGGTTCTGGAGTGGCGACTACGTACCGGAAGATGCAGCGTTGGAAGGCCTCCAACAAGGTGGACCGACGACCTGGTCAGGGTCGCGGGAATCCGATGGATGCGTGACGCACAGGACCGCTCATTGTGGCGACGCTTGGGGGAGGCCTATGTCCAGCAGTGGACGACTTTCGGCTGATATGATGATGATGATGATGAACTACCCATAATATGTTCTTATCGCGTGAAGAACTTTATACAGGATTTCAAATTTTAGTATCTGTGTGCCGTCATAGATGTCGCCACGCAATTTATTGTTTGATAGTGTTTCACTTTTTTTTTAATACTCATTACCGTCCCATTGCTGTGCAAAGGCCTTCTCCAAGTCTTTCCAGACATTCCTGTTAATCTCAATAATATATATTATTTGTTTTTAACTATAAATAAAATATAAATTAAAAAAAAATGCATAAGAAAGGCATTTAAAAAAAAAAAATATCTATGATACGTACCTATATATTTTGTCTCAAATTTACTCAAATATACTTATCCTCTTATGCTAATCCTCTATCCCAGATAAAACTAAACCTTGGGTCATGCGAAGTGTCAACAAGGCGTTTACATAATTAATCAAAGCTTGTAACTTGTACCACAAGAAGAATAAACAACTAACTCGAAGTTGGACAGTCTAGTGGAATCACGAACTGACAGAATTATGTGTGAACAGCCTGTTTTAGCACTAAACGACGCGTGAGAAGTATATTCAATAGTCTTTAAAGGAAATGCTATAGACAGCGGATTAGTATGGAAGGATTTGAGCTTTAATATTTTTTATCAATAGGCCAATAATTTATCGATGGGCATCCGGTATGTGTGATTTATCAATATTTATTTTTAGAATTAATTTTTTTAGTGGGTTTGAATCCACATCAGAAATAGAAAGAGATATCTATGTATGATATTTAGATATAAAAGTCAGAAAACTGTCGCTAATTGCACATTTCAAAGCATAGGTCTCATGAAGAAGCTCCATGCAAAAAACTCTATGGACACTCACACATAAACTCAAAACTATACTATAATATTATTATTATTATTATGTTAAGATTTAATTAGTAGTGTCACCTTTATATTTACTACTGCTCACTTTTGTAAGACGATAGAGACTAGTCTCCACGACACAGGGGATCCTAGTGTGGAGACTAGGGCCATATCAATTATTGTAACACATGTATTCTGAACAATAAAATTATTATTATTATTATTATTATTATTATTATTATTACATATTTCTTCATCATCTGATGATGATGATTCATTTCAGCCGAAAGATGTCCATTTTTGGACAAAGGCCTCCCCAAAATGTCGCCATAACGACCGATCCTGTGCTCTTGTTTTATAATAATAGATAAGACAAATTGCGTCTTCCACGGTTGCCAATTGAACAAGAGATCTATCACCCATCATTTTGCAACATAGACAACTTTATTATAACAGATAATCACAAATACGTTTCGGTGTTGCCAGCACAATCAGTCGAATAAATAAATTAAATAATATTTTTGGTTACAAAACTAGAGTAAACATCCGTATTACAATATAATAATACTCCACAACTAACACACAACGCCTGTTTTGGGACTAGAGCTAAGCAGAGCTTGTGTTATGGGTACTAGAAAACTGCTAAACATACTTTTAAATTTATAAATACATACATATTATAGATAAATTACACCCAGACACAGACCAAATCATTATGTTCATCAAACAAACATTTGTCCTGGGTGGGAATCGAACCCACGACCTCCAGCATAGCAGTCAGGGACACTAACCACTAGACCAACAGGCCAGTCGTTATATTACGTATCAAAACCTAACAGTAGCTATCCTATCAATCAGCCATAAAATACCAACATAGAGGAGAAATCCAAACCATGACGTAGTTGGGAAAATCAGACGATATATCGAAGCGCTCTGGGATATTATCGAACGCGGAATTCAAAATGGTTTGCAGAATTGGCGCGCCATTTACGCCATTCTGCGATTCTGTACATTTCTCGCCGTTATTTGAGTGATGGTTTGACCAAATCGTCACGATGTGTACAAACTAACATTGAAAAGGAATAAATGATCAAGGGACTGGAACTCTGGAACTTCAAAGTTAAATCTGCCAGAAGTGTCATGGATTAACCGAATTTAAACGTAGATTATGCAAATTTTGTGATAGACGTTCTAGATGAAACGAGACAATTTGATAGAAGAGGGTTGTTAGTAGAAAATACCTAAGGCACTAAGTCCACTTTTGTAAGTACTTTTGAGTAAATAAGAGAAAGGGAAATCAAACCTTATATCGAGCCTTTAAGGCGTAGTATTTAGTAAGCGATAGTTAGCAATTTTCGCAGGTTTTGTTTTCTTAGTAAAAAAATGTATAAAATATTTTTTTTATGATTATAGATATAAAGAAATGAAAAAAAAAACCTGATCTATTAAAATAAGCATTATTTACAAAGTGTCATGAATACTTTTTAATATTAACTTTATTATAGTGTAGATGAAACTTTATTGTTCGTTTAATACTACATAGTTATTTATTTTATACAAACAACTTTAAACTATAAACTTACTTTGGGCACGCCACGATTATGGCGGTAAGTCCCCTCTTTGAGGCGTGGCTGGAAAGACCTCACGGCGTCCTTACCTTCCGCATGACGCAGGTCCTCACCGGACATGGCAAGTTCGGGAGGTTCCTGCATCGGACTCAAGCGGAAGAGACGCCCGGGTGTCGCCACTGTGGGCAACGCCCGGAGGACACGGTGGAGCACACCGTCGAGGTGTGCCCTGCCTGGGCGGAGCATCGCCGTGCCCTCGTGGGGGCGATCGGCGGCGGAGACCTCTCGCACCGGGCCCTGGTCGAGGTCATGGTCCGGAGCGAAGAGGAGTGGCAGGCGGTCGCCTCCTTCTGCGAAGCAATAATGCTTGCAAAGGAGGAGGCCGACCGCATCAGGCAACGGCGCCCTCGCCGCCGTCGCCGGGATTCCGATCCCGATTTCCGGCCACCGTAGACGCGGGCTCGCGGACGGCGAGCCATGGGTAGCTCGCTGTCCGATCGGCCGGTAATGGACCGAGTCCAAGACGTCGACGGCGCGCACTGTTCCCGCGCGCCTAAAGGAGTTGTCAGCAGCAGGAGGGGCCCAGCTGGGTCGAAGCCTACTGGGGACAGGGTGGTCCGAAAGGGAGCTCGTGCCCCGGTATGAAGGCTAGAAGGAACGGCGCGGGGTTTTTAGTCAGTAAGAGTCTGACACTATCTCCCGCTCCACCCAAGAGCGGGTTTTGTCAAAAATGATTTTCCCCGTCGAAAAAAAAAAAAAAACTATAAACTTCCTTTTTAAATAAACTTATAAAAGTAGTGAATCTATATAATTACTTATACAAACAAAGCTCTAGTTGACTAGATCAAAGGTCATCTGAAATGAATTCCGAGAGTACAGTATCTATTTCAGGAGACAGTGCATTCATTCATACGACTCTATACACGCTTATGTCTGTAACATAATATTGCCATGTATTGAAATCATATTGTATTGTACAGAAAACGCGACAGTCATTTGTTATTGCTGGCTTCCGTGTATTTCTCTTCTATAGGTAATTTTACGTCTATTGTACGAAATTTTTGTTTCAAGAACAAATCTTTGCGGTGTTCAGTTCTTTCATGTTTTGTTACAGAGAGAGGCCAAAGAAAAGATGGATGGATTGTGTGAGAAGAGCGATATGAAAGAGCGGAGTGGAAGAAAAAACGTGTTGCGTTGACCGCAAATAAAAAGGGACAGTAAGATGATGATGAACATAAAAATAATATTTTTTGAGAGCAGTCTGTGATTAGTGGTAGTCTGTTATCCAACTTATTTTTTTACTACTTTCGGGCAGCTCACTCGCATGAAAGTAAGTTTCTCCATACAAACTTTGGACCTTCGTTTGATCCTTGTAAGGGGTGAATTTTCGAAAATTCTTTTTTCTTTCTTTGCTACATTATAGAAAAAAAAAACATCAGTGGTAAATTTCAGCTTTCTAGATCTAAGGGTTTGGGGCTGGCCGTTGATGTGAGGGTGTGTGAGTCAAGAATTTTGCCGTTTATATACACAAGACAGATTGTAATTTAGCCTATATTATCTCAGTCCGAGACAAAGGGGCCTTTGCCTCGCGTGCCCTGTCGCCTGTTTTTCAGTAGACTCAACCTTGTCACGCCATTTTAGCCTTGTCATTAATATTTCAACTAGGCAATTACTATTTGTGATGTCTAACAGGTCATTATAACGTAGTGAACGAAAGCAGAGTGCATTTTGATCGTCTCATCATCATAATCATCATTACAGCCGAAAGACATACACTGTTGGACATAGGCCTCCCCTAAGCATCGCCACAACGACCGGTCCTATGCGTCGATCTGTTTGACTGTCTAATATTCATAAATCAATAATTTAAATAAACTCACCCCCACTCATTCTCTTTTCTCTCTCTTTGTCTTTTCTTTTTTATTAAACTTTACTCATCTTTATAAAAATTAAGAACAAAGCTTGATAGTGAATAATTTTTTTGTGGGCTTAGACAAACTATTTTTTCTGCGCCAAACATTAAATCCTACTAATATTATAAATGCAAAGTTTGTATGTATGGATAGATGTATGGATGTTTGTTACTCTTTCACGCAAAAACTACTGAACGGATCTCGATGAAACTTGGTACACGAGACCATATCCCAGAATAACACATAGGATACTTTTTATCCTGGGATTATGTACGCGGGTGAAGCCGCGGGCAAAAGCTAGTATAAAATGCATGTAAATGACATTACCTGCTGATAAGTCACGTCGTCGTGACAAGTGACGTGACATCTGTCTGTGTAGAATCTTCTAACAGAAAAGTCATTGGTCTAAGCCTGAAGATACCTGATGCGCTTAACAGAGATCAATATAAGGTGGATCTAAGTTGAAACTGTACAGGATGCAAAAAAAAAATCACTCATATTTTTCATTTATTCCTGAAATCCGCACCGATAAATTCCCACCAGTGGAGATTGTTATTTTTTTTTCCAGAATTCTCCAGAGGATAAAACAGGGGTCCAAAACGAGTATAGAGAAAACTACCTTCACGCGAGCGAAGCCGCTGGCAAAAGCTTGTATTGACATAATTACCACCTAATTAATTACCTAATTAAACGTATTGTTTATTTATATATACTTTATTGTACACCAAGATAATAAATTACATACATTTGAGCCTTATATTTAAAACATACAATTGGCGGCCTTATCGCTTTCCGCGATCTCTTCCAGGCAACCTGGTATGGAAAGTGATTGCCTGGACATAAACGTATTGTTTTAATAATTTAGGAACGAAAACATCTAATAGGGATTGTTGGTTATATTTTTTTTTTATAATCACTAGGCTGATATTGATTAACTAGTGGGGATTTCTGCAAAAGAAATAACCATCCCACTTAGTGAGAATTTATCGGTAGGGATTTCTAGAATAAACCATTTCTTGAAAGTCAGTATTTTGCTGAAAATAAGAATTAAACATAGTACAAAAACTTTCAATTATCGGTAAATACTTGTTTTTTTATTGGCTATGTTGTTGTTTTACTTGTTGTATTGTTGTGTCAGTTTTTATTTTTATTTTAAGTTTTCTAAAATTTATTTTTACTGTGCGTGCCAAATAAAACATTTTTCATTCTTTCTTTTCTTTTTTGCATTATCCATTTCCACTACACCCTACATTTTCTAGACGTTCCAGATCTCGCACGACGGAAGCAAAGTTAATAAGAAATATGGAGGATAAAGTGCAAGAGTGCGAATGGCGATATCAAGTCACTTTCTATCGCATTACGAATGAACTATGGCTGCTACGTGGGTAATATAGCATGGTCTTACTGTGATATAGTTACATTAAGTAGATAGATTGAACTTCCTTGTTGCATTTTTTTTTTGTGGTGGAAAACCATTCCATGCCTTTACGTTCACGACCCTGCCGCAGTGAGCGGTAGCTAAGCGCGTGACGGCGAGCGGTAAAACAAAGATATGAAAATGTTTGAAGCACGCCACGAGACGCCGCTGATAGCATCGCGCGCCTGCTTCCCCAAGCTGACTCGCTCGCTGCTAAGACTAAACAGGCCATTAGGGTGGAGCGGGAGGGCGTGACAGACTTACTAAAGCCACACCTGTGTTCTGTGTTCTTTACGTTCTAGGATCACGGGTTTCCTTTTCAAAACATCTTTGAGGCCCAGCAGCGACCCTGCTGACTCCTACGGTTTGCTGACATCTCATTGAGAAGTACGAGGAAGACTACGCGCTGTCGACGCTGAAGACTTGGGTTCGGTCCTAACGATTACTAGCCGTACGGCTGTACGGCGAGCTAAGTGAAAATTAGCCTATTTTTGTTTGTATTAATCTGTAAGCTTTTTGTAATTACTGTAGGAACTTTCATTAAGTCTAAATGTTTGTATTAATCTGTAAGCAATTACTGTAAGAACTTTCATAAAGTCTAAATACTTTTGAGACGAAATAAATAGAAAAAAAAAAAAAATTGCACCCACGTAATATTATTTTTACCTAGTCTGTAAATATCATTCCCAAATTTCAACTAAAATCCATTTAAATATTACCTACGCCATTGGATTTAGTAAAGATATTGAACCCATTTTTTTTTCTCACGCAAGTGTTTAACTAAATGTATTAAAACATTTTCAAAGAAAATGGAGGGTACTTACTTCAGAATACTCGTACCTATTTTTATTAAAACACAGACATTCAATGGAAAATAGTTTTCAGGTTTTATTGATATTGTTAAAACGTTGAGTTATTCTTAATAGGGTACATAACACTCGTGGAAATTCAAGAATCTCGTGTAAAATACCCTAAAATAAAGGGTATAATAAAGGGTAGAAAAAGGCTTCTTCGGCAGGTCCTTTAATTTTTTTTACTGGCTATAAATATCGAGAGTTCAGCTCTTTATAAGGGCCTTAGGGTCACTTTCACCAATGAAACTAACTAAACGACCTCATCACATCTAAACTGCGTTCAAGAGATGACATGTCTAAATTTAACCAATAGATAGATACGTATGACATTATTATTTGATAAAATTGACCCTCGTTATAAGTACTTCTAATTCCATATTGTCCAAAAAAAGTTGTAATTTTTTCTTAAAAATTATAGAAAAAGTGGTTCTGGGTTCTAGGTATTAGCATTACGAATATTTTTTTGATCAATGGTCAATTGCCATTTCAAATATTATTAGTTTAAAATCATGTCCTTCATCGTACGTACATCTAAGGAGTGGAATTCCCTGCCGCAGTCTTTGTTTCCTGATAGCTATAACCTTGGAGTCTTTCTCAAGACAAAAGTGAAAAGGTTACTTCTAGGCAAACGTACTCCATCGACCATCGGACCTGTCTCACCTGATGGTAAACGATGTGGTCGAATATCGTTTACCATCAGGTGAGACAGGTCAAACGTGAGCATAACCGTAATAAAAACAAAAAAAATAGTAATTATTCACAAACGAAGAAGTTTTTTGTCAGTAAACCAATGTTTGTATGACAATGAACTGTCGTTAACTGTACTATAATGAAACTATCGTTTTCATTAAATATAACTTGACAGTATCTACCTAGTTACATTTAATAAAAACGACAGTTTCATTTTCATACAAACATTATTGCAATATTTCGCCAAAGCCAACTTTGATGTTTCGTAAAAGCCATATAAAATTAAATTAGTGCCGTGCCACCGGGCTCGTTTGCAAAGGATTCGAAGCAAAGCCACGATTTTATTTGTACGTAATGGCGCGTTGATGTGTTTATTATTATTTATTCTGGATCTGAATGTGGTACAAGTTAAACACTCGTTAACTTTTTGATGTGTGACTGCGTGTGGTGGAAGTGGGAGCGAGTTTGGAATGAGTTATTATTTTATTTTTTCATAAAAACATTTTAATTACACAAATGTCCATTTTTTTATGTGTTATAAGTGGTAAGAGTCATATTAAGTAGTATAATTTGATTGGATAATGTGCGACAAAATATTATTTGTTTGCTCGACTCTTTGCTTGACCAGAAGTCTGGGCTTTTCTTCGGTCAACGAATCAGCATTGCCATGACATCGAAAACAAAATTATTTAAATATGTTGCAAATAAATTGAAGTACTTATTTGACTTCAAAAAAAAATTAAAAACAAATTTGAAAAGTCAAGAGATCGAAAAAACAGTACAAAAATTAAAAAGCACTTCGTGAGGATTGTAAAAATATTTCTCGTAAGCCCACCGGCAGCTTGTCGTGATATCACAGACCAACAAGAAATTTATTATTTATTCTTCAAAACCTTCACTAAAAAATTATTTGAAACGAAAAATTCACAAAAGTAATATTTTAATGCGATAAAATTGTCTAAAGTCCCCAAAGATACGATGATTGACATACACTACTGAAATGTCACTTAAACTATTCAAAATATTGTGAACTTTTTTCACAGTATTTTTCTCTTACAGAATTTTACTTCGTCTGGAACCTCTGAACTTAATTTGACATCTAAAAAAACTAAAATATTTCCTTCGCCAAGGGCTATATTTCACCGAGACACTACCAACAAAATTTAGTTATACAGTTCTATAGAAAGTTACTCCCTTGTACCCCAGCCAAAGTTGCTAATCTGCAATAGTTAATGCCAGTAGAAAGCTTCAAATGTACGGGAATGAGCTCTCAACGCTCAGTCACGTGGTCAGAACAAAAGAATTGGCGGCAAGGTCAACTCGAAGCTTTCGACGCATTCGAAACGGTTGTAACTTGGCTACCGCCTGGTGTCAGTTTGTGGTTGCGCAACCAATTTGGTGGCGCGACCAGCTTAGACGTCTGGCGACTCTGGTGTCTGTATAGTGTCCTGGTTAAATATAGACCTAAAACCACAAATCTCTGAATAAAACAATTAATTCGGCAATACAAGCTACGCCCCTCTATCAGTGGGGCCTTGTGTAAACATCGGGATCATTCGGTCAAAGTCGGAGATTTATGTATCTTTTACACCACCTTTCGGAATCCACGGAATCTTTAGCTTTGTAAACTGTGTATAATTTTATAATAGTAACACGTGCTGAGTTAACTGATACAGTTACTATACAGTTAAACAAACTGAGTTATAAACTTCAGGCTGATTGCGAAATGTTATTATTTAAAGTGTTAGGAAAATGCTATTTTTGTAGGTTGTTATATTTTGACGACTTTTTAATCGAAGTGGGAAATAATCAAATGTCTGGTGGACGAGAGAGCGTGTCAGACTATAATTGACTAAAACCCACCTATGTTCCTTTATTTGCTCTTTGTGTAAGTCCTTCAAGCGTTCCCGCAGCACAAGTTGGCATTGAGATCCTACTGGTGTCCCTTCAGTTTTGTTGACACCTCTTCGAGGGGTTAAATTTGTCTAAGTCGTCAACTCGGTTTGATCCTTGCCGGATTACCAGACGGAGAGCTACCCATTGCTCGTCGTCTGCAAACCCACGGCTATAGTGACCAGGATATTTCCGACGTATATTTTGGCGGGGGCTAGCGACTGCACTTTTCTGTACTAGTGCAAAATGCACTATATCACAAGACTAAAAGCGGAAAAGGTAGAAGTGGAACAAGTAAATGTATTGATAAAAGTCATTATGTGTTTCAATTTAGAAATCGATTCGGGAAATTGGAAAAACATTTCCGATATAAAATCTATTGCCTAACTGTCGAAACCTGAAAGTTTAACGCTGAAGCAGGTTGAAAATTGAGTTTTAAAATTTCATCGACACCCACGAGAGCTCGTGGCTTCGTGCTCTGGGAATTTATAACGCAATATCGAGGTGACACCAGAATGGTCTGTGAGAAGAAAATTCAGCCCTGTGGTCCTCGGAATGACAGTTGCAACAAAGTTCCTGGTTTCAAACAAATTATATGACAATGTCCAGAGGGAGAGGTAGGCCGAAGAAAAGATGGATGGATTGTGTGAGAAACGATATGAAAGAAAAGGGAGTTAGTTATAGCGTGACGGATGACAGGACAGAATGGAAGAAAAAAACGTGTTGCGCCGACCCCAAAAAAAACGGGACAAGGGCAGGAAGATGATGATGTCCTAGTTTCTACATTACATCACACTAGCTTTTGCCCGCAGCTCCGCCCAAATACGTAAAATATAGCCTAATTCACTCAGGAATAAATCAGTTTTCTATCGCATTACCTCCTACAAACAAAAATTAAACTTTACCTCTATATAAATATTAGTTTAGATTGAGATGTTTTTTATTTTTTTTTATTTTACAACTATCACACAAAGCCGTCTAGTTCCAAGCTTAGCAGCACTTGTGTTATGAGTACTAGACAACTGATAATATATTAATAAATACATACGTCGTAAATATTATAGACAAATTACACCCAGACACAGAACAAATGATCATGCTCATCACATAAACATTTGGGTGGGAATAGAGCCCACGACTTGCGGCATAGCAGCCAGGACCACTAAACACCAACACGCCAGTCAATATGGAATTTTTGGCATTTTGACATCAACTGTGACGAATTATGTTGTTGTGAGTATATTTTTCTAAATATATTTTCTGAAATAATAAATTATTCATCATTTTAGTGTCTTTGTTGGGATAACTTTATATTTTCACGAGGGAAAAGCCGTCGGTAATAGCTAGCAATAGATACAGCGTACCTCAAAACCACATACATAAATAGTATTTTGTCCTATTTTTCTATTTTATTTTATTTTATTAATAAGGCACACCAACAATTTGTTCACAAAATAAAATTCTATAGTGAGCAAAATTCAGAGAATGGTTCCATGTAAACAAATCAATTATAGGCATGCACATCATTCACAGTGGTTATTTACAAAAACAAATATAAAATTAAATCAAATTTATGGCGGTAAGTCCCCTCTTTGAGGCTTGGCTGGAAAGACCTCACGGCGTCCTTACCTTCCGCATGACGCAGGTCCTCACCGGACATGGCAAGTTCGGGAGGTTCCTGCATCGGATTCAAGCGGAAGAGACGCCCGGGTGTCGCCACTGTGCGCAACGCCCGGAGGACACGGTGGAGCACACCGTCGAGGTGTGTCCTGCCTGGGCGGAGCATCGCCGTGCCCTCGTGGGGGCGATCGGCGGCGGAGACCTCTCGCGCCGGGCCCTGGTCGAGGCCATGGTCCGGAGCGAGGAGGAATGGCAGGCGGTCGCCTCCTTCTGCGAAGCAGTAATGCCTGCAAAGCAGGAGGCCGACCCCGGTATTCCGATCCCGATTTCCGGCCACCGTAGACGCGGGCTCGCGGACGGCGAGCCATGGGTAGCTCGCTGTCCGATCGTCCGGTAATGGACCGAGTCCAAGACGTCGACGGCGCGCACTGTTCCCGCGCGCCTCAAGAAGTTATCAGCAGCAGGAGGGGCCCAGCTGTATCGAAGCCTACTGGGGACAGGGTTGTCCGAAAGGGAGCTCGTGCCCCGGTATGAAGGCTAGAAGGAACGGCGCGGGGTTTTTAGTCAGTAAGACTCTGACACTATCTCCCGCTCCACCCAAGAGCGGGTTTTGTCAAAGATGATTTACCCCCGTCGACAAAAAAAAAAAAAAAAAATCAAATTATAAAAGATTTATCGAATACATTAAAATTTTCAATAAATTAACTTAAATGACAATATTAGAAAAAAAAAGAATGGTAAGTAGAAAAAGATCGCATAAAAAATATTAAAAACAAACAAATTATAAAGGGAATACAATTATTATAGTAGATTAAATTATTTTCTATGTCACTCTGTCTCTCTCTCTGTCATACCTGAATCATTATTATTATTACCAGCATGACGTCTTATCATCATCATCAGCATTTTTGATGTTCCCACTGCTGGGACTCAGGCCTCCTCTCTAGAAGAAGGCCGTAATCCACCACGCGGACCCAGTGCGGGTTGGTGAATGACACATATCTTCGAATTTTTTGGTTCTAGGACATGCCGGTTTCCTCACGATGTTTTCCTTCACCGTTTTGAGAGCAGTCGTGATGAAACGACGTCTTACAATCATCATGATTTAGCTTATCATAGAGCCGGATTATTTTATACTAACTTTCCGCCCGCGGCTTCGCCCGCGTGGACTACAGTTTATATCGCGCGGGCAGAGACCCGTGCTCAGCAGTGGAATTATAGGTAGCCTATGTGTTATTCCAGTGTCTCTTCTACCTACCTACCAAATTTGATCTAAATCCGTTCAGTAGTTTTTGCGTGAAAGCGTAACAGACAGACAGACAGACAGAGTTACTTTCGCATTTATAATATTAGTAGGGATTCAAGTAGTTGTTCGTGACATTAGATTAAGCAATTTATCGTCTATTTAATTTCCCTGTCTTCTAAAGAAATCTATTGCTTGTTCAATGAAAATTCTCTGAATTCGTGGCCGAGTTAAATAGAAGCCAATTTTAAGGGGAAACAATTTGGCTTTTAGCGAACGAAATACCATTCCCTGCCGATATTTGTTGTTACCTAAGTTCATTGAAATTGCGAGCGTCAAATTCCAAAGTATTTCTTGATTGTAAAGTTATTTATATTGACGTTCTATTCTTTTCTGTTTATCTTACGTCATATGAAAGGAGCTTTTCTGCGTATTGAAATGTTTTTTTCAATACACTTACTCGAAAATCCGCTTTTATCTCTTCTGTTTTTAGACACACAATCTAATGTTTGCCGCACTAGTGTGGAAAGTGCTCAAGCTAGCCCTCGCTGCAATTTGTGGTATTATCTTAACACAAGCTGGGCGCTGAGTAATCCCTACGAGTCATTGTTCAACCCCTATCTATTTCCCGATTTCCGGCCACCGCAGACGCGGGCTCGTGGACGGCGAGCTATGGGTAGCTCGCTGTCCGATCGTCCGGTAACAATTCGGACTGAGCCCAAGACGTCGACGGCGCGCAACGTTCCCGCGCGCCTCAAGGAGTTGTCAGCAACAGGAGGGGCCCAGCTGGGTCGAAGCCTACTGGGGCCAGGGTTATCTGAAAGGAAACTCTAGCCCCGGTATGAGGGCTAGAAGGAACGGGGTGGGTTTTTAGTCAGTAAGAGTCTGACACTATCTCCCGCTCCACCCAAGAGCGAGGTTTGTCATTAGATGATTTTTGCCCACCGTAAAAAAAAACACCTATCTATTTATTATTTATTTATTTCTTCCTCCGTAAGTGTAATGAAAACTGTCGTTTCATACAACACTCGAAGACATAATACGCCTGTGGCTCAGATGAATTCGGCCTCGGTCGCAGGGACAAAGATACTCTACTTGTATCGAAATGTACTATTTTTTTTTTTTTGCAGAGATTTGCGTCTGTAGTTAATCCTACAGAAAATGTGTAGCTTTCGAGCTAAAAGCAATTGGTACTTCAACCATAGAATCATTTCAGTTTCAAAAAATATTTTTTTAAACCTGATTCTAAAAAAGGAGGAGGTTCTCAATTCGGACGTTTGTATTTTTTTTTTTAATGATTGTTCGCTTATAACTTCGTCGCATGCCAACCGATTTGAAAAAATATTTTTTTGTTGGAAAGGGTATACTTCCCAAATGGTCCCATAGTGAACTCCTCAAATTCAATTAAATTTTTTGTGAAGTCGGTTTTTTTTTATAAAAAGGTTTTTTATAATTATTTACCATTCAGCCTTAAAACCGCTAATACAAATGACCACAGCCTGCAAATGGAACAATTTATTTTTATTTAATTAGAGAACAGATAGCTCTGTTGAACGGTAATTAATGAGACTCTTCATTAAACAATCGCCTCTGATTTCATTCACTTAAGCAAACCACTATTGTGTTTATTAATGTATTACTCATTATGAAAAATGAATATTTTATTTTAATTAAATATTCAAAGTTTGCTAGTTTGCGTATTTGAATGCACAGCAGGCCTAGGCGAATCTCTTTAAAATACAAAATAAACACAAAAATACAAAATTTTCCTCTTTATAATAATACTAGCTTTTGCCCGCGGCTTCACCCGCGTACATAATCCCAGGATAAAAAGTATCCTTTGTGTTATTTTGGGATATGGTCTACTCGTATACCAAGTTTCATCGAGATCCGTTCAGTAGTTTTTGCGTGAAAGAGTAACAAACATCCATACATCCATCCATACATCCATCCATACATCCATCCATACATCCATCCATACATCCATCCATACATCCATCCATACATCCATCCATACATCCATCCATACATCCATCCATACATCCATCCATACATCCATCCATACATCCATCCATACATCCATCCATACATCCATCCATACATCCATCCATACATACAAACTTTCGCATTTATAATATTAGTAGGATTAGTAGGATATCTACACTAATGTAGATAGTTTCGGTTATGGCCTAAACTACCTACCGAAGGAAGGAAGGAAGGAAGAAAAACCGTAACCGAATATTACGTTTTCGGCTGCAAATCGTATTTCGGTCGATCACTAATACCCGATTCACCACTGAATCAATCCTTCGGTATGCAAATTTACGACGACACAAGCTCAAAGTTACCTCTCCTCGTAACTCTGTACCTATGGTGATTTAAACAATAAAGCAGTGTGATCAAGCGATCATTGCATTTCTAGTTGTCACTTCGTTAGACTATATGCTGATAGATGATATATCGAGCCTTTTTAGGAAGAACATCGTAAGCGACAGTGAGCGTTTTTGCAGTACTAGTAGGTTTTCTCTTCCATAATTATAAAGTATTTAAAAAAATATGTAGTAGCAACAATTCTATTAGATCGGTAGTTATATGAAGTTATATATATATTTTTTTATTATTATCATAAATTAATACTTTTTAGCCAACATATTTTGTAGCCAACTCTGACTATCGATTATATCTTTAGAGTTTATACAGTTTTGGCTTTGCGATTTTGTTTGCAGCTGCGCTAGCAAAATAGTAAAAAATATCCCAAGAGAACATATTCCCGGGGCAACCCAAAATCCAATGTTGCTATTCTACTATTATAGAACATTGTCTACCCATATACTCAGTTTCATTAAAATCTATCCAGCCGTTTGCTGGATAGATACATGCATACTCACAAACTTTCGAATATTAGTTATGAAGTGTGATTGTAGTTAAGTAACTAATGTGGTTTGTTGTCGTTGGAAGGCCTCCTACAAGGTAGATCGATTACCAAGTGAGGGTCGCGGGATTCAAATGGATGCGAGACGCATAGGATCGGTCGTTATGGCGACACCTGGGGGAGGTCTATGTTCAACAGATGAAATGGTGATGATGATGAACTAATGTTGTGGATGGTATTTAATAATAATAATAGCTTTGCTCGCCAGGTTGACGACATGAATGGATTAAACGGTCATTTTACCGATAGTCGTTTCAGCCAATGGCTTAATAGCCAAGAGCCTCGAACAACATTTTAAGAGCCTCTCGTTAGGAGACGATAAGAGCTTGATTTAGAAAGCGGTATTACTGGACACGGCTCGTATAGTCAGGAGGTTCCTTTCTCTGGAGCCCCGGTAGCTTGGACCCTGTTCCCGATACCGATGGGATACAGTTTTTTTTTAATGTATATTAATAAATAATTGATATGTGAATGTAATGAATAAATTGAATAATAATAAGATTGATATTGTTATTATGCTTCTATTATTTCACGCGAACCTTCACGCATGAAGTACTGCCAACTAATGCCAAGACTTGCTGTAATTCAATTTGTCTATATAAGAAAAGGTATTGTCGCAGCCAGCTGTTACAAACTCACTTTACGAAAGGCTTCAATACTGAAGGGAGGGAATAATATCGTTGTCAACAAATATGCCAGAACTTTTGACAGCTACAAATCAGCGCGTTTCACGTTACTGTAACATGTTAGTTTCCGTCATACAATGCTGTACGCGATATTGTAAGAAACTTGTGAAGAAACTAGTTTTAGGCCTTATATTTTACTGTACCTACTAAAGAATATATTTGCGAAACTTTTTATTTTTATCGTTGCACAAAAAAAATGCATTCGTGCAATATACGGGCTTCAATCCGACGACTCTTGTCGACCGATATTTAAAAAACTTGGTTTGTTACCGCTACCGTCTCTTTATATATATGAGATATGTATGTTTGTGTGGAAGAATAAGAAATTATTTACAAAAGCGGATGATGTACATCCTCGAATCCGGCGTGACCCTCACAGGCTCGTACTGGATGTCATGCCAAGGCTAGTTAAATATAATAAAAGCTGTTTGTATATGTGTGTAGAAATATTTAATAGGATACCGAGTGACTTAAAAATTCTTAATACCAGATTATTTAAAAGTAAATTGTATGATTGGCTATCTACTAATAGTTTTTATAGTATTAAAGAGTTCTTTGACAAAAAACATTAATGACCTAAATGTATGCACAAAACTTTGCGCGCTTAAAATGTTAAGCAAAAACATGTATGCTCTGTATTTAATCTTTGTACCATCTTCTATACCGTGTTTTTATGCAAATAAATGTTATTCTATTCTATTCTATTCTATTCTATTCTATTCTATTCTATTCTATTCTATTCTATTCTATTCTATTCTATTCTATTCTATTCTATTCTATTCTATTCTATTCTATTCTATTCTATTCTATTCTATTCTATTCTATTCTATTCTATTCTATTCTATTCTATTCTATTCTATTCTATTCTATTCTATGTTGATCGGTAGAAAATACAGCTGTGGTGGCTTAGAGAAAACGGCCACGACTAACGAATCCTACATCACAGGTGTTTTTTTTTTTTATTGAGAGGCTCATATTCGACTACTACCTCACCTAGTGATGTAAAGCAATGATATGATTATGAATCACACTTGCCTAGAAGTAGCCTATTCACTCTCGACTTAAAAATCCCTAGGACCTTGCTATCAGGAAACAGACTCTGGTAGGGAATTCCGCTACTTATTTATTTATTTGTGGTGATTACAGAATGCTTAACGCCCGGACCGTCCCTGACAGGTATCCGATTAGGCACATCCACGACTTCGCTCACAGCATCACGTCGGGGTCACCAGTTTGGAGGGTATGCGGAACATATACATAGTCTGGTGGGCGACTGCCCTCCAAACTATAACACCCTGTCTGGTCGGAGGATCCTCCCTTTTCAACGGAGGTATGTGGGGCTTTACTCTCTGTTCCGCATACCCTCCAAATATTTATTTAAATGATATGGAGGACTTACAGCTAAAACAAACCAGGTAAGAAACAGGAAGTTAGACTGACTGACTTATAATAAAAGTGTTCCTAAAACGTCTTGTTCGTTATGGTCTATTTTTAAAGGGAAACTGTGGTCCTAGAACATAAAGGGCAACTGAAGGTTACGGGTGGGGTTTAGTTATCTTCTTCTTCTCGTGTCGATTCGACTCAAATTTGTCAGAGCAATATTAAACCACCTGGACAGCTCTATCGTTGGCTTCGTTTAAGTCATGGATGGTGCAGGTAGTTGTGCATGCTGGGCAGGAAAGGTGGTGACACATATCTTGTGAAGGAGCTCCACACTGGCACTGTATTTGCAATGGGTCAAGGAGACCCAGTTTTTCCAGATTCTCAATAAAAGAAAATTAAAAGTCTGACACGCCGTCTCGTTCTACCTTAGGGTGAGAGAAATTAAAGGACGATTACCGCTTAAAAAAAATAAAAACGGTAAGAACAACACAGACAAATCAATCTACAACTGGGCGATGTCGCATGGACTAACAAACAGTTTTTGAAAATATAAACTGATATTAATTCATTCATCATCTTCCTGCCCTTGTCCTATTTTACTTGGGGTCAGCGCAACACGTTTTTTGCTTCCTTTCTATCCTCCCAACCGGTTGCTACTACTGACCCCTTTTCTTTCATATCTCACAATCCATCCATCTTTTCTCCGGCCCCCCGTCCTCCTCTTTTAGTCACATGAGTTTCATCCCTTCTATTCACTATACCAAAGGACGATAGTGATTAATTAAGGGGCAGATATATGATTTTTTATGTTTTTAAATCCAACATCGCATTTACACGGCTAGATGTTTTGAAAAAAATATATGTTAAACTAGACTATTTACTTTGACGAATTTGATATACGAAGATTTAAATTTTTTTTTCATAGAACATGTGTGATTTATTTCAAAGTTATGACTAACACAGACAAAAAGCGAAGGCAAAAACCATTGGGTGTATTTTTAAGAAACGTTCACAAACTAAAAGATAATTTAAAAATGATTATAATTAAAGACTGGTATATTTTATGTATGATTTATATAATTATTAATTAATTAATGAAGGACATATTATTACTCGAATAATCTTGATATGCGGGGAGTGACGCAAGCTTCTCTTTTGCTCACTCAAGGTGGCTTTTAGTTTCGCCTTAAATAAGCCTATTTTGACGCTTAGTGACAAATCTCTCAAGTAGTCGAGATAACTAAGCTTGTCTCAGATTTAACACTTCATCCATAAACAAAGTACATTAATTCATCTCCCCTTGCTAACCCAGTTAAAACTTTAAAACTACTTATTGAAGTAGCACTTTGTTAAAACAAGCTTACCACGGAAACTGTCCAGTTTTCTTCTCAGATATTCGATACTTTAATGTTTTCCGCGAACTTTGTTTTTCCTCGAATTTAGGTTGTTAAGAAAAGAGAACTATTTGTTTTAAAGACACTGTGATTCGAGGTTATGTCTATTTAAAAAGCTAGTCAATAGTAAAGTACGTTGGGGTAAGATCGGCATTGGGGTAAGAACGTATAAATATAAATTATACTACTAATTCAGCTTTATTTTTAATGCTAGTCATATTGCGTGCCGCGTCAATATGTTCCACCTTGCCCAGTAATGTGGCATCCTTACTAATATTATAAAAGCGAAAGTGAGTTTGTTTGTTTGTTTGTTACATCTTCACACCTAAACGGCAAAACCGATTTTAATGAAACTTGGTACACGGATAGACCATATCCTGGATTAGGACATAGAATACTTTTTATTCCGCAAATTTGTTCCCTTGGGATAATTTTCTGCTATCGCGCGGGCGAAGCCGCTGGGAGCAGCTAGTTAAAAATAAAGCTAATTAGGTAGTATAATTTATTGTACTCATATTCAATTATTTATTGCATTCCACAATGTACATGCATAGGTGGTAGGTGAAAAATTAAGACACAATTGTGGACCAAGTTACAGTTGGGCACAGCAAAAGACAATATTACATAGAGTGAAAAGAACTTATAGACTAACTTATTCTAAGTATAATTTGATAAAGCATTAATCACATTATATTAAACATTCATTCCAATAATTTAAGCATGCCGATCTTACCCCAACCCATCTTATGTCTTGTTTTTAAACTCATCAAATAACTTCTCCCGCTCTGAGTGGAACGAGAGGGCGAGTCAAGCTTTTATTTATTAAAACTCACTTGTGTTCTTTCAATTGCTCTTAGCGTTCCAGGATTACTATCAACTCTGGTTACTTAATTACTTATAATAATACCCTTATTGTTTCATAAGTTTTATCATATTTTTAAATACCTTCAAAAGGCACACGCACCTCTTTTTATCTCACTAAAACAACCTCGGTGATCACCATAAACACATAGGAGGGGGGTTCCGTGACCTCTTAAAAGACCGCTCATGATCCCGTTTGTGTAGCGCCTGCTAGGTCACATCCCTGAGGAGACTGTAAAGTGGTCTCCCCTGAGCCTCACTGGGTACGGTAGCACGGTTTGTTCCCCACGATTAATAAAATGAAACCCACAGTAAAATCCGTTACGTGGTTTAGGAGGACTTAGCGAATCAATAGACAGATGCAGACAACGAGTTTTCACTATGATGAAATCCTCACCCCTAACATATTTACAATTTTGCGTTATAGTGCGGAAAACTGCGTGAGCTCACGCCCACCACAATTTATTGTATTTATCTTATTTACTACCCAACATTTCTTTGAAGCTCTCTATTTTTGCTCGATCCTAAAATTAATAGGTACCTATTACATTTTAAAGTAAAGGTAAGACATTCAATAAGTATTTCAATTTTGTTCTGCATAAAATTTACATTAAAACCATTATTATATTATGAGACAAAAGATTCCCCAATATGAGGCGCAACGCTATTAAATTGTCTAGCAACCTGTCTCTTGTCACGTGAATGCATTGTAAAATGTTGGAGGGCAAGTTGCGGGACAATGAGTAACGATGCAGCGTCACAGTGATTGAGCATTGCGAGTCATGTTAATGTGTAATCACGCTAATTTGTTTGAGGTTTTAAATATCATAGTGACTGCTAACTGTCCCCGCACACGCGTTTCAAAAAAACGCCGCTTCAAGCTCCACTTTGAGGCGGCCTTTTTTGTGGCTTACGTGCGGCGGTGCAGTCACCAAAAAACGCTTGAACGTTCAAGCATCACCGGGCACAAGAGGTGTCGCGCGTTTCAACTGTTTTTTACGGCAGCTTCTAGCTTTTTTTTATGCTGCTTCTAGCGTTTTTTTTTTGGCGGCGTTTTTTTGAGGCACGTTTGCGGGGACAGTAACAGTCACGGTTAATCAATCAGATGCTCACTTGTTTCCAAAATCCTATACTTGATTGTATCTCAAATAAAATGCCCCAATCCCCATAAAATTAATACAAGAAAAACCAAACGATCTATTTTCGAATGTGACGTATTGTTGATGAGTTTTAGATACCGTGTAGGCGGAGCAACTGTTTTGATACTTTTCATTGAATGCAGAACAAATAATACAGAATATTTTTTACGACTTGACCTTGTAATAACGGTTGTGTCAAGTCAGGACATTGGGAGTGATCAATTTGTTTGACGTAACGACACAGTAACCCGCTGACGTACCATAAAAGCTTTCAATAAAGGGAGCAAGTTATAGGCGATAGCGGGTGATAGGCTGTCGTTTAGAAAGTATACGAAGAGTGAAATTGCATGGCTATTTCAGTGGTGTTGATTTGAGGTCGTTAGAGAATGTTGGTTTGAATTAAATTGATCACTTGATTTTTTATGCGACTGTCTTGAATAGTAACTTTTCCCTATAAAAAAATAATTTTGTATTGTAGAGTGACCTTTTACTCACGACATTCGTCACTGCTCCGTTCTTATTAGTCGTAACGCGATGTTAAATACCCTTCTTCAATAAAACAAGCTATTCAACGCTTAAGGACTTTTTCAACTGGAGTAGTTCCTGAGATTAGAGCGCTCAAACCAATTTTTCAACTTTATTACATTACCTAGTACAGATCAGCAATTGAATTTTACCACCACTCAAGTTTTATCAACGTGAAGAGATAAGACTCACCCCGCCCCCAAAATTCAGAGCAGGACATGACATTTAAATTTTACAACTTAAACCGACACATTTCGTTAACCTAAATTGATTACCGAAAGACGTCACACCACCCATCACTCAGTACAAAGATTAGCTATAAATTGCCTAAACCATTAGCAAATCCATTAACGCCTCCGCGTGTAACATACGCCACACTTTATTGCGCGTATTTTTTCCTTACCTTTTATGATCCAAAGGTGTGAACTGGCTTTATGCCCAATCAAATCACATTGTAGCCCGGCACTTGGCCTGGTTGTATCATCAGAACCAATTACGGGTAATAGAGCAGTCAAAGTGTTGATGGTCTAATGTTGCCAACATAAAATTTTAATTATAATTTTGGTATGGGTAGGAGAAATTGGTTTTGTTTTGTGTGGGCTGGTCATTTTGATGGGGGACGTACATATAGGTTATGTTTTTGCTAAAGATATTAAAAAAAAAAAAATTCACTATTAGAAAAAAATTAATAGTGTATTTTGATCTACTAATTTTTTTTATGGTAAATGTAGACATTAATTTACTTTTATTTTATTTTATTGTTTTACTAGCTGCTCCCAGCGGCTTCGCCCGCGTGATAGCAGAAAATTAACCCAAGGGAACATATTTCCGGGATAAAAACTATTCTGTGTCATTTTCCGGGACATGGTTTATTCGTGCCAAGTTTCATCAAAATCCGTTTTGGCATTTAGGCGTAAAGACGTAAAAAACAAACAAACAAACTCACTTTCGCTTTTATAATATCAGTAAGGATAATCTTTTAATATTGTACCATAAAAAGACATAAACAAAAAGGTAATGAGAAAAAATTCAATATCAAATTTATTTGCAATTGGGGTCGTTAAAGTCGATAACAGCGTCTTGTAAGATTAATATCTTAAAAGATGCATCACTCGTTTAAAAGGGTATAGAAACATGATCCTCAATTCAATTTTTTATTTTATTAATAAACTTTACCACAATATTTTTTTTTAAATAAACTCATAATATTGATGTACGATGTCTACGCTCTTTTCATTTCGTTTTGCTTTAAAAATAAAAATGGTAGTACAAAAACAAAGTTGATACTTGTAACAAAAGTGAATTCTTTCTAGACAATAAATCTTTTGTGAACACTTTTAGATTTCACGTAGTAAAACTTAAGTTAAGTAGGTTCTAAATAGCATTAATGTTCCTTTTTATATTGAAGGGACTGAGTTACGATGTTTGTTTTTTATTTCAGTTTTTGTTTTGGTCTCTCATAGATTTTTTCATTACACAGCGAATGACTCTCAAGGGTTCAATTAAAACGTAATCTAGCTCTCATTAAACTGTATACTAGCTGCAGCCAATAGGTTCGCCCGCATGAAAGATGAAAATATATAATATATGCTGCTTAGTAATAAAGAAGCATTGTAAATTTTAAAATTGATCAATTTCTTTTAAGTAATAATGTCTCTATTATCTTCAAATCTACACTTAATATAATAAAGAGGTAAAGTTCGTTTTTTGTGTGTCGACTGAAGTGAATGTTTGGCACGCCTAATCTAGGGCGTAGTACATAACACACATACCTACACACACACATACGTACATCGATGACTATATTAGTTTATAATTTATTAGTAAACAAGGGTGTTCTAAGATGGGTAATATCAATCACAACCCGTAATCAATCAATCGTGTTGGCTTTTGGCGGTTCACTGTTAGACATTATTATCTGCCCGATGGCTAGAGATTTAAAATAAGAAGGAATTAGGAAGTAGTTCTTTTTAGATTAGTTTATAAGTAGGCTTATGATAATGCAACCTTGACAGTTTTTTTTTTATTAAGGATAGGCTCGCGTTTGACTACTATCTCGTCTAATGGGAAGCAATGATGTGGCCGATGATAGAGCACGCTTGCCTAGAAGTAACCTATTCATCCCTGACTCAAAGACCCCATAAATGATTCAGTATCGATACCAAACAGGCAATGTTATCGAATTATCATACAATTAGTGCCATTTCAAGGATCTAAAACATCATAGGCAAAGCAAATTTCATATAAACCGATAATAAATTTCTCAGTAATTCGCAATAAGTAATAATTCCAAGTTAATAGCAATATGCTTCTATTCCATGGAAATTTATAAAGTCATTGAGAATTTAATATGAATTTAACCACTTCGCTTCGGGCATTTTTAAAGATATGATCGATTTATTAAATTAAACTATAAACTAATAGCTTTCTAAATTCAACTATTGCCATAAAATTGCATTTTAAAATTGAACGAAATATTCTCTCGTACTAATTATTGCCAGTTTATATTTACTGCTAAACGCTAAACCACAAATTCAAAGTTAAGCAATTAATGAAACAGGGATCAAATTACGATTTGGCGTCATTTATTCAGATTTATGGCAACACTGAATTAAGTGGCATTTCAACTAATGAGGGTTATATTGGACACGGAGAAGTGATAAATGGAAGGCTTAAATTCTTCCGTCGGAAATATGATAATATACACGTGCTCGGGAGAGTGTTGAGAGATATCTTGCACCATAAGATTTTAATAATAACTAAAAAAAAATTTTTACAGGAATTTTCTCAACAAAACGTTTTAATGGTTTTTGTGTTTATTTATATATATTTTTGTGGATCCAAAATAAGAAATTGACCTTAAAATTAAATTGAATTATTTTACTAAAAGAAACTAAAAAAAATATGTGTACACTGTATAATTAGGTATATAAAAGTGTCATAAGTCAGTGTCACTCAGGACTTTGCGTCCTTACTCACTCATTAACTCATCAACGCCCCGGCCAAACTCTTGGATCTAGAACGCTGAAATTTTGCACAGAGGTTCCTTTAATGATTTATATTTCTTGGCCAAAACGATTAAAACGATCTGGTCAGTTTTACTTAGCTATAACATGAAGCGATCCATTCTAAAATCTAGCCACAACGTGTACAAGAAACAAGAGAGAAATTTCCAAAAAGGGAAAAAGTGGTTATTCAAAGTTTGTATGGAGAAACCAATTTAACGTAGACGAAACTCCTGGCAGAAATTAGTGATACATAAACATAATAGATCATTATCATCAGCAACATCATCATTGCAGCCGAAAGACGTCCACTGTTGGATATAGCCTTAAACCAAGTATCGCAACAACGAACGGTCCTGTGCGTCTCGCATCCATCGGATTCCCGCAACCCTTACCTGGTCATCGGTCAACCTCGACGACAATGCTCCAGAAGTGACCGAGGTAGAGTTGAGAGTGGCGGTGCGAAGGCTGAGTGCCAAAAACACCGCCCCAGGACCCGACGGCTTGCCAGGGAAAGCCTGGGTCCTGGCCATGGAGGCTCTCGGGCCTCGACTGAGAGGGCTCTTCAGCGCATGCCTGGAGAGGGGCCAGTTCCCACTTCGCTGGAAGACGGGGAAACTGGTCCTCATCGCGAAGCCAGGGCGCCCTGCGGACTCTCCGTCCGCGTACCGGCCCATTGTGCTGCTCGACGAGGTGGGCAAGCTCTTTGAAAGAGTTATTGCAAACCGCCTCGTCGTGCGGCTAACACGGGTGGGGCCGGACTTGTCGGACGGACAGTTCGGCTTTCGCAGGGCGCGCTCTACAATAGACGCCATCATGCGCGTGCGAGCCCTCACGACAGGGGAAGCGGTGTCCCAGGGTAGGTGTGTCGTGGCAGTGTCCTTGGACATTGCCAACGCCTTCAACTCCCTGCCCTGGAGTACGATCCGGAGGGCACTCCGGTACCACCGGGTGCCCGAATACCTCTGTCTAGTGGTCGAGGCGTACCTGTCAGACAGGTACATTGTCTACCCCGGTCACCAGGGAGACTGGAAACGTCGAGAGATGTCGTGCGGTGTTCCGCAGGGGTCGGTTCTGGGCCCACCCTTGTGGAACATCGGATACGATTACGTGCTGCGCGGCGACTTCCCTGACGGGGTCAGCGTGGTTTGCTACGCAGACGACACGCTGATCCTAGCGCAGGGAGAGTCGCACCAGGCGGCGGTCGCTCTAGCGACACGCGGGGTTGCAATAGCCGTTGGTAGGATCCAGGAGTTGGGACTCGAGGTGGCGCTGCATAAATCCGAGGCAATGTGCTTCCACGGCCCTCGGAACGCGCCACCATCGGCCTCCCAGCTTACGGTAGGAGGAGTTCGCATCGGCGTCGGGTCGACGATGAAGTATCTGGGACTCGTCCTCGACAGCCGGTGGAATTTCGTAGAACATTTCCGACGTCTGGCTCCCAAGCTTCTCCGGGCTGGGGCTGCTCTCAAGCGGCTCCTGCCCAACCTTGGGGGTCCAGACGCCTCCTGCCGGAGGCTCTACGCGGGGATCGTTCGGTCCATGGCCCTCTACGGGGCGCCGGTGTGGGCGCCGTCGCTGGCAAAGCGACCGGCGTCCATACTGAACGCCTGCCAGAGGGTCATGGCAATACGGATGGTGCGGGGTTACCGCACGATCTCTCGCGAAGCGGCGAGCCTTCTGGCTGGCCTACCACCGTAGGATCTGGAGGCAACAGTCCTTGCAAACATGCACGACATGCGCGTGGAGATGCAACGCCGGGGTGAAAGTCCACTGCCGCAACATGTCAAGGCATGGCGGACAGAGCTCCGGCGGGATCTCATGGTGAAATGGCGTCAACGGCTATCGCAACCCAGTGCCGGGCACGCCACGATTATGGCGGTAAGTCCCCTCTTTGAGGCGTGGCTGGAAAGACCTCACGGCGTCCTTACCTTCCGCATGACGCAGGTCCTCACCGGACATGGCAAGTTCGGGAGGTTCCTGCATCGGATTAAAGCGGAAGAGACGCCCGGGTGTCGCCACTGTGCGCAACGCCCGGAGGACACGGTGGAGCACACCGTCGAGGTGTGCCCTGCCTGGGCGGAGCATCGCCGTGCCCTCGTGGGGGCGATCGGCGGCGGAGACCTCTCGCGCCGGGCCCTGGTCGAGGCCATGGTCCGGAGCGAGGAGGAATGGCAGGCGGTCGCCTCTTTCTGCGAAGCAGTAATGCTTGCAAAGGAGGAGGCTGACCGCATCAGGCAACGGCGCCCTCGCCGCCATCGCCGGGATTCCGATCCCGATTTCCGGCCACCGTAGACGCGGGCTCGCGGACGGCGAGCCATGGGTAGCTCGCTGTCCGATCGTCCGGTAATGGACCGAGTCCAAGACGTCGACGGCGCGCACTGTTCCCGCGCGCCTCAAGGAGTTGTCAGCAGCAGGAGGGGCCCAGCTGGGTCGAAGCCTACTGGGGACAGGGTTGTCCGAAAGGGAGCTCGTGCCCCGGTATGAAGGCTAGAAGGAACGGCGCGGGGTTTTTAGTCAGTAAGAGTCTGACACTATCTCCCGCTCCACCCAAGAGCGGGTTTTGTCAAAGATGATTTTCCCCGTCGACAAAAAAAAAAAAAAAATCGGTCAACCTCGTACGAGCCCTTCCAACGCTACGTCTTCCTTTACGTGATCGCCATTGCAGAACCATTCGTTCCCAACAGCATTTGTTCTGCGTGCAATGTGCCCTGCCCATTGCCACTTAAGTTTGACGATTCTTCGTGCTATGTCGGTAACCTCGGTTCACAATGGTCACATATAGGTACCTCTATACAAACATTGGTTAAAATTACTCAGGCTCCTTATCATTTGTAACTTTAAGTACTCATACTATGTAACTACAATATGGCTTGACAACAAATGGCAAAACCCTTTATGTAACTTCAGTATTAATTAAATGTTTACAAACTAATTTACCGATGGCACCGGCGCGGCGGCGGTGGCGGTATACTCGAATAATCAAATCACTAATATAACTTACTATCATCGTCGGGGAATTTCACTTTCCCTAACATATAAACCAAGAGAGTAAATACTTTTTCGAGGAAAAAAAATGGGCAAGTGCGTGTCCCACTTACACACTGAGCGTTCCGTACAAACTTGGCTACATTATTCCCGAACGGAGTTTCAAAGATTTTTTCGAATCGCAAAATTGTGTTTTTATATAGTGACGTAACAACACTGCAACTTTGACTGCCCTGTTGGTCTAGTGGTTAGTGACCCTGACTGCTATGCCGGAGGTCGTGGGTTCGATTCCCACCCAGGACAAATGTTTGTGTGATGAGCATAATCATTTGTTCTGTCTGGGTGAAATTTATCTATAATATATATATATATATCGCATGCTTAATCATAAAGAAACCTAACTCAAAAAAGAAAGTATTTGAATATTAAAAACTATGTTTCAATAATAAGGTTCAATTTTGAAAATCCGTCATTTTTTAATTAGGTCTGTTTTCTATTAAGCATGCGATATGTATTTAGAAATATTTACGTATGTTTATCAGTTGTCTAGTACCCATAACACAAGCTCTGCTTAGCTTGGGACTAGACGGCTAGTGTACGGTATAAAAAAAAAAAACAATTTGCTGTTTTCTGATTTATTCCTATACCTATGCTATAAGACCTGGTTTTATGCTATAAGACATTGCGTTAATCCCTTTCAAGATTCTGGGCCGACAGGAAGTACCTACTTATGAATTTCGATGCCCTTGAGAATGTCAAAATATACTTTTTTTGCGACGTAAACGGCCGTATCTTTTTTTTTTTTGTTAACTAAGAAGTTTTATTTTTCACTGGTTCAAGATATTGCAGACTTGAGTAAATGGTTTTAATTTCAACTTGATACCTTCACACGTTTCTGAGATAAAGGGTCTTGGCAGACGGAAAACAAAGAGATGCAAAATGATCAAATGATCCAAAAAAAATGGAACACTTGGAATGGTTTTTTTATTTTTTTTTGCGGTGGGAAAATCATCTAATGATATCCCCCGCTCTTGTGCGGAGGAGGAGAGAGTGTCAGATTTTTACTGACTAAAAACCCACTCCTGTTCCTTCGATGTATTGGTTCCGTTTTTGCCTTTTGAGGTACGGAACTCTAAAAAGAAATTTCGAGAAAGTGCTCTTCTATTTCCTTGGACTTTGATTAACAAGAGCTGTTGAGAATCTGATTACTTTGAGAATGTTTGGCGCTTTTTTCACTTCTTTGGGTCAGTGCTCCTAGTTTTCGTTCACTCGGTTCCTTACTGATTGTTAAACCTTCTAATATTAGGGTATTCTGGGCTTCATTCTTTCCAATCTATCGATATTAGGCCAGGCATCGATTTATCTTGTTATTTTTAGAACAATCTATCACTGTTTGGGTCGTAATATCCTTGGCCTGTGATTTTTTAAAGATTTAAAATAATTTTAAATTGGAAATGTCAAAAGAATCATAATACTTCAATAAAATTGAAAATATGTTAGTTACTCTTTCACACAATAAATTAAACCATCATCATGTTTTTGCCCTTATCTCATGATTATTGGGGATCAACGCAACACGTTTTTTCTTCCATTATCTCCTGTCACTCGTCACGCTATCACTTCCTCTTCTTTCATATCACTGCTCACATAATCCATCCATTTTCCTTTGCCCTCTTTATCCCTCTCCATCCATCCACATGTAAACTTATAATTCTATTAGTAACATGCATTCCATCCCTTCTTTTCATATGACAATACCAAGACAAACAATTCCCTTACAACTTTTCTGTCACTGGCTCCACTTTCAAACTTCCTCTAATAAACTTATTTCTTACTTTATCCATTCTCTTCTCAGTACACATAAATCTCAACATTCCATTGCATTAAACTAAGTCAATCATTTAAAAAAACAAGAAAAAGAAAATGCCCATTACACGTACGAGTACCTACCCCCCAAAAAAAAATATACCAAAACCTAAATTGTAATACTAAACTGAATTTTAAAATAAATGTAGCCATTCTGTCAAACGACTCGAGGCCCATTTTTGTAATATAAGTTATAAATCTCACGACTTTTTTCAATTCGCAATTGATCGTTCTGAATATCGTGTGAGTCAGTAATATTTTATTTTTAAAGTAAACTATTCAAATTTACGTTACAAATGTCCCTAAAGGCATGCGAACATTAGGTTGTGAAAAAAGGCAATTCGTCATAGACACTCCCCTCGAGCGCCGATTGTACATACGTCTGTACAACTTTTCGTTTTGAAAACACGTTTGTTCGAAATTTATTTGGACGAAAATTTGTTTTTCAATATATTATTCTATATTTATTATGTCTGTCTATAATTTTGTTTTTCCGAGAAAAAATCAGAAAAAGTTTTTTTTTTGATGATTTACATAATACAAACAGTGCACTTTTCCAGAGCTATGAACCCCTGGCGCTCGATTTTTCTTTATATTCGAAGACATGTGACATTCACCGATTGAAAGGCTGATTATGCTTATGCTTATTTCCAGCACATTTGCGTCCAAAGTTTTAAAATAATAAATGTTGAATTTTTGACGTCCTCTGAATCAAGTAAATCAAGATTGCTTCATGAAATATTATTGTGACGGTTTTTTAATGTTGGATTAGAATCTTCGATATTTAAAAAGATTTTTGAATATTACTTTGGTATAATTTTCCCAGTGGATTTGTTATGAAATCAGAGTTAATTACTTATTTTATACAAAATATTATACTAGTTTCTGATAGCGGCTTCACCCGCATGAAAGTAGAAAATATAAATATGCCTAAATGTCTATGTCACTCAGTGATAGAGTAGCATTCCATTCCACGGGCAGTGTGAAAGTGAAACCCATGGCCCTGGGACGAAGGTAAAGAAGGAGCAGGGATGGGGTTTTTAGTCAGTAAAAGTCTGACAAACCCTCCCGCTCCGCCCAAAGAGGGATATGTCATAGGATGATTTTCTCACCTAATAAAAAAAAGAGTAGAATTCCACTAGGGAAAGAATTCCAAAAATAGGTCTAATAGTTTTCAAGTATATTAAATACAAATAACATAACACACAAAACAAAATACAAAATCTTTCTTTCTTATAGGTACTCTACTAGCTCTTGCCTGTGGCTTTGTCCGTGTAAAAGTAGAAAATATAATATTACGAGCGTACATATTATATTTCTATGTTTATATAGCTATATATATTTTATAGAATGCTCACTTAGTGATAAAGTAGCATTCTGGAGAAAAAATTAAAAAAAAGTCTAGTAGGTAGTTTTTGATTTTATTCATTACAAACAAAAGGACAAATCCATCCTCTTTTAAAATATGTTTATGATACAGATTCATTATTACTATAGTATAGAAGTAATCAGAATAAATATATGAGAGTAACACGAGCAGAAGATAACATTATTTGGGCCTATTTGCACAGTTTAAATACTTCATTTTACGCCTGTTAAGCGCCCTGCTGTTGATGTTATAATAGATTCATGAAGTGTACATACCTATTGTCGACAGGAATACATCAACCTGTAAAGAAAAAATAGTACATGTTAATAGAGAATAATGCATGATAAGAGAGCAGTGGTAGCCAGGTCACGTGTTCCAACCCAGCCAGGCGCATCACTTTGAGTAATTTATTTCATCACCACTGCTTTCAAAACTGTGAAGGATAACATCGTGAGGAAACCAGCATGTCCTAGAACCAAAAACTAGCAGTCATGTAACATCCACCAACCCGCACTGGGCCCGCGTGGGGGATTACGGGCCATTTCCTCTCCTAGAGAGGAGGCCAGAGTCCCAACAGTGGGAGCATTATAAGGCTGACTATGCTATGCTACATTTTAATAAAAAATATTTGTATTGGTGATCAGGGTAATATCTCGCTGGGACCTAATTTGAGTAATTAAGTAATTAGGACTAGAGAAATGGATCTGGCTCTACCCTACAGGGAATATAGGGACGCCAACCAAGTAATGAGGCATTAATTCATGAATCCCCAAGCGACACCCGGTGGCCGCGCATCTATTGTCTTACTATTGTGTCTCTAATTGACGGTATCTGAAGGGTTAAAAATAAATTGCTATTTTATCGGCGCTATTACAACAGTTTTCTTTCGAACATTCGAAGTTCGAATAGCTGACGTAGGACGTACTACATAATGGAGCATTTTTGCAACCACACACTAGTTGATAGAAAACTGAAAGAAAAGACTTTAAAACCATCTGATAGAGCTTTTTATTACCTTATGTGACATTTAATTTAGGACCGTAATTTATTCCTATTTTATTATTTTTAAAGGTCGACGTTCTAAAAGACATACGTGTTTAAGGGCGCTGTTCCACCAACAGATGTGCGAAGTAGCTAGGCGGTGCAAAGATGTGTAGGTGTAAAATATGTTTTTTTTTTACATCGAAGCTGCGTGAGAAGATTACACAATGCAGGTTGCAAAGCGAAGCTGTAATACGATGTGTAACTGAGTGATGTTAGGATACGTAGTGGACTCTTTTTTGATGTACCATCGAAGGCACTTCGGCCTGACCACCGCTAAGTTCATTTTTGCTAGTGTCTGACCGAATGTGCGGTTTCGGTGTCGGTTGAGTTTTGCCAAATCTCTGCCAAAACAACAACCAAAACTGCACTCGCGAGTTCTCGTTTTTGCTTACACTTGAAACGAAAACTTCAAACGGTTTGGATTGGCGCCGCAGGATTCAAGCGAATATTTTTTTTAAGTGATCAGGCAGAAATGACCGCGATGGTACGTGCACACATTCTTTGCTCGCATCTCTCGCTTTTATGTACCTATTTGAAAATACCTGGCCACCTAGCTTTACTAGTTTTTTTTTCACCAAGCCAGACGTAAAAGAAATGAACTCTCCTTATAAAGATTTTTGAAGAATTTAATCAAAAAATCGAATGAAATTATTCTTTTCGCTTCGCACATCTGTGGTGGACCACCCTTATACGGGGAGTGTGAATTATTACCGTCATATATTGAAAATTGGACTCGCCAGAGATATTGTAAGATTGGACTCGCCAGAGATATTGTAAGATTGGACTCGCCAGAGATATTGTAAGATTGGACTCGCCAGAGATATTGTAAGATTGGACTCGCCAGAGATATTGTAAGATTGCATGAATTTTTCAGTGTATAAAAGTAACACGTGACTCGAATTTGAGTGGATGTTATTTACAATTGGTAATGAACTTATACAACTTATTTTCGAAAATGATTTTACGTTTTAAATCTACTAAGAGATAATTCAATCCATTCTAGTACCTACGAAATTTTAAATGTGAAGAAAACTCTGTCTGTCTCTTCGCTTACACTTACTCAAAGTCAAAGTCAAAGTCAAAATATTTTATTTCACATAGGCCTACATGGGCACTTATAAAACGTCAGAAGCTAGTGCACGGTTCCAAATTGGTCGTTTCCTATGGAGAAGAACCGGCAAGAAACTCCATGGTTACTCTTTTTAAAAAAAGTGGTAGGTGTTACAATATGATAGAACTACTGAACAGAGAAAATACTGAACAGAGTTTGTAAGTTTAAAACATGCTCCATGTCAAAGGAGTGTCATGTTCACCCTTACGTTGTTGAAACCTCTACGGTCCGGACTAAGCATTTCGCTTCGTCATTTATACCGCGTACATCGAAGGACTGGAGCAATTTGCCTGCTGCGGTCTTCCCGTCCGATTACAATTTGAGCGTCTTCAAGGCTATAGTGAATAGGCTCTTAATAAACTAGTGTGCCTCACCATCAACGATTGCATCACCACTTACCATCAGGTGGGATTGCAGTCAAGTACTAGTTTATATCAGATAAAAAAAAAAAGAAAAAAAGAAAGGAAGATGTGCCCTAAGGAAGGACAAAGGCTAATTGTCTTTAAAATCTACGATTGCAGGATTTTTCGAAAAAGCAAAACGCAAAGATCAACTAAAGGAAATAATCGTGGGGTTTAGTCAGTAAAACTCTGCCAATCCTTCTTTGCTCCACCTAGAGTGAAAGGAGCTATTTGACGAATTACCACCGCAAAAAAAAAACAATCAGGAAAATTCCGAAAGTGTAAGAAACAGACAAAGCAGAATTTATATTTATATCTCATTTCATATAACCCTTGATTTAATGAAAAATCCTGCAAAATGCACTGAAAAATTCAAAAGGTAAATAATCTTTGCCCAGCAGTGGGACAGTACACACCAGATAAAATATAATGATACTAGCTTTTGCCCGCACGGCTTCGCTCCCGCACTTCCCTACTCTACCCTACTCTACTCTACTCTACACTACACTACTCTACCCTACATTACTCTACTCTACCCTACTCTACCCTACTGTACCCTACTCTACCCTAATCTACCCTACTCTACCCTCCTCTACCCTCCTCTACCCTACACTACACTACTCTACATTACTGTACACTACACTACTCTACACTACTCTACACTACTCTACACTACTCTACACTACTCTACACTATTCTACACTACTCTACACTACTCTATACTACTCTACTCTACACTACTCTACCCTACTCTACCCTACTCTACCCCACTATACCCTACTCTACCCTACTCTACCCCACTATACCCTACTCTACCCTACCAAACTTCACATAAACCATCTGCTAATTAGTCCGAATAAAGCCTAAAAATTTGGTTTGGATAGGTGAGCCCGTTCTTGAGTTATAAAGTAACAACAAAAAGTGGCATTGATTTTTATATATATAGATTAATATAGTCGTCACCATCACCATCATTTCTGACAGGAAGACGTTCACGGCTGGACATAGGCAACATCCGATCCTGTTTGTCACACATCCATCGGATTCCCTCGACCCTCACCAGGTCATCGGTCCACCTTATTGAGGCCTTTCATATATTAATATAGTATTTTCTCAATTTGAAAGTTACTCATAATGTAACACAAACTAAAGTGAAACAATGGGCAGGGCACATTGCTAGCAGAACAGATGGCCGTTGGGGCCGAAAGGTTCTGGAGTGGCGACCGCGTACCGGAAGACACAACGTTGGAAGGCCTCCAACTAGGTGGTCTGATGACCTGGTGAAGGTTGCGGGAAGCCGATGGATGCGAGACGCACAGGAACGTTCGTTGTGGCGACGCTTGGGGGAGGACTATGTCCAACGGTGGACGTGTATCGGCTGAAATGATGATGATGATGATGAACACAAACTTGTATTCAAAATATTTGAATCCTTCCGTGTTTTGCCGCTAGATGTGTTCATAATTCAAAAAAATATTTTCTTATTTGGCGCCACTCAATGTGTCTGGCAGCATCTTGTCAACACGACTCTCTGTCATGTTTTCATAAATGATCCTTTTAAAACATGTTGGCACTATTTTCTAACAATAAACACATTCATTGGGTTATTTTTCTTCGGCTCATTATTTATAAAGGCTATTGTCGATTGATAAATGAACTACTTTTGTAACGAGCTGCCAACAAGTCGAAAAATAAAATTGACTCATTGTTTTTTGGAATTCCATTAAGAATTTTAGATGGACTTTGTGGATAAGTCTTTTGAAATACTGTATAAGGTTTTTGTCCTTTTATTTTTACGACGCCAAGATACCTAGGATAAAGATATGACTGGCCTGTTGATCTAGTGGTTTGTGTCCCCGACAGCTATGCCGGAGGTCGTGGATTCGATTCTCACCCACGACAAATGATTATGTGATGAGCACGATCATTTGTTCTGTGTCTGTGTGTTTTTTTTTTAATAATATGTATGTATTTAAAAATATATAAGTATGTTTATCAGTTGTCTAGTACTCATATCATAGGGACTAGACGGCATTGTGTGATAGTTGTGGGAAAAAAATACAGAAAGGTGATGCAACTGGTGTTGACCACTATCTCATTTGAGGTTTTAATGCGAATAGGGTTGTCAGGTCTTGAAACCGAAAAGCCGGACAAACTATCCTATTTTCCCGAACATTTGGTCAAAAAGACTTTCTTTTAAAAAAAAGTCTAACAACAATAAAACAAGAAAATATTTTTAAATTTTAATGAAAAAACAATACAATTAAGTGAAGTAATTGCTAAACTAATTGTATGTCCGCTCTGCTCGTGTTAAGCTTTGGTTTCCTAGGAAAACGGTGCCGTCATATAGCCGCCGTTTTAACACATTGTCAGTATTTTTTTCAAAACAAACTTCACAAACGTCATACGAAAAGTATCCAAGATAGAAAATGGACGACCTTGATTTAGCTTTCGTAATTTACTTGGAGGATGAACTATCATCAGAAGAGGAAAATAGTCGTTGTTCCGGAAAACGGCCGCTATATGACGGCACCGCTATCCTAGGAAACCAAAGCTTTAGCGAGACAAGGTAAGACAGAACTCAAATGACAATTCTAAACAAAATGGTCAAATTTAAAAAAGCCTAACAAGAGTCGGACCGGCCGGACTCCGCCTAATTTGGCCGGACACGCAACTAAAAAGCCTGACTGTGTCCGGTTTTATTCGGACACCTAGCAACGCTAGCTGCATATTACTGTTATTTACTCTGTAGGTAAACACGTGAGGAAACCGATGTCGAGCCGATGCATGTCCTAGAACCAAAAATTAGAAGACATGTGACATTCACCAACTCGCACTGGACCCGCGTGGTGGATTACGGCCCATTCCCTTCGATTGCATTCGGCAGTGGGAACATTAAAAAGGGTATGATGATGACGATGACTCTGTAGGTTTAGCAATTTAAGCAAAAGCTTTCGAAACAAATCCAATCGGCCTCAAAATCCACCAGGTCGATGAACTTGCCCTATCAACCTAATTATATCGTGTTCTCTTGAACTTGGCCCTTTCCCACAGCCGGTAATATTAGGCCGCCCTTTTAGTCTTGAGCGTTGAGTATAAATATTATTTTAGATGTGGATACTCGTGTTGCTAAGCATCTCAATGCAACCTTTTCTTTGAACTTTATAGTTCATGTGAACATAATATTTTCGGGGGTTAGTGCACAGCAGTGATTAAAAGGTTATTCGAAAATTGTCTAATAATAATTAAAAGGTTATTTAATAATTGGAAAATTATCTAATATATTTGGTATTCGTAATACCGTGTCAGTAATACCTTTATGAAAATAGAATGGAGCAAGAGTATCGTAGGTAGTTTTCACATAATAACAAATAATTTTTCAAATCACTACATAGTATAAAACAAAGTCACTTTTTCTGTCCCTATATCCCTACGTACGCTTAAATCTTTTAAACTACGCAACGGATTTTGATGCGGTTTTTTTTAATAGATAGAGTGATTCAAGAGGAAGGTTTATATATATATAAAAGTAAGTTGTAACAATACCAAGTCCTGAAGGTATGCTATTAGAGTTTTTGTACTAGTTTATAAATCGATTCGAATCGATTACTCATAATACTTACTTAATTCATTAAACCCCAAGCGAACGCTAGCGTTCGCAATCTCATTGTCTTTGTATTGTGTCACTAATTACGGTATTCAAAAGGTAAAAATGTAATATTGTTTTTTTTTATCTTGACCATGCATGTAAAGTCCTTCAGTCAGAATAATATTTGTCAGTGTAATATTTAAAAACATGTAATCTCTTACCTACATGTTTCTAAATACCTAATTTGTTTACCATTAGAATATACATATTTAATTTAAAAAAAATACAAAATTTGTTGTTTCTAATGTTAGTAATACAGTAGTGTTTATGTAATCATGATAGATACTGACATAATGATATTAAAAGAAGAAAAAGAAAACATAACGATTGTCAAAAACTGTTTTCTTTAGCTTCACACTCTTAGTACATTTAACCAGCGTCAGGTTTAAAAAGTACTGCTTGGGCGGAGCAACGCCGTGCCCTCGTGGGGCCGATCGGCGGCGGAGCCCTCTCGCGCCGGGCCTTGGTTCAGGCCATGGTCCGGAGCGAGGAGGAGTGGCAGGCGGTCGCCTCCTTCTGCGAAGCAGTAATGCTAGCCGACCGCATCAGGCAACGGCGCCCTCACCGCCGCCGCCGCCGGGGTTCCAGCCCCGATTTCCAGCCACCGTAGACGCGGGCTCGTGGACAGCGAGCTATGGGTGGCTCACTGTCCGATCGTCCGGTAACTGTCCGGACCGAGCCAAGGCGTCGACGGCGCGCACTGTTCCCGCGCGCCTCAAGGAGTTGTCAGCAACAGGAGGGGCCCATCTGGGTCGAAGCCTACCGGGGTCGGGGTTATTCGAAAGGAAACTAGAACCCCGGTATGAAGGCAAGAAGGAACGGCGCGGGGTTTTTAGTCAGTAAGACTCTGACACTGTCTCCCACTCCACCCAAGAGCGGGTATCGTCAATGATGATTTTCACCGTCGACAGAAAAAAAAAAAGGTTTAAAAAGTACGTTTTTAGATAATACTACAGAATACAGTTACTTTTTGTTTTACACGATAGCATAATAATAAAATGTAATTAGAATTGTAACACATTTGAATATTAAGCAGTATTTGGCAGCAAATGTACCGAGTCAGCCTTCTCGGCAAGCTTCGCTGAAGTTATCTATACTAAAATAAAATTATCAGCTCCATTTTACCGAGTTGGTGCCAAACAGTTTTTGATTAGCTACGTGACATTTAGCGTATGCCAATTTCACACATTTTGGGCATTAGAATGGACTAAAGGTAGCGATACACGCTAGAGTATTATACCTGACAGGTTTTCCTGTACAGTTGAGTTTTGTTGTTGACAACTCCTTGAGACGCGCGGGAACAGTGCGCGCCGTCAACGACTTGGGCTGGGCCTGAACAGTTACCGGACGGTCGGACAGCGAGCTACCCATTGTGGCCGGAAATCGGGATCGGAATCCCGGCGGCGGCTTCCGTACGACAAGCTCTGCTTAGTTTGTGACTATATGGCGTTTAGTGAAAGTTATGGTACATATTATTAAACTCACGAATAAAGAAAATAATAATAATATAAAATGATCATGCTCATCACATAAACATTCGTCCTGAGTGGGAATCAAACCCACGACCTCCGGCTAGCAGTAAGGGTCACTAATCAATAGACCAACAGGCCAGTCGCATGAAATGCTCATAAAATACCTGTGAATCGCTATTACAGGTATTTCATTCTTTAGACATGCCATCAACACAAAAAAGATCATTCATCATATTTACTCCTCAAAAACCATTCAAAAGAATGACTCACAATCCACAAGCTGACTCTAAAATTACAATTCTGATGATCATTCGAATAGAGATCAATAACTCACTCCGCACTAACCGGGATTTGAAATTAGAACAAACTTTATTTTGGTCGCCATTTTTGATATTTATCCCTCTGCGACCGCTCATAAAGATATTAATGCTTCGTTTACAATGTTATACACTATTTTACTGTCCCGTTAGTATATTTTATTTGAAATTTTGAGGAGATTAATCGTTTGTTGGGACTGGAGCTATATTAATAACCAGAGTGGGTCTGTCTGTCTCTCTGTCAAGGCTAAAGTACTTAACCGATATTGATGGAAATTGGCAGGGTGGTTGCTAGTTGCTATCATCATCAACATATCACAGTTGAACATAGGTCTCCTCCAAGCGTCGCCACAATGACTGGTCGGGTGAATCGGGTTCCCGCGACCCTGTCCAGGTCATCGGTCTACCTTGTGGGAGGCCTTCCAACGCCGCATCTTCCGGTACGAATTCGACACTCTAAAACCTTTCGTCCCCATCGACCATCTGTTCTGTGTGCAACAGTCCTGCCCATTGTTGGTTTGGCGATTCTTCGAGCTATGTCGGTAACCTTGGTTCTACTGCCGATATCTTCATTTTTGATGTGATCACGCAAGAAAACTACAATTGTAACCCTTTCCATTACCCTTTGGGTGACTTTGAGTCTTCTTATGAGACCTATTGTAAGCGACCACGTTTCGGAGCCATAAGTCATCACGACGACTAGACGATGTTTTATTCATAAGTAATGTTCTTGTTTAAATATTGCTTTAGCTTGTATGATAGTGAATACTAGGTTAAACACAACTAATTAAAAAAAAAAAACAAGATACCGTTAATATAAAGTTTATTAATACTTAAAATTCTTAAGTCGATCTGAAGATATGACTGATCAAAATATCCCGTTAAAAAAAGGGAATTACATAATATGTAAAGACCTACTATTTAGCTATTGCAATAGAATAGTAGTAAATATCTCTTTTTTTCCTGCCCTTATCCATTACTTGATGTCGGCGCAACACGTTTTTTTCTTCAATTCTGTCCTGCCACCCGTGAAACTATCACTAACTCCCTTTTCTTTTATAGTATAGTAGTATTATAGTCACTAAAATACTAAGAATTCGTTTTATTATTGTAATTAATTCAACTTCTTGTTTAACTCATGCATCAATCCTCTGATAAACATAACAAAAACAAATCATAAATTTTTATTCCACCAATAAAATAAAAATATGCTCATAAATTAAAGCTCAACAATTTTAATTCTCTAGTTGATCCAGATTTCTAGGCACGGGATCTACACTAGTTGGCTTGGCAATAAATAAGTGAAACACTGAGTAATACACCAATATGTTAACGTCTGAAAAAGAATCTAGCTTTAACGAAGCGGTTACAATATGATTGAGTTGGAAAGCTCGTACGTAGAATGTTATGACGGAGCCCTAGGGCCGATACCTGCTAGGATTCCGTACCTCATAAGTAAGAAACGGAACCCTTACAGGATCACTTTGTTGTTTGTCCATCTGTCTGTCTGCCTGTCATGACCCTTCATCTCAAGAACGCGTGGAGGTACTTATCAAGCTGAAATTAAAACCATATACTCAGGTTTGCAGTCCTTTTAAGCTGTGATAAAATCATTTCTAAGTTAGCGAATAAAAAAATACGGCCGTTTATGTCGCAAAAAAACGTACATTTTGATACTCTCAAAGATCGAAATTCATAGGGTGCTTCCCGTTGACCCAGAATCCTGAAATTTGGCTCAAACCAAATAAAGAAAAAAAAATTGCAATGCGGAAAAAATCTTCGAGAATCCATTCGGGAAAAGTAGTTTGCACGGAACCCTCAATGCACGAGTCCGACTCGCACTTGCCCAGTTTTTTTTTTTGAGGACTTATCCAATGACTTCAACTGCTCTCTGGTAGAGCGAGAGGGTGTGTCTGACTTTCACTGACTAAATCCCACACCTATATTTTGTACATACATTCTTTACATAAAAATATTAGACACGTGTTTTGGATTTCGCATATCATCAACATCGACCTTTTTTAATGTTCCCACTGCTGGGACTCAGGCCTCCTGTCGAGAAGAGGAAATGGGCCGTAATCCATCACGCGGGCCAAGTGCGGATTGGTGAATGTTACATTTCTTCAAATATACCTACTAAAATTAAAATTATACAACGTGTAACGTTAAATACGCAAAACCTCAGTCACCCCAAATGATTTTTAATTTAAAAGACCTATTTCTGTGAAAAAAGAACATTTAAATAAAAATTAAAGGTTTTATGTGCATTTTTACTTTGTTTAAAATTATAAAAATATAATTATTAACATTGAAATAAAAACTTTTATTATCCCGTGTATGAGAAAATTTAAATGGACTACAACTATTTGCGTTTGTTTACCTATTTCGGCGGGCTTGCGCACGTGTAATGTTGGCTTGACCTATTCATAAATAGACAGGGTGACATTTTTAATGAAGTTTTTTTTTTAATGTAACCTATTTTAAAAAGCGGTTTAATTGATTCTGCTTCTTATTTTGATCAAACTATTTTCAGGTTTTGCGCATTTAACGTTACACGGTGTATAGTTCAATAGAGATAAAATAGATAGAAAATATCTATATAATTAAACTAGCTTTTGCCCGCGCGGCTTCGCTCCCGCTCTTCCCTACTCCACCCTACCTACTCTACCCTACTCTACCCTACTCTACCCTACTCTACCCTACTCTACCCTACTCTACCCTACTCTACCCTACTCTACTCTACCCTACTCTACCCTACTCTACCCTACTCTACCCTACTCTACCCTACTCTACCCTACTCTACCCTACTCTACCCTACTCTACCCTACTCTACCCTACTCTACCCTACTCTACACTACTATACCCTACTCTACCCTACTCTACCCTACTCTACCCTACTCTACACTACTATACCCTACTCTACCCTACTCTACCCTACTCTACCCTACTCTACCCTACTCTACCCTACTCTACCCTACTCTACCCTACTCTACACTACTATACCCTACTCTACCCTACTCTACCCTACTCTACCCTACTCTACCCTACTCTACACTACTATACCCTATTCTACCCTATTCTACAGTACTCTACCCTACTCTACCCTACCAAACTTCACATAAACCATCTACTAGATAGTCCAAACAAAGCCTAAAAATTTGGTTTGGATAGGTGAGTCCGTTCTTGAGTTATAATATAACAACGAAAAGTGGCATTGATTTTTATATATATAGATAGATAGCCACATATCTACATCTGCTTGATCATTAGGACGTTGCAACCTTCGTAACTTCCAACGCTTGGAATAATCTTACGATTTCTTGCACCCTTGGGACTTTGTTACCGCTTTAGTCCCTAAGATAATATATAATTTATGGCATAAACTATTTATAAATTTAATGCACTTTTAGTACTAATTACTGGGTAGATACTGTTATTGTGAGTAACACTTCTAAGTTATAAATCAGTTGAAGGCATTACTTATTTAATAACTGGCTGACCTGGTGAACTTTGTACCACCTAGCTGTTAATAAATGTAGTATACGAGTATCTTTCGATATAGACAATTGATTGCGATGAAACAAAACTTAAGTATTATGTATTATATCAAGTTACACATAGTAAAATTTATAAAAGTTATCGACACCGAATTCATACATTTTACGTCAACTAAAAAAAATCGTTTTTAGATTTGAAACAACACCGTGTAGTCACAAACAAAGCAAAGCTTGTGCTATAAGTACTAAATAACTGATAAACATACTTATCTATTTCTAAACACATATAATTGAGTGTAGTCTACAAGGCACGAGTGAATAGGCTAAACTATACTGCGCCTCACCATCAGAGCTGTGCTCCCACCTGATGGTAAGCAGTGATGCAATCTCAAGCACTAGTTTATATCAATGAAAAATAAATATATATTACAGATTTACACCCAGACACAGAACAAATGTCAATGATCGTGCTCATCACAAAAATTAATTTGTTTTGGGTGGGAATTGGTTCCACGAACTCTGGCATAGCAGTAACTCGACCATCCGGCAAGAGTCCGGATCGAACTCAAGTCGTCGACTACACGTAGGTACAGTTTCACGCGAGCCTCAAGAAGATGTCAGCTAACGATAAGGACCCAGCAGGGTCGAAGACTACTGGGGTCAAAGCTCTGGTATGAAAGGCAACGAAAGAGCAGGTTTTTATTCAGATAAAGTATGACACACCTTCTCGCTCCGCCCAATAGCGGGGGATGTCATTGGATGACTTTACCACCTACAAAAAAACCACTAGACCAACTTACAGGCCAGGTCTCTTGCTTTCAAGATTAACCAGTAAAAATATCATATTCATATTTAGGTTTATTACAGGAAGTAAACCATATATTCGTCAGTCATGGGCTATTAAATATTGTAACAATATATTTTACAAAATTGTCATCATAAATTATTTTCAATGATAATGTCACTTTATCGGGAGCCATTTATTTTCCAACGTAATGGATACTCGATCATTTTAATTTAATTATTAATATCGTGGCTGACATACCAAAAACTGATCAAAAAAATTCAGCCAAGTGCGAATGGGATTTGCACATGAATGGTGCCGACCGTTGCAAAAAAAAATGATACGATTGTTGTATGGGCTCCCATATAATTATTCTCCCTTAAATATTTATTTTATTTTGTTGCTATAGCAACAAATAACGGCAACAGAAATAGGTTCATCATCTGAGAAAATTTCAACCGTTGTTTGACGATCCATGAGATAGAGCCTGGTGACAAACGGTCAGTCAGACGGACGGACAGCAGAGTCTTAATAATAGGGTCCCGTTTTAGTCTTCGGGTACAGAACCCTAAAAAAGTCACGAGGGATCAAAAATATCGTGAAAGAAATTCAGAAAGGTATCAATAAGATATTCCTTGTTTAAAAATATATATAATACCATCCTTCATTGTGTCTCTTTATTCCCCTGTTACACGAAATTCTCTGACAAACGTCACCGGGGAAATCGTTCAATAAAAACTGGTGAAATTCTGCCTACAAAGAAATGTGAAAAACGGTTCACGAAGTTTTTTTTTGTCTTAAAATATATTTATAATTTTACGATACCATAAAATGTTAAACGTTATATAAAAAGTTTGAGGTTTATTTGTTTTTCGCATTTTAGTTTGTATGAGAAGCATGTTTGATGACTTTACAGCTATGCTTAACGTTAAGATTAACAGCAAATATACAGTTTTATGGAATATCAAAATGTGGGTTTATAATATTCCGAGAAAATATGACGATGGCTTTTCTGTCTAGCTTTTGCTAGCTACTTTGTCCGCCTGAATGTAGAAATTGTACCAAGGAACACTTCAGACAATCAGATATTTACATATGTGCTTTTCCAAGACATGATCTACCCATGTGTCAAATTTTATCTGAATCCATCCAGCAGTTTCAGCTTGAGAAGTAACAACAATACGAACGCATTCATACTAACTTTACACTCAATAATATAAATGTACTTCTTAAATATCTCATTCTTCACTTCCAGATTTTGGTTTTCAGAAAGAACCTACTCTAAAGTTAAGAGGCACGTATCAATTAATTGAATAAAAAATAAATCTTAAAAAATAAGTCTCTTAAATATCTCATTCTTCCATTCCATGTTTTTTTTTCAAAAAGTACCTACTCTAAAGTTAAATATGAACGTATCAATTAACTGAATAAAAAATAAATACCTCTCTTAGAAATAAGTACCTCTTAAACGTCTCATTTTTCCCTTCCATGTTTTATTTTTCTTCAGGAAGTGCCTAAAGTTAAATAGGAACGTATAAATTAACAAAATTAAAAATAAAACTGGATAATCGTGGGTAAAAGGACCAAGAAAACTTTCGAGGCAAATGCGATCAACCTAGCATCGGAACGACCCCAATTAAGACGTATCCGGACCACAGGACCCATTGACAATCCCCTTCACACATGTTTGATAGACATTTTATATTACTCGGAAATACTGAGATTACAATCCTAATCCCTTCCTTTCCCCGAGAGCTTTCAGTTCCTAAGCTATTCCACCTAATTAACTCGGCTTGCCTTCCTAAGCCTGCGACCAACTTTTACTCATATTATGTCGGCCATTTATTTAAGGCACGGGCCTTCTATGAAGAATAGGGTAGTTTCCTTAAAGTAACTTCATTTTATTTAGTCCGTATTTTAGATTATAAGACAATATTGAACACGTATTTTTTCTTTTTTTGATTAAACAAAAACTAACAAAGATATAGTTCAACAAAGTTACGTGTGACGTCACCCAGTGCAAAAAAAACGTGGCACGACGCGCAGCGTGACGTTACACGTAACTTTAATGGGCTATATCTTTGTAATTTTTGGTTTAGTTTACAAATAAAAAAATACATGTCCCTTATTTTGAAATAATCTAAAAGACGGACCAATTACATTTTTACGGCAACTAGCCTATTGCGCCGTTTTTACTAAAATATCAGCTTCTACAGATGCGGTTAAAACGGCCTTGTATTACTTAGAGAAATTATGCTGAGGGGTAAAATGATTGCAATCTTCAAGGTTCTCCAAAATTTTCGCCAGTAAACCGTGCAAATATAAACAACATAAAGTCTATTGTAGAGACGGCGTGTTACGCAAAGAAGGTAAAATATATTATCCCTTTTATTCGCAACAATAGCTACAATATACTTCTAAATTTTTTGGGTAACAATTGCCAAATAAACATGGTCCTTCGAGAATCCGGGTCGAAGGACCGAAATGTGTGACAAAATTCTTATGTAAATCAATATAAAAGAGTGCCGTTAGTAATGTAACATAACACCTGTATTCAGCATTGTTAAAAGTTTCAGTAGAGGTGTAGTACACCCGCATTTATTTAGTTATTTTTAGTCTCCTTGTATTGTCGAGTATCAAAACAAAGCCTACGAGTTGCTACTCAGCAGTTTCAAGTAGAAAACCAATCAAAATTTACCAGAACCGAGAATCGAACCCATAACTTTCTAGTCCGAAAGGGAATCCCGGGGTCCTTGAACGCAAGGAACAGATGTGGTTCTAGAGAGTAGTAGAGTAGTCTGACACGCCCTTCCGCTCCATCCTAGAGCTCGAGAAGTATTTGGATGATTTCTCACCTAAAAAAAAATTGGAGGGACTTGTCATCAGCCGTATAACCATGCACATTCAGAGACTCCCCAGTTACTACTCAAAATTTCAAATAAATGGGCAGTGGCAGACCGAGTGGTAACGGCCCAACTTACGAGTTGTAAGTCGCGGGTTCAAAGCCAGCCGGGCGCATTACTTTTTGTATTTTATTTCATCACCACTGCTCTCTAAACGGTGAAGGAAAACATCGTGAGGAGACCGGTATGTCTTAGAACCAAAAATTCGACGTCATGTGACATTCACCAACCCGCACTTTGTCCACGTGGTGGATTACGGCCCATTTCTTCTCCTAGAGGCCTGAGTCCCAGCAGTGGGAACATTGAAAGGCTGATTATGCTTTTATGTTGTATCCTTACTTCCTTACTATTATTATTAAAGCGAAAGTGAGTTTGTTTGTTTGTTTGTTACGTCTTCACGCCTAAATGGTAAAACCGATTTTGATGAAACTTGGTACATGGATAGACCATGTCCTGGAATAGGACATAGGATACTTTTTATCCCGGAAGTATGTTCCCTTGGGATAATTTTCTGCTATCACGCGGGCGAAGCCGCTGGGAGTAGCTAGTTTTAAATAGAAATCCCTAGAATCAAACTAATAACTTCATACTCAACAGCAGTGCTAGTGACCAATAGGCATACGAACACAGATGCCAGTATCGTTAATCGTACATCTAATAGAATAATATTAGTCTTAATGGCTGCCCACGTACTTTTGTTCGGAAATCAGGGTTAATTAGCACTCAGAATCAATGCCACGGTTCAACAGAGTAAACAAAGCACTTGAATGAGGTTGTTCCCCTCGCTGATAAGCGGGTTAACTGTTTTATGGAGGCATGTGGGGAATAGAAAGAGGCTCTAGTGTTTATATTAGTATATGATTGGGTTAAAGTGTTGATGAACTTAAACGAGAGATGAAAATAAATCTCTAGGGGATCAGAGGCCCTATTTGAGCAAATTGTTAATATTTGTACCGATAGATGGCGCTGTTAGTTGAGCGCCAAAAGCTGAATCGCGCTGTTAAGATTCTCCGCCGATTAGCTAGGGTAAAACTTTGTTACGCAATAATGATCTAAATTACACGGTTGTAGTATCTTATCAAGTCGATTCATTTCACGTATATCTTCATCCTTGTGTCCTTATCGAGTACTGCAGTCTTTCTGTAATCGGGTTGATCAGGCCCTTTGATGAACTAAACTGAAATATTAAAGGGGTGGAGCTTTACAACATTATTTTTAACTCAGAATCAGGCTTCAGCAAACAGTTGGGTGCAAGTTCAAAACAACCGGTGATTATGTATTTTTGCTGACATAACAAGCTTATAACTGTGTGATTTTTCATGATACAGTTAAGAAATGTACATAGATTCTTTACATAAAAATACACATGTTTCGGGTTTCGCCTATCTATATTATAAAAATGAGCCCCGTTTTCCGTTGTCACGACATGGCATGAAAACGGCTTGACCGATTTGGCTGATTTTTTTTTTGTTGTGGTTGTTATTGTGAGGATAAGGTTCTTATGGAAAAAAAATAAAATTAGGGTAGTGTAGGGTAGAGTAGGGTAGAGTAGGGTAGAGTAGGGTAGAGTAGGGTAGGGTAGGGTAGGGTAGAGTAGGGTAGAGTAGGGTAGAGTAGTAGGGTAGAGTAGGGTAGAGTAGGGTAGAGTAGGGTAGAGTAGGGTAGAGTAGGGTAGAGTAAAGTAGAGTAGAGTAGAGTAGAGTAGGGTAGAGTAGGGTAGAGTAGGGTAGGGTAGAGTAGGGTAGATTAGGGTAGAGTAGGGTATAGTAGGGTGGAGTAAGAAAGAGCGGGAGCGAAGCCGCGCGGGCAAAAGCTAATCTATAATATAAAAATGAAACCCGTTTTCCGTTGTCACGACATAGCATGAAAACGGCTTGACCGATTTGGCTGATTTCTTTTTGTTGTGATTGTTATTGTGAGGATAAGGTTCTTATGGAAAAAAAATAAAATTAGGGTAGTGTAGGGTAGAGTAGAGTAGGGTAGAGTAGGGTAGCGTAGGGTAGAGTAGGGTAGATTAGGGTAGAGTAGGGTAGAGTAGGGTACAGTAGGGTACAGTAGGGTAGAGTAGGATAGAGTAGGGTAGGGTAGAGTAGAGTAGGGTGGAGTAGGGAAGAGCGGGAGCGAAGCCGCGTGGGCAAAAGCTAGTATACTAATATTAATGTTGTTTAATAATTCTTCTTGTCCACCAAACAAAGAAATAAATGCATAATCAAAATTAATGTTTCATTTTCAGACGTAGTTTAATTTCGTCTGTCTCTCCTCTCAGAATTATCTGGAGAAAAGTTTGACGCAATTTAGAAGATTAACTGTGATGGAGACTTAGTACAGTAATCCCTGCTTATTTATTCTTGTTAGTAATTGTTGCCTCTCAACGTTTATTAGACATATTTATTTAACAAGTTCGTTGTCAACAAGTTTTCTATCTCAAGAAGCTTCTCAAAGACGTGTAGAAGTTTTTGGATTAACCATTTTCATATCTGGATTTGAAAGTCCTGCAAAGTTTGGTGATAATTCTTCTTGTGCCGACGTGACTACGGTTGGTGCAGAAGATACCGGTCTATTTTTTAGGGTTGCATCTTGATTTTTTTTTAAATGGTATTTTAATGAGATATTATTATTGTCATTTAATATTCAATGTATTTACATATCTTTTACATTTATTATGACCATAACAAAGAATAAAAAAAAATATAAAAAGCCCGATGGGTCTAAGCTCCGGTAGCTTAGACCCATCGGCGGATCCATGACGAACCATGATCGGTAGACCTATGGTGGTCAGAGTTCTAAAGAGAGGACACTCCTCATAATACAACTGTTTTCTAACACTTACTTCTGTACCGTGGGTGCGTTCACAGACGTGTAAACTTCCATACAAAAGTCACACAGACCCGGAACAACTATCAGTATACTACTCGGCCTTATAATATTCCCACTGCTGGGACTCAGGCCTCCTCTCCAGGAGAAGGAATGGGCCGTAATCCACCCCAAGGGCCCAGTGCTGGTTGGTGGATGTCACATGTCTTCAAATTTTTGGTTCTAGGAAATGCCGGTTTTCGTTCGCGATGTTTTCCGCCGCTTTGAGAGCAGTGGTGATGAAAATAAATTATCAATTACCAACCAGTGTACCATACAAAAATTAGTTCTATACGCCTCGCTAATAGCTAAACCATGGTGCCAACCGATATCAATCTCCAATTAAACTTCTTCTTCTTCCTGCCCATATTACTTGAGGTCGGCGCAAAACGTTTTTTTTCTTCCATTCTGTTCTGTCACGCATCAAACTATCACTAACTCCCTTTTCTTTCATATCACTCCTCACACAATCCATCCTTCTTTTCTTTCTCCATCTATCTATAATAATCTCCAGTTAAACTAATTAATATAATTTTAGGTTGCATTTACAAAACAAGAAACTAGTTTTGAGGCTCCCCTACATTGTACGAAAAAGCAGCTTTGAGTTCCGTCAAGGATCTTATTCTGCAAATGGCTGTATCCCTACTGCCCATTACACTTAAATAAAGTAACACTATTTCAAGCTTAATGTTGAACACTAAAACAAATGCAAATTTTAACGACCAAGACAACTGGAACTATTCCTGCGTCTAGATTTTTACACCGAAGGGACAGACCAACAAATATGTATGTTATTCTAAAAATGCAGACGCTTCGAATGTAAATACGAGTGTTCAGAGACACAATATTCTGGGGTTAATGACACATCTCTAAAAATACACAGTATAGTGTTTTGAACGAGATTTTTTGCTTTATTTTAGAGCAATGATCATTTGAAAATGAGATTGATCGTAAGATTACGTTTTTTACAGTAATACGGGCGTAATGTATTTTTTTTACACCGCACTTCAGAAAATATTTGTTCTACTTATGAAACTGACATAATAGAAAACTAAAAAAAATCTTGAAGTTCCAAACTAGGTCGTTCACGAGTGTTATCATTTTCAATTCTTGCGTAAGTTTATAGTTTGTCATCTTTTACTTGCTCCCGTATTTAATTAAACTGTATTCATACTTTTATTCCTATACACCATCATCATCTTTTTGCCTTTATCCTATTTTTCTTGAAGTCGGTGCAACACGTTTTTTTCTTCCATTCCTGTCAGCCGTCACGCTATCACTAACTCCTTTTTATTTCATATAATTCCTTACAGAATCCATCCATCTTTTCTTTGGCTTTACTGCCTCTCCTTCAAAATCCCTCGACATGAATACTCATAAATATTTTAGAAACATAGATATGTTTTAGCCCTCCTTTTCTCATGATCATACCAAGACAAACGATTCCCTTTTAACTTATCACTCGCTGGTACCACCCTCTAATGTACTCATTTCTCACTGTATTCATTCTCATTTATCTCACATTCTCTATTCATTTCAACATTTTTCATTCATCTCAACATTTTTCACTCTTCTCAACGTTCTCCATTCATTTTTTTTTTTTCAGAACCCCACATTCTGACCCCATACAGTATGACAGGTCTTATCACGGAGTTGTAAATTGGAAAACTGAGAGGCATCTGTGGATCGTAAATTGGTCCAGTGACCTGTCGAAACTTCATTTTATTCCATCCAATGTTGAATTTGTATTTATCCTATTATAAAGAATGCTTATTCGTTTTTATAATGTTAGTAAAATTGTTCTACTTAAAGTTGCTTTTAGTAAATACCAGATTCATCTATTTCTGCTCATTTCTTTAGGCTAAATACTTTAATACAATTACAAATTAGTCAGATAATTCAGAAGTTTGAAATTAATTATAGTTCTTCATTTCGCTGTAAACTTTGTGGTTTGATAGTTATTAAATTTTGTTAATTGTCAATTATTGTTTAATCAAAAGTTTTTAATGAATCCCAAGAATATGTTAATTGTTAAAATAACTGGGAATCTGGGAGTCAGCCTGTAGACTTTCAAAATAACACACATATTTTTTACGAAAAAAAAAGTTGGACCTTCGTTATAATATTTCATGTTTGTTATCTTTAGCCAAAGTTAGTTAAAAATATGGATATCAGATATTTTCTTTAGGAGTTATCTGAAACCTTGAAGAATGTTGTTTATTTCCATGTGCAGAAGCTGATTCTAAAATATGACCACCCTTTTCCTCTATACCTTATATTAACGTAATTATTTTCATATACAGAATATATATTATTTGATTTTTTTAGGATGACAAATTGTCAAATAAATTATCCTGCTCTAGGTGGAGCAAACCCACCTATGCTCCTTCAGTTAGGCATACCGTTCATAGACGCGTAGCTTCATAGACGCGTTGTATGTAAGCTGCGAGCAGGCATACACCAAGCGTATAATGACGATACGCGATTCATGATTTTTTTTTATCGAGCCAACTAATTTAGATTTTTGCCCGGCGGTTGATGATACAGTCAATTTTAATGAAATCGTTTTTCATAGTGATCTCTTTTATATTTGTTCATTTTGAACATTCATAATTTTAAAACTCTGGAAAGTTTAAAAAAGTTCAAAGTGAGTAAAACCTGGCCTTAAAAATTACTAAAAACATTGACTATCGTATATCAGCCCATAAATACCCATTAAAGCTTAGTGATTATAAAACACTGAACTGAAACCTCTCCCACCAAAGATACGATCATGAAACGACAGAACAATAAAAGATTGCATGTAAATATCAATTAAAGGAAACCATTAACTAATAACGTGTCTCGGCGATAAACTAGCAATTATTTATTGGTCTCTAGTCGACTAGTTTACTTCTGGGACTATTAAGCTTCACTCGGATCCACAAAACAGTTCAGAAGGTTAGTTCCATTCACCATCTAGCCATCTTTCTGCTGCTGTATAGTCTTGCTAAAAAGTCGAATGACTTGGGTAATTATTAGGATACAATGAAATCTGATGTAGTCAACACTGCTTGATCAATTAAAGTTGATTAAAAGGTCTTGATCATTGTTTACTAGTACAACCTTATAAAAAATATCGAATATAAGTATTTTTTTAATGATTCAATACTATTTTCAATTATTCTCAAGTCGTTTGACTTTTTAGACAGGCTCTTATTACCTACATTTCTTTTTTAAGGTACGAATTTTGACAAATCAACTAACTTGGAGCTCAACCCAGTGTCTCAGAAACGGACCGTCTCTGTCCGCTATTACTTTTCGGATGTTGTTGAAGTCTGCTAGTACACGATTCAAGAACGTCTCGTCTTTCTCATCTTTTTTTTTTTAAATTCATATAAACTAGTGCTTGACTGCGATTCCATGCTGATGGTAAGCAGTGATGCATTTTCGGATGGCATGATCATCAATCCGAGCTCCCAAAAACATGTCCGATAATTAAGAACAATATTAATTGCTTGTGATTATAAGGATATTTAAATCTGCTTGTGATTATGAGGGTGGGCGCTGAAGCTTATAAGTATAAGTATGGCATTGCACTACCGGTACATGGTAGACATTCCACACATACGCAGAAAGCGTATTGGGAAGACATTAATTGTGCGTACAGCCAAGGATTGGAATTCTCTGCCGGAGTCTGTGTTTCCTGATAACTACAACTTAGGGGTCTTTAAGACAAGAGTGAATAGGTTACTTCTAAGCAAGCGTTCCATCGTCGACCACATCATCGCTTACCATTAGGTGAGATGATGGTCAAACGCAAGCCTATAATAAAAAATACAAGATATTAAGTTACCTTAGCTTAGGTTTTAGCTGTAACACTTAAATATCACAGTTAATTAACCTTTCGACCTAATTTACTGCAATTTTGAAACTGGTTACCTTGGAGGTGCAAATAAACAAATTTTGTTTTTTTTTTATTATGTTATATTGTACCTATATGTAGGGCATTAATCTACCAACGTTTGAAAGGAAAGTTTGTAAGCACATTTAAGTCAAACACAAATTCACTTCTATACAGTAAACGAAAACTGGTGTACTCGTGCTTAAATATGTAGTATGACGAACTCAAACAAATGGCGGCCGCAAACTCGCTTGCTCTCACTGTAAGTGAAGCGTGACTATGTATAAGCTTGCTTCGCTTGTTGTATGGAACTGAACTCGTACAGCTCGCTCATGACCTTGCCACTGTGAGCGGTAGCTAAGCGTGGGGCTGCGAGCGGTAAGATCAAAACTATGAAAACGTTTGAAGCGCTCTAGGAGACGCCGCTCATTGCGAAAATGCGAGCGGTTTCCGTTGCCACCCCGCTCGCCACGCCGCGCGACTCTAAAACCGAACTTGTGACCAACCCTAGCCAAGTTACAACCTTTATCTTCCATCGATCACCTCGAGTAGGCCACAGACCCCATTCTTTTGTTCTGACTACGTGAATGAGCGTTGAGATGACGTCAATTCTAGTACATTTGGCGTTTTCTACTAGCGTCAACGATTGCAGATCATCAACTTGGCTAGGGATAAAGGCCGTTATGGTGAACATGCGAAGCCCTCCATAAAAGAGTCACGCATCTCAACTGCAAGAGCTTAAGCTTAAGGATCTCTTCTGCTCGAGCAGTAGAGATGCTTAAGCGTCGTTTTGGATTGGCGGCATTCCAAAAGGTGACACTTCCTCTTTAGTGTGTTGACTTCTGTGTAACTTTGTGATGTTTTCTGAGGCATTACTTGAGATTGACCAACCTACACACTAATATGTCTATATATAGACTCCATTCACAAACCAATCGGTTTGTGAATGGAGTCTCTGACTGTCGCCATTGTGTGACTGTACTTGGTTTTATACCAGTATAAACAATTATGAATTTAATCCATTAAACCCCAAGCGAATGCCTCATTGTTTTTCCATTGTATCTCTAATTACGGTATTCGAAAGGTTTAATAAATAAAAGGCGATCGGGACTGGATTAAGCTAAATGCGGAAGACGAAAGACCAGCTATCGTGATGAAGCTCAAATGAGCCTAATGACCAATAATGGGCCCAGGTATCTGCTTATGATGATGATTATAGAGTTAACCTTCTGTATTATTCTTTCATTGAACCATAAAGTCGGTGTTAATCCGTTCATTAAGACGCCATGAAACTCTTAATGGCCTACAAGGTCAGAGGCGAATCAACGGTACAACTACATACAAACATACATTAACACGTAAACCCAATGGATGATCTGAAGAAATTAGAAGTATTGGGTTGCAAAAATGTTATTAAACCTGAAAACAAAATGTTGTCAGATGTGGATCTTAACCATTTTTAATAATCAAACTTACACTATAATAATAAAAAGCTGAAAGTTTGTACGAGTATGTATGTCTGTATGCATGTTTTTTTTTTAATATGGATAGTTTTCCGTTTGACCACCATCTCACCTAATGGTAAGCGATGATGTTGTCGCTTGCCTAGCAGTAACCTGTTCAATCTCGACTTAAATTATGCGATCAAACAGATGAACGGATTTGGACGAAATTTACTCATGGGTAGACCATGGCCTGAAAAAGCCGCTGACTTTATTACACTAGTATGTTCCCCGGAGATTATTTTCTAATTTCACGTAGGCAAAGCCACTGGCAGAATTCCACCCGTGCACCTGTTTCGTTCCACGATAACATGAACGGAAAACGCTGACGTGTATGGATTCCTGAAGAATGTCTATCATGAAATCCTTATAGCCTGTTTTTTTTTATTGTTGGTTAAGAAAGAATGAAAAATATTTTATTTTTCAGAAATTATAGATACCAAAACGCTGCCAAACTGCTTTCAAAACGGTGAAGGAAAACATCGTGAGGAAACCAGCGTGTCCTAGAACCAAAAATTTTAAGCCATGAGACATCACCAATTCGCACTGGGCCCGCGTAGATTACGGCCCATTCCTTCTCCCAGAGCGGAGATCTGAGTCCCGACAATGGGAACATTATAATGTCGACTATGGTATAGATACCAAAAAAAAATGGTTGGAGTGGGAGATAGTGTCAGACTCTTTCTAACTAAACCCATCCCGTTCCTTCTTGCCTTTCATACCGGGGCCGAGTTTTCCTTTCAGAAGCCGACCCTTGGCCCTAGTTGGCTTTGACCCAGCTGGGCTCCTGCTGTTGCTAGCAACTCATCCTTACAGCCTGTTCAATTTTGTACCAAATCGCATATAAACCAGACCTCATCTATTGCATCTCCGCATATTAACTCTTAAAGGACCAGACAATAACCATTTATACATATGACGTCATATGACGTTGAGCTCGGCGGGTATTAATTGCGAAACCGCAGGCGGCGCCGCGGGGCGATGCATGTCAGTGAAACGAGCTCGGATTAGAGTGAAGGAATTCTTATTATGCATAATGCAAGCTTTATTTAGATTTGTAAGACTAACAAAGGAAAACGATTCTGGTTTGAGTATTTTTATTATTTTCAGAAAAGAAGAATTTCTGAAGAAGTGGCAATTCGCTAAAATTTTTGAGCGATCACTTACAAATTTGAAATAAGTTATTATAAATTATGAGGGATTTCTATTTAAAATTAATACAACATCATCAGCTTTTTTAATGTTCCCACTGCTAGGACTCAGGCCTCCTCTCTAGAAGAGGAAATGGGCCGTCATTCACCACGCGGGTCCAGTGCGGGTTGGTGAATGTCACACGTCTTCGAATTTTTGGTTCTAGGACATGCCGGTTTCCTCACAATGTTTTCCTTCACCGTTTTGAGAGAAGTGGTAATGAAATAAATTACTAAAAGTAATGCGCCTGCCTGGGTTCGAACCTACGACGACAACTCGTAAGTCGGGGCCATTACCACTCGGCCACCACTGCTAGGAAGAGGTGGCGACATGATCTGGATGCCTACCGCGGGGATTGGTTTGAAGTATCTCAAAAAAAGAATACTTGGAAGATGTTGGGAGAGGCCTTTGCCCAGCAGTAGGACAGCACAAGTTATTAAAAAAAAAAATGGATCACATGCGTAAATAAACCGTACTATAGATAGCTGTGTCGGGTTTAGGTGTCTTGTGTATGCCATTTTATAAACGCACTTACAATACAGGAGTGTACCTACAGCAACGCTATTTTTTTGTTTAAATTTTAAGAAAAAAGGTGTTTTTTTAAAAAACATTAATGAAAAAAAAATCTTCCTGCCACAATAAAAAATTCGGAAGCATACCTTTATTATGATTACGGTTCAGAGCCGGCTTATTTACTTTCCATCAAGAGTCGTAATTTTTAAAACCAATAACGATTCGTAAGTAATTGGAAGTCACGGATTATTTATAAGACGCTTTCATTTTAATTTATTGAAATACAATTGATTGCTGATTGAATTTATTTTTAGTCCCGATGAGTTGGATTTTAAGCCCAATTTATAATGTCTACCTACTTACTCCGTGCATCTATCTACCTTTGCATCCCATCACTAATGGATTTATTTTAGTATTGTGATTGACTTCTTGTTTACAATGAGCTCGATGTGTATTTATTTTTAATGTTATTAAAATAAACGTTGAAGGTAATTACAAGTAATTTTCAGCATGAGTCATTTGACGCGAGACTGATTATTCAGATCTAAATAATAATAATATAATTTGTTTTTCTTACAATGGTTTTGTTTTACTTAACTGTTTTGAACTCCTTAACATATTAATTGGCACAGTGAGAGATGGTGCCTGATATAGGTTTAGGAGAAACTTGTGCTACAGTGCAGCAGGCAGACAAAATTGGTAGAGTAACCACTTAAGACTCCAAAAGAAGAAAACATGAACAAAATTAAAAAAAAAACAGCAATAAAGAAAAAAGAAAAAAAAACATAAAACTGTAACAACCGATTTTTTTTTATTGAAAAATGACTTTTATACATCCAATTTTCTTCAATTGTAGAGCAAAGGCCTCTCTATCCCGTTTTGAAAAAAATTAGTAAAAGAAAAAGTAAATACAGTCGGCAGTCAGACTAACATAAATAAGACCAATATCTCACATAAATTTCGTCCACGTCTAACCCTACCCTACGTATACAATACTCTAAGCCGCAACACTAAGGATTGCAGTGAAGGCTTTCTTCAGTTAAATTAAGTAAAGAGTGATCCCTTACAGCTGCTCCTCCAACTCTTTACTTGGCTAAGCACTTAAGCCTTATGTGTAAGTGCAATTTGCTTAGATTTAAATTGAAGAAAGCAATAAAAATGTGGCTTGGGGCAAATTTTATTTAGTTGTTCTTAAGAATTTAGCTCCCATTCAGCAAAGACACAGATGAAGAGTTTCTTACGCTAGTACGTATTACTTTGTGTAATTTATTTCCTCATTTTTATCACCACTGCTCTCAAAACGGTGAAGGCAAACATCGTGAGGAAACCGACTTGTCCTAGAACCGAAAATTCGAAGATTATGAGAATATGTGACATTCATCAACCCGCAATGGGCCCGCGTGGTGGATTACTGCCCATTCTCTCTCCCAGAGAGGAGGCCTGAGTCCCAGCAGTGAGAACATTAAAAAGGCTAATGATGATTATGATGATGACTAGTACGTAAAAAAACAGATGAAAAATTTTTGACACTGCTAACAAATTCACCATATATTCGCGTTTGCAAAATTGCAGAAATTTTTAATCAACGTCGTGGCAAATGTTGAACTTCCTAAAGTCGAAAAACTATTATTAAACTTACTATTACTTTACCGCATAATAGTAGAAAATTAACTCAAGGGAACATATTTCCAGGATAAAAATAATGCTATGTGCTCTTTCAGGACATGGTGAACTGGTGTACCAAGTTTTATTGAAATCCATTCGCCAGTTCAAGCGTAAAGAAGTAACAAAAATACACACACAAATTATCGCCTTTATAATATTAGAGTAATTTGGCTCTTTAACGACTTCACATTTATGAATGCAGTTAAACGTAAAATTATTTTTACCTAAGGTTTTTGAACTTCCTAGCAGCCAGCTAAAAACTTGTTTTCTTTACACATTTTTTGTAGAGCTACTAAGCCAACTCAAACAGCTTAAAGCTACAAGAAACCTTTGCGTACACAATTACATGTAATAAGGAATCATATAGGTACGGATTACCTTTTTGTAAAGCGTTGAAGATTAATGTAATATACTACGATTAATGTATATATCCAATTGAGACATGTTGACACAATATTTTATTCAAATGTAGTCTTTTTTTTTTAAATAATGTATAATAATTTAATGATGTTTAATTAATGGTTAATAATCTAATGATGTTTTAATAATGTTTAAGAATATTAAATGACATAATTTTACTATAATAACCTAATATTTGTATACTAATCATTGGTGAAACATGTAGAACTTATAAACTGTGCTCAACATCCTTTTTACCATGTTTCTGGCAAATAAAGTACCTTGACTTTGACTAGTTTTGGCCCGCGACTCCGCCCACGTACATAAAAATATAGCCTATGTCTCTCAAGAATAAAGCAGCTTACTATCGGTAAAAAAAATTTAGCAATCGGACCAGTACTTCCAGAGATTTCCTCCTACAAACAAAAAAAACATAAAACAAACTTTACCTCTTTATTATTGACTAGTTTTTGCCCGCAGCTTCGCCTGCGAACATAAAATATAGACTATGTCACTCAAGAATAAAGCAGCTTTTTATCGGTGAAAAAATTTTAGCATTCGGACGACTAGCATTCGGTTCAGTACTTTAAGAGATTACCTCCTACAAACATAGAAACAAACTTTACCTCTTTATTATATTAATATATTATATTAATATATTATATTAATATATTTTATTTTACTTAGAACTATCCATGTAAAATTACTTGGGGTTGTCAAAGGTTTTTTTTTTTTCTCTCGACGGGGAAAATCATCATTGACGAAACCCGCTCTTGGGTGTAGCGGGAGGCAGTGTCATAGTCTTACTGACTAAAAACCCCGCGCCGTTCCTTCTAGCCTTCATACCGGGGCTCTAGTTTCCGTTCGGATAACCCCGACCCCGGTAGGTTTCGACCCAAATGGGCCCCTCCTGTTGCTGACAACTCCTTGAGGCGCGCGGGAACAGTGCGCGCCGTCGACGCCTTGGGTTGTGAAGAGAATTTTAATTTATTAGGTTAATAAACTTAATACTTGGTTTTGACTGTCATTAATTTAGTTTTTCAACATTGCTCTCTAAACACAGTTCAAGGGGTGTTTAAGTTTTTTATAAAAACGTGTACACAAACGAAGTCGCTGAAAAAATACTAGTGCTACTGTATTTACTTCAATAGTTTTTTTTTATTGTTATAAACTAGTGCTTGACTGCGATCCCGCCTGATGGTAAGCAGTGATGCAATCTCTGATGGTAAGGCGCACTAGTTTATTAAAAGCCTATTTACTCTAGTTTTGAAGACACCAGTTTTATAAATGGTTATTTATGCTGTATAAAAGTTCTTCCTACACAGATAGTGCAATATGGAAAACAAATACAGTTCCATATAAAAGTTTTGAAACTAGGTGGCCGGTATCGGTTACTGCCATTCCATTTTCAAACTGTGTTCTATTTTTTTTCCATTCTACATGTGGCCAGTCAGTAATATATTTGTGGTTTGGAGTATTTCGACTGCATACTGACTTAATTTGTACTGGTCAGTTGGTGGGAGAGTAATTTGAGAGCTAGCGGTTTTAGTAAAACATTTCAAAGTTTTTTTTTTTTATAAGAGCAATTCGAGAGACACAGGACCGTTGGTTGTGGCAACACTTTCGGCTGATGATGATGTAGATAAGTATAAACATAATCAGTCTTATAATATACCCACTACAGAGACTTAGGTCACCTCTCTAGTAGAGTTTGATATAACCCACATGGGATCTAAGATATGTCGATTTCCTCACAGTGTTTACCGTCACCGTTTTGAGAACACTGGTGATGAAATAAATTATACAAAGTAATGCATCTGACTAGGTTTAAAGCTGCAATCTACAACTCGTAAAACAGGACCGTTACCTCTGGCTCTGCTGATGATGCAGAGCAATTCAAGTTTTTAATTTTAAGTAGTTGCAAAAATACTCTACTCTAAAAGTACCTTATTATCCATACAATTATATCTACGCTTTAACTTCCTTTTAGATGAAACTCATTAATTGTCAGAGGAAATTCTGTTGGTCTAATTACCCAAATCTGAAGACACATTAGAACAGTTTCGTCGATTCCTATTCAATATCTAAGTTTGAATACAAATGTGCCAAGTTTCTTAGACTCAGATAATCAAATAACATTTAGCTTGTCGTAACCTATTTAGCTCCATTTAATTTAGGTTCTATCTTTGAAAATTGTTAGTGTTTAATTTTGGTGATATTTGAAACAACTATAGGCATTTCTTTGTCGTATTTGTTTAAAATATCCTTTGATGTCTACTATTATTATTTAGACCACGGGGATTTTCTAAAAAGGAAACCCGTAGTCCTAGAACTTAAAAAGCAACTGAAAGACATAAATGTGGTTTTAGTGAGTAAAAGTCTGACACGCTCTCGCATTTCACCCAAAGCGAAATTCATTGGATGATTTCCTACTTAAAAAAAACCACGCCACTAACTTTGTGTAATTTATTTCACCACCACTTACACTACTTACTCTCAAAACGGTGAAGGAAAGCATTGTGTAGAAACCGGTTTACTCTAGAATCAAAAATTCGAAAACATGTGACATCCATCAATCCACAACCGCCACTCCCAAAGAAGAGGCCTGAATCCCAGCAGTGGGAAAATTGTAAGGCTGATTATTTATAATAGCACTCGCAACTAAACCATGAAGCTCTACGAAAGAATGAAAAAAAAAGTTTATTCGTCCCACACACATACAGAAGAATTGAAATAGGAATGAATAAAATAACATTCAAATCTGTGGCTCATTAAGGAAAAATAAAAATATAGAAACTGAAATTTTCGGCCAAATTTTCGTACAAAACGAAAATTAAGCGTTTTTCAAGGTCATTCAAGTTGTACAGATGTATGTACAATCGGTGCTCAAGGCGTTAATATAAAAGTTAGTATGCCCTTTAAAACTTATTGACTACTTTATCTATTGTTATCTCTACTTAATCTTCATCACTTTGCCTATTTACAAAATCCCGTGGGTCTTTATAATACACAAAGAACACAAACAAAAATAAACACCAATTAGACACCTACGTCAGACTGCTGCGACTGCTTAAAGTCATTCATAACGTTAATTTGACAGCACCATTAATAAACGTCTAATCTTTATCAATGAGGTAAAAGCATTGAACCTTTGGTCTACAAATAAATTGACCTATACGACCTTTTATGTATAAATAAACTTTAAGTTTCGTCTAATATTTACTGAAAGGTACAAATTCTTTTATAATTAGCACATTGTTGCTACCTTCTGAGGCACAGGGCTTGGAATAACCAGCAGCGGGCAGTTTCTCAGTTATCACAAAAAATATCACGTATCTTTCAGCATTCGCCACCTGAAAGCGTTTGTGTGATTGTAGCCGGAAGGCGAACTACCCATTGCTCATCGTCTACAAGCCCGCGATACCGCAGTATTGTTCGTTCCAATCAAGAGACCAAAGATTTAACCATAATTGTCACGTGTTGTCATTATTTGTGAATAAACGGTGATACTCACTGACACGCTTGTCTTGTCATCTTAAGGGGATGCAACTTTACATACAATTTTACTGTTTTTAATACATCCGCTCTTACGCAATTATGACTTTATTACACATTTTATGTAAAACTAATTCAGTAAAGACCTCATAAAAAAAGGATAAAGATGACCTCATAAGAAAATTTGCTAATTTGCATGAACTTTGACACTTGATAATTTACTCAAAAATTAAAAATGTAAAAAAATATAACAATAAACGCCTTGTAACGTTAATCAAGATACTGAATAAAGAAAATTTTTTTCAAAACCTTGTAAGGGTTTCTAAAAAATCACATATTTTAGTAAATTACGGAATTACCAAATGCTAACAGAGTTTTCAGGTGTTATAGTAACAAGCTTTTAAACCATGTTCGATATTGATGATAGGCGAGTGGAAAAGGAGCCTCTTAAGCGAAAACCGCTGAGGCGTCTCCGTGTTCTGTGGTCTAAATTCAAAGTCTTCGCAAATGAAAGCACGTTTTCATTCAGTCTAATTAAGGAGTAATTAGTGAATGAAAGCGTGAATGAAATTGAGATGCCGGCGGAAAAGGCCATAGTCAGTTATTTTTTGTAGAGACCGTGTTATTTCAATTCGCAAGAGATATCAACATGTCTTTTGTAAAATTTTTGTTATTGATTACTTAATATATAATGAGATGATCATTATGTACTTATATATTGGCCGATGGGTACTTTTATTGAACGGTTTATCATATTCAAATTAGATGTCTGAATGATGAATAATATGTGTAAATATGTATATTTGATACGCAATGATATATCTTTATCTATAGATACTTATACCTACTAACAATATAATATAATTATAGTACCTACCTACCATTATAAATAGGAAAGATTACTTGTATTTTGATGTTTGTAATTTTGCTTGTAAGGAATAAACTCAAAAACTATTGCACCGATTTTAAAATTCTTACCAATAAAATGCTAGTTTATCACTGAGTTACATAGCCTATAATTGTTCCCCTTTCACGCGGGTGAACCCGCTGGCAGAATCCAGTATGAGATATTTTGATATATCTTTACGCACCGAATTTCCCCTTATTTTACACAATGACTCCTCTTGACATCCTTTTGCCAATTTCCTTGTTGTTTAAAGCTTCGAAATGTCAAGAAGGAAATCAATAAATCTTAACAAAATACCTACCTACAAGACAGAGATTACGCTTTCTGAATAATGTAGATATTAATAAAGTTAATTACAATGTGTACTGCTGATATAAAATGGAATTTGGAACTTATAAGTTAAATTAAATCTCAATAACTTACATCACCATCGTCTATATATAAAAAGAGGAAACCGCCTTTTTTATGGTGGGGAATATCATCCAATGACAACCCCCGCATTTGGGCAGAGCGAGAGATAGTGCCAGACTCTTACTGACTAAAAACCTGTTTCTTCGTGCCTTCATACCGGGGCTCAAGCTCCCTTTCGTAAAACCCTGGCCCCAGTAGGCTTCGACCCGGCTGGGCCCCTGCTGTTGCTGACAACTCCTTGAGGTGCGCGGGTACAGTGCGCGCCGTCGACGAAAGAGAAACAGACTGACTGACACATCTATGAGTCAAAATTACTGGGACTTGAAGCATGAAATATTGCACAAGGATTTAAGGAATCCTTGTGCAGTATTCTATGACGTAAGAGAGCACTAATGATGTTTTTAAGGTCGTACGGATTTCGTTACGCATGCGGAATTGCTCCACTTGCGGAGCTGCTAACTGATATCACGACTCGCATCCCACGTGCGTATTCTATGCATGAAAAGGACATTTGCGGGCATTACGCATGAGGAGCAATCCCGCATGCGTGATGAAACCCGCACGATGTTAATAACACCCTAAGAGAGGATGGCTCAAAATTCAACCCCTAAGTGGATCCTACTGGGGCCAGGATTAGCTCCGAAAGGTAGCTCGACCCTGGTATGAAAGGCAAGAAAGATCGGGGTGGTTTTTTTAGACAGTATGAATCTGACACTATCTCCCGCTCCGCCAAATTGTTGGGGATGTCATTTGAATGATTTTTAACCCAAAAAAAAAACCATAAGTGGATGAAACAGGGTAGGTACCAAAGTTTAATTGATGTAACATATTTTCACGCGGGCAAAGCTGCATTCAGAAGCGAGTGTATAATAATTTTAATTGCGTAATACGAAGGCTTACTTCAATTTCTATTTAAAGTCCAATAAATGAGTCATATTGGAACTGGAGGGGAAGTTAAATTGCGCTTTACCTTATTCTTGTTGCCTGGTAAACATTGTTCTGGCTTCCATGGCACAAACATAGATTCTAATATAGCGCAAACATTATTTGGCATTCAAGGATCTTAAAACACAGTCTAAAATACACCTACTGGAGCAAATCGGACCGCATTAGAGTGCATTCTGTATTATGTCAAAAGAAATTAAAGTAACGTCACTTTCCAGTTGCATTGTAGCCTTTTCTTAATAGTTTTCTTTGCGTCCACATGGTAAGTTTAGGACATATATACGTAGATTATCCTTATCATTACTAATATTATAAAAGCGAAAGTGAGTTTGTTTGTTTGTTACGTCTTCACGCCTAAATGGCAAAACCGATTTTGATGAAACTTGGTACACGGATAGACCATGTCCTGGAATAGGACATAGGATACTTTTTATCCCGGAAGTATGTTCCCTTGGGATAATTTTCTGCTATCACGCGGGCGAAGCCGCTGGTAGCAGCTAGATTAATATACTATTGTTACTGAGAGGAGGCCTGAGTCCTCCACAACACAGTGAACAGTGGAAACATTATAAGGGCCTGGCCGACTATGCTATGCTATGCAACTACTGTTACACAGACAAAATTCGATAGGAATTTACGTAAATCTATAACGTGTGGACGCACCATGTATGTAGCTGTGGGTAGCTGTAAAGGTAGAGACTAACTGACCTGACCCACGCATGCCACGTATGCTACGCATTATGACTCTAGACTCTTGAAATCTAGATTTGCTTGAAATCAGACAACTTAGAAACATACTTGGCATAAGCAACGCTGTCAGTCTGTCACATATAAGACTTCTGTTCAAAGTCTCTAGATGTCATAATGCGTAGAAAACGTGTCACACGTGGGTCAGTTCAGTCTTTAGCTTCAAACTGTTCAGAATGCATTTTTATAAAAAATTAACGAGAAACTAATGACTACATTAACATAAATATTAAAATATTTGTCGATTTATGAGATTAAATAAGAAAAAAAAACACAAACACGATGAACATTGCCCCAAAAAAAAATTTAACACATCAGCAAACATAATCCCTAAACACATCAGATAAAACATTGCCAGCATGAAAATTCCTTTACCCTTAACTGGCAACCCTGGCAACAATTTTCCTTATCGCACCACTTAACGCACCACAATGCGTCTTAATATTAATTTGGGGGCTAGCATCCTTAAACCCTTGAACGCACAGGAGCAGTTAATGGAGAAAATCCTGCCCATGTAAACAATGATTAGTAATTTCTTACGTACGGCTTTTATACAGTGTGTACTCGGATTTTCTGCGCAGCTCACAAGCAATTTGCCTTTTTCTTTGTGCTAACAGTGTAGGGAAACCTTGGATGGTAATGCATGGTCAGATATTGTTTATTTTATTATTTCTGTTGAAAGCATTGAGGGTAACTTTTGTATTATGGATATGTTGTATGTATTGTGATGCATCGTAATATAATATCATAATATAAGTTATCGGACGCCTACCACAAGGACTGGTTAGAGACGGCGCGACGCAAGAAAATAAATTTTGGAAGGACTTGGGGGAGGCCTTTACCCAGCAGTGGGACAGTAATGGCTATTTATAAAATATATATATATAAGTTAAATATCACAAATAATATCATTATAATACCAGTACAATATCATATAATGTCATAATATGAGCATACGTATGTTATGGTCATCAAAGTTAAATCCTTACAGTTTTTTTAATGATATAAACTAGTGCTTGACTGCGATCTCACCTGATGGTAGACGGTGATATAATCGTTATTGATGAAGGGCAGTAGTTGTTTAAGAGCCTTGAAGACACTACGTATTAAAAAACAAGACGGGGAAGAGCGAGAGAAGTCATTTGATGACTTCTCTCGCTCTTCCCCACCATAGGTGTAGTTTTAGTCAGTAAAAGTCTGACAAGCCCTTCTGCTCCGCCCTAGAGCAGGAGAAGTTATCAGATAATTTCTCATCTTAAAAGAAACATTAGGATATTCTATTGAATTGCATAATTTCTACCCACCTACAGATAAAAATATCACTTTATAAAAAAATCTTAAAAAACATAAACAGTATTAAAATCCATTACCCATCGATCATTAAACTTTCAAAACATTTCCGTGTAGTTATTTTAAGAATGATAAATTTAAGACAGTCGAAACTAGATGTACCAACTATGTTTGTAGATATATTTAGATATAAATAGTATTCAGAGAAGAATGTATGATGAATACTTTTGAGTTGTTTGTTTATTTTTATACTAACGTGACCCGATTGGTCCTACCGTCCGCAAAGCAGTCGATATCGATATTTTTATTAATAATAAATAGAAAAAAAAACCTTAAGAGGACTACAAGAGCAAATTGCAAATTTTATTATGCATAAAAGTATATTATGATTCCCTACAGTAAACAGAATCAGAAAAATATATATCATTGTTCAGAATAAATGTCAAATAGATTGATAGATTTTCAAAACATACCACAGAAAATTTAGTAGGATTGAAAAAAGCACGAAAATGTCTCTAAAATTACTTCTAACGATCAAAAACCATACTAATATAATACTCTTCCATTATTCTGATTATTTTTCAGGTTATTTTACAAGCAAATTTTTACTGTTATAGTGTTTTGATTTTATAGTCAAACCTGCAGATTTTTTAGTAAATCACTAAAATGCTTATATTTTGCAAGCATTGTGACTGTGCGCATCTTTTTTTTTGTATGCAGTCAGAGAATGACTGCGCTTTAGGTGTTGTAGTCCTCTTAAAGAAATAAACAGATGCTTTATGATAATAGGTATATAATATTTATCGCCCATTCAAAAATGTTTTTGTTCTGTTTTTAGTTTAGTGGACTTCGTTGTATTGACCGCTCGCAGTAAGTCAAGTACGAGGCAAGTGCAAGGTCATAATTTATTGCGTTAGCGCACTGAACTTTGTGCCATTAAAATGCTTCGTTAAAAATAGAATTAAATGTTTTTGGCAGTGAAATCATCAAATAATTACTCCAGTCATGTGTTCTTTCAATTGCTCTTTGTGCAGTCTAATACTTTTGAATAACCTCACAGCCTTTACAGGCATCGGCTCTAGCGAACCCTGTCAATTATGTCTGCATTTCCTACGGGGTTCGCTAAGGCTGAAGCCTGCAAAGGCAAAGCATCGTTTTGTGATTTTCGATACCCAAGGCATCTTTTGTTTTTTTACCACCTTATTCCATCAGTATTCAAAGCAAGAGTGAGAATGAAACGTGGTCCAAGAAAGCAACGGGCTACTGAAGCACATATGTGTGTTTTTTTCCAGTACTAGCAGCCTGTTCCGGCTTCGCACTGGCAATAAATATAGCCTATGTTACTTAGAGTGAATGTAGCTTTCCAATGGTGAAAACAAAATTAAATCTTCACAGTAGTTTTTGAGTTTACTCATTACAAACATACACACAAAAATACGAATTTTTCCTCTTTATAATATTAGAGTAGAAAAGTCTGAAACTTCTTCTACCTCCATCTAAGCGAGGAATTCATTAGGTGAATTTTCACGTAAAAAGAAAAAATAGAAATATTCATTGATTTTTTTCATACTTCCGCAAATAACTACTTACCTAGAACGAAATAAATTAAAAAGTAGATCATACGTTTCATAAAAAAAAACTTATGTCCACTTTAAATCAAATTATTAAAGAAATGTCGTTTCATTTTATTCAGAGGAAAAGTAATTTATATTGGTAATTCACGAACAATTTTCAAGAGACATCGTTATATTAATATTGTAATTTCATTACTGAGCCGACGAGTTTTGATGGAAATGTTCATTCCACACGGTAATGATACATAATCATTTGTTTTAGATTTAAACTTATAAAATTATAGGATCTTTTATTTTTATTTTTGTTATCTCTCGAAAGCCAGAATTTTAGTAGAACTCAAAATTTGCACACGTGCCTCAAAAAAACGCCGCCACAAAAAAAAAAAACGCTAGAAGCGGCCATAAAAAAAAGAAAAAAAAAACAGCTGAAGCGCGCGACAGCTTGTCGGCCACAAGCTGTCGCGCGCTTCAGCTGTTTTTTGACGCTTGAAGCTTGAAGCCGCTTCAAACGTTTTTTACAAGCTTTTATTTAGTTTCACCTGTCCCGATGTTTGTCTGTCATCAAATCTTGTAAATTAAATTTGACCCACTTCCCGGTTACCGATTAAGCTGAAATTTTGCATGCATGTGTAAATCAAATGACAATACAAAATTATTATGACATGGAGCTGGTCTGATGATTGACTCAGAAAGTGGCCGTAGGAACTCGGTAGTTAAACGACACAACCCATCGAATTTAGGCTCATATGATTCGTCTTGACGAGTATTAATTATACAGATATATCGCGGTTCAAAAGCTTGCTATGAAAAAATGGTTTTCATTAAAAACTTGTTTTTGTGGCGGAACAGCCGCACACGAGCCACAAAAAACGGCCGCCTCAAAATGAAGCTTTAAAAGCGGCGTTTTTTCAAGCCCGTGTGCGGGGTCAGTTAGGTCTATAAAACAGTTGTTTATTTATTCATTACAATTTCAAGTAACAAAAGTGGCTTTAATGCTTTAGGTATTCTCACTTGGTTTACCAGTCAAACTAAAAGTAATCCTTTTTTCAAACACCTGTCATATTGTCACTCCTCTATGAGTGACAGTCTGTGAAAAAAATATATTATTGAATAAATTATATCAATACAATATTTTAAAGACATGAACATAATATAATACGACATTTTATTATACTTTTGCACGCAAACATAAGCTGAATATGGTGAAACTGTACCTGTGCAAATATCTTTGTAAACCCATATTATGCAAATACAATGACTGATTGAATAAAAATGGTAACAATGGAATGAATTTTATTTTTAATTACAATCAATGCAAATTGTATATCACATTCATATATTAATTTCTAAAAGTCCGATTCTATTTTCTAGTCCGATTGCTATTTTTTTTTCACCGATAGAAAGCTGTTTTATTTCTTTTCTTTTTTTAATTGTTATAAACTAGTGCTTGACTGCGATCCCACGTGATGGTAAGTAGTGATGCAATCTCTGATGGTTAGACGCACTAGTTTATTAAAAGCCTATTCAGTTTAGCCTGAGTGATATAAGCTATATTTTATGTAAGCGGGCGAAACTATGCAAAAATAACTTAACCACAACAGTTTGATCATCCGATAAGGGCGGAGCCACGCGCACCCCAAAGATATATAAAAAAAACCGTATGGGTCTTGCTCAAAAGACCAAAGCCCACCAGGGCCACGGGGAATGTCTGGCGGGGAAACCTGATTCTAGAACACGAAAGGTAATTGAAAGACACCGGTTGGTCTTAGTCATTAAAACTCTGACCCGCCCTCTGATCTCACCCTAGAGCTGGAAAAGCATTAGACGATTTTCCACCTCAAAACAAAAAAAACACTAGGGTAGCCCCGCGTGAAAGATTCCTACTGACCTTTGGTCAATTTCATCACCCTACCTGCGGTACAACAGTAATGATTGGCTTGAATTTACCCAAGAAAATGACCACCCAACTATCAGTCAACCGTAAAATGTTAATTACGTAGCTTGTTTATAATTCAAATATTTTAAATAACTTATTACTTTGTATGCAAAGTAGTTCAAAAAACTTAAATCAAAAAAGTGCCAGCAAAAGTAGATTAATGGAGAATAAATTACACAGTACTGACATTGCCCTTAAACTTATGAAATGAATCTAAATGTCAATGTCAGAGTACTACAACAGAACTTCGACCGACTTATAGAGCGACCAGTTAATCTTGATACGCGGCGAAATATAGAACTCTTAAGAAGAAAAATTATAGACGTACGTGTTGAAATAAAAAAGCAAAATTATCGCTGCGCTTATAACAAATCGACGTTTTATTTTAAAAGTGTTTAATGAAAGTATGGATACAAAAACTATCCCATTATCTAATGATTGGCTTGTTTCAGATGAATACTTTTTACCAAACCTAAAACTATATTTTTTATAACTGATTATTCTATAATACGTAATAGATATCTACTCTTTATCATCAATAATGAGGTTATAATTGGAATTTAAGGGTGTCACAATGGACAGTCTTATCGCTAAAAGCAAATAATATAGCACTATCATAAGAGACCCAGCAAAACTGGAGCCCAAATATTCCGAGCACATTTAAGAAAAATAAACTGTACAATAAAATATAACTCAAAGCGATTACGTGATAAAGGTCGTCCATATTTAAATACGACTCACACTTGATATTATAATTAAAGTTACGAAAAAAGTAATATTTCATAACATGCGTATTTAAATTATTTGCGTACCAAAGGTCATTTTTTTGCGAATGAACTTCAAAAAGTTATGTAACGTCAGAATTTTATAGTCTGCGGTAATGTCAAGTATCAAAATTGAATCTTTGATGTGACACCGGACATGTAGTAAACACGTAGTTGGAACATCCATGAATACATCATCATATGAAATAATTTCTGACAAATTAAAATAATAAATAATCTGAGATCAAATAAATATGACAGAGTGTGTAGTCTGGAAGTATTTCTGGTTTACAACTGTCAAGCGGTAAGAAATATTGGGGAATAAAAGTATTTTCTGCACTGTTAAAAGTCTACCTACGTAAAAAGTCATTTCCGTTGAAGTTCCGCATTTTTATTTAATAAGTACTAGAGTCTATCTAAAAATTCAAACGACTTGGGTAATTATTAGGGTAAAATGAAATATGATGTAGTCAACACTGGTTCAATAATTAAGGTTGATTAAGAGATCTTGATCATTGTTTACTAATAGAAGAACCTTATAAAAAGTTTCGAATATAAGAAGTTTAAAAAAAAAAAATACAAAATTCCCAAGACTATAATTTGTGCCAGCGGTTTCACCCGTTTAAAAATCGAAAATTATTCTAAGGGAATATACTCCCGGGATAAAAAGTAGATATACTATGGCGACATTTCCCGCAAATTGATTGGTAAGTGGATCAAAGTTACCGAGAAGAGGCGAACGATTAGAGAGGCTTATTTTCTTTAACCCTTTAAAAGCCTACGTCGGATTAATCCGACAAATATTTTCGTGCCTATTTCGCCAAGTTTGTATATTTACAATTAAATACTCAATCTCACTAGCTATTCTGTCACCTTGGGGGATTGAAGAGTTATATTAATTGTCGGAATAACCCGACGTAAGGTTGCACTATTTAGATGCACTCAAACTGATTTGGATGCAAAAACTTTTAAACTCCAATCCTACGACCCACCGTTACGAATGAAACTATATAAATATTAGTTTCTAACTAAAATACTTTGCATGTGCACATGATTGAGTACTATACAATATACATTAATTCTCCTTTCAGCCCGCCTCCACATCAATAAAAAACAACATCAGTTCAAGTTCATCTTCCATTACTTCCATTACAAGGCTTCTATTTTGGTCCTATCACCATTAACACGTTCGAATCTCTCTATAACAGTCAAACAAATTAAAATGGCCGTCATTTTTGGCCATCCAATCACATGGAAGCACTCGACGTTCCGATCTGCACCAGCGCCGGCGCCTATGTGCTTTGTGACGTCACTTAGGAAACAGACGGTCATAATTTATTTGTTGGCATCACTATATCACTTGTAGTGGTGTTGTGAACCAGATATCTATACTATTTTTATTTTTAATTGCAGGAATGTGTGTGCCTGAAATCTTTTTTGGAGTAAGATTTTTTTTTAGGTTTGCAGGGTCAAATGGCGACTGGTAATCTAATGAGGTACTGATATTACGATAACATTCTAGTTTGTCTTTTAGGTCGACTATCATAAAATAGAATAGAATAAAAATACTTTTATTCTTAACGGCTACCAGCACAAACTAAAGAGAACAAAGAAAAGAATGACACAGACGTATTTTAGTCAGTAATGCTAGAGTGGGAGAAGTTTTTGATGATTTACCACCTTAAAAGGTGTTCCAGTTAGTGCCCGATATTTCACTAGTTATGTTTAAGTCCCTTGTAATATTGTAAGCAAGCTGGACCAGTCCACACGAACCTATCAGATTCCCGCGAACCCTTAACAAGTCATCGGTCCACCTTGTGAGAAATCTTCGGTTGTCAGTTAGATTTCCTTTCGAAACATCGGCTATCTATTCTAAGAGAAATATCGATTCTTCTCAACGTAGCGCTGGCAACCTTGGTTCTCTTGTAGATATTATTGATGTGATCGTGCAAGAAAACGTAGCCTTCTCCATTGCTCTTTGGGTGACTTACAACAATACCGTACCGGATATCAAACGCAGGATCTCATGATCACGCCTACGCTTGTACACCCCTTTATTAAAATGTGATTTTTTTTAAAAATGTAACCTATATTAAAAAGTGGTTTAATTGATTCTGCTCGTTATTCTGATCAAACTACAGGTTTTGCGCATTTAACGTTACACGTTGTAGATACTGGAAATGTTACTGTTGTAGAAGTCTCTGATAGGGCTTTCTTCACACTCACACACATAAAAATAGGAGGATGACGCACGACACTGGATCTTATGTCTTAATGATTCCGATTACATTTGCCAGAGCCTCTTATTTGGCTAGCCGTCGTTCATGAACCCACCCTGCATTAAAATCAAATATTGTAATTTTCCACTTTTCGTCCCATAACACTACACAAACCATAACAGTGAGTCCAGCTCATAACTGTGCATAAGTAATGTCTGACCCATCGTACGAGAGGACCCCAATGACCTAATTCGCTTTACTGACTTTTACAGCCAAGGGGATGATGGGCCGATAGTGTTTTGTTTTATATTCATTTGTTATGTAGCTTTGTTTGTTTACATTTCTTGTAGTGTATTTTTAGTAGTTTAGGAAATTACTTTGTGTCTCTCTTTGAAGTTTAATTGGCTTGATGTTTAAAGCTTGAAATAAGTAGGTTAAAGTTATTCATTTTTATAAATAGGCTAGTTGCCGTAAAAAATTTAATTAGTCCGTCTTTTAGATAATTAAAAAATAAGAGACACGTATTTTTTTATTTGTAAAATAAACCCATAATGACAAAGATATAGCCCATTAAAGTTACGCGTAACGTCACGCCATGCTGCATTTTTTCGCACGTAACTTTAATGGGCTATATCTTTGTTATTTTTTGTTTCATCGAAAAAAGAAAAAATACTTGTCCAATATTTTTTTCATTAGTGTCAAAATAAATGTAGTTATTTTGACGTTGGAAACTACCCTATTATTATGTCATTAGAAATACAATTAAAATTAATGATCAAACTCGGGCTTTCGAGACCGAGAAATCGGTGAACCAAACGTATAACCTCCTTCTCTTTGAAGTCAGTTAAAATTGACTTTATTCTCAGCAATAATCCATTCAACCACAATTATTATATGCCTAAATAAACTGTTTTCAGTTCAGTGATTTGATAAAACACATTTGACCTCTCTCCATATTTTCAAAAGTTTTATCCATTAAAAATCCAACAACATTCACAAAACTAAACAACGAATATACTCAAACAATTCTCAGAGTCCTCACGATAACCACTTTCAAATTGCTTTCAAACGTTGTACAGAATTGTTCCCGCAGGAAATTCAGGACGAGAAATGAATTTGTTTTATACCATGTTATTTTTTATGCTCGGAGTTTCTTTGCTTCAGAAATAATAATAATATTCCACAATTATCACACAACGCCGTCTAGTCCCAAGCTAAGCAGAGCTTGTGTTATGAGTACTAACAACCTTTCTGGTTGGAGGATCCTCCCTTTTCAAAGGAGGTTTGTGGGACTTTACTCTCTGTTCCGCCAACCTCTAAACTGGTGACCCAAGTCCTATAAGACTATTTTGAGAGATAAGGATTGCCGCCAGGATCCCGATTCCGATTTCCAGCCACCGTAGCCCCGTCCGGACCGAGCCCAAGTCGTTGACGGCGCGTATTGTTCCACGCGCACCTCAAGGATTTGTCAGCAAACCGTAGGGACCCAGTAGGATCCAAGTCTACTGGAGCTAAGGGTTTCTGAAAGGAAAACCCGGTCCTGGTATAAAAAGCAACGAAGGGACATGAGTGGCTTTTTAGTCAGTAAAAGTGCGATACACCCTCCCGCTCTGTCCAAGAGTGGGAGATCATTAGATGATTTTCCCACCTCAAAAAAAGAGTGCATCTGTGTTTTCGTGTATACTTGAGCCAAGTGGCTAATCTCCGGTCAGTGCCATTAACAAAATATAATAATATAATATATTTTTTTTATTTTTTTTATTATATTCCACAACTATCACACAACGCCGTCTAGTCTCAAGCTAAGCAGACCTTGTGTTATGAGTACTAGACAACTGATAAACATACTTATATATTTCTAAATACATACATATATTATAGATGAATTACACCCAGACACAGAACAAATGATCATATTAAAAGACGTAGCGCTGGAAGGCCATCCACAATGTAGATCGATGACCTGGTGAGCGTCACGGGAATTCGATAGATGCGCGACGTACTGGACCGGTCTTTATGGCGACACATGGGGAAGGCCGATGTTTTTTTTTAAATTGATATAAACTAGTGCTTGGCTGCGATTCTACCTGATGGTAAGCTCTTAGCAGTGATGCAATCGTTGATGGTGAGGCACACTAGTTAATTAAGAGCCTATTCACTCTAGCCTTGAAGACACCTAAATTATAATTGATCGGGCGGGAAGACCGCATCAGATCCAGCTCCAGTCTATGGCCTATGTCCAACAGTGGACGTCTTTCGGCCGAATTGATGATGTTATTATTCGTCGAATCGTAAACTTAAAAAAGATTCCCTGTTTGTAACAACCATGTTTAGTAACAATAAAAACGTATTCATGATTTACATCTGGTGTTTTAGTAAACATTTGAAAGGAAAAGAATTAATTTTTCACAACAGTTTGAAGCCAAGAATAGATTGTGACCTCTTTTTCACTTCTTACCACAGTAAGACACTTACTTTTTTCAACGTAGACTAGGTGGGTGTTATTAGCTAGAACCCACCTGAATTCCTTCATCTGCTCTCTACTTTCCAGGGTTCCGGAAAGTCTCCGAATAATCCTTTTTTGCATGGGAAATAGTTAAATACCTCCTGATCTGAATGGAGTTTTAGATTTTTACTGTTTAAAACCGACAGTATTCATTCAGTTGCCTTTTACTGCGAAGACAGCGGAACCAGTCATAGAATACGCTGCACTGGCCGGCCCTATCTTACCTCTAAAATTTTGCTGATATAATAATAAATAATAATAATAATAATCTACAACTATCACACAACACCGTCTAGTCCTAAGCAGAGCTTGTGTTACGGGTACTAGACAACTGATAAACATACTTATATATTTCTAAATACATACATATTATAGATAAATTACACCCAGACTCAGAACAAATGATCATGCTCATCACATAAACATTTGTCCTGGGTGGGAATCGAACCCACGACCTCTGGCATAGCAGTCAGGGCCACTAACCACTAAACCAACAGGCCAGTCATTCAGGCCATATCTCTTTGAATCGCACGTGACTCGGGCTTGCCCTTTACCGGGCGGCCGCACGACCAGCTATCCGTAGTTCCCCTGGGTAACTCAGACTCTAACGCTGCGTCCACTTGTGGCGACATCTATGACGCCACATAAGAACTACCAAAAAAATACGAAATCCTGCATCGCGCAATCAAAGTTCTCCGCGCGATTTGAATGTATACGACAGCCCGAAATCAACTATCGGGCAGTAGCCCACTAGACCATAACACCTGTCTGGTCGGAAGATCCTCTTTTTTCAAAGGAGGTATGTGGGACTTTACTCTCTGTCCTGCATACCTCCATACACTCAATAGCTACATTATTTTTCTTCATTGTCTTCTGTCTTTCTTTTTGGGTCACAATTGTATATTAAGTTAGCATTGAAGCAGTAATCCGGCATTTGTGTTGCAAATGTCGTGTTTACCCGTAATGAGCATTTATATTACAATATTACCTAGATTTCGTGTATGTGTACGACAATTGGTTCTAAATTACCTGTTCAAGTAATTAAGAACCATTGTTTGTACACTTATTTCTTGAATAGCAAAAGTGAACATGAATAAAAAATTTGATAAAGTATAGCTATCTGATTGCTCGTGACTGTATATATGTTCTGTAGCTAAAATAAATAACTAAATAGCTGTACATTGTGGTCATAAATGTATGTTTAAATAAACTAACAAATAGTGACAAATATTTAAAACTAGCGGCCTGACCCAGCTTTGTACCAGCAATAAATACAGCATAATTATGTTATTCAGGGTGAATGTAGCTTACTAATAGCGAAAGTATTTTTGAAATCGGCAGAGAAGGTTTTGAGTTGATTCATTACAAACATACACACAAAAATACAAATTTCCCTTCTTTATAATATTAGTGTAGATTTCTCTTTGTAATTCGTGATTGTGTTTGTATTTTAGGAAACCATTTTTTTGTGTGTTTTCGGACATCATGGTTCAACGGTTAGTAAATTTAAGACTCAAGAGCTATTCTTATTTACAAAAAATATACTAGCACAAGCTGGTACTATTTCAAAATTATATCCTTAGGCCTTAGGGCTAGCAAACAGTAAAAACCGGCCCGTGAGGACCCATAAATGATTTATGTAAACTATAGAAACTTATTTCCATTGTACACATATAGACGAAGTAATAATTGTGTCTTAATCTCCGAAACTTGGAAACATGGCAGTGAAGCATATGGGTTAATTACTTGAACGCTCATGATTAATTTGCCAGCAATTAATCAAATTCGTGTGAATGTTTATTTACGGTGTAATTGATACAATAGTACCGTAACATTGAAAGATATACCGTGTTCCTGGAACGCTAACGCAACTGAAATACACAGGTGAGTTTCAGTCAGATAAAGTCTGACACGCACTCGCACTCCAACTTAGAGCGAAACAAGTGATTAGATTAACGTCCTGAAAAAAGGATAAGGCAGGTGTATAGGTTTAATCATAGTCAGCCTTATAATGATTCCACTGCTTGAACTCAGGTTTCCTTTCTAGGAATGCACCGTACTCCACCATACGGGCCCATTACGGGATGCGGATGCCACATGACTTCAAATTTATATTTCTAGGCTTAGATCCACAGTATTATCTTATTCCATTCATGAATTAAATTTAAAAAACCACTCTTTTTAGAGAACTTAAGCTTGTATAAAATAAAAGTGAACAAATTAACTATGAAAGCAAAAAAAAACATTTTTCTTAATTAATAAAACTCACGACTTTCGCTAATGGGGGCAATAAGACGAAATTATGAAAATATATTTTTTAATAATTAAAAATAAATAAGGAAGATGAAGATACTTTTCCTGAGATGTAAAATATCATAATATCATTAGTCGTTCATTTTATTTAAATAGATACTAATGTATTAGGAAAAACATCTCAATTTCCTTTTCAGAACTCTAAAAGCTTTTATAACTTGGTGACCGACGTAAGTAATGAAAAACAGCCGTATTTATGAATAAGAAATGTAAACAGGGAAATACGGTGGTACACTTTAAGTCATTTCAGAAGCAGGTATTTTGTTTTTTTTTGTGATTTAAGGGAAAATAAGTGTGCTTGACTTTTCATGTAATTGATCAACGAGTAAAATGAGTAGATGAGTCTTAAGTTATTCCAAATATTTTTTATTTAATGGATAATTTAAATAATAAAATAATATAAAATGTATTAATATTGTAAGTATGTTACATGTATAATTTCTTATTGCATGTTATAGATTAGATAATTAATTTACATAGGAATATTCTAGATTTAATTTGTATATCTAGAGATTAATCATCATTTGAATAAAAAGACGTCCACCATTGGACTGTTGAAATGATTAACCGATTTTAAATGCTATAATGATAATTCCCTAAGCTTTATCTTACAACAAAACAAACAATAACCGGAACGGAACAACCCCATGCAAAATTTCCTATAATTAAAGGAATACCATTAGATCGACCTTGTCGTACGTAGTCGGTTGGATTTCCCGCGAAAATCCACGCCGAGTCCTTCAATCCGGCCTTCAATCGAGGATGTATCCTTGACTTTTCGGTATGCAGGCTTACAGACGAGTAGCAAGATATATGGGGGAGTGGAAATGTACAATTATAAGGTTTTACATGGTTGGAGGGAGATCTGACCTTTGTTTTACAAGGAAAACGTTTCAATAGGATTTCGATAGCGGTTGTCGCACTTAAAGCTGTGATGGTCCTTCGAGCCGGATGAATTCACGAAATGAAGAATTCATTATTATTTGTGTAAAGGATGTTTAGATTAACTAAATATCAGTGTTGTAAATACAATATTATTTTTGGTTTATGCAAAATCTGAATATAGTTTGTTCAGAATCTGTAACAGAATGGATTCCAATAGTTTTTACACCGTGATATTTTTTTTCCTAGATATATTTAAAAAGGTCACGAGTTGGATAGTACCGCCACTAAGTACAACACAAGTTACGGCAAGTTAAAGCGGGCATTAGGAGCCAGCAAAAAGATGGGTGCAAGTGCAAAACAACCCCTCAATCGCCTGGATGGCCCGGTGACTATGTATTTTTGCTGACATAACAAGCTGTGATTGATTTTTCATGATACTACATTACGTAGATTCTTTACATAAAAATACTTGACACTTGTTTTGGGTTTCGCATATACTAAAACTAATATTATATAAAAATATGAATTATGTTTGCTTTCAAAGATTTTCCGATTTTTTAGTATAATGTGACCGTGTGAACCTTCCTTATGGGTTTCTTTGTGATTTGTGAAGGGAAAAAGGCTGGAATGTTGACCGCAGTTTTGTTGTGGAGTATCTCGTGAGTAAATCGATTTATTTGGAAGGTTATTTTTATTTTCATGCCGTTGGTAGTTATGACACTACAAACGGTATGATAATAAAAATAACCATAGCCAGTACATAAGTAAAATTAAGGCAATGATTATTACTACGCCAATTTATTGATATCGGCATCTACGAAGTGTATTATAATTTATGTTTTTTAATTTATTTATTACCTACTCAATGTTGTTGATATACTTTTTATTAACGTGTTTGGAATAATTAATTACTAAGACAGTTTTTAGGAAATATCAATATATAAATATCAATCGGACAACAGTGATACATATTTTATTAGACTCGACAAGCATTTCCGAGACGCTACAGAAACGGGGCAGTCGCAACAACATCTTGAAAGCTTTATTATTCTGAATACATAGGACATTCAGCGATCTTATAGTGTGTTTAACTCATAGACTGCTTATGAGTGCAAACTTAAAAATAAATTGATGTTATTATTCTATGAATATTCTTAATTAAAAATAAAAATACTAAGTTGATTTCCTTGTGAGGAGTGATATGAAAGAAAAGGGAGTTAGTGATAGTTAGACGGGTGACAGGATAGAATGGAAGAAAAAAACATGTTGCGCCGACCCCAAGTAATTTCGGGAAACTAAGGAGATTTCCTTATTACTTATTTTTCAAAGTACCGAAATCCAGTCGATTGATCTTCTTTTATCAAACTTAAACATGCATTTCCAATTTGTAATCCACAACGACCCGAATTTTTGGAATCCTTTTTCCTTAAGATCCGTTGTGACTTCGAGTTGAACTTATTTTGCCATGATTCTTTCTCAAGGGATTTTGCTGACAACCAACTTAATTGGGCTAGCTAAAAATAGGCTTGGGTTTCGTATTATTAGAATTGTGTAATAGTTTTGTTGTGTTAGTAAGACGGTGATTTTTTTGCAGTTTAAAATACTTACTTAGATAAAAACTTTGAGTTTAACGGTAGAAAAAGTTGGAGTAGTGGTTGAGCGCGATGGCTGACTGCACTGCGTGTCGCGGAATCCGTCCTCGCGTGAAATAAATATTTCTAAGCCGTACGAGAGTAATTTTTAGTATGGAGAAAATTTTTTTTCCAAGAAAAGATAAGTATGTACACTCTCTGGAGACCGAACCAAAATTATACCATTACATAAAACCCGTTTAATGGTATCTTGATGTTTTGCTTATGCAACTCAATTTTTTTGGTTTTGTTTCCCAATCTTAACCAAATTACGAATTAATGATTTACTTTAAAAAAATCCCAATAAATTCTTCGTCTAACCCATTGATTAGACGAACGTAGGTGGGTTTTAGTTAGTTAAAATTAACAGCCTCAATCGCTGCACCTAAATTATTTAACCCACCTTTAAAATGCAATGTCATAAAATATGTTGTTGTGTCTACGACAAAACTACGGGTTTTTAGACGGAAACAAATATAAAACATGGTTAGAGGAAAACAGATTAGTGTGTCGCCCCGCACAACACATAATCTGGTATCTTAGCAGCATGTAGAAAGTTATTTTTAAACGAGACACGTGTGGATTGACCCTTCTATCGCTAGATATAATTAAAATCTGCTTGAGGCGAGAAAATAAACGACATTCTCAATGATGTGTTATTTTTTAATAGCTCAAGGGAAAGGTTAACAAATTTTCTGCTCAATTTTGTCTCATTTAAGATTCTGAAGAATATTGTTGGGTTGATCTATCGACAATAATATTAAAAGGAGGTCAAAATTGTTTTTTGTAGAGATGCGTCGAATATTCGTTTTATATTCGGTGTATTCGGCCGAATGCCGAATATATTCGGTTTAATGAATCATTATAAATCAACCTTTAGAGCAAAATAAATTAAGTAATGTTTGTTGCACAATCTAAACAAATGATGATCCGACAATCAATGGTGACACAGCCACTGGTGCCGAGCCTTCTGGCTGGCCTACCACCGTGGGATCTGGAGGCAACAGTCCTTGCACACATGCACGATAAGCGCGTGGAGATGCAACGCCGGGGTGAAAGTCCACTACCGCGACAGGTCAAGGTATGGCGGACAGAGCTCCGGCGGGATCTCACGGTGAAATGGCGTCAGCGACTATCGCAACCCAGTGCTGGGCACGCCACAATTATGGCGGTAAGTCCCCTCTTTGAGGCGTGGCTGGAAAGACCTCACGGCGTCCTTACCTTCCGCATGACGCAGGTCCTCACCGGACATGGCAAGTTCGGGAGGTTCCTGCATCGGATTCAAGCGGAAGAGACGCCCGGGTGCCGCCACTGTGCGGAACGCCCGGAGGACACGGTGGAGCACACAGTTGAGGTGTGCCCTGCTTGGGCGGAGCAACGCCGTGCCCTTGTGGGGGCGATCGGCGGCGGAGACCTCTCGCGCCGAGCCTTGGTTCAGGCCATGGTCCGGAGCGAGGAGGATTGGCAGGCGGTCGCCTCCTTCTGCGAAGCAGTAATGCTAGCAAAGGAGGAGGCAGACCGCATCAGGCAACGGCGCCCCCGCCGCCGCCGCCGGGATTCCGATCCCGATTTCCGGCCACCGTAGACGCGGGATCGCGGGCGGCGAGCCATGGGTAGCTCGCTGTCCGATCGTCCGGTAACTGTCCGGACCGAGCCAAGGCGTCGACGGCGCGCACTGTTCCCGCGCGCCTCAAGGAGTTGTCAGCAACAGGAGGGGCCCATCTGGGTCGAAGCCTACCGGAGTCGGGGTTATCCGAAAGGAAACTAGAGCCCCGGTATGAAGGCTAGAAGGAACGGCGCGGGGTTTTTAGTCAGTAAGACTCTGACACTGTCTCCCGCTCCACCCAAGAGCGGGTTTCGTCAATGATGATTTTCCCCGTCGAGAGAAAAAAAAAAAGCCACTGGTGCCGGAACCATATCCAAAACCATATCGGAAAACATGGAACGCTGAATTATGGAACGGGGAACCGAATTATCCTAATTATATTCGGTTCGGTAAGACCTTAAACGAATATTATTCAGTATTCGGTTGTTCGGTGAAATTACTATTTGGCGCATCTCTAGTTTTTTGTTTTTGTAAATTCTGAAAATACTGGGTCGATTGCGAAAATTTTTAACCGTAAAAAAGCTGCTTTATTCCTTAGGCTATATTTTAAATATACAGGCAAAGCCACGGGCAAAAGCTAGTTTTGGATATTAATGGAGAAGTATTGGAATAGATTAAACTGTTTAATATCTATAGATTATTCTTCTCTGTTCAGATGTAGCTTTGATTGCTTGTTAGTATTTTCAAACATTGATCTCGATGAGACGAGCACCTCAAGTAAGTCAAGACCCTTGTGAAAGCCCCAATCATGGGACAATAGAACAATATTGTTATATTGTTCCATTGTCCCATAATTGGAAGAAGAAGCGGGTTTTCACAGAAATAGATTCTAAAGCTGTATTTCTATAGATATAAATAATATCGTCCGTCACATTGCCGCATTTCCACAAAGCGTCTATGTACATGAGAGCTTCCATAAATTTTTGACTGGCCTATTGGTCTAGTGGTTAGTGGCCCTGACTGCTACGCCGTAGGTCGTGGGTTCGATTCCCACCCAGGATAAATATTTGTGTGATGAGCATGATTTATTTGTTTCGTGTCTGGGTGTAATTTATCTATAATATGTATGTATAAAAAAAAATATTTATCAGTTGTCTAGTACTCATAACACAAGCTCTGCTTAGCTTGAGACTAGACGGCGTTGTGTGATAGTTGTGGAATATAATTATAAAAAAAAAAAAAAAATATTATATTATTATATTTTGTTAATGGCACTGACCGGAGATTAGCCACTTGGCTCAAGTATACACGAAAACACAGATGCACTATTTTTTTGAGGTGGGAAAATCATCTAATGATCTCCCACTCTTGGACAGAGCGGGAGGGTGTATCGCACTTTTACTGACTAAAAAGCCACTCATGTCCCTTCGTTGCTTTTTATACCAGGACCGGGTTTTCCTTTCAGAAACCCTTAGCTCCAGTAGACTTCGATCCTACTGGGTCCCTACGGTTTGCTGACAAATCCTTGAGGAAGGAACAGCTCGCGCCGTCAACGACTTGGGCTCGGTCCGGACGGGGCTACGGTGGCTGGAAATCGGAATCGGGATCCTGGCGGCAATCCTCATCTCTCAAAATAGTCTTATAGGACTTGGGTCACCAGTTTAGAGGTAGGCGGAACAGAGAGTAAAGTCCCACAAACCTCCTTTGAAAAGGGAGGATCCTCCAACCAGAAAGGTTGTTACAGTCTGGTGGGCGACTGCTCGATAGTTGATGTCGGGCTATCGTATATGTTCAAATCACGCGGAGAACTTTGATTGCGCGATGCAGGATTTCGTATTTTCTTCGTAATTCTTATGTGGCGTCATAGATGTCGCTACAGGACGTTGATCCAGTGCGAACAGAGGGAGAGATCACGCGCTAAACCAATGGTTTGAGAGTTGTCGGTGCAATACCCTCGTGCCTCACACGAGGGTATTGCACCAACACCTGTCTATCATCAGCTATAGAGTAAATCGTAATGGAAAAAAAACCTAATAACACTTTCTACGCGTTACGTTTTATGTTTTTGGAGGTGGGCGTTGATAGCTGCGCCTCAGTTTCATATTATTGCAGCTATCGTCGTTCATCTTGTTATGTTTGTTTTAGTTTCAAAATAAAATAAAGAAGCAGTGGTGGCCGAGTGGTAACGACCTCGACTTAGGAGTTTTAGGTCGCGGGTTCAAACCTAGCCAGGCGCATTACTTTATGTAATTTATTTCATCACTACTGCTCTCAAAACGGTGAAGGAAAACATCGTGAGGAAACCGGCATGTCCTAGAATCAGAAACAAAAATGGTCCACGAAAAACTACACTAATATAATAAAAAAGTAAAGTTTTTTTTATTATTAATTTTTGTTTGTAGGAGGTAATCTTTGATCTAAAATGTTTTCACCGATAGAAAGATGCTTTATTCCTGAGTGACATATGCTTTATTTTATGTACGCAGGCGAAGATGTGGGCAAAAGCTAGTTTTGTCATAATTGGTAAATTCATAACTGAATCAATAATTCATAACAAATACTAAAAGAAAATACTACACGCAGTGTTTTTCTATTTTGGTCGTCATTTATTCATTCATAATGCCTCTATAATATTTCCGTAAATTGATAACTTTTTGGAATATAAACAAACGCTAAAAATTTTGCTGTTCATGAACATTATTTAATTGCAATGTCAATTTAATAATAACAAGACCTTTTCTAATAAGCACTTCAAGTATTTATACTAATTAAAAGTTAGGGTTGTATGTACCTACAATATTACTTTATTGAAATATTAATAAACAGTAGATTTTCCTCCAAGAACCGGAAAACGGCTGCTCCACTACATTTCCTGATAAACGATAGCCTTTAGGGAAATAAAGTAAATCAAAACCACTAAATGCAGGATATTAAAGCTCTCGGCGGTTCCGGCCATAACAGATTTGTTAGAAAAATGGCGTACCGGAATATATTCCAAGTTCTTTTCCTACTCTTTTTTTGAATTGATATGAACTAGTGCTTGACTGCGATCTCACCTGATGGTAAGCAGCGATGCAATCTCTGATGGATTGTTATACTTTATTCTTCAAGCATCGGTTACTTATATCAATATGAACTAGCTTCTGCTAGCGGCTATGCTCGCATGAAAGTTGGTTTCTCCATACAAACTTTAGACCCCCGTTTCATCCTTTTAGGGGGTGAATTTTGCAAAACGTCTCTTAGTGATCGCCTAAGTCATAAAACGAGACCTGCACCCCTAGCCAAGTTGTTAATCTGCAATAGTTAACGCTAGTAAAAAGCTTCAAATGTACGGGATTGACGTCATCTCAACTCAGTCACGTGGTCAGAACGAAAGAATTGGCGAATTGGCTAGGGGGGCTGGTGCAAAATTACCAAAAATTACACACTCGCAGTAGTTTAGATTGTTGCTTGATAAGTCCGTCGCACAGTTTTTCCTTTCACATTTAGCTTCTGCTAGCGGCTTTGCCCACGTGAAAGTAGGTTTTTCCATTTTGTCCTGTCACCCGTCACACTATCATTTGCTCCCTTTTCTTTCATATTGCTCCTCACACAAAATTCGAAGACATGTGACATCCACCAACTCGCACTGGGCCCGCGTGGTGTATTACGGCCCATTCCCTCTCCTAGAGAGGAGGCCTGAGTCCCAACAGTGGGAAAATTATAAGGCCGACTATGCTATGCTATGACACCAGACTATAACACCTGTCTGGTCGGAGGATCCTCCCTTTCTAACGGAGGTTTGCGGGACTTTACTCTCTGTTCCACCTACCACTAAAATATAATCCTTCAATTACACAAGATAATCAAAGTAAATGCCAAATTACGACTCCCAAATCGCAATCATATTAATACTAAGTAAACAAAGTTCCCTTTGAATCTGCGCCAGCGCCGGATATCCGTGGCAATTGTTTATACAAAGTCATATGCTGCATCAATAAATTTAGGGTCGCTGCACACGGACCACACGCGACAGCTACTAACGCCACCACAAGAAGCTAGAAGCGGCTACAAAGGTTGCTGAAGCCTGCGACACTTGTGGCTGGTACCTGCTACTTTTTTATCCATATATTTTTTTACTTTTTTATCATAATTAAATCTGACGAAGAAGATTTAATTGCGTGAGGGGCGTGTGACAGCGTAATGAGTCGGTTTATAATAGCCGGGTGAGGGCCCTAAGAAGCGAGCAGCGACGATTTGTAGCGTGTGGTGGCCAGCAGTGTCAACCGTGTACGTTAAGTCCATATAAAAAGAAACTCTTGGTTCTTTTTTTTTAATAATACTTCATTATTTTTGTTACCTATATATTATTTTATTTGCTGCACACCTACCACAGTGTTGTTTTTTTTTAACCCAAAAGTTGACTGATAGAGAATGCTTTCTTGCATTGAGTCCACGTATGTGCCACTACTGTACATGAAGTTTAAATAAATAAATAATATGTGTGAAAACTACAAGAAATAGGCTGATAGCGGCTTTTTTGTTGCCCTACTTGTAGCCGGTTGCCCGTGTGCGTCGACCCTAAAACCATGTCGGATAGCTGGGTCAACATTCTAATGACATATTGGAGCAACAGATGTTCAAGCAATTCAACATTACACAGGAAAGCGACTTCGAAATTATATCAAGGACAGTAATAAAAATTAATTTGAAATCTCATTTCCTTCATGAAATCGTGAATCAGTTAATTGGGTTTTTAATACTGCTCGATTTCATGAGTGTTCGCCAATATATATCTGAGCCTATAAGATGCATGATTAGCAATGCATGTATAATAATTTACTGAAATTATTTTCTAATTTTTTTTTTTCTTTGATTAGGCTAACTAATTTTGAAGATTTGAATTCTTCATTTGAAAAAAATTGCGGATTGTTTGGTCGGACACAGCCATTGGTACGGAAAACATTGTAGTTCATTTATTCTGTAAATGTGTACACGGACACCCTCTTTATCTCACTGACCCAGTCTAGAAGTCCGTCTTCTGGTCTTACGCTGACAGCAATATTTCGCGGACACCTTTTGAATGAACTGTAAAAACGATTTAATCATTTCTAATTTTCAGATCAAGGTTCTAACAAACCGATAGGTACTTGTGTGACATTTTATCTCTATGCAATTGATAGACAAATCAGCCAGTAGGTGATGGTACCTACAGCATATTTTAATATTCAGTTTTTAAGAGATATTAGTTAGTGATACTTTACATACTTTTATAGCACAATATAACTAGATACTAGTAGATTACAAGTTGAATAATAGTAGATAATGAACTGTTTACAGTGAGAGCGAGTAAAGGTATTTATTGTACAGTAGATAAATTAAAAAGGGCATAATATGCTTGTTGTCGTGGTTGTTTGTATAAAATATGCTTTAGTAAGATTATGTGGCTAATGCTAGCAAAGGATTTTTTTTTTCGTGAAGAAAACCTCAAGCAAACGCCGGCGTTCTCGCACCCACTGTTTTTCTATTGTGTTTCTAAATATCACGATTAAAAAGTAAATACAAAATCTATATATATAAAAATGACCCCCGTTTTCCGTTGTCACGACTTGGCATGAAAACTGCTTGACCGATTTGGCTGATTTTTTTTTTGTTGTGATTGTTATTGTGAGGAGAAGGTTCTTATGGAAAAAAAATTAGGGTAGAGTAGGGTAGAGTAGGGTAGAGTAGGGTAGAGTAGGGTAGAGTAGGGTAGAGTAGGGTAGAGTAGGGTAGAGTAGGGTAGAGTAGGGTAGAGTAGGGTAGAGTAGGGTAGAGTAGGGTAGAGTAGGGTAGAGTAGGGTAGAGTAGGGTAGAGTAGGGTAGAGTAGGGTAGAGTAGGGTAGAGTAGGGTAGAGTAGGGTAGAGTAGGGTAGAGTAGGGTAGAGTAGGGTAGAGTAGGGTAGAGTAGGGTAGAGTAGGGTAGAGTAGGGTAGAGTAGGGTAGAGTAGGGTAGAGTAGGGTAGAGTAGGGTAGAGTAGGGTAGAGTAGGGTAGAGTACGGTAGAGTACGGTAGAGTACGGTAGAGTACGGTAGAGTACGGTAGAGTACGGTAGAGTACGGTAGAGTACGGTAGAGTACGGTAGAGAACGGTAGAGTACGGTAGAGTAGGGTAGAGTAGGGTAGAGTCGGGTAGAGTCGGGTAGAGTCGGGTAGTGTCGGGTAGAGTCGGGTAGAGTCGGGTAGAGTCGGGTAGAGTCGGGTAGAGTCGGGTAGAGTCGGGTAGAGTCGGGTAGAGTCGGGTAGAGTCGGGTAGAGTCGGGTAGAGTCGGGTAGAGTAGGGTAGAGTACGGTAGAGTAGGGTAGAGTAGGGTAGAGTAGGGTAGAGTAGGGTAGAGTAGGATAGAGTAGGGTAGAGTAGGGTAGAGTCGGGTAGAGTCGGGTAGAGTCGGGTAGAGTCGGGTAGAGTCGGGTAGAGTAGGGTAGAGTCGGGTAGAGTAGGGTAGAGTACGGTAGAGTAGGGTAGAGTAGGGTAGAGTAGGGTAGAGTAGGGTAGAGAAGGGTAGAGTAGGATAGAATAGGGTAGAGTAGGGTAGAGTAGTGTAGAGTAGGGTAGGGTAGAGTTGGGTATAGTAGGGTGGAGTAGGGAAGAGCGGGAGCGAAGCCGCGCGGGCAAAGCTAGTCTATATATATAAAAATGACCCCCGTTTTCCGTTGTCACGACTTGGCATGAAAACGGCTTGACCGATTTGGCTGATTTTTTTTTTGTTGTGATTGTTATTGTGAGGAGAAGGTTCTTATGGAAAAAAAAATTAGGGTAGTGTAGGGTAGAGTAGGGTAGAGTAGGGTAGAGTAGGGTAGAGTAGGGTAGAGTAGGGTAGAGTAGGGTAGAGTAGGGTAGAGTAGGGTAGAGTAGGGTAGAGTAGGGTAGAGTAGAGTAGAGTAGGGTAGAGTTGGGTATAGTAGGGTGGAGTAAGGAAAAGCGGGAGCGAAGCCGCGCGGGCAAAGCTAGTATTCTATAAAAATAAACAGAGGAAACTTTTATATTGCATTGGCGATTACTATTTGTAAGTTTCGTGTTTAAGGTAAAACTAAACATTTTTCTTTTCTTCTTTCTTTCATATTTATTTGTTTCCTTCCTTTTCTTTTTTTTATTATTTCTTAATAAGGTGCCTTTGATTCTTAGCTCCAAATAGTTAAAAAATCACTTCAGCAGTACAATTTCTTTAGTATAATAAACTAAAAATGTGTTTTTTTTTTCCAAAATACAAAATAACTACAGTACAGTTTGGTATGTTCTTTTAAACGCTAATTTATTTCAAGTACCTACTAAAACATGCCAAAAAAAAACAGTTGCCAGATGCTTTTCAACCTTAACTAAAACACCCCAAAACATTATTACGCTACATCAAAAAGATTTCAATTCGTGGGTCGAAACACCCGAAAACTTGGGGTCAAGATCCCTGTATCGTAGAATATATTTCCCGGAGATCCCTCGTGGAAATGAGACCTTTTGCTAGGCTACTTGACTATAATAATGAGACAAGCGTATTAGGCCAGATCCCTTCAGGAATAATTGTGGATACCTTTTAGTCTCGTGTATACTTTCTAGGCAGAGCAGTGGTGGCTGACATTCACTTTAAGTTATGAATATGAAAATAGGTATCTCCTCCTTCAGCTAAATAAGCCTTCAGATAAAATTTAATTTCAAGACGTTTTGAATAAGTCTAGACATTTCTATGCCGTCCTTTTATGTGCTTGCCGACATAGCTAATAAGTATTATTGCCACTTAATAATTCATTGAATGAAATTTATCCTTGAAATAAAATGATACTCAATTAAAATATAATTAGCAAAATGGGTTCTTGAATGTTCCTTCGCCAATTTTGATTTTATCTCCTAGCAACAACTGCTTGAAAGGGTTTTAGTAATAATTTTTCCCTGTGTGGTAATTTATACTTTTATAATAAAACTGATTGGGTATCACATTCATAATAAAAAGTATATATTTGTTACTTCTTCACGCTTGAAAGGCTGATTAGGTTTGAATTAAATTTGGTACACAAGTAGACTATAGACGAGATAGAGTAGACTATAGACTTAGTCCTGACTTTATTTCATCAAATCTTTGGGATGGGTCAGCCAAATACCAGCTTGATGCATTAAAGTCGATGAAAAAGCGTGCCAAGAAGATCATAGGCAATGATGCACTTGTGAAGTCAAAACTCTAAAGTCTTGAGCATCGACGCCGAGTTGCTAGCCTGTCTGTTTTCTATCGTTTACATTTCGGGGAGTGTGCAGTCGAGGTAATTTAATTCCGCCAAGTCCGTTCCATCATCGGACCACAAGACGTACGGCGTTGCGCCACCGGTAAATGTTCGACATCCCACCCATATATACAAAGCGTTTTGGGAACACATTCATTATGCGTACAGCTAAGGAGTGGAATTCCCTGCCGGAGTCTGTGTTTCCTGATAGCTATAACCTAGGAGTCTTTACGTCAAGAGTGAATAGATTGCTTCTAAGCAAGCGTGCTCCATCGTCGGCCACATCATCGCTTACCATCAGCTCAATCGCATATGCATTATTTAAAAAAAAAAAATGTGATATCACATTAAATATTTTACACCAATATAATAAAGAGGTAAAGTTTGTTTTTTATTTTTTGTTTGTAGGAGACAATCTCTGAAAGTACTGGTCCGATTGCAATTCTACTATCGGACAACCCGACGTACGGCGAGTATCCACCCATACGTTGTTGAAACCTCTACGGTCCGGACTAAGCGTTTCGCCTCGTCGTTTATACCGCGTACGTCGAAGGAATGGAACAATCTGCCTGCTGTGGTCTTCCCGTCCGATTATAATTTGGGTATCTTCAAGGCTAGAGTGAATAGGCTTTTAATAAACTAGTGCGCCTCACCATCAGAGATTGCATCACTGCTTACCATCAGGTGGGATCGCAGTCAAGCACTAGTTTATACGAATAAAAAAAAAAAACATTTTTTTCACCGATAGAAAGCTGCTTTATTACTGAGTAAAAGCTAGTAAAGTATATATTTGTTACTTCTTCATACTCGAAAGGCTGATTGGATTTGAATGAAATTTGGTACACGAGTAGACTATGTCCTGGAATGAGACTTTATTTCCGCAAATAATTTTCTACTGTTAGGCCTATATCCAACAGCGGAATGTCTTTCGGCTGAAATGATGATGAAGATAATGTAGGCAAAGCACCCTTAAAACAACAACTGCCTGTTTTTGGTTATTTCCCAATGTTGTGAATTTTGTATAACACAGCCATCACCTACAGGTTAACCCTTCAGATACCGTCAATTAGAGACACAATAGTAAGACAATAGATGCGCGGCCACCGGTGATCGCTTGGGGATTCATGAATTAATTATAAAAAAGTAAAAATAGCTAACGCTAAATGACGGGCTATAATGCAGCAGGGTTAATGCAATCAAAAATCCATTAAGAACAAAGCGTGTATTTTAAAACGATGCTTTGTCATAAATCTTTATTCAAAACTTTAATAGATATGATAAAAAATGAATATAAATATTCTTTCACGTAGTATTGAAAGAAGAAAGTTGTCCCAAGGGGACATACTGTTGGGATAAAAAGTATTTTGTGTACTATTCCAAAATATTCTATAACTGTACTGCTATACTAATTTAGTGTGATGCGAATATTCACTAATACTATTATATTATTTACTAGTTTTTGACAGCAGCTTCGCTCGCGTACATAGAATATAGCCTATGTCACTCAGGAATAAAGCTGCTTTTTACTGGTAAAAAAACTATAGAAATCGGACCAGTGATTACCTCCTACGAACAACAAAACAAAAAAAAAACAACTTTACCTCTTTGTTATATTAGTGTAAATTTGTTTCAATACACATATATTTTTTTTTTTAAACAAATTCATTTTTCAAAAACATATGAGTACTTACTTCAAACATTTTTTTAAGAGTCCAAACTACTGGGAGATAGAATTGCAGGACCAGGAGCCTCCTCAAAATCGGAACTGTATCGAGGATTACTGCTTTCTGTATCAAGCCCTAGATCCAACCGCGCATCGACAGTTTCGATTAGTGGTCGTCGAAGCTTTTGGCATATTTTAGTAACATAATATTTTTAATTTATTTATATTTTTTATTTATCATCATTTATATATTATAACGCCTTTAGTTGTATTACAGACCTTGGTTCTTAAGAAGATTAATAAGAACCTTTAAACATTATGATATATAATATGTTTTGAAGCATTTGGGTGCTCTATGTAATGTGCGATGTAACTAAGTTGATGGATTGGGTACTTTATTTTCCTAGCCCGGCTTAATGCTGCTTTGGGAGAAAAGGATTAGCAAGGCTAAGTAAATTCAACTTAATTATGTACATCAAAAAAGGTTTTTACATATAAATATAACGACTTCTAAGTAAAAAACCTTTTTATTAAAATAAAAAAATAACCGACTTCACTTAAAAAATTGAATTGAATTTGAGGAGTTCCCTCGATTTCGCCAAGATTCCACCATCAGATCTCAACTTGGTGACTATGGGACCATTTGAGAAGTTTACCCTTTCCAACCAAAAAATATTTTTTCAAATCGGTTGGCAAGTGACGAAGTTATGCGCGAACAAACATAAAAAAAAAACATACAAACATCCGAATTGAGAACCTCCTCCTTTTTTAGTAGTCGGTTAAAAAAAAAACACTAAAATGTGCAAAATCTTTTCTATTTCGGAACATATAGTATTTTTGGTTTTGTTTCATCGTTATTTAACTTAATAATTTCAATTAAAAAAAAAAATCGATTCAGAAATGACGGAATTTAGGTTTTGAGATATCTTGACCGTACCTATTTCCGAGATTGATCTGATAACTGTGGGATACCTCTCCAGTCCTCAAGCACTTCAGGATATGTGGCCTCCTTGTTGCTACGTCACTGCGTGCTAACGACCGTTTTTGTGGGCCCATTTATTGAGTGTGCAAGTCACTCCCTGCCTTTTTTATCGATGTATATTACAGTTTATATTGTGCAGTTAGGGGCCATAATTTTTTGGGTAACAAGTCCACTTAAGTTTTCTAAAACTATAGAACTATATCTTTGTTTTCCATGTGTCACGAGTTTCCCACCGATCTTCGTTGATGGGTGTACTTGCATAGCGCGTATAGAAATAATGGTCAGTTGGTACCAGGTTTCATGAAAAGTGTCTAAAAGACCCATACATAATACGATTTATCTGTACTATCCGTCCCTTCAGATCGATCGTAACGATCTTGACATACACTATCGATTCGTCGCTTACTATGCTTGTATGGTGTATGGGGCCTATACAGGACAGGATTCGAGTTGGCATCGGTCCCTCGTTTGCCTTCCAAAGATTGGCTGGCTAGGAGCCCAGGGTACTGAAAGACATATCGCACCTTTGGTAGAACAAGGGCATAATTGTCATAAATTGCCAAAATGACTTAAATATGTTTAGTATTAATAGTTTTTAATATTTGTAAACGATACTCCTAAAAGAATATAGTATACTAGCTTTTGCCCGCACGGCTTCGCTCCCGCTCTTCCCTACTCTACCCTAGACTACTCTACACTACTCTACTCTACACTACTCTACCCTACACTACTCTACCCTACTCTACCCTACTGTACCCTACTCTACCCTACTATACCCTACCCTACCCTACCAAACTTCACATAAACCATCTACTAAATAGTCCGAACAAAGCCTAAAAATTTGGTTTGGATAGGTGAGTCCGTTCTTGAGTTATAAATTAACAACGAAAAGTGGCATTGATTTTTATATATATAGATACAAAGAGTCCAACTCGTCCATAGCAAAATACAGTAAAAAATTCACGTTTGCTGTATGGCAGCCTCACTTAAATTATTTATTGTTATCGGTAGCCGTAACAGAAATATATCATCTGTGAAAATTACAACTATTTAGCTATCACGGTTCATGAAATACAGCTTCCAGATATCCGGGCATCGTCTTAGTAGGTAATAGGGTTTTTTTTTGGTTGGTAAAAATCATCCAAATGAAATCAACCGCACTCAGGCTGAGCGGGAAATAGTCAGACTCTAACTGACTAAAAAACTCCATCTTTTATCTTATTATATCTTGCCTGTCATACCGGGGCTGAGCTTTCCTATCGGAACTAGACCCTGGACCCAATAGGCTTCCGTTTTTACGCTTAGGGTACGGAGCCGTAAACAAGTTTTTAATGAAAATATTTTTTTCATAGCAAGCTTTTATAGCGCAGTATATCTGTATAAATAATACTCGTCAATACGAATCATACGAGCCCAAACTGGATGGGGTTGTGTCGTTTAACTACCAAGTTCCTACTGCCACCTTCGGGTTCCATCATCACATCAGCTCCATGTTATAATAATTTTGTTTTGTCATCTGATTTACACATACACGCAAAATTTAACCGGGAAGTAGATCATATTTAATTTGTACTCGTAAGATTTGATGACAGACAAAAATCTAAGTGAAACTAAATAAAAGCTTGTAAAAAAATACATGATTGAATAAGCCTTTAGTAGTTGCTTTGAATAAGTAAACGGTATTAAGTACGAATCGACCACCGATCACGTGAGTGAGTTAATAATAAATTTCAAAGGCATGGCGCTGTGAACTGAGGGTATTAGGAACACCTGCCCCGCACTGTATTACGGTTTAAGCGTTTAGGAAAGCTTATGCTTACTGCTGCAGCGTTTAATCCTATACCACTTTAATAAACACAGTTCGAGTGTGTTGTAGGCCAGCCCAATTTGTTTGTTAGGCACTCATATGCCTAACAAACAAATTGGGCTGGCCTGTTGGTCTAGTGGTTAGTGGCCCTGACTGCTATGCTGGAGGTCGAGGGTTTGATTTCCACCCTGGACAAATGTTTATGTGATTTCATTTCATTTATTTATAAACAATTTACATTGTGTTGAATTCAAAGACAAATATGCTCGCAAAAAAACAAACAGTACAAAGAAAAAAAACAGAAACAAGATAAAGTTCTGAAACACATTCAAACAAGGTGTCAAACAGTTCAAAAATAATATATAATGTCAAGCGATCTAATATAATGTCATACAGTTTTAAATTATAATGTCAAAAAATATAAAATGTCGAAGCATGATTCTAAAAGTATACAATGTCTAAAGATTTAAAAAGTATGATGAGCATCGCACCGATTCTTTGTTCTGTGTCTGGGTGTAATATATATATAATATGTATGTATTTAGAAATATATAAGTATGTTTATCAGTTGTCTAGTACCTATAACATAAGCTAGGTTAGCTTGGGACTAGACGGCGTTGTGTGACAGTTGTGGAATATTATTATTAAATTCAGGTGAGTTACCTCAATTAATTAATGACTTATTTACACAAGTCAGGCGGGATTGTTTGAAAGATTTACCGTAGCCCTGGATTATAAAATGCGACTGAAGGAACACGGGTGAGTTTTAGGCAGTAAGTCTGTTTCTGGGTGATTTATTTATATAGATACACCAACAACTTATAAACAAAAACTTACTTATAAGTATGCGCAACATTGACAGTGGGTCTTTATAGTTAATTTATATATTGTATTGAGGTTTAACAGAAAAAATTGATATTGCAATATGAAAATAAAACTAAAATACTATAGATATAAATATACTGAGGATAAATTAAAATAACATTATTATCACCTGGCGATAGTGGCAATATGGCGCCAGGAATCATAATTGTGTAAAAGTGTTATTTTTTTTTGTTATATGGGTCTTAATTCATGAATCCCCAAGCGACCACCGGTGGCCGCGCATCTATTGTCTTACTATTGTGTCTCTAATTGACGGTATCTGAAGGGTTAATAATGGTACCTGAAATAAATGAATTTTATTTTATAATTTTTTATAATTCTGACAGAAAAAAAAAATAAGCACACTATATATCTTTCGAAGTCACCAAGTATCTACAGTTGATGATATAACTCACAAAAAAAAGGAGTACGGAGTGTGATAGTTCTGTTTTTGGAAAGCCTGCTGGAGAAAGTATGTATTTCTAGCGGTCTATACTGTAGAAAACCCCATAAATTTGAGACGTGTATACAGTACACAGTGAAGCAACGTCAAAGAAGAAGAGCCTTGAAAGCTCTTTTTTTTCTGTTTCTGTTTACTGAAAGACGCATTTAACGAACAAAACTATTAGTTGGCAAAAAAGATATCGTGTGACTTGCAAAACCGACCACGCTACCAAAATAAAATATTAAGAGTACCCTACCCTCGGTGTCTTTTCATACAATCACTTTTGCGTGATTATGATGATTTATTTTTTATTATAAAAATGATAATTTATTGAAACATTACACATTAAATCAGTATTTCAAATAATTAAAACATTAAAAAAAAGTTTAAAAACAACATGTATTGCCTTGAACAAGCTTTGTGAAATATTCGGATAAATGACGGAATTATTTAGTGCTATTTTTCGTGTAGTCTGTTTATTAAACATTGTGTTGAATTTTGATGGATGAAACAATTTTGAACTATGTCCACGTTTACGTTACTGTCCACGCCCGCACACGGGCCACAAAAAAAAGCTAGAAGCCGCCGCAAAAAACAGCTGAAGCGTGCGACAGTTTGTGGCCGGAGAAGCTTTAAGCGGCTTCAAGTGATTTTTTGTGGCGGCGGCGCCGCACAAGAGCCACAAAAAAAGACCGCCTCGGAAAGAAGTTTGAAGCGGCGTTTTACGGCATTTAGACGAGTTGGGAGGGGCTCTCTTAAAGACAAGTCGTACGGAATTTCTACAAATAGTTGCTGACAGTTCTGTGTCAGCCTGTTATAAGTAAGTGCTGATAGAAGCTTCCTTTTCTTTCGGTAGGAAGTCATCAAATAAATTCTCACAATCTAGGTGCAGAGGGAGGGAGAGACAGACTTTTACTAATGTGACTCAGATAAGTCTGTTTCTTTAGTTGCTTTTTGCGTTGCAGGGGCCACTGTAACTATTTCGAACTATCTCGCAGCTTTTCTTTTATACGTGGGAAATCATCAAGTGACTTATTACGGTCTTGGCGGAGCGGAAGGGAGTAGTAAGAATTTTACTGCCTAAAATCTACCTGTGTTCTTTCAGTTGCCGTAGTATTTTTTTTCGAGTAATTATCTGCCTCTTAACATCGTCGCTTTCCGTGGTGAGCTCTTAGGCGGAGCGAGAGGGCGTATCAGACTTTTACTGACTAAAACACACTCCCATGTGCCTTCTATGCCTTCGCTCCAGGGCCCCGGGTTTCACTTTCACACAACCCATGGCCTCAGTAGGCTTCGACCGGGCCTCTACGGTTATGCTGACTTCTCTTTGAGTCGCGCGTGGAACAACGTGCCGTTGACGACTCGGGCATGGTCCGGACAGTTATCGGACGACCGCACGGCGAGCTACTCATTGCTCGCTGTCCGCAAGCCCACGCCTACGGTCACTGAAAATCGGGGTCAGGATCTCGGCGGCTGCGGTTCCCTTACTGCTTCGTAGAAGGAGGTGACTGCCTTCCAGTCTTCCTTGCTCCGGACATGTTAAACTAGTTATTTGGCCTTCTGATTAATAGTCTAGCCGGATTCCGTCATCCGGGTTGATTTCGTTCAACCTAATCTTCGATATTAACAGCTCGTTAATTGACTGTATCATTATTAGAAAAGTAAACAAGATGATTGGGAAAAACACGTACGTCATCCAATTCTAGGGTTCCGTAGTCTTAAGGAAATAACACGGAATCTTTATAATTTTGATCCTGTCCTGCTCGAATGATAAACAGCCATTTTAATCTGGAAACACTAACGCAGTAGCAATATTTAGAGTAAAGGTCCATGACGTACTTACATGCATTCCACTGAGGTAATCATAATCATCATCATCATCATTTTAGCCGATAGACGGCCACTGTTGGACATAGGCCTCCCCCAAGTGTCGCCACAATGAACGATCCTATGCGTCCCGCATCCATCGGATTCCCGCAACCTTCACCAAGTAATTTCGTTAAAACTGACCAAAATAAAGATCACTTATCATCGGTCCACCTTGTAGGAGGCCTTCCAACGCTGCGTCTTCCGGTAGACAAGCGCTATACCAGAACCTTTTGGCCCCAACGGCCATCTGTTCTGCGAGCAATGTGCCCTGCCCATTGCCACTTATCTGATTCTTCGTGTTAAGTCAGCAACCTGACTGAGGGAATTTAACAAACAAACGTGTACAGAAAAAATGGGAAAAATCCAGTAGATACACAAACTCGTTGAACGTATGATACTTGGTCGCTGTCTAACCGTCCGATAACTGTTCGGACCGAGCCCTAGTCGTCGACGGTGCGGCAAGCCATGGGTAGCTCGCTGTCCGATCGTCCGGTAATGGACCGAGTTCAAGACGTCGACGGCGCGCACTGTTCCCGCGTGCCTCAAGGAGTTGTCAGCAACTGTAAGGGCCCAGCAAGGTCAAAGCCTACTGGGGACACGGGTGATGCGAAAGAGATCCCCGGGCCCTAAAACTATGGCAAAGAAGGAACAGGAGTGGGTTTTTAAGTCTGACACTATCTCTCGCTCCGCCCGAGAGCGGGGGATATCATTGGATGATTTTCCCACCTAAAAAAAAGACCTATTATACTTGTTGAGTACCACATGGCCCCATAATTCCAAAGAATATTTGTGTACATGAAAAAACGAAGAAACAAAATTATAACGTAGACCAGTATTCACTCTGTGGGTGAATTTTATTTAATTCTAAAGTTAAAAAGATGCACTTCTATAAAATAGGTAAAATCGCTTCAAAAGTTGAAACTGGTCAATTACCGTCAAGTTCATACTTAGGCAGTTTTTTTGCTTCTGTCTACGACTCCACAATACATTTTTAGCGTAGGTACGCGACTACGTAATCGTGTCGTCTCGGTTTTTTGGGACATAAATTATGTTGAGGAGAGGAAAAAGGTTTGACTTCCTAATACAAGCAAATTGTGTCATTCACACTGATTGAGTGTAGTAAAATATGTCTAAGTAACGTTGATACTCAAGAAAATAACACGACTTTGTGTTTTACATAGCTGATACTTTTATACACATATTGTCGTTTTACGAAACTGTACAATTTGAATTCTGATATGACGCATATTTTGCGTGATGCAGTAGCAAAATTTAGTTGCGAAGAGTGCGGTTGCGAAGCGATCCGACGGAGTTACGTAAATTCAACGCAATACGGTGGCTTTGTACTACATGAGAAGGCACCGTTTTTGCCGCCATTTATATAAAACAAGTCATTGCGCTGCTAGACTGCGCACAAAAATCTTAAACCAACTATTGCAACCGCATCGCTTTGCTCATCGTTGAACCGCACCCACGTGTGGTTGATCACATATGCCACTTGTTTGTTTTAATCCCCTTTATAGGATACTGCGTTAGTACAATCACAATTATCAAAATTTTAGATTTCTGTTTATCCAGTCTTCATACTTTGCAGTTCATGTTTATTACGAGTAGGTACTTCTCATAAATTGTCACAAGTCGGTTGCTTAGCGTGATGTGAATGCAGTCAGGATACAAGAGGGTAAAACGATTGTAATAAAAGTTAATAGTGCAGTAAACATTGTTCTTTACGTCATTCTATTTTAAAATATGAATGATCTTTGTCATCCGCAATCGTTCATACTTGTATAATGGCGTCAGTTTTGCCCATGACCCTTATGCACCCCAATTACAAAATTAACTAGAATCGTAACAAAGCACTGAAATTGTAGTTAAATGCACTTAAGTGGTTTTTATAGACATTAGCTATATTTGAGTAATATATACAATATATAAAAGAATTCAAATTGACTTACAATTACGGTAATATAAACGTTATATTAAAAAAATATAGATATACATATATGTATTATTAACCTATAAGCTTTCTATAAAAATAAATAAATATATATCCTAATTGTAGGCAAATTTGGACATCGATTGTTGCTTTACATTTTTGTAAGGCATCGGTATTTGTTGTACACTGTATTACTTGCGTACTTAGCTAATCTCTGAGATCGAAATTCGGTCGTTTTCAGACTTTGGTTTTTTACTCGTTAATTATTGTCTAAAATACTATATTTTCAAGCCTTTTCTTAGTCAGAAAAGTCCTTTTTGCAAAGTTGATCAACTCGTAGGCGTACCTACTAATAATGTCCTGTTGTCATTTGTTTTAATTGGTACTGCTTGAACGAACAAATCAGCTGAGACAATATTTCTAAAAAATAAAGTAATATTAATTTACTAGCTTTTGCCCGCGGCTTCGCCCTCATATATTAAACATAGCCTATGAGCTACTCAGGAATAAAGCAGCTTTCAATGGGTGAAAAAACTTTTGCAATCGGATCAGTACTTTCAAAAAAAAAACTTTAACTCTTTATAATATTAGTGTAAATGAATAGCGTGTATATTGAGGCATTGCATTTATAATATGAAATACTTCTATCTAGGTAATCGAATAAGTAGATACATACAACGAAAAGGCCTTATGTATAACATCAGTAACCCGGAACTATCCCAAAACTATCAACATTCCAAGTGCGAGCGATTTTCTCCTTACTGTCAGCTGGCATTAAAAGCTGAATCACTTTTGATAAATGGCGCATCAAGTGCCACCGGTCGACGTGTGCAAGTCCCCGAATGTACGTATTATACTAAGGGGGCTTCAGAAAGGGGGGATGGGGGTCTCCTCCCCCCTTTTACAGTGTTAGAGTATGCTCATGTTGAGTGCTGATGTGGGGAAGTCCTTGTGAGTTGACGTAGGATTAGTACCTGGGAAAGGTTAGGAGGTGTACTGTAAGTGCAGTTCGATGACTGAGTAAAAGTTATTCAATATATCAGAAGGTCGGGGTACAAAATTTGAGTAAAGGTCGACTAAATTTCTTTATACAGTATAATATAGGTGGTACAGGTGGTATAGGTCGTGGTGGGTGGTGTTGGTGGTATGTAGGTATTTGTGATATGGGTACATGTTGCCTGAAATAAATTGATTATTACTATTATTATTAATATAAAGCAAAGTAGCTTCCTTCCCGAGTTTTTCTTTTCTAACCTTTTTCATTTTTTTTTCTGTGGTTTATCAAAACTAATATTATAAAAAAAAACTTTTTACAAAAAAAATATAACCGACTTCAATGATAAAAACACTGAAAAGTATCAAATAACTTTAATTTTGGAAGTCGGTGTTTCTATAATAGTTTAGTCTCTTCGTTATTTAACACCGACTTCCAAAATTAAAGTTATTTGATACTTTTCAGTGTTTTTATCATTGAAGTCGGTTATATTTTTTTTGTAAAAAGTTTTTTTTATTTTACACTTTTTAGTTATGGTACCACCACTAAAAAGTACCCCTCAGTCAAACTTAAATACCTTATAGTCAGAGCGCATCTCATAACGGTGCTAATAATCCCAAACACGGTTAGATTACATTAATTTACCTTTCGGCTTCATCATCAGATCAGTTCGATATATCCTCTCCCCCTCTTCTTTCAAACAGTCATTAGACTAGATGCTGATAATCCCGGCTGTAGCATCAGGCCAGATTTATGTCAAAATTGCAATGAACTTAAAATTTAGTCCTGTTTAAAATGAGCCCAAACACGACTACGGTGCTGTAATTTCAAGGTTTGTACTTTTCCTGATGCTCCTGGCTTCAGCATCAAGTCTCTATGTACTTCGGTGTTCTTTATTAGCAGTACGTTTATCCACACATCGAGCCGTTTTCAATGAGCCTAAACTCGATATATCTGCTGTTTGTTGTCGAGGACTTAGGTACTCTGCAGACTATCCTGACTGCAGCATCAGGTCATGACTTGATGATCATGAGACCAAATGTGGCAAATGCCCTATCAAACATCAAAACAATTTACTAAAACAGTCCTTGCCTGTTCGAGTAACTTCTTACTGTTAAGGAGTTGTACCTTCCATCATCAGCCCAGCTACCTGAGATGGTGACGACCATACGCAAATACACAAGATACTTCATAAAATATGCGAAAATCAATAAGTGAGCCTATAAAATTTGAAGGTTGCCCTCGATTTCTCCAAGATCCCATCATCAGATCCTAATTTGGTGATAATGGGACCACCTCAGAACTATCTACTTTCGAACAAAAAAAGAATTTTGAAAATCCGTCCACATTTGGGGGAGTATTCGACGAACAAACATACAAAAAAAAAAAAAAAAAAAAACATACAAACAGCCGAACGTAGTACCTCCTCCTTTTTGGGAAGTCGGTAAAAAGGTAAAGTTCTTTTTTTATAGGATAGGTAATCTCTGAAAGCTAAAATTAATTTTTTTCAATGATATAAAGCTGCTTTATTTCTGAGTGGCATAGGTTATATTTAATGTTTGCGGGCGAAGCCGCGGGCAAAAGCTAGTTCTTTATAAACCACGCAACGGTTTTTCATTAGTAGAAAGAGTGATTCATGTAAAAAGTTTAGGTGTACCTACATATTAAACATGCATAATATAGCAGAGAAAAGCTGAGAATTTCAAAGGATTTTAGCACCCTTATGAAGCTTGGGTGAAATAAATATTTGTTTGGGATATAGATAGCTGTTGCGTATCTGGGTGTCTAGTATTATTGTCTGTTTCTGAATGCACTTATGATAAAGGAGTAATTCCAAGTGGAGGCAAAGTTTAAAAAAGAAATGTATGGATAGAAGAAGATGGCGTTCCGAAATTTCTGACTACCCGAATGAATAACGCATGAAGCGTACACATGTTTGCAATTAAACTATTTTTATTAATGATATGTTTATTTTACTTGTTTCAGCTTGAGTTCAAAAGCTTGGCAATATGAGCAGTGCTCACACATGAAGTCACATTCTGCAACAAATCGTAAGTGATAATATTTTAAATATTTTTTTTTTTAACTTTACAATAGTTGTGATGGTAGTTTAAATCTAGTTGTATCTCAGTGAAATGAACATTATTTGTTACAAAATTTTACTAACTGTACTACAAATACTAAACAGTAAGACTATGAATAGATAATTTGACAGAAATGATATCTTTAAATATGGCGTCAAAAATACCTCTGCGTCACTATTGACTAGAATTGTATCCAAAAGACTGACGGCATTGTCGCGTTGTAAGAAAAATGTTAAATAAATGATTAAGTTCTTTGCTCATCATTTTCTCTTACATTGAATACCAAACCTTTCGGACTCGTTTCAGAATAACGTATGTGAGTTTATATAAGTAAGTAGATATTATGTAACTACAGTGAAAAATATCAATCCATTAATCATACTTCTAACAAATTAGGTAGTTACGCATGAGATACATTCCAAATGATTCACGAAATGTATAAATATCTTATTAAACATGAACTTCCGCGTATCTTTGAAGACTGAAACACAACATACATTAATTAAAAATATATATTTTGATCATTATATGAAATTAAAGTAGTCATAAAGTCCTAGTAGGTATTTTAGTCTGCAATTTAGAGACATCGTTCATTTGTTTATTTTAATGTTTTTCATGAAGATTCTCGTTTGATGATAATAATGCTTTTCAGGTGTATTTATATTTTGGTGAGTATCTTCCAATGACTTATCTCGCTCTAGGATGCAACAAAAGAGTGTGACTGACTTGTCTATCTATTAAAACCCACCCGTGTCTTTAAGTTACCTTTTGGATTCTAAGGTAATTTTTTAAAAATTACTGGCGGACGACGATCTACCCATTGCTTCTCGTCCACAAACCCACGCCTATGATGGCTAGAAGTTGCAATGCGTCTCTTGACGTCCAGGGTGCCTGTGTGGGGGTTGTTCTGTCTTAGCTATGAACTGTTTAACGCGCGAAGTGTAAACGTAACTTATCGTTAATAGTCGAGATTTTAGAATTTCCCGATTTTCTGTGCAATACTCTTAATTTTTCTTTCCGTAAACCTTCCACAAACTACCTGCGTATCTTTTTATCCTCCTCGGTCAAATCCATCCAAAGGTTGTCTGTGAAAAATCGCTTTTAGCGATAAGACCGCCCATTGTTACACCCTATTAATTTTAAGTTTCATATGTATTTTTTTATTTTTGGTGTACAATAAAGAATTTATCTATCTATCTATTTATCTACCTTCTATAAAATATTAGCAAACCAAAAAAAAAGATAAACGTAATTGGTACGGTCGTTCTCAAGTTATGGTATAACCAAAAGAAATTATATCTAGTCTATAAAAATTTGACGACAATAATATTGACAAGCACAAATATGTATATGAAAAGTGACGTCAAATATGATTGCGTGATGGGTCGTAATTTGTCGTGCGTGATGTTGTCGGGAGGAAACGACGTCTAGGAAGTTGCTGAAAATAGAGATAGTAAACTTTGTCTACATACCTACGCTGGTGGAATAAGTACATTACTCGAAATTAAAATATTAAGGCTGAAATAGGTACTAGGCATAATTTTTAGTTGAAAATTATCAAATATTTTTTTCCGCTCTGGATGGATAAACGCAAATAAAAAAAGCAAAAGCAAAAAAAAAAGCAACAAATGGATGAAATAAAATTATTATTATTATAAAAACTTTTTTAAATGGCTTATACTGTCCCTTAGCTGGGCAAATTCTTCGCCAACTTCTGAAATGATGTTAATCATCTAAAATTCACAAATACTTCAGTTACCCTTTGCGATCCAAAGGGCCACGGTGACTTTTTCAAACAATTTCCTATCCCCGTAATACACAGGCCCCAATTTGCACTAAAGTATGCGAGTAACTTGTATGCCATATTAACATATACCAATTAAAACTTGTAATAGCGCAATGACAAGCAATAAAGCTAGAACTACATTGGAAACACGTGGACCACACCTGATTTGTACATAGAACGATATTGCGTGGCGTGGCGTGGATCTAGTGTAGCTCTACAAGAAAAGGAACGCGCCTAGATCGGCGTACGTGGCATACGTGTGTCCAGTATAGTTTTAGCGTTATACTTGCATACTTTTGTGAGAGTTACGGGCACGTGTATCTGAGGCCGCACTGTGGATTGTACAAATATTAAATGATTCAAATTCCATTCTTCAATCGATAACGCCTCGGTTTCAGCAATTGTAGAAAACGATAAGTTGGTAGCCAGGACGACGCGCCTGAGTCTGCCGCTCGTTCTACAATGTAGCGTTTGTATAACAAAGGATGTAGCGTTGGACAATGTAGAAACGATATTCTATCATTTTGAACGACGTGAACTTGGCTACGAATTTTCTATTCGTTTGTTCTGACAATGTGACTTAACGTTGAGTCCCATACATTTGATTAGTTTTCGTCTAGCGTTAACGATTGCAAATTATCAACTTGCCTAGGGGTACAGGATTACAGAATTTTTGCCTCCCAAGCGATTAATTTAACGTAATCCGAGAAAATGAGAGAACTATTTACTAAAGTTTCTGACTTCTTTATTGTTTCGGAATTAGAAAACTATGATTGTGTTTGGCAGAAAACCTTGAAAGTTTATAGGTCCTGCTAAACTGGACCGGATAAAGTGATTTCTGTATTATATCTATAAAGGTAAGAAAAAGTAACGAGACATGAAGAAAAAGTAACGAGTAAGTATTACGTAGTACTGAAGAATCGTCAAACTTTAGTGACAGTAGGTAGGGCACAAACCTCGCAGAACTGATGGTCTATAAAGCCGATCGCTTTTGGAGTGATGAACACGTCCTAAAAGATGCAGCGTTAGAAAGCAGCTCACAAGATGGACTGATGACCTGGGAAGGGTCGCGAGAATCCGAAGGATACGAGACGCACAGAACCTATCGTTATGGCGACGCTTGGGTGAAAGATATGTCCAATAGTGGGACGCCTTTTGTCTGAAATGATGATGATTACGTGGTACATTTAAGTTAATTTTATTACTGTTGTAAAAAGTAATAAAATTAACTACGTAATCTTAACGTTGTAATATCAGTGTAGTTACAAATAGGAACATAAATCACCAAATGCGGTAACGAGTTATTCTAGTAAGTAATTTTAGACGCTCATACATTTCAGTGAGTAAATAAACCTAAATGGTTTAACGCGCAATACAACATATGAGGATTTTCATATACCTAGGATTATTTAGTACCAAGTCGCATCAATTTGTTCTACTTATTATCAAAATGTTTAGCTAGACAGCTTAGCGTTCATGATATAACTTTAGCGTCAAAGTGAAATATACAGTATCGTAATGACTGCGAGAATGTGATGTGATCACGCGAGGAAACTCCGAGCCCTTTCCTTTGCCCTTTGGGTGACTTTAAGTCTTCTTATGAGGCTCATTGTAAGCGAACACGTTTCGGTCATCACTGGCAACACGCACTAGTCATAGACTTTCGTCTTTAGATGCTGTGGTATACTGGACGAGAAAATACCGCGCAGCGATAAGTTAAATACACAGTTTGGTAATGACTGCAAAAATGAAAAATTTCACTCACGTTGGTAATACTGTCGTCAGGTGTCCCGATTTTCGCGGAAAGTCCCGATTAATCTTTGATTTGTTAGAATCTGTTACTGTGTTGTTCTCTAGATGTCTTCAAGATGAAACTTAAAGAACACTAAAATTCAATACTAAAATCCCGATTTTTTTCATCTTTCATCCCGACTTTGCATTTACTGTTTTTTTTTATTGATACAAAGTAGTGCTTGACTGCGATCCCATCTGATAGTAAGCAGTGATGAAATAGTTGATAGTGAGGCGCACTAGTTTATTAAGAGCCTATTCACTTTAGCCTTGAAAACATATCTAAATTATAGTTGGAAATACAATTACAACCTTATAGCGCAAGTTCTTTATACGAAAACCTACCTACTACTTAAAATTCAGCCCAGACCTTCATTCCGTACTAAAACAACACAGACAACATTTTTCAACGCCAACCGTACAAGCGTTTCTCTTTTATCTTCGCAGATAAACAAAAAACGGGGAGCTATGAATAACGCGTACTCCAAATGTTGAGTACCCCTGACGATGACAGAAACTTTCTCATATTGCAGCCATAAATCCGTGGTGATAACGTAGATGCAAAATGGCCGCCAGTGGGACCGATTCTAACTGGTTGTATGTTTTATAGGCGCTTTATGTTTTGATAGCCTGGTAACTAAAAAAAAAATTATACAACTGTGTTTTTTGATATGCTATAACTTTAGGGTATGAATGAGACAAAAATTTGAAAGCATGTGACATCCACCAACACGCACTGGGCCCGCTTGGTGGATTAAAGCCCATTCCCAACAGTGGAAACATTATAAGGGCGACTATGCTATGCTCTGAATGAGACTATATCGAAGAATATGATTTATTTTTCATTTATTTTTTTGTTTTCATTTTCCATACAAAATAATAGGTACAATAAACTCAAGATTATTTATGTAATTTCATTTGTTTATTTGCAAACTACTTTAGATTTCATCGATGACAGACAACGTCACAGAAAAAAAAAGATTTGTCATACGGGTGTACATTTTTAACCTAAGTTAATTATGTTTTTTTTTGTTATTGTTGATAGGTTCGCGCTTGACCGCTATCTCATCTGAATGATGGTAATATCAAAACCATAAGTTTTTAGACCAAATATTTCAGAATAGTGGAATAGCAGAAGGGAGGCCTTTGCCCTGCAGTGGGACATAACGGGCTCATAAAAAAAAACTTTAAGTATTATTTTTTCTTGTAGAATATAAACCTTGAGTTATGGAATATCAAAAACAACACATTATATAGGAGACACAAATAGAGTCGATTACATGAAATTTTTTTGGTGTATATTGAGGGTTTATCTGAGAGTCCAAGACGTCGACGGCGCGCACTGTTCCCGCGCGCCTCAAGGAGTTGTCAGCAGCAGGAGGGGCCCAGCTGGGTCGAAGCCTACTTGGGACAGGATTGTCCGAAAGGGAGCTCATGCCCCGGTATGAAGGCTAGAAGGAACGGCGCGGGGTTTATAGTCAGTAAGAGTCTGACACTGTCTCCCGCTCCACCCAAGAGCGGGTTTCGTCAAAGATGATTTTCCCCGGGGACAAAAAAAAAAGGGTTTATCTGAAATATTTTACCAATGCTAATAACCATGGAATTGTTTTTTTTTACGTGTCCCCATACTAGGAAGTAATCCTGTATCATAGGAGCGTTCATTAGCTTGTAACCTTACATACAATCCAAAGCACCCAGACTACTACTACTACTAGAGAGAACTATCTAGTTGTTCCCGGTCTACAGATGTAAGCTATATAAATTTAATATTACCGTGCGAGAATCGAACTCGCAAATCGTAGCGTAGCAGCCAAGCGCTCTATCACTGCGCTAACTGTGCTGTCTGTAATTACATCTGAACTTTTTCTCACTGACATTTTTGATTGAACGAAGATAAACAACAGTAATGGACAACATTAAGGACTAAAGCCTGTTTTATTTTTTTAGGCTGTGAAAGCTCAAATTACTTCTCCGCTATGGGTGGAATGATAGCAAAATGCCAGACTTATATGTACTAACTAAAACTCACTTGTGTTCCTTTAGTTGTCTGCTGCGTTTCACAAATGCTGATGGGGTTGGCCATCGGCAAAAAGAACGAACTTTTAGCCAAATTTTTGAATCTAAATTATTAATTAAATCTGGTTAATTTATATTAACAATATTGTTTATTTATGGTGCACTTTCTACCATCATCATTGTTTCAGCCGAAATACGTCCACTGCTGAACATATACCTCCCTCAGGCGTTGCCACGACGACCGTCCTATGTGCCCTGCCTACTGCCACTTTAGTTTGGCAATTCTTCGCCAAACATCCACTTATCCTGTCATACCTATTGTAGTCTTTTTTATTAACTCCTAATAAATATTTTTATAAATCCGTTATTTGTGCTGACCTGCGATTAGATTAGATTCATAAAATAGTTTCTTTAGACTATTTGTTGCCTATTGAATGTTTGAGCAGATCTTTTGAAACCTTCTTTTGCAGCATACCACCATAGATACAAACATCCCTATAGACAATTAGAATCCCCATCTCGTCTGCAGATAAACCAAGGTAGTCAAACGTTTTCATTTAATCCCCCGTCATATTTTCATACGAGTTTCCCTCCAGTAGGCGCAAATATTTAAACGAGCCAAATAAATTGTAAAAAACCCGTGTTCCTGACATGAAAGGGGCAGTTATCATGAATGCGGATTATTGCAAGTTGTTAAGAGGATTTATTGCCACCTGGGGGCTATGATATTAGTACCCTCAGTGGCAGGTGCTGTTACGATCAAATTGGGCAAAAATACCCTTTGAATCACGTTGCATTGTAAATCAGTTATACTATATGTGATTTGAAGGGCAGCTAGCTTAGAGATACATTAATTGAAATGAAATTCAGTTTGTTACAGTGCCCATCAATTATCCCATAAAACAAGGGCAAAAAGATGATGATATTTAACCCTTCAGATACCGTCAATTAGAGACACAATAGTAAGACAATAGATGCGCGGCCACCGGTGGTCGCTTGGGGATTCATGAATTAAAGACACCTATGCAGAACTTCCCCCTAGCCAAGTTACAATCGTTTCGCTTGTGTCGAACGCTTCGAGTTGGCCACGCGCCCATTTCTTTTGTTCTGACCACGTGACTGAACATTGAGCCATCGCGTACATTTGAAGCTTTCTACTAGCGTTAACGATTGCAGATAAGTAACTTGGTTAGGGGTACTGAAGTCCCACATATCTCTGTTCAAAAGGAAGGGTCTTTCGACCTGACAAATATCGTGTATGTTTCAGGCAACTGCACTAAGTAGGTATAGTTGATTTTAGACTACAATATATATTCTGATCGCGTGGAGAACTCTAGAACCACAATGCATGTGTGTCCACAAAATGTATCGGGACTCTCCACAATTTAAAACCATATCTGTTACCTACATTATTGGCAAATAAATGATTTCTATTTCTAATGCAGGATTTAAAAGTGTAGCTCCTATGTGGCACCATAACTACACTGCTCACACGTGTGCCACGCCGATCTGGGTGCGTCGGTCTCCATACATTTTATATGGAAACTAGATTTGTAGAGCTACACTTGATACACACCACGTGATGCCGTTCTACGTACAAATCAGGCGTGTTACACGAGTGTGCGTCGGTCTTCTGTATTTCTAGCTTAAATGTCACTCATTAAAAAACCGCTTTTGTAGCGATAACACTGAGCACCCATCAGCAGACTGTTCTACTTGCTACAAAAAATGCTAATTGTTAAAAAAAAAAACGCTTGCCTTCATCTAATAGTTTTTGTGGTAAAGCGGCGAGAACAGCTAGTTTAAGACATAAACATGTATCAGATAATCACAACTGAAAACAGCAGACAGCCGGCCTTGAAAATTCTTCGTTTTCCTGAAAAACACCAGACCACGCATAATATTATTATACGTAAATCGTTTATGACGTATTTATTACTTTAAACATACACCGCTGTGGTAACCTGAAACAACGTTTTAAACAAAAGGGTTGGTTTCAACAGTTTTTCACGCATAAGGCTGCCTGTCTACCGAAGCGGAGCGAAGCAGCGGAGCGGAGCAAAAGAGTAATGCGGAGTGGTTGCGGACTGTGTCTGTCCACCAGGGTGTAGCGCGGCTGCGGAGCGGATTAAAAAAGTAATGCGGAGCGAAGTTGCAGACTGTTTTAGCAATATAAGTTTCGTTATAACGCCTGCACTCGTTTCTCTTCTCCGTTTGGAGAAACAGAGAGGGGTCTCTGCTTCCCCGCTCCGCTTCCCCATTCCGTTGTCCCGTTCCGCTTCCCAGTTTTGTATGAATTTTTACACTAGTTCGTACTCCTTGTCCATTGAAGAGAAGCGGAGATTTCCGGCAATCCTATTGGTTAATATGACTCCGTTTCCCCGCACCGCAGCCTCGCTCCGCTCCTGTGGACAGGCAGCCTTACCACGTGATTTAAATTAGAATCTGTTAGGGACATTCTTCATCAAGAAGTTCAAATAATGCCTCAAAACATGGGGAACTTTATTGAAGTTGCTTGAGCAAATAACGAGAAAGATAAACGCTGTAATAGGGACTTTTATGTAAATCTAATAGCTACAACCTAGGGGTATTTAAGTCAAGAGTGAATAGGTTAGTTGACAAGCGTGTTCTATCGACGACCACAGCTGGCGGTCAAGCGCGAGCCTATCGATAATAAAAAATACCTTATGTTTATATAATATCTGTAGGTTAATGGTTTTCATTTATTTACTTTGACCCCTCTCCTTGTCTTCATCTTCCCGCTCTACGGACCCGACAGAGCCGAGGCCCACCAAGGCGACGAAGAATTTCTGAAAGGCAAACTGTGGTCCTAGAACTCAAAAAAAAGGAAATAATACAAGTGTGTCAGTAAAAGTCTGACACGGCCTCCCGCAATACCCTAGAGTAGGTGAAGTCATTGAATAATTTCCCACCTCAAAAAAATCTCTTGTACTCATCTGATATGTTTACATAAAAACTAACTTTATTTGCTCTTTTCTCCTTTCTCTGTCAAAGCCATTCAAAAAATCGCTCTTAGTTAAAATTGCTACTAGTCTGTAAAAATTGCTTTTGGCGATAAGATCGCCCATTCTGACACTCTATTAATTTTAAGCTTCTACTGTAATTATATTTATGGTGTACAACAATAAAGAGTATTTCTATCTATCTATTTTTTTTGAATAATAATTTAGTCAGAAAAAATAATAATATTGTTTTACGCGTGCCTTAATTAGTAGGGATAACTTTAATAAAATGGAATCATTCCAAAATGTATTTAATTAGTCTCGGGAAAATGGTTTCCCAAACAAAATTATGTGTCAGTGCCCAAATTCTAGGTATTCTAAAATGGACTTCATTCTAAGTTTATATTCACGAATAGGGTTTAAGTCAATGTATTAAAATTGACTTAAACCCTATTCGCGGTAAGAGTAGAAATTTAAAGAAATTTTTTTCACTGTCTGTTCAAACCGATTTTAACTTCTATTTCGTAGACATAAGGACGGCATTAAAAGCAACAAACTGGTTACAATACGAACTACTTACTGAAGCCGCCCTTTGTCATGCCATCAACGTAATAAAAGTCAAAATCAGTTGAACCGACAGTAATAAAAGGTTTTAATTTTCTCATGTTATTTTGAACAGAGTAGAGGTAGTGTTAGGGACGATAACGATTTTCCCCTATTTTTAAATATTATACGAACTAACCCTTTATTTTAGGGATGAAAAACTTATACTAAAGGCCGGTTTCTGAAGTTACAGGAGACATATATATATTTTTTAATAATGATGGCAAGTTAGCCTTCGTCCTCTCTCCTAGCTTTGCTGTGCCCGACAGGGTCCATATTGATTCTTTTTTTTTATACCATCATAAACACATATGGAATGCAATAAAGTATTGAGTATTGAGTATTGTTAAAATGTACACATAATAAGTGTCAAACCTAGTAAAAACCTGATAAAAAGTAGCTTGAATTTAGTAAGTTTATAGGCCAAGAATCATCCAAACTCCACAGTCTGAAAAATATTTGTAGCGACATCTATAGCACCGCAAAAAAAAAAAAACTAAAACTACAAAATCATGCAACGCGCCATAAGAGTTCTCCGCGCGATTGAACATATACAAAAGCCCGAAGTCTATAGGGTAGTTACTAATGTATATTGAACATAGATAGAAATATAGGCGGAGTATATATATTAGGACTAGCTTTTGCCCGCGTGGCTTCGCTCCCGTTCTTCCTTACTTTACTCTACTCTACTCTACCCTACTCTACCCTACTCTACTCTACCCTACTCTACCCTACTCTACCCTACCATACCCTACCCTACCCTACCAAACTTCACATAAACCATCTACTAAATAGTCCGAACAAAGCCTAAAAATTTGGTTTGGATAGGTGAGCCCGTTCTTGAGTTATAAAATAACAACGAAAAGTGGCATTGATTTTTATATATATAGATTAAGACTTATCGCTCGAAGACAGACAAGCTCCAAATAGACAAATTTCATATTGATTTAATTTAATTTTGGTTCTAATGGTTTTCAACACCACGTAATAAAATCAACTAATTTTAAAGGACCGTACCACACTTTATCAATATTCTTATAAAAGGCTGATTTTTTATTTTATATTGAAAAAAAAAGTGGAGTGTGGGCTCAAAATAATCATCCCCTTTGTTCCTGGAACCAATCGCCGCTAAAACACGTCAACTCGTATGAAGTAGGGTCAGACAAACAAGCATCCCACTCGAAACACAGCTGTTTGCTGAGCCTTCGTATCACACACTTGGACCGCTCTCAATTTTTTTGTTAGCGGTACTGATTTTGAGTAGAGAAAACAGCGGGTATAATATAATACAGAACAAAATGACTTCATATAAGTATGAATTTGGGAGTGTGTTCATTTATGAATTTGATTTTATTTTTGAGTTTTAGTAGATAAATATTGATTTGGGTATCACATAACAAGCTTTGCAGATATGTCATTGGTATTTAATGATGATAAAACTTTTTTAATAATCGGAAACCATATTTTTTTTAAATTCAATCTGCACTTTTCTAAGTACAGGTAGTTAAACGCCAGAAAGTCTGAGCATCAGTCTATTCAAGGAGTATGAGATGTTACTCAGTAGCTGGGTTTATTATTTCAGCTGAAAGATGTCCACTGTTGAACGGCCTCCCCCAAGTGTTGCCATAGTGACCGGTCCTGTGCGTTTCGCATCCATAAGATTCCTGCGACCCTCACCAGGTCATCGGTCCACCTTTTGGGAGGCCTGCCAACGCTGCGTCTCTCTTCTAATAGGCAGTCGCTCCACTGTAAAACACAGGTATTCAACTACATCCGATTAGACTAGAAGCCTCCAAGTAGTTTTTCTAGATAGTTGGGAAAAAGATAGGGAGATGATGAATCGGAATCCATTAAGGCGGTCACAATTTTTTTGCCACACGCACAAGTTTCACCTCAATTTTGCCTGGACTGTGCGCAAGCCGTTTTGTACCTACACGAACTGTAAGAGTAACCATACGCACGGGGTTTCATGTACAAACCAGTCTGCACAGGTAAAAGTGTAGTGAAGCTTGTCATCCTTTTAGGATATGAAAAGGTGGTTCAAATTTTTTTTTCTCATTTATTAAGTTGCACCTGCCATGTTATGTTTCTGCACCACCCTAAGGTCGACTGGCAGATAATGCCTAAGGCATTAAGTCCGCCTTTGTACAACTTTGTGCATAAAGATTTAAATAAATAAATAAATAAATAATAAAATTTGTATGGCGAAACACACGGGCAAAGCCGCCAGAAAAAGCTCGTCTTTCATAATACCTTTAGAAAACCCAAGCTTATTACGCCGAAGATTTTTAAATCGTACCTATTACGTTTATAAAAGGTTCTTTTCAATGAGATTGTATCGAATAATATCACGCATGAGTAGTCATATCACGATAATGTAAAAACCATTTTAATTTAAGAGGGTCCTTCTCCACTCGCTTATCGTAAACATCGAAAATGGTTTAAAAGTTTGTTACTTCATTTAATGCAATCCAAGGCGATGTTTGACGAAAAGGCAACGCAAAAAAAGAGAGATAACGCCTGGAAACTCTGTTAGTATTCGGTAATTCCGAGATTTACTCGAAAATTTCACAAAACTTGCTCCAGGAAATAGCTGTTTTTTTAAACCCTTAACAGTTTTTGGAAAAAGTTGACGTTGTTTAGAATCTTAATAAAATTTGCAAGGTCTCTAGAGGATTACTTTTTTGACTTTTTTAATTTTTAGGCAAATTATAAGTGTCAAAGTTCATACAAAATAGGAGATTTTCAGAGGTTTTTACTGGATTAGTTTTACACAAATTTAGAAATTGGTTTCTTTAGAAACCTAGATAATATCCACAAGATACTGTGTTTCCAAAATATCCAATGAAAAATGTGTAATAACGTCATAATCAGTTATGAGCGGTTGTATGAAAAACAGTGAAAATGTGAGTCATGATGCACCACCTTAAGAGTCTTATGTGTTTTTTTTTTCATTTTATTCAACTGATTGCCTTTCATGTTGGAGATTTGATGAAGCAAGAATTATAATTGATTGATTGATTATTTTATTTATTGTACAATTGACTACGTAGTTTAAAATCATCGAGTCGTTTGTATAAATTGTTTGTGTACAATATAGAAGAAAGGAAAAGGTAAAGGACCTCAAGAAAGCCGAATTACCAAAATCGACAACCCAGTACAGACTGTCGCGGCGAAAGATTGTGTGGAACCCGACCCCAGATAATGGGAGCCGGGTCGGACAAAGAAAAAGAGGTTGTTTAAAATTTGCAAAAAAAAAAAACATTAGACTAAACATTATTTTTGTAGTCGGTGAAAAACCCACCTTACAATAAATAAATAAGTTCCGAAAGGGAAGCTCGGCCCCGGTATAAAAAGCATGAAGGAACGGGGTAGGTTTTTTAGTCAGTAAGAATCTGACACTATCTCCCGCTCTGCCCAAGGGATGAGGATGTCATTTGAATGATCTTAACTCACCAAAAAAAAACCTTGTAATAAAAAGACTCAATTAGTGGCCTTGGCGCAGAAATCGCCATGATTTTTTCCAGGCAACTTAGAATGGACAGTGATCGCTTGGATACAAAATGGGGTTACACTTGGTGCAAATATAAATTTTAAACATAAATTATACCGGTACTTAATACTAAAATAGAACCTTTTATAAAAATATATATAGGTAAGAGAATAAGTAGTAAAACGAAAACATGATCACAGTGGCAAGTAATGTTCCTTCAAAAGTCTTTTTAAACACAAGCAAGGTACTCCATAGACAAGCGGCCTGGACAGTAAATGACTTAACCAGGAAACTAGTTGAATGTATTTTTGGATCAACGATTTTTTCATTAATCACGCGAGGAATAAATAAAGTAGGAAATTTTAATCAAATCAAATCAAATCAAAACATTTATTTGCTAGAATATGGTACATAAGGTGTTACAGTAAATTTGTTTCAGCATATCCCGCCATTACATGGCGTGCAAATATATTCACAGTCAGTGTCGTCAATTAATCTAACTTGCACAATACAGGTTCTATTGATTTGTCTTTTAAATATTCTTTTACAGTATAATATTTTTTAAATAGTAACAGATTAAACAGTATTTTTTTAGACTGTTGTAATGGCGACACTTGCCTTTGTCCAACAGTGGACTTCTTTTGATGATGATGATCACAATAACAAAAAAAGACGCAATACATTAGTAATGATTAAATGTATATTCCAATAGTCGACTTTTAGTCGTTCTTATACGCTACAATTTTAGTTTATCTCGCTTTAAAAGCCCAACGACTATAGTGTTGGTTCTGAACTTTATAAAATTCAATATCAGTCTTGCATTTATGTTCACCCCGGAAAAACTGAAATAGATCACACCTACACACAGTTTAAAATACACAGAACCTTCAATAAAATTCGTGTTCGGGCATCCGCTTCGGGACTTTTGAAACATATCCCGAAAATCCGACAACACGATTCGACGGCTTGGAAACATTCGAGATTCGAAGTAGTGACGTGCGCGCCGACTTCAATTACGATTTACGAATACTATGAGATAAAACGTTTCAGTTTCACGGCCAATGTTACGATAGGACCTTGATACATGGACACGCTTTCCAACGAGATTGTTATGGAGATTTGGGAACAACATATTGTTGCTACAGGCTTAACTTAGGTTCGTTTTTCTTTGGCCCAAAAAAAAACTAAAAAAGGTCTCGTCCTTTACTGTGATTTCGTATTTTGGGTATTGTTTTTCTTATAGAGGTTAGTGATTGTTTCGAAGTTTCGGGTAATATGACCAAGACTTTTTATTCTTGAAATCAATCCCGAACTTGTAGTTTAAAATAAATAATTTCTACCTACTGTAATCTGTCTTCTTTTAATCTCAATCATTAAAAAAAAATAGTTCAATCATCTATTCATTTAGAGAGCAGACGTACGGCGGGTGCCCATCCTTACGTTGTTGATACCTCTACGGTCCGGACTAAGCGTTTTACTTCTTTGCCTGCATCGAAGGACTGGAACAATTTGCCTGCATCGGTCTTCCCGTCTGATTATAATTAAGGTGTCTTCGAGGCTAGATTGAATAAGTTCTTAATAAACTGTAAAGTAAAGTGTGCTTCACCATCAACGATGACATCACTGCTTACCATCTAGTGGGATCGCAGTCAAGCACTAGTTTATATCAATAAAAAATAAATACATATTTACCAAATTCACAATTATGAACATAAAAAAGAATACAAAGTTGACTCCAAGGATTAACAGCATTAAATGAAACGAGTTCCGTTTTTAAATGCAAATCGAAAACCCCGAATCACCCCAAATGGGCGATAACTTTACTCGTGAGCTTTTGAGACGCAAATGTTCACGCGACCTTATAAAATGTTTGTTTTATTTGCATTTCTTATCACCGTCCGTAAGAATGTACGCAACATCGTCTTAACACATTTCTGTAATCTTTTTGTTATTTTTGGCTGGATGTGAAATAAGACAATAAAAACAAATCAGTGTTGATTTAAGTTGTCTCCCACCGTCGTTATTTCAACCAAAATATATCCACAGCTGGATATATCCCCACATCGATCACTGGATCTTTCATCCAGTAGACTCTCGCGTTCTTCACCAGATCATCTGATCAACACAGTTTTTTCTGGTCACCACTCCAGAATTATTCTATCAGCCATCCGTTTTGCGTGCAATTTGGTCTGCCCACTGTAATGTCATGCTTGACGCGAATAAATTCTTTTTCTTTCTTTTCTTTCTTCTGTAATTTATTAGCATATATTTGGGCTATATCCTTAACTTTAATAATGCAAGCAATCAATAAATCATTTAATTCAAATGAACCATTGACATTTTTGAATCATTAAGAAGTCAGTCAGTCAAAAAATGATGCTAATTGCACATTCTATAGTCTAGACCACGAAACAAAAAAATCTATGACCACTCTTAATGATGTTGATGATAATGTTGCCGGCTAACTGATTTCGCCCACAGTGACCTCACTCCTTGGTTTTTCATAGTGGTTGTGAGCTCAGATATGCTGCTCTGCTATGCGCTCTCATGTGACTTATATATCCAATTTCGTCCCAAAAATTCTGAGCACAGAGCGGACATGTCAGAACACCATTTACACCATGACAAATGACTATTAGTGGTCTAACTTTGAGGTAAATCAAAGTATCTCGGTTACATATTTCTTGTCGTTTCTATTATGTGAGGACAATGCAAATAAAGTTAAAAGAAATGCGATTAACATATAAAAAATTAAGATGATCCTCTAGCAGCTAAGAGGTGATCAGTCTTCATTGACTTTGGACCTGACGCGTATGTCAGTACCACTCGGATCAACGATGTTAAGAGGAACCGAATGATCCAGCATACGCGCTACCATTTGTTTTGGATTTAGCATGCAGAGAATCTCTAGTCTATCTATAGCTATCTCCATTTCCCTTGCCATTGCATACCAATTTGTGTTTCTTTCTCCTTAGAAACTTAACATTGTTTATTTATATTCTATTGTCCGTATTAGAAAACCCCAATTTCGAAGCTTCGACAAACTTGTTTGTCCGAATAAATTGGGTCCTTTATCGAGATTATTGGTTCATATTTTTATCATAAAGTCCTCTATTTTGAATATTTATATTTTTAATGATATTTCTTTCCTTCCTGTCGGTAATCGAATTAGGGTGTTGAATATCTGAGTATACTTCTAATTTAATTTGATGACTTCTATTTTTGTCAGAAGATAATTTTTTTTTTAAAGATTTATAAATACTTTATTTTGTTTATAAGCGCCTAGATTTAAAAAAAGAATTTCAATGTATTTTGCCTGTCTATAGATAATTTTAGTTTGAAACGAAAATTGACGCAAAATTGATGTGACAAATTGTCAGGCGCGAGTAAGCTGAAATAAGATGCTGACAATTCAATCGACCGAAAAGCTGAGGGTAAGAAAGTGGCAATAGATTGGGATAATCTTGAGTGACGTTTTTCATAAATATAATTGGTTTTAGTTATGATAATCTTATATAATTTAAACCACTCACATTGTAGTTACAGCTACACCACTAATTTTTAATTAGTACAAATACTTAAAGGGCTTATTAGAATAGGTCTCGTTATTATTTAGGTAACGTTTTAATCAATAATATTCATAAACAGCAAAGTTATTGGAGTTTGTTTGTATCCCAAAATGTCACTCAATTTATGAAAATATTGTACAGGCTATTGTTTATGAATTAAAAACAATAGAAAATCATTGCGCGTTGTATTTCCTAGTAGTAATAGTCATAAATAAATGATCAAATTATGAATTTATCAATTATGAAACATTTTGTGGCCAATTTTGGAATTTCGTTTTTTTTTTACTTTTGAATACACAAAATTATGATTAGTAGTGGGTGAGGATTAAGCCCCATTTTTTTGTGTACTAATAAAAAAATAGGGGTGTATATTGATGAACAGTACTGGGACTGTGGTAACGGCGCGGCGTTCACTTACGAGTCTTAGATAATTCGTGGGTTCAAGCACAGAGAGGTGCTACACTTTGGGTAATTTTATCATCACCACTGAAAACCGGAATATACTTGAGCTAAAAATTCGACGACATAAGACAGATACATATTATACAACATTAGTTTCAGTTTCATCAATTTCATAACTATACGGTGAAAATCACGAAGTTATAATCTTGATTTGTTACATGGTTGACCACACAAATACATGATCACCGGCCACCCAGATAAAAAAAAAAAATAACATGGTGCTAAAATGATTGGAATCGATTCAATTATTGATTCTGAACCAACTGTATTAAGATTACGTATAGAATAAAAATTATATGGTATATCGATGTGAGACAATTATCAACGCGCACTGGGTGCGAGTGGTATTTCAACGGCTCTTTTCTAGAGAGGAGGTCTAAATTCCCAGCAATGGGAACATTATTAGGTTGATTATGATATCTTTCCATGCTACATTGAACTTGATTTCTACCTTACATTATCATCACTCACAATGTCAAAACTCCACCAAAAATACAACTTTTTACTCAACGATAAATAATTCCCATTTCCCCACGTACCTTCGTAATTTCCGTTTAATTTTGTGTTTAACGTTAAATCGGTAATGTGTTGGTATTGTCTGCTAAGGAGGTGGAAGACATTACGAACGGCTTCTCTTGTATCTGATGTTGTATCTTCAAAATGATGGAACAAAGGTTGTCATGAAGATGACAGGCAGCAGCAGTAAAGCTGTATTGAATAATTTCATTAAAAACGTCGAGCTGTCTATTTATGAATAGGTCAAGCCATCACGTGCGCAAACCCGCCCAAATAAGTAAACAAACACAAATAGTTGTAGTCCAATCAAATTTTTTCATACACGGGATAATAATAGTTCTTGTTTCAATGCTGATATGAATTTAGAACTAACTAAAACTGCACATAAAACCTTTAATTATTTTTTTTATGATTTTTTGATCACATAATTTGGTCAATTGAATTAAAACTTATTTGGGGTGTCTGAGGTTTTGCGCATTTAACGTTACACGTTGTATAAACAAATGAATCTAGCTAATTGTATTTACTAAGCATGAAAAATATTTTGACAATAATGTCAACTGTTTTCCACACAACGACTCAATACTTTTTCATAAAACAAACTTTTAATTTGCTCATGTGTCCAGTTTCCACCAACAACGACTCGTGGCATTAATCTCAATTCTGTGCTTGTTCAACATCACAAAAAACCAAAGACAATGGACCCCTAATACAAAACCTACATTCTACATATTTGTAACTGTCAAAGACCCAAAAAATAAACCTACATTCTAAATATTTCTAACTGGCAAAGACGCAAAAATTATATAACGGGCTCTTAATTTCAGATAGAAATTATCAATGCGAAAGAAATTAATATTTGAAGATAAAACGCGTTTGACAATTTCACTCGGTTATTATTTAATCATTTTTCTTTAAGAAATTTTTCTGTAATTTAGAAATTTACATTTTACATAAAGACTTTCCCACAAATCGCCCACCCTTCTTAATTTTTTTATGTATTACTTGCTTTCTATATTTACAGTATGCACCAAAGCGTATAACAAACCTCTAAGAACTAAAAAAAAACGAGTAGATATTGATTTAGTTAAAAAGAAGAGGCGAACAAATTCCCCTAGAAAGGCATTTATTTTGGGAAGGGTTTCATCAAATATCTACTGAATCGAGGGAGTGGGAATATCAGACTCTTACTGACTAAATTCCACACCTCTTTCGAACAATCGGACCATGTCCTGAAATAGCACATAGGATACTTTTTATCCCGGAAGTATATCCCTTGAAATAATATATTTTTTTCTAATTTATCCATCGTACTTATTCCTAATTTGAAATCCAACTGTCATCGACCCAAAACTTACGAGTATGTCACAGGCTGTCGTTAAGAGCGCCCAACCCGAGATACATTTACATACAGCCACCTTACGTGATTATGACGTCATTACACTTTCATTTCTAAATGTTTTGAAAACACAGTTATCTTGTGGTTATCTAGGTTTTTATTAATTAAACTAACTTAAATTTATATAGATAAATTCAGTAAAGATCTCTGAAAATCTGCTGTTTTGCTTAAATTTTGCCTCTTCACAATGTATTCATACATTAAAAATAATAGTGTTAAAAAACACGTATTTCCTGGAACAAGTTTTATAAAATATTCGAGTCAACGACGGAATTACTGCATGCCAACAGAGCGTTTAAGCGATATCTTTCTTTTTTCTCGTTGCCTCTTTACCAAACGTTGCACTGGATTAAATTCTGTTGCATGAAACCACAAGTTACGTTGACGATAGATGGCTTGGAAAGGGCCCTCTTAACCAGTAGGACAATGACAGCACAGATGTTGGCAATGATATAGACGTGATCAATATCTGATATCTGAGCTTAGTTCAACTACCGTATTTTATGATAATACCTAAGGATTATCGATAAGGAAGAGGTCATTGCAAGTTTTAGGGGTGATGTCCTTTAGCGAAGTTTCGATAAAATGTAACTTGATGACAGATTTAGTGAAAAGTTAAGAGGACCAAGTTTTGGGAAAAGTTCTGGTGTTCACGATAGACATTTTGGCTCCGATGCTTGTAATCTTCTTATATTTTTAAGCTGAAATTATCTCTTTTGAACCAAACTATGTTTTTAGTTTTCTTGAGCTGTGATTTGGGTAGCTGAATTGACATGGGTTTTATTTACAAACTTTGACTTGAGCTTGAATAAAAGGAAAGTTTGGATTAATTTATTTAAAAAAAAAGTGTTTATTTTTATCCGCCACAAAGTTCCATAATGTTAAGAAATAAATGACTTATGATTATGCTACATAAGTAATGAGACATAGCAAATCCATAAAATACAATTCCTGCTTCTAGTATGTACCTAACATTTACACTGAGGTTATGGAGACTGAAGCCTAAGCTAGGAATACCTTTGTTACGGGCGATAAAAATTCTCTTATTAACATAATTTATGTAGAGTGTCTGCTGGATTAGCCTAAATAGGTCTATTTCAATTCTCGCCTTATAGACGGTCCTGTGTTGCTTGCATTCATAGTACACCTACATCATCATCATCATCATTTCAGCCGAAAGACATCCACTGTTGGACATAGGCCTCCCCCAAGCGTCGCCACAACGACCGATCCTGTGCGTTTTGCATCCACCGCATTCCCGTGACTCGCACCAGGACGTCGGTCAACCTTGTAGGAAGCCTTCCAACGCTGCGTTTACCGGTGCGCTGTCGCCACTCCCGCCTATCGACCATCCGTTCGACGAGCAATGTGGCCTGCTCACTGCCACTTAAATTTGTTGATTCTTCAGACACAGTCCTCAATCCACCTAATGGGACGCCTTCCAATAAGCTGTCTAGACTAAAATATATGTCCGATAAACTGATCAACCAGTTGATCGGTTCGGTTGATCGGACTGGAAGTGCAGAAGGTGATCCGATCGAGTACCATTCTGATCAACCAGTTGATCGGTTTAGTTGATCGGATTGGAAGTACTGAAATGTAAGCATAATCTAAAAATAACCACTCCAAAATTATCTCCACCAGAAATAAAAATTGGAACAAATTCATTCTTCATATCTCAGTTGACGATAAACGTATGAACGAATGAAAAGTAAACAATAACAGAACAGAAGAGGGTGAACGAATCAACACGGTCAATGGTTCGTGAAACGCGAATGCATTGTCGGAGCAAAATGATGGCATTCGTGAGCCGTCGGATGGCGTTCCCGCGTTGTCGTCGCGAAACTAGCGATGTGACGGCTTATGCTCCGCTGGGTTAAGGCCCTTGCTCCCATTTAGTGCCATAAAATAGTGACTTTCTTAAACCTACTCCTCAGTAACGTCTAGGTCAATAAATTTGAATTAAAAAAAATATACATTCATTTCTAACATAATAGACATAAATGATTTTTTCATATGACTAATTTTTTTGGCAAAAAAAAACATTATATTTTTCCCTTGTTTTCCCAAAACTGTCAAGCGACTTTGATTTCAAAAAATATATATAATGCTATCACACTTTAAAAAGTGAAATAAAGACCAAACTGCGTTTTTCTGTAAAGACAAACGTTGTTTTTAATAACGAATCGTGTACATGCATATTTTCACTTAGGTATATCACTAGTAAACAAAGTAACTCACCTGTAAAGACAAAAAACAACATTTAAAGCCCTTATTTCAGGTATTGTTATTTCTTTCACAGGAAAATTATCTCCTTACATTTAATTATGTAACATAACCTCCCGACATTAAATTGTCTAAGCAAAAATCACACACGTCACAATGACATTGACATCTCTTTATAATATTTAGGATAAGGCGGCAAATTCAAAACTGATAATTAAGCAAAGAGTATTAATTAAGAAAAGCGATACTATAATAATGTAGTGATTTTCTTTACATATATATACCTAAAAATACTAGTTCAGTGTTTTTCAGAATGCAGGTACATCATCATCATCAGCCTTTTTCGTAATGTTCACTCTGCTGGGACTCGGGCCTCCTCTCTAGAAAAGAGAATGGACCGTAATCTACCACTCGGGTCCAGTGCGGGCCGGTGAAGTTACATAGCATAGTGTGTAAATCAATCAATATTTCGCAAAGAAAATGATTCTAAAAGTCAGCGGGTCTCTGCGGGCGCAGACGGCAGTACGTTTGTCTTTGCATTTAACTCCGGCCAGATGTTCGAGGGACTATACGCCTTAAGTTTGAATTGTGCTTGGCTGGAATGGTGTTGTTATTTATTTACGAGCCAGATGAAACAATTTCGTAGCTGCATGGGACTTCTCTAAAACCTTGTACGCTTTGTCAAACAGGAATTTATTGTTAAATGGAATTTAGCGCTCATGTTTACACATAAGAAGAAAAGAATAATTACAATAGACGTAGGTACTTGCAAGATTACATACAGAATAATTTTATGGAGAGATTAGATAACTGTTTGTTTATTTGTTTTTAACAGTATTTTTTAATTGATTTTAATTAGTGCTTGAATGCGATCCCACCTGATGGTAAGCAGTGATGCAATCTCTGATGGTGAGGCGCACTAGTTTATTAAGAGCCTATTTACTCCAGCCTTGAAGATACCCAAATTATATACGCAGTATATTTATTATGTAATTTTTGAAATAATTAGACCGATTTTTTTTTATAATAGAAACTTGTCCTACAATAGGGATTACTTTTGAGTTGTGGGTGCGTGGAACTGGAACACCTGTCTGTCGGCCATACAAATATTTGTTCAACGCGGAAATCGATCCCGCGACCCACAGCGCAGCAGTCAATTGCTCGACCACTGCGCCAACCGTGCCGTCAAATATTTCAAATGGGTTTTGTGAATAGAGAAATTATTTTTACATTAAACGAATACTCGTGCTAAAAATATTATTATTGTTGCATATGTAAGTTTCTTTGGGATAAGCGAAGTTCAAGATTAAGGCTTATAGTCACAACATCTGGCCGGAATTAAATGCATCATACATTCAATTTCGCCCGGATAGAGCCCCACTGACCTTTAAACCAATTTACTTTGCGAAAAATTTGTTGAATTACATAATGTTATGTACATTCTGAAGAACACTTAACCGGCATCTTTTTTGTGTAAGCTTATTTCTAAAGATCAGGGCTATTTGAAAGGGATATAATTTTCTAATTAGGGTTTTTTTAGGTGGGTAAAAATTATCCAAATGGCATCTCGGGAGATAGTGACTAAAAAACCCAGTATGTTCCTTCTTCCCTTAATACCGGAGCCGAGCCTAACTTTCTAGGGTGCATTAATCCAGTCATATGTTGAAAACCGATATTTGTGTACATATCGTATTTCACAACTTTCACACAATGACAAAATGGTAACCTTTTGAAGATATCAATCGAATTTTCGGCTGTACATAAATTGTCGATTCGATACGGGTGCCAACCGTTATCTCCGAGGATAGTGACGGATGACTACTATCACAATTGAATGACATAAATAAACTTTTATGTGAAATACGGAATGTTTTTTATGTGACAGGGAAATAAATATGTAGCGTTGTTTGTAGTGGCTCACACTTGACCGCAATCTCACCTGATGGTAAGCCATGATGTGGTTGTTGCAAAAAAAAAAATAACATGTCTCATTTATAATCATCATCATCATTTCAGCCGATACACGTCCACTGCTGGACATAGGCCTCCCCCAAGCGTCGCCACAACGAACGCTCCTGCGCGTCTCGCATCCATCGGCCTCCCGCAACCTTCACCAGGTCATCAGACCACCTTGTTGGAGGCCTTCCAACGCTGCGTCTTCCGGTACGCGGTCGCCACTCCAGAACCTTTCGGCCCCAACGGCCATCTGTTCTGCGAGCAATGTGCCCTGCCCATTGCCACTTAAGTTTGGCAATTCTTTGCGCGATGTCGGCAACCTTAGTTCTCCTGCGGATGTCTTCATTTTTGATTCGATCACGCAAGGTAACCCCGAGCAATATACCACAGTGTCTCAAGACGAAAGTCTATGATCAGTGCGTGTTGCCAGTGATGACATATGGCTCCGAAACGTGGTCGCTCACAATGGGCCTCGTCAGAAGGCTTAAAGTCACCCAAAGGGCAATGGAAAGGGCTATGCTCATTTATAATAATAATAATATTTTTTTAAAGACTACATTGGTCCAATGGTTAATAACAACTAATCAACTAAAGGGTTAGGAACACTTAAAAAAACGCAAAACGCGTATTTAATTAAGCGTTATGTGTTTTTAAGTGTTATTATTGTGTTGTTGCCTCACCAACAATCGCAACCAGTGATTGGCGCATCATGTTTATCGGCTAAGGTTCCAAGAACACTATTACGGCTAGTCCTAGATCTGCTTAGTAACGAGGCACCCTTCTTCCTCATTACAGCGTGGAAGTCATCCACACGCGCTAACGTAAAAATGCCCGATGCACTGCAGTACCTAGGCAGCCCCAATAGCACCCTGAAACCTTTATGTATTTCTTTCCAAAACCGAATTACTCACGCAAAATTCTATTGTACAAATCGCAATGTTATACGTTTCACGCAACGAAGCGCATAACGTTACAACGCATGAATTTCTGACGAAATAAGCTTTCTTTACATTGTAACACCGCTTCACTAAATTCGATAGAACGTACGTCGTAGAGTTGAAAACACTCATATTTCTCTTGGTGTTCTGAAAACCTGAATTGAATGTCTGTTAGTGGTTGGCACTTTAATTTATCTTCCCAGGACTAGAGTACCTACATATCTATAATAAAATGTTTTAACCTACATCGCCATTTTAGTTACTTTTAATGGGAAATCCCATTAAAAGTTTTAATCAATATAGGTTTTGTAGTTCTACTTTTAAGAGCAGATGGCCGATAGGGCCGAAAGTTTCTGGAGTGGTAGCTGCGTGCTGGAAGGCATAGTGTTAGAAGGCACAAAGTGACCTGGTGAGGATTACAGGCATCCAATGGAAATGAGATGCATAAGACCGGTCGTTGTAGTGACGTTTGGAGGAGGCCTATGCAGTGGACGTCTTTTAGCTGAAATAATATTAATAATAACTTTTGGAAAAGTTAAGCCTCTTACGGCCTAGCTCGCTGTCCGACCGTCCACGAAACGGCGCGCCTCAAGGAGTTGTCAGTAACAGAACCCAGCTCGGTCGAAGCCTACTGGGGCCAAGGTTAGTACCGAAAGCCAGCCCAGCCCCGGTATGGAGGCACAAAGAAAACGGGATGGGTTTTTAATCAGTAAAAGTCTGACACTATCTCCCGCTCCGCCCAAGAGCGGCGGATGTCATTGAATGAATATTCCACCGAAAAAAAAGCCTCTTACGGCCCGTTCACGACCTTGACCGCTGTAATCAGAAGCTAAGCGTGGGGCGGCGAGCGGTAAAAACAAATGTACGAAAATGTTTGAAGCACGCCACGAGACGCCGCTCATAGCGCCCAACGCGGCGCCCGCATACCGATGCCGCCCCGCTCACCGCGCCGCTTGCCGCTAAAGCCGAAGTCGTGAACAGACCGTAAAACTTCAAAGTTTCACAAAAGTTTTTACTTTTCTTTTTTTAGCATTAAGTGAAAGTGTGAAAAACCACTTCATTTATGACTTTTCTAGCTTGTGATAGCGGTTTTCCCCGTATGAATGTAAAAAACTATCCTATGGGGATATACTCTATAAGTATTCTATGTGCTATTCCGTGACATGGTCTGCCCATGTCCCCAATTTCATTTAAATCCGATCAAAACTGTTGGACCTTAAAAAAGTTACAAACATATACGCACACATTCAAACTTTTTTCTTTGTAATTTGATTAGCTATTGCCCCCGGCTTCACTCGCGTACATTAAATCTAACTTATCGCTCAGGAATAAAGCAGCTTTCTATTGGTAAAAAGAAAATAGCAATCGGACCATTACTTTCAGAGATTACCTCCTACAATCAAAAAAACAAATTTTACCTTTTTGTAGTATCCCTAGTCCCTAGTCCCTATCCCTAGTAATATTATAAATGCGAAAGTAACTCTGTCTGTCTGTTACGCTTTCACGCAAAAACTACTGAACGGATTTAGATCAAATTTGGTAGGTAGGTAGAAGAGACACTGGAATAACACATAGGCTGCCTATAAATCCACTGCTGAGCACGGGTCTCTGCCCGCGCGATATAAACTGTAGTCCACGCGGGCGAAGCCGCGGGCGGATAGCTAGTATATTAGTGTAGATGACACACACACACATTTAAAATTGTAGTCGTAAATACAACACTTTTATGCAATTTACACTAAAATGTTACATTTTAAATTCCAAATAGGATACTTTTTATCACGGGAGTAAGTTCCCTTGGGACAATTTTTTACTTCTACAAAGGTGTAAGAACTGGCAGTTGCTAGTGCCCACACATAATTCCAAATTAATTTTCTAATCAACAAATCATAATAAATAATATTTCTTTGATTGCCTAAATCGCAACTTATCACCTCATAAAAGTTAAATATTACCTTAATAATTCATATACTGAATAAAACTTAATTAAAACTCATCTTCACCTTGATGAGTGTGATCACTCTAATAATCTTTAGTAACGTTGATGACGACACACTTATGTGACTTTTAGATTTTATAAAAAAAAAAAGTTCTTAAATTGATAAATAAAAAAAATAACTCGTAATTTTTTAATTCCGACGCGTTTGTCGCGTCGCTGTGGCATAAACCAAAGGAACCGTAAACTTCTTCGGAATAAAAGTTAAATTGTATATTAACTAAACTAACTCAACTAGGGAGCTGTAAACGGTCCGGGTCCGTCGACCAATGTCTGTCTGTGAGTGGACCGCTACGGTCCATTGAATAGACAGGTACAGAAGACAATCTAATACATGTACTTCACTTTTTGTACCTACGCTCGGTGGACGCACACTAATGAGCGTTTGAGCCGGAACTGTTCGACAAGCGGGCCGAGGCGCTCCGAGATATCGTGTCCGTGAGCGGTGTCTATGTGTGCGTTGCTCGAGCGCGCTTTGTATGTAGATTGACTTCTGTACCTATATATTCCGTGCCTTGAGTCTGTGCCGTATATTTTGACGTACATTAGATACACAATAGAAAGATAATGAGAGAGCGACTGCCGGCGTTCGTTTGGGGTTTAATGAATTGAACCTGTATGAGCTATCTCTTTCAAACTTGCATAGAGTAAATTAGACAGATATATATATTCAACTAGCTTTTGCCCGCACGGCTTCGCTCCCGCTCTTCCCTACTCTACCCTACTACATATATCCAACTCTACCCTACTCTACCCTACTCTACCCTACCAAACTTCACATAAACCATCTACTAAATAGTCCGAACAAAGCCTAAAAATTAGGTTTGGATAGGTGAGCCCGTTCTTGAGTTATAAAATAACAACGAAAAGTGGCATTGATTTTTATATACATAGATGAGAGAGGAGGTAAGTGTACTTTGTGAATTTTCTTTACTTTACTTTTTTGTGAAGGCAGAAACTAGTATAGATTAGTACCTATAGCTTTCCATCATTAAAAACTTTCAAAGGTAACGTAACTCTAACAAACTAAGATACAGCTTCTAAAATATTACATTACTTTAGTTCTGGCATCTTATTGAATAAAAACACCTGCGATCCATACAAATCCTAGATTAAGCTACTCATCAGATCCTCGACTACGTCATTCAACGAAATCCTGGAACAGTAGGTATAGAAAGGCCAAAATAACGTTACACATAGTGCCAAGAACAAGGCACCTAACAGCTAATCTTATTGGAACGAGTTCACATGATCATATAACTCAGGAAGCTAAAACAATGAACTCATAGATAACAATCATTTGGCTGAAGTGTCTTGATCTGAGATTTGTATTGTTGTAGGTATTTGTGCAGAGTTAAATCGACCAAATCTTTTGGCTTGCGGTAGCCAACGTGACTCGTTAGGCGGCTGGATTCTCAAACCCCGGATTTCTTATATTATTCTTTATCTATACTAATATTATAAAGAGGTAAAATTTGTAAGTTTGTAAGTTTGTATGTAGGGAGTAATCTCTGGAAGTACTGGTCCGATTGCTAAAATTTTTTCACCGATAGAAAGCTGCTTTATTCCTGAGTGACATAGGTTATATTTTATGTACGCGGGCGAAGCCGCTGGCAAAAGCTAGTTGTACATAACTTTGCAAATTATAAACAGTAAGAAAGCCGATTTACAGAGACGAGCTTAACCCAAAATTGGGTTTTCTTATAGCAATCCTTAATATTTAACAAGAAAAAGGGTAAGGGTAGGGGGGTAAAGGTAAGGGGTTCCGTACCGAAAGGCCAAAAACGGGACCCTATTACTATGACTTCGCTCTCTGTCCGCCTATCTGTCACCAGGCTATATTTCATAAACCGCGATAGCTAGACAGTTAAAATTTTCATAAATGAGTTATGTATTTCTGTTGCCGCTATAACAAAAAAATACTAAATACAAAAAAAAAATATTTAAGGGGGCTCCCATACAACAAACGCGATTTCTTTGCCGTTTTTTTCTATGGACGGTACGAAACCCTACATGCGCGAGTCCAACTCGCACTTGGCCAGATTTTTTGGATTTTAAATCGTTAAAATTGGGTAACCGAGAAAGCGTGTCTGACTTTTACTGACTAAAACCCACTCCTGTTCCTTCTTTGCTTCGTTCTTGGACCCTGGGGTACACTTTCGCACAACCCATGGCTTCGACCCTGCTTGGCCCCTACAGTTTGCTGACAACAGTGAAAAAATTTTAGCCATCGGACCAGTACTTTCAGAAATTACCTCATACAAATAAAAAAAATTACATCTTTCATATATTATTAGTGTAGATGTAGAAAACCCACCTGTGTTCCTTCAGTTGCCCTTTGCGTTCCAGGACATAGGTAACTCTTTCGAACATTTTTGCAGCATGTTAAATATCCCTGCTTACCGCTTCTATATTTGTCATTACACGCATACCAACACATATTTAACTGAGCCTAAACACAAATATTGAAAATTCATCAATAGTTGACAGTTATTAAATATCTCAAAACCCAGTGAAGTTTGATTAAAACTAAATAATCATAAAGCCACCTTGAACGTCACGAGTTACTTCAGTTCAGGATTGATATCAAATAATAATTATTACAATAATTATAATTATTAATATATACAATAATTATAATTATTGTAAGAAAAACTAATTAGTATAGGTAACTAACTAATTAATATTAGGAAAGTGACTAAAGTAGAGCAATAGGTTTAGACTATGTTACAAGGTTATAGAAATTATTTATCAAATACAAGATTTGTCCCACGGCTTCAATCCCGTGGCATATTCTACAGACGCATTTTCTTGGATAAGTATTACCTTCCACGAAGAAGATTTTATTTAAAGAATTTTAATTTACGAATACAGATTTTCAGATATTACCTTTTACAAACTTATAAACAAACTAACTTTTGCCGTCAGCTTCACCCGCGTACATAAAATATAGCCTATGTCACTCAGGAATAAAACAGATTTCTATCCGTGAATTTTAGCAATCGGACCAGTAGCTACTTTCAGAGATTGCCTCCTAGAAACAAAAAAAAAAAAACAAACTATATACCTCTTTATAATATTAGTAAGACAAACAATATTTACTGTACAAAATATAAGTTTATATAAAACATTCTCATAACTGTATTATGTTTTATTTAAACTTATATTTTCCTCCAAAAACTCCTTCATTTTCGGGACATTTATTCCACATGCTGCCAAACATTTCTGTATTCGCGAGATCATAACAAAAATATTTCAGGATATCAGCTTCCTGTACACGTCTCATTTTGTTATAAATCAAGAAGGAATATTTTAAGAGCCTGACCCTTATACAACGATAGCAGTCCATAAAAAATACATTCGCAAACTAGTGACAAAAAGGTATGCTCATTTCATTTGTTATCGCGACACAAAACTTGAATTATTACTTAACTTACACTTGAAGACGTAACTTTTGAAATATATCCAGAGCCAAACGAAATAAGTTATGATATTTATGATTAAGAAGTGAAAAGTCAACAGCTTGGTCTGACTTACCTAGTAAGAAAGTTAGAATTCGAGCCTCCAATTAATGGTATGCGATGTTTATCATTTTTACAACAGTACTTAAATTTTCAAAGATAAGAAAATTCGAAACAAGACGAATGTTCAGTCACAAATCAAGCCTCACATTTCAGAACGAAGATAAGAATTCTCTTTTATCTGACAGATTTGACGCCAATCTATACTCTATATCCAGCTCTAGATCTATCTAATCTAGATCTAGATATTTAAATCTTTTAAGATTCTTGACTAAACGATAATATTGTTTTAGAGTTCAGGGCTAAGAAATACCTGAGCAAGATACTGCCATTAAACGAAGTTTTATTTTAATTTGATCGCAATTATCTATTATAAAAATTAAAAAGTAGGTACTAAAATCCACTGCATATTTTAACTTTAATTTTGTTTTGTCAATGTGTATATGTATGTTATGGTCTTAGATTATTATTTTAGTTTATAAGTTTCCTCAATACAATGCCTTGAATTTCCTCTGTTGTACTACAATGTTGTACAAGTACAGGTAAACAAATAAAATTTTGGTTACTTAAGTGCCTCTAGTAATATAAAAAAACTTCAGAAATATGAATGTATGTAGGGAAAAAAAAATTTTTTTTTTCATAACTAGACTATATTGCCCCACAGCTGGGCTAAGTTCTCCATCCATTCTTTCAATTATTCCCGGCTCTGAGCCACCTCTTGCCAATTCCTAAGGAAGACATCTAAATCGTCCCACCATCACCCCGTCGTGTGATCTCAGGGCACCCACTTTGTGTTTTAAAGGTCCACCGCCTCTTGGACAATCAAACATCAACAAAATGAAAGAAAAAACATTATTTAGACAAGTAGAAACCAAGGTTAGCATGCAATGGTTTCTTAAAATACACGAATAGCCATAGTTTACATCAAACAGCTCTCCAATTTTAAAACAAAAGAAAACTACATTTATAACACTACAAGACAGCAAGATACTTTTCAATGATTTACAAGCAGTCTGTCTCAACCGTCAATTACGAGCCATTGAGAGAACTTCCTTGTTCATCGCTCTCATAGAAACAGCTTTACGATCAATTTAAACAAATCTAAAACAATTTTGAGTCATGTGAGATGTATAAAAGATAATACGATGGGATAACCGCTTCTTGTTTCAAATTGCATAGCTACAGACGAATTTGGGTAGGTGGGAATCAGGATATCAATTTCTGTTTCTAAGTCGTGGTATAAAGAAGATATTGGATCGACTGAACAGAAATGTAGCACATGTCTTATTTATTATTATTTATTTATTATCATAAGCACATACTATTGAATGGCGGCAGCGACTATCGTAACCCAGTGCTGGGCACGCCACAATTATGGCGGTAAGTTCCCTCTTTGAGGCGTGGCTGGAAAGACCTCACGGCGTCTTCACCGAACATGGCAAGTTCGGGAGGTTCCTGCACCGGATTAAAGCGGAAGAGACGCCCGGGTGTCGCCACTGTGCGGAAGGCCTGGAGGACTATTGTTTTAGCAGATATACCCAAGGTAACAAAAGTAGTCGCAAAAATAGCCTAGCACTCAGAGATGCCACCCACAAACTGATCAGATATCCATTAGTGCATGCAACATACATGTTGTTGTCTTAGTTAATTGCAGATGTGCACCCAGCGCCTATACAGTGTGACTTCATCGCCTATACTGTATGTTCTATACTCGTGATGCCCCAGTGGTTAAGGCACCCGTCACTCATGCATGAGCTGGCGCTTTTGAAACTGGGTAAGTACCAATGCGAACTTTTAAATTCGTAAGTACATTCCTTAGTATATCTCGGACATTACTGACACCCCGTACCTCAAAAAGAACGTAAAGCCGTTGATCCCGGTTGTTGTTTGTAGATCTTTGACACTCGTTACGCAATGCTTGCAAATATAACTGTCCCCGCACCCAGGCCTCAAAAAAACGCCGCCCAAAAAAAAAGCGGCCACAAAAGAAAGCTAGAAGCCGCCGCAAAAGACAGCTGAAGTGCGCGACAGCTGAGGAGCTTGAGGCGGTTTCAAGCGTTTTTTTGTGGCGGCACCGCCGCAGACAAACCACAAAAAGGCCGCCTCAAAATGAAGCTTAAAGTGGCGTTTTTTTTAAGCCCGTGTGCGAGGACAGTAAAGCATTTTAGCGATGTAATAAAATGTAATAATCTAACAAACAATCAGAATGATTGCATGCCAGTTATGAGAATGATTGCATGTCATATTAGACCGATTATTTTTAATCGTAAAAAAGTAGTTTTAGATGTTCGTGTTTTTTTTCTGTCGCAATAAATTAGCTGTTTCATACACCCTATTTTTCTAGCATTTATATTGAAGAAAAACATATATATTTTTCTGATTTTCTTTACGCCAGTGGAGTTTTATAATGCGTATTATAAAATTCGCGTTTAGCTTCTATAGTCCCTTCAATCTAAACCAAAAACCTGAAGTTTTAAAAAAAAAACGAATTGCTTGTTGAAGGAATCCCTGATTATACTGATCTGTTAACGAAAATTGATTTAAAGATCTAGAGACCTGGCTTTTAACAAGGACCCAAGCATCGATCCTGTGCTACTAATCAATATACAAGCTAATCTATCTTCTCATCCCTCTATAAGAATTTCGGCATTTGTAAACAAACACAGACATGCAAAGAGTAAGCATCCATAACTCGTTTCTGTCCATTGCACTTGAAACGATTTGTCACTGCTAAAAATTCATCAATATCCTTAAGGTATATCTCCATTTATCGTAAAAGAAATATCAGATAAGATAATATCGTCAAAGTGCAATGAGACGGAACAGCGCAACATGCTTCTCGAGGCGAGGAAGAATCTGAATGTTAAATAAGGTTTTCACCCATCTACATAGCAACCTCAGTATGCGTTGCTTAAGGTGGTGCATCATGACTCACATTTTCACTGTTTTTCATACAACCGCACATAACTGATTATGACGTTATTACACATTTTTCATTAGATATTTTGGAAACACAATATCTTGTGGATATTATCTAGGTTTCTAAAGAAACCAATTTCTAAATTTGTGTAAAATTAACCCAGTAAAAACCTCTGAAAATGTCCTATTTTTTATGAACTTTGTCACTTCATAATTTGCCTAAAAATTAAAAAAGTCAAAAAAGTAGTCCTCTAAAGACCTTGCAAATTTTATTAAGATTCTAAATGATAACAACTTTTTCCAAAAACTTTTAAGGGTTTAAAAAAAGCAGCTATTTCCTGGAGCAAGTTTTGTGAAATTTTCGAGTAAATCTCGGAATTACCGAATACTAACAGAGTTTCCAGACGTTATCTTTCTTTTTTTGCGTTGCCTTTTCGTCAAACATCGCGTTGGATTGCATTAAATGAAGTAACAAGCTTTTAAACCATTTTCGGTGTTTACGATAAGCGAGTGGAGAAGGACCCTCTTAACCGGGGTCATTGACCCGTGCGGCTGATATTATTTTAGCAACGAGCTTCTCCTCCATTTAAGTTTCAAATAAGATATTATCAAATAAAGTGCAGTGGTTATGTCAATTCCTTATGATCGTTGACGCGGCTAATAGGAGTTTTAGATTCAAGACTGACCTTTAACGAAATTCTTTGAGTATGTTTTCAAATGTCACTTGCAGTCTTGAGGCTAATTAACTTACGCCTGACCTGCTAGTCTGGAATTAGCTTTGACGGTAGAACCACGCTTGTATTTCCCGAAGGAATGGGCTGTGGAGCCGCGAGCTACCAACTGAATTTGTATTTTATTAGATTTTATGTTTACGGGACCTGAGGTCCTACTACTAGCTATTAACGGGGTCCATTTGACGACTTAAACTGAACTTTTAAAGTATGTAGGGTGTGTAGCTCCATCCCTCTTTCTTGCTCGCATTCCTGACTTCTGAACACGTCATAGTAAGGCCCCTGAATTCTTAGACAAGCGACATACTAACAGCCATAACCATTGCAATTGAAAACAATGGTATATCATCCGTAGAACCACACAACATAAAGCTTAGGTCAATCTCTTTTTGGAATAGAATTTTTGACAGTTTACTAGATCACTCAAGAACAGCTCTAGGTCATCTAGTGATCCAAAGCAGGACTGTTTTAGTTATACGTCTTGAGTAGTGAGACAGATTGTTCTCATCCTTGGGACAGACATAACGCCTCATATCTAGCAATTTAGATGTTGAAAGTCTAATTAATAAAGATATCATTGATCATATAATTCACTTCCTGCATTTCTTGTTCTACAATTCCGCTTAAAGCAAGAGTATTCCCAAAACCATGACAAACGACCTGATCAAGAATAAAAAAGGATGCAAGATTGAATACGAAAATACCAAAGTGAACATCGACGACGCATTTCACCGCTGATTGAATCACATTCCTTCGGTATTACGGATGATATGCCGTATAAATTGTTACCGAAATTAATTATACGCAGATATATGCAGGTTTATGCTAATGCAATTTGTGATTTCTTTATACGTGTTCGTCCGTCTTATTTATTATCGAGATCGACTTCTTTTAAGATTGGGTTATTAAGGAGATCGTTATTGGGTCTTGATGTTGGTATGTTTTTGAGAAGTGCGATGTCATTAGTTTTATCTGTATCATTATCATCAATTTTATAACAGTCTCTGTTAAATATGTGATTTTTACCAATTGTGCCAGAAGGAAAGTTTTTTTTACAAGTGAATTTAAGTATGTATATTTCTTTGATATGCTCTAGAGCCTAAATTGCTTGTTGCATTTTAGCAGGTGTCGCTAAATTTGTCTTCGTTGTGAGAGTGACACTGGATATATCAAAATTATGAAAAAAATCAAATGGCGAATTTTTGGAACTAAATTATATATTTTTCAAGACATAGTTATGTAGGGTAACAAAATAAAAAGATTTCAAAAGTTACTGATTAAAATACAGAATATGAAAACTTATTTTCATATGTTATTTTAATTGGCAGCATTCAAGACATATACATAAACATAGGTGTGGTTTTAGTCAGTAAAAGTCTGATATACCCTTCCACTTTGTCCTTGAGCAGAAGATAGAGATTTAGAAGATAGATGATTTTCAAACTTGAAATTTGGGTATTTTTCCCTTGATATCAAGTTCCTTTATGCAAATTTCCGTTATGCAAGCAGATGAAGTCGCTGTACATACGATTAATCTTAGAAAACTCGCTCAACTGAGGAGATAAATTGGCGAAATCAGTCATTTTCATTCACCTGCCTTGGTTTCGGAATCAATATGTTTTTATAACAACAGGCTACATTTACCTGTTTATCTACAAAACCTTTACAATGTACCGACACACTTTTACATTAATCTCAGGTGTAAAACTTACTTTGCTTTATCCATGAATTTATTATATCTATCTATTGATGCACTTTCATTGTATGTATTAGCTGTTGTTGTATGTTTGTGTTATCGAGTACTATCAGGCTTATCATGTTTATTGTTTTTCACAACTACAGAAGCTTGTTGATAAGTAGTTGTTAGCATAGCATAAGTTGTTGTAGTTTGTTCCCGCTGCTGGGAATCAGTCCTCCTCTCTAGGTGAGGGAATAAGCCTCAATCCACCACGTGGGCCCAGTGCGGGTTGGCAGATGTAGATGTCACATGTCTTAGAAATTTTAGGTCTAAGACATACCGATATCCTTAATCGTTGAAACTGAAGGGATGAAATAAATTACACAAAGTAAAGCACCTGACTGGGGTTTGAACCCACCACCTACAGATCGTAACTTGACGCCGTTACCACTGGACCACCATTGGTCCCAGTGGCTAGTAGCTTTTGTTAGAAGAAAGTCATAGGTTACGTCATTGATATTGCTTGCCCTTTAAAATGCATAGTTTCTACGTTGGAACATAATAACAATATAAAAAAAAAACTTTTTTATTAGCTGTCATGGTTATAAGTAGGTATTGCGATATAAAAGATAATACAAAACGCAAAAAAAACAATAAATACCTAATTTCGATAAATAGAATAACGTACCTTTAATATAACGTCAATCTAAAGATATAACACTTCAAAGCAACCCGTTTTAAAAAACGCCAATTTCATAGGTAAAAGACCTAACATTTCTAAACAAATACATTTACAGTTAATTTACACCCAGTTGGTCGGGAATTGAACTCAGGACCTCTGCCATAGCAGTCAGGGCCAATAGACCAACAGGCCAGTCATCTTATACTTCTTATTTCGCCAGCATCTAGATTTAAACCGGTCCCATTATCACAAACGAAGGCGGTTCTTCAAAACAAAACAGTTTCAAAGTGAACAAGGTTTATAACAATAATTATGAAGAATAAGGAAAATTTCGCAGCTCCCTCACCCTGACCAGATTACCTAATGTAGTGAGACGACCACGTCATTATCAACATAATGGACCCAAACGCAACATTGTTGTTGTTATAAATATTTTTAATTACTTCCCTTTTTCATATTTGCATTTTTTATTTTTGGTGGGTAAAAGTCATTCTGATGACATCCTCCGCAACTGGGTGGAGCGGAAGATGGTGTCTTACTGACTAAAAAACCCACCCCGTTCCTTCGTCGCCTTTCATACCGAGGCCGAGCCTCCCTTTCGGAACTAGACCATTGGCCTCAGTAGGTTTCATATTTGCTTGGAGTTTAGTTTGAGGTTCTGGAGTAGCGATAAAGTATCGGAAGACGCAGCGTTGGAAGGCCTCCCAGAAAGTAGACCGTTGACCTGGTGAGGTTCGGGGCACGCACAGGACCGGTCATTATGATGACACTTGGTGGAAGCCTGTGTCCAACAGTGGACGTCTTTCGGCTGAAATGATGATGATGATGATGGAGTTATTAACTAAATATTTCAAGTCCCTTAAGCAAAGGTTCGTTTGAGGAATTTCTTGTTTTTTAGGGTTTCGAACCTAAAGGATCTTATTACTAAGACTCCACTGTACTAACGCGGTCATTTCTGCCTGATCACTGAAAAAAAATCGCTTAAATTCTGCGGTGCGGCGCCAAACAAAACCCTTAGAAGTTTTCGTTTCGAGTGCAAGCAAAAATGAACTTAGTGGTGGTCAGGCAGAAGTGTCTTTAATAGTACATCTGTTTGTCTCTAGTCTGTAGGTACCTCATGAACTGTAATACCCAGACAGTTGATATTTTCACAAATGATGTTTTTCTGTTACCGCCATTATCCTGATTACCTAATATAGTAGTCGACTGCATTATCAACATAATGGACCCAACGCGAGATTGTTGGTGTTATAAATATTGTTAATTACTTCCCTGTTTCATATTTGCATGGAGTTATTAACTAAATGGATCAAGTCCCTTGTGCAAAGGCTCGTTGGAGGAATTTCTTGATTTTTTTTTTTTGGTTCCGGAGAGTAATACGGGAACCTATTACTAAGGTGATTATCACACTGTCATGCACCACGCAGCGTAGCGCGTGAATGCGAGTTTTAACGTTGCTTGTAAGTATCTCCGTTTGTATAGAAAACACGCACAGTCCAACACACCGAAAATGCATCCACCCACGTTCATGCAGATCACGCGCCTACATGCGGAGAAACAGGCACACACGCGCGTGAGTACGGGGTGGCATGCAAGGTATGGCACACTGAGTCTCGTAGTGCTGTGCACTTACGATAAAATAAAACAACCCACTTTGGAGTAGTGACATTATCAATGTATAGTAGCCAAAGTAGCTTACGATATTAGGTAATGTAAGTACTAGCGATTAAGGCTCACGTCAACTTCTTTTTAGGGTTCCATATTATATATAATATGTATTTATTTAGAAATATATAAGTATGTTTATCAATTGTCTAGTACTCATAATACAAACTCTGCTTAGCTTGAGACTAAATAGCTTTGTGTGATAGTTGTGGAATATTATTATACCAAAGGATAAATGACTGGCCTGTTGGTCAAGTGGTTAGTGGCCCTGACTGCTATGCCGGAGGTCGTGGGTTCCATTCCCACCCAGGACAAATGTTTATATGATGAGCTTAATCATTTGTTCTCTGTCTGGGTGTAATTTATCTATAATATGTATGTATTTAGAAATATATAAGTATGTTTATCAGTTGTCTAGTACCTATAACACAAGCTCTGCTTAGCTTGGGACTAGACGGCGTTGTGTGATAGATGTGGAATATTATTATGGAACCCTATTACCAAGACTTCGCTGTCCAACCGTTTGTCAGATGGAGAGACAGACAGCTTGTCTCTCCTTCTGTCACTAGGCTGTAAGTCATGATTTATTTAACAGAAGATGTATTTTAGTTGCTGCTATAGCAACCAATACTAAAAAACAATAAAATTGAAATTTAAAGGGACTCTCATACGTTTTTTTTTTGCCGTTGTTTGTTACGGACGGTACGGAACACTTTGTGCGCGATTCCGACTCGCACTTGGCTGGTTTTTTATTTCATCAGTACAATAAACAATCAGATGATACCCATATAGATGATAACTGAATATAATTCAGTCGACCATTATAATCGTCACGTAATGTTACGTATGACAATAAGTAATCAATCACTATACCTAGGTACATAATCATTTGTCATCCATATAATAATCTATATATATAAAAATGACCCCCGTTTTCCGTTGTCACGACTTGGCATGAAAACGGCTTGACCGATTTGGCTGTTTTTTTTTTTGTTGTGATTGTTATTGTGAGGAGAAGGTTCTTATGGAAAAAAAAATAGGGTAGTGTAGGGTAGAGTAGGGTAGAGTAGACTAGGGTAGAGTAGGGTAGGGTAGGGTAGAGTAGTAGGGTAGAGTTGGGTAGAGTAGGGTAGAGTAGGGTAGAGTAGGTTAGAGTAGGGTAGAGTAGGTTAGAGTAGGGTAGAGTAGGGTAAAGTAGGGTAGGGTAGGGTAGAGTAGGGTAGAGTAGTAGGGTAGAGTAGGGTAGAGTAGGGTAGGGTAGGGTAGAGTAGGGTAGAGTAGGGTAGTAGGGTAGAGTAGGGTAGAGTAGGGTAGAGTAGGGTAGAGTAGGGTAGAGTAGGGTAGAGTTGGGTATAGTAGGGTGGAGTAGGGAAGAGCGGGGGCGAAGCCGCGCGGGCAAAGCTAGTTTATTTATAGATATGAGACATGATATGAGATAATGTTATCACCAAACAGCTAGTCGACTCTTCACGAGACCAGAAAGTTTTTCTTATTTTAGGTGGCAAAATCATCTGACTAAAAACCCACTCCTGTTCCTTCTTTGCCATTGTTCCAGGGCCCCGGGGATCTCTTACGCTTCACCCATGGCCCCAGTGGGCTTTGATCCTGCTGCCCCCCTACGGTTTGCAGACATTGTGACGTGACCTGGGCTGGGTTTTTGGCCAGGGAATCAACGTTACTATTCAACGTGGCAATGCTATTCCTGGGCAATTTTCCTATTGACAACGATTTGGATGAATTTATTGATGCTCAATAAATTAGAATTCGAATAAGGTTTATCCAGTTTTTTTTTTTATAAGAATTTATTTTACTAAGGTTACCGACATAGCTCGAACAGTCGCGGCAATGGGCAGGGCACATTGCACGCAGAACAGATGGTCGATGGGGACGAAAGGTTTTGGAGTGTCAACCACGTACCGGAAGACGCAGCGTTGGAAGGCCTCCAACAAGGTGGATCAATGACCTGGTCAGGGCCGCGGGAATCCGATGGATGCGTGACGCACAGGACCGGTCGTTGTGGCGACGCTTGGGGGATGCCTATGCCCAGCTGTGGACGTCTTTCGGTTGATATGATGATGATGATCAATTTACACGATTAATTAAAAAAAAACACTTCACTAACTATAATCACAATAAAAAAAACCTACGCTAATTACAATTAACTAAAATCAATCTAAAATATGGCGTCAATAAACTCTTCCACATCGCTGTCGACTGGTGATGTGCCCAAAAGACTGGCGGCATTACCACGCTGTATCCTCTGTCCGAGGTAAAAGTCAGCACTTGGATCACACGAAGTGTCAACTAGTCGTATAGAATAGAATAAAAAACTTTTATTTGGGACAGAAACACTCAACGGTTATAAATACAAAGTTAAAGAAAAGCAAACCAATACAAAAATAGTTTTTTTTTTAGCATTTATCTAGCAGTATATTATTTTTATACGTGTTTATACGTACTATTTATCTTCTGTTTGTATCTATCTTTGTTCACGCTAGTAGTAAATATTGTATGTGGCATTTTTTATGGCATTCCGTTTGTAATAACCGACTGACCTTGAACACCTCTCCTCTATTACAAAATTGCTCTACTTATAATATAAGATTTATCTTTTTTAAGGAAAGATGACATAATTTGTTTGATAAGTAAAGTACTAAAACCAGAAAAATAAAAACTCTAATATTAAAAATATAGACACACTAAAGGCAATAACTACTAGCCAAAATATGGCGTCATAAAACTCCTCCGCATCGCTGTCGACTGGAAGTGTGCCCAAAAGGCTGGCGGCATTGCCACGTTGTATGGCAATACTTAATCTCTGACTCTCTCAGACTTATCTACTTTCCCATAGTAAAACCTGATGATAAGCGATAATACTGTCGACGTTCCTAACACTTACTCATGATTAAATATCCCTAGCTTGTGACTATCAGGAAACACAGACTCCGGCAGAGAATTCTTATAGCAGTACGCACGTTGATTGTGTTCCTAAAACGTTTTGTGTGTAAAGAATGTCCATCGTGCACTTCAAAATTAGGTCAAGATTTGTCTAATTAACTATTAAAATATAGATCCCATCAAAGACACTTCTGCCTAACCACCGCTAAGTTCATTTCTGCTTGCACTCGAAACGAAAACTTCAAATGGACAAGCGAATTTTTTTTTTAAGTGATAAGGCAGAAATAACCGAGATGGTACATAATTCTGAAATCTACACTGAAATAAAAATATTTGCTTAATTACGTTTCAAATTCAATTCAATCATGAATAAACGCATATTTTTTTTACGGTGGGCAAAAATCATCTAATGACAACCCCCGGTCTTGGCTGTAGCGGGAGATAGTGTCAGACTCTTACTGACTAATAACCTACCCCGTTCCTTCTAGCCTCTTCAAACCGGGGCTCGAGTTTCCTTTCGGATAACCCTGCCCCAGTAGGCTTCGACCCAGCTGGGCCCCCTGTTGCTGAATAGGCGCATATCGATCGAGTTGCGTGACATAAAACATAAATAAAAAGTCTAAAAATACCTCACAATCTTTGCAAGCTACGTTATCGATTTATTACATAAATTAGAAAATAGCAGTCGTTTATCATTCTCTGTAGTCACAGGTCACATTAAAGATAATCGCTTGTATAAAGATTGTGGAGTACTTACACTTAATAAAAATAACTTATGTTATAGTTGATGGTACAATTTATTCTTAATTATATTTTGTACTAACACTGATTGCTCCATTTATATTCCACATTCTGTGACTTTATTAAAAAAATGCTCTGTATTATTTTTCTGTTGGCTAAGTGCGCCATTACAATTTAAAAAAAAATACATTATAAAACTAACAGTCTAGTTTTTAATCGGAGTATGTTGGTCTAACTAAATGCCAGTATTATACATCGAAGAATATCTAGGCTGTAGGAATGTTGTAGCATAAGTATAGCATTATCAGTTTTTTTATGTTTCCATTCCACTGCTTGGACTCGGGCCTACTCTCTAAGTAAGAGGATGGGCATAATCCACCACGCGGGCCTAGTGCGGGATGATGAATGTCATATGTAAGTATATCATCGAATTTTTATTTCTAGGATGTATCAGTTTCGGGCCTAGTGCAGGTTCTATTCGGGTATTTACGAATTTTTAGTTCTAGAACATTTTCTGCAATATCAACAACATCAGGTTTTTTCACAGAGCAGTGAAGATCAAATAAATTACACAAAGTAATGCGACTGGTTTGAAACCACGATCCACAACTCCTAAATAGGGCTAGTTACCACTGCCCTCTGTTGTGTTGTACCTAAAATAATTTTTAAATATTTTATCTACACTTATATTATAAAGAAGTAAAGTTTTTTTTTGTATTTTTTTGTTTGTGGGGCCTAAATGATAGAAAGCTGCTTTATTCCTGAGTGACATAGGCTTTATTTTATTTACCTACGCAGGTGAAAACGTGGACAAAAGCTAGTGTAACATAAATTATTCGATTTAAAAAATAGTTGAAATCGAGTCAATATCCGATTGTGAATATATGACGTACGTTCATTATATTACATCATAAATACATTTCACACAAGAATACAACATAATTATGTCAACAAAAATTTTCTCGAATCCCCAATGGACTTAATTAGCAAAGTCACACAATTAACTATTGTCACACTAACGAATAGTAATCCATTAATCATTTGGGAATTTCTTTTTTCTTGATTTCTTTTCTGATAACGAAAACTTCAAGTTTGTTTTTTTGGACGAAAAATTATGGACGTATTGCTTAAGTGATTTGAAAGTTTTTTCTTTTAAAAATATAATGAGAAAAAAATATTTTCAAATCATTGAAAGGTTTTTTTGTGTCTCAAAATTATAAAACTATGTATTCGTTTTAACATAAAATCTTCAATCTTTTTTTATTTGTTTTTTTTTTCTGTGTTATTTGTGTACGCCCAGAGAATCACCAGGCTCCGAGTCCCGCTTGCGACCAAGAAATTAACTAGGCAGTTAAAAGAAAAATAAATAAAACAGCATAATAATCGATTGTTAATCATCATTCATTCTTGCTGACGACAAGCAATACGTAGTTCGCCGTCCAGCCGTCCGATAAGTTCCGCGCCCGCCTCAAAAATATGGCAGAGAAACTGAGGGTGCCCAATAGGGCCGGTGCCTGCTAGGGCTGCCGGCATAGTCGAAAGAGTGACCTTAACTTTAGAACGCAAAACAACTGAAGAACACCGGGATTTAATCTGTAAAAATCTGATACGCCTCTCGTTCTATCATGGAGAGAGTGACATCATTTTATGATTTCCTAATTCATTCGGATTAGGCATTAATGTTTCTAAATATTGATTTTAATTGAGTTCAAAGTCAAAAAGTCAAAGCCAAAATATTTTATTTCACATAGGCCTACATGGGCACTTATAAAACGTCAGAAGCTAGTGCACGGTTCCAAATTGGTCGTTTTCTATGGAGAAGAACCAGAAAGAAACTCCATGATTACTCTTTTAAAAAAAGTGGTTGGTGTTACAAATTACAAATATATAAAATTTCCATGTCACAATGTTAGTTACCGTACTCCTCCGAAACGGCTTTACCGATTTTTACCAAATTTTATATGCGTATTCAGTAGGTCTGAGAATCCGCTACTATCTATTTTCCATACCCCTAAGTGATAAGGGTAGTTCACCCTTAAATTTTTTTATTTTTATTTTAGACGAAATTTTTTGTTTTTATTTTTTTATAATGTGGCATTAAAAAATACATACAACCCTAATTTTTTACTTTTTTATCACCAACCCCTATTTTTTTATAGCAAAAAATAATTTATAAGGCAAAACAACGTTTGCCGGGGCAGCTAGTGATAGTATGTAAGAACAGTGTAGTGTAGTTATTGCTGGCAAACGATTTAACTATCTGGGGTTAAAATAATTGCCTAGGGTAGCTACGTAGATACATATTAAATCCACTATACTTATTCGAACATTTCATCGTCATTATCATCATCATTACAAACGACAGACGTCTTCTGTTGGCTATAGGCTACCCAAAGTGCTGCTTCAACACACGATCTTGTGCGTCTCGGATCCATCGGATTCCCACGACCCTTGCCTTTCCCTTTTCAACTTGCGGGAGGCTTTTCAACGTTGCGTCTTCTGAATTTTCCGGAGTGGTGATCGACCACTCCAGAACCTGTCGACTCCATCGACTATCTGTTCTGCGAGTAATATGCTGACTGTCGATTCGGGCTATATCGATAACCTTTTCGCTGATTCAATCTGGTGGAATAGTTTTTTTTTTTTTCAAATGCACTACATACGATATATGAATCACGATCCATTTTTCTTCCATAGCTTTTTGTATAATAATAAAACAAACTATACTCCATCTGTTATTGTAGTTAAACTAAATATAAATCTTAACATATTTTTCATCGAAAAGATTGTCTAAAAATGTACGGTATCTAAAAATGTTTACAATTAGTTATTCACCTAAACCGATGTTAGGTAATTAATTAACTTTAAATAATCTTTGTATGTATTTAATTCATACAAATAATCTACACTAATATAATAAAGAGGTAGTTTGTTTTATTGTTTTTTTGTTTGTGGTAATCTCTGAAATTACTGGTCCGATTGCAAAAATTTATACACCAATAGAAAGCTGCTGTATTTCTGAGTGACATCCTACCATATTTTGTTTACGGAGGCGGTAGGAAAAGCTAGTTCTATATAAAAAGAAATATCAAGATTGTTTAACTTTAGTTAACTATTTAAGCTAGATTATAGTGAGTAAGTACGTATGTTTTCTACTTCCAAAAATAAATAACAGACAGACTAAACCAAAGAAAATATAAACCGGGAGATAAACACTTCAATCTGTTGTTTGAAAACAACTCTTGAAATCTGGTGCGAGAACAGCGATCTTCGAGAATGGAATTATATTCCTATTCAGTACGAAGGCGTTAAATTGCCAGCATATATATTAATTTAGATATATCATTTTCACGACACATAAGGAGAGGTTCCATTATGATGAAAAGTAGGTTCGCAGTTCAATTTCCAATTTGTTACGAAGATTTTGCTGAATCAAAAAACTAAAACGCTTCTTGATTTTGAATATAAATAATTGTCTACACAAGCAAAGATTCTATAAGTGGTTAATGAACAGATTTTAAAGATTTTAATTAAAAATTTATTGGCTTTTTAATGCCGTATTATTTTTGTTACAACTAAAAATCATTTGGAACTTTTTTTATATTTCTAAAAGAAGTTAATAAAATATTTTGAATGATTTTAATAATAAAAACTAATCTTTCCTTAAATAGCTGTATATTTTTACAACTAAAAATCATTTGAAACGTTCTGTATTTTATTCTATCGCAACTGATTCATGCGTTTTTTTTTTTGTAGAAAATCATTCTTGATGACTTTCTCGCGCTCTCGGGTGGGTATGTCAGACTTTTACTGACTAAAACCCAGCTGTACTCCTTCAGTTGCTCTTTATGTTCTAGTGATATTACCTTATTAACAATGTCACCGTATGAAAGACAGATTTTTCGAAAAATATAGAGCGACTCGGGAACGCAATAAGCAACTGAAGAAATTCGGAAAGGTTTTAGTTATCCTCTCGCCTCAAACAGAGCGAAAAGAATTATGTGATGATTACTCAACAACAACAAAAAAATCAAGCGCTGTAACTTCCTTATTAAATAGCAAAAACCTAATGAAAATAATGAATCTTAGTTTTTTTTTCGTCAAACTGTGGTTATATTTTTTTTAAGGAAAAGCCCGGGATTAAATTTCGAACAATAAACAAGAAACTATGGAATTTAGCAATTTTACTTAAAATAATTAGATTTATTAAAATAAAAAATAATACCAAATAAGTTTTCAATCTAACTTTTAAAAAGCCCTCGTGTCTATTAGGTACGTAAAATATTTAGTAAAAGGAAAAAAAAATAACATGGCTATACTGTTTAATTAAAATATTTAAATAAATTTTAATTTTATTTTTGGTGTCTTTTTTACACATTGAATATGTTAGCCAGGTTTAGGCACAGATTAAAATGGTCTGTCTATTGTTTTATTTCCTAAAAGAAAAACAAAATGTAACACACAATAAAGATAATAATTCAATACTTAACCGCCGAATAAGACGAAAATAAAAACCCAATACAGTAAAGACAATGTAGTTATAACTAACAATAATAATAACTACAATTATCTCGAAAGTTTACCGAATGAAACAAGAATGTGCCAAAGAGAAAATTAAGTTATCACCTACTTAACGAAACTTTGTTCTTAAACTTCGAGACACTCATAATTAAGCATCAGAAAGAGAATAAATAAGATTTAAAAGTAATAATAAATAAGTATAAGACAGTAACACACTTATGAATCAATAAATATTATTCAAAGTGATTTCATGTGCGATCTTACGACGGGTTTATTTAAAAATGAACAGCAGTTTATTTTTAAATGTAATCTTCTGTGATGTTTATTTCATTCAAACAATGTAAATTATTTCGTGATCATATTTTTAAAGTTTATCTACATGCGGAACATTTTGTATCGTAAACATTTAAAAAACAAAGTTTTAAAATGTCGCAAAAAAATCTTTTAAATTATATTGTTTATTATTTTATGTTCTACCTTCATAAGTGCCTTTTAAAATTACCGTATATAAAACTACAACTTTATAACTCAAGGAGTTCAGGTAATATAAAATTGATCATAAAATTTTAAATTGCAACGTTCTTAGTAAATTAAATACTTAATTATAATTACTTACACTTTGCCGCCTTGACTTCGAAACTGTTGTATTCACTGTTCAAATAAACATTCTTAGTTCAAACTCACGAATAAACAAACAATTTTAAAACTTCACAATTTAGCAAACAAAAATATACAAACTAGAAAAAAAAATTAAACAGTCATAAACTCTTTGGTAATTTTAAGTCACGTCGTTTTGAAACATTTTCATTTTACTTTTAAGAATATTTTTAAAGTTTCCGAGCGCGGGAATCTGCGAGGGCTGCCGGCGCGTTCGCTCGCAACCGCAGTTAGTCGACAAGTGAAATGAGCGAGGAACGCTCCCGGATCGTCACTCTATCAAACGCTATCCCATCTTTTTTGCAACCGTTGCGTGTCAGTCAATCAAGGAAGATTACACAAATTGAATGGCCGTTTTAAAATCAGTCTCAACGGTTGGTTCCATTCGAATTTCGATTTCTTCAACTGTCCCGTGTACTGTCGTATCCAGGTTAAGTGCCCTCTTTTGAACGTCAACATTCTTTCAAAAATAAGATTGCATTTCCTTTACCTACCACAATGAATTTCCTTTTGTATTATCGCTTGCACACAATTCACAAAGCAACTCAAAAGTGGGTATTCTCTGCGGGATTTAATTAAATGGAGCGGTTTTAAGACGTTGTTTATTTTCATTCATTAATTCTAATAGAATTCATGGCATGCCACCTGTATATAGTTTTAATTCTATGTTCTTGATCTCTGTTTGTTGAACTTTGTTTTGCACATAAAATATTGCTTGTTATTGTTACTTTTTAAGTTTATTTGTTTCGTTGTACTGTTTTTAGCTGTATCGCTATAGTTTTGGCGCAACATTTATAAGGTTTTAGAAACGATTTTTTATTGAATGTTCTGAGAAGTTTTTTTTATTTCTTTTCGCAAAAACGTTTGTACTCGTAGTAAAGTTTTGTGTTAGTAATTTTAATACAAATTTTAGTACTTTGTTTTTAAATTTGTAAGCTGTATATTAATTATAATTTAAAAAAAAACTTAAGAGACTACATATTACATCACCTTTACTGTCACTGATGAAGCATATATTAAGCATTGAATGCTATGTACAGTAATAATTGGATTTCAGATTTATGTACTGTATTTTGTATGAACTGTGTAGATTGTCTTAGTCTGTAGTCTGTCACTGTACTTATTAAAATAAAAAAAAAATAAAAAATAAATATATATACGTTAAAATAAAAATATAAAATAATAACCCTAAACATTAACAAACAACTAAAATATGGCGTCAAATAACTCTTCCAAATCCCTGTCGACTGGTAATGTGCCCAAAAGTATGACAATGCTTATCTTCTGTCCAAAGTAAAAACCAACCCTTGGTTTTCTGAAATCGATTTGGTAAATTATAGGTTTAAAAAAGCCGGACAAAACTTTAACCAATTCCTTGGAAATTGTTTTAATTACTTTCGAATCATGATGACACAAAATAGATCGGCGTTAAGGTAGGTGCCAGAGAATAAGGGCTATATTTCACCGGGACACGATGGCGGCGCGACCAGTCGTCGCTACCAACAAAACGTATGCAGCTCTATAGAGAGTTACTCACCTGGTGTCCGGCCAATTTGGTGGCGCGACCAGCTCGGACGTGTGGTGACTCTGGTGCCTGTATGGTGTCCCGGTGTAAGCCCTTACGGTCAATGACCCTTCAACATTTGTTGACATTCTTAATTTAAAAAACGGAAATAAAGACATAAGCCGTCTTGAATCGACATTTATCGTGATCCTTTACATGATCTAGTAATGAAAAGCAGTTAATTGTTTGTTTTTCGGGTACCTACGCAGAGATATTAGGAAAAGGTCAATGTACTTTATTGTACGGTTATCTGGCGCCTTCTACAGTGAGGAATTTACCAAGTTAAATGAGCCTTTTCAACCTTCAAGCTTTAGGAAACCACATCACATAGTGTAGGGCGTGAGGAGGAGGGACTTTACGTCACATGTTAAATAATTCTGTCTTATTAGTTGGGTCTGGGATCCCTTGTTCGCATACATTAGTGTTGTGCTAATCCAGAGAGAGATGTTACTTGGTGACAGCGCTTTTTCTTATGGTGGGAATCGCACTAATATTATAAAGGCGAAAGTTAACTATCAAATGTACACACACTCAGTATGTACGTTTGTTACTTCTTCACAGCTGAAATAATTACAATGAACTTAGTACCTACACGGATAGAAAATTTTCTGGAATCAGACATAGAGTACTTTTTGCCCCGGTAGCAAGTTCCCTTGGTATAATTTTCTAATAAAACGTGGACGAAACCGCTGTCAGCAGCTAGTTGACCAAATAACTTTTTCTACTCTTGGTGGTGCGAGAGGCATTGGCGGAATTTAGCTGACTGTATCCCACCTTTCTGCGGCGTACTCATGGTGATCCTTTTGAACAATCCCGCAGCTCTAGCAGGCATTGACCTTATGTGGACGGCGAGACATGGGTAGCCCGCCATCCAGTAAGGTCTAAGCTGCCCGGGGCAACGGCACATTGTCTTCCACGCACACTTCAAAATGACGTCAGTAAAATTGTAGGAGCCAGTTAGGACCTATACGCCAGCGCTGCAGATTCGCAGCCCTATGCGTTTTAGTCAGTAAAGGTCTGACACTCCCTACCTCTTCACCCAGAGTGACATTTGAAAATTTCCACGTAAAAGAAACTGCGCGGCACGCACTGTTCCCGCGCGCCTCAAGGAGTTGTCAGCAATAGGAGGGGCCCATCTGGGTCGAAGCCTACCGGGGTCGGGGTTATCCGAAAGGAAACTAGAGCCCGGAATGAAGGCTAGAAGGAACGGCGCGGGGTTTTTAGTCAGTAAGACTCTGACACTGTCTCCCGCTCCACCCAAGAGCGGGTTTCGTCAATGATGATTATCCCCGTCGACAGAGAAAAAAAAACGTAAAAGAAAATAATAAAATAGCATCATCCTCAGCAAATCCCGTCAATTATACGGACAGCTCGTTGAGGTGCGAGTAAAAACTTGGTGACACCTTCACGTTGCTAATGGCGTATTTTAGACATCAACTTTAGTAACTTTTGTTCAAGGTAGCAGTTTGAGAACCAATTTCTTTTTTTTTCGTGCTTCCTCATTTTTTTTTTAAATAATTATTGATAATTTATGTCATAACTAGCTGCTCCCAGCGGCTTCGCCTGCGTGATAGCAGAAAACTATCTCAAGAGAACATACTTCCGGGATAAAAAGTATCCTATGTCCTATTCCAGAACATGGTCTATCCAAGTACCAAGTTTCATGTAATATGTATCCAACTACTGTACATGAAGTTTAAACAAATAAATGATCAAATGCGCATCTGATGCAGAATTTCCTCCATTCCTTGAGGAGCTAAGAGGGATAAAAAAAAAGATTTTACTGGTCGTCATCCGACCGAGAGGTGGCGAGATGACCTGGATGCCTACCGCGGGAACTGGTTCGAGGTGACTCAGGAAAAAAATGCCTGGAAGAAGTTGGGGGAGGCCTTTGCCCAGCAGTGGGACAGTTTAGGCTAATAAAAAAAAATAAAAAAATCTTGTTTTAAATGGCGATTGATGCTCTAAATCTAGCGGAAAATAATTCCTAGAAGGATTAGGAGACGTAGTTACCCAGCTGTGAGACAGTAAAGGCTAAGCAAAAATAGGTGATACTTTTAAATAAGGTTAGAACTTGATTATAAACACGAAAAGAAGTCATAAAACCAACAACACTATGTTGTTAATATTTAATATATAATTATGAACAAATTGACAACTTCCTGAATTATCGGTAACGGTAGGTTCACTAGCGTTATAATATGATTTTATTGACCACTTTTTATTTACATTCTGATGATAGCGACACATAATATATGTGAAAGTGTGTTTGTAGAACCTAAATAAATATAATCCCCACCAACAGTGTTCCCGCGTTGTCGTCGTGGTGGGGCTTGCGTGTCTCAATGACCTTGAGGGCTATGCCGGTAGAGCTACTCATGCCGGAAGGTCTCAAGCGAGAGACCAGACCAAGAGGAACACACGGCGGAGTCCAGTCAGACCGCCCGGAGGGTGCGCTGTCCAGGAGCGCTGGCACCAACAGCTGTCGGCGCCTTCTCGACAGCGAGCTCGGTTCGCCTCGGGTACGTGTCTGTTTATCAGACACGACCACGATGGCGAACGTGTATTGGGGACCCCACCCCATTGCCAAAAAGGCAAAGCTGTGATTCAGCCCATCATGGACGCGACTCAGAAAAAGACACTACCCCAGGAGGGTACCACCTGCCCCGCAGGCGGAGAATCCCTCACCAAGCAGAGCTTGGTCTGCCCCTCGTATTCTGGGGGGGGGGGGGGCAAAGAGCGCGCCAGATCCGCAATGGATCTGTTTCCGTCCTTCATGGACGCAAAGAGCTAGGGTGGCTCACGAACCGGCAGCGCGGAGTCCCTGGGACCAGTTCCCAGCACGTCCGTGATGCCGGTGGAGGGGGGCCGTAGTTTCGGCCTCAGAGAGGTGAGTGAAGACGCGGCGTCGGACTCTGATGCCGCGTCCTCACACTTCCTTCGCTCCATGTCGGACGACGAGGCGGTATTTGCCTGCAAGGTCTCGACCTCGGGGCGGGGTACCGCCCGAAAGACGGGCAAAGGTAGAGGGCTCCCCGCCGAGAGCGCCAGCGAGGGACGCCAGGCCGGCCTCATGCCGCCGGAGATTCCTAGCGAGCTGCCAGAAGGAATGGAGGAGGCTATGGCCAAGTTCAGGGAGGTCTTGGCAGCCGCCATCATGAGCGTGGCCAACAAAAGGGAGAGGGTGGCCAAAAAGCGCTCCATCAAGATGGCCAATGCCACGATTGGGGGGGCTCTGGGGTTCGTGTTCGAGCCCTACGAGCAGCCCTCAAGGGAAGGATTGGCCGGCTCGAGGCCCTGGCCGGTCTCCAAGGCGTTGGTGCCGAGGAGGGGCCGGAAGGGCTGGGCACCCGTGAGCAGGGTCGATCCCAGCCCTTGCCCCGGACGGAGAGCGAGGTGCTGTCCTTGCTGCGGCAGGACCTGGCTGCTTCCAGGGAACAGCGGCTGCAGCAGCAGGAACAGTTCCAGGAACAGGTCCGGCGCCAGCTTTCCGTCCTGGAGGGCATTGTCTTGCGCCCCCCTCTCGCGGCCTCCGGCCAGAAGAAGGCAGTATCCTATGCCGCTGCCGCCGCAACCACTGCAGCTGCGCCGAAGGCAGGCCCGTCAGGGAAAGTCGGGCGCGGGGCCGCTGCGCCGGAAGCGGCGAGGCCAGCCCCGGCGACAAGGCAGCAGCAGCAACAGCGGCAGGGGAAGCCTGCCGCTCCCCCGAAGGGCAAGTTGGCGGCTGCCAACAAACCGGCGGGGCCTCCTCCTGCCGCGGCGGCGACTAGGTCGCGCCTGCCGCCTCCTCTGCCCGAAGACTCCTCGGCTGGTGCCGAGTGGACGGTCGTCGGTGCCAAAAAGAAGGCGAGCAAGGCGGCTAGGGCGGCCAAAAAGCGCAAACGGCGACAAGAGCGCAAGAAGCGGGCCATGGTTGCCAGACTCCGCGCCCCGACTTCCGCAGCTGTAGTGATCACACTACAGCCAGCTGCGGAAAAGAGGGGCGTGGACTATGACATAGTCATGGCCAAGGCGAAGCAGGCGGTGGTGGGCCACCTCGACGAGTTCGGAGCCTCCGGGGGCTTCCGAATAAGGCGGACCGCAACCGGGGCTCGCATTTTGGAGGTCCCTGGGGCAGAGAGCGAAGAACTCGCCGACGCTCTGGCCGAGAGGATCAGGGCGTATCTGGACGTCGAGGAGGCCCGAGTGTCCAGACCCACCAAGAGCATAGACATGCGCATCATGGGTCTGGACGACTCTGTCAGGGTGGAAGAAGTGGTGGCCGCCATCGACAGGGCAGGAGGGTGCACGACCGATCAGGTTCGGGCGGGCACCATCCGCGCTGACAGCACGGGCATGCGAGCTGTCACAGTGAGCTGCCCCGTGTCGGTGGCCAAGGCCATCACGGCCGAAGGCCGAAGGCTGTTGGTGGGCTGGGTTTCAGCCCAAGTCAAGATGTTGGAACCCAGACCTCTGCGGTGCTACCGATGTCACGTCGGGCACCACGTGGGCGCCTATTGCGCCGCAGAGGTGGATCGCAGTGACCGCTGCCACCAGTGCGGACAGCCCGGACACAAGGCCGTCGAATGCCGTGCATTGCCACACTGCTACGCATGTGCGGCGGTCGGTAAGCCGGCTGACCACCGGGCTGGGGGTAGGTCCTGCGACCCTCCCACCAAGGCCAAGGGCAAGGTCAGGAGGGGCATCCACCTCGACGTCCTCACCGCCGCAGCCACTACCCTGGCTGCTGCCGCCATCGCCGCCGCTCCCGCCGCGGCAGGACCCTCGCAAAGGGCTCAGGAGGAGACGGTAATGGAATACCAATAACCACGCCATTACGTCTCCTCCAGGCGAACATCAACCACTGCGCCGCCGCTCAGGATCTGTTGCTCCAGAGCATGTCGCAGTGGTCGATCAATATCGCCGTCGTCGTCGAACCGTACTTTGTCCAACCCCGTTTAGACTGGGTTCAGGACTTGGACGGCTCGGTGACGTTAATTTCGTCGGCCGCCGCCGGTACCCCGCTCCCCGAGTCCGTCACGAGGGGGCGGGGTTGCGTGGCAGCACGGTTCGGGGACATCGCCGTGGTAGGCGTCTACCTGCCCCCGAACAGATCTCTCGACGTTTTCCAACTCTCCCTGATGGAGCTAAATTCCGTCGTCGCTGGGTTCGGTTCCTTCCCCGTGGTCGTTTGCGGGACTTCAACGCCTGGAATACGGCTTGGGGTTCTCGGCAAACGAACCAACGGGGTCGGATGGTGGAGGACTGGGCCTTGGAGCTGGGCCTGGTCGTCCGGAACCGGGGCTCTGTCCCCACGCTGGTGCGGATGCGGGGTACATCAGTGGTGGACATCTCGTTCGCCAGCCCCGTTCTGTCGCCGCGTGTCGTCGACTGGCGCGTTATGGAGGAGGTGGAGATGTACTCCGACCACCGGTACATCCGGTTGGACGTCTCTGCCGAAACCTCGGCCACGCCGGTCCGAGAGAGCCCTTGTGGTCCGCGGTGGGCGCTTAAGCAGATGGACCGGGAGCTCCTCCTGGAAGCCGCGACGGTACAGGCCTGGGTGCAAGCACCGGACAGGCCTGTCGACATCGACGTCGAGGCGGAGTGGTTCCAGGAGGCCATGTCGCAAATCTGCGACGCGGCAATGCCCCGAGTCCCTCCAGGTCGTGCTAAGCGCCGCGTGTACTGGTGGTCGCCGGAGATCGGCGCACTGCGCAACGAGTGCAACCACGCGCGCCGCCGGTACGACAGACACTGCAGGCGCCGCAACCGCCAGCCGAATGCGGAGGTCAGAGAGGCGGAGCTGTATGAGGGGTACAGAGAGGCAAAGCGCACCCTCCGAACGGAGATAAGGCGGGCCAAACTCGAGGCCCGTGAACGCGGATCCGTGGGGGCGCCCGTACAAATTGGTACGGGACAAGCTACGCCCCTGGGCTCCGCCGTTCACTCAGAGTCTCCGGCCCCAGCTCGTGGAGGGTGTGGTAACCACTCTATTCCCTGCGCGAGGGGAACACTCCCCCCCGCCCATGGCTCCGCCCCCGCCAGCAGTGTCTGACGCGGACCACAACAGCGACGACGACGACAACGCTCCAGAGGTGACCGAGGTAGAGGTGAGAGTGGCGGTGCGAAGGCTGAGTGCCAAGAACACCGCCCCAGGACCCGACGGCTTGCCAGGGAAAGCCTGGGTCCTGGCCATGGAGGCTCTCGGGCTTCGACTAAGAGGGCTCTTCAGCGCATGTATGGAGAGGGGCCAGTTTCCACTTCGCTGGATGACGGGGAAACTGGTCCTCATCGCGAAGCCAGGGCGCCCTGCGGTCTCTCCGTCCGCGTACTCTTTGAAAGAGTCATTGCAAACCGCTTCGTCGCGCGGCTAACACGGGTGGGGCCGGACTTGTCGGACGGACAGTTCGGCTTTCGCAGGGCGCGCTCTACGGTGGACGCCATCATGCGCGTGCGAGCCCTCACGACAGGAGTTGCGGTGTCCCGGGGCAGGAGCGTCGTGGCAGTGTCCTTGGACATTACCAACGCGTTCAACTCCCTGTCCTGGAGTACGATCCGGAGGGCACTCCGGTACCACCGGGTGCCCGAATACCTCAGTCTGTGGAGTGGTCGAGGCTTACCTGTCGGACGGGTCCATTATCTACCCCGGTCACCAGGGAGACTGGAAACGTCGAGAGATGTCGTGCGGTGTTCCGCAGGGGTTGGTTCTAGGCCCACCCTTGTGGAACATCGGCTACGACTACGAGCTGCGCGGCGACCTCCCTGACGGTGGGGAGTTCTAGCTCAGGGAGAGTCGCACCAGGCGGCGGTTGCTCTAGCGACACGCGGGGTTGCGATAGTCGTTGGTAGGATCCAGGAGTTGGGACTCGAGGTGGCGCTGCACAAATCCGAGGCCATGTTTTTCCACGGCCCTCGGAATGCGCCACCATCAGACTCCCAACTTACGGTAGGAGGAGTTCACATCGGCGTCGGGTCGACGATGAAGTACCTGGGACTCGTTCTCGACAGCCGATGGAATTTCGGAGAACACTTCCGACGTTTGGCTCCCAAACTCAACCGGGCCGGGGCTGCTCTCAAGCGGCTCCTGCCCAACCTTGGGGGTCCAGACGCCTCCTACCGGAGGCTCTACGCGGGGATCGTTCGGTCCATGGCCCTCTACGGGGCGCCGGTGTGGGCGCCGTCGCTGGCAAAGCGACCGGCGTCCATACTGAACGCCTGCCAGAGGGTCATGGCAATACGGATGGTGCGGGGTTACCACACGATCTCCCGCGAAGCGGCGAGCCTTCTGGCTGGCCTACCACCGTGGGATCTGGAGGCAACAATCCTTGCACACATGCACGATAAGCGCGTGGAGATGCAACGCCGGGGTGAAAGTCTACTACCGCGACAGGTCGAGGTATGGCGGACAGCGCTCCGGCGGGATCTCACGGTGAAATGGCGTCAGCGACTATCGCAACCTAGTGCTGGGCACGCCACAATTATGGCGGTAAGTCCCCTCTTTGAGGCGTGGCTGGAAAGACCTCACGGCGTCCTTACCTTCCGCATGACGCAGGTCCTTACCGGACATGGCAAGTTCGGGAGGTTCCTGCATCGGATTCGAGCGGAAGAGACGCCCGGGTGCCGCCACTGTGCGGAATGCCCGGAGGACACGGTGGAGCACACAGTTGAGGTGTGCCCTGCTTGGGCGGAGCAACGCCGTGCCCTCGTGGGGGCGATCGGCGGCGGAGACCTCTCGCGCCGGGCCTTGGTTCAGGCCATGGTCCGTAGCGAGGAGGAGTGGCAGGCGGTCGCCTCCTTCTGCGAAGCAGTAATGCTAGCAAAGGAGGAGGCAGACCGCATCAGGCAACGGCGCCCCCGCCGCCGCCGCCGGGATTCCGATCCCGATTTCCAGCCACCGTAGACGCGGGCTCGCGGACGGCGAGCCATGGGTAGCTCGCTGTCCGGTCGTCCGGTAACTGTCCGGACCGAGCCAAGGCGTCGACAGCGCGCACTGTTCCCGCGCGCGTCAAGCAGTTGTCAGCAACAGGAGGGGCCCCTCCTGTTGGTGGTGGATGGTCGGGGTTATCCGAAAGAAAACTAGAGCCCCGGTATGAAGGTTAGAAGGAACGGCGCGGGGTTTTTAGTCAGTAAGACTCTGACACTGTCTCCCGCTCCACCCAAGAGCGGGTTTCGTCAATGATGATTTTCCCAGTCGACAGAAAAAAAAAAAAAAAAAAAACAATATAATTATATTTATCTTGGTAACAAATAACCATAATCACTGAATTACTAACGTGATGAAAATATATTTTTCAATACACTTACTCGAAAATACGCTCTGGTTCCGATAGGAAAACAGTAAAAGCGTGTCTAAAAGCGACAGCTTTTAGACACGCTTTTACTGTTTTCTGCACTAGTGATGAAAAGTACGCAAGCTCAGAATTTATTATATTAACGTACCTATCAGGCTGGGCGCTAAGCGCCACCAGTATTCCAGGCTCCATAACACCCTTGCCTATGGCTCGGGACAAATTCCGCCTCGGCCGCAATAATAAAATTTCTCTACTTGTATCAAAACCTATCTATAAAACCTATCTTGTACCATTTTACTAACACTATAACATAATTATTAGTCTACTTTTTAGCATATCGATGGTAAAAATACTTTTACTTGTAGCGACATCTATGAAACCACGGAGGAACTAAAATTCTTAATCCTCCATCGCGATATTAGTTCTTGGCGTGGTTAGAACATAATAAATACACGTACAGCCTAGCATAATAGCAGTCAATTAGCCTAGCATAATCCCAACAGTATTGGCACGTTAGGCGCAGTGGTTGAGTGATAGGCTACTGCGCTTTGGGTTGCGGGTACGATTTCCGCACGGAACAAAAAATTTTATGGCCAGATAGTTGTTTTGGGTGTCTTGTATATTTTTGTTTACATATTTTTAAACGCGTCCACGATACAAGGGTGATTCCTAGTGAGGGGGAAATACTATTAAAAAAAAAAGCCCTTGTCAGAATTTTATGGCTTCTGTCTACCGTAACGGCTATGTATATATTTATATACTTATAATTATATTATGTACTATATATATTTTCTGCTTTACCTTTTTTCGCCTTTTCTGCTGTCACTGATGGTATAATTTTTGTTTATTTATTTTCATACCTGCTCATAAAGATTTTATTATTAGTTAAAATACCTTTAAAAAAACAACGCCAGCCGACATCGCGGCAGACCATGACGAAGCTGAAGAGATAAAAATAGGAAATGAATTAATTAGGTCAGGCCTAATTAATCTATTTTCTTTCTTTTCTTTTTTGGCTGGTTTTCAATAGAACCTGAGACACAAATAAACGGACGCAAATTAGTTTTTTTGTGTGATATTTATAACAGTGATGAGTACTTAAATAATACATTAAAATAAAGGTTTAAAACCTTTCACACACAGACCCACACATTGCACACACATATTACACATTGATTGTGCGTACAGCTAAAGAGTGGAATTCCTTGCCGGAATCTGTGTTTCCTGATGGCTACAACCCGGGAATCTTTAAGTCAAGAGTGAACAGGTAAGCGCGCTCCATCGTCGACCGCATCTTTGCTTTCCATCAGGTGAGATAGCGGTCAAGCGCGAACCTATCAACAACAAAAAAATTGGCGTTAGGGCGTTTGTAATATCATCACGCATGCGGGTGTGTTCATCATGCAGAAACATTTAAAATGCAAAAAAATCGTCCCGCATGCGTATTCCACGCATTACATTAAAGACTTGTATGAAATGGACATTTGCGGAAGTTACGCGTGCGGAACAATCCCGCATGCGTGGTAAAACCGCACGATATTAAAAACACCCTCAGGCGTAAGATAGCGCATGTAATGTGTGCAATGAATTAGATTCTTACCGAAGGGACTGGCCCGCAATGGTAGAAGACAGACGTGTGTGGAAAAGGGAGAAGGAGGCCTTTGCCTAGCAGTAGGTCATCAAGTGCTATTTACGTGGGTAGGTTTAAAAATATTTTGTATCCTACTGGTATCGGGATAGATGGGTTTCTACCCGGTAAATACCGGGTAAATACCCAAAATACCCAAATGCAGGGTTTTTACCCGGGTAAATACCCAAATGGTGGGTATTTACTTTTTGGACATTTTTTTGTTTTTTATACATTTTTAGCAATAAAAAAATGTTTATCAAATATGTTTTATGCATGAAATGTACATGGTGTCGGCTAATAATAGTTTTCTACTCTACAAATCGTGGAAAAAGTGCACGTCCGTATTTTTTTAATATTTTACGTCTGTATTTTATTTGAAAAACTAACACAGATATACAAAATTGAGAAACAACATGTAGAACACTTAAAATAAAATAAAAATTAAAAATAAAAAAATAATAAAAAAATTAAAAAAAAAACATTGTGTAAGTTATTTATTGTTACAAACTTGAAAATCAGTTGAAATTTTACATTTATGCAAAAGTTACAGTTAAACTTCATTTAACAAAAATAATAATCAGGCGTTAAAACTTAAAAAATATACGAAAGGAGCCGAATTTATAACATGGAGGTTCAAAACATGTAAACGATCTAAAATTCAACGAAACTTTATTTAATAAATCATCCAAAAAAGTTTTAAAGGTACCCATAGTTTTGGGTATTTACCGGGTAAAAACCCTGTTTATACCCAAATTGGGTATTTACCCGGTAAATACCCGAAGGGTTTTTACCCACCGCCCATCTCTAATCGGGAACAGGGTCCAAACTACCGGGATTCAGGGATCTAGATTGAAGTATACGAGCCGTATCCAGAAGTCCAGTTTTTTTAATCAAGCCGTTGACTCAACCCTAGTCGCCTGACGAGAGCCTCCAAAGATGTTGATCAGAGCTCATGGCTGTCAACCCTTATTGGCTGAACATTAAAATCTACACTGAATATATAAAGAGGTTAAGTTTGTTTTTTTGTTTGTAGGAGGTAATCTCTGGAAGTACTTAGTCCGATTACTAAAATTTTTTCACCGATAGAAAGCTGCTTTATTCCTAGGCTTTATTTTATGTACGTGGGTGAAGGTGTGAGCCAAAGCTAGTTTATTATAAGGTCTTAGGTTCCAAATGTCTTCGAAAGGTCATTAGAACTTACGCACTAACACCGAACGC